>JARFIY010000329.1:3111247-4537494 GCA_036346155.1 Sinelater perroti | reverse complement strand
ATTTTGCGTGCATAAAAATACCCGCCTAGAACATGCAAGAGCCATTCTCATATGCGACAGTTTCTTGAATACAGCAATGAGCAAATCGCTCTTGGCTTTTTATATACCCAACATCTCCTGTAGTTACCATGTAGGCACATTTTGAACTTGTCGGTGAATAATATCTGACTCCAATAGCCGAGATCCCAATCGAGATGTTTGCGAGCAAATTCCAGTCGCCTCTGCTTTGACTGCTTGAAACCCGTACCTGCTTTTTGGGCTCAAGTCTTGCTTGAGATCAACGCCAGTCATATATCGATTTTTGAGGGATACTGGGACGAGAAATCGATCGTCTCTCTCCGTTGTCGCGCGCCTACGGCCGCTTCCTTGCCGGCGGACGTAGTCATCTGTTTTCCGGTATCGGTACCACTCTCAACACAGCTGATTGACTCAGATTTAGTCGATTTACCACTGCTCTTTGACTGAGGTCCTCTCTCAACAATGCAGCTGTCTGGGCTACTTCAGCAGCTGTTGTATTCATTTTCTAGTGAATCACTCAAGCACTTACGTCAAGTTTGGATAAGTGACTGAGATGAATTACCGGATTGCAAGCGCACTGTAGGCCAATCACAATCGTCGGGTACGTGCGTTCCAATTAGCAAAATTTGTGATGCAAATTTTTTGGATGCGTGATTCAATTAATGTAATAGCAACAGTTTTTTAAAGCTCAATAATAAAGATACTCCTTGCTTTTCTTCTTGGACTGAAACAGACATGCAGCTAGTGAGTCGATTGTTTTGTACATTAAATATTATATAGAAAGAAACTTCTGTTTTAAATTTCATAATTTATCATAAATCTTTTTACTCTCTTATAATATAACAACAATTATTATTAGAAAGACATTTTACCAAATGGCTTTCAAAGGACATTGTTGTCCTTAGTAAAATTAATTGTATTCTTAACGAAATGCGTTAAAAGACAAAAATATTATTAGGGTGGTATATCTAAAGAAAAAATATTAAATCACAGCTTAAATAAAAAACATAATTCCAAACAACTCTGTCAACTTTTTCTTTTCGGGGAACTTACTGTAAAAATGTAGAATAAACTTGTTTATGGAAAAATAGTTTTTGTCGTAACGATAGTTTTTCCTACAAATATTGTTCAACCTTCATAGGAATTAAACTTAAATTTATTCCCCTTCTGTATTTGAATTTTATATTATACTTATTATATAATTAAACTTATGTTAGATAATTTTCTGACCAACGTTCTAAATTTTATAGTAACTATAAGTTACTATTAAAACCATTTTCTGTCCTTTATTTTGTGTTTCAAATATTATATAAAATTTTCAGCAAAAATATTGCACAGTCGATACATTTCCAAATTTTTAGTTTTCTTCGATAAGTCAGACAATGAGACCAAACCACTTTTTTTTCCAGGATCATCTAATTTCGGTCGAAGATTGGCTGGGAAGGTAGAAAATCCAAGCTAATACGTTCAAGTCGCCACATACCATGAGAGAGCTACCTGTCTAGCCGTAACCGTTAATAATACCTGAATACACAAAATGAAAACGTTATGCATCTGTACCGACGGTTGACATGGCGTAAACAAATTTTCACGAAAAGGAGCAACTCGGCATCAAGTTTAACCAAATGTATTAGCTACTTTGGAGAATATTGCAACTAAAAATGAAAAACAAATTATACATTATAAAGCAATTCTTCTCTCAATCTGGACGTATGGTATTCAACTGTGGTGTACTGACAGTAGCTATAACATAGACATCCTTCAAAAGTTCTAGAATAAAGTCCTTAGGTGTATTGTCAACACGCTGAAATATGTACCTAATTATGTAATACAAAATGATTTTACAGGTAAAAAACGCAATGCTAACAAACAGGTATATTTTTGGAAAAAAGGAAGAAGGACGACAGAGAAAATGACATTCCAGCGGCAGTGAGGGTCAGGGAAAGAAGCAGAGGGGGTCAAAAACTGGAACCAAGGCTACTTTGCGCTAGTCTTCAACTAAACTTTTAATAAATAGTTGAACAATATCATACGTTTCTTTCCATCTGTTGTGTGAGTAAGAGTTGTTCTCTAACTATGATTTTGATGTGATCACATTTTAAAGGCAATTCAATGATACGTAAGAAAAAAAGGTAAGTTTTTATATGTATAATTCTTAGTTTTGACTTCTGATAACTTTTGTTTCTGTCGCTGATTGCTGCTAAGATTTCTACAACACTCTTAGCCTACTGTCCCCTTCAAAACGCATCAGGTTAGATGAGGCTTTGCAATTCATTCAAAGTGACAGTTTTCTCGTTAGTATTGAGTCAGTGCGGAAAATAATAACAAATTATTGTGTTAAATATCAAACTAGGCTCACTATGTATCCCAATAACCAAGCAGCCCAACTTTTAGATAACAGTCCTACTCCAAGAATACTAAAACATTTCAAACCTTTGGACCTGACATCCAGGTTTGATTAGATTTATATTTTATCTGAATATGCAATTTTATAGTATATTATAATTTTACAATCACTTCGCTAATTATATAATTAAAAGAATGGTCAATAAATTCTTCTCGGCATGTTTGTCAGTCCATTAGCATATATTAGACTCTTTCTTTCTTGACAAAATTTTTACGAGAATAAATTTACAACCCCCCTCTTGTTTTATAAAAATAAATAAAACCTAACATTTTCTCTAGCTTCACCCAAACGACCATATTCAATACAAAGTTTGTACGACACTCTAGAATGTGGAAATTTTAGTTTTAACCCGCTATTAGCATCACTATATATTGTTAATTCTGCGGTATTTCTATAAACCAACATTTGCAACACCGGCTAAACGTATTGAATATTTGGAAATATCCTCAACATTTTACTAAACCGTTTTCGTTTATTTCCCAGCATTACATAAAATGCTCGCCCGCTCTCAACCACATGTTGAGTTCGCATCCACGAAAGATGTCTATTTGATAGCCTTTTCCCCGATAAATAATAACACTCTTACGAGAAAATTGAGAACATCCGAGTTGCATGGTTCCGCTTCGGCTCGGTTTGCTTTTAGCAGCCGCGAACGCAAACCTGCCTCCGAAATAATGACGTAATCCAACTTCAGCGCGCGAGGGCGTCATATCAAATTGATACAACCTGCCTGTGAGCGAGGTGTTCGACAAAGCCTTGTCATTTGGCATTGGTGAATTTGCGATAGAAGTTTGCCCGTTCCTTGCTAGTTAAAAGTTCTGCGCGCTTTGTGTAACTGCTGTACATTCTGATAAGGTAGTGGAACAAATTCCAGTGGAAATTGAGAGAACTTTAATTAGCTTGTTTACAAATTGGATAAGGAGGCTTGTCAAACAGTACAAGAACAGGTAAGGTAAACATAACTATTAAAACGCAAACGTAATAAAACAGAAATATTACACAAACCATAGCTTATTACTTGTCTTTGACTACTTCTAATCATTCTACTAGCATGTCAATAAACTTGAATGTTAAATAGCTACTATAAATGTAATAAAATGCCTTTGTTGTAAAAAATATTTTTTAAAAGTAGTTTTATAAGTTATGACTGTTACGCTAAGTTTAATTAAACAATCACTATAAATTCTTGAAGAATTATAGAAAGTTCAATGACGTACCATGGAATAAATAACATTCTAGACTATAATTATTATATATTGTTGAATTTGACATAAAACATGATTATTAAATATTCAATTTCATAAAGGCAATAAATAAAGAATCTGAGGGCAACAACAGATGTTTCATGTAAGTCCAATCAAATATTAAATACATCTATATTTCCAGGTATTAGACAAAATAATGGACGCACTTGTCAAAAGAAAGACATATTTTTACTGCCTGATAACACTGGGCACTGCGTAAATCAACAGTCTCTTGTTTATTGCACGTAATATGGACAATTCACTAATAGTAGAGTGAGGCAGTGTGATTGTCGACGTTATGAACCTTGTGTAGGTGTGACGAGTGACCAGTATGTCTAACCTGACGGAATTTTAAAGAGGTTTAATTGTTGGTGCCCGTCTAGCTGGAGCAACCATGAGCAAAACAGCGATGTTATGTGGTGTAACACAAAAAACTGTATCGAAAGGCATCACCGCATACACAATACACGGTAAAACAGGATCGGCAAAGCATAATACCAATAAAAAGATGAAGGACAGAGGATAGGGACCACCGGGTCTTGAAGCGTATCGTGACGTAGCAGAAGAAAACAAATATAATCAACACCTAAACACCCAGTATCATCCAAAACAGTAAGGCGAAAACTTCATAAAATGGGTATCTATAGGCGCTTTATTATTACCAAGTACCTAATAACAAACACAAATCCTCAAAGGCGACGTGCAAGGTGAATACCTACAAAAAACTGGACGTTGGAGGACAAATAATGTCGTTTGGACAGACGAGTCACTCTTCACCGTCTTTCCAACCACTGGGCACGTGTTTGTCTGGCTAATACCCTCTAAAGCTTACGATACAAACTGTCTCCGCTCGACTTTCAAACACGGCGGCGGCTTTATTGTGGTTTGGGGCGCTGTATTATGGCATTTGGCATCACCCTTTGATACATTGCACAGTTGGGTCACAGCAGCATTGTATAGAGAACCTTTGTGACCAATTTCCAGACGGGGCTGCTATATTCCAGGATAATAATTTCCCCATTTACATTGCCAGTTTTGTTCAAAAGTGGTTTCAGGAGCATGTTAATAAAGTTCATATAAATTTACGTTTTTTTTTCTATAATGAAATTACAAACTTATTCTTTTCAATCTACAATTTATTGTCATGTTTTTATAGCCGCAATACAGTGAGTAATAATAATATAGGAAGACAAGAAAAGTTACACGTTCATATCAACGTTTATAACAATTTTCTTATTTTAAATAAACATTGAATTTAAAATAAACACCCCGCGTTGGAGGGCAGTTGAAAAATTTGGAGTTGCCCTTCGACCAGCTTCATCTGATCGTTTTCCAAAGAAGGACGCATTTGTAAAACTATTAATTGATCATTTCCACAGAGTCCATTGCCATGCAGGGCCCCACCTATTACTCTCATTGCTTAGAGAAAGATTTTGGATTCTTTCCGCGCGACAAATGGTCCGTACTTGTAATAGGCATGTTGGAGTTCATCCAGAAATTGCCATTTTTGATGGGAGATTTTCGCCGTGATCGGGTTTTAAAAACGAAGGCGTTTATTAACACAAAAGTCGATTACGCAAAACCGTTAAAAATTTCTTTAGGAAATGGTCGAAAACCCGTCATTTGTAAGGCATATATTTGTCTATTTATTTGTTTGGCCACCAAAGCGGTCCACATTGAATTGGTTACAGAATTGACAACTCTCATGTCTTTAGCGGCGTTCAAACAATTTTTGGCTAGACGCGGATGTTGTCGAACAATTTTTTTCTGATAGGAGTGCCAACTTTGTGTGTGCAAAGGCCGAACTGGAAAAATATCGCGGTTACTGGAGTCCGACTAACATCGCCAGTCCCTACGTGACAGTTTAGCAGATCAGCGAATAGAGTAAAGGTTTTCACCTCCCAGCGCTCTTCACTTTGGCGGTTTGTGGGAGTCTAATATTAAATCCGTCAAGGTTTATTTGTCCCGAGTAATTGGTGACCAGATTTTGACATACGAGGAACTAAATACGGGTTTGACTCAAATCGAGTCTTTGTTGAACTCCCGACCCCTTTGCCCCGTTGAGCTATGATCTTCAGGTCTTGACTCCGGCTCACTTCCTCAAGCTTTGGATCGGAACGTGCAATATTTTTGGAAGCGATGAAGGCGAGAATATTTACATGAGTTGCAGGCCCGACTGAAGTGGAAAAAACCGATTGAGCCTTTGCAACCGGGTACCACAGTTTTGATCGACCAAAACAACTGTCGCCCTTTGAAATGCCCGTTGGAAGTGGTGTTTTCTGGTAAAGATGGGGTGGTTTGGATAGTTTCAGTTCGAATTTCAGGAGGAGTTTGTACTCGACCGACGGTGAAGCTGTTCCCACTCCATTCTCAATAATGCGATTACCTGTGGTTGACTGCGTTCGTATATAATTTGTATATAGGTTTAATTTTAAACAGCTTAGTTGATTGTTAATGGGGACAGGAGGCACCCAGTAATTGTGTCTAGGGCTTGATAACCCCTCCCCCTTATCCCAGTCGCTTGTAAATAGCTATCCAGGTTGCTCTTTATTTTATTTTAGTTGACGTTTTAATTTGTTTTATTTGGATGATTGATTGTTTTCGTTTTGAATTTAAGATAGATCTGGTTTCAGTAGCCTTTTGTTTTGTTAAAATATTTTTTTGAGAGGCTGTTGGTGCGTGTAACCCTGTTGCGTTTGTTAGGTTTGGGCTCGAAATTTGGCCGTTTCTCGCGATAGTTATTGGCACTACAAGCGGTGGCTTCAGGAGCGGGGGAATGTTCGCCCCAATCTCCAATTGCTATTATTTTCATTTTTAAATTAGGGCCGGCTGTATTTAGGTTTTCTCCTGTATATATGTTTAGTTTAGTTCGGCCGCGAATTTGCACGAGCACATGAAGCGCTGCTATATAGGCCGCGGTTTGAGCCGCGGGCCGCGCTTTTTGGCCTTTTGTTCGAGCTTGGCCTTTTGCTATATATATGTTCGGGCCAATCACAATTTGCTTCTATTTGGGTTTTGAAATAGGGTCGGCCGGCTTGTGGATTCCTTTGTACGCGTTTTGTTTAAATAAAGATGGCTGCGACGGTTTGGTTTGCCTGCGCAGCGACGTCGCTATAAAAGCGGAGTTTTTGCCGTTTTGATATAGCCGTGATAGTTTTGGAAACGTTCAACCGGCTTTAATTTTTCCATTTGTATGAAACTGTTTCGACCGAGAGTTCGATTGGTGACAGGAGTTTTCACATCCTGGAGGTCGTTTATTGTAGGCCGATTGCATGTACGGGAGTCAATAACTGCCAATGGAAAAACTCAGTCCGTTTTCTTTTGTATTTGACCTGGCGAGGAAAAATAGAAAAATCCTGTGTAAACCTCGGACACAACCAGCTAAAGGACCCACATTAGGAAAGACGCTTCCGATCGGCCCCGCAGTAAAAATTGGAAACTTGTCCTTTTTTCTGTCCACACTCTTCTCTCCTCTTCCTCGATTTTCCCTAATTACAGTCCCGGAAATTCCTGCAGCAGAGCATCCGCTTTCACGGTGAGTGTCTTTCAACTTTTTGGCCTTTAGATTGAAATTTCTTTGTTTGAAATTAAAAATACGATACAATCCATTTAAACCTGAACAGATATACATTTTTTATAGTCAAAACTAATTCTTAACGCCCCAGTGGCGTCTAAACTAAAAAAAGTAATATTCTTTGTTGCATTCTCAGCTTAGCTGAAAATCCATTGGCCTCCGGTAGTCTCAACTGCAGTCGTGCGTGATATATTAATGCACACGAACGTTTCCTCTGCTACAAGAATTTGTTACAATGCCGCATGTTCATTTTTCTGTAATGTAAATAAATCTAATGACAAATTTTTGACTTGGAATTCCCATTGTTTCTGTTTTTTCCGGACAAGTAGTTTCTCCCTTTAGTAAAAGGGAATTGCGCTTTATAAACTTGTTAAACTATCCGAAACTAGCAACAAAAAAATCAGATCGTTTATATTTCTTTTGAATAACATGCACATCTCTCTTTTTAATATAGGAACACATTTCTTTGTTCTATAGTCCAATTCACAATAACAATAATTCCTCAAGTTTGTCTATAATATTTTCGGAACCCCTTTTCATTTATATTTTTTACCCTTCTCCCGGATCATTTAATAACATTTAAACTTTCACATTGTTTAAACAATTTTATGTGTTATACATTTACCCCAAGTTAGCGCTTGTTCTTCACAACCTCAAAAGTCGCATATTCAGATTGTCTTCGGGCGTTTTTAAAGTATCTTAAACTACACCAAAGTAATACTACGACTAGGCCAACAACTAAAATTGTTTTGGTTACTGTTATGAAAATGGAAACTAATAGCCAGAAACTCCCGAATGAGATGAAAATGCTACTTTTATACGAATAATGACGTAAGTTTGCATTTGCAAACTAACTTGAAATTATCGGATTGATGAAAATGGTCTCACATAGTACAAACTTTCAAATATGTGACCATAAAATGAATTTGCAACTAAATTAAGTGTTAGCAACATGGAAATGCACACATCGAATACTTTAATATTACTACTACTTCTCTAGTGATGTATAACTTCTATTTTTTTCTTCTTAAACTAAAACTCTGTTACAGGAAATCGTGTACATTTGTAAATTTTATATTAGATAGTAGATTTATTAATTTCCTGTATAATACCACTCTAAAAGATAAAAAATGTTTAGGTTTAATTTAAGGCAATTAGTGATTATGAGATAGAGTTCCAGATTAAAATAAAAGATAATAAATTTCAGTTGTCTAAAAATTTCAAAGACTATAAAGCTTACTGCTACAATAAGTTACATTACCATGACTATTTGTATATTTTTGTTTTTACTAGTTCTCAATATAGTAACTGTTGTAGCGGGTTATTTGCAAATATTTTACAGATTCTGACGTAGAAATTACCCTTTGATTAATAATAAAAGCAAAATTTTAATTGCCAATTAGATCTAAATAAACTAGTAATATGTGAAGTTATACTACGTTTCAAATAGCTCCAGCAAACTTTATTGGAAAGTGGTGTTCTGTGAAATTCCCACTTGAATTTACAAAAGAAAAGCAATTAAAGCGGAGCGTTTTATATTTTCATTTGTAAGCTTTCTTGTAAACAGAAAAAGCATCTGTTTGTGTTTGTATTGCAAAAACAACCCGCAGCGTTTATTTCGACGGAACTTGCTATAGTAATTAAATGAGCTGCAACATTCTTGAAACAATCGCGCTCGTTACCGGCTGCGCAGAAAGGAACATAAAAACGGCCCTCTCTAATTAATCTAATGATGTGTACATTTGTGAACTATAATTTAATTAATATTCGCATCAGTGTGCATATGTTGCCAAGCTGTTAGTTTTTTCCAATTAGAGAAATTTTTTAAACATCTTCAATGCAAATGAGTTTGAAATACAACTAATCTTATAAATTATAGGTATAATCAAGTGAGTAAAAAATAGAAATAGTAAATAATATTCGGTATCTCTACCACCTCTTAAATTACAACTCAATTGTATATTTTTGTACGCTTTCGAGTTACTTTGTAAGGATATTTCTGGTGTATAATTGTGTCTTTTTTAATAGGCGACAACCAGCAGGCCCTTGAAGTGCGCACGCATGTGCCGTAAAATAACTCGCGGGCGCACTACAGTCACCTGTTAGATTATCGTCTGTCAAATTAACCAAGAAAATACGCTGCTTCGATGATGTGAAAGAGATTCGAAAGGAATTTTAAGCCCATTGTAGGCGGTATTTCCAGTTTTGTGGCTCAAGAAGTGCAGACGTGCGATATCAAAATGTTTTCTGGGTTTTCCTTGCGTGGAGACTGCATAACACAGCATAACTTTATCCCAGTTGCTTAGTGCACATCTCTAAACCCCCCTTGTCCCTAATCCCATCTCTATCCGTAACCTTAATGTAACCGCTTGCTCACCCCTAGTCACAACTAAACGGGATTTTTACCGCTGCGCGGCATTTCAATTACGCTACGAACATCACATTATCAACAGACTTCGTGTCCAAATAACTCAGTCCCAGGTCCAGGTCGACAAGTACAGTGCATAACAAAACCATTCTCTTTGATAATTGACCTTTAACTAAAAACTAACATCCAAGAAACTTCTCAGTCTTCAAAAACAACCACCAATATGTTAGGACCGCATGCGCAAAACCTTACTTCCATAGTAGTTTCTGTGCAATAAATTATTTAAACTCAGCAACAAACGATCAATTAGTTAATAGCATAGATCAGACTTTTGAAAGAAATACTGCTGAGAAACAAAAATAGTTCTTTGAAACGGCAAAGGTCTTTCTCCACACAAACAAGAAGTTGCAAAATTTTTTTGCAAAACAATATTGATATCCTACTTATTTTAGAAACCCAAACAAAAGCCAGTTTAACGTTTCTAACCACGCCATCTACTCTACAACTCATCCTGAAGCAAATAGGCAAGGACGTGGTGGCACAGATATACCAATTGAAAACCACACCAGACATCATAAACTAGCCAAATTTTAGGAAAACTACTTAGAAGCAACAACTGTACAGATTGAAGATTGGCATAGTCTACCTACACTAGCTGCAGATTTTTGTCTTCCAAATTATCGTACTAGCAATGAAGGTTTTATCACATATTTCTGGTCGCTATGGGGCAGATTTACGGCCAAAGGTGACTACAAGGCAAAGCATACTCACTGTGATTCTCGTTTGTCTCCCCTAGGCAGGGGTAAAGCTTTGTATCAAGTGTTGCAGGAATTTCAGCTTAATCATTTGTCCATCTACAAACCCAATTACTACCCAACAAATGTAAATAAAATACTGGATCTATTAGACTCATTTATCAGTAAAGTCACTGCTCCAGGATACTAGGATATCTGCTCGTCTCTAAATTTATGTTCTGACCATATCCCTGTTATATTCACTGTGAGTGGTTTCATTCTTGTTAAAGGGCCGCTAGTTAAACTATTTAATAATAGAACAGATTAGTATTATTTCAGTGATATAATTAATTCTTATCTTAACCTGAGACTCCTCTAAAAAGTATCGAGAACCCAGAAACAACTGTTCTGCATCTTACCACAATAATTCAAGAATCAGCCTGGGCGGCTACATTTAAAATTCATTCAAAAAGCGCTCAAAAATGCTGTCCCATATCAGTGAAAAAGAAAAAATCTAAAAAAATGGCTTAGGAAAATTTGACAAACCACCGAATATCCATTGGGTAGAAGGCGATATAATCAAATTTAAAAACTCCAATCAAAAATCTAAAAAACAAAAGTTTTTAAGAAAATCAAAAATCTAAGTGCTACAGAGGATACGAACTATTCTTTTTAGAAAGCAACCAAAAGAATTAAGCATCAGAGACAGCCGATCTCTTTTTTAGACAAAATAAATGTTAGTTAGACGCGCACAGACTCGGATAAGGCTGACACCTCTGGCTACTATCAATTGCTCATGAAGAACTGGAAATCAAGAATTTACTAGAATCTTCTTACCAGATGTCTCCTTTTCCAGGTTTATTTACAGTCAAACAATTTAGAACCATAATTTAAGCTAATCTTTATCTAAAAAAGATTTTGTTGGGCCTAGTTGCAGGGCAGCTCATCGAGGAACTTCCACGTAGGGACTTTTTTGTTAACAATTATCTATAATTCTAGTTTGAAACAAGTTTACTTCCCAGCTCAATAAAACGCCCAAGTAATTTTAATTTTCAAACCTGGTAAATCACCCAGTAAAGTCAGTTTATACAGACCTATCAGTCTCTTGCTCAACTTTGGCAAATTGTTTGAGAAACTACTTGTTAAGAGACTGCTGTTAATTAATCGTATTTCTGACCATAAGTTTTGATTTTCAAAGACATCATTTTACCGTATACCAGATTAATCGAGTGATAAAACTTATAAATCAATCCTTTGAAGAAACGATGTACTACATGCCAACCTTCCTCGACTACAGCCAGGATTTTCACAAATTCTGTCACGATTTAAATTAAAATCTGTATTACTTTCTCATACTATATCATCCTCAAATTTTATTTGGCAAATAAATATAAGCAGTGCTCTGGTGTGCCTCAGGGTAGCGTATTAGGATCTCTCCTATATCTTATTATTCTCTTAGGAAGAAAATCAACACTTTTCTTCGCAACAAACTCCCCGTCTACAACATAGCCTTCCAACCCGTATGGACTTGTGGCATACAATTGTAGGGTAGGTAAGGGACCCGCCAACAGTAATATTCAAGTTATTGAGCGCTTCAACTATAATATATTATGTGCTATATGTAATGCTCTTCACTTTCTCAGAAATGTAGACATCATGAGTGATCTAAAAGTGGACTCTGTTAGAAATACTGTAGTGAAGTACATTAAAAATACCTAAAGATACCTAAAGATAGTAATCATCTCGCTTTAACCCTACTTGACAATGGTGCAAAACTCATGCAATAGTGTTTTAAATACGTAGTAATTGTAATAGCTTGGTTGTTTAAGACGTAGCATTTTTACAAGTAACCCCAATGAATCCTAACTCTCAGGTGTAATCATGTCACCCTTATCAACATAATTGTTGCTTATTGTAATTTATACAGATTGCAAAGTCACTAATAAAAGTGGAAGAAAATATAGATGGTGTTCATATGTTAATAAGATAAATAGAACAAGCTCTCCCCACAATTACTCGTGTAAATCAATTTGTGAGCTTGCGAAGAGAGTGTTTAAAAGCACTAATTTCAAAGAGTTGCAACAAGGTGTACAGGTATTGCAAATCAATTACGGATTGTCAAATGTGTTCTTTATGTGATAATAAACATTTTTCTACAGCTTTAAGTGCATCAAGGTACTTCATATTGTCATCACTAGTACTTGACACTTGCACATATTTGAATCACACCATGCATAATGAATAAAAATTACTATCGATTATTTCTTTACATATTAAATTACATTTGTTAAACTAATAAGAGACTTAGACTATAATTTTTAACTTAAACGAGGGGAATCCCCTTTAGATATCTCTACCTACAATGCTTAGAAGCCGCAATCTTCTCGGTTTACCACATGGTGCGTAATCAACAAATTTCGGATTATATATGATGTGTCTTTATAGGCAGAATAATTTTTTTAGTATTAATGACGCATTTGTTTATTTTATTAGCCCTTCCCTCAAATCACTACATCATTGACAGCAATAGTTGAACTTTGACCTGTGTGACAGCAGCAGCAGCAGCACTCATAATTTTTATATATATAATTTATTTTAAGTGTAAAAAAACGGAACGATAATTATTTTATAAAAGTTTTGTGCATCTATTATAAAAGCTTGTTTAACATTTTCTTCTCAAAATATTGTAAGAGCTTGTTTTCTTTCTCATATTAAAACAGAATTATCTGTCAAATTTCTGTTTCAGAACACTGACGTAAAATTGCTTCGCAAAATTTTAATCTGTTGTACAGAATTGAATATTTTCGATACTAAAAAGCTGGAGCAAATAATGTTGCTTGGCAGCAACTGCTTAATTGTTAATTGATTTTTTGGACTCTGAAAATTCTTATCAAAAAGTTTGTTGGCTGTTCAATGCAAATATAAGTGAAGACGTAGATGTATAAGTATGCGCCCTCTAAATAATATATTTTTGCTTTCCGAAAATGGTAGTTTTCTACAATAACTAATTTTATTTTAAGCAACATTCTCATTAACTATTCCATTTGTTTTGCAATACTGCTGTAATCAACTATACTTCTAGGGCTTTGAATATATAGTAAACAGTAATACGTCACTTTGAAATTTTTTATGGTAACATGAATTCTCTGTCTTAATAAATAGAAACTTCCAAATAAATTTCTTATCATAATGGTTTGCTTTCTAATAAAGTGTTGAAATAAAATTTCCTGATAAGTTCTTACTTTCTTCCAAATAATAGGTGTGCAAGTAGAAACCCGGCTCTAAAGTTAGTTGCATTAAAAAACATACTTGAATGGAGCAAATTTGCCCGTCATTTGGATATATGTAACTTATTCATTTCTGTTTTTATGACATACATTGCAGTCATTTACAAGCTGTCATTCCGTGTGTATCAATTTTATAAGAGATGGATGCCAATAAGCAACATTTACGCCATTACATTCTATTCTGTTTTCAAATTGAAAAAAATGCTGCTCAAGCTATGGAATTGATTAATTCGACTTTTAGTGAACATTTTGTGAGTCATTTAACAGTAAAATAGTAATTTAAAAGATTTTATGATGGAAATGTTAGTCTTGAGGACGATCCACGTCCAGATGAAGTAAAAAAATTTGAAGACGAATAATAAAGTTTTACTAGATGAAAATCTATCTCAAACTCGAGAAGAGCTTGAAAAACAGTTAGAAGTTACTTACCAAGCAATATCACTTCAATTTAATGCAATGAGAAAGATACAAAAGAAGAAAAATGGGTTCGTCATAAACTGACGGAAGAAAACCAAAACCAAAGAGTTGACATCTGCATGAATTTGCTTTCTCGGTACAAAAAAAGAATTTTTTGCTCAAAATCATTCGGGCGATAAAAAGTAGATTTTGTTCGAGAATCTTAAACTTAGAAAAGCATGAGTTGATCCAGGCCGGCCATCATCAGTTGAAAAACGAATATTCATGCCAAGAAAGTGTTACTGTGTGTCTGGTGAGATTGGAAAGGAGTCATTTACTACAAGCTTTTGGAACCTGGTCAAACTGTTACAGCTGAACGTTACTAGGCCCAATCGATCAATTAAGTAATGCTCTGGAGGAAAAAAGTCTATTTACGAATAAAAAAAGGCGTAAAGTTATATTGTTGCATGACAACGATCGTTCACATTCAAGAAAACTAACTTAGAAACTCATCTCCTTAAGTTGGAAAGTTGTCCAGCATGCAGCTGATTTTCCAGACTTGGCTCTTTTTGATTACCACTTATACATATTGATGTCGTCATATTTGAAAAACCAGTGTTTCGCGAAGTTTGAAGATGTACGAAATGGCTCGATGACTCCATCATCTACCCAATAAATGGCAAAAAACCATAAATATCAATGGCGAAGATTTCGATTATTAATCTTTGTAGCAAGTATCTTTTCAATAAAGTTGAATTTGACCAAACAAAGCCGACTTTCTACTTGCACACGTATTAATACTAATTGTGTGTTATGTCTGCCAAAAAATGTGGTTTGGAAGTATTGCATAATTAGTGGCGAGGAATAGTTAAGGATTTCCAAATATAAATAAGCAATGGCTATCGTCTCTTTACAGGAGAACATTTGGGGGGAAGGGTTTATTTATTTCAGTAGCTTCACAAAAATTATGCTGGGATTATAAAATTAGGAAAAATTGTTTTTGAATGGATGAAATTGATATTGTAGTCTATCTTTATGATGTTCGGCCAGTGTTAAACACTTATAGCTACATAATTTTGATATATTAGATATAATATATGCCTTTTGGGATTGGGAGTTTGTATTTTTTAATATTTTTAATTATATGGAATAGGAATTTGTCAAAATATTATATAAATATATAGTAGGGCTGTGATAATGGTTTTGAGTTATACTTGTCGGTTTTTCTGTCATAAAGTTTTATGTATCTGCTATTATATAGATAAAAAATATAAAATTTATTAATCTTATCTGACTATTGT
Source organism: Sinelater perroti (assembly GCA_036346155.1). Lineage (NCBI taxonomy): Eukaryota > Metazoa > Arthropoda > Insecta > Coleoptera > Elateridae > Sinelater > Sinelater perroti. The sequence continues at coordinate 4,522,165 of JARFIY010000329.1, read as the reverse complement.
CTATCTTTATATCCAATTGTTAATAGATTCAATATATATGTACGCGCCCACATGCGTTTCTTGTGAACATTGACGATTTCGGGCACTCACACACTTATAAAAAGAAATAAACAGGTATCTTAAAACTTCTGTTATTAAAAACTAGATAGTATTTTAACTTTGTAAAGAAAACTTATCGAATTGTAAATGTAAAAGTAGTGCATAACACTTTCAGACTTTCTACCAAAAGTTTTTATTTCATGCTAATAGAAACTATTTGCCTGGTACAATTTTAACAAATTGTTGCTAAGTTGTGTCAATAATAGTTTTCTAGAAATAATGTAGATTATGTTGAGTAAAAAAAATAAAAATGCTGTTCTATGAAACACAGAACTAGCACCAAGTACAATGGTCAAATATGAAAAATACCTGATCAAAACTCTGTTTTGACTTATTTTTTCTTTAGTTTTAAAATACTCTATCATGTATAAAGAAACAGAGATCTACATATTGTTTCTTAATGTTTGCATTTTTTTCCATAATATAATGCTTTCGCTTAGTTTTATTTTGGAAGAATATAAGAAATCACTATTTACTGTAGGTTTGTTAATAATAATGCCCAACCAATAATTTCAAATCAATACTTTTATATAGTACAAAGAAACTTGTAAGAATAGTTGTATTTACTCCATGTATTTTTAGATTTGCTTGCGCACAATACAGAGTACAAAAGAGTTAATTTTCCAACAACATAGTTAAAGTCTTTGTAAAGTATAATAAAAGATATTTTTTTATTCGTCTTTTTCTACCTGCCCCCCACTGATGGCCGTACATTGAAACAGAAATACACCGTTTTTTTTTTAAATCAAATTAACCCGCTTTTATACCATATTTGTGACAACCTTTTTCTCAAAGGGGTTGTTGTTTTATTTAGCGGCGTCATAGTTAATTAATCATTAGTCAATAGTTGATTTTTGTTCCTTTGGTTTTATACTTTTTAAATTGTATTAATTATTATTATTATTACTATTATTATTATTATCGTTATTATTATATGTACTATTATTAAGTGGCGAAGCGAAGCGGAGTCACTTACTAACTTCATGTTGTCTGTCCGTCCGTCCTTCCGAACAATAACTCGAGAACGGCTGGGAATTTTCAAATTCTATTTTCACCAATCGACAGACGACCAAAAAGGGTCGTTTGCTAGTGACTGCTTCGCCACTTCGCTATGCGTTGCAAGCTTTGCAGGTTTATTATTATTATTAAATTAGTAAAGTGATTTTCACCTATAGCAGCCTATCCTTATTATGTTTTGGATATAGGCCTCCCCCACAGTTTTCCAATTAATTCTGTTTTGCGCCTCTTTGTACAAGCACAGTCCAGTGGCCTTTTTGAGATCATCTGACCACATAATCATGTCTACCCCTGCTTCGAGTCTCTGACTATGGTCTCCATCTTATGATCTCGTTACACGATCCCTCTTGCGTTCTCACTGCGTACCCCCTTTAGTTATACTTCAAGCGTGCTACTCGTTCGACTATATCGTCGTCGACTTTCGTCTTCTCTCGGATCCATTCATTAATTTTTTGATCTTTCTGGCTTATTTTCATTTCTATTTCCATTTAATTAACACGAAGTTTGTTTACGATGTTTTTAGTGGAGATCACGGTTCATACTCGTACGTTTCCACCGGCAACATACACTGGTTGTAAAGATTTGTTTTTAAGTTCATTAGTAGTATTAGAATTGCATTACGTCTTTTAATTTGCCATATTCCGCCCAACCAAGTCTCGCTCTTCTTTGTTGTTTAGTAGTTTGGAGCAAGAGATAAGATTGTTATAATAATTATTCTTTTGCAAGAATATGTTCGGATAGGTCTATGTTTGTGTTTTTCTAATATACATTTTGAAGAAATAGAAGGTCTGCATTACATATTAGTGTATAATGCGAAAGAATACAGAAAAAATGGCGCATTTTATTATTTGAACAAAAATTTAAAACCACAAGTGATTGAGTAACAACACTCTAGTAAAACGTATTCGAAGCATATGTTCTAATAGTTATTTTAAAAAATAAAGAGAATGTTTTCTTTGCAAAGGGTAGAACGTTTTAAATAAGTATAGGTATATAAACTCAGTATTCCGATAGTTTACCGAAATTTACTAGATACAAGCCTTGCGTCATTTTTAGCTGGAGCAGTATATATATATATATATATATATATATATATATATATATATATATATATATTATATATATATATATATATTTATTTATTTATTTACTTAAATTATTTATCGCACTCGCTATGTTTGTTCTAATAGTTATTTATTCTTTAGCATACCTGTTACTTTGTCAGTAATCTTTGTGAAGTATAACGCATTTTTATTATAATCATGCGATCAGCGAACATAATGCCTTTCTTACGTGCATCCGCGCTTCTTGTGCACGTTTTAGGACCCGAACAATACACAAAGTACTGGATCTTTACCAGATGGTTCCTGTAGACCCCAGAACAGACTCTAGATTATATATAGCGCAATAAAACATCCAGAAGTAGTCAATTATCCGATGATAGTGACTGTGCTAGTGCAGCATATAATAGCTTTACAGATAAATACATGCATCAATTATAATTATACGTTAGTAATTCTTTCTGTATAAATATTATTAATTAATAAAATATCCTGCAAGTAAAATATATAAGTAGTTTAAATAATTTTACGCGTATAATTTGCTAAGAGCGAAAACGTTACAATATCAAAATTAAGTTAAAAAATATTATTTAATTGATTTTAGATTCGAAGACAGAAAAAATAAGAGTCGAAAAGAGGATTTAAAGATTGTTCTAGTTTCTATAATTAAAAAAATCAAGAAATTGCGTCAGGCTACTTATGCAAGTAGTAACTGTTGCATATGCTAATGTGGATGCATATCCACAGTTATGCCTTTGCACAGCGAAAGTTAGCAAGCTAGCCCTAAATCACTGCAAAATATTGCAACTACTACATCGTTTAGAGCTAAAAGTATTATTGATAGATAGAACCAAATTCCGAACAAACCCCACTAACCATCGAAATATGACCGCTCTACATTTCATTAAAAATTAATACAAAAAGTTTGTAGATATACAGATAGCATCCTTATTTCGATGGAGTTTTATCAAATAAAAAAGTTTATCCAGAAAGCATGTACAGGAAAATAATTAGAAAAATAAACAAAAACAATATTTGTAAAATAAGTAAACTATTTAATTGAACAATATTAATAATAATAAATCAACCTTCTAAACATGAATTGAAGAAAAATTATTATATTCCTTAGTGCCATTTTTATTCTTATTATTATTATCTTTCCCTCGGGGGAACCTGTAACCCCTAGAGGGCGCGTCCCCAGGTGGCGGATAGGGGAATGCCCGGTAGATATACCAGGTAGGAGGGAAATCAAATACCTCCCGCGGACCAACAGGTAAAAGCAGCGTCTGACCCAGAGTGGGCGGCTGCAAACAGCGTCTGTTCCCCATGTGAAGGGCGGCTGATTACACACTCGCCAACACGCAGTAGGATAGCGCGGCGTTTTAAATCCTATACCCCACACCCAAATGGCGAATTACAAAACATACGGAAATATACCCCAGGTGGGCATGGATAAACCAAAATCCCACACCCTCAGAGCGAGGGTCAGCCTCATGGATTCTGGGGGAGGCAAAAATTCGCAAATATACTCAAGAAACAGATCTGGACCAAAAACACGACGTTTAAACATTGCTACCTACAATACACAAACACTCTCATCCGAAGAAAAACTAGCACAATTAGAAGAAGAACTAGAACACATAAAATGGGACGTAGTAGGAATGAGTGAATTAAGAAGGAAACATGAAGGCCAAATAAACCTGACATCAGGGAACATACTTTACTACAAAGGAGAAGAGGAAGCCCTATTAAGAGGAGTTGGGTTTATAATACACAAAAGGCATGCCAAGAAAGTGTTACTGTGTGTCTGGTGAGATTGGAAAGGAGTCATTTACTACAAGCTTTTGGAACCTGGTCAAACTGTTACAGCTGAACGTTACTAGGCCCAATCGATCAATTAAGTAATGCTCTGGAGGAAAAAAGTCTATTTACGAATAAAAAAAGGCGTAAAGTTATATTGTTGCATGACAACGATCGTTCACATTCAAGAAAACTAACTTAGAAACTCATCTCCTTAAGTTGGAAAGTTGTCCAGCATGCAGCTGATTTTCCAGACTTGGCTCTTTTTGATTACCACTTATACATATTGATGTCGTCATATTTGAAAAACCAGTGTTTCGCGAAGTTTGAAGATGTACGAAATGGCTCGATGACTCCATCATCTACCCAATAAATGGCAAAAAACCATAAATATCAATGGCGAAGATTTCGATTATTAATCTTTGTAGCAAGTATCTTTTCAATAAAGTTGAATTTGACCAAACAAAGCCGACTTTCTACTTGCACACGTATTAATACTAATTGTGTGTTATGTCTGCCAAAAAATGTGGTTTGGAAGTATTGCATAATTAGTGGCGAGGAATAGTTAAGGATTTCCAAATATAAATAAGCAATGGCTATCGTCTCTTTACAGGAGAACATTTGGGGGGAAGGGTTTATTTATTTCAGTAGCTTCACAAAAATTATGCTGGGATTATAAAATTAGGAAAAATTGTTTTTGAATGGATGAAATTGATATTGTAGTCTATCTTTATGATGTTCGGCCAGTGTTAAACACTTATAGCTACATAATTTTGATATATTAGATATAATATATGCCTTTTGGGATTGGGAGTTTGTATTTTTGTTAATATTTTTAATTATATGGAATAGGAATTTGTCAAAATATTATATAAATATATAGTAGGGCTGTGATAATGGTTTTGAGTTATACTTGTCGGTTTTTCTGTCATAAAGTTTTATGTATCTGCTATTATATAGATAAAAAATATAAAATTTATTAATCTTATCTGACTATTGTCTATCTTTATATCCAATTAATAGATTCAAAATATATGTACGCGCCCACATGCGTTTCTTGTGAACATTGACGATTTCGGGCACTCACACACTTATAAAAAGAAATAAACAGGTATCTTAAAACTTCTGTTATTAAAAACTAGATAGTATTTTAACTTTGTAAAGAAAACTTATCGAAATGTAAATATAAAGGTAGTGCATAACACTTTCAGACTTTCTACCAAAAAGTTTTTTTATTTCATGCTAATGAAAACTATTTGCCTGGTACAATTTTAAAAAATTGTTGCTCGGTTGTGTCAATAATAGTTTTTCAGAAATAATGTAGATTACGTTGAGTAAAAAAAATAAAAATGCTGTTCTATGAAACACAGAACTGGCACCAAGTACAATGGTCAAATATGAAAAATACCTGATCAAAACTCTGTTTTGACTTATTTTTTCTTTAGTTTTAAAATACTCTATCATGTATAAAGAAACAGAGATCTATATATTGTTCCTTAATTTTTGCATTTTTTTCTACAATATAATTCTTTCGCTTAGTTTTATTTTGGAAGAATATAAGAAATCACTATTTACTGTAGGTTTGTTAATAAGTCCTTGGTAAATAATAATGCCCAACCAATCATTTTAAATCATTACTTTTATATAGTACAAAGAAACTTGTAAGAATAGTTGTATTTTTTCCATGTATTTTTAAATTTGCTTGCACATAATACAGAGTACAAAAGAGTTAATTTTCCAACAACATAGTTAAAGTTTTAGAAAAGTATAATAAAAGATATTTTTTATTCGTCTTTTACCTACCCCACTGATGGCCATATATTGAAACAGAAATGCACCGTTTTTTTTATATCATATTTCTAACAACCTTTTTCTCAAAGGGGTTGTTATTTTATTTAACGGCGTAATAGTTAATTAGTTATTAGTCAATAGTTGATTTTTGTTCCTTTGGTTTTATACTTTTTAAATTGTATTAATTATTATTATTATTATTATCGTTATTATTATATGTACTATTATTAAGTGGCGAAGCGAAGCACAGTCACTTACTAACTTCATGTTGTCTGTCTGTCCGTCCTTCCGAACAATAACTCGAGAACGGCTGGGAATTTTCAAATTCTGTTTTCACCAATCGACACCAAAATTTCACCAAAAAGGCTCGCCACTTCGCTATGCGTTGCAAGCTTTGCAGGTTTATTATTATTATTGTATTAGTAAAGTGATTTTCACCTATATTAGCCTATCCTTATTCTGTTTTGGATCTAGGCCTCCCCCACAGTTTTCCAATTAATTCTGTTTTGCGCCTCTTTGTACAAGCACAGTCCAGTGGCCTTTTTGAGATCATCTGACCACATAATCATGTCTACCCCTGCTTCGAGTCTCTGACTATGGTCTCCATCTTATGATCTCGTTACACCATCCCTCTTGCGTTCTCACTGCGTACCCCCTTTAGTTATACTTCAAGCGTGCTACTCGTTCGACCATATCGTCGACTTTCGTCTTCTCTCGGATCCATTCATTAATTTTGTGATTTTCTGGCTTACTTTCATTCTTATTTCCATTTAATTAACACGAAGTTTGTTTACGATGTTTTTAGAGGAGATCACGGTTAAGACCCGTACGTTACCACCGGCAACATACACTGGTTGTAAAGATTTGTTTTTACGTGCATTAGTATCCTGAATTGCATTACGTCTTTTAATTTGCCATATTCCGCCCAACCAAGTCTTGCTCTTCTCTGTTGTTTAGTAGTTTGGAGCAAGAGATAAAATTGTTATAATAATTATTCTTTTGCAAGAATATGTTCGGATAGGTCTGTGTTTGTGTTTCTCTAATATACATTTTTAAGAAATAGAAGGCATGCATTAAATATTAGTGTAGAATGCGAAAGAATACAGAAAAAATGGCGCATTTTATTGTTTGAACAAAAATTTAAAACCACAAGTGATTGAGTAACAACACTCTAGTAAAACATATTCGAAGCATATAAAGCAAAATAAAGAGAATGTTTTCTTTGCAAAGGGTAGAACGTTTTAAATAAGTATAGGTATATAAACTCAGTATTCCGATAGTTTACCGAAATTTACTAAATACAAGCCTTGCGTCATTTTTAGCTAGCAGTAATATATATATATATATATATATATATATATATATATATATATATATATATTTATTTATTTATTTATTTATTTATTTACTTAAATTATTTATCGCACTCGCTATGTTTGTTCTAATAGTTATTTATTCTTTAGCATACCTGTTACTTTGTCAGGAATCTTTGTGAAGTATAACGCATTTTTATTATAATCATGCGATTAGCGAACATAATGCCTTTCTTACGTGCATCCGCGCTTCTTGTGCACGTTTTAGAACCCCAACAATACACAAAGTACTGGATCTTTACCAGATGGTTCCTGTAGACCCCAGAACAGACTCTAGATTATATATAGCGCAATAAAACATCCATAAGTAATCAATTATCGGAAGGTAGTGACTGTGCTAGTGCAGCATATAATAGCGTTACAGATAAATACATGTATCATTTATAATTTTACGTCAGTAATTCTTTCTGTATATAATATACATAAATATTATTAATTAATAAAATATCCTGCAAGTAAAATATATAAGTAGTTTAAATAATTTTATGAGTGTAATTTGCTACTGTTAAGAGCGAAACGTTACAATATCAAAATTAAATTAAAAAATATTATTTAATTGATTTTAAATTCGAAGACAGAAAAAATAAATGTCGAAAAGGTGATTTAAAGATTGTTCTAGTTTCTATAATTAAAGGGAAATCAAGAAATTGCGTCAGGCTACTTATGCAAGTAGTAACTGTTGCATATGCTAATGTGGATGCATATCCACAGTTATGCCTTTGCATAGCGAAAGTTAGCAAGCTAGCCCTAAATTACTGCAAAATATTGCAACTACTACATCGTTTAGAGCGAAAAGTATTATTGATAGATAGAACCAAATTCCGAACAAACCCCACTAACCATTATAATATAACCGCTCTACATTTAATTAAAAATTAATACAAAAAGTTTGTAGATATATAGATAGCATCCTTCTTTCGATGGAGTTTTAGCAAATAAAAAAGTTTATCCAGAAAGGATGTACAGGAAAATAATTAGAAAAATAAATAAATAATATTTGTAAAATAAGGGAACTATTTAATTGAACAATATTAATAATAATAAATCAACCTTTTAAACATGAACTCAAGAAAAAATTATTATATTTTTTACTGTTATTTTTATTCTTATTATTATTGTCATTATACCCACAAGAAAAAATTGCGATAAAAGCCACGAGTAAATATTGATATGCAAGTGGAGATTCCAGTTAAACTTGATTCACAACACCAAAGAATATTAGGATCAAGTACTATGTTAACATTTTAGTTAATTTTACAAAACTTTTGGTGGGAGCTCAAGTGTCCAGGGTGTGCGTCGTAGGAGTAACATTATAATTTTGTAGTCTAAAACATCTCAAAATTGAATATTACGTTGCAAATGTTTGGGCTTCTGTAGTGAGTTCTGGATAAAAAATATCACTAAATTTTAATTCAGTGGTCTAAAAAATGTCGAAAAATGTTTTTGAAGAGCCTCTTTCATAAAACTCCACCTTTAAAGTAATATCAAGTTCGGAAGTTTTTGGTAATCTGTTTACGTAGGATACCTTTAAAATACATCGTTTGTCACAGTTTTTACCAAAATAAACAGACAACTTTTTATGGACATAGACAGTAAAATATTTTAACGTTTTTGCTCTAAATAGTGCTAAACGACACGCTGAAATCTACATATTTAAACTACTTATTTACTTTACTTACAGGATTGCATTACTTAATAATATTTATATGCTCTAAACAGCAAATTACTAACATAAAGTTACTCTATTTGTCTATAACCCAATTTATATTGCACTAAAGCACTTCACTTTGCTTGTAGTAAAGTGACTTTTAGCGCTCAACAAAACTGATATTTTGTTAATAACAGAATCTCATCTAACCTCCAACACTAGTTTCAAAATACCTCACTATGTAGTCTACAATGCAGCCCATCCGGATACTGAAAGAAGAGTCAGAGTTGGAGCGACTATCATCATTCGACAAGGTATTAAACATCATATACTAAATAAAATAGAACAATCTTACCATCAAGCAATTAATGTAGTCGTAGGAGATTGGTATGGGCCAATTTCAATATCCGCAGCCTACTACCCATCTAACTATCCAGCAAACAAACAAGCATTTGTATACTATTTCAATCAACTAGGGAACAGGTATCTAGCAGGAGCTGATCTCAACGCAAAGCATACTAGCTGGGGATCACGACTCACAGCTCCAGGAAGAGAAAAAGTACTTTACGAAGTAATGCAAGAACTCCACCTGGGCCACTTATCCACGTATAAACCGACATGCTGGCCAACAGATTTAAATAGATTACCAGATTGTTTAGATTTCTTTGTAACAAAGGGTATTGCTGATAGATATCTAGGTATTGAATCGAATGAAGATATTGCATCGGATCACACTCCTGTAATAGCAACCATCTATTCGGCATTACAACAGAAAGAACAACCGATAAAACTATTTAATCGCACGACGAACTGGGAACTCTTTAAAGAAAGTGGAGGACAACATCAACCCTAAGGTATCATTAAAAACAAGTGAAGAGCTTTAATTAGAAGTTAAAAAATTTACCACAATAATCCAAGAAGCGACATGGGAAGCAACACCAACACAAATTCTTAAACAGAAAAATAATTGTCCATTAAACATTCGCGAGAAAATTATCAAAAAGACAGCTCAGAAAATCTGACAACAAATATGAAACTCGAAAAATAAAACGAACTACAATAAGGCAGCAAGGCAATTAAAACAACTATTAACAGATTTAAAAAATCAGTCTTTCAAAAAAAGAAAAATATAACACCAACGGTTTCTTCCGATTATGCGCTATGGAAATCTAGTAAAAGGCTCAAACAACCACGCGAACATATTCCACCTATAAGAATGCCAAATGGTGAATGGGCCAAAACTGATCCGAGCAAAGCAATAACCTTTGCGGGACACCTAAAAAGAGTCTTTGAGCCACTGCCCTTACATAACAGGCAGACGGACAAAGAAATCAATGAATACCTACAGAATCTACAGCAACCAAGCAAACCAGTAGCACATATTACGACCAAAGAGTTGAGGAACACTATTAAAAAAAAACTAACTTAAAGAAAAGCACCAGGTTATGATCTGATTACTGGCCAAGTAATAAGAGCTGTCTCACAAAGGAATAATCATGATGACTCAACTCTTTAACACAGTACTGAAATTAAAATACTTCCCTATTTATTGAAAGGTAGCGGAGGTGATAATCATTCAAAATCCAGGTAAACCACCCAACGATCTGACCTCGTATCGACCAATTAGTCTTTTGCCAATAATGTCAAAAATCTTGGAAAAACTACTGGCAAAGAAATTGATGAAAACCGTCACTGAGAAAAATCTAATCCCAGAGCACCAATTCAGATTCCGTGGGCAACACTCTACGATAGAACAAGTGCATCGGGTTGTTGATACAATAAACAAAACTTATGAAGGAAGAGGCTAATGCGCAGCCGTATTTCTTGATGTCAGTCAAGCTTTCGGCAAGGTTTAGCATCAAGGGTTATTGTACAAACTAAAGCATAAATTACCAGAAGCTATGTATAACATTGTCGAATCCTATCTGCCAGAAAGGCTTTTTCGGGTAAGATACGAAAATGAACTAACAACGCTGTACCCGATAACAGGCAGTGTCTTAGGGCTAACTCTATCTTTTATGTACCGCAGATCTTCCGATAGACATAAGTGTAACTACTTAAACATTTGCGGATGACACTGCGATATTAGCAACTAATCCTGATCCTGTAGAAGCACATAGGCTACTTCAAAATATCTTAAATCAAATAGAACTATGGACAAAAAAATTGCGCACTAAAATTAACAAAGTGAAATCGGCACATAATGTCTTTACGAAATGTCATGAACAAGCAATACCGGTAATAATATGCAATCAAATTGTACCCACAGCAAAAGATGTCAAATATTTAGATATGCACCTAGATAACGGTTTGACTTGGAAAACTTCATAAGCATTACTGGCTCCTTGGACGAAAATCGCAACTGCTTTACGCAATAAACTATTAGCGTATAACACTATTTTCAAACCAATATAAACCTACGGGCTACAGCTTTGGGAAACAGTCTCAAATTTCAACATAGCCATCCTGGAGAGATTTCAATCCAAAGTCCTTCGTGCCATAGTCCATGCGCCCTGGTTTGTGACCAACAAATACATTTAACAAGATTTAGAAGTACCTTCTGTAAGTGATGTGATTCTAGAGTGTAGTGTAAGATGCTTATAACGACTTGAAGTGCATCCAAACGCATTAGCGATAAGTCTATTAGACAACAGCCAGCAGACTAGAAGGTTAAAAAGAAAAACGCCATTAGACTTGGTACACGGACACTGAAATCACCCACAAGTATTTTAAGTTTTTATATAAATATGGTACCATTGTACTCATCGTTACTATTGTAAAACCTTAGTTAAGTAAGGTAACATTTCATCATTTCATTTAAATTTTATTAGAACTCTATATATATAGATGAAACATATCTCAACCATGTTTTAATATCGGTCATCATGTATGCTTATTGTTTGTATGCTAACAGATTGCATAATTAACGTAAAGAAAGAAAAAAATTCCGGAATCTTCTCGTGCCACAAAACCATCTGGCAAAATTTGGAAATTTCCGCATTGTTCAAGTCCCTACAAGTGTACAAAGATGTTGAGAAAGATGCAGCGCTTTAAAATTCAGATTATTTAAATAACGTTTGAATCATTAGGTTCTAATAAATGCTGTTATTTTTTGTAGAAAAAATTACACAAGCTCTTATTATTACAAAGCATGCTTCTTACAGGAAGCATTTTATAAATAATTTTCATAGAAAGAGATTTATTTTCGCAGAAGAAATCGCCAGCCAATATACTTTGACGACTTTTAAAAATCCTTAAATATTGTAAGATTATTTTCCATGTAAAATTATTTTTTATTATTCTATGTTGTATTACATATTTAATTAAATAAACAAAAATATTTTTAATACAAACAAAAATAAAAAATAACTAATGTAATACAAATCAAGGTAATATACATACGTTTGTGGACTATATAAATCGATTCACATCTAAATGACCAAAAAATGCTATATGAAATTATACAGAAATTTTACTTTTCTTAGACAGTCTAACTTTCTGTTTATAGCGAGGTCGTTCAATTTTCTTAAACTACATAACAAACCCTACTTGTTCTGTCTCTAAAGTTACAAACAAGAACATTCCATTTTCCAGTAAATAGCAAATAAACAGTTATAAAAAGCAGAATTTTGTCTGTCCCATGTTGTAGTTTTTCCACGACGCCTTCTCATTTGGTATAGATAAAAAATCTCGAAAGAAACTTTGAACTAAGTTCCAAATTAGCTTAAAAATTAGTTAATAAATATACGGTATATAGACTTCGATAGAAAAAAAATATTTTTAAATATATTACAGCAATACATAGGTTTTAATCAAACAGTCATGCACTATATTGTCGAAAGCTTTATTGTATCAGCATTGTCCTGCCTAATCTTTGTCATTACAAAAGTACAAATTTAATTTAAAATGCTATAAAAACTATAACTTTAGTTGTTATAAAGCTATTCACAAATATATTTAACTCATTCTGGAAATTTTTTTAAAGGAATGTTGCGTTTTTCAACATCATAATCAGTTAAATTAATTATAATAGACAAACACAATAAAAAGGTACTTACTAATTTTCTTTTCTTATTACATTTATGTAATAATATCAACGTAACTATTTTATTTACCCAAGGAGGAAAAAGCATGAAAAGAGCTTTCTGCATTAAGTAATCCTAAAATTAAACTTTTATTTTTCTTTTTTATATGCGTCGATCACGTTATTTCTGTAACGTAAAAACTGGTTTATTAAAAACAGCAGCTTCTTACCATTTGGATTTCAGTTGACGAGAATATCTTTAACAGTATAGCCTCTTACAAAAGTAATATATGAAAATTAGAAGGGACACTAATCAAGTCTGCCTTAATAATTAGGGTAAAAACGCAATTTAAATTTTTTTTTGGGTAACATCATTTCTATTTTAAACAAACCACTGAGTGCTACACATTTAATCCAACAACTTTTAGTTTTTTTGAGTCGTCGGACATGTACTCTTTTTCAAATAGTTTTTGTTAGATGAATATACCTATAGAGTAAGCAAAATATTCAGAATTAGGAAAATAAAAAATAATTGTAACTATGCGTTATTTAATTGAGATACTTACTAAACACCACGGACTTTAACTATATCTGTTTAATCTAAAGATTTAAAGTACAAGAACTATTCTCACAAAGAGATGCACAATAAATACCAAATATTCTATATATTTTTTAATATTAGCAAACGTAATCATCAACATTGTTTACTATAACGTTCATATCATGTAACTGTCCGCATCAGGAAAGTTATTTAAAATCTGAATCGAGTTGTTCTACCATAAATCTTGTTAAAAAATCAAACCCACCCTTAGTTTTAAGATATCTGTGACATTCACACACGGTGGCATTTGTCAAGTCTTAGAGTTGTAAGTTACATCGTGCTTCTTGTCAAGTTTAGTTATTAACCAATGGAATGATAAAGAAAATAGTATTACAGTAATAGCATTGTATAAGTGCAAAAGTGAAAAATTGTAATCTTTATCACATTTTGGCCTTAGTCCTATGTTTGCGTTATATGGCTATAAAATTATTTAATAAGACTGAAGATGTTGAGGAACGTCCAAGATCTAGGTCACGTTTAGTTCCGACTGTTCTGACAATAAAACCGCAAATGCCCGAATTAAAATCTTCTTTTTAAGTAGAAGATCATGTTCCCGGGGATGCCACTTTCCAAAACTTTAACGTTTCTTATTATTAAACCAAACCTAGGACTAGCTGCTTCAAAATACATACGGGACATGGCTTTAGAAAAAGGTAGGAGAGAAAAAGCAGAGCTTGTTCATTGAGTATGCGCATAATGGCCACAGAAAGATTTTGTTTAAATAAAATAAAAAATTAGTTGAGGAATCTTTTAATAAACAAAATGACAGTACATATGCTAGTTTGTCCAACAAACCATCTCCACTAATGTCAAAGGTACAGAGAAACCATTAGTCAGCAGCTGTAATAGTTTGGTGGGTAGTGAAGTTATGATGGAATACTTGACATTCATTTTTGTGGTAAGGAAGGCAAATCCTTGGCTGCTGCGTATCAACAAAATGTTTTAAAAAGTATAGTAAAAACTCTGAATTGCACTCTTTTTCAAGACGAGTCTTGGATCTTTTAGCAAAACTTCGTACCCACCTACAAATCACTTAGCTGAGTAACAATGCGTCTCATTTTCTAACAGTAGAAAATTGATTTTCCGACAACCTAGATCTCATGCATTAGATTACAAATTGTGGGCAATACTTTTCCAATGAATTTAGTGCATGTTGCCATAGATAAGTGTCCCGGGAATTTTAAAGCTTGTGTAAAGGTTAAAGGTAGCCATTTATAATAAATCCGTTGTAGTTGCACTTACAAATAACCGTCTAATAAATTCTGAAAATATTATGCAAAAATAGTTAATCGTCTTATTTTATTGTTCTAATCAATGTGTAACAATATTTATATAAGAAATATAAAGAACAAAGATGAAAAGTCAAAGAAATAGCAAAAGCGAAACAACAAATCTAAGAGGAGTTTGACAAAAAATAGAAAGAAATAGAAAGAGCAATCAAAAGTTTTTCTATAGACTATTAAAAATGCTACGAAAAGTAAGCAAAACAAAAATAGATGCATGAAATTATTAAATGGAATAATCTTAAAAAAAAGAAAAAGATATAATGAAGAGATGAAAGTAATATTTTGAAGAAATGCTGAGTAATTACGGCGGAAGCAACAAAAGAAATTGAGGAAACTATAGAAAACACCGAGAATGTATAATGAAGAGATTAATAAAGAAAGAATGATAGAAGCTATTAAGATGTTAAAATGGGGCAAGGCGGCAGGACACGGCGGCATAACAGGGGAAATGGTAAAAAACATAAATAAAAACGTGATAAAAATTTTAGAAAAATAATAATAACATCTGAAATAAAGAAAAATACTAAAGGACTGGGAGGTGGAAATGCTATTACTCTTATATAAAAAATGGGACGGAAGAAAGTGTAGGAACTAAAGGGGAATTAACCTGCTCAGTATTATGTTAAAAATATATACAAAAAAGCAAAAAATAACAATTGAACAACAACTAGAAGATCTACAGCGCGGATTTAGAAAAGAAAGAGTTTAACTTTATATATTCACAATAAAGCAATTAACAGAAAGGAACAAGAACGATAATATACATGTATCTTTCATAGATTTAGAAAAATTCTCTAACAGAAGTGTAGAGTAGCCTTAAAAAACAGAAGTAAGTGAAAAATTGAGAGAAGCCATACAGTTATATACTAGAAAACTAAAAACTACGTAAAAACAGGAAACAAAGTAAGATGAGTTTCTAATCAAAGAAGGATTAAGGCAAGATACTTTTCAATATAATACTAAACGATGTCTTAGAAGAAATTAAAGTATTAACAATAAAACTGTTAGTAGGATAAAAAAAACTTACGCGTAAACATAAATATTTGGAATAATGAACTAAAAAAGAGATATTTGGAAGTAAGCATTGACAAGACAAATATGATGGCAATAAGAAAAGTAATCGAAAAGAAACCTACACAAGAATAGAAAAAAAGATAAAAATAAACAGTAGAATAGAAAATATGACAGTTATAATATACATTAAATAACATATTTGTAAAAAGAAATAAAATAACAAAAAAAAAACAAAATTCAAATCAATCTACAAACCAAAACTAACATATGAATACAAAAGTTAGATTATAAATAATCAAAGAGCAGAATACAAGCCATAGCAATAAAATATCTGAGAGACACATAGTACATATAGAGAAGAAAGACCAGTAAAAAAAGTATGGTTGTCAAGAGAAACACAGAAGTGACAGAGGAAAACCAAGAAAAACAGTGTGATAGTGGAAAATCTAAACAAAAAAAAAGTAAAATAGAATAAAGAAACAAATATGGCAAGAAACAAAAAAGAATAGACATGACTTATTGATAAGAAGTGACAGACTATATAGATTGTGCGCTGTACAAATGTTTTATAAATGTAATGGCTTATTTGCCTTATACTATTAAATGAATCTGTAAAGTTTCAGTTGTTGAGTTACGTTTTCGATTGGCGCTACAATTAACTAACAGTACTGCATTTATTATTATTTGAAAATTTAATAGATTTCTTTTTAATCCTTCGAAAATAAAATTATTAGCATTTTTTTGTTCGTCAACAATTAAAGTGTTTGTTAAGTGTAGCTTTAAAATTAACTAAGGTAATAAATACTGTAATAATTTTATGTCAACAAAAATCTGAAAATTAATTATGTTTATCAATGGGAAGCGGGTATTTCTTCATAATCTATACAAACACAAAAATGTGTTTCATAAAAAAAGATGAATTCAGTAGTTTGTAAAGATTGTTAGAACATAAAGTATATATCTGAGTTTTATGGTGTTCAAAAGGAGTTTTACACTTTCGCCTGATTTTTGAGGTTGAGTTGCAAATGCAAGATTGTATGCTGAGCACGAAATTTATGAAATTATGAAACTCATCATGTATGATTCGTAAATATTACACAGTTCGCGATAACATGCAGCTGTAGAAAGTTTTTTTGCACAAAAAAATTATATTACTGCACGCAATTCACGTTTGGCAGTTTTTTTTAGAGCCGCGTTCATTTTCAATTGATCCTGTCAGATGAGTAAACTGCAACACAGCCTTCTTCTCCGTATACCTACCTTTAGTACTACGTACAGAGCCACAGGATGAGCAAATAAAGGTGTCTTTCCGAATTGACCTCGTATTTTACACTAATCCTGCAGACTTTATTACAAAACAAGGACCTCACTTATTATTCTCATCCTTTAGTGCAACATAAATTATTACAAGTTTTGTTAGATTTTGTGAGACAATTACATTCTAAATCCAAATTATTTGTTAAATAGTCAAATTAATTAATTATTTAATCAATACATCTATTTCTTGCTTTTTATTTACTTAATTTCTTTTTTTTAACTAGGAGTTAAGGAAATACAAATCATAATAGTCCTATATTTTAGAATAAATATGAGTCAAATATATTAAGTCCAATTTATGCATTAAAAAGTATTCTTTTAATTTAATTGGGTACCACCAAATTAAGGATTTTATAATTTATAAAAGGTCTACATCTTTCAAAAGACTGGTTGGTTTAATTTGTTAAACAATAGTTTGAGCAGATTACAATTTATTTCAACATAATTGTAAATGATTTTGCCCTAATTAGCAGCAATTCCAGAATTATAAAAATTTATTATTCATAAAGACTGATCAATATTACTTTATTTGGCTTGAAGTAAAAGCTGGTAATTTTAACAGATTTTGTATTATTTACAACTCGAGATTATTATAATTTTTTTATAATTATTAATGTTGGTACTGGACGGTTATACTAAATTGTATACAAAGCGGTGTACTATATGTTTGTTAGGGAGCAAAGTACAGTAATATCAGTAGCTCTGTCAGTTGATATTTTAATTTGTACTGTAACTGTAATTTGTGGCTTCCCGACTGCCGAACATACATTCGATTGGGAAAGAGGCGCATTGGCAATCAAAACACACCCCGGCTCATTAGTAGGGTTGTTTGCTAATGAGAGACAAATTTAACAACGGCTGTGCACCACTACGCGGGATCCTTTTAAATGTGCCGCTTTTAAACCGTGCAATGCTAGCCTTATCGTGCGCGTTTGACGCAGCTAAACAACAAACGTTCATAAATTCAAATTCCGATTTAAATAAAAAATTAGAGTATTATCGTGACGCACACAAAAGCGTAGGTGTAATTCGCATCTCGTAATCCATTTAGATAAAACTTTACAACCTGCAACGGCAGTTAAGGATAAAGCTTGGTTGGAGAGAGCAAAAACGACTATTTTGGCGGTGATTTAGGCACGGTTTAAACAAATTAGGAGTATAAATTGTTTAGAATTGATTAAAAATATCTGTAGAATGTGACAAAGACCTATTTTACTTATTTATTCATTTCCACGTTTAAAATGTAACGAGAATAGAAAGCGACATTTATATTAACAAATTAACTAATTTAATTAATATTTAGTAATGTGTAATTATATATACCTTTTGTAGAACATTATAATAAATAGATTTTATCCTAATATTCTCACTTAGTATAAGACTATATAAAAGAAGTTAGAGCTAGAGCGAAACTTTTTTCTAAATTCGACTATATCACATTATTAAAATATGTATTATATATAAAATTAAAATAACATTTACCAATATAAAGTCCATCTCTAGTGTAATTTTATAATTTTTATTAAGTTTCTGATGATTAAATGGACTGTCTGTATCTTTCCTAATCAAAATTAGTTTCTAATAATGCGTCAATATTAGATGTACTTGAATTTTTGGAAATATTATTTTTTTAAATTAAGCATAATATTATCAGAAACTTATTATAATTTGAAAATTATATGTTTATGTTTGTTTAAAATTTGGTTATATTTCTTCTTAAACGTTGGAACAAGCCGCAAAGAAGTAGATCTCAGCATAAATCAAAACTAATTCAAGTTCATAATAGCATCTAGAGAAAAAAAGAGAAGAACAAGACCTGATAATAAACCAAAACGTGTTCGAAAAGGCAGGGACGTTCAAATACTTAGGGACAGTAACGACTAAAAAGAATATAATTCAAGACAACATAGAAGAAAGCCGAAAGTAGCCGGAAATAGATGCTTTTATCTATTAAAACAAATATTTCAATCGAAAGATATTTCACGTAATTCAAAAGTTATAGTGTATAAAACAGTTGTGAGGCCAATCCAATCTATGAAGCAGAGGCATGGACCTTTAATAAAAAAAAGTGACACTAGAAACTAGGGAAAGAAAATTTCTCAGAAGAATATACGGTACGGTGATGGAAAATGGTGAGTGGCAAATAAGATACAATTTCGGACTAAAACGGTTGTACAACCAGCCTAGTATAGTGAATACGATTAAAAGTAATAGCATGGAATGGCAAGGACATTTGGATAGAATGTGTGCATCTAGGGGTTATAAAAGCATCTTCTAAAGGGGTTTCAAAGGTAAAAAACCTAAAGGAATACCGCTGGAGAAGTTTAACGGTGGGTAGAAAAGTGGAGGAAGGTGAAAAAAAGTTAGCAAGGTCAATGACTAGGCGCAAATCTAACTCGCCCTGATAGGAGTTGAGCAGTCTGGAAACTCAAAAAAGAGGCCATGGCCCTTAAAGGGTCGTCAACAGCAAAGGATGTGCTTTTTAAACGCAAGGTATGGGAGAAGTACCGATGATATTGCGTGTAAAATTAGCACAAAAATATCTTCGGTCATTCATTTGGCATGTATAACTTACATGGTGTAAGAATATAGTCACCAAAGCACACCATCAAGTTGGTGAATTTGAAAGACGATATATTGTGGCAGGGTATTTCTTTATAATAATTAGGCCAAAAAATAGTGTGAATCAAAGCAGGTACTTATCATCTTTAGAGATTTGCGATCATTACAGATACCATACGAGGTTCATGGAAATCGCAAAGCCAAAACCCTAAAAAATAATATTTAACCGATGAGGAAGAACTCTCTAAACAAGCGATTGGGCAAATAATGAAAAAAATAATAAAAAATAAACATAAATACATTCCCGAAAACTTTACCCCGCTAGAATCACCAAAACCTGCAGTCCCAAAACAAAGCACTATTTAAGACACAAAACCACCACCAACTGTGTTGAACCAAATCGAAAATTACGGAGCCCCACAGTATGAATTAAAGGCAACGCAGTTTTAATTCAAAGCAATTATGATAATAAATAAATTAGATGCATCAAAGTAATGAAAAAGAAATTACGTCCAACGTGTACTCTAGAGAATATGGTAGATGATTTATATCGATAAGGTTATAAAATACTGGAAGCAACCAACATCAAAACTTCCGTTATTTTTGCTAAACTTAAGGAATTATAAAGACGTTAAAATATATGAGAGAAAAGAGATATTAGAGATAAAGACTGAAATAAGACCACTAAAATGCGAAACCACCATCACAGTGCAAAAAATGCCAAGGTTATGGACACGTAGAGTTACTGCAATAGTCATCCAAGGTGTGTTAAATGTTCTGGTTTAGTTAGCTATAGAGGGTGTGCGGCAAAACAGTAGAAAGAAAAATAGAAAACAAATCACAATGCAGTTGGGTTTCAAACTATTCCCAACATAGCCAAAAACAGGAAAAAGTTAGAGAAACCTACAGAAAGAAGAATTGTCGACATACAATCTATTACAAAACTTTACGTTCAAACTGGAGCAACAAAAAGTTCGAACAGCATAAATATATGTTTAAGAAAACTACAGAGAGATTAATAAAACTAGAAGAAAAAAGCAACAAAGGTGCATTTTCTAAGAAGGAATAATACATGTAAAAGACATTATAATAGCTGCCGTACAACAAATAATAGGAAAAATATTTATAATTGAATGGGACTAAATTACATCTACAACTCCTAAAAAAATTTATCCATTTACCTACAAATAAAAACTAAATATCAGATCTGGTTGACTTATTCATTTCCAGAAAAGTATTAATAACCTACATTTATATCGAAGAGCATTTATTCTTCGATAATATTAAGATTAAACGAAAACCTGATCCAAAAGTAATCTAAACAACACCGACCAACAAGTACTGAGATTTGAAATTCTTTGAAAAAGAGTTGGGTAACAAATTTTAGCTTAACGAATTACTTCAAAAAAAAAAGAACAATGAATTGTATGAGAAAGCTGAAAAGTACATATTAGACATACGGCACGCCAAAACTTAAAAGGCAACAACAGACAACAATTATCCCGATAAAATTAGCCGATTGCTAAAAAAAGAAAAGCCAGAAGAAATAGCACCAAACGAGAGCCCAAAACAAGACTAAGCTAAAAAACTATCAAACGACAAAAACATCGATTATTTTTTATGAAAAACGACTAAGAAGTTCAAATGCTGCCAATAAAAAATAAAATGGTTAGGCAAGAGGCAACCAGCAGAAACCAGAGGATTTTGCAAAACGCCCCAAAAAAATGCTCCAAGTGAATGAACAACCAGAACAAAATGGACAAGTTCTGGAAGCAGAAGATGAAATAGAAGAGAAAAAAATAAACTTAGTTACCCCTCAAGAAGTAACAAAAGAAACCAAGAAAAATTGATTTAATCTAATCACATTTATTAATTAAAACCGTGACCTAGAAAATGGGTAATAAAATTAACGTACAATAAATATAATATAATTTAGACTGAAATAGCATACGTATCACGCGTTTAGAAGGTGGCTGAAGTAATAATAATACAGAAACCCGAAAAGACACCAACCGAAACATCATATCGGCCCACCTTACCCTTACCGATAGTCTCAAAACTATTAGAAAAACTGTTTCTTAAAAGGCTAACACAGATTTTAGAAAAAAATTCTAACAGACTACTTTGGCTTTAGAAATCAACATTCCACCGAAAACCAATCCCAGAGAATAACAAGCATCATCTGAAAAAGTTTAGAAGAAAAAGTCTGTTCAGCAATCTTCTTGGATGTTGCACAGGCTTTTAGTAGCGTTTGTCATTAGGGATTAAACCATAGATTTGAAAAAACACTGCCTAAACAATTTTACGAATTACAAACGTTATTTTGCAGACAGACTATTTAGAGTTAAATTCTTCTTCTTCTTCTTTCATGGTTTCTTCTGTCCTTTCAAGCGTCGGATTCAGCAATAAATAAGAGAAATATTCAGACTTATAAAAAATTAAGATAGCAAGTGCTTTACCTTTTCTACACCAGTGATATCCCTGCAATCAACCAAGTAATGATGACACTGCGTGCGTGCGTGTGTGCGTGTGTGAAAATGATTAGAAAAGTTAAATTATATCTATAATATAAAAATTAATATCTCTAAGAACAACTTAAAGGCAGATCTGGAAAGATGTATAGTTTTAGTCTGATTATCATTTGCCGTTCTATAAACAATACTAAAATCTAATATATTAAATACAACAGAGGTAAGAACTTTTGACGAATATGTATTGCCAGCTCTCACATACACAACAGAAACGTAGTCATTATAAGGTATTATAGATAGACTACAAAAATAATAAAAAAGGGCACTATCGGGTGACATAACTGGCGGTTTTCACGAGCAACAATACGGTTTTCGTGCGGGTAAATCAACGACGGACGCGATCGCGTACGCGGTCTCCGAAGTCAAGGACGCTAGGAACGCGAAGGATTATTGCGCTTTAATCGCCTTAGATATCGCGGGGGCGTTCGACAACGCGTGGTGGCCTGGAATTATCCGGGAACTAGCTGGGAGGGAGTGTCCACGAAATCTCCTCTCGCTAGTAAAACACTACTTCAGCGAACGAGTAGCGCAAGTAGAAACGGGCGACGGCATCGCGATACGGGAGATAACGCGGGGGTGCCCCCAGGGTTCGTGCTCTGGACCGGCATACTGGAAGCTGATATACGAAAGTATATTTAGAGTCCAGTTGCCGCAAGGATGCCGGATCGTGGGATTCGCGGACGACACCCTACTAATAGTTCGGGCGGCGCAATTCAAAACTTTAAAGGCGCGCGGGAACGAGGCGCTCGGAGCGCTTAAAACGTGGGCAGACGGCGCTAAATTACGTTTTAACGCGAAAAAGACAGAGGCGGTATTTTTCGGAATGCGACCTGGGCAGGAGAGACCGACTTTCCTGCTCAACGGCGAGCGCGTCTACTGCAAGGACCACATCCGGTACCTTGGAGTAGAAATAGACAATAGGCTATTGTGGAAAAGCCATATACGGGCGGTTTGCGACAAGGGAAAACAAATTTCCCATCGGATCGGGGCGGCGGCGCGATCAACAGCCGACTATGTTGTACGCTGCTGAGATATGGGTAAAAGGGTGTAAAGTTAAAGAGTGTAAAAACTTGCTGAGCGTCCAAAGAATACTCGCAGTCAAAGCGGCAAGTGCTTATCCCACTGTAGCAACCGAGGCTGCCTTAGTATTGAGCCAGTTACCGCCTTTGCATTTTGTTTTGCAGGAGACGGCAGATCGCAGCAGGCTGACGACCGGGCCGGAGCAGCAACTTTGAGAGGAGTTGAGGCTGCAGCAGGGCGTCATTGAGCAGAGGCAGTCCATAGAGGAGACGGGGCACCCAGCCGAGCGAGAAGGCATCCCATTCAGCGTGGAGGAGCCGAAGGAGCGACAACTGTGCTGCTACGCGAACGGATCGCGGGCGGACGACGGGAGAGCAGGGGCCGCGTTCGTGGTCATGTGAGGGGCGGAAGAAATATACTGTGGTCGAGCAAAACTCGCAGACTGGAGCACCATCTTCCAGTGCGAGTTAGTAGCCATCCGAGAGTGCCTGACGTATATCCATAGGCACAGAGCAGTAATCCCTAGATGCGTGGTGATATCTGACAGCAAATCAGCGCTACTTGCTCTCAAGTGTACGAGAGCGCCGACGGATTTGCAAGTTGAGGTTTGGAGCCTTGCAAATACGCTGTCGGCCTAGATCGATGTCCGATTCCATTGGACCAAGGCGCACGTCGGGACTCTAGGCAACGAGCGTGCAGACCAGTTGGCCAATGAGGGAGCGGCAGGAGATAAACCGCTTATATTCGAGACGGTACCATTGGGGCTCGTAAAGAAACGACTACGAGCTAGGACGAGAGCAAAATGGGAGCAGAGATGGCAAGCAGCGGAGACGGGGCGACATGCGCGGATATTCATCCCCACGGTCGACACGGCGCGACAGGCTGCGGTGTGCTTTAACCGGCACGCCGTCCAGCTTATCACTAAGCATAGCAACTTCCGGTCCTACCTAATTCGAATTCGGAAGCTGGCGGAAAACCAAAACAGATGCGCGTGTGGGGAGGTCGACGACGCCATGCACGTCCTGCTGACCTGCAACGCGGAGGAGGAGACCAGGGCCAGGGCGGAGAGAACCCTGATTACCAGCGGCTGGAGATGGCCACAAACACAGGAGGAGCTCGAGGGACTTTCAAACGTGCGTGAATTGTGGACGGCTCTTGCGGTTTTTGCGGAACGGTGCGCGAGATTACGTGTTGACGCGAACTTGTGATGGGCGCGCGGGGGTTGGGAAAAATAAGTGCTGGTGCGAGATGCGAACTCTGAGACGATGAACAACAGACACTAAGAGCGGCGTAGGTTAAGGTAGTTGTTTAGTCTGTTTTACGTAGTATTGTAAAAGCTAGGAGGACTCGAAGCCATCAGCGGCTTCTAGTCGCCTGCCCTGACCCAGGTTTTTGTGGTTTTTCGGGGTCCTGCACTAAGGCGAATGCCGGGACAGGTAAATTTGCGGCCACAATAGTTATAACAAATTCGGAGCATTGTTAAATACAGGTCTGCGCAAAATTGTTAATACGGTTGCGGTAGTGCTGGTGTAGTGCCGTAAGGCGGAGCACCAGTCTTTAGTTATAAGCATTTTCCTGTAATGCTACTGTATATTAATTCATTAATAAATTGTAAGACAAAACTGACATAAAAATTATAAGAAAGTCTAAAGTTACAGATGACGTAAAATAATTTTGCACTCTAAACCGGAATTAGGCTAGACACATCTACTTTATTTGAACAGAAAGTAAACAAAGACATTTAATATGAAATGTGGTGTGATTGAGCTCTGAGCGTACGTTTGGTTGCCTGTCTTATTTTTGTCATCGCACAGACTTATTACATTTTTATCTTTTGTAAATAAATTGTTCCACTTTCCCTCTTTGCAAACATTTGAGGAAATGTGGGTAAAAAATTGTCAGCCTATGATGCTAAAAATATCTTTTGGGGGCAACCCCTCAATTAAGAGAACAAGAGACAACAGAAAGACATGTGATTAAGTGAAATCTATAAACTGGTAAAAAATAAAAATGAAGAGCGGAATATAAAACTTAACGTTGCCTACGAAATGATTAACCATTACGTTTAAGTTGCATTGTAATTTATTTATGATCAAGCCTCCAAATACGTTAAATTATTCGCATGTGTAGTACTGCCGTTAAAAGAAGAAAAAAATTTAATTTCAAAAATTTAACAGACCACAGTGTTTGTATCATTACCTTTTGTGTCCTATATACACAAACACCTTGTACAAGCATTTTGATTACCTTCTGTATTCAAGTTTTCTTTCCACAATCACTGTTACTCTGCTCATATAATTACGCGTCATTACTTTCTGGACTCTAGTTTAATCGCTACCTACTTGAAAAAACAATGGCCTTTAAACAGGCCTGTAACTTATTACGACTCATTAGAGGGTAAAAATGTTTCTTGCTTGTTTTAATGGACTCACGTTTGTGTCCTGCTACGCTCACGAAAAAATTACTTTAAATAGACTGCCCTTGAAAAAATTTATGTATTTTTATTGTTTTTTGCTATTGCATGTATTTATCTTCCATGGAATCATTAACAAATTATATAACATTATCGCTACATTGAAAGAAATGGAAACGTTAAAATCAACTAAAATCTCTAACCAAAAAACTAGTCTACTTATAACATTTTCTTAATATCATTACTGGAGAGCGGATTTTATACAAAATGCATAATTTTGCATATTTAGCCAAATAGTGCATATTTTATGCTAAAGGGAATATGTTGTTATTTCCTGCATAATTTAGCAAATTTTTTTTTTAACAGTTTTATTTCGGAATTTCCTAAACTAAATAGTTTTATTTCGGTTTTCTAAGAAGGCGGACAAAAAAAGGATGAAAATCCCTACTACTAATTATCTAAGGTTCTGATTATGTACATTGCTTTCAGTAAAAATATCCGTGAGAGTTATTATAATATACACATGAATTTTCAAACTAAATGGTTTTATTATGGTTTTCAAGAATTTAAGCATATTAAATAGAGGGATTTAAAACTCCCACTGATTATTTTAGGTGCATTTTCTTTGGCAAGCAAATCTATGACGGTATTATCAAAAAGATAAATATTTTGTTACAATACATTTGTTTTAGAAGAAAATATGAATATATCAAATTCTGAAAATGCCGAAAATGAAAAATAACTTAACGTCCACTTGAAATAAAAATTTTCCCGAATTTCGTATACATGGCGATGAAAAAATTATTGTGATGCTGCCTACGCAGCATGACAAAAGCTGATCAACAACTAAAGGTTTTATACAAAATCTAATTCATGTTACATGCCTGGCTCATGGTTTAAATAGAGTAACTGAAGGAGTTTAAAATGAAATTTTCCTTAGTAAATTCATTAATAAGTAACATGAAAAAGTATTTTAAAGGCCCCATTGAGGGTGCAGTTATATAGAGAAAAATTACCAGACGATCCGTTGCCTCTTAAGCTTGTAATCACGCAATCGGGTACTTGGCTTAACGCAGCTCTTTTTTACGCTGGGCATTTTGAGAAGATAAAGACTCTAATTTTCGAATTTTCAGATAGTTCTAGTACTTTTATTGAAAAATCTCAGTCTATTTTAAGAAAACTAGAACTACGCGATCAGTTAGCGTTTATTAGGGCTCATTATTCATTTGTAAGTAAATCAATTACAGCACTGGGAGAAGAAAAAATGCTTTTAAATGAATCTATGCATTTGACAAACAATTTTCAAAAACTAATAACAGCCGTTTCAGGAAATATAAACAAAAATTTTTTTCTGAAATTTAATGATATTTTAGAAACAAACGTAACTGTCAATTGTTAGCAAAAGTAAATGACATTCTCAATTTTGACAACACTGTAGATGTTGATATTGATATAGAAAATCCTATTATGTGTGCTTTAAAAAATAAAAATATCTGAAAATATAATTATTTCCACCGTTTAAGTATTTTATTGAAAACCGGAGACGGACAGAGGCATGACCATAGAGAAAATAAGAGAGGGGGGCAGGAAGGAAAGGAAGAAATGGGTGGAGTCGACATGTGACGCTCAGTAAAAGGTAAAACGATTAAGTAAGAAAGAAAAGAATATTAGGATATACACTTCCCAAGAATTTGGCATATTATTTGATCTGGAGCCGTTCCTATCCGTTGTACTTTTGCTATATTGTTATTGTCGTTTTTCGCCTAGTTTCTTTTCTTAAGTTAACTACCCCCAACCTTAATAGTCTAAATCTAAAGAAATTCAACTATCATAATCTATGTGTTATATTTACTTTCATTAGACACAACGCAATTCTACTTTTAAATTTTAGTTGTAATTGTATTCTGATTGATATTATACATAAATAAATTGCAGTAAGTTTGAGTAAAAATAACATACAGCAGTATAGAATATTGTGTAATTAACAAGACCTCTATCAAGATATTAATATTTAAACTTCTATAGTTTTGTATATAATTGAAATTGGTCATTTTTATAGAAATATAATTATTTAGGTTTAAATAATTTTTAACGAACTTCAGAGCTTGACCAAGAGAAATGAGGGCGAGGAATGGAATTGGAATTAAACGACATGGGCGGGTTGGCAGTGGAAAGGTTAGAACGTATAAACGATTTGGTAAAGTTCCCAAGATTTGACGGCATTATTGATTACGTTCTTATCCTTTCCTTTCGAATGTATGCCGTTTCGCCAGTTTGCGTTAAGTTAATACCCGACCTGTAAAGTCTAACTAAAGAAATTAACTATCATAATTTGTTATTTTCTGCTGTTGACCATCGTTCTATTTTACACATGCTTTAGTTAATTGATTGAATCATATTCTTTCTTTACTTTTATGGTTCACTGTAGGATATTAAAAACATTTTTAAATTTTAGTTTTCCAAACCGATTCTTACTCATCAACAAAACTTGGAGATTATCTCAAAAAATTATTGTTCACAATTTCAAAACAGGCATTTTTATAAATAGCCTCTAATATTTTTGTGTAATTATTATTTAATTATTTAGCATTTCGCTTTGACAATCAAAGTAATTTATTATTAATGAATAACATGCAGATTTTAAAATTATTCTATTAAATTACTTGTTTTGATATTAAATGTTTGTTAGATTCTTTTTCCAAGCCGATTCTCTAGTCAAAAAAGCGAGTTCGCATAAAGTGACATTGACGACCAATGCAATTATTTTTAACACAATATAACAATAACCGTCTAAAAGGACAATAGTGTGCGTTTTTTGATCGAGTACGGGCTCGAAACTCTCCATTGTCTACGAGCAAAAGAATAAGATGCCGCTTTTTTCCTTCGCAAAAATTCACCAGCTATCGATATTAAATAGGCGCGAACATCATAGAATATTTAGTGGCAGTAGAAGAAATTTGGTCAAACCGCCTAACACATACCAAATCAACCACTATTCATACGAACTTTGAGATACTTTCGACGACATGGATGACTCGAAGAAGACGATGAACCAGTTGGCCATCAACGAGAAGAACGACGACAACAACGTAGCCTTACTAACACACGAAAGCCAACGTAACAGTAAATTGAAATGGTCACAATGCAGTGGACAAAGTAAATAAAAGCACAAAAAGCTAGGCCACAAGAAAGCCAAAGCTATGAGTTCTAGATGAGTAAAATAATAGGAATGATCAGAACAATTCAGCATTAAATAGTGGTGCAGATCATTAGGTTCTATTTTCAAACAACAACAAATAATACACGGGGTCGGGCGCGTCCTAGCATTTGAGTTTTCACTGAAAGTGGTTAAATAATTTTAGAGTTTCACCCATGACTCCAAAATACCAGTTGGCAAAATAAGTCAAAATAAGTGTACGAGACGCCGATGTAGGCGGAAGCCAAATTGTCTAATGAAACAGCGGATAGTTTGACTGTACCCAAATCACTGATAACGCAGCAGAAAATATCAACAAAGAAATGAAAGTACCACAAACCAATGGCCGGATGAAATGATTGAATCGCACGACAAATGATCGACACTGACAATGGCAAATACACTGAGCAGTGCTTGGGCCAAAATTATTAGAAATGCATGTGGGTTTTTATCATCAAAGCAAATTTGATGGAATGTGGCAAATTATAGTGTGTCTCGTGGGGTTCGTACGGCTTCAAGAAAGGGTCACCCATTTTCTGCGAGAAATCAATGTTGTATTAAATAAATATGAGGCAAAAGCCATTCAGCAACAAAGACAAAGACCTTTATGTGGGTTTTCTATGTGGATGATAGTCTTGTATTTCGTCGTGGTCCAGTCCGCGTGTTGAAATTAATGAAACCACTGAATGGTGAATTTACGTTACCAGAAGCTTGGCCACCGATTATTTTGTTCTCTAAATTAATTGAGGCGGTAGCCAACGTAAATTGTATATTCATCAAACGATCTACACGCGAATCGCCTTGGAAAATTTTGTTATGGGCCACTGCCAATGTTATGTTTCGATTGATTGTTAACAAAAATGGCTAGTTTGGAGGATTGTTCAAAGCCTATGTATTTGGTGATAGGCATGCGGTCTAGTTTTGCTTATTAGGTTAGCCAATTGTCGCAGTTTTTGGAGTGAGTATTGCCCAGACGTTGGCGTGTCTTCCAATATTTCAATCGGAGAGTATCTATCCGATGAATCAATTGGTCTCATATACGGATGCCGACTGAGCGAAAAGCAAAGGTCAGCGCTCAGTTAGCAAAACACTCTTAATGGTCAATGAGGGGGCAGTAGTTTGGTTTTGTCGTAAGCAGATAATAGCCGCGGACTCTTAATGTATAATTGCAGATATGGCCACTAAGAAACTGATTTGGATACCTGGTTTACTGTCCTACGTGTGTCACCAACGCACAAAAAACATCGATATTAAGTATAATTTTACGAAAAATCACTTTGTAAGGAGCGACTCGATAAATTCATAAATCCGCTCAACAAGATAAAATTGCCCCCAACAAAAATTTTATTAATTTGAAATAATTTTTGACTTAAGTATTAAATATATGTTGACTATTCGCTTTGGGCCAACTGGGCGACAGTGCCCTTCAGTTCGTACAAGATGACATTGACGACTAATAACCCTTTTGTTATTTTCAGTTTTAGCATATCTGAGACTCTTTTATATGCTGCTCAACCATCTATTTTTAGATCATAAAGCACCTCATGTTTATTATACGTCGGGTTAAATTATTTTAAGTTTGTAATTAAGTTTTAACTGTTAGTTTTTAGTTCCTTCAACCAGTGGCCACTTTTTACTATTAACACGCAACTCACCATTTTCTTATGCACGAAATAATTTAAGGTATCAAAAATAACAAAATATTTTGTACTGCAAGGAAAGATAGTTGGATATTTTCAGATTGGTACTGAGAACTAATATCTACTGTACTCAAAATAATATACAGGGTACGGCGCTTAAATAGGGATAAATTTAAATTAGAATATCCCGCCATATATTACTAACGTGATAGGTCGTTATTGGTGTTCGTAAAAGCCATATACTCTTAGGAAACAATCGTAATTTCAAAATGGACGAGCTGTTACAAACAAGCGCAACGTACTACCGAAAACCTATGATTAAAGAATGTCTTTACGTTGTGCGTTCGAGTACCCGAGATTAACTATCTACAACATTGTTGCGAAATATAAAGTTCCGAGAATTTTGGGAAAGGTTCTACTAACATCATAAAAAAGTCATTCGAGAGAACTCCAGCGGACTCCAGCAGTTGTAGAAAGAGACAATCATTAAGGTAATTAGAATAAAGGTTGGGTACAGTGAGCGAATCATGCGCCGGATTGCAGAAAAGGGCCTACGTTATAAGTCGTATGCAATAAAGTACATCAGATTTTTCTGAGGCTGTCAAATTAAAGCAATTGCCTGCTGCAACCTGCTAGTGAATTTGTTGCAAAACGAAGTGGCGGAACGAATTAATAGTGACCCTAATATTAACCGCAGGAACGCCTACGACCCTGAGAATATTCCTATTATTGCTATAATAAATTTTTTGGCCAGTGTTTACGTGCTAAGTATCGTGTCCAGCATTTTTGTTTTATAAGAAGAAACTGTTACTAAAGCGGTTTATGTAGGTGTTTTGACGAATGTCGCGAAACTGTGAATGTAAACTGTGGCGTCAGAAAGGCGATATGTATTTCAGCAAGATGGTGCATCGGCACATACCAGCCATTTAGTCTAAAACTGGTTGTTGGGTAACGTGAACACGTTCTGATCTAAAGAGTTCTGGCTTCTCAATAGTTCTAATTTAAACCCCCTTGATTATTATTTTTAAAGCATGGTCGAAAGCGTTACTAACAAGTCTAAATACCTTAATGTGGTACCTTTACGCACCGCTATCAAAGCAGCATTTGCCAATATGGACAGCGCTGCTATACAAAGAGCGTGCGAGCGTTTCAGGCCAACGATGGTGTCAATCATTGCGACTGAGGGGTTACATCGAATAATTTTACTCTAGACAAGTCACAGAACTGCCCTGCAATAAGTTTTTTTGTAATTTTAATTTGTAAAATTATAATTTGTTCGTATTTAAGCGCCGTACCCTGTACATTAAAAATATAATTTACAATAAACAATAAAAACATTTAAAAATATACAGATATGCATTCTAAAGCCTTCTGATTATTTTTAATTACGTATAAAATAATCAGTTCCCGATTTCTAGACAACAGTAACTAAATTAAAACTAAAAAATAAAATGCGTTATTGTTACTTCTAAAATATATATGCGTTGGATTTCTAAAGGTAAAACAACTCCAAATATCAAGGAATGTCTTAAATTTAAGATTTTGTGCAATTATTATGTTTAGTAGTATCATAAAATCAAAAGATAAATTGAAACTGGACAATAAACAATAGAATCTTCCTTTCGGTTTGTGGCGTTCTCTTTTAGTTAAGTTTTTAAATGGTAAAACTTAATTCAGGAAGCACACTAACGTTAATTTAACTCTGGCTTTCCAAATTGCCCATAAAAGGCCTTGCTGCACAGCAAGACGGGCATTAAATCTCCAATTGCTGTCGTGGCGGTGAGTCTCTGCAGGCGCCAGGGGGCGGATAAAATTCATTTGGATGTGTTGTTTGCTTATACGGATTACGGCGTTACAATGCGGAGCACGGATACACTCGATGGCATTTCGCCCCTTGAACACGAATGCAACATTACAGCCAGCGCCGTTCCGCCACGGCGTACGAACGCGAGGAATCTTTGGAGTATAAAGATAAACAATTGATCTGCGAATGGTTCAGAGAATGCAAAACACATAACCACACGTAGAAAGCGTTTTTATGGAGAAATGATCGTACCGTGTAATCTGTAGAGGCTGCGTCCATTTCCTTCATTTTGGGCTGGAAACGAACCGATCCATGTTCTTCAATTAGGTGATCAAATAACCTGAAACTGAAGTAGAATATGTTATAACAAGAAAGTAAATAATTACTATATTTTGATTAATTTCTTTATCTATAAATGACATTTAATTGTTAAATTAATTAGAACTGTGATTACAAAGTTACACCAATAAAGCTACTAAATTACGTGTAAAATAATAAAATAAAATACGCAACTAGGACATAACATTAGCGTTTATAATTGTTGCTATTCAGTTATGTGCTTTTTATTTAAACATTATGTTACAACAATTAAAACAACTTCATATTTATTTTTTACACAAAAAGGCTAGAAAATATAGATTATTCAAATTTCAGAAAAATTTAATAAATACATAAGTTAACAAATACTAATAGAATTAGTTTAAATAATATATTTATAAATAACCAATAAGAAATACATAAACAGACGAAGCTATATTTGAGTACTGTATTTTTAAAGTGTTCCTAAACGATCTGCAAAATCTATGTGGATTCGCTGCCACGGTGTCTGTCAGGAAACTCCCATGAGAGGAACAGATGCTGGATTGTTTTGTTTCAGCCCTGCTAAAATTTATTGCATTTATACAGATTTCTAACAATAAAGCGGCGTTTGATGTTTAAAAGCATATGTACTTTAGCGAAATATTAGGCATTGTGCGTCAGATGGCCTACTATATCGTTAATATTCGTTCATCCTTCTATAAACATTGTTCTTCAATGCCACACATATTACGTACTACAGAATAAATATCGTTAAAAGATTTATTCCAAGCACTTAGAAGAAAATAAAAGTACACACATTCGTAATGATTCTAGCAAGCCACATTAGCCGTACTTTGCAATAAAATTTATACAGTGTTTGCCAGAAACTGCAACTGTATGCATTTCGCTATTTATCTATAATTATGTTTGCATACAACAGAGAAAAAAATGAAAAAACCTTACTTTTGCACAAAGATCAAAACAGAATAATTGGCATACACAATCACCAGCAATTACAGAACCATTACAAGCTATAGTACTACAAATCTATACACAACATACAATCACCTGTCCCCTATTAACTACTTCCACTCAATTCAGCAACTGTGCAGACAAAAGAAAAAATAAGTAACCTATCCAAGAAAAAAATTTTTCAAATAAAGATATAAAAACCGTCATATAAAATATTAAAAGTACTGGACGTCTAACTGAATTATTAAACACATGATCAAATAATTAATACCTTCAAAAAATCAATAAAGAGTAAAAAATCAAAGTAAAACTAATACACTGCAATAATAAAAAAAGCCTGAAAATCAAAAGTATAAGTCAAAGCAAAAAATTTAAGTAGGCATGTGGCTAGTTAAATGCAAAAGATTTACAATGAGGATTTTGGTTCTTTTTTTTTCTTAAGGTGCTATTTTCTTATAGAAGGTTAACAATAACTTCGGTAACTTGTTCTCTATCTTGTGCTATTCTTAGCATTAACTGTAAATTTAGACCATTCAAGTCCCTCACATTTCTCAACCATAAATGTTGTCTTCTGCCCGATCCTTTTCTACCCTCAATCTTGCCCTCCATTAGAAGTCTTAAAAGATCATATCTTCTGCCTCTGTGTATATGTTCTAAGTAGCTTGTCTTTAATATTTTGGCAATTCCAAGAAATTCTCTGTCTACGTTCATTTGTCTTAAGATTGTTTTATTAGTAGTGTGTTCCGTCCATGATATTTTGAGCATTCTACGTATTCCCCATACCTCAAAGACCTCTAATCGTCGCATAGAACAGGCTTTCAGCATCCAATATTCAATTCCATATAATAGAATAGTGTGTGTGTGGGGAGGGGAAGGTTACAAATCTGTATCTGATATTTAGCAATATTGTAGGGTTTGTTAGTAAGCTTTTCATGAATGCGCTTCTTGCGTCTTCTATGCGGCAGAGTATTTCTGCTATAGTTCAAGTTCCTTGTTATCCAGCATTCTAGGTATTTGAATTGATCCACCTGTTCTATTTGTTTGTTACATATAATTATGTTGGTGTTTGCATTTGTGTTTTTGGTTTTGGTGATAAGCACTGTCTTTGTTTTTTTGTGTTTATCTTAAGATCAAATGCATTTCCCTTCCTTGTTATTGCATAAATATGTTTTGAAGCCCTTCTCAGGTGTTAGCTGATATAACGGTGTCGTCTGTGTTCCGTACATTATTTATTAATATTACATTTATTTTATACTCCCTTCGATGTTTCTAGTGCTATCTGAAATACTTTTTCTGAGTACCTGTTAAACAGGAGAATATACAGCTTTATCTTACACCTCTTCTGATGGGGATGCGGCTGGTCAATTTATCTTCTATTCTTATAGCTGTTGTTTGCTCTCAGTATATATTTTTAATAGGTTGATATTTTTTTGATCTATTCCTTGTTTATAGAGTATATTGATCAGCTCTGTGTGTCTTATTCGATCAAAGGCTTTTCTATGGTGGACATCAAGTGATTGATCTCTGCATTTTTGAAGTACTACATTAAGCCCAAACAGTGCTTTTTTAGTTCCAAAGCCTAAACGAAAACCAAATTGTTTTTTTCTGCATATTGATGGTGTTTTATATGTATTTGTTGATATATGATTCTTACTGCTACTTTTAGTACATATCTCATTAGGCTAATCAATTGCACTTTTTTGCTTTGCTTTTTCAGGTATCGGAATCAATGTAGATTGGGGCCAGTCGCGTGGTATGATTCTTGTACAATCTATTTTATTTAAGAAGGTTATTAAGAGCCAAAGGTTTTCATCATCTAGTAGTTTAACCATCTCAGTATAGATATTATCTTCACCCGATGCTCTACGTGTCTTTAATAGTTTTATTGCGTATTTTACCTCTGTTATAAAAATTACAATTGGTTGGTATTCTTGGTCTATTTGTTTTGATTCTGGTTACATTATGATTTCATCAAAGCCACTTTTATAAGCTATACAAATACCATTATTTACTGGACATCAAAGTTACAGGCATAAACGTTGACTTTTATGTTATCAAAGATATAGACCTTGAAAAATTTTTACTTCAGTTATACTTCAGCCTCACTTACTTCAATTATCATAATTGCGTCTATAACTGTTTCAACAAAAGTTTAATTCTAGAAAGAAAAGTAAGACATAAACTTTAGTCCTAATTGGAAAATTGGCTAAAACAGCTGCAGCTTAGCAAGCTACAGCTAATCAAAATTAAAAAAATCAATTACTAGCAATAAAACAAAAATTCTCCAACAAGAAAAACCGAAGAAAGTGGCAAACAATATTAGCGAGTTTAGACGCTACTTCAAAAAGAATACATAAAAAAGTTAATGATAGATAAAGCTGCAAAATTTTTATTTTAAGAGACCACGAAGAAATTAAAGCAAACGTATTATACTTGTGTTAAAACTAATCAACAAAACGCAAAGGCTCACTCAAGCTATCTCACTGCAGTTTTTAAAGCTTTTTTCCTACAGTATATCACTAAGCTGTTAGCTCAATAGTTAAAATATTCCTTTCTCTGACCTTGAGCCGGCGTAGGCATGTTCGAGTCTCGCTCATCATATAAGTGTACGTGATTGTCCTATTATTAAGTGCATGTTAGTAGGCACAATAAGCCCTTGAGACTTCAGTGCCAGTAAGTGAGCAAAAAAAGAATAAAATGAGTTAACTAACTTTCTAAAGATACTAAACTAGGTGTAATTCAATAAAAAAAATAACACAAGATAAGTAGAAACTCTTATTTAACAAAAAAGACTAATCCAAATACGGCTCCCACTACATTATTAGAAAAAGTGCTCCAATAATGTTACACTCATACTTAATAGAAACCTAAATTAGAAAAAAATTCTACAGAAGTTACCTCCTATAAGCTAATCAGCTTTTTAACACTTATTAAATTTCGGGCATAACCTACTCTTATGCTAACTAAATTTTGTTATTAAAAACAAGGCAGATTTTAAATTTAAAACATTTCTGCCAAATATTTTTTAACAAGTATATAGATAGAGAATATCTTTCTGTTTAAAGAAATTTAAATAGTTATAGGAGTAAAAAGATAAAATGTCACGACTTAGAAAGTTACAAAAAACCCATTTTTTTTATAGAGTCTAACGTACACCCTGCTACTCAAAAATAATTCACAGGGCAATGTAGAACTTGCACCCACTAAAACCCTTCCTCTGTTTCTCAGAAATTCTATACACCACGGATACGCCCCGTCCATTGAGACGTCAAACTACAACGGAAAAATCTCTCTAACACCACACCGGCCGGCACGAGTTGCCTTCGGCTTCCCTTTCCGTCTAGCCCTGCGGCACCGCGTTTTTATTTAAGGAAGTGCACCCCTTAATAACATTTTGAAACACGTTCAACGACACCCAACTCGATACACTTCCATAGTTTTAGTTTTAGACCCCTTTTATAAATATAAATTTTGGACCCCTACTTTACCCCCTCGGAGTGGTCGGATTGAAATTTTGTTGAAATGGGGGTTCTCTTATTTTAAATATAGATTATTCCTGCCAAATATCAAAGGTCTATCTTTACTGGTTTTGGAGTAAAAGAGCATTACAGTAAAAGTCGTGTCATAAAGAGTTCTGCAACAGTATAATTAAAAGAACTAGAATAATTTCCTAAGCCAAGTATTATAGAATTTTATAAAGTGTATCAGAAAAATTGTGAATTTCGGTTGGTTGTCATACTGAGTGTATATGTGTTATGAGCTCCGATGTAAAAGTTTAATTTGGGCTATATCGAGCCAACTAAAACGCAAGAGTATAGCAGAATAACTTAATCAGAAATTCTTGACACCAGGATCGAAAACGATTATAGCATTTTTCACCAGTTCGATGAGTAAATTTAGAAATAAAGTAGTCGGATTTGAGGTTAAAAGCTACTATAATAAGTCTGAGAGTTGCATCCAAAAATAAATAAGAAAACATTTAAAACGCTATCTAAAACCACGTATACAATTTTTAAGATGGCAACACATTCGACATAGGAGATTACATAGTGACATATCCACAGTTAATAAAGCAATATAGATAATTTTGTAGAATTATGTAAGCAAATTAAGAACAGGCTAGTTGGAATCGATATGAAGCTGAAGCAAATAGCTACTGACATATCTGAAATAAAACAAGAAAATGCACAGTTAAAAAGAGGAAGAAAAGAATGTTGCACTGAAAAATCGCAACAGCATTGAGTAACATAGGGGTCGAATTAGATAACAAAAAAGACCTAGAAGACTTCCAAAAAATAGGGACAAAAAAACAAAACTAATATTAATTAAAAATTTAGTAAAAAATGGAAATAATTAAAAAGGCAAATAATTTAAAGAGCACGAATATATGAATAAATAAAAACTACCTTAAAGAAGTGGAAGAGGATCGAAAACGAACGTACAAAACAACTTGTGAGAGAAATGGAAAAAGAAAAGGAGAGAAACACTAATTATAAAAAATCAGTCACTGATAGATCACTAAAAAAAACCTAGAAGCACAGTTACGCAAAATAACAAGAACAATCAAGAAAAAATAGCTAATGAAGAAAAATAGGAAAGGAAATGAAGGAAACAACAAAGGCAATGTACAAGGCTACGAAAAATAGAAACATGAAACGTTAGGAGTCTAAGCAGAAAAAAAATAGAATAAATTTAAAAGAATTATAATCGAAATGCTAATAGTACCATTTACTAATATGGAGTGAAGTAGATATAAAGAAAATACCACAATCAAGAACTGGCTGTATCCTGTACAAAGACATTAAGAGTAACATAAATAAATGGAAAGCAGTATCTGACAGAATATTAACGATTGGATTCAAAATTTAACACAAGAAGGAACTATAATAGCAGTATACGAACCGAGTAGAGACGAGAGAGTACAATATAAGGATAAATACTGAGAACCATTAAATTTAACTTTAGAAGCAGTAGAGGAAAAAAATGTTATTGCTGGAAACCTAAATGCCAGAGTAGGAAGAAGATATGACACATATAAAATTTTGAGAAGAAGTACGACGTAACATAGAAGAAGACTGCTAAATTTTGGCGTGGTACAAGACTTAATAATTAGAAACATCGTAATTAAACATAAAAACATCACCAAATATGCGAGAGCAGTACCTAGCAGAGGAAGATGCTCAATTATTGACTACATAATTGTAGAAAAGAAACAGTGAGCAGAAATAAAGGATATATGATTTAAAAGAGGATTTGAATTAGGCAGTGACCATTACTTGGTAGTGGCAGAAATAAGAAGAGAATACAGAAAGAAAAACTTACAAGAAGACAAAAAAGTGACCAAGAAAAGTAGAAAAACAATTAGAACTTATAAGGTGATAAATGAAGTAACAGCAAAAGAATATGAAGAATACATTGAAAGAGAAATAGAGAAGATTAAAGGTGAAATAAACAAAAAAGATATAGAAGAATTATGGAAAATATTTAAAAACATAGTAATTGAGATTGCCAAAAGCTATGCGGAACATATAAGGAAAATAAAAATAAGAAAGAAACAATATGGTAGGCAGAAGAAAGTAAAAACAAGTGAAAAATAAGAAAATAAAGTAGAAAATCTACCTAAGCATAAAAAAATAATAATGAAGAATATAAAAAATAAAAAACCAAAGTTAAAAAGTCAGTAAGAGCATCCAAATAACAGGCATAGAAAGTATTCGGAGAGAAACTAGAAAAAAACAGTAAAAAAACCAAAAACTATTAATCAAAGTTCTAAAAGATCTAAGAAAGGAAAATAATACAAATATTGCAATTAACAATAAAAGAGGAGAGATACTAAGAAGAGAGACAGAAGTTATGCAACGTTGGAAAACATATTTTCAAGAACTGCTCGAAATAAAAACAGGACACGAAAGAGATAAGATGGAAGAAACTGAAAATGAAAACGAAGCAACAAAAGAAACAGATCAAAAAACGAGAAAGGGAGAGAACAAATTATCAATGAAAAATTAGTAACAGCAATAAAAGAAATGAAAATCAAGGCACCGGGAAATGACAAAATCACAACAAAAATGATCAAGAACATGGGAGAAAGTGAACTACAAATATTACTGGAAATTCTTATTAAAATCTTAAAAGAAAAGAAAATGCTAAAAGAATGGAAATTTGATTAATACTACCGATCTATAAAAAGGGAGATACAATAGAATCCCAAAACTACAGAGGTATAACCTTATTGAGTACCCCAATGAAGATCCTTAGAAAAATTATAAAGGTTCGGCTAAGAAAGAGTGGAACCAACGCTATTACAAGTACAAAGTAGATTTAGGAAAGAGAAAAGTACACAGAATAACGTGTTCATAATCAAAAAGATTATAAATAGAATTCTGGCAAGATCCAAAAAAAAATCTATCTAACATTTATGTATATAAGAAAGCGTTTGATCGAATGCGAAAAACTAAAATATAGGGTGCTTAAGGGAGAAAAATATAAACGAGAAAATAATCAGGGTCACAAAATGCTTGTACCAAGAAACGAGGAATAAGATAATAAGCAAAAATGTAAAAATCTAAAATATTCCACACAAACGGAGTTAAACGGGAGACTGTCTTAGCCTACTGCCGTTCATTATTTAATACAAACTGTAAATTTAAAAAAACAAAACTTTTGATTATGGGATACAAAGAAATGAAGAAAGTGATCATTTTTAAATACACTTTTGCAGATAATGTACAACAAGTGAAAAGAAAAAAGTGAAGATCAAAATAAATAGAGAAAAAATAGAACAGGTAAACAGCTTTCAATATCTGGAAGTAACTATATAAGAAACAGGATATCACAATATAAAGGTGAACAGAAGAATAGAGTAGCTAATAAAGTGTTTTATGCACTGAGTAAAAGCCTTATCAACAAAAAAGAAATATCAAGAGATACGAAGTTGATGGTGTACAAGGCAATATACAAACCAATTCTTACTTATGGATGGAAGTATTGGTGGTATCTGAACAACATATAAGCAAGAGCAGGCAGTAGACCCGTGTAGGGTTGCCAGTCCCCCATCGGGCGCCTCCCCAGGTGGCGGATAGGGGAATGCTCACCAGATTTGGTGGGTACTGGGGAAATAAAATACCCAGGGTCGACCAAAACTGACTGGCATTGGGCAGTAGTAATGTCAGTACTAGATCAAAGTGGAAAAAAAGGGTTTCAGTACAGTTTGATACTAGAGATTCAGAGGCGACTATCGTATAAGATTCAACCGGCTCTGGAGCTGCGATGAGGAAGGCAACGGGAAACCACCTAATTAGTACTCATTAATTATTACTTAATTTAATTAATGATCTCTAGTATAAATCATCATGGCAAATTGAAATTTAAGAATCGCCCTCAGTCCCCGGCTGACTTTGAATAGTCAGAGGGTGCTAAGAATCCCTGGGTGTCCAATTAAAGTTGCAACGTGGAATGTTACAAACTTATTTCAAGTTGGAAAACTACAAAATGTCATAAATAAAATGGAACGACTGAATATAGACATATTAGGTCTCAGTGATATTCAGTGGCCAGGAATAGGAGAACAATCAATTAAAAATGAATATATGTACTATGTAGGCGGAAATGACCCCTATCATAGATATGGAGTAGCTTTTCGAATAAAAAATACTATACAAAGGTCAAGATGAAGAAAACGTGAAATGGCTGACAGATCTATTCAACTATATATATGACACTGGAAAAATACCTATAGAATGGCTTAAATCTGAATTCATTCTACTACCTAAAAAGCCAGGAGCTAAGAAGTGCAACGAGTATAGAACAATAAGCCTCATGAGTCACCTATTAAAATCATTTCTAAAAATAATTCATAAGAGAATATATAAACTATGCGAAGAACAAATAGCACCTACACAGTTTGGATTGAGGAACGCAGTCGGAACACGCGAAGCCCTATTTAGCATTCAAGTATTAATTCAACGTTGCAGGGATGTAAACTGCGATGTATATGCCTGCTTCATAGACTTTCAAAAAGCTTTTGATAGAGTCCAACATCAAAAGATGATAGATTTTTTAAGAAACATAGGACTAGACGAAAAAGATCTAAGAATTATTATAAACCTATATTGGAATCAGACGGCATCAATGAAATTAGAAGAAATAAACATCGAAGATATAAAAATCCAGAGAGGGGTGAGACAGGGCTGTGTACTGTCTCCGCTATTGTTCAACCTTTATTCAGAATACATCTTCAGAGAAGCGTTAGGAAACACAAATATAGGGATTCTCTTAAATGGAGAAAGATTAAATAACATCAGGTACGCAGACGACACAGTCATTTTTGCTGAACAGTTAGAGGACTTACAAGTACTATTAAACAAAGTAACAGAATGTAGTCAGAGACAGGGCATAGACATCAATATAAACAAAACGAAGTTAATGATCATCAGTAAAAATAATATCCCCAGATGTCAACTCATGATAAACCATATACCTATAGAACAAGTGGAAAAGTATATTTACCTTGGTAGCACCATTAATGACCAGTGGAATAACTCACAGGAAATAAAGATCCGCATTGAAAAGGCTAGAGCCGTGTTCAACAAAATGAGCACCA
This sequence comes from Sinelater perroti, assembly GCA_036346155.1. Taxonomy (NCBI): domain Eukaryota; kingdom Metazoa; phylum Arthropoda; class Insecta; order Coleoptera; family Elateridae; genus Sinelater; species Sinelater perroti. Next base: position 4,480,094 of record JARFIY010000329.1, on the reverse strand, counting down.
TCTTCAAAAGCCACAATTTAACAATTAATTCAAAGATGAGATTTCTGAGATGCTACGTCTTCCCTATCCTTCTTTATGGAGTAGAGTCATGGACCCTGACAAAAACAACAGAAAAAAGGCTGGAGGCATTTGAATGTGGCTCTATCGCAGAATGTTAAGAGTGTCATGGATAGAGAGAGTCAGGAATGACGAAATTCTGCAAAGAATGAAAAAGAAAAAGAAATACTGACTACAATAAAAACAAGAAAGCTCCAGTACCTAGGACACATTATGCGGAACGAAAACAGATTCCAACTACTTCAAGTTATACTACAGGGAAAAGTACAAGGCAAAAGAGGTCCGGGTAAAAGAAGAATATCATGGCTTAAAAACCTGCGAACATGGTTTTCTATGACCACAACACAGTTATTCAAGACAGCAGTCAACAAAATTATAATAGCCTAAATGGTTGCCAACATCCGGAACGGATAGGAACCGCAAGAAGAAGAAGATTCAAAGGTCAGTTATAAACGTAGTTCAGTACTCAGAAAGAGTTATCTTAATACAACCAAAAGCGGACGCAAGCAATATAAATCTTATTCAAGTGTATGCTCCGACAAAGGACAAAAGTAAAGCCGAAATCGAAAAGTTTTATTCACAGTTAAACGAAGTGTTAAAAATAACAAAAAACAGAGAAGTTAACATAATCATGGGTGATTTTAATGACAAGGTGGGAGAGGGTAATGTTGGCAATATAGTGGGAAATTATGGATTGGGTAATAGGAATGAAAGAGGTGAAAAATTAATAGAATTTTGCTAATGCAACAATATGACTTTAATGAACACATGGTTCAAGTTGCCAAAAAGGCGACTATATACTTGGACATCACCAAGGCATACAGAACAGAATCTCTTATGGAAGAAAGAAGGAAATACAAAGGACGAAACATAGAGAAATATAAAGAAATACACAAACAAATAAAAAATAAAATAAGAGAAGCGAAAGAGGCATTTATGAATAAAAAATATAACGAAATAGAAGAACTAGAAAAGAAAAATGATGCGTTTAACATGCATAGAAAAATAAAGGAACTTACAGGAATAGGAAGAAAGAAAAATAAAGGCATGATAAGAGATAAAAATGGTAAATTAATATTGGACCTGCAAGAAAAGATAAAAATATGGGAAGAATATATACAAAATTTATTCCATGAAGAAAGAACTATAAGAACTCCACCAACGATGCCAAATTGCCAAAAAATAACAAGGGAAAAAGTTAAGGACGCCATTAAAAACAGTACATGCGATAAGGCAGTCGGCCCAGATGAACTTCCAATTGATTTGATTAAAATAATAAAGGATGAAAATTTGGATGTCTTGGTAGATTTGTTCAATACAATTTATGAAACGGGTAGTATTCCTCAAGAATGGTTAACCTCAACATTCATAATGTTGCCTAAGAAAGAAAATGCGAAAGAATGTGCTGAACATAGAAGTATAAGCCTCATGAGCCATACTCTTAAAATACTGCTAAAAATAATTCACAATAGAGTATACAAAAAATTGGAAGAAGACATCGGAGAAACTCAATTTGGCTTCAGGAATGGTATGGGGACACGCGATGCATTATTTGCTATCAACGTCTTAAGATAAAGATGTCGTGACGTTAATGTTGAACTACATTTATGTTTTATTGACTACGAAAAGGCGTTCGACAATGTAAATCATACAAAACTAATAGCAATACTAAAACAAAAGAGTATCGAGGAACGCACAATAAACTTAATTGAAAATGTATACTGGAGGCAGAACGCAACAATACGAGTAGAACAGGAAACATCAAAAGAAATTGTGATATGTAAAGGAGTAAGACAAGAGTGCGTCCTGTCACCCATATTATTTAATTTATAATCCGAGCAAATTTTCCAAGAAGTCCTTTCAAAGGTTACAACCGGCGTAATAGTGAATGGAAAAGTAATCAATAATATCCGTTATGCCGATGATACGGTAATAATCGCTACAAATGTAAATGATTTTCAATTAATGATGAAAAACATTAACATGGTCAGCAAACAATATGGCCTTAAAATAAATCTCAATAAAACTAAATATATGGTAATTAATAAAGCAATGTTTAACGTAGAACAATCCATAATAAATAACAACCAACATATAGAAAGAGTAAATAGATATAAATATTTAGGTACAACATTGAATCAGGAACACGACCAGACTGTAGAAATAAATAACCGGATGGAAATGGCAAGATCAGCATTCATAAGAATGAAATCATACCTCACTAATAAAAATTTAAATTTAAAATTAAGGACCCGCATGGCGCAATGCTATGACCTTTCCATATGGAGCAGAGGCATGGACCTTAAATAAAAATAATATTAAGAGAATTGAGGCTTTCGAGTTATGGATTTACCGCAGACTCTTAAAAATATCGTGGAGAGACAGAATATCCAATGACCAAGTCCTTGAAAGGATGGGGAAAGAGAAAGAGCTTGTTTTCAAGATACAGAAGAGAAAGTTAGAATACTTTGGCCACATAATGAGAGTATCCAAATACAACATACTGCAAATTATAATACAAGGAAAAATCGAAGGCAAAAGATCAGTGGGAAGAAGAAGAATTTCGTGGCTGAACAATCTAAGAAAATGGTACAAATGCACATCATTAGATCTGTTTACGTCTTAAAAAGAAGAAGGGCAGTAGAGATAAAATATTTAAAAAGAGTAAAAGGTATAACAAAAAGAGACAGAATTAGACATGAGGCGATTAAAGAAGAACTAAAGATTAAACCTAAAAAAAATTTATTGTAAGAAGAAAACTCGGCTGGTGGAGATATCCACTAAGAATGGAAGAAAATGCACGGGCAAGAATAATTTGGAAATCAAATATGAGAGGCAAAAGGAAAAGAGGCAGACCAAAACAAACGTGGGATGAAACTATCGAGAAAGAACTAAAGGTTAGTAGTGGACAGAAAGACTGGAAAAAATTTATATCGAACTGAGTGCATTACTGTGTTAATGTTTATTAAAGTACAGAAAATAAAAATATTATTCAATTAATATAAAAATTAAATAACAACAACCTAAGATAAAATAAACATAAATTAAAAGAATAACTGTGCAACAATTTATTATAATGAAACTTTTTTCTTGTATTATATAGAAACACCTTTTTAATAGACCGGCATTTTATAACTATTCTTTATTATATAAAAACCTTTACTAAGCCAAAGTTGTCCTCTCAATGTGATTTAATGTTGATACCGCATTATAATTCTAATTACCAGAACACGATACCTCAACATGTACCAAAAACTGACTTATACATATTTATTAAAGCAAAACTTGCTGTGTTGTAAAATTAACGACTACATTATATACACAAGTTCTAATCTATTAACTTGGCCCGTCTGCGTGCGAAACCAAACATCATTAATTTTCTTTCATTCGTAAAGCAATCGTTAAGTTGCCTTTCCTTCAACTTCATTATGTATTTACGGCTTATCTGTTAAAGTCAACACAAAATCAATGGACACCTAGCAGGTGTAAATAATTGTAGTTAGGGTTGCTCAATGATTGGACATAATAACACGCTCAATTTATTTTTACGAGTGTAGGTTTAAATGTGGATTTTTAAACTTTATATTAGCCATATTAGTATTACAAAACGGTTTTCTATTTCATTACGTTATAGCAAAACGTAAAGAAGCACATAGAATAGGATATGCATTTAGCAGCACCCAAAAATTCATTCTCATGATTGTAAAATGGATAAGAAGCATAAATATAGTTTCAGTGTGTACTTAACTTTAAAGCAAAAGTATTATTATGAAATTGCTCTTTATTTTTATTTTTCGGGATTATTACATCTGTATTTATTAATGTGTGTGGATCGAATACCTTTGTATCTATTTAAAAATTGATGCTATTAAGTTGTAGTGATGATTAGTACAAGTGAAAGAAAATTATGCAAAAACATAAAGACATGGAGAAATTGCTCTGTCTAGAACGTTTTATAGCAATAAACACGAAATTTGTACCGGCCCTGTAATTGACCAAAGAAAGGGAGGGATTTACTTATACTCATTTTAAGAGTTTGCTGTCTTACACAACGAAGCGCAAGTAAGATAATACGTTTATTATTTAACGAATCTATCTCTTTAATATTCTGTCGCGCCACGCAGACAAGTTTATGTGCATGACTTAAACAGTCTATGCTTGTTAAAAAACTATTTCTATTAATTTTCATATTGGTTACTTTTAAAATAAATTTTGAATTATATTTAGTTTTGTTATAGATAACAAGAATTATATCAGAATTGTATTAACATATGTGTACAAAATAAAAGAAAGATATTTTTAAAATTTTTTATTTGATTAGTATGTATATTAATCGATATGATGTTTGAAAATATTAAATATCGTTAATGGTGTAGGAAGCCGTGCACTCTACTAATAGTCGAGTTAAATTAGTAAGAAAAACGCTAAAAACTCGACATTTTTAGCGAGTACACGTATCGAGACGTTCCAAGGCGCATTCGATTCGTAAGAGCATCAGAAAAAAATGTTACCACATATTTTTTTGTTAGAAGGCAAAAGTGCAGTTGTGTACGCAAAAATGCATTTTATTGAAGAACTTTTTGCAGACCCAAAAGAATATTTTATTTCTCGCTTAATATAAGCTCGTTCTCGTTACTCGGAAGTTTTTGTGATCGCTAATCACGAATATGATGCTTAGAAAGTGCCCCGATGCATTTGAGCAGCATAATTCTAGGGATGGGGGTGATTTAGAGAATTACCTCAAATTTGTTTGTTTTCTAAGTTTAAACTACCTGAATAAGGGTTTTAGGGTCGCTGATAATGAATACGATGTTAAAAAGCGTCTCAATCGACTTGGAGGGGAGCATAATTCTCTCGATTTTGGAAAAAAACTCAAATTTGTTTGTTTTTTGAATTTAAACTGTCTATATAAGGCTTTTTGAGTTTGCTGATCATCTTTCTAAATCTGTTGCTCAAAATTGCTTTATAAAAATTTAAATTTACTTTGATAAAAGAGAAAGACTAAGAAAATCATATAAAATTTAAATTTGAAGATATTTTATTACTTTTGATTTTTTATTTAAATAGATCTTTGAAAACCAGTCTTTAAGCCTTGAAAATTCTTATTTATTTAATATATATAAGGTTGTCTGTGAGCAGGCAAATTTTTTTCGTAATAACATCTGAAAATTTTTTTTTAATAATTTAAATTGAATTATACTCAAATTAAAAAATGCCCTACGCGTACTTGGTGGCCCAGATTATCTTTTTACCAAAGTTTCCCAGGGCATTTTTTCACTTCGGTGCGTTGGAATTTAATTTGAGAACCAACATCGTTATCAGAGATCCCAAAAATCCTTATTCAAACAGTATAATCTCGAAAAACAAACAACTTTGAGCTGGTTTCTTAAATCACCCCATCCCCAGAATTATGCCCTCCGAGTGCATCGGGTCACTTTCTAAGCATCATATTCGTGATCAGCAAACCCAAAAAGCCTTATACAGACAGTTTAAAATCAAAAAACAAAAAATTTTAGGTTTTTCCCAAAATCGCCCCCATCCCCAAGATTATTTTCTCCTCCAAATGCATTAATGCACTTTTTAAACATCATATTCGTTATCAGCGATCCCAAAAACCCTTATTCGGACAGTTTAAATTCGCAAAACAAACCAATTTGAGGTGATTCTCTAAAATTACCCCATCCCCAGAATTACGCCCCCAAGTACATCAGGGCACTTTCTAAGCATCGTATTCGTAATCAGCGACCTCGAAAACCTCCGAGTAACGAGAATGACCTTATTTTGGCCAATATTAAGCAAGAAATAAAATATTCTTTTGGGCCTGCAAAAAGTGCATCAAATAAATGCATTTTTGCGTGCACAAATGCACTTTTGCATTATAAGAAAAAAATATGTAGTAACATTTTTTTCCGAGGCTCTTACAAATCGAATGCGCCTTGGAACGTCTCGATACGTGTATCCGCTAAAAATTTCGAGCTTTTTTACTAATTTGCCTCGACTATAATACGACATTCCATCGAAATTAAAAAGCAAAAAATTGTTTTCCCGTACGAAAATGATGCTACTACACGAAAAAGGCAAAACTGAAAATCTAGAAAACTATGGACAAATTAGTTTAGTTGGATTAGAACTAAACTTCTACAAGCCAATAAAGCAAGTTGGCTTTAGGAAAAGCTTTAGTACCATTGACCATTTACATACAATGACACTAATTAAAAGATCACGAAATATAACATCAATCTAGGACTTTGTTTTATTGATTTCAAGAAAGCCTTTGACAGCATTGAAATGTGGGCAGTAATAAATTCACCAAAAAGAACAAGAATTGACTATAAATATATTTTATAAAAGAGCTGTCCAGGTTAAAATGCACGCAAATGTCGACGTAAATGCCGAAAAATTACATATACGAAGAGAAGCAAGACAAAGAGATGTGATGTGTCCAAAACTGTTTACATCGGCTTTGGAGGGCGTGTTTAAGGAAATAATAAGTGTATATTGGTAGAAGGAGAGCGAAGATTTGCAGCCGACATTTCTGTGATAGCATAATGATAAATGACGTGAATAAATCTGCGAAAAGTGTGGAGCTTGAAATAAACTTAGACAAAAAAAAGCAATGACAAATAAAAAAACTAACGTAGAGATGAGAATAAAATCAAAAAAATTGAAAAAGTAAAGAAATATATACAATTGGGGCAGTTGGTGACTATTAATAAGGGAAAGAAAATGGCAGAAGTTGAAAGAAAAACAAGACTTGGTTTGGAGGCATACGACAAATTAAAAAACGTAATGCAAATGAGGATACAATACACCTAAAAACAAAACTTTAGCGGTGGTAACGTATGGCTATAAAACGTGGACATTCACCAAAAACATCACAAACGAACTTTGTGTCAATGAAAGAGCAATGGAAAGAAAGATGCTGAACATAAACTTGAAAGACCACCAAACCAATGAATGGATCCAAGAGAAGACGAAAGTAGCCGAAATAGTCGCACGAGTAGCGCGCTTGAAGTGAAACTGGGCGGGCCATGTAGTGAGAAAACAAGAGGGATGGTGTAACAAGATCATAAGATGGAGACCATTGGCAGAGAATCGAAGCAAGGGTTGTGTTAGTACAGAGAGGGAAAACGTATATCTAAAACAGGATAGAAAAAGACTGATGAAGATAGAGATGAAAACGATGAGCATAATTCTAAAAGTTAACAGATTGTATTATCAAAAAATATATGGATCTTAAAGCTTTATACCACTGTACTAACAATGAAGTAATCGGCCAATGCATTTAAGAAATATACTCTCAAAAAGTGAAGATGATTAATAATGCAGTACACAGAAGAATCCTGTTTGTCGATTAAAAAATATGTATTATATAAAAAAATTAATAAGCTAAATTAATAAGATTTATAAATTTGCATTTATACATAAACTATTCTTATGGGTTAGAAAAGTCTTCCATCCAACGTCGGTTATGATTTGGCAGACAGTATTTTCTCTTTTATTACCAGCTGTAAATTTTTCAATGGGATTTTTGCCACTGACTAATTCAGATCCACCAAAATTTAGTTTTAAGTCGATAGGACGACTTCATAAGTACCGAAATCTTACTAATGGAATAAAATCTAATTGAAAGTCAAAACTGCAAGGTGTGGTTTGTTTTAGATAATACCAGAAAAGGCACTCCAACCTTAAATCTTTCAAGCAGGCTGCAGTTCAAACTTTGATCAGCTTTTCAATCTATTTTGAATCACAATATTATTTTTGCATGTTGTATATAGCAACAAATTTAATTATAAAAGTTATGTTAAAACCATTTATTTCATGTCATAAAAATTGTAAACTTTATGCTTTCGTGTTATTTCTTCTTGTCTTTTTTACATTTTATTTTTCCTCAAACTCAATTGACAAAAACAAAACATATTTATTGTTGTTTGATTTACTTAACTTAGCTTTATTATATTTAGTCTTCCAAGAGCCTTTAGTCAATATTTGAGACGTATGGGATAGTATCCATGTATGTCATAAACAAGTTATTTCCCTAAAATATACGTGATTTGCAAGTTGCAACTCAATTGCGCTACTGCAGACGAAATAAGTGGTATTATTTTACAATTCAAGGTAGCAAGTAGGTACTCCACAGCGATTCTGGTTGAGGATAGACTTACTTAATGGATTGTCTTAACCAAAGTCCCACCGATTCTATTAATCCCCTTCTCATCCTAAACCTACTCACCAACACGTTTGGACATCGCGGTGAGTTAAGGCTAAAAACCTCCAAGAATAACTTTTAACTTTTATGAAATGTTAATTATACCTACAAAACTTATTACTCCAAGAGGGTAGAGATAGTATCTCAAAATCTCCCACTAAAAAGTTAATCAGCTCCACAGATAAGCAACAATAAAGATATAGTCGGAACCAAACAAAAGAAAGCCACATTTAACATACGAACTGTATTAAAGACAAATCAACTAACAGAGCCAGAAACAGAACTAGATAAAATAAAATGGAATGTCATAGGTATATCAGAAACAAGAAGACTAGGGAGAAGAGTGTATAACTTTAAAAAGTGGTCATAAGCTATACTATAAAGGAAATGATGAAAAAAGCAGAAGTTGCATTTTTAGTTAATAAAAACATCTCTAAAAATGTTATACAGTATAAAAGTATCACAGAAAAGGGACCTCAACATTAATAAAAGAGATCTATGCAGAATAGTGCAAGTATATACCCCAACCATCGCAAGTATTCAAGAAGAAATAGATCAAATATATGAGGATATAAGTACAGCAATAAAGTATAATCCGCCAAAGTACATTATAATACCGGGAGATTTTAGTGCAAAGCAATGAAGAAGATGAAAAAGAAACAAGAAAAAAAAGTCATGTGAATTGGGTGGACGAAACGACAGAGGAAGCATGTTGATAAATTATGCATGCAAAAATAATCTATATCTTAAAAATTCGTTTTACAAAAAGCCACTAAAGAGACGATGGGCTTGTCAAAACCCAGACGAGACTTATAAGAATGAACCAGACATGAACATTATAATTGATACAGGTGTAATAAGTACAATCAATCTAAGTAGTAACCATCGGATGTTCAAAAGCGAAGATTATCATCACTCGGTCTCTCTTGTCCACTGCTAAACATTTGTTATCCAATTGGGGGTTATCCTATTTAGGTCATCCGTGGTACGGATGAAAATGTTCTTATGTTATAAGTTGCAATATCAAGGGATAGCAGTTTTGTGTTCTTTCGATAATTTGCCAAGTATTTGTACCCCCAGAACTTATGAGATTGACTGACTTTTGATTAGTTTGGGATTGTGGACTAGGAGCCCTACCTACCTGAGGTATTTTTGTTCTTAAAATTGGCATTTCCATTTAGAGGGTGTTTTTCATTAAAATGCCACATTTGCCAGACGTGTTGAATGGGAAAGATAAAGGAGGGGAAAGAAAGGGTGTATTTATGTGTTTGTTGAGATTGCAGGTTAGGACATGATTTCTCCCGGTATTTAAGAATGAGGGTTAGTCACAAAGTCCGTCTACCTGCTACCTATCCTACAAGTTACAAGCACAATAATAAAGAAACCAAATGAATACAAGATTACGTTATGAACAGCTTTCATGTATTATAAATAAAAAAGCATTCTACTATGTAAAGATTTAAGCAGTCCTAAACGCAATGAGTAATTGTATAGATCATAGATATTATAAAGCATATATACGAAAATGCCACATTTCAAGTGAACTTGGAGGAAAGAACTAGTAAAATCAAGATGAACAGGGAAGTGAGACAAGGAGATTTGATATCACCGAAATTGTTTACACTGACAATGGAAGATATGTTTAGACAGCTTAAGAAGTATAACAAAGATATATCTATAGACAGCAAAATGTTAAACCATCTACGTCGACGACATTGCGATATTCGATTAAAGTAAAAAAGAACTACAAACAATGATCGAGGAGTTACAAGAAATGTAAAAATAAATAGGTTTCAAGAAAAACATTAGTAAAACAAAATATATAACGAATGATATAAAAACCAATGATATGAATCTCACAATACTAAATCAACAAATCGAAAAAGCAAATTCGTATATATAATTGGGAGCAAAAAATTGAAATTACAAAGAATAACCTGAAAGCAGATTTAAATAAAAGGATATCTTTAGCATGGGCCAGCTTTGGCAAACTACATAAAATTTTTCAATTGAACCGGCTAAATACAGTTAAATCAAGAACATTTGACCAAGATACACTCCTCGTATTAACATACGGACCGTACATATGCTCAATTGTTAAAGGCGCAATTGAACGATTACGAAAAACGCACAGATCAATGGAAAGACGTATGCTTAATGTAATCCTAACAGACCGCATTCCAAACACAGTGATCGCAAGAACTTTACGAGTAACAAACATAATCTATCAAGTACACTCATTAAGATGGAATTGAGCTGTTCATATCGCCAGAATACAAAAAAATGGGTGGACCAAACGAATTGTTAAATGGAGACCGAGTTAATATAGAAAGAGCGTGGGACGCTCGCAAACTAGGTGGACTGTTGTCATCAAAAGGCTAACAGGCTGCGACTAGATGAGTAAAGCAGAAAGCAAATTAAAATGGAAAAGGATTCGAGAGGCTTACATACGAAGATGTATAGAATAGCTAAAAAGAAGAAAAAGAAGTTTTACAATTAGTAGTGCTTTTGTTAAAAAGTTTGAAGCGATATTACTGTGTTGCCTCCATAAGCGCCCCTAAATGAGTATTACACGTTACGCTAGTCTATTGACGGTAAAAATGTCATATTCCGGCTGTCGATTTGGTTATTTATTTATTTTTTTACGATTTGAGTATAATGATAATATTTTTATGTTGGTTAGTCAACAAATAAAAAAGCTATAAATAATTGTTTTTTTTTTTGAATTTGGCGCCATTATTTCACATCATCACCATGGCGACCGTTTAAAATTTGAATTTATCCATATGTGGCGCTATTATTTCACATCGTCGCCAAAGTGACCGTTACAATTTGAATTTAGTTGACTGTGCACGTAGTGATTTATTTTAAAGTTATTCTTTGGGTTTTTTGGTAAGTATTCATTTATTTAATTATAGTTATTGTATTTATTGGTTACGTTGAAGCAGACCATCACTGCAAAGCCTACTTTGGAACGTGAGACGGCTGCCGAGGGACTCCGCCGAAGGGCGTCAGTGGGCCTACGATCAAGGGCTCGTTCCGGCACAGCGTATCTGCCGACGTAAAGGCCACGGAGCGTGCATCTTGATCGAGGAAGACACCTTTGGCCGTTTCCGGTGTAACCGATGCGGGAAAGAAAAGGGCCGCACACATTAGTGGGCCGCGACTACCGGGACATCGTTCGAGTGCGTCAAGCTGCCTCCCGACCACGTTGCTTTCATTATGTACGGGTTTGTGGAGAATTGGCAGTACGACGTCACTCGGCATGAGGCTTGGGATGTGGCACATCCCAACACTCGTCGGGCATCATTTAGTCAACATACATTGACCAATTGGTATGTTTGGTTATGAACATTCAGTAGCACATTCTAATTTATGTTTTAGGTATCGTTATTGTAGGGAGATGGTCGTTGACCACTTCTCCCGGAACCAGGAGTGGGGCGGTCAGATCGGTGGCCCAGGCATCGTCCTTCAGATTGACGAATCCGTGCTTGGGCACCGAAAGTACGAGCGCGGTCGTATCATCCCTGGACACTGGGTACTGGGGATGACTGCCAACGACAGCAATGACGTCCGCATGGTGGTTGTTGAGCGCCGGGATGCCGAAACACTGATCCCGGCAATTTTAAAACACGTGGCGCTTGGCAGCATTATCCATACCGATGGTTGACGGGGCTACATAAGCCTGCCTGAACATGGATACAAGCATCACGTGGTCAACCACAGTGACCCAATCCATCGCTTTGTTGGCAAGTCAAAACAACAGATTTTAATAATTTTGTAATTATTTTAGCGATGGATAGCTTTGTCCACCATCTGAGCGAATACCTGTGGCGCCGGTATTGCGCGAAAAACAATATCGACAAGTTCTAATATTTATTGGAAGCTGTCCGCACCGAGTATGGTGACCATCGTACTTAGATGTGTCCCTACTCAAACAGCTCTTTTCAGGGCTTGTCCTTCACGAATATTTACTGAAGGGAGGGGAGAGTGATGCTGATCGCCTCCGCGCGGTGCTCTCCGGGCAACAGTTTAACTGGCTAAACGATCAGCAATTTAGGTTAAAAAATTACCTTAACACCTTCACGGTAGAATAAGGTTTAGATTATATAGATATATAAAATGTAAGATTGTTTGTCCAAAATTGTAATTTTCTAGCAACTTTGTGTAATAAAAAATTATTTGCCCAATATTAAATTGTATTTGTTGGATTCAGCTCGTCTAATGCTACTTGTGGAGATGTGTCAACCAGATCAGTTATCACGGGGGTAATTAAAATATCTTCCAACTTCAGCTGACAGTTCTGCACCTCTACCCTTTTTAAAATATAGTAATTTATACAAAGAATAACTACAAAGCCTCGAACTAAAATGTGTAAGTCTGAGAAAACTCAAACACACGCTATGTACCTATTTCTTAAGAAAGTTATACATGGCGAAATGGTATTCTTAATTAATTCTATTGATAAATATTAATATTTGTAAAAAAAAGTACTAAACAAAACAAATGTTTATAGTCTACTAAAAAAGAGGCACTCGCCACGGGGACTATGAAGTAATAGCGCCCCAGACATTCGAATAAATTCAAATTGTAGCGGTTACTTTAATGACAATATGAAATTAACCTGCAAAGCTTGCAACGCATAGCGAAGTGGCGAAGCAGTCTCCCAAACTAACGCTGACCTTTGACCAATCAGTTTCAAAATCATTAGCAAACAAACCTTTTTGGTCACCTGTCGATTGGTGAAAACAGAATTTGGAAAGTCCTAGCCGTTCTCGAATTTTTGCTCGGACGGACAGACAGACAACATGAAGTTAGTAAGTGACTCCGTTTCGCTTCGCCACTTAATAATGGCGCCACACTCGAATATATTCAAATTAAACGGTTGCCATGGTGACGATATGAAATAATGGCGCCAAATTCAAAAAATAAATTATTTATAACTTTTTTATTTGTTGACTAACCAACATAAAAATAGTATAGGTATATTCAGCTCTTAGAGTATTTTTTATAAATATATAATAAAATAACGAAATCGACAGCCGTATAGGAGCACTTCAGCCCGCAAAACATATGTTAAAATAACGCTCATTATAAATAAATCGGTACAAAACAAAGTATAACCAAAAACATTGCTTACCGAAAAGCACCTAGAAAAATTACGTTTGTAGCAGGCGGACTGGCGTAATATCGTATTTAATGATAGAGCGATATTTAATTCGATCTTCTTTAAAATGCTCCATTTTTAAGTTTATAAAGTTCCACTTTTTTGTATATACCTCACTGCAAAGACACAAAAATTAGAGGCAACTGATTACACAGCATACTGATGCGTTGTAAAGCTACTTTCACGTTAAAATGCTGTACCATGAATGCTTATTTTATAATTTTACTGTTGTTCCACGTCATGGTAGAAAACTTTACGACCAGATGTGTATGTCCTACTGATTAAATGATTATAACAATTTTATAGTGCTAGTCACAAATGACAAAACACTATTTATTAGGGCAAATCGGGTCATTAGAGAATTCTATATGGAAGCTAAGTTAGCAGTATGAACAAAAATAAATACATATATCAAATTAATTTTGAGCAACAAAATGTACTTTGCAACTGACGAATCAAGAGACCTTTAAGAAACCTAGAAATTTTATCAGATTAATCAAAGTTATAAGAAAAAACTCTGTATATATTAATACAGAAGGACGACACGTCGTTTGAATTGTAAAAATCCCTCTAAAACAATCGTAGCTTGTTATGATAACGTTTTAGTAAACTATGTAAATTTTTCGAGTGGGGTTGCTAGTTCTCGGATAGTTAAAAGCCCACCAGATATTGCTGTAACCCGGCAACAGTCTATATATAATAGAGTGGACGAGCAGTTACAGATAGAACACTCTTTTGCCTTTGGTGTGAGAAATCTCAACAAAATGCGGATAAATCAAGAAATCGATCAACGGCATATGATGCTGAACGCAACGGAAAACGACAACATTAAAGATCCTTGGATATTCCTAGTATATCAAAATGACTTTTTAATACAAAAAATTCCGGAGTTTTAATTCCCCTAGTCAGATCTCCGGAAGGGGGGAGTCATTAAAAAGAGCTGACAAATGTAAACTGCTATCCAAAAATAAGACACCTATTAAGATATGCGCGTGAAACGCAATAACAATAGTCCAAGCAGAAAAAATACACAAAGCAATAGGAGATATAAAAAAAATGAATATCAAATTTATGGGAGTAAGCGAAAAGGGATGGCCAGGCTAATCACAATTAAACATCAACTGTTATAAAGTATACCAACGGAAAATATCAGCAAAGAGTAAGACTAATTGTAAAAACATTGCAAAATATGTAACACACTTTGTGCTTATATTGAAGAGGATATTGTTACTCCAAACATCAAGTAGCGCCGTCCCAGAAAACATCATCCAAATATATGTCCGGACTACTAACTATACTAACAAGCAAGTATAACAATTTTACTCACAGACATCAGAAATATTGAATAAACTCCCCAAACAAGATTTTATCATAATAATAGAAGACTTCAATGTGAAAGTGGACAAAGGACGAACTGGATAACATATCTAAACACATAGGCTAGGTGAAAGAAATGAAAGGGGAAAAAGACTAAGTATCTTTGCAGCAGAACCTTATGGTACTAAACGGCTTCTTTGAACTCCCACGAAGAACGCTATATACCTAGATATCACCGGCAGACACCTCAGACACGAATGTTAGAAATCAAGTAGACTACATCCTTGTAAATCAAAGATATAGATACAGCTTCACGTCTGAAATAATGTATCTTAGAGCAGATATACAATTTGACCACAACCCGGTAGTAAGAAAAATAAATGTTAGGACAAAAATGTAAAAATAAGAATATCAGCAAAAGATGTGATGCGAAAAATAAAAGAGCAAAATATAAAAACACAAATATAGCATGAGTTATCGAAAAATTTAAAAATAAACGTTGAAGAAAGGTGAAACAAACAAAACAAAACCGTGGACTAATGAAATCTTACAATTGATGGAATAGAGAAGAAACTGGAAGAACGTAGATATTGAACAATATAATATAATACAGAAAACTATAAGACAAAAGATACGAGAAGCGAAAGAAAAAGGCACCAGAAAGAAATATAAAGAGATAAAACTCTTTAAAAGAAATACAACAGCTTCAATGTACACAGAAAAATAAAGAAAGCTATTAAACAAAAACAGCAAACAAAATTATAAACTATGAAGGAAAGATAGTAATTGACAAAGAAGAAATCAAAAACATCTAGAAGCTACATACTGAACAACTTGTTCAAGATGAAAGACCAGAAAATTTTAAATTAGGAGCAAATATCTTAGCTGCAGAAGAATTATAATAAAACAAATAAAAAATGGCAAGGATCCAGGCCTAGATAATTTTCATTCCAAACTCTTAAAACTAATGAAGGACGAGAGAATTAAATGGTTAACCAAGATATTCAATCTTATATACAACATGGGTCTTATCCCACGGCAATGGCTAGAGTCAGAGTTCATAACTATACATAAAAAGTCGGGAACCAAAAATGCAAAGAACAAAGAACAAAGATTAATAAGCCTTATGAACCACCTATTGAAAATATTTTTATAAATTATACGCAGAAAAATGTACAAAACGTGCGAAGAACAGATAGCGCCCACAAAATTTGGATTTAGAAACGCAGTCGGGACCAGAGAAGCTTTATTCAGTGTATAATTTCTCTTCTAGAGGTGCAAAGATATAAACTGTTAGGTTCATGCCTGTTTTGTAGAAAAATGCGGGTATACATGACAAAGACCTAAGGATAATAATAAACTTATATTGGAATCAGATAGCCAGTGTAATAGTAGTATAGATTTAGAGAAGCTTTGGAAAATTCACAAGAAGAAATACTGGTAAACGGGCAGCATTTAAATCACATTAGATACCCTGATAACACAGTAATATTTACCAATAATATGCAAGATTTAAAACAACTAATGCATAGATTAATAGATAGTAGCCACTGATGTGGACTGGATATTAACATTGAAAAAACTAAATATATGATTAAAAGCAAGAACAACGTTTCTACCCGACAACTAAGATTAGATAGTGGAACAATTAAAAGAGTCGACAAATACACATATCTCAACACTATTATTAACGACCAATGGGACTCCTCTCTAAAAGTTAAATGTCGAATAAAGCGTCAGCAGTATTTAAAAGTCGAAAACTAACCATGAATATAAAACTCAGAATGCTGCGCTGCTATGTGTTTTCAATATTATTATACGGGCCGGAAGCATGAGGACTGACAGAAGCAATGACAAAAAAGATCGAAGCATTCGGGATGTGGTTTTATAGAAGGATGCTAGGGTGTCATAGACAGACCATGTAACAAACACTGAAATACTTAGAAGAATGTCAAAAGAAAAGAAAATATTTAATACAATTAAAACAAGAAAATTACATTACCTACATAATGCGAAACAAAACGAAATATAATATTTTCCAGTGTACAATACAGGGTAAAGTGAAAGAAAAGAGAAGTGCCAAAAGAAGAAAAATCTCAAGAGTGAAAAATTTAAGGACCGAGTTCTTCTTTTCATTTTCTTTTAGTAATTTGGGCCACAAAGCCTTCGACCAAGATAGCTCTGAAGGCAGCATTTTTTGAGGTTGAAAGGAAGAATTTGAGTATAAGTGCAGCTTTAAAAAAGCAGGAAATCAGAAGAAAAATCATCCTGAAAGCGTAATTTTTAAGAAATTGGGCCGAAAACTTATACCAAGCAAAGAGTAAGCAAGCTAATCTGGCAAAGGGATATTTAAATCTGTTGAAATACAACTGTCTGTAATAACAAGAATCTACAATCATCTAGTTTATAAGTTGGCCAAGTTCAATAGTACTTTAATTTCAACGGCAACACCAAACTTTCTGCTAAAGATTGCCTTAGAAACATACAAGAAAAGATATTCTCTAATTTATAACAGAAAAACTTATTTAATGAACCACAATAGAATCAAAATTAACACTACGCAAAAATAACGTAAAACTCACTTTAATATTGATTTAAAAAATAACTCTAAACCAATACATAATATAAATGAAACAGATTTTGCCAATTTTGGCAAAAAAGGGCCAAATGTATTCATCACATAAAGTGTCACCATTGTGGGACATGTAAACACAATAGATATTGCAATACCACTTATAATTATTTTCTAAAAGAAGAAAGTTAAAGCCATCGTTAAAGAATAACTTATTAGCTGGAACGTTGGCAAAAAAGTCAACTAAAGGTTTAATGACCAATTAACTGTTCAAAAGTTTCCGAAGCATCTAGCCAAACACAAAAGTCTATGAAAGTGTCACCTAAGCATGTCTATTGTTTAAATCTCAGATTCAATCACATAAACCCTAGCTACACAATAAAGCCGTATTACACAACGTTAAGCCTCTGAAGTTTTGTTATTTTTAGGACAGACCCCTGACTGATTTTTTTCGTATATTTAATGCAACTGACAAGGAATAACTTCTTTAAAATATCAACTTTGAGACCACTTTAGAACAGCACCTAAGAAAAATTTGTATTTGTCAACATCAGCACCCACAGCAAATGTTCAACTTGACCAAACGCCAATCAAGCATATTAAAGGAAAGAATTACTGTAGGATTTATTCTTCTCATTCTTTCAATGATGATAAAGATTATGATAATTATGTAGTACCTTTCTTTCGAGTAAGACAAAGAACTTTCCTGTTCACCATTTCATGCTGACACTAAAAAGAAAAAATTTTTCAGAACTCCAAGAAACAATATTGTTTGGTGCTCATCTCTAAACCCGTGTCCCATCTCTACGGTAACCTTTGCTGTCCGCCGGCCGACCCTCGTTGCAATGTCCGAGTTGAACCATCGTGAGCAACGGAGCAGACCCATCCCCAAGATTGAAGCCGCCAGCCAGTCAACCCAGGTGCTCTATTGCGCTATGCTAGTATGCTGTCGTTGCCTACTGTACGTTCCGCCCCGTCCGTGGTGCCTCAAGATTGAAGCCGCCAACCAGCCGACCCAGGTGCTCTATTGCGCTGTGCTGGTACGCTATCGTTGCCTACTGTACGTTTCGCCCCGTCCGTGGTGCCCCAGGATTGAAGCCGCCAACGAAGAGCACGTCGAAATCTGCCGTCCATATTACCAGAGACCATTACTTACGCCTGGAAAATGCACAACTGACCTGCCACCTACCATATTAGAAGTTATTCAAGCATAGTTGCATTGTTTTTTTTCAGTTTCTTTGTTTGCTTAATTGTTACTTTATGATTAATTTTAGTTTTGCCCAATATATAGTTAACACAGCTCCGCTTTGTTTTATTTCCAGTTTTGCTTATCGAATCATCCTATTGCGCTTAATTATCAAACAAACAGTACAAAGAAGCCCTAATTAAAAAAATTTGTACCATAAAGATTTTAAAAAAATTGAGAATAGGCTTTAGAGAGGACATAAATACTCAACAGATAAAAATATAATTTGCATTTGTTCTGCAATTCTTCTATTTTTTATTCTAAATACCAAATATTGGTGTCAAAAATATGATAGGGGACAAACATATGAAATTTGCTGTGATTTCGCTTTTTAATGTTTGATGTTTTTATTGTTAATGTTTTGTTAAAGTTTGTGTTGGGGTAATGGAAAGTTGAACCAAATGCTGGTAATTAATTGCTGAATTGTAAAAACAACACTGCAAGTGTAAGAAATCATACTGTACATCACTCATATGGAATATATGCAACAAAAAAGGTAGTTTACAACATTTTCAATTATGTAATCTTGAATATGGCGGTTGACAAAAAAATAAACTCTAGCACACCAGCCAAGGAAAAAGAAGCGTCATGCGCTTATGCTCGTGGTAAACTTGTCGTTGCATTGCAAAAGCATAGCCGATAAATAAAAAATAGTAGTAAGCAACATCCTAAAAGAATATAATTTTTACTTGTAACGAGAAAATCGGCTCCGAAATATTCAGCAAAAGTTGTGAGAACAAAGAAGGAAGCTAAGAAAACTCGAAAAATAAAGATAATGATCTCGATGTCATTATAGATGATAAATTATTTTTTACACTCAATGACAGTAATATTGCAACAAGCATTAGTACTGTCAAAAACAAAAAGGAAGTAGAGTTTGGGATGGTTTACAAAAGGCATAAAAACCTCAACAGGAAGTGTTGTTGTGTATTGAGATTTTTTTAAAGGCCATTCTCAAGCATATATTTATTCACCTGACAATTCTGTAAACACCGATACACACAAAAAATATTGTACAACATTGAAATTAAAGAAATTTATCAAAGTAAATTATTCTGGTGGAAAATAAATATTTTGGACAAATATGGCAACTTCACACTACGCTGCCCGTCTTATTGCCTCTTTAGATGACTTAAATATTCTATTTATTCCAGTGTAAAACAATTATTTCATATTTACCTTTGTACATTGTTGAATCTTTCCAAAAATTCTTCACTCTTATTTGCATACCTTGAGTTTAGATTTCGCTAGATTTTACGACTTTTGAAAAAAGCTATAGGAGTCATAGAGAAACCAAAACAATATATCTATCTAAGACAAAGAAGTAGTATATTAAATCAAACTGTAGAACTAAAAAAAAGTATCGAATTGGAGCGGGCGACTTTTAAAAAAAAATTTTGCGTTTGAAGAAGAGCTTCCAAATATTAACAAATGTAGTTATAAACAGATAAAAACTACAAAAGGGTAATGTAACGGATAATAATAAAAGTATTTCTAAAAAAACACAAATTAGATAAAGCAGAGAAGTATAAAAGATAGAATTAGGTACTTAGGTGTGTAGCAAAGAAATGATGACTACAGTAATTAGGAGGACATAATAGCAAAGAATTAAACCAAATCTCTAAGAGGCTTCAAGTGGATTTACTTAACTCAGATTAGACTTGAATGGAAGTGCTAAGGCAGGCCTCTGTCTAATAATGAAAGGGAGGGACTACATGAAATAAAAAAAGAAAATACCTAACTAACTAACATGCTGTTTCTTTGAGAATTAAAAAGTATACGATAGTACGTACTTTTAAGTTGGAACTTTATTATGTATCTTTAAGTAAACGCAATAGAGCAACTGTAATGCAATGTTAATTAACTATAAGCTGCGGTAACAGAGAATAATTTTTGCGAATTAACTTCTCTTTGTTCTCCCCGTTTTGGATGGACAAAGGGAAATTTAAAAAAGATGTCGACAGCGATGTTTGGAAGGCTTCAAATTTGGATGAACTAAAACAAGTAATTAATCAAAAATCATGTAATTCTTCGTTTAAAATCAAAATTTTGACAAACCAGCCGCTACGGAGCTGATTCTGTAATTTAATGTGCAGTTCTTCGCTTCTGTACTATAAAAAGTATAATCCTTCTTCTATAAAGTCATGTGGTCTTAATATTTGTGCCAATTTTCTGTCCCCATGCACTTACAGTTCCTAATTCAAATATTATAAGCAAAATATAATACGGCTAATTCGGAGTTCTTTAAATGTGTTTGGTTTTGTTTTAGTTTATAGTTGAAATGGTCATTTTAAGTATTTAATTTTTTTCCAAGATACAGTAAAACTGATTAGCAATATTTTATTTTCTATATACTTTTTATTTCGTTCCAAGTGTTTTTAGATCGGCCTTAATGGGCGCAAGTATCATACAAATAAAATAATAGAAAGAAGCAACTAATATTAACTAAATGAACAAATTACAAAAAAAATAAATTAACTAGAAAGACCATTATGCTGAGAAATTAAAGTGTGATACTATCTAAAAAAGCTTCTTTACTAGTTGTGAAATAGTAGATGCTATTAATTAACACTTAAAACACAGAATGTATAAAAAAAGATTAAAACACAATATAAGCAAGAATAAAATGTATAATCATCAGGCATTGTAACGAGGCACAAAGGAAAAATCGTGTGAAATGGCAAATATCTATCGATAAAAACATTAAAAGTATTTTTCTTCATTTAATGTAAGTACGAGTAAAATATTAATATTTGTAGGTAAATGAGCTTTTTCCCTGAATTTTTAAATATGGAACAGGAAAATGTTTGAATTGGCGTCCCTGTCCTAGCCGTTCCAATAATTCCGGCCGAAGATGGCTAAAGGCCGCCTTTAATCTTCGTTTAGAGCAGAACTTTTTACACGATAATAAGCAATCATTAAAGGAACTAAGGCGAACAAAAGCATTTGCATTTCGTAGCGTGCTTAAATTAAGCGGAATTTTTATTCGCCGGCATTTGCATACAAAGTCGTCGGGAACGGGGGCATTTGGTGCACATTCTCTGCGAGGAAATAATTCCAATTTCTGTTTCCTGCCCGGGCACATTTCCTCATTGTTTCGTAACGATCTAAATCGGCGCTAAAAAGCTTGAGAAGTGGCCGGTAATAATCCCTTCGCGCTTCGGGCGTCCGAAATCGAACGTCTAAATTAGGAACTTTGCTTATTAATCAAAATATAACTTTTCAATTTTTGACTGGTCGGCTACAGTAGCGGCGAAAGATTTATGGCCTTCGTGTTTCTTGAGCACCGTTTTGAACTAATCTTCTAATTGACTTAAAAAACTTTATTGTTGACTTTTGGTAGGCATTAAAGTTTAGCTAATATGCCATATTAGGCACTTTTGTAAACTTTGCTAAAAATTTTCAAAATTTAGTTTTTGACATTTTTGAAAGAATTGGGCGAAATTGATGTCAAGAATAAGTTGTAATTTTAGCCAATATATATATATATCATATTGTATTGCCAACTCGAAGAAATTTGTGTTTGGCCCTCATAAAAAATTTCAAAAGTTAGCATGAACTCTTCCACGCTTCCCTTGTACTATTGAACGAGTTGGCGTGCTTATAAGCTCACATTTAAAAAATTTGAGCTTGTCCAAAAATCTATTTATGTTTTTCCTAGTTATCTGAACCCATACCCAAACTATTTATACTTCTTCTTCTTCGCTCTTATCCTTATGCCCCCAAGCGTCGGATTAATACGTCACGGTCCTCCTTAACTCATTTCTTCCATTCTTTTTTGTCTCTTGTTAAACTTTTCATTTCGTTTACTGTCTTTCCTCTTGCTTTTCCCACCTCAATGATTTGACTTATCCATTTCTTCCTGGGTCTTCCCTTTCTTCTTTTCTTTACACTTCTTGCTTAGAACACTTTTCTGCATATTCTCTCTGGTTTCATTCGTTGTATATGACCGTACCATGTTAACTGCCTCTTTTTGATTTTGTTCACTATTGGTTCCTGTTGTAAAGTTTCTCTTATTTCCTCATTCCGTACTCTATCAAACTTTGTCTTATCCGCTATCCTTCTCAAGTGTTTCATTTCTATGGCCGTTATTACACCCTCATGTTTGGTTTGTATCGTCCAATTTTCACTGGCGTATAATACTGTTGGTATTGTTATTGCATTATGTACCATTAATTTCACTTTTTGGTCTATCTCCTTTTTTCCCAATATCGTTCTATGTAATGCATAGTAGATCCTATTCCCTCTCCTCATTCTGTTACTCAGTTCTGCTTCTATTCGGCCATCATCTGTTATTATTGTTCCCAAATACTCAAATGTTGAGACTCTTTCCATATTATGCCCTTTACACTTTACTTCTCTATTTTGTCCCCTCTCCTGGTTTTGATTCACTATCATTGTTTTACTTTTCTTAATGTTGACCTCCATTTTCATTTTCTCTATTTCCTCTACCCATATGTTGACTAGCTTTTGTAATTTATTATCCGTATCTGCCATTATGACTATGTCATCTGCATACATTAAACTTTTCACCTTGACTGGTTCCAGGTTTCTATATCCTATTATTGTATCCAATCCTTTCGTTTTTTCTTTTAGTGGGCTTAGGCTATCGCCCTGTTTTATGCCGCTCTCCATTTTGAATTCCCCGGATGTCAGTCCAGCTATTTGAATTTTTCCTCTAACTACTTTGTATATACTTCTGATGGCCTCTATTAGTTCCTTTGTCACTTCCAGTTCCTCTAAGCATTCCCATATTTTTCCTCTCTCAACTGTATCAAAAGCTGCTCTTATGTCTAGAAAGGTAAGCAGTAGTTCATCTCCTTCCTCTATTTTTCGTTCTATAATGTTCCTCAATATGCATATGTTGTCATTAGCTTGCCTATTTGCCCTAAATGCCCCTTGTTCCTCCTCTAGTTTATTTTCTATCACTTTTCTAAGTTTCCCCTCCAGAATTCTGGTATATACTTTAAAGCACACCGAGGAGAGACAAATGGCTCTATAATTATCGCATTCCGTCTGATCCCTTTCTTATATATTGGAACTATCAAGTTCTTTTCCCAGTCTTCTGAATTTCTTAGTTCTCCATGCCTCCTCACATATTTTCCAGAGCCATTCTTTACCTTTTCTCCCATCCATTTTATCATTTCCGGGTCTATTTTGTCCTCGCCCCCTGCTTTCCCAATCTTTATCTTTTTCAGTGAATTTTCTAGTTCCTCTCTCGTTATCTGTTCTGTTTCTTCTCCTGATTCTTCCCTTTCTCTATTTGATTTCCTTTCTTCATTGTCTCCTTTCTTTTAAACTTCTGCTCGAAGTAGTCTTTCCATACTTCCATTATTTCTTTTTGTCTGTTGTAATATGGTTGTTTTTATCTATAATCCTCTAATTTCTTTTCGTTGGCTTCCTCTCATCTTTCTTATTTTGGCACAGAAAATCCTATTATTATCTTTATATGTTTTATTTATCTCTCTTCCAAAGTCTTCCCAGCTTTTCTTTTTAGCTTCTTTTACTGCCTGTTTTACTTTATTTCTCCTATTTATATATTCCTCTCTATCTTGTTGCTGTCCAGTCTGTATGTATTCCTTTCAGGCCATTTTCTTTTCCCGTATTTCTTCTTTTACTTGGTCATTCCACCAGTTTGTTCTTTTCCTGTTACTATTTATTTTTGTCATCCCACAGACACTTACTGCCTTTGAGTATATTACTTCTTTAAATACTTTCCATCTTTCTTCCATTACCCACTCACTTTTCTGTATTTCTTGTCTATGAAACTCTTCGTCTGTTTCTTCTTGATATTTTATGCTGTCTTTTTCTTCTTTTAGCTTATTTATCTTTACCTTTATAAATTTTATTTCGTTCTCTGTTTTTGGCTTATGTATTTTCCATGTCGCTCTTACTAATCTATGATTCGTTCCTAGTTCTGCCCTCTTCTCGCCATACCCAAACTATTTATACATAAATTTAAAAAATGGAGCGTAACCTAGAAGAAGAAAGCGGAAATAGAGTGGTACAAGGAAAACAAGGCAATATTTACATTTCCAACACAAATAGAAAAGGAAACGAAATGTAGGCTTGGATAGGTTAACAAAAGTGTCCATATATGTAAATGTAAAGTGATATAAAATTTTAAAAAATTATAATGTAGAAAATCTAGAAAAATAGATAAAGGTTGCATATACTTAAATAAGTAGACAGAAGTAGTAAG
Organism: Sinelater perroti; assembly: GCA_036346155.1. NCBI lineage: Eukaryota > Metazoa > Arthropoda > Insecta > Coleoptera > Elateridae > Sinelater > Sinelater perroti. Next base: position 4,455,324 of record JARFIY010000329.1, on the reverse strand, counting down.
CAATGAAAATGTCAGCTTGGTAATTGTTAATGCACAAATACAAAGATGTAAAATTACTAAATGAGTGACAATCAAAAATAAATCTACATCTAATGTAAAATGATATCAGAACATATTAGAAGAATTTCTTGAAATACTTAAGTAAGTAATGAACTGGAAATTATCAGTGTCGCGCTGTAGGTAGTAATAAATGTGTTAGAGGTCGAGATTAGAGTATTCCAAACAACATCAAACTAGAAAATAAAATACAAAGTAAAAATATTGAGAGTATAAAGTAATTATAGAATACGAACGAAATTACCAACAACATATTCAAAAGAAATTATAAATGGAAAGAGAAGAGTTTAAGATAATGCTGTTAACGGCAGCCGAAGAGAACAATTACGAAAAGCAGACTACTTGGTGAGCGAGACGGCAACAAAGTAGTGAAAAAATGCTTATAAATTAATATTTAAGCATTCACCGAAAATCTGATCAAAATTATTAATAGAGCGTGGAAAAAAATATATTTTATGTAAGTTATTATTTAGCAATTCCTAGTATGAGAATGATAGAAGAATTTCTCTACTCTTCGCTTTAAGGAAAATCTATAAAATAATTCTAGAGAATAGATTAAAAAACGTATTATTTTTAGTGAACTCGCAATAGCAATTTATTCTTTAACGAAGTGCAAGTAACTTAATAAAGAAAGCAATAGAACATAATCATAAAATGTGCTGCTACTTCATAGACCTAAAAAAAATTGTATGAGGATAAGGGGTAGACAGATACATTTTTTTCATAATCAAATAGTTTTATGAAAGTAGAAAACTGTAAACCTACTATTGTTAGTACTCTGGTAAACAATAATAGACAATGCGATTAAAGAAATCAAGAATAATTCAGAAACTACTATGAGATGTAGTTCAAAACCAAACCGACCTATCTATCAAAAATAAAGCTGTGGATAACACTAATAGTGGCTAAAAACAGAAGACGCCCTAATATAGTCTGCATGTGCGGGGAACAGTCCTTGAAAAAATAACACAAAGATAAGCATAGGAAAAGAAGAATGCCGAGAATTGAATAACAGCACAAAAATTACTTCAAAATTGAAGGTAAAAAACTTCTATTTAGAAACATTCCCTAAAAATAGAAAAATCATCAATTTAAATAAAAACTGATAAAGAAGGAAGAGATGCAGAATATCAGTTGAAGTCTGTAGAGAAACTAATAGTCAAAAAATAAACTTACAATTAGCTGTAAACATATAACCAAAATAACAATGCAATTTACATATATAATGTGAAAATTAAAAATTCTTACAAGGAAATCTAAGCCACAATATCAGGTAATATTATACAAGACAAAGGCATACTTTATATAGAAGTGGTTAAAAATAATACAGTAAACAATTTTCATCACCTGATGCAAAATACACTTAGAAGCCAGTGGCGGCTTAAGAGAAATAAGTAAATAACATTTCCGAAATATACAAATTTTTTTTAAATATGTGTATACATATAAAATAAATTAAAGAATTTCTAAAATAACAACAAGGGGGTTTCTTTTTCTCAAATATTTCTATCTAATTTAAATGGCAATTTCTTTATATGAATTGACTGTTGATATATAATCGTTTAATCGGTTGGTATTTTCTTCTCCTTAATATTATTATTATTAATTAATACAGAGTATATCCGAATATTTTTGGGGAGTTTTACGACTGACATACCACAGAGTCGTGTATTTTCTTAATATTGTGGACTGGAGCTTCAAAATTACTTGTATATTTGATGTCTTCGCATAACCTCAAAGCTGAATACCATGTGTACTAATTGGTTTTATTATACATTTGCACAACAGTTTGTTACACATGGTATGTTTAGATTTGCGTCTAATTAGCCAGTTAATTTGCTTTAACTTGAGGTTGATTTAATTTTTTTTGCTATTGTATGAGGCTTCTACGTCAATTTCTTATCTAGCGTAATTCCCAAATATTATGTTTTATCCTTAAAAGGTATCCATTCTCCGTTTATTGAGACTTCAAGGCATCAAATCTGGTTGTCTGGTTGTAAAAGTGACAAACTGAGTTTTCTTCAGTTATTTTTAGTCTCCAAGTATCAAATGAGTTTTGAAGAATATTGAGGTGGTATTGAAGATTGTCAGGGGCTTCTTAAAGGTTTTTACTTATGGCAATTACAGCAGTCTGCGAAGGTAGCAAGCATTGTATTGTTTGGAGTTTGGATATCGGCGGTAAATATGAGGTATAAAAATGGACCTAATACGCTACCTTGAGGGACATTTGGTTTTGAAATTTCTAGAAATAATATAATATTTTAGAAGAAGAAAAGAAGGAGTAGATAAGGTACGTTTTAGCTTGTATAATAAACCAAGATGCTAAACACGATCAAAAGCCTGTTTAAACCTAGGAAGGCAGCTGCGCATAGTTTTTTATCTTTGAAAAAATTTTGATTATTTCATTTACTATTTTATGGCTTTGAAAAACAGTCGAATAATTTTCACAAAATCCGAATTGGTATGATAGTATTTTCTCATCCAAATTAATTTCCTCCACAATTCTCTTTAACAGCAATTTTTTAAATATTTTTGTCATGATGTAGACTTATTGGTCGATATGGAGATGCAACATTTATTAGTTTTCCGGGTTTGTGAACTATAATCACTTAGGAAAATTTTCAAATTAGCGGGTAACAGGTTAGCTTAATCATATGGTTGTTATATTAGTTAGTAAAACTAATGCTTTTCTCGGAAGATGTTTGAGTATTTTCACTGTTATTAAATAAAATCCGGGTGCTTTGCGGTTTTTGCACTTTGCAATTTCCTTTTTAACTTCAGCTGGCGAGAAAGGCTTTACTGGTAAAGTCATAAGTCATAGGGTATTCAAGTAGTTTTCAGTGCAGTTATCATCATTGTTGACACTTGGATGCGGTAGACTAAAGATTTCACATAAATGTTCTACAAAGATTGACGCTTTTTCCAGGTCTGTCCTACCCCAGATGCCGTCTTGCTTTCTAATTGGAAGTATGTGGATTATTGGTCTTTTGAATTTTTTAGTAGCCTTTCATATAGAGTGATCTTCCTTTGATAAGCTTATGATATAAGTTTCAAATGTAGCATTCCGTATTTCTTAAAGAATTACTTTTAGTTTCCTCGCTAACATGTTATATTCGTTTCTGTCGATGAAATATTTGCTTCTTTGTCATCTGCATCTTACCCTCTTTTTTTTGTTACAAGTTTCCAGATAAATAATGGAGTATCGTCTATTATTTTGTTGTCTCTTGATGTAATTGGGGTAGACTTCCAAGATGCTTCTTGGATTAAACATGCAATGTAGTGTGCAGCACTATCAATTTCATCGGACTCTCTTTCGAAGGCTAGGGTTAATATTTTTTGAAAATGGCATCAAATCCGATGCCGAAACGTCGAGAATTTTCCCAAAATAGACGCGGTTCATTCCATGAACTAAGTTGTTTAAACATAGTTAACCCGAAACCTATCCAACACACACATATATAACACACATATAATATATAATACATATATATATATAATATATATATATATATATTATTGAAATTAGGACACCAAAACACATAACAACAGAAAACGTTCCAAAATATTTATCAACACAAAATTAGACACAGATATCATTATACTGACTTTGTTATAACATATAACAACACACGGAACATCACACACACACACACACTGATCACACTATCTATCACATCACACTAAAACATTATTTACACACACACACACACACAACACACACACACACACACACACACACACACACACACACATATTCAAAATTATACCACATATTATATAAATTTATTAATTTTAGACGTTATTCAAAATAAATTTGATAAACGTTTTCCATATATGTTTTCCAACACAATATTGCATACAGATATCTTATTATTACTGATCTTTGTTATTAACATATAGTAAAACCGGTATAATTCTTCAACATCATTGTCAAAATCTTCTTGGTATCATCTAATTACATCTCGCTGCAAATTTAGCTCTTACCTTCTGCAGATTCTTGCACTTGCTTGAAATTTTCATATTTTAAGTCTTAATTTAGCCTTTTGTGCCTTAGATTCTGCATGTTTTTTCTTCATTTTTCTTTTTCGTGTTCTGCAAGAAGTTTTACCACATTCATTAAATTTTTTTTATATTTTTGTGACGTTATTGCAAATAGAAGTTTTTGCATCTGACGTTTGCCTTTGCACTTTGGGGCTTTTGGCCATACTAAATAGTTCGCCAAATGTGTTCGGTGAGTTTGAATTACTGATGTACTTGGTTGTGGTTTTTACATTAATATCTCTGTTCCAGTTTGCATAATACTGTCAACAAATTCTTCTTGTACATCATAAGAATATACCTCCGGCGCAGAAATTTAAGGCGGCTTATTTTGAGAACTTTTATCGGCAACGCTATCATTGAAATATTTCCATAATCTATAAAGAACAAAGAAATGTTTGTGCTGATCAGCAGCAGCATTTTGTATTTGTTTAAATACGTCTTTCTTCCTTTTATGTTCAGAAAAGTTAAATAATCCATTGTGATATTATTATCATCGCTTTAGCTTGGTATTTTTCCTTTACCAAGACATTTACTATAATCAACTAGCATTAGAATTGAATGGGTATAGCCCACCTGCTTTAAAACCATTATGTAAGGTTTCTGGTTTGACAGACGACTCACAACTTTTTCCAATATTGGTGTAAAGCAATTTTGTTATGGCCTCACCTGGGTGTTCAACGTGCTGTTCTCGAACCGCATTTTTCCAGCCTATTTTAACGAGATGAAAAACGGCAACATCTGCCAGTTGCATTTGGATATAATGCGATCACTTCAATACCCAATATTCCGCACAACACACTCAACTGATAGGTGAGATATGATTCGTGGCCATCAACAAATAATATCACAGTTTAATTTTCTTTGTTTCTTCAAATATGGGTGAAGAACATTAGCAATATACTCGTAAAACATTTGGGCAGTCATCCACTTATTTTTACTCCGGCAAATTCCCCAATCTTCCGCAACTGACATTGAAATTTTTTTCGGAATGCGTTTTGTAAAGAAGAACCATCATTGGACTAAAAATTTTTACATCGGCAGAAAAGGTAAACATTACCGTAATATTTTCTTTAGATGACCCATAATCAACTGCGTAAACATTTTTACAACCCTTTTGTGTCAAAACTTTGTTGTGCATATTTGAAACCCGGTTTCAGCACCATTAAAAATTCGTGATGGATTTTTTAATGCAGTTTCCATTTTATTATAATAAAATATCGTCAAACCATTTCCAAATATCGTTTTAGAAATCACAACGCTAGCTGAAGTAACAGCTTTGGCACTGAGTCGCCATTCAGGGTGCTTTTTAGAAATACTCTACCTAACCTTCTCCAGGCCTGTGGATTTGGCCGGGGATTATCCTTTAAAAAATAGCTGAACATTGTCAATTAGATTGTCTTTTTCGCAAAAGTCTTTTGTTTCAAGTTTATAATCCACCTGACTATGGTATTTTCTTCATTGGTCGTCAAAATTGGAGAATCAGGATTTCTTAATTTAAATTGCAGTGTTGCACGTGGTATGCCATGCTTCTTTGCAATAATTCGTAACAAGACTGAACTATTTTGTATTTTCCACAAGGCCTTTTATATTGACCACCGGCCAATAACTGTGTACTTGCGAGATATTAAATATTTTTTCGGCACATAAACTGATCGTCGTATAATGGAATGTGTGGAACAGAGAAAAATTTTTTTTTTCGTATAACACATGGTGACCACCATGGCCAATAACTGTAATTTAACTTTTTGTAATTGTAGTTATTGACCACTCATGCAAAATGCTTACGTATTACTTAAACATGATTTAAAATATGGGCATACTTATTAGACATATTTGTAACTTACCCAACAGCCCGAAATAAATCCAAAACTTCATCACTAAATTTTTGTCAATTTTTACATGATTAACGGATCTTAGCAAAACCTTAAAATCTCATGCAAAATTGAATAGTCATCTAACAGTTGACTTAGTTTTTGGTTATATCGCAATCTAGTGACAAAGGCAGTAACTAACGTCGAAATAAAAAACTGAAAGAATATTTTCATTACATGTCGACGAAGATAGGGTTAAAGATACTCTTAATGTGGGAGTTTATATACATATTGTCCTCTGGCCAATAATTGTACCGTTTACCCTATTTAGTTTACTATAAATGTGAGAATGTTTAAGTTGGACCTTCTTTTGATTTGTGTTGTCAGTTGGTTTGCCTCTTATATTTTGTTAATTTTTGTATACGACACAACCTTTATAGTCGGCAGTGTATGAGTTTTTGCATAAAGCATATTTAGCAGGTGTATCTTTAGGTTTTTGCCATTGAGATAAGTTGTGGTTTCCTCCACACTTGACACACTTGTAGAGTTTCGTACAACATGATTTAGTGTGGCAGTATAGCTGACACCTAGAGCACTGGATGTGGTATTTCATTCAAAAAATTACGGGCTTTCAATTAGGCATAAAAAAAATTTGGGTTGTCAGAGAAATTTATTTTTGAAGAAAGACCAACGAAAATTAGATCCTGATTGAATTTCATTCTTGGGGTTTATCTATACTTTATTATAACTTCTTATGTTTTGGAATTAAAACGTGGTGGCATGACAATCAAAAACGGAAACTGCACCAGAGGTTATGATTTATGACACGATTTGAATAAAATGTTGAATAAAAGTACATAAACTTAAAAAAAAACATTAGCATCCTTCATCAACCAGTAATTTATATTTTAGAAAAGAATTGGATTCTAAAAAATTCTTATTGGATTAATCGCTCAAGTATCCATTTAAATTACATAGCATATAGATGAAACTAACCCCTGTGGATATATAGGTACCATTGACAACAAACTAAATATAAACAACAATTATAAATACGACACCAGCTTTTAATAAACCTGGAATTAACTACAACCAACCATTGTTGCAGAAAATAATATATAAAGTGCATTACCATATAGTATGCAAATGCCAAAAACGCAAAAATTATTGGAAAAAGTCGAACACGCAAAAAATAAAAATATAAAAATCCACATCACGTAAGATGTCAAAAAATAAATTTTTTGTCTGAACCAAGATAGGAAAGAAAACCACACAAGAAATTCAAATATATAATAACAAAACTTTCACCAAGTTATGTCTGTTATTAGATTACAATCAAATAACTAAAAAACTTAGCTTGAAGTAGAGATTATTAAATGCCGAGTACAAAATACCGTTAAAAAAGTTGTAACATTCCTGATGCTTATAGAAAATGTATAATATTTCTAAGGAAAGCACTGTTATTTATCACAGATGCCAACTAAAAGAGAAGCGAGCCTATTGATTAGTGACAAAAATTTACACCACATCACCAAAGCATAAGAAATCTAAAAAGAATTAACAACTAAAGACAACAAAGTTTATGACATGACGAGCGGGCAACATTGAGTGTATAAAATGAAATACCTTCAAAATAAAGGAGTTGACTTAGAACCACCAAAAAAATTTAAAGAAACTTCCCAATACACTATATACTAAAGAATATGGATATTTTACAACTTATTGAAATGTTACAAATGTCACTACAAGATGCATGACAACTCCGAAATGATCACTTTCTCAACATTTATGCAAATGCCACAAAAAAAACGCAAACCACATTTTAAGTAAATTTTTAGAAGAATTAAAATGTTCAATCGACTAACCTGACAAAATAGCATGTTTTTAACTTTTATTAGTAAAATTTACTAAATTTATCAAAATTGTTAATTGAAATGCCAATGGACTTCTACAACACAAAACTGAAGTTGTATTTCTCCCCCATAATTAAATAGACATGATGGTGGTAAGTTAAGCACGCTTTACAGATATATCCTGCTTCAATACATTACGTGAATTACAAATTATTGAGATGATAATACTACCTATGCTGATACTACTGTAATAATCAAAAATACGATTTCTTACACAAAACTATACAAATTTAAAGTAGATCACTTGCAAGTTGTGCTAAGGTGATGCCATATGCAGTATAACAACAAAAATAAAAAACACTTTTAAGAGTTCTTTCAGACACTAGCCAAAATTCATCGCTAACTTCACTTCAATAGTAAGCATACCCTCTGGCATTCACATCTTATTACAACAAAAAGCAAAGAACTAGCTAATTTTATAAAAAAAAATATTCTTTCTGGTATTTCAATTTACTGGCAAACCGTCTAAAACAAAATTTTTAAAAAAATCCTCCTGGACTTTTTATTGTGAATAACATTTCTTCATTATATATGAAAGTGGAACCCAGCTACTACCTCTTCCTTGGCAATTTACTAATACATGTAAAAATTGTCTAAAGTGAAACATAAGCTTAGTTTCTATTATTATCATTAAGCTGGTCTAAACAAAGAATAGATACCACTATCACTAGTTGGGTTTTTATTAGTACCATTCATTTATTAATACTTCTCATTGGAGAAGTACCTCATTATGCCAATAAAAAATTAAATAGAAGCAACAATTTGGAAAAAATAATCTAGAGTAATACAAAAACTGTTTCACCATAACAATAAATTCACCCAGTTAAGTACCATCGTTTAGCAAAAAATTATATAAAATTAAAGTCTACATTCATTTTATTTTTCTAGTTTAATTCTCTTCGACATTTACTTATTTGCATAACTCAAAATGTGTCTACCTGAGAAGCGATTTTGATCTAATAGGGGGTACTTGAAGTGACTGGTTATTCTGATGGCTTTAAAAAAATTTACTGCCGACAAAGTTCGTGCAACTTTAGACCAAATATGTTAAAGTTTAAGGTACGTTGAAAAATAAAATATAATTTGAGTTTGGATTTTAATGTCATTCTGGAAATTTTTCGATCTGTTCTTGTAGCGTACAGTTTGCCAATTAGAAGTAGCAGTAAGTACAACAATTTGTATTAACATGCATCAGACGACGAAATGCTGTAAGATTAACAAATGTTACGCTGTAAAATTAACTACATCTATTAGGTGTTTATGAACACCTTAAATTCATGACACGTTTTAAGCGAGTTTATGGTCATAACATCCATAAATTTACTAACACATGCTTAATGCATGCTTCTTCTTCTTCCAGTTCCGTCTCCTATCGGAGGTTGGAAATCATCACTGCAATTTTCACCTTGCTGACCGCAACTCTGAACAACTCCCCTGAACTACAATTACACCACTCCCTTAGATTTCGTAGCCAGGAAGTTCTTGCCCTACACTTCTTTTTCCTTTGATTTTTCCCTGGGCTATAAGCCTCAGTAATAAGTATTTTTCTCCCCTCATTATATGGCCCAGATATTCTAATTTTCTTTCTTTATAGTTTTATTATTTCCATTCTTTCCCATTTTTAGCAATACATTTTTATTTGTTACTTTCTCCGTCCATGATATTTTCCACATTCTCCTATAACACCACATTTTAAAAGCTTCAATGTTTTTAATGTTTTTCTGTTTTAGTGTCCATGCTTCCACACCGTACAATAACGTGGAGAAAACATAACAGCGTAACATACGCATTCTCAGATTTAAATTAATGTCTCGGCAACATAGAACTTTTCATTTTAATTTAATGCATGCCACAAGTAGTTAAATTGTTTCAGTAACTTTTAAATATAAATCAACCTATAAATATTTTTTCAATAAAATATAGTATAAATTAAAATTTTGCTTAATGAATTAATTATTTAAAGCGCTTTAGAACAGTTTTATATGATTTTTAATAGAATATCTTCAGATTAAAACTGTTCTCGTAGTAATCATTGCATTTCAAGTAAAAATGTATTTCTGTAAACAGCATTTTATTATTTTACTGTTAATCTAAAAGTTATCTGCTGTTCAGTTGTTTACAAATTAACAACAGCTTTACAACTTTAAATCAATTTTATATTAATTATTACCTTGATGTTTCCTCAACTTTACAAAGTTAAATCGCGGTTAACTTTTAGTTCTAAATGAATTTACAACCGCTAGAAGGGTTTAATTATTTAATTTAGATATTTCAAATTAAAATATTAGACCTTGCAAATTTCCTGTACTGTTGCCTTTAAATGGAAATGTTTTAGTTTTTCAATTTGTACAATTAGCTAGTTATTTTACATTTACGTTTTACAATTATAGAGTGATAATTTAGATAAATCAGTATGTAAATTATTATTATTTAATTTTAATATCAAGTCACAATTAGCTAGATTTTCAACGTAACTTGAAAAGTTCGTTATCTGAATTCCCAATGTCTAGGTCTTTCGGTCGGCTGTCGGATCCGTCGAGGCAAAATTTAAGATTTTTAAAATTTGAAAAGGATTCTTAGGAAATTTCAAGACAATTCGAAATGAAGTTCTAAATTTCGCCTATGTATCTTTTGAGTATTCGATTTCAATTTTCAAATTAAATCGAAATCGAAAGGTCTTATTACAGTTTGTTCTGGGATTGCTACAAAAGACAATCTTTGTAACAATTTTATATAATTAGGATTTATTAATTAATATTACTACGATAGCTTTGTTAAATTGTCAAAATATTATACATATTTAGAATGAAAATGGAAAATCTGCTTTTAGCTCTTATACATATAACAAAGCCTAAATTGCGTAACCGTTGTACTTAGTCCTTTTAGCTTCGTGTATTTCCGCGATGTCCCCGAATGTTGCTCGAAAGGATTAATCAGTGGGCATAGACGCAGCATTAACTGAAACCGGACTGGCATGGATAAGGACGTGCAGTATTAAAACTAACACTTTGTATATTTGAAACACTTATATTACCAATAATACAAGTTTAACTTGATTAAATTATCTAAGACAATGTTTGCGATATATTTCAACACTTATGCCTATGTCACGTCAATTTTAGAGTTAAGAATCTGTTCACAAAAGATAAATAAATCAGTTTAATTACATTTTTTTAAATAATGCAAGTACAAAATGAAAATATTTGTTGTAAACAATATTCATACTAATGTAACTTTATTAGAAATTTAAATATGTGCGAAGATAACGCTAATTTATTTTTACAAAATTGTATCCGTAAAAATATTAGTAGCATTTTTTAAGAAATTGTTTAAAATGAGAAAATATTACTATTGAGTTTTTTCTCGATAAAAAACCTAAAATTAATAAACGTTTGTTTAATTAATCCCTATTTCCTTTGATAGAGTAAATCTTATTAAGAGCAAATTAATAAGGGACATAAATCCAATTAAAACTGAAACGAATGATTGTATAATGAATTAGTTATTTAAAACAATAAAAATTAGGCTCATTTATTTAATGTTAAACACTTAATACATCAGATATAAACAAATAAATTATTACACACTGTTATCCTCAAACAAGTTACGTCTGCGTTTTGCAAACCTTCAAGGACAGTCAAACAATTGTTAAAGTTCTAAACGTAGTTTATAATAAAAAAACTTTGAAGTAACGTATTTTGTTTTTCGAAATAACTGCAAGTTTATTTGTATAGATAGTAGCTCTTAAATTATTTGTCAAATGCAATGTGATATCTTGCAAAGACTGTATTCAAGAAATAAATATTCAATTTCCGAACAAATCATGCATAAATATCCCCTATTATTGTTAAAACTCATATGGATCATTCCAAAAACAATAAAATTTTTCATATAAAAATAAGAAATAAAAAATTTTAAGTAAAATTGTTTTTAGTTGCTATTGTTAGGTAACTAAAACCCAGTATACTTAAAAAAGTAGTTTTTAGATTAACACTTAAATTGTGGCAAAATTTAATTGATAGGTACAAAGATGAAAGTAAGTGCATAATTATTTACTATTTAAAGATCGCACATATCTATAAAAGTGATATCTAGATTAAAAAATCAAGTAACAAATACAGGAGTGTCTGAAGTTTGTTTTAATTGTTGTTACTCTATACATTAATTTGTCGTAGAAACCACAAACAAATTAGGATAACATAGAATTTTTATTAAATTATCGATATTAGTATTTACAAAAATTATCAAGGAACTAAGGCACAAATTGAAAATTATTAATTGAAAATTATTTAATATCAAAATTTAGAAAAAATAAAATAAAATTTTTAGAGAAAAGATGTGACATTTTATTTTATTTCACTCCGATAAATAAGTTCAAATTTAAACCAATATCGTAAGTAGAAAAATTATAAAGTTATAGAAAATAATTGATTAAAGAAGCTACGAAACCAGGGAAAGGAAGAAAATAAATATAGTAAATTAAAACTGGTGAGTAAATAATCCCCACAATTAACATATTTAGTGTTAATGAGAACTACAATAAAGAAGCAGAATTGTATGCAATAAAGAGATAAAAGACAGATACAGGTAAATAAATTTTAAGGCTCAAGAATTGTCCTGAAATTTAGACCAAGACTTTGGGTTAAGTAACTCAATCAAAAGATAACAGTCATATATACAAAATAAGAAATTTAGAAAAATATAAGAAATGGGCAAAGATGAATACGCTTCGAGACGAGGGGAAAAGAAAGAAAGAGGATATGCATGGAATTATTTAAGAAAGAGATGATAGATTTATGAGAAATCTGTGACATAGAAAATTTAAAAATAAACAGATCAACAGTAATAAAGAAACAAGATATTATAGAGAAAAGATTAGAAAACTAAGGGAAAGAACAATAAGATGTTTAATTAAGGAAATGAACTAAGTACACCAATGAAAAGGGCTATGATAAGGAAACCATGTATTAAAACAAGAATTGGCAATAGCAATATGAGAGAATAAAAATTAGAAGAAGAAAAAATTTCAAAAAATATAAAAATAGAATCAACTAACCCAAGAATGCGGTTAAAGAAAAAATAAAAGAGATTTATAGAAAATAAATTTGGTGTAACACTGAAAGTAGAAACTGCAAGAAAACTGGGGAAGAAATAGGTTGTTTAGTAGAATTAAATAGAAAGGGATAAGAGTATGTGTAATGAACAACAAAAAGCAAGCTCCAAAGAGAAAGTGTACATAAACGACTGATCTAACATTAAATCAAAAAAGGAAAGATACAAGCAATACTACGGAAACCAGTTAAGGTAGGATTACCAGAAGTTGATAAGCGTCAAATAAATCTGGACCTGAAATAATAGAATCCCAAAAACTGGGAAGATGCTACAATGAGACAAAGTCAACCAGTCCAAAAATACCAAAAACAATTTGCAGAAAAATTTATATGGATAAAGGAAAAACGACAGACGCAATGAAAAGGGGAAAATAACAGTAAGATGGCATAGAATAGGAACATGGAATATCAGGAGTATAAATAAAAAGGAAAGGAACTAATTTAAGAAATTAAATAATATAAGAATAAAATACATAGCAATTAGCAGAGACAAAAAGGAAAGTGGTGGAAACGATTGTAAATAATAATGGTTTACTTTATAGTGAAATAGAAACGAGTAAAAAACTAAAGCAGGGAAGATGTGTAAACCCTAAAGTACATGAAGAAACTAGTTGAATTGAAAAGCAATAGCGTAGAGAATGAATTAAAGTAAAATTTTCAAAGTAACACTGGACAAATAGAATGCAATAATAATATATGGACGGTAAATGATACGATAAATGAAAACGAACAATTTTGGAATAAGCTTCAAATGATATGTGAAAAGTAGACAACCCCACTATAATTACTGGGGATTTTAATGGCAGAATAGGGAATGACATTATAGAAACAGGAAGTGATGGGCAGTTATGGAGGAAAAATATAAAGAAACTAAAGATTTGTGTATTCAAAACGGAATGGTGATACAAAACTCTTTTATCAACATAAGCACTGCCCCAAATACACTAGGAAAGAATCAGGAAATGACGAAAGATCAATTAGAGATATGTCATTACAGAGAGGCAAACAAAATAATCATATAGGATGTAAGAGTATATAGGAGGGTTGAATTATCGGCAGCAAGAATGGAAAATAACGAGGAAAAAGAGTATAGGAGAGTACCACGTAAACTCAACAAATGAAATAAAACTATTAAAATATACAAACTACAAGAACAGCAGATAAAGAGGTATGAAAATGGATATCAAAGGAGGTACAAGATGCAACAGATAAATTTAAAATTTGACAATAGAGGAAAAATTGGAAGAATTAAAAATTATATACAAGGCTGGAATTAAAGCATACGGATTAGCAACAGCAAGAGGATCCAAGAGAAGAACAAGTTGGTGGAGCGAAGAAATTAAAACATAATTAAGATAAAAAATACAGCGTGGAAACTTTACTTAAAATAGAAATGAGAAACCTATAAAATTATAAAACAGCGAGACGACTGGCAAAAGAAAAGATTAAACTAGACAGCAGACCAAACCAGAAGCTATTTATAGAGTGTAGAATATGAGAAACAAAGAAAGAAATATGGGTTGAAAGAAATAGTAAACAGAAGATAAAGGTAATTACTAAAGATAAATAAAGTTATGGGCAGATGAAAACAATACTTTCAAGATATGTTAGATGGAGTTGATATTAACGACAAAGAAATAGAAACAGGAGCACAGGATAGAGTAAAGCCAGAAGAAGAAAGAGGCAGTATACAATTTGAAGAAGTGGAGAAAGCGGTAAGAAAATTGAAGAATGCGTAAGCACCAGTAGTGATGGCATAAAAGCAGAATTACTCAAACACATGGAGAAGATAGAATGGTGCTGCTACACAGAATTGTTAATGAAGCATGGATGGCATTAACAGTACCCAAAGACTGGAAAATTTCAGTAATAGTTCCAATCTTTAAAAAAGGAAATCAGATGAAATGCTCCAATTACCCTGGAGTATCACTGCTTTGCTCAGACTGTAAAGTGTAGGAGATAATCTTAAAAGAAAGATTTAGAAAAGGTGTCAAAGATCAACTGCATGAGGCACAAAGCGAATTTAGACCTGGACACTGTACCCATGACCACATATTCACAATTAGAAATCTAATAGAAAAATCACTACCCTACAATAAAAAAGTATACATATGCTTTGTGGACTTAGAAACGGCCTTCGACAAAGTGATGAGACAAAATATATGGGATGTTCTACAGAGTAGTTGTATTGCAAATAACTTGATATAAGCTATTAAATCACTCTACAAAAAAAAACAGAAGCTATAGTTATAAAGGACAACTGAAAGACCACGAAACTACTCAGGGAGTTAGACAAGGGAGCAACCTTAGCCCATTGCTTTTCATTATATCTATAGATAAAATTATAAAAAATGTTAGCAGTAAAAGTAAGAAGATGATTGTGGGGCATTAGACATTAAAATCGGTAGTAGTGGGCGATTGCGTATTTGCAGACGACATCACAATAATGGCTACTACAGAAAGAAGCCTGCAATTTACTATGAACCTATAGTATGGGAGGAAGATCTGGAAAAAAAAGAAAAGAAATGAAAATCAATATTAAAAAGACAAAAGTAGTAGTGATGTCAAACAACAAGAAGAGAAGAGTAAACATACAAATCAACAATCAGATAGTGGAGCAAGTTAAAAATATAAAGTATCTAGGAACAGCTACAGATATTACTGGAAAATTAGATAAGGAAATTAATAACAGAATTACGACAACACCAAAAATGTTCCATAATATTAACAGAAAATTTATTAATTACAAAAACCTATACTTACCAACATTACTGTACGGATGTGAAACATAGGTCTTAACCGACAAGTTACACAAAAAATTCAGGTCCTAGAAATGAAATATCTGAGAAGAGTAGCAAAAGTAACAATAATGGGCAAAATAAGAAACGATAACATAGGAGAAAAATTAAAAAAAGGGAGTGCTATAAAGTATATAGAGAAGGCCCAGTTACGGTAATGAGGGCATATGAAAAAGGTACCTGAAGAAAGACAAGTTAGACAAATATGGAAGGCGAAGACTACTGTCAGAAGAAAGAGAGGCAGATGGAGCATGGCTTGGGATAAAGAAGTAGAAGACTTACTGAAGAGCAGGGGGTTATCTTGGAAGAAAGTTAAAAATCTAGCAAAGGAAAGGAACATTTGGATAATGGTAGCGAAATAAAGATGGAAAGAATGAAATGCACAAGCTATTATATGATATTATTTAGTTATTAATCGTAAGAATGAAGTACTTAGTTATGTAGAAAAAGGCTATTATTACACTTAATAGTAGAAGAGGGATAGATTATATATAATATCAAGTTTAGAAATACCAAAAGAACTTAAAAGTTCTCCATTTAATCTTAGTTTTATTAATGTTACAACGAATTAAAAAATTATTGTTTCATCTAGAATGTGCCTTCAAGATTAAATTAATATTTTGTAATGTATATGTATTTAATTGATGAGTTGGCTATATTTCCATAATCTATAAAGAACAAAGAAATGTTTGTGCTGATCAGCAGCAGCATTTTGTATTTGTTTAAATATGTCTTTCTTCCTTTTATGTTCAGAAAAGTTAAATAATCCATTGTGATATTATTATCATCTGCTTTTTGCTTGGTATCTTTTTCCTTTACCAAGACATTTACTATAATCAATAGCATTAGAATTGAATGGGTATAGCCCACCTGCTTTAAAACCATTATGTAAGGTTTCTGGTTTGACAGACGACGTCACAACTTTTTCCAATATTGGTGTAAAGGTCAATTTTGTTATGGCCTCACCTGGGTGTTCAACGTGCTGTTCTCGAACCGCATTTTTCCAGCCTATTTTAACGAGATGAAAAACGGCAACATCTGCCAGTTGCATTTGGATATAATGCGATCACTTCAATACCCAATATTCCGCACAACACACTCAACTGATAGGTGAGATATGATTCGTGGCCATCAACAAATAATATCACAGTTTAATTCTTTGTTTCTTCAAATATGGGTGAAGAACATTAGCAATATACTCGTAAAACATTTGGGCAGTCATCCACTTATTTTTACTCCGGCAAATTCCGCAACTGACATTGAAATTTTTTTCGGAATGCGTTTTGTAAAGAAGAACCATCATTGGACTAAAAATTTTTACATCGGCAGAAAAGGTAAACATTACCGTAATATTTTCTTTAGGTGACCCATGATCAATTGCGTACATTTTTACAACCCTTTTGTGTCAAAACTTTGTGTGCATATTTGAAACCCGGTTTCAGCACCATTAAAAATTCGTGATGGATTTTTTAATGCAGTTTCCATTTTATTATAATAAAATATCGTCAAACCATTTCCAAATATCGTTTTAGAAAACACAAGCGCTAGCTGAAGTAACAGCTTCTGTACTTCGAGTCACCGATTCAGGGTGTCTTTTTAGAAATACTCTCATCTAACCTTCTCCAGGCCTGTGGATTTGGCCGGGGATTATCCTTTAAAAAATGCTGAACATTGTCAATTAGATTGTCTTTTTTTCGCAAAAAGTCTTTTTGTGCAAGTTTTATAATCCACCTGACTATGGTATTTTCTTCATTGGTCGTCAAAATTGGAGAATCAGGATTTCTTAATTTAAATTGCAGTGTTGCACGTGGTATGCCATGCTTCTTTGCAATAATTCGTAACAAGACTGAACTATTTTGTATTTTCCACAAGGCCTTTTATATTAATGTACTTTGGCATTATCAATCTGCAAAAAAAAATAAGCCCGATAAGTTTGATAAGTCCGTGATTTGTTGAATAAAATATATTTTTTGGTAAAAAAGCGTGTTATTTCTTAACATAGCCTTCTTTTAGCTCCATACATTTAGTCCAGCGTTTTTCCAACTTTTTTATTCCTTCTAAATAATAGGTTTTCTCAAGGTTTTTAAAATAGGCATTTGTTTCAGTGATAAGCTCTTTATCCGACTCAAATCTCTTACCGCTGAGCCATTTCTTCAGGTTTGGAAACAGGAAATAATCACAAAGAGCTAAATCTGCAGAATATGCTGGATGGGGTAGCAGTTCACAGCCTAATTTATGGATTCTTGAAGTGGTCACACGGTTCCGCTTATAGTCGAGTGTCAGCAATCGCGGCACCCACCGCGCGGATAGCTTTTTTATGTGAAAACATTCATGTAAAATGTGATGTACCCGCTCAGTTCAGATGCCTACAGCCTCAACCACTTACATTCTCCGATCGTCCAATATCATTCTATGAATTTCATCGACGATTTCTAGCGTGACGACGTCTTTTGGGCGACCTGAACGTCGGCATCATTTGTGCTAGTACGACCACAACGGAATTCAGTAAACCACTTCTTAACTATTCAAATTGATCATGCAGACTCCCCATAGTATTTATCTTTCCTTGGTTTTGGTAATGTTTTTTTACGAAAAAATAATGCTTGATGTGCACACAAAATCCACTTTTTTTCATTTTCGTCGAAATTCACGAGATTGTCTGCTTTCAATGGGTGTGAAACACAAACTAAATGACGCAGTTTGCTCAAAACTTGACAATAGCCTATTAACAGAATGTAGTTGCTAGAAGCAGTGTTGCAGTTAAAGTTACTACACGAGAAATTCAAAACGTCACTGACATCACAATATTGAAAATTTAGTAAATGGACACATTTAAAATATAGTTATTGGCCACCGGCCAATAACTGTGTACTTGCGAGATATTAAATATTTTTTCGGCACATAAACTGATCGTCGTATAATGGAATATGTGGAACAAACAGAGAAAAAATAATTTTTTTTGTATAACAGATGGTGACCACCATGGGCCATTAACTGTAATTTAACTTTTTGTAATTGTAGTTATTGATCACTTATGCAAAATGCTTGCGTATTACTTAAAAATGATTTAAGATATGGGCATACTTATTAGACATATTTGTAACTTACCCAACAGCCCGAAATAAATCCAAAACTTCATCACTACATTTTTGTCAATTTTTACATGATTAACGGACAGTTGACGTAGTTTTTGGTTATATCGCAATCTAGTGACAAAGGCAGTAAAAAACTGAAAGAACATTTTCATTACATGTCGACGAAGGTAGGATTAAAGATACTCTTAATGTGGGAGTTTATATACATATTGTCCTCTGGCCAATAATTGTACCGTTTACTATAAATTAGTTTACTATAAATGTGAGAATGTTTAAGTTGGACCTTCTTTTGATTAGTGTTGTCAGTTGGTCTGCCTCTTACATTTTGTTAATTTTTGTATACGACACAACCTTTATAGTCGGCAGTGTATGAGTTTTTGCATAAAGCATATTTAGCAGGTGTATCTTTAGGTTTTTGCTATTGATATAAGTTGTGGTTTTGTCCACACTTGACACACTTGTAGAGTTTCGTACAATATGATTTAGTGTGACAGTATAGCTGACACCTAGTGCACTGGATGTGGTATTTCATTCAAAAAATTGCGGGCTTTCAATTAGTCATAAAAACAAAATTTGGGTTGTCAGAGAAATTTATTTTTGATGAAAGACCAACGAAAATTAGATCCTGATTGAACTTCTTATGTTTTGGAATTAAAACGTGGTGGCATGACAATCAAAAACGGAAACTGCACCAGAGGTTATGATTTATGACACGATTTGAATAAAATGTTGAATAAAAGTACATAAACTTAAAAAAAAACATTAGCATCCTTCATCAACCAGTAATTTATATTTTAGAAAAGAATTGGATTCTAAAAAATTCTTATTGGATTAATCGCTCAAGTATTCATTTAAATTCCATAGCATATAGATGAAACTAACCCCTGTGGATATATAGGTACCATTGACAACAAACTAAATATAAACAACAATTATAAATACGACACCAGCTTTTAATAAACCTGGAATTAACTACAACCAACCATTGTTGCAGAAAATAATATATAAAGTGCATTACCATATAGTATGCAAATGCCAAAAACGCAAAAATTATTGGAAAAAGTCGAACACGCAAAAATAAAATATAAAAATCCACATCACGTAAGATGTCAAAAATAAATTTTTTGTCTGAACCAAGATAGGAAAGAAAACCACACAAGAAATTCAAATATATAATAACAAAACTTACACCAAGTTATGTCTGTTATTAGATTACAATCAAATAACTAAAAAACTTAGCTTGAAGTAGAGATTATTAAATGCCGAGTACAAAATACCGTTAAAAAAGTTGTAACATTCCTGATGCTTATAGAAAATGTATAATATTTCTAAGGAAAGCACTGTTATTGATCACAGATGCCAACTAAAAGAGAAGCGAGCCTATTGATTAGTGACAAAAATTTACACCACATCACCAAAGCATAAGAAATCTAAAAAGAATTAACAACTAACGACAACAAAGTTTATGACATGACGAGCGGGCAACATTGAGTGTATAAAATGAAATACCTTCAAAATGAAGGAGTTGACTTAGAACCACCAAAAAAATTTAAAGAAACTACCCAATACACTATATACTAAAGAATATGGATATTTTACAACTTACTGAAATGTTACAAATGTCACTACAAGATGCATGACAACTCCGAAATGATCACTTTCTCAACATTTATGCAAATGCCACAAAAAAACGCAAACCACATTTTAAGTAAATTTTTAGAAGAATTAAAATGTTCAATCGACTAACCTGACAAAATAGCATGATCTTAAACATGTTTTTAACTTTTATTAGTAAAATTTACTAAATTTATCAAAATTGTTAATTGAAATGCCAATGGACTTCTACAACACAAAACTGAAGTAGTATTTCTCCCTCATAATTAAATAGACATGATGGTGGTAAGTTAAACACGCTTTACAGATATATCCTACTTCAATACATTACGTGAATTACAAATTATTGAGACAATACAACCTATGCTGATACTACTGTAATAATCAAAAATACGATTTCTTACACAAAACTACACAAATGTAAAGTAGATCACTTGCAAGTTGTACTAAGGTGATGCCATATGCAGTACAACAACAAAAATAAAAACACTTTAAAGAGTTCTTTCAGACACTAGGCGTTCACATCTTATTACAACAAAAAGCAAAGAACTAGCTAATTTTATTAATAAAAAAAATTTCTTTCTGGTATTTCAATTTACTGGCAAACCCTCTGAAACAAAATTTTTAAAAAAATCCTCCTGGACTTTTTATTGTGAATAACATTTCTTCGTTATATATGAAAGTGGAACCCAGCTACTACCTCTTATTTGGCAATTTACTAATACATGTAAAAATTGTCTAAAGTGAAACATAAGCTTAGTTTCTATTATTAACAAAGAATAGATACCACTATCACTAGTTTGGTTTTTATTAATACCATTCATTTATTAATACTTCTCATTGGAGAAGTTACATAGAAGCAACAATTTGGAAAAAATAATCTAGAGTAATACAAAAATTGTTTCACCATAACAATAAATTCACCCAGTTAAGTACCATCGTTTAGCAAAAAATTATATAAAATTAAAGTCTACATTCATTTTATTTTTCTAGTTTAATTCTCTTCGACATTTACTTATTTGCATAACTCAAAATGTGTCTACCTGAGAAGCGATTTTGATCTAATAGGGGGTACTTGAAGTGACTGGTTATTTTGATGGCTTTAAAGAAATTTACTGCCGACAAAGTTCGTGCAACTTTAGACCAAATATGTTAAAGTTTAAGTTACGTTGAAAAATAAAATATAATTTGAGTTTGGATTTTAATGTCATTCTGAAAATTTTTCGATCTGTTCTTGTAGCGTACAGTTTGCCAATTAGAAGTAGCAGTAAGTACAACAATTTGTATTAACATGCATCAGACGACGAAATGCTGTAAGATTAATAAACGTTACGCTGTAAAGTTAACTACATCTATTAGGTGTTTATGAACACCTTAAATTCATGACACGTTTTAAGCGAGTTTATGGTCACAACATCCATAAATTTACTAACACATGCTTAATGCATGCTTCTTCTTCTTCCAGTTCCGTCTCCTATCGGAGGTTGGAAATCATCACTGCAATTTTCACCTTGCTGACCGCAGCTCTGAACAACTCCCCTGAACTACAATTATACCACTCCCTTATATTTCGTAGACAGGAAATTCTTGCCCTACACTTCTATTTCTTTTAATTTTTCCTTGGACTATAAGCCTCAGTAACAAGTACTTCTCTCCCCTCATTATATGGCCCAGATATTCTAATTTTCTTTTCTTTATAGTTTTTATTATTTCACATTCTTTCTCCATTTTTAGCAATACATTTTTATTTGTTACTTTCTCCGTCCATGATATTTTCCACATTCTCCTATAACACCACATTTTAAAAGCTTCAATGTTTTTAATGTTTTTCTGTTTTAGTGTCCATGCTTCCACACCGTACAATAACGTGGAGAAAACATAACAGCGTAACATACGCATTCTCAGATTTAAATTAATGTCTCGGCAACATAGGAACTTTTTCATTTTAATTTAATGCATGCCACAGTAGTTAAATTGTTTCAGTAACTTTTAAATATAAATCAACCTATAAATATTTTTTCAATAAAATATAGTATAAATTAAAATTTTTGCTTAATGAATTAATTATTTAAAGCGCTTTAGAACAGTTTTATTATTTTTATAGAAACTTCAGTTAAAACTGTCTCGGTAGTAATCACTGCGCATTTCAGTAAAAATGTAGTTTCTGTAAACAGCATTATTATTCATTTATGTAATCTAAAAGTTGTTGCTGCTGTTCAGTTGTTTACAAATTAACAACACTTTACAACTTTAAATCAATTTTATTTATTATTACCTGTGTTCCCTCAACTTTACAAAGTTAATCGCGGTTAACTTTTAGTTCTAAATGAATTACACCGCTAGAAGGGTTTAATTATTTAATTAGATATTTCATGAATGTAAAATATGTAGACCTTGCAACATTTCCTGTACTGTTGCCTTTAAATGGAAATGTTTTAGTTTTTCAATTTTACAATTGCATACGTTACGTTTTTACATTTACGTTTTACAATTATAGAATAATTTAGATAAATCAGTAGTAAATTATTATTATTTAATTTTTAATATCAGTCACAATTAGCTAGATTTTCAACGAACTTGAAAAGTTCGTTACTGAATTCTATGTCTGTCTTTCGG
Organism: Sinelater perroti; assembly: GCA_036346155.1. NCBI lineage: Eukaryota > Metazoa > Arthropoda > Insecta > Coleoptera > Elateridae > Sinelater > Sinelater perroti. Next base: position 4,432,268 of record JARFIY010000329.1, on the reverse strand, counting down.
TCGGTCTGTCGGTCCGTCACAAAATTTAAGATTTTTTAAAATTTGAAAATGGATTCTTATAGGAAATTTCACGCTAAATTCGAAAATGAAGTCTAAAAAATTCTGTCGCCTAATTTTCGAGATATTCGATTTCGAATTTTCCCGAAATTCGAAATCGAAATCGAAAGGTCTTTTTAAGTTTGTTCTGGGATTGCTTACAAAGCAATCTCTTCGCCGGCCCCATGTTTATATATTAGGATTATTATAAATTACTACGATGCTTGTTAATTGCAATATAACATATTTGGAAGAAAACGGACTGCTTTTTAGGCTCTTATACATATAACAAAGCCTATTGCGTACCGTCTGTCCGTTAGTCTTTTTAGCTTCGTGTATTTCCGCGTGTCCCCGAATGTGCTCGAAGGATTATCGTGTCGGGCGATAGCCGCAGCATAGCGGCCGGCTGGCAGGATAGGCGGCGAAAAAACTAACACTTTGTAATTGCACCTTGATATTACCAATAATACAAGTTTAACTTGATTAAATATTAAGACAATATTTGGCGATATATTTCAACACTTATGCCTATGTCACGTCATTTTTGAGTAGAGAATCTGTCACAAAAGATAAATAAATCAGTTTAATTACATTTAACTATATATATGCAGTACAAAATGAAAATATTGTGTAACAATATTTCATACTAATGTAACTTTATTGAAATTTAATTATGTGCGAAGATAACGCTATTATTTTACAAAATTGTACCGTAAAAAATATTAGTAGCATTTTTAAGAAATTGTTTAAAAATGAGAAAATATTACTATTGAGTTTTTCTCGATAAAAAAACCTATAATTATAAAAGTTTGTTAATTAATCCCTATTTCCTTTGATAGAGTAAATCTTTTTAGAGAGCAAATTAATAAGGGACATAAACCAATTAAAACTGAAACGAATGATTGTATAATGAATTAGTATTTAAAACTAAAATTAGGCTCATTATTTAGAAACACTTTAATAATCAGATATAAACAATAAATTATTACACACTGTTATCCTCAAACAAGTTACGTCTGCGTTTTGCCCTTCAGCAGTCAAACAATTGTTAAGAGTTCTAAACGTAGTTTATAATAAAAAAAACTTCAGTAACGTATTTTGTTTTTGAAATAACTGCAAGTTTATTTGTATAGATAGTAGCTCTTTGCTTTTTGTCAAATGCAATGTGATATCTTGCAAAGACTCGTATTCAAGAAATTATTTCGAATTTCCGAACAAATCATGCATAAATTCCCTATTTTGTTAAAACACATATGGATCATTCCAAAAACAATAAAATTTTTCTATATAAAAATTGAAATAAAATTTATATATTGTTTTTAGTTGCTATTTTGCAGGTAACTAAAACCCAGTTACTTAAAAAAAGTGTTTGTTTAGATTAACACTTAAATTACGTAGGCAAAATTTAATTATATACAAAGTGAAAAGTAAGTGCATAATATTTCTATTTAAAGTCGCACATATCTATATAATAGTATATCTAGTTACAAAAGAATCAAAGTAACAAATACAGGAGTGTCTGAAGTTTGTTTTAATGTGTTTTTACTCTATACATTAATTTGTCGCAGAAACCACAAACAAATTAGGATACATAGATTTTTATTAAATTTGCGTTTATATTTACAAAAAATTATCAAGGAACTAGGCACAAATTGTATAAATTAATTAATTGAAAATTATTTATATCAAATTTAGAAAAAATAAAAAAATAAAATTTTTTAGGAAAGTGTGGCATTTTATTTTATTTCACTCCGATAAATAAGTTCAAATTTAAACCATATCGAGTAGAAAAATTATAAAAAATAAAAATATTGATTAAAGAGCTACTACCAGGGGCAAAGGAAAAAAATAAAATATATAATACTTAAAACTGTGAGTAAATAATCCCCACAATTAACATATTTAGTGTTATGAGAACTCAATAAGAAGCAGAATTGTATGCAATAAGAGAGATAAAAGCAGATACAGTAAATAAATTTTAAGGCTCAAGAATTTCCTTTTAGCCGACTTTGGGTTAGGTAACTCAACATAGAAGATAGTATATATACAAAATAAGAAATTTACAATATAAAAAATGGGCCCAGACGAATACGTTCGGACGAGGGGAAAAGAAAGAAAGAAGATATGGATGAATTATTTAAGAAAGAGATGATAGATTTCATGAGAAATCTGGTGGGTGACATAAAAAAATTTAAAAAAACAGCACAACAATAATAAATAAACAAGAATATTATAAGAAAAGATTAGAAAACTAAGGGAAGAACAAAAAGATTTTAAAAAGGAGATGAACTAAAGTACACCAATGAAAAGGCTATGAAAGAAACTCATGTATTAAAACAAGAATTGGCAATAGCAAATGAGAGAATAAAAAATTAGAAGAAGAAAAAAAATTCAAGAGATAAAAATAGAATCAACTAACCCAAGAATGTTAAAGAAAAAAATAAAAGGGTTTATAGAAAAGAAATTTGGTGTAACAGTGAAAGTAGAAACTGCAAGAAAACTGGAAGAAATAGTTGTTTAGTAGAATTAAATAGTAAAGGGATAAGAGTATTGTAATGAACAACAAAAGCAAGCTCCAAAGAGAAAGTGTACATAAACGACGATCTAACATTAAATAAAAGAAAGATACAAGCAATACTACGGAAACCAGTTAAGGTAGGATACCAGAAGTTGATAAGTGTCAAATAAATCTGGACCTGAAATAAAGAATCCCAAAAACTGGGGAAGTGCTACAATGAGCAAAGTCAACCAGTCCAAAAAATACCAAAAAACAATTTGCAGAAAAATTTATATGGCGGGATAAAGGAAAAACGACAGACGCAATGAAAACGGGGAAAATAACAGTAAATGGCATAGAATAGGAACATGGAATATCAGGAGTATAAATAAAAAGGAAAGGAACTAATTTAAGAAATTAAAAAATATAAAATAAAAATACAAGCAATTACAGAGACGAAAAAGGAAAGGACGGGGGAAACGATTGTAAATAATATGGTTTACTTTATAGTGAAATAGAAACGAGTAAAAAAACTAAAGCAGGGGTAGATTGTGTGTAAACCCTAAAGTACATGAAGAAACTAGTTGAATGAAAAGCAATAGGTAGAGAATAATTAAAGTAAAATTTGTACAAAGTAACACTGGAAAAATAGATGCAATAATAATATATGGACCGGGTAAAAATGATACGATAAATGAAAACGAACAATTTTGGAATAAGCTTCAAATGATATGTGAAGAAGTAGACAACCCCACTATAATTACTGGGGATTTTAATTGCAGAATAGGGAATGACATTATAGAAAAACAGGAAGTGATGGGCAGTTATGGAGGGAAAAATATAAAGAAACTAACAGATTTGTGTATTCAAAACGGAATGGTGATACAAAACTCTTTTTATCAACATAAGCACTGCCCCAAATACACTAGGAAAGAATCAGGAAATGACGAAAGATCAATTAGAGACTATGTCATTACAGAGAGTGCAAACAAAATAATCATATAGGATGTAAGAGTATATAGGAGGGTTGAATTATCGGCAGCAAGAATGGAAAATAACGAGGAAAAAGATTATAGGAGAGTACCACGTAAACTCAACAAAAATGAAATAAAAACTATTAAAATATACAAACTACAAGAACAGCAGATAAGAGAGGTGTATGTAAAATGGATATCGAAGGAGGTACAAGATGCAACAGATAAATTTAAAAATTTGACAATAGGGGAAAAATTGGAAGAATTAAAAAAAAATTATATACAAGGCTGGAATTAAAGCATACGGATTAGCAACAGCAAGAGGATCCAAGAGAAGAACAAGTTGGTGGAGCGAAGAAATTAAAAACATAATTAAGATAAAAAATACAGCGTGGAAACTTTACTTAAAATAGAGAAATGAGGAAACCTATAAAAATTATAAAACAGCGAGACGACTGGCAAAAGAAAAGATTAAACTAGACAGCAGACCAAACCAGAAGCTATTTCATAGAGTTGTTAGGAATATGAGAAACAAAGAAAGGAAATATGGGTTGAAAGAAATAGTAAACAGAAGATAAAGGTAATTACTAAAGATAAATAAAGTTATGGGCAGATGAAAACAATACTTTCAAGATATGTTAGATGGAGTTGATATTAACTAAAAAGAAATAGAAACAGGAGCACAGGATAGAGCATTAAAGCCAGAAGAAGAAAGAGGCAGTATACAATTTGAAGAAGTGGAGAAAGCGGTAAGAAAATTGAAGAATGCGTAAGCACCAGTAGTAGATGGCATAAAAGCAGAATTACTCAAACACATGCGAGAAGATAGAATGGTGCTGCTACACAGAATTGTTAATGAAGCATGGATGGCATTAACAGTACCCAAAGACTGGAAAACTTCAGTAATAGTTCCAATCTTTAAAAAAGGAAATCAGATGAAATGCTCCAATTACCCTGGAGTATCACTGCTTTGCTCAGACTGTAAAGTGTAGGAGATAATCTTAGAAAAAAGATTTAGAAAAGGTGTCAAAGATCAACTGCATGAGGCACAAATCGAATTTAGACCTGGACACTGTACCCATGACCACATATTCACAATTAGAAATCTAATAGAAAAATCACTACCCTACAATAAAAAGTATACATATGCTTTGTGGACTTAGAAACGGCCTTCGACAAAGTGATGAGACAAAATATATGGGATGTTCTACAGAGTAGTTGTATTGCAAATAACTTGATATAAGCTATTAAATCACTCTACAAAAAAAACAGAAGCTATAGTTATAAAGGACAACTGAAAGACCACAAAACTACTCAGGGAGTTAGACAAGGGAGCAACCTTAGCCCATTGCTTTTCATTATATCTATAGATAAAATTATAAAAAATGTTAGCAGTAAAAGTAAGAAGATGATTGTGGGGCATTAGACATTAAAATCGGTAGTAGTGGGCGATTGCGTATTTGCAGACGACATCACAATAATGGCTACTACAGAAAGAAGCCTGCAATTTACTATGAACCTATATTATGGGAGGAAGATCTGGAAAGAAAAGAAAAGAAATGAAAATCAATATTAAAAAGACAAAAGTAGTAGTGATGTCAAACAACAAGAAGAGAAGAGTAAACATACAAATCAAAAATCAGATAGTGGAGCAAGTTAAAAATATAAAGTATCTAGGAACAGCTACAGAAAATACTGGAAAATTAGATAAGGAAATTAATAACAGAATTACGACAACACCAAAAATGTTCCATAATATTAACAGAAAATTTATTAATTACAAAAACCTATACTTACCAACATTACTGTACGGATGTGAAACATAGGTCTTAACCGACAAGTTACACAAAAAATTCAGGTCCTAGAAATGAAATATCTGAGAAGAGTAGCAAAAGTAACGATAATGGGCAAAATAAGAAACGATAACATAGGAGAAAAATTAAAAAAAGGGAGTGCTATAAAGTATATAGAGAAGGCCCAGTTACGGTAATGAGGGCATATGAAAAGGTACCTGAAGAAAGACAAGTTAGACAAATATGGAAGGCGAAGACTACTGTCAGAAGAAAGAGAGGCAGATGGAGCATGGCTTGGGATAAAGAAGTAGAAGACTTACTGAAGAGCAGGGGGTTATCTTGGAAGAAAGTTAAAAATCTAGCAAAGGAAAGGAACATTTGGATAATGGTAGCGAAATAAAGATGGAAAGAATGAAATGCACAAGCTATTATATGATATTATTTAGTTATTAATCGTAAGAATGAAGTACTTAGTTATGTAGAAAAAGGCTATTATTACACTTAATAGTAGAAGAGGGATAGATTATATATAATATCAAGTTTAGAAATACCAAAAGAACTTAAAAGTTCTCCATTTAATCTTAGTTTTATTAATGTTACAACGAATTAAAAAATTATTGTTTCATCTAGAATGTGCCTTCAAGATTAAATTAATATTTTGTAATGTATATGTATTTAATTGATGAGTTGGCTATACTTTTATTATATTAACATTAAATAAAAATTTAATCTTATATAGCTAGTAATTAAGAGATAATATAAGATAAAAATACTAAAATAATAGGGAGTCCAAAAAGTTTTGATCGGCCTTTTATAAAACTCGTGTAGCACCTACTTTGACTTCTTCCATTGTTTTCCTACTCTATGATAGATGTTACAAATTGTTTGTGGACTACAGTCAAAGTCATCAGTTAACATTTGGAAATCATCAACATATTGTCTTCGATTGTGTTGAGCACAGTTTGACGATCGATTTCTTACGGGAGTCCGGAACATTCCTTGTCGACCAAACCTTCTTCGCCTTTTTTGAACTTTGCGAGCCAACATCTAGCAGTAGCTTCCCCAACAATCCATCTTTATAACAAACATTTCTCCTGGCTTCAGCAGTATTCATTTGTGGACTCAATTGTAACAATAATTGAATATCATCTCTGAAAGCCCCATCCTGAAATCGTGCAGGTGATGTATATTAAAAGATGCGTAAGAAAATTCTGCATCATGTATTGCAAAAAATAGGAATATTTACGCATACAAAATAAAATATTAATGGAGCCGATTAAAATTTTTTGGACAGTGACCATGATATACAGTTAAAAAAATAATTCTGGGCTTAACTATTTAGTTTATCCTAATTATCAGATTTATACGCATTCCCACCTGTAGTATATGTTCATGTAAGACACTTTTCAGACATGTAAGTCACAAGCCCGTCACACAGTGTATTATATACAGTTTATGGACAAAATAATCGAAACACTTGTTAAAAGTGGGACATATTTTTACTGCGTGTGGTAACAATGGGCATTGCGTAAATCAACTAACTCTTGTTTGTTGCAGATAGTATGAACTGTGCACTAATAGTAGAGTGAGGTAGTGTAGTTGTGGATGGGGTAAGTGACCAGTCCAACCTGACAAAGTTTAAAAGAAGTTTGATTATTGGTCTGTCTAGCTAGAGCATATGTGAGTAAAACAGCGACGTTATGCGGTGAAGGTCATGGCCTCATACACAATGCGCCCTAAAACAGAATCAGCGAAGTATTATAGTGATCGAAAGATAAAGTGTGACATTGGAAAAGAAAACAGCGGTTGAGAAAGTGACTACAGTACCCCAGTTTCATCCAAAACAGTGAGGCAGTAAAACTGCATAAAATGGGTATCCATATGCGTGTTGCTATTGTCAAGCCCCTAATAACAGGCACGAATGCTCAAAAGAGCCATGCATGGTGCAATACCCACAAAAACTAGACGGGTCGTTTGTCGGACGAGTCACTTATTACCCTCTTCCCAACTACCGGACGCGTGTTTGTCTGGAGAACACTCTCTGAAGCATACGACATGGACCATATCCGCCCGACTGTCAAACATGGTAGCGGTTCTATTGTGATCTGGGCGCTATATTATGGTACTCGGTAGTTTCCCTTGTCACATCACACAATCGGATCACAGCAGCGGTGTATAGAGATCTCTTAAGTAACTAGGTCTAGTCAATGGTGCAAATTTGATTTTCAGACAGGAATGTCATATTGCAGAATAATGATGTCCCCATTTTGCTAATGAGGTTCAACATTTTCCTTGACCCCCCAGTCCGCAGACCTCTGTAGGCTATTTTGGAAAACATGGTTTAGCGTCGATTCTCACCTGCTTCGTCTTTACCTGAGCTAGCTTAATATTCCACTCACCACTATTCAGATCTTATATCGGTCTGTTTCGTCTAGCATTCTAGCTGTATTGCATGTTAAAGGTGGGCCAACACCGTATTAACATAGGATGTTCCGGACTTTCACAAGTGTTTCCATTATTTTGTACGTATAAAGATATTTCCAATAAATAACCCAACTCAAATCAAAAGTCTATCCACGTTGTAAAATACTTCAAAGAGACATCCACGACAATATTTCATAAATACCTAAATTTTAAAATTTGTTTTTGCAAATTTCTGAAGAGGTGCTTACAAAAGAAACACTACATATTAAATATATAGTTATCAATAGAACATTTTTAATAGATCGTTCCTTTCATATGTAGATTATTTAAATTGAGCCATTATGTGAATTGTTGTACACCAATATTTTACTATTAAAAATGAACATAGTATATAAGTTTTAAGTGACTTTTAAAAATTACTTTTTATCTAATCAAAGGATCCTGTATAAATTATAGATTCTATACAAGTCGGCTAAAGTCATTATGACGGACATTAAGCTGCCCACGTATATTCGACACGCCGCACAGCAGGCTGAATCATTATGTTAGCCTATCGAAAATCTAAATTCGGGAATATTGTAATTAATAAATATTTTACAGATTTTTGCGATCAGCAGTTTCAAATTTGACATTATTTTCTAAGAAAAGTCCATATAATGAAAGGAAAATTGCAAAACCTATTTAAATTTCTATATAACGTGTTGAATTTAATTTAAAAGCTAATGGCGGATTCCTTTCTTAAGGTGTACACATAGTACAACAAGAAATGTTCGCAAAATTTTTAGAATATAAATAATAATAATTGTTTACCATTTTTTATAGTATAATAAAATAGTAGAACTTACTCAAACTCCGATATGCATGGCGTAGTATCAAATTCTAACGATTTGATATTTTCTATATAATTTTTGTCAGATACTTTAATTCCAATTTTCAAGAAATATTTCAGAAATTTTTTTGTTGAGGAATTTAAAAATAAAATACCAGGATTCCACGAAACAAAAGTAAGCCCACATCTCTTGTTTTAAGATGCGTGAACTATTTGAAGGCGCTAAAAAATGAGCAGTGCAATAGACTTTATTGCTTAAGTTGGGAAAATATCGGTTGTAGAATTTAAATTTTCTCTTTTTCCAAGAACAGTCATCAAAGTATTCTTTGTTTCTTCACGTCTACATGATATAACCTCTTAAATATATGAATATAACCTTAGTTGAAATAGCAACAATTAACGAAACTTCTAATTTATTTATTAAAAGTTTTTCATTAAATGTTACGTTTTGTAGTTCACCACAATTTTGGATTCTTTAAAATTTACTCTCTACCAAGTATAAACTACAAATAATTGATTGTAAAAAATTTTGTGCAATTTTGTAATTTTAGATTACAAATGATATCTGATAATTTAATTGTGCGTATTGTAGACTTCTTTTCTTAGCACCCTTCAGAACTGCATAATTCGAAAATGCGGTTCTAAAAGAAAAACACAATTGCGATTAATCTCGCAATCGATAAAGTAACCAGGAACAACAACGCGCAAATAAGCAAATGAATAAATAAACACAAAAAGAAAAAGGAATAAAAAAATTTGAAAAATCTTGACATATCAAAAATCGACTATTATTGAAGACGACAAAAGAGTTAGAGATGTTAGCGGTAATCAGCAAAAACAAAAACAAAAGGTACTAGAGAGTTACATAAATATGTAAAACAACAAAACTATTGACGAACGCATAGTAAACATGAGATTAAAAATAAAAATAGAAAATATATGATCATATAAAGAACATTTAGTCCTAAGGAAGAAAACAAATAAGAACTATAGCTATTTTACGATACACTGAAGAACAAGATAAATACAATTAACAAAACGATTATTAAATAACAACAGACTTAAATGAAAAATAGGAAAATAAGTAAGAAAAAAAAAAAGTATATTAGATTACGTAATAAGAAACAAAAGTGTTCAAAACTTGTTTTAGATACCAAAGTTTGTAGAGGACGTAAACTAAACACAGACCAATACCTAGTTATGGCAAATGTAATACATAAAAGAAAAAATTCAAAGCCCACAAGTACAACAACCATACAAAAAACTTACGTAAAAAAGTTTTCTTGAAAACAAGAGCATACGTATACTATATCAAAATAGATTATATCAATATATATGAACTAAAAAACAACAACCTGCATTAGCAAAGAATAAAACAATAATATAATATAAATTCAATGCACCAAGTAGCAGGCAAAGCTTTAGTCAAAAGACTCAAATATTTTTTTTTTTTTTAGTCAACAGCAGATTTACAACTAGCCAAGTGGCTAACAAGCAAATGAGATTGGAGAATTACAAAGACATGAGACGGAAAACCGTACAGTGACGGACCCCGATAAACTAAATATTAAAACTAGTTGGTAAGGTCAAATGTTTTACATCGATTTAGGCGTCTGGTAATATTGGCGTTGTCAAGTAGGTTGCGTGCTAAATAATTGGGATGTTTGGATAATCTGATAACATAGTTTGATATGTTTCTGATGATTTCGTCCTTGACCCAGGGTATTTTAAGGTCGTTATGAAGTGTTAGGTTGGACACAAACCATTCTGCATTGGCTAGAGTGCGGAAGGCTTTGTTTTGGAACCGTTGTATAACTGCAGTGTTCGACGGCTTTGCACAGCCCCGCAGTTGGATGCCGTAAGTCCACACTGGAATTAGCACTGTTTTATACACTAGCACTTTGTTAGTTAAAGATAAATGTGATCTTCGACCAAGGAGCCAACTCATTTTCTTCATTTTGATGTCCAATTCCTTTCTTTTTTTAGCTATGTGGGCTTTCCATGTGAGTTTTTTGTCAAAATGCATGCCAAGGTATTTTGTTTCGTCCTGGATTGGGATTTGGATGCCATTTAGGAAGACGGGGGGAGCAGTTTCGTGCTTTGTGGTGAAAGTTATGGCGGTCGATTTTGCTTCATTTATTTTTATGCGCCATTTGCAGAGCCATTCCTGCAATGTGGTGAGGTAGCGTTGAATTATGGCGGAGGCTTGATGTAGATCGCATGTGATACTAACAATGCCGTATAATCTGCATATGTTGCAATGACAACCTGGTCTTGATGAGGGAGGTCTGCCGTATAAATTAAGTATAGGATAGGTCCCATGATGCTGCCCTGGGGAACCCCTGCTTTAATTTGATGGAAACTGAAAAAGCTGCCGCTGTGTTTAACTTGAAAGTGCCTTTCACTTAAATATGATTGATAAGAAAGTAGTATTGGTGGGGCAGTACTTTTTTGATTTTATACAAAAGTCCACTGTGTCAGGAGTCTTGTTTGGATCTGACGGCCAGTATGTGGGCTCACCAGTAGCCAATATGCCATAGTTGTGTGTCTGCAGCGTCTTAAACAGTGCTCGGCCTTTGGTGGTAGTTAGTATGGATCCCCAAAGTGGGTTTTTGGCGTTATAGTCCCCCCCCCCAGCAATAAATTTATTCCCTAATTTTTGAAATAATGTTTTGTATTGGTGTTGTCGAATATTATGTCTGGTTGGACTATATATTACTGCAAACACTAGCGGACCGGTAATACTCTTGACGTTGGGGATGGTACCTTGTAAGTAGTCAGTGGAGAACTCTTCCATTATGTGGTGAGAGATTTTATTACTGATAATTACTGCTGAGCCAGCTTGGGCTATACCGTCTGGGTGATTTGTAGAGTATGTTGAATAATTATGGATATTTAAGTAACTGTATTCGGTGAAGTGGGTTTCTGAGATCAGTAGGATGTCGACTTTATGTTGTTTAAGAAAGAGCTGGACTTCAATGCGATGCTGGGCTAGTCCATTTGGTGAGCAGATTAAGCATCGTGCTGTTCTGGTTCATAAGATGCGTGAACATTGTTTCAAATTTAGTTAAAAACCGAGATAGTGAGATGTCATTGTTGCTGTTATCTTCGAGTTAGCTGTTCATGCGGTGCTGCGATGCTGCTTGGGCATAACTTGCATTGTTTAAATTTAAGGTGCATGCATGCTGCGCAGTGATTGGTGTATTCGATATCTTTAAAATAGATGTTCTTGGAAGACTAGACGATTTACCTCTATTTATTTGTAGTTGCTGATACACTTGACAACCCTTATAGTTGGCGGGGTGTGGGGCTTGACACAGTGTGCATCGCGCGGGAGTGTCCTTTGATTTCTTGTAGACAGTGGTATTGTGTTCTCCTCCACATTTTACACAGAGGAAGGGCTTGGTACAGTAAGTTTTGCTATGTCCATATGCCTGGCATTGTGTACACTGTATTATTGTGGGTTTTTGTTCTGGGCGGTTCTACGGTTATTAGTTGATAATGAAGGTGCTTCAATTCAAACACTTTTTTATTTTCTGAGCCGGCTCTAAATCAACAAAGAACATAGGCAGAGGCTCTTTAGTTGCTCTGTGTCTGATGTTGGTGAGATTTCGTACGGTGTGGCCGTGCTTTTTTAGTTTTTCTTTAATTTCCTTGGTGTCAACAGAGTGATGTAGATTTCGAATTACCACTCTGTATGCTCTTTCATCATTTAATTGATAGGTATGGTATATAATTCGTTCAGTTTTTAGATGGGTGACTAGTTTTCTATAGGAGTCAGCAATATTAGTATTTATTTTAATTGTGATGTTTGAAAGTGCTTTAGTGCTGTATTGTTCCCACTCTAAGTATAGGTGTAAAGGCGGGGGCTTGGAAATTTTTTGTACGGAACTTTCACTAAAATCTTGTTGGGTCTCTTGTGTGCTACCGCTAGCTGGTACAGTAAATCGATTTTGAGTGTTGATTGCATTTTCTGGTTGTATTCGTTCAGCTGTAGTTCTTCTGCGTTTTTTGTATGTTTTTGTATTGTTGCCATTTGTGTTGGTTTTGATTTTCTGTTACTTCCTCTTCGGAGGAATTATCGATATCTATTTGTTATGTTGCTTCTGTTATTAGTTGCGGGTTTGGATTTTGATTAGGGGTTGAGACAGAAGAGAAGAATTTTATATTAATATAATTTTGTGGTGGTGGCAGAGGGTTCTGATGTTGAGGCGTCGGCATGACATTACTGGTTAGCGGGAACGGCGCATAATTGAATTGAAGTGGTTGTTGATTTCCAAATTGAGGTTGTTGTGGATTATGTTGTGGGATATATACATATTTGAGCCATTGTTGTACATATTCTGTATTTACAGAATTTGTGATGATGTTTACTAGTTTTTAATCAGCACTTTTAAAAATGTAGTAAAGCCTATAACTTACACATTTGGTGTAAAACTCAGCAGAATTAAATATCAGACTCAAATAAATAAAAATAAAATATTTAAAATCTGAAATAAAGGAATAGAAAACCAATCAAAGCTAAAAAGATTGCCTACCAAATATTTTTACAAAACAAAAACGAATAAGCATATAATGAATACAAAAAAAAAAGAAAACATCCAGAACAAAAGCATAACAAGCATAGAGAAAAGGTTAGAAAAATAGGCAGAAAAGTTAGAACAACACTTGTACGAACGATAGCTTCTTTCGCATGTCATAAAAAATCTGAATAAGAATAAAAATTAAGAAACAAAAATATTGAAGGAGAAGCATGTCTATAACGTTACAAGAAATTATAGCAAAATAAAAAAGGAGGTGAGTTAGAAAAACATATCATGCACGGAATAGATGACATCGAACTTAAAGGACTGAACCGCACTATAAATATCCAAAAATCGTAAAGCACCAGGCCATGACGAAATATACACCGAACTAATTAAATATGGAAGATTGTTACTAAAGCAACGACATTTACACTCCATCACTCAGTACTGCCATATAAGGCAAATACCTAATAAATGACAGGAAAGTATGGTACAGCAAATATTCGAAAGGAAAAACCGAAGCAAATGTGAAAGCTACTTAATAGACGCAAAAATAATAAATGCAAGAATTCAGGCCATAATGAAACTAGCCTAATAGTAGAACAAAATGGGCTGTTTATAAACGAATTACACTAAAGCAAATTCAGAAAAAAATAATACAACTTGAAAGCCTACTTAGAATTCATAGACTTTGAAAAGGTATTTAATGTCGTATACAGGAAAAAAACAATGGTATATCACAAAGAAAAAAAATTCTAAACAATTAATGGTATTGAAAGAATAAATATATATATATACTAATATATATATATATATATATATATATATATAATGTATATAATAATAAAATAATAATAAATAAAAATTTTGTCTAGATCAACAGTTTTAGCAGTGTTCCAATAGCTAGCGATTTCCAAGTTGGATAGCTAAACTAATTCTTTGCCTTAAGTATGATTTCGATATAGACTTCCAGTTAGTAGGTGAGTTTTCAAGTTTGCGATAAAACCGTTGCTTCATCACACCAAGGTCCCAAAGTCTCTACTCAAAGGAATGAAGATGTATCCTTGGTCGATGAACTCTTTGTATTTCTCTTCTGTTATTGGCAGCATTGTTTGATAAGGCCAGCAGTTACACTAGATTGTTTGATGTAGATAGGCTAGTGTCAGTACAGGTAGCATCCCAAATAAGGTTCATACCATAGGACCACGGGGTTAAAATAAAACCGTCCACTCTTTTGCCATCATTACGGAAGAGTCCACATGGTTCCAGTTTAGATGGGATGTTAATGGATGATAAGATAGTTCAATAAAATAATTAAATTTTAAAACTGTAATAATAAACTATATGACAACAAACCAAGTAGTTAAACAATAATTCAGTTTCTCTCCAAAGCTATAGGTATACATTGTGTGTATTTCGCAATTTACTATTAGGTAACACATATTAGTGGGTAGCCAGAAGCGCACCCGATAATCAAAAATAAATTATAAATAACTTAATCTTAAAAATTTTATTTTTAATTATTTATAATGGCAGCATATTAGCATTTAATAAACAATATTTTTAATTTAAAAGTTTTCTTTTACTCGCAACTACATGATCGAAACGACTTTCAAAAGCCAGAATTTCCTTATGCCGAATGTCTTGACTGATGCTTTTAATTTTACTTATGATACGATTCTGCAGTTTATCAATGACAGAAATAGATGTTTTGTACTTTCTGTTCTTCGAATAACCCCTCTAGAAGAAAATAACATGAGTTAAAATCAGGTGAACTGCTTGGCCATTCTATGGTAGCAGGCATCCAAAGCCAATAATCTGTCTTCAAGTACATAAAATGATTAAACATTTGATGTGCAGTGACTCCATTTTGCTGAAAACAATAATTCGTGATTATTTCTTTTCTTAAAATTTCTGGAGAAATTTCTCCAAAACTTCCTCCCCGTAGACTTTCTTATCTACATATTTCATGTGAAAGACTGACTCATCAATAGCACAACTGACTTTTGGTGGATGAAGTAGACAAACTTCTGTCAAATCTAGATTTTTATTGGGCGCAGAACAGATAATTTTGCTTATTTACATAGCCATCAAACTAAAAATAGCATTTATTACTAAAATAAACGCATTTCAATTCGATTAAACCATCTTTGATCCACTATTAGTCTTGATAATCAAGAAGGAAAAATTTGTTCAGTTTATGAATTAAGTTTAAATTTTTTACTTTCCTTATTCTATAATAAGGAAAGTAATGTAATCGGCGGAAATTTGACCTACCCAGTTTTTCACATTTCTGGACGAATTATAGCCTCAGGACACCAAAAAAGTTGGTTTGAGCCATTGGTTCGTGTGTGTGTGTGTGTGTGTCTGTCGGTCTGTCAGTAAACAAGATATCTCGAGAACCGTAAGAGCTAGAGACTTGAAATTTGGTATGTAAGTTACTTGTAGGTAGTGGACGCAGTGCGAAGCTTTTGGTAAAAATCGGCCTAGTCGTTTGGTCGCAAGGTCCAAAAATCGGTCGCAAAGCGGTCGCGAATCTAAACGGTTGAAGATACAAAAAATTCATGAGAATAAAAATGATTTGTTATCATGAGATAAACATGAATTTAAAATAAAAGTTGGTAAAATAGGAACTCGAAATAAAATTGAAACTCAGTATTTTTAATATACCAGGTGTTCATAAAATGTTTCGCGAAATTTATATTACCGGATAGATCAGATCGAGACGTATAAAAAATTACAATGAAATTTTTGGATCCGAGGTCAAATAAATAAGTTATAGCCGATTAAAAATTAATTAAACGGACCAATCACAGGCGCTCGGTGAGCTTCCTGGCCGACTGCGGAAGGACGGGGGGGAGGGGAGAGCGCTTGACCACTAGGAGCGAGCACGCAGGCGATAATGGGGAAGGCCGTGCGACCGAGCTCGCACGGTTACCTTCAGTGATGTAGCAAAATTTTAATTACCAGTCAATTATTGTCTTGTACTGTTTATTTTAATCAGCTTTCGAGTGTTGGACTCGCGCCTCGTCCTTTTTTAAAATAACAAGTTCCAAGACGGGAATTGCGCAGGGCCGAGACGATAGACTCGGTATAATATATAATAATAGGATAAGGAAAGTCGGGTGATGTTCACACCAGATTTTTTATACTTACCACCTAACAGTCGACTCACTCAAAGATAAGTTTTAGCCGAACTTTTCTTTGTATTTCTTCACAGTCACGGAAAAAGATTTTTCATTTTGGTAATAAGTCCTCACAATAAATATATGTTCTTTGGTCGTCAGTGTGTTCTTAAAAGCCATATTTATTTACGGTAACAGCAAATTATCAAATCCTAAAAAGAAGTCTACAAAACAATAATAAAACAGTATCACTTCGCCCATTCGTGATTAAATTAAATTGAAAAATAAAATTAATCAACATACTGGGTAGAGCATGACTGACCTGGCAATTAATCTAGCAGTGCACGAAAACCAACTGTTGAGTGAGAAAAACAAAGTGGATGGGAAGACCCAAGCCCTGCCAATTAAATTTTTTTTTGGGCGAATAAACTTTATCCAGGACAGAAAGATAAATCTTTAAAATGACTATTAGATCTGCCAAGATGTTTTTAAAATGCTTGCCATTATGTAAATAAAGTTTTCCACTTCTTTAATGGTGCTGGGGTTTATTAGCAGAGAATAGGTGTCAGGGCGGCCTACACATTTGAGGCCTAAAGATGAACGTCGGCAGCTACATCAGATACAGGTACCAGACACATTTGTCAAGCCCTAACCAGAAAAGGAGGATTCTGCGCCAACCCATAAGCTAAAACATTTTATATTACTACTGGTCACCCGATTTGTGGCTATCTTCAAGTCCCGACTGTATTTTAACTTAAGGGCCTCCATCATGGAGGTAATGACACATATGGACAAGGAGGAAGTTTTGTTGGTCTGCAACAGGTTTAGGGTTCTTTTTGAGAATATCGTAGCTGTTAATATTAAGTAAACGTATTTAATTTTTCTTGTATAAAATATTATTTTCATTGTTTATTTATTTTTCGGATTTATCTTGATAATCCATATTAAAGTCATAGAATACAGGGGTAAATCATCTCAAAAGATAAAATAAAGAAAGGATTCTAAAACGTACGTTAAAGTATAAACCGCGAGGAAAAAGGATAGAGACACCAAAGAAAATAGAAACTGGTTCAAGACTTAATCCATAATGAAAATTATAATATGTTTTAGCATAAGTATTATTAGATTATATGCTTAAATGTAAAAAAAGTCACTTGCTTGCCACTGAAAAATCTGAAACATTTACTACATGTTCCAAACAAATACTAATAGAAGTCATTTAAAAAATCTTGTAAACATTGCATTATGTTTTGAGAGTTTTCCTGTTTCATGTGCCAAATAATTTACAGTAGTGATCTGACCATTTTATTTTTTGTGTTTGAAGGCAGTTCTTTTCTACTTTTCCTTTCACTTGTATTCGTATTGTATTTGTCTGCTTTTTATAAAAGAATAAGCAATATGTCTGAATTATTTGCATACATTGCTATCTGTGCCTAAAATTGCTACCCTCATTTTTTTCTGGCCATAACCTCATCACAAATATAATTCTTTAACATCTAACTAAAAAAGCCCTAGTTTTTCTAAGTACAATTTATAATCCCTGCTTGCATTTAGATTATTTTACTCAGTTTTAAAAACATGTTCACATATTAATGTTTGAAAAGAATAATGAAGGTAATAACGCTCACATGGAATGACTTCTTAATCAAAATTGTTAGAATAGGTAATTCATAAAAGACTTATCGAAGACATTGAAAACTTTAATATACTGCCCATAGGTTTCCAAAAAGAAATTTTTGTGGTTTACCATAAACTGTAAAGAATTAGCGAACATATCTAGCGTGATTTTGAAAAGAAAACAATATATTGCTGCTCAACTTCCAAATGATGCATAGGCTTTCGACAGAGCATTGCTTAGAAGTTTGAAAAGAATATGATACGGCTCTAACGCCTCACATGGACGCTGCAACTGAGTTAGTCTATATGTTCGCTTTCTTTTGCCCGGTCGTCGCGTACCATCTCTGATACGGGGCGATGTAGCAAACACTGCGCCTCATACGACCGCCATTATTACCCCTTGTTCTTGTAAATGTAGGTACTCAATTATTTTTAGTGATTGAGTATGCCACCCGTCAAGAATCAGAAAGCACCGGTAATTGAACCCGGGTCCGTCCGCATCGCAGCCCGCGCCTCAACCACTGAACCACTCTCGCTTGAAAAGAATATCCTAGGTATTTTATCATCAAAGTTACAAAAAATATCAGATCTAAGCAGCATTTTAAGCCAAATCTATTTCTGCATAATATACAAGGTTTGTATAAAAAGTAATGGGAATAATTTTTTTCGGAAGTGATTGTACATCGGAGCGCGCATGATCGGTGGTGGGGAATGTGACTTCAAGACGCCCCAAGCGCCAGTCGCCTGCGAGCGTTCGTTCAGGCTAGATCGTGTTTTTAGTGGACCTCTGTCGCGTGACTAGGTGCAAGCGCAAAATGCAGGGAACGATTGAACAGCGGTACGCCATCAAATTTTGTGTTAGACTGGGGAAATCGTGTACAGAGACGCATGATTCGCTAAGTGTTCAAGGATAAAAGCATGTCACAAACTACAGTTTTAAGCGGCACAAGCTCTTCAAAGATAGATGAGATAGTGTAGAGGACAAACCCCGCGCTGGACGACCGTCGACTTCAGGAACCTACGACAACGTGCAACGTGTGCGTAAAGTGCTGAATTAAAACCGCCAGTTAAGTGTACGCATAGTCTCAGATGTAACTGGCATTTATAAGATGACAATGCACAGCATCATCACTGAAAATTTGGCAATGCGAAAGGTCTGCGCTAAACTCGTCCCGGTTGACGGACGGCCAAAAGTAGAAGCGTGTGTCTGCTTGTTAAGACCTTCTCCAACGCGTTGAAGAAGACCCCGGTTTTTTTCCCAACCTCCTTAAAATTCCGACTTGGCATCAGCAGACTATTTCCTATTACCAAAAGTAAAATCCTCTCTCAAAGGATACCAACCTGGGGTCCTAAGTGCCGCCAAAAAGCTTGCACGCGTACCCTTAAGAACGTTCCGGAATCCGCCTACCAGGGAGCCTTAGAGTCGTGGAAAAGCCGCCGACGCTCAAGGGATGTACTTTAAAGACTTTTGAGGTATTGTAGCAATATCTCAAATAAATCTATTTTTTCAGAAATTTGTTCCGATACTTTTTATACAAACGCTGTACTTTCAATCTACCCGAAATTAATAAAACATTTGCTAATGACACGGCCATTTTTACTTAAGCAGCGACACTACGTAGATGTTACAGTACTAAACTTTGACAGTGTATAGAGACCATGTTGGTAAAGCTACAGCTGTCAAATTTGGAGATTACAGTAATGAATATTGGACAAATCATCATGGAAAGCTACAGTGTTGAACAACCATTAAAAATTATTAAACTTTACTATGAAAATAAGTACTCAGTTTGAGCCATGATTTTTACAGTGCACACAATTGTCCTGTTGAGTCAGCTATTCGTCGCTTGGTGAACAAATGTGAATCAACTAGTTCAGTAAACAATCAAACAACACGCGTACGTTCAGATCAGCAGAAAACATTGCTGCAGTGAACGAGAGTGTGCAGGATAACCCGAGGCAGTCAATTCTTTGTCGCGACCAAGAACTTGGCCTTTCGCAGACCTCAACTTGGCGAATTTTGGGTTGGAACTTAGGCTTGCACCCGTACACAATTCAATTAACTCAATAACTGAAAGTAAAGAACTATAGTCAAAGTTAAACATTCTGTAGCTAGGCTCTGGAGCAGTTGGAAGTGGACCCCGATTTCATACAAAAAATCATCTTCAGCGACGAGGCTCATTTTGGACGAATGATTATGTCAAAAAGCACAGTTGTCGCATTCGAAAAGTTAACAATTCATAGGAAACCCACAAATTGCTAATATATTAAGAAAAGTCACTGTTTGTGTGAATTTTGATCCGGCGAGGTCACTGGACCGTACTTCTTCCAAAATGAAGCTGGCACTTCCATAACTGTAAATATACATGTCAATGATATGGTAACTTATTTTTTGGAAGATATGGATCTCAACGACATGTAGTTCCAACAAGACGGCGCTATGTACCACACAGTGCATGCAACAACAAATCTGCACGACAAATTCGACAGCATGGTTATCTTGAGTTTCGGCGACGTGAACTGGACACCGAGGTCGTGTAATTTAACGCCATTAGATTTTTTTGTGGGACTACGTTAGATTACGAGTCTATGCGAATAAGCGGCAAAAGATTGATGCCTTAGAAGTCAACTTAACCAATGCCATCAATGATATCGAGCCCGATTGATGGGGCCTTTCGGATACGCGCCGCCCAATGAAGCCGCGTAGGGCATTTGACCGAGATATCCGTACATAATGTAATCGAATACTCTTTCAAATAAAAAAAATTTGATAACATCTCATGCACAATTTGTTTTATTTAAATTCGAGCGCCTTTCATTGAAAACCCTATTATAGTATTACAACAAGCTACAAATTAACTATACCGATGATTGTAATTATAAAATACTCAATGCCGGAAAATGTCAAGCCACAAAAATCTAACCTGCACTCACATTAACAACAAAGTAAAACCAATTGACTCGGCAGTTAAATACCTGAGTGACAACCGATTAAGCTGTAATTTTCACGTAAATCAGAAATTTACCCAAAGCTATTCCAGGGTCAGACAGCTGTATCCTTTGATGAATCGCAAATCTGACTTAAAAATGGAGTTCGCGATCTCGCTATACAAAAGCTCGTTATAACTGAAAGCCCTTTATACTTCACCGGAATAATGTAATATATCAAAAACTAATATACGGAAACTACAGAGATTCCAGAACAAGTGTTGGAAACTGCCGTCGAAGCTTCAGGGTATTTGCGAAATACACATCTGCATCAGAAGCTGGACGTTCTGCCCTTCAACGAATACATTAAAATAAGTGCTAAAAAGTTTGCAAAGAACTTAAACTCGTATAGTGGTGCAATTTATTATGTACTATTTTGAACAAATATCCACACAAGACTCAAACGACAACTAGCAGAGATTGTATTTCCTTATGTTACGTAGCGGTTAAATAATTTATATCCGTTATCCATAACAAATAACATTTGTAGTTGAATTAAAAAAGTGTAGTTAAAGAAACAGTAGTCAATTATTTCGCTCAACTTCTCTGCATAATTCGTTTTTATTAATGGCATAGATTCACTCTTCTTACTATTGAGTACCTTTTTATAAAAGAAAGTAAAGGGCCGACATATAGTAATTACAGAAAGCCAAAAATTGAAAAAAAAACCTTAATATATACTTAGTCTTCCAACAACTATGTTACAAATACGATTGATCAATAATCCGACATTTTATATAACATTTCTCACAGAAGCATGCTAAAAGCAATTTTTTTTATTAATGTACCGAAAGTATACAATTTAAAAAATATATATTTCTTCTCTCAGTTAACTCCAAGGCTACTTCTACCACTACACATTTAATGATACTCATCAAAAAGAACCTGTCCAACTCCCTTGTTAAAAATCTATTGATACTCTAACTTATTTTCATATGGATAAATTTGAAAAAAAAATAAAGTGAAGTAAAAAAGAAGTGCTGGTCGCGCCAATCTCAAAATTACTTTTAATTTTGAATTTTTAAATTAGGGCCGGCTTTATTTTGGTTCCCTCTTGTACATATTTTGAATTTGAGGTATCCACCGAATTTGCACGAGCTCGCGAACAGCGGGTATATAGGCCGCGGTTTGGGCCGCGGATCGAGCCTTTTGTTTGCGCTTGGCCTTTTGATATGTTCTCGCAGGCATCGTTCTTTTGAATCCAGTTTGTGACAGAAACTTTCCGTAAGACAAGAGTATTTTTAACCGAGAGTTCGCCGGCGGGTTTAATTGGCAGCAGAAGTTTTCATTTTCTACAGGCCTTTTGTTAAAAACTAATTTTCGGTATTGAAATTTTTTCCGGTAAAATACTTGGTCCATTTTCTTTGCTCTGACTCGGCAAGGAACAACGAAGAAACCTTTCGCACCAGGAAAGACGCTGTAGTTCGGCTCTGTTGTAAAGATTGGGGTAACTTGACTTCTTTTACCCATATCCTTATATCCTTTTTCTGGAAGCCCCAGGACCAACAGCAGGGAACCGATATCTGCAGGATAGCGCTGTTTCCACAGGTTAGTGTTTTAGCTTTAGCTTTGTTTCAAGTTCCATTTATTCAAAATTTTAAAGTTACCTATACATTCCATTTTTCCGGCCGCACCAAGTGCTTTTATTGCTTTTTAAGACAAGGCGTAAAATTTGCAAGCAATTTATAGTAACTTTTTTTGCATTCATCTTTTTTTATTACACCGTTAGTTTGGTTTGAAAATTGTTCTCTAAGAAAGTTAAACACGCTATTTGCCATCTCTAGTATGAATCTTGGATTTTCTTTCCAAATTTTACTAAACTATCTTTGTCTCGTATTTGAAGACCACTCAGCAAATTCAATAACTTATACTTCGTTAGGGTGTATTAATAATGAAAAATTTATTTATGTTTTTGAATAGTTTAGTTTTGATTACTATAATTTATTACCCTAATATTCTTGATTATTTATCTTTGATATATTACATATACTGAAGTCAAAGTAATCCTTTGTCCATACCAACGACAACATATAGACAGGAAAATATTTGTCGAAATTAAACTAAGAAATGTTAAGCTTTATAAAATTAAATTGGTATTAATTCTGTTCACTTCTATATTTTAGCAACTTATGTATTATACTGCATTATCTTTTTTGGGATGTATGGAAAGTTTCAACCAGGAGTAGTATCTTTTAGTCTCATTTGTGGCTTCCAGAAGTTTTATAGGCGATTCCGGAAACTGTATCGGCACACAGGCTAAATTAACTAAGATGCTACGGAAGGCAAGCTTTTAATAATGAATTTAATGGCTTTGATCAACAGCGGTTGTTGTTTTAATTGGCAGAGGGTAGCAATAGTTGCCAATACCGCAAAGATAGCAAAGATAAATCCATAGATACAGCTTGTTGTCAGATTTCTTCAGGTTGAGTTAAATTAGCAGAGCGGCTGAAGTACTGTGGTGTAGAAGGAAAGGAAAAACTACTACATTATCATCCCAAGAATAACCACCATGGAAAGTCAAGCTGAAGATATGGTCCCGAGTTCCCGGCGTCCCTTAAATGGGACAGAGGTGCTAAAGATCCCCGGGCGGATACAAGAAAAATCAGCATTAAAAGGGTAGAAACATGAAATGTCCGAAGTATGTAACAGGCAGAAAAACTAAAAAGATAACTAATAAAAAAATAAATAAAATCGAAATACTAGGTATTAACGAATCCAGATTGATCGACTCGGAAAAATTTGAGTTAGATCACACTATTATATATTATTCTGGAAGAAGTTATAACATCCATCAAAGCGCCGTAGAAGATTAATTGGCAGCAGAATTAATAAATCTATGCTAACCTTTATTCCGTACTCTGATCGCGTTATGGTGCTGCAAATAAAAGCAAAACCAGTGAATATTAATATCAGACAGACATATGCTCCAACAGAAAATAAAAAAATGATGAAATAGAAGACTTTTACAGACAAATAAAACGCATTACAAAATACCTTAGAAAACAAGAAAAATACATTACTATGAGAGATTTCAATGTGAACATTTCTGATCAGATTTCTTGATCAGATTTTTGTTAACCCCATTTCAATGTGAACATGGGGTTAACAAAAATGACCGTGGGAAGAGATTAATTTAATTTTTTAATGAAAACAATATGATTGTCACAAATATGTGGTTTAAATTGCCACCTAGAAGGTTGTATAGTTAGATATCTCCCGAAGATAACGCAAACACAATTATAAGAAAACTTCAAAAATAAACTCGATCGAAAATTAAAGAAAAAAATAAACAAAATAACTACGAAAGTTTCACTAGAAGTACTAGGCTTGCATAAACAAAACAACGAAAAAATAGACGGCAAAGGACATCTTGAAGCAAATTTAAGAGCGCACAAACCCCAAAAACAGATAAAAGCAAATATAAAGATCTGCAAATGTTGATCCGAAGAGAAATAAAATCAGCCAAGGAAAAATAGATGCAGGATATATGTGCAGAATTGGAATTGCAAAACAAGCAAGACGAATTTAATCTACACAACAGATTAAAATTAGTAACAGGAAACGGTAAAAGAAAAATGAAAATAATAAAATTATATTAAACCTGCATGGAAGACTTACAATGTGGGAAATATATATTAAAACTTTATTTGAAGGACAGCAAACAAGATACTCATTTACAAGAAATGATGAAAATGGAAGACCCATATGTACTCAAGTCCGAAGTCGTATATGCTATAAAGCTAGCCAAGAAAGGAAAAGCTGCCGGACCAGATACAATCTCAGCAGATATTAAAAAACAAAAATAATATACGCACGATAAACTAAAACGTACAATGAAATCTATAATACAGGACATATACCACAAGAATGGTTAAAATCCATATTTATATCAATACCAAAGAAAAACAACGCTACATTCTGTAATAATTTTAAACTGATCAGTCTCATGAGTGACATATCAATATATTGCTAATAATAATTCAACAACGAATATAAAAAATTACTATTGTAACCGATTTCTAATTTAGTTTTAAAAGTGGAGTGAGCACTCGCAAAACTCTATTTATTATAAACGTTTTGTTGCAAGTGTGGAGAATTCCAAAAACTAGCTTTCGTTTGCTTCATTGAAATCGAGAAGCTTTCGACCGAGTCGAAAGTATCCAACTTATCAAATGGCTAATAAAATTAGGATTAGATGGAAAATATGTAGGCCTGATTAAAAACAGCCATTGTAATCAAACTTCGATAATCTAAACTGAAGATAGAGACACAAACGAAATTGACATCAAACGGGGTGTAAGGCTAGGTTGTGTACTTTCGCCGATCTTATTTAATATGTATTCTGAGGAAATATTATAAACAGCACTTCGGGAAGCGCCAAAATAAATTAAGATAAACGGAGAAATTATTAACAACATGTGATAAGCCAATGGCGCGGCAATTGTAGTCAAAAACGCTCAATTAAATAGCAAATTCGAAGCAGCAGGACTAAGCATAAATTCCTGAAAACTCCTCCTAAAATTCCTGGTAAGCAATAACTTACAAGTCATCAATACGGGTAAGGAGTCCACAATTTACAGGGAAAGATTAAGCAATGACATGTATGTAACAAACCATCAATGTCTGATCACAGGCATATTGAATACTTGCTGGCAAACTACGACAAGGAAAACTGATTGGGCAAAGTACAAGGAGGAGCTTACATATAGGCTATACCTTATTAAAACCCATTTGCAAACTCCAGCTGACACGGAGCTGATAATTGATCAAGTAAATGAGTTCCATTCTGACCTCTTACGAGAATAATTGCCCCATAACTGAGAGGCACTGCAACAGAAAAGTAGTATGGTAGAACTGACATCTGGCTAATCTAAGGAAAACAGCAAGGAAGCTTTTCAATAGAGAAAAACGTACGAGAGAGTGGGACCAACATTCCCAGTCTTTAACCAAATACAACAAGGCTCTAAGAAAGGCTAAAATGGACTTATGGAGGAAGTTCTGCAGGAATATTAAAAACACAACCCAAGCAGCTCGCCTCCATAAAGTATTATCAAAAGACCCCGTTACACCTGTTGGAAATAAGATGAAACTCACAGGTGACTATAATAATAGTGAAAGGAAAACACTAAAATTGCTTCTTAAAAGCATTTTCCAGGCTCAGTAATAGTAGCTCAGACCAAGCTTACTGAGTCGGTGCCTGACAACTTTCCAAGGAAATCTACAAGGGATGATTGGAAAACTGCCAGAAAAGTAATAACTTACAATAAGGTAGTTTGGGCTATAAAAACCTTCCAAACTTATAAATCTCCCAGACCAGATAAAATATTCCCAGCACTTTGCAGCAGGGGATAGAAATCTTAACTCCGTTCTTAATCAAAATCTTTGGGCTAAGCTTAGTGGAAACTAACTGCCACTGATATGGAGACTTACCAAGATAATCTTCATTTCCAAAATAGGGCGGCAAACGTACAACCAATCTAAGGTCTTTAGACTGATTAGCCTAATGTCTTTTTGCTTGAAGACTATGGAAAAACTGGTAGACAGATATCTACAAGACGGAGTAGTAAACAACAATCCTACATTAAAATCAACATGCTTACCAACAGGGTAAATCATGTAACTCTGCGTTACACAACCTAGTTAGTAGGTTAGAAGTGACGATCAATAACAAAGAAATAGCCTTAGAAGCATTCTTGGACATAAAAGGAGCCTTTGAAAATACCTCCTTTAACTTATTAACCAATGCACGACACGGATCTGACTACATCTTGAATAGTTGAATAAACTCCATGTTGAAGGGACGTCAGGTGCAAGCAAACTTAGGAGAGGAATCTCTCAAGGTTCATACTACAACAGGCGGTCTGCAAGGGGGTTTCTTTCCCCGTTATGTAGAAACTAGTGGTAAACGAGCTACTAGTATTACTAAATGATAAAGGTTTTTATATCAAAGGTTACGCGGATGACATTGTCATACTGATCAGGAGCAGGAATACAATAATCTTTGCAGAACTAATGCAAAGAGCATTAGATGTAACAAAAAGATTATGTGAAAGAAAAGACCTCAAGGTGAACCCTAAAAAGACCACACCAATACATTTCATGAGGAAAAGAGAAATAAGGCAATTTTATAACTTTACAATTTTCGGTAAAAGTATACAGGTGGTCCAGCAAGTTAAATATCTGAGCATCATCCTTGATGCAAAACTAAACTGGAATGTCAATTGGAAAAAGTAACCAGCAAAGACAAACTAGCACTTGTTGCAGACAGGCGAACGTTTGGTAGAATATGGAGACTGAAATCTAAAACGGTAATGTGGCTGTTCACCACAATCATAAGACTCATGTTATCCTTTAGCACACTAGTAAGGTGACTAAAACTTGAACAAAAAACGGCAGTCATTGAGC
This sequence comes from Sinelater perroti, assembly GCA_036346155.1. Taxonomy (NCBI): domain Eukaryota; kingdom Metazoa; phylum Arthropoda; class Insecta; order Coleoptera; family Elateridae; genus Sinelater; species Sinelater perroti. The sequence goes on along the minus strand of JARFIY010000329.1, from coordinate 4,405,054 downwards.
TAATTAGGATACAATGGTTAGTATGATTGTGTATCTGTGGAGTAATAAGCAGTACTCCTACAGAATCTACGGAAACACTTCTAAATCTCATCCACATGAATATTTTTCTAAAGAGAAGCTTAGATTGCTGCACAGAAAATGAAATCCAGCGGTACCTGGCATAGGCACAATGAACGGTGTGGGCATAAACGGATACAGAAAGTGGTCAAAGGAAATACCAACCTAAGAATGGGTACTGACCAACCCTACCGATATACTCATTTGAAAAACTTTTCAATGTGAGTTACGATCATTACTGAGCAAAAAGTAACCCATTACAACTCAGAAGTGGGCTGGTCTGATATACAGATGGATCCCGAACTGCCCAAGAAACAAGGGGGGGGGGGTATACATGGCATAAAACCAAAGGTAAACCTTAGCTTACACTTAGGCAGGTACGCCACAGTGTTTCAAGCTGAAATATTTGCAATAATACAATGCATAATAGAGAATACTAGACGCGGATACACTCAGTAACGCATTAGTATCCTAACTGACAGCCAACCTGCCCTTAAAGCGCTGGAGTCACGTCATATCTACTCCAAGCTTGTAAAAGACTGCCGAGCCCTTTTGCTCACCCTATCTGAGGATAACAAGATCAACCTCATCTGTGTACCAAGCCACTCTGGAGTGGAAGGATACGAAAGGGCAGACGCACTCGCAAAAAACAGTGCTGACACTCCATTTACATGACCAGAACCTGTTCTAGGCATCTCGCTGGGATGCCACACAAGGGCAAAGACTAAGAAAGGAACAAATTGGGAAACTTTCCAGTAGGCTAACTGATAACGTACTCAATTTAGGACGTACTCAGATAAGACGGGTAGTAGGACTTATAACAGGACACTGCCACCTGAAAAAGTACCTCCATAGAATAGGAGTAAACAGAAATGACACTCTGTAGATTATGTATAGAAGAGAAAGAAACATCCTCACACATAATCTTTGACTGCCCAGCACTATACCGCAAAAGGGAGGAACTCTTTATAGCAAATTTCCGTGGCAATTTACCCAATCACGAAAATTTCATAAAAAACATTTTAAAATTAGTCGAAGGCACAGATCTTCCTCAATTAGGAAAAGAGGCGCACAAAAGACAGCAGAGTTGCAATGCTAAAGTGGTCTCGTAACCTATGATTAACCCCTATGATCAATCAATCAAGCATGAACTTAAACAATACAAAATACATGGTAATCAGCAAAACAGCAGTAAAGCAAATACACCATACACAAAATAACATAAATATTGAAAAATTCCGAAAATACAAATAACTTGGATGCTGGAGAAATGACTCATTAGAACCAGATGAAGAAATTTTAACAATAATTAAAATTACTAGATGTGCTTCATTAAGTTTAAATCGATATTAAATAACAAGCTAACATGCTACGTGTGGTTCAACTTGCTGCATAGACTAGAGGCTTGGTTAAAAAATTATGAAGCTAAATGTGGACAATAAAGAGAATGTTCAAAATATATTGGACTGATAGAATGAGTAATGCTAAAGTATTAAAAAGGGTAGAAAGAAAGATAGAAAATTAATAAGTTCAATTAAAAAAAAATGACTGCGTACTTCGGACAAAATAATAAATACAAACTACCACAGCTAATAATTACAGGAAAGCGTATCGAAAGAAGAGGGGTGAGAAGAAAATTATTATTTTGGCTTCAAACATAAAAAGGGACGAAGCCGCGTTGGCTCGGCGGTCAAGATCATCGTTCCTCTGTCCTCGATCCGGTGGGGGCTAGCTCCAGTCTCGCTCAACCCATGGGTGTCTGTGTGTGTTGTCCTAGCATTAAGTGCATGATAGTAGGCACAATAAGTCCTTGAGGCTGCAGTGGCGGTAAGAGAGCTAAAAAAATATGGACTGAAATAAACGCCGAACAACTTTTCCAAGCTGTGAGTGACAATTTAACCAGGTCATCGCCAACCTTTAAACAAATACGGCATTGCAGAAGATTTTATGTTTTAATTATAACTTTTTTAAAATATTTTTTCCTCGATTCCTTTATGAAATATATTCAAAAATTAAAGTAAGATAGTAAAGAATGCAAAATTATTGCAATAAAAAATAAACTATCAAAAAAGTTCAATTTAGCTTGTAAACTATTGACGGAATCGACCGCTTAAATTGCTGATTTTAACGACACTCCAAGTTAATTTATATTTTTAATTGATTGGTAACATCTATACATTAATACTTTTAATGATCTACCTGCTTTTCACATAAACCATATGTTTAGAATGTAAAGTTACGCGACACTGTACCCTAAAGTGTAATAGATTTTCTTCTCAAACCATACTTTTTGGAATGGTTATAAAAGAACATCTGGCAATGAAGACAATAAAGGCGCTAATTAATGTATTTGCTATCGATGTGCTGAGAGAAACGCCACCTGACATATTAGCCCTGTTTTCTTTTCCGTAATTAATTAATTGATTAGAAAAATTAGCTAAGCCAACAAAATAAAAAACATTTTTATTTTCAAAATTACGTTATTTGTTAATAATAAAGGTAAGGCTCTACACCCTGCGTGGGAGCACGGCCTGTGAACTGAGAGGTTAAGGCTCTCATACGTTCGCTCTCTCTGCCTGGTCGTCGCGCACCATGTCTGATGCGGGGAGACGTGGCAAGCACCGCGCCTAAGACGACCGCCATTATTACCCCTTGTTCGAATGAACGCAGGTACTCAATTATTTTTCATCAGAGAGCACCGGGAATTGAACCCGGGTCAGCATCGCAGCCCGTCGCTCAACCACGGGACCACGCTGGCACATTACTTGTTAGAAATTTAATTAAATAACACCACCGAAACTTAGTACTTATAACGCGCATTAAGAAGCGGCTGAAAGAAACTGACTGAAATATCTTTAACAGCGTTAGCGAAATTACCAGGAACTTTAAAAACTAACCTACACTATATTATTATAACATTATTTAAGGAGTTCTAATGTTACCATCACTCCTTGCATATCTTGCTAAATATAAATGATCCAAAATTAACTTTTTCACACTAATGTTGAATTAGAACATGTATCTTAAATTCCAAATTGACCCTAATCCCACCCACCCCATCTTTTCCGTTCTCTAAACTAATGCACTAAAACACATAACCAGTGTGGTGCATTATGGCTGAAAACTCCCAAAAATGAAAGAAGTCAGAAAGTAACAGCTTTTAGTCTGCAACAGCCTCACAGCCCTCGATTACGAAGACGACCGGACAAGGAGAGAGGCAAAGGAAGCTAAGTATACCTGGGTTGAACCTAGTCGTCATGAACAAACACACAATGCAAAGAAACAAACCATGTACATAACGACATATAACGTAAAACATTATCCACAGAAGTGGAACTAGAAGAGCTTCAAAACGAAATACAGAATATAAAATAGGACATAATAGGCTTGGGTCAGATGAAATGGAAAACATCTCACAAATTTAAATTAAAACACATATTTACTTTACAGCAAGGGACAAGCTAAAATAAAAACTAACGGGGTTGGATTTTTAGTACATAAGGACTTGCAAAAATCACTGTAGCCTGCAAAGAAATATCCGACAGAATTGCGTATATAACATTAAATTTAAATAAAAAAGAAAAACTCAAAGTTTTACAGGCATACGCACCTACCAGCAAATCGGAAGAAGAAAACATACAAAGTTTTTGCGAAACCATTTATTCGCTAATAATTGGAGACTTGAATATAAGGTAAGCAAAAACCTGGAAGAAACTAAAAACAATTAGGGCTCACATAAAATAGATCACGGAAACCATAGAGGAGATGTGTTAGTAAATTTTGTAGAGTCAAGCAGCCTTTACATAAAAAATGTTTTTTAAAAAGAAAACAATACAAATAGTCATGGCGTAGACTTGACAATACGGTAAAAAATGAGATAAAGCAACCGCACAGTTGGTAGTAACTACAAAATAGTCCTAGCAAAGCTGTGCATTAATCTGCAATTACTTAAAGCTAAGAAATTCAAAAATAGAAATAAACCAATTGACACTAACAAACTGACGAAAAATAAACTGCTCTTTCAGGAAGAACTAACAAAGAGGCTGACACTAGATGTACAAGATTTAACTAAACTTAACGCGCATATTTTGTCGGAAATAATAGAACCAGCTCAAAAAGCATCTCCTAAAGCACAAGACAAACACAAAAAATAGCCAAGAAACAAAAAACCTATTAAAGAGAAAAAGAAGCTTTAAAATAGAAAATGACTTGAACAACACAGAATTAGCAGAATTAAATATATTGATTTAAAAGAAATACGCAAGAATATAAGAAAGTTTAAAATAAAGACTACACTACAGGCATTTGAAAAAAACTTTAAAAAAGCGTAAAAATAAAAAATAGTAAAAATCAAAAACGAAGAGAATACATCACAAAAAGAAATGCCGTAAAAAACGAAACCCAAAGGTATTAGAGTGAATTCTACGAATCAAAAATAAACCCAGACTAGAGACAAAATGCAGTCTCAAAAAGAAAAATTTTAAATGTAGGTGTGGAAGAAATACTAGACATAACAGCAAGCGAAATTAAAAACGCTTTAAGAAAGATGAAAAACAATAGATTTCCAGTGCCAGATAGTATTATTGTTGAAATACTGAAGGAAGCGGGAAAGAAGCTATACCAACAACTTGTAAAAATATATAATAAATGTCTGTAAATTCAAAAAATCAATACATTATGACAAACAGCGGAAGTCATAATCGTCCATAAGAAAGAAGATGTTGCTAACTTAAATAACTATACTCCAATAAACTTTTTGGCGCAACTCTATAAACTATCTATAAGAATAATCACCAACCTACTCAAAACCAAATTTGATACCAATCAGCGAATAGAGCAAGCGGGATGTAGAATCAGGATTCAACATATGCTACAACTTTCAAATAATGCAAAACTTACTAGAAAAAAAGCAAGGAATATAACATTTATCTATACATGGCCTTTATAGACTACGAAAAGGCATTTGGCACCGTAGAAATCTGGAAAATACTGAACTCATTGGTCAACTGCGAAATATATAACAAATGCAACCAATTAGTAAGGAACATCTACAATAATGTGAGTATGTATATAAAAACAGACCCAACTATAACCTACAGATAACATACCAATACAAAGAGGAGTAAGACAAGGAGATGTGATCTCCCTAACGATATTTACCAGTGTACTTTTGTCAAATGGATTAGTCAAATAAAGGTGTAAATATTGACAAGATAATAGATGGACTAACATACAAGGCGTTGCACAAATACAGTGGATGACGTTAGCTATGGACAGAGAAAAAATAAAATTTTTGGGGAAGGCCTACGTCCAACAATGGATGAAAAAAGACTCATTGTAATCATGATCGTGATCACCGACCGAATGAACTGAATGATGAGATTCATGCTTAAAAATTTGTAAATTTGTTAGGGATGATCTACTAAAGCCATCGACAAATTCACGGAGAGCTAGGTGGGTGCAAAATAGGCAGCGGACAAGGGTAAAGGAAAGTGAGAGTTATCGTAAATTTTATGATAAGGTTCTTGTCTATGCGTTTGATGCCTATGCTTCTTTATCAATTTATAAGCTGTTAAACAAACCGAAGCGCCCTTAGCCCGCCGCGCGCTGCTGTGGACGTTTTTTCCAATATTGTTGCATAAAATGTTCGAGTACATGTCAGTGCTTTTGCATGTGTTGAAATAATATTTTAAGCAAAAGCTTGTACAAAAAGACGGACACCTCGTTAGAGATAAACAATGAGAACAGCATAATAAAATTGCACTTTTGCTGTAATTAATAGATAAATCAACTTAGAAACAATCATGCACATGAAAATAAATTACTGTTTTTTAAAATTTACAGAAAACTTGTGCTAGTAAAATTTATTCTAGCGGGTAATTTAAGAAAATCTCAGACTTCCTTTTCAAACGAACGTTCTGAAGACCAGGAGCATGCTACCCCAAACCTTAGTGCAGTAAAGATGTTCAAGGTTTTTCTCTTTTTCTTTTTATATAAAATATATTAAAATCAAGTGGGAATTTTCATCTCTGTCGCTTTAAAAAAAAGGACCTTTGATGCCAAAGCTCTAAGTTACGGTAAACGAAGAAGCGAAAGTTTATTTATTGCTAGTTAAATAGTAATATTCATATTAATTACTTAGGATTATTTAAAAATTAAACTTTCTATGAGTTTTGATACATTATTGTAATGTTCAAAATATTCCTGCGTTATAGAAAATATTGAGATCGCTAAAGTAGCTTCATACAATCGACCAAAAAACCATTGTTTGATAACTTGTTTATTCATATGGGTGATTTTTATATTATGATGGCATTTTCTAAAGCTTATTGATGACTGTGGTTTATTACGGTCGAAAGTTCGCTGTTAGCAAGTAGTTTCGTTAATGGATTTTAATGGATGAAAACAACTTCATTCAATGGTTGTTTTATATTTTTTTAAATATTGAAAATACACCAATTAAAAATAGCTTAATAGAGTATATTAAAAAAGTTCAAGCAGAAGCAGTTTCAACTGCTAGATTTGAAGTTCAAGAGCTTTAAATAATTTTAGATTAACATTTTGAGTACAAAGAAGATGATGTTAAAGGTAAACATGGAAAACAGCGCAATTTTACATAACAGACATTGAACTTATTACCCTATTTACATATTTTTGTTTTAATTAAAGTAGTTATTCCCGCTAGCTTCTTAAATATTATGAAAATCTGTTAAAAGTTGAAGATAGTCATCCAAATTTATCTGTTGAGTGTTCGGGGTAAAAGGCACGATTAAACCATTTTCAAGGATATTAGTATAACTAACACTCGAACAGACTATCAATTCAGATGCTGCCAGAAAATTCTATATCTGCACGGCAACGGTGGTGAAGAAGCCACATACTTAGGTCGACTATTATTTCGTCATGTATTAAATTAAATGGTTTAGACAAAGCACAAGACATATTATTTCATCTAACATCAAATTTACTGATTCAATGCAGTCAAAAATGTATAGAAGTAATTAAAATTAATATAAATTCTTTCAAAATGAGAATATAGATGATAATCTACTGCATAATATCATTACTATCCGTTCGACGACAGGCACCGTAGCCGATTTCCTTCTAAATGTTGAAAAAAAGTGGTAATGAAATGCGCGAACAATTTATTACTGAACGTTCAATTTCAAATACTCCCTGTCAAGCGTCTATAAAACAAAATAAAACTTTGAACTTTGTTTTCTAAGTACATATAAAAAATACGTTTCAAGAAGTACGACTACAAAAAACCTATTCGGACGAATTCTCGGTATATCCATGTCGGATGATAATGTCAATATCGAAAAAGTTCTACTTTCCTAATTACACCGGTTCCTATGACATTTTATCACTTAGACGGGACCATTTGCAAAACCGAGAAATCTGCTTTAATAAAATGTTTGAAATTAAGGAGTGGTAAGGAATGGTAGAGGGCTTTACACTTTATTAAAGATTTTACAAAATCTTTTGGTAATATTTTCAAAAAGTTATAACTAATAATAGTGCACTACATTATTTTTGATAGAAATTTTTAACCATCTATTAAAGACTATGAGCGATCGCTGAGAAAAAGGTCAAGCAATGATGGAAACAACAATTTTAATGAGGCTTTTGTAAATTTTATTATTCAAGATTGCCGTAATAAAAACTTGCTTTATTTATTGGAAATAAGAAATAAAATTTAATTTTGATAACCTCTATTTGTATAAAATCGAAAAAAAATAATATTTTTTGCACAGTACAATTAAACTACAAAAATAATTTATCATTTTTGTCAAGTCCCTACTGATTCCATCGTTTCGATCAAATGTTCTGACACCGACTTATTTACCATAACGTTGGGCAAAGATTTGGATGGAATACGGTGATATGAGTAAGAAAACATCTATTGATACTCGGAAATTGTATAAAACTCTTGGAAAATCATCAAATAATGCTCTTCCAGGATTTTCTGCACTATCTTTCTACAGAAAAGAAAAAAACGACATCTGAAAATATTTTCTAATCTTGGCAAAAACAATGTAGTTATCAATGCTGTTTATACAAAATTAGAGGCATTTGTTTGCCATTTTTATATTATTTAAAAGGAAGAAAATTATTTCTCTACGGTTAACAGTGTTCGTTTCGAACTATTCATAAAAAATTATAGTAAAAACGCCGGCAAACCTTCTAATAAAAAACAATCAAGGAATCTCAATACCACGAGCCTGCCACCATGTCACGCCTAGTTAAAACAGCACCTCTTAAGAACTTCTTATATAACAAACTCATGGAAAAATGTCCATAAAAAAGTATGTAGTGATCTTAATCCAGAAGATTATAGATTGATTGAAAACAGAAATACGTAAATAAGAATTTAAATGGCTTGGGGAACAACAATTTTCACCCAAGGTCAAAGATGTTTTACTGGATGAGGACGAAAATGATAATAATGGCGAAAATGAAAATGAGTATGATAACTCAAGTGAGTATGATACGAATGTGTCTCTTAACGTAGATAGCAAAACCGAAAATATTGTTTTGTGTATGTAAAAAATAATATTGTTTATATATAATATAATTATAAGCACAATAAAATCTGTAAATTTTCCTCCATTTATTTATTTATTCATTTTTGTTTACTTGTTATTTATTTATATTCAATAACTGGTAAAAAATTCTGCCTTTTTCATATGCATGAGTATTTTACGTCGCTTTATATATAAATTACACAAAAGTGCAAATTCGTTAAGTTTTTTTCATTATTTGTCCCTAACGAGGTGTCCGAATTTATGCACAAGCTTTATCTAGAATATGATTTTAATGCATGCATAAGCACGGACATGTACTCGATTATATTATTTAGGAAAAAATGTTTACAATAGCGTGTTGTTGTTTACAATTTATAAGTCGATAATAGCCCCACTGAAGTGTCTGCCCTTATGCATACACTTTAATTAGTTTATAAGCTCCAAACTATCCAAAGCACGGACATAAACCTTATCATAAATTTTCCGTCAATTTTGACTCTCCTTTACTCCTGTCTGTTGCCTGTTTTGTCTTCACCTAGCTGTCTGTGTATATGTCGATGGCTTTCGTAGATCATCTCCGACAAATGTACAAATTTTCAAGCATGAACCTCATCATTCAGTTTAGCAGAAGAAATCAACATCTATGCTACCAGAAAAACACAGGAAGAAGGTTTCCCAATGGAAATCACGAACAAAATAGCAGATAAAAGAAGATTACGTAAAGAGTGGCAGAGAAGACGTTATCCCAAAGAGAAACAACGTTAAAATTCTGCACTAAGAGAACTAAAGAAAATGCTGCAGGAATACAGAGACGAGACTTTTATTTTATTTATTATCGTCCACAAAAGCGAATAACTACTCACTGTGGAAAGCCACCAAAAGGCTAAAACAACCACAGAAACCCGTTCCACCGATTAGGAAAGAAAACGGAACTTGGGCGAAAAGCAATGCCGAGAAAGCTGAAGTATTTGCCGAACACTTTAGGAAAGTCTTCCAACTGGTACCTGGAGCACCCGGAACTGACGAAGAAGAAATTGACAAATTTTTGGATGCCCCATTGCAATTGTCGCCGCCTATCAAAGCCATTAAAGTGAAAGAGGTAAAAGATACAATTAAAAATTCTGCCTACAAAAAAATCACCCGGGCACGACTTAGTAACGCCAAATTCTAAAAGAACTCACACCCAAGGGTCTAACATTGCTGCCATTTATATTTCACGTAATTCTAAGAACGGCTCATTTTCCAGCACAATGGAAAGTTGCTAAAATTATTTTGACACAAAAGCCGGAAAACCACCTCACTTAGCCGAGTCGTACAGACCGATAAGTTTATTATCCATAATTTCAAAGTTGTTCGAAAACCTGATACTCAAGCGACTAATGTCAATATTAGAAGAACAAAATCTCATACCAAACCATCAATTCGGTTTTAGAAGGTAGCACTCTACAATTCACCAAGTTCATAGAGTAGTAGAAATTACTAACGCCATCTTTGAAGCCAAAGAATGCTGCAGTGCTGTATTTCTAGACGTCACCCAGGCTTTTGACAAAGTCTCGCACAAAGGCCTACTGAATAAGTTAAAAAAGTGGTTGGCCGATAACACTTACCTTATATGACGATTTTATCTACAAAACAGACTTTTTAAAATAAGATATAAAAAAGAACTTACCTATAAGTTCTGGAGTACCCCAAGAAAGTGTTTTAGGACCAGTATTGTACCTCCTCTACACAGCAGACCTACCAACCTGTACGAAAGTCTCAATCGCAACGTTTGCTGACGATACTGCGTTGCTGGCTACAGACGCAGACGAAGGGCCTCTACCAAACTACAAACCCATCTCGATGTCATTCAAGATTGGTTTCACAGATGGCGAATTAAAATCAATCAAACCAAGTCCGTCCACGTTACCTTTACAAAGAGAAGAGATAGTTGTTCACCTATCTCTATCAACGGAGCAATAATACCACAATCCATCAATGCAAGATACCTAGGTATCCACCTTGATAGAGGCCTAACTTGGAGGAAGCATATATGGACCAAACATAAACAACTCAACCTAAAGTTTAGCAAGCACCATCGGTTACTAGGCAGACATTCGCAACTTTCCTTCCACAACAAATTTTTCATTTACAGAGTAATCTTCAAACCGATATGGCTTTACGGAATTGAACTCTGGGAGACCGCGCTATCCACTAATCTAGCCACAATAGAAAGATTCCAAACAAAAACCCTTCGAAGCATTCTCAAAGCACCATACTACATAGCCAACCCTGATATCTATAGTAACCTCAAAGTACGCCCTATCAAAGAACAAATAGTGAAAAGTAATGAAAGTTATATCGCCAAGCTAGAACTTCACCCTAATAGTCTGGCACCAAACTTATTGGACAACCGTGTTCATAATCGGATACTTAAGAGGCAGTACACTCTTGACTTGCCGTTGAGATTTTAGTTTAAACTCTGTAGATTATATTATATATTACATGTTCCTTTTGTAAGCATTAATACGCATTAGTTGTATCTGAAGCGATGTTGATGAACATTTGCATCCATTGTCACCCACGCCACTTTCATTTAAGTATTTACTTGTTGCTCTACGAGCAGAGTGTAAATAGCAATAATCTGACAATAAAAAAAAGTTTAGCAGAAAATTTTCTATTTTCACCTACCCGTCTCCATTAAATGCCCCCAGATAGCTGCCCGCAATGTCCGCTTTCTTGTTTTTAGCACTAACACTTTTCCTATTAAAATTCCATGAACACTCTCTTCAGTTGCGCAACGGATTTTATCAATATTCTTATGACAGAAGACGTACAATCGTCCATAATTTTAAGAAGATTTAAGACACAATTTGAGAACTCTTAAAAAACTCAGGTGTATGAATGGTATAATTAATTTGTGGATGAGTCGCATTTGAAAATAAAAGGCCACCGACGTCGCTCAAGGACCAGTGTTACTGTAAAAAGTTCGCATTGCTCCTAAGATTGGAATAAACTAACTTCTTTTCAGTCCACACTAATTACCTTGCAATTATTAGTTGCTTGGACCTCTAAAAGAAGCACTTGGAGCATACAGATTAAAAGTTAGAAAATTACCTAAAAATTATTTTATATACGTACGTAATTACGAAGCTTCAATAATATTTAAAAAAATAATTTTGTTTTGGCTGAAACAAAGTTGACTAAATTTATTTACTTACAAAAAGTATAACGTGGGTCACTTTGTAATATTACAAAGCCTTTCAAATTGTCTATAAAATATCAAAGAGTAATAATAAATAATTTTCACAATTCCACCTTATTACAGATATAACATTTCTTTTAGTTTGTGATTAACTAAAAAAAATTAATTCCAATATTGTTAGCATTGCTGCCTTTATCAATAATTAGGAAATCATTTATACAAAAAATTTTGTAGGAGACTTTTTGCCGTATTTGCCTAAAAATAATGAAGCGCTCCAATTAAAATAAATCAATTCCGAATGACACATTAAGCTCAGTTCCATTAAAGGCGTTTTTAATGTAAAAAATTGCTAATTGTACTCTTTAGGCCCGTTTGTGTAGAAAATGTACAGCCCTTAGGGGCGAAGTTCATCAGCTTTACGAGCTTACAAGCTCAAAATGATTACCCGCCACGCATTTGGCTACATTTCGAATAAAATTTGAACTAAAATAGTTCAGATATATTAAACAGTATGCCGCTAACTATTTTTAAGTGGATTTAGGGTGGGTTTTGAAAAGTTAAAGTTATTAGTACGATTGCCTTAAAAGAATTGACGGTAGATTTTAATTAATTAATTAATTAATTGTTAGCGAAATATAAAATTTGCTGTTCAAAATAAATTTGTGCAACTGCAGATATACATAAATTTTTGTTATACTGCAGCAAGTTTAACAACATTTTGGAGTTAACAACTTCGTAGTTAGTAATTATAATGTAAATGTATGAGTTGTAGGAGATATTTAGATTAATGTATTTTATACAACTAAACTAGACGGGTAAGCAAATGGGGTATTTAGAAATATTTGTTTATATACATCTTCAATAAAAGCTACCTTTAATTTTAAGCAATTAAAAATAATTTTAACACTTAAATAATCCTAAAATAATCAACACAATATCATTTTATTATTTGTAATGTTATCAAGATTAATTAAAACGTTTTTAACACTTCTCACTAATAGACTTTATGTTTGCTGATTAACACTTCCATTTAAATTACAATTTAAAATATAATTTCTGAACTTTAATTTTTAAACCATTTAGCATATATAATATAAAATACATATTACAGACTGTTATAAAATAAAGATTTAAATTACTGATCGCATATTTAAATTTTTTTAAATACCCATTTGTATAAACTATCAACTTTTATTCCAATTGCCTCCTCTTTTAAGTTGCTAAAACAAGTTCACAATTTTACTGAAGCAAGCTAAAACAAATGCTTTAATAAAGGAAAATAAACGTAGTGGCTTTAAATAAAAATTTGAATTTAATTTGAACTTTAGAGCAAAAAATATCAATACTCAGAAGTGCTGCCAAAAAAACAATCATCTAACGGAGCCCATAAATCGCTTTCTATTTACTTTTCATTTTGCTTTCAGCGCATTTTCGAATTCAATAGGCACAAATTTATCAAATCGGGATTTTAAAAGCTGACGGCTTTATAAAATACGGATTAATTTTTATTGTCCGCGAATATAGGATAACAATTTTATGTCGGCTGCTCAACAGTTTTTTTGGTGAAAAATGATTTTAAATTGAATTTTTAAAATTTGTTTAATAAAAATTTTAGGGACGTTTTAAAATAATTTAAATAAGTTTATTAAAATTTTTGCCCGCAAAATTGCTTAAATTTATTCGTTAATTACATTTAATTTAAAGGTGTTAATGGTTCAGCGCCAAAGAAGGAAGAAAGGAAAAATTACCTGTTGTTTCCTGAAACTCCGCGCGTCTACGGACAGCGCGCGGCGTGCGATGTTCACCGAGTCGCGGCGGCAACACAACTACCCCATTAGTACGGGGGGTTGCCACACAACCCTCTGGGCGCATTCGTACTAAACCGATGATCCGACGTGAAATAGCCCACATTAAACGATAAAGCAAACATTTTTCAAGCGCCGCGTCCATCTGCCCGCACTCGCGCAAATTGCCCCCCTCGTTAGCTGCATTTTTTGCATGCTGCGCGGCGCCGGGGCCCGAGTGCCTATCCTGACCTGATCGAACGCGGGACAAAAAGATACGTGAGCGGAAATTGGTCAACCCGAAGCCCGACCTGGCCGGCGAAGGCGGGATTTATGCATTTCTTGTTGCTCCAGGGCGTCGTGCTTTTGTGGCACATCTTTGGATTGCTACTAATTTCAACCGTGGAAACTGAAGCACTAATTGTAATTGCAATTGCCATTGTCTCATTTTTAGAGATTGCAAAGAGGATAATAAAACGACTTTATCAGGATTTGAAGCTTAATGCGTCGAAGCATAATTATTAGAACGGGAAGCAGCATAAAACAGTCAGTACATGAATTTATCTACAACTAAAATTCTGTTAATGTCAACTAAAGTTAAATGATTATTTTAGTTTGATATTTAGTTTTTCAAAAATAATATCAAAATAAAAATTATCCAATATTATAAAGGATCAAATATTGAATATGTCAATAATTTTAAGGATGAAAATATGTTTTGTAAAAATATTTGCAAATACTGATGCCTTCGAGGAGACCTCTTTAGAACTTGGAAGTAGTAAGTTTATATTTAGCACACAACCTGATTAAGAGTTTTACCGCCTAAGCTGACAATTTTTTATCCGGTTTCCTTTAAATAGCTGCATATTTAGAATGTCAACAAAAAATTACATAAAATTATATTAAACAAAATCATTTTTCTTATTTTTTAATGTTTATATACATTTACACATCAATTAGAAAAAAATAAAAAGAAATGTCCATTTCATTTAAAAACGTCCTGGCCTTAGAATTAAGAAACCTCTGGGCTACGTCATCAACAGAAAGATTCTGTAAAAACTCTCAATAAATAAAGGTGCAAATTATTTTTTTCTGTTTTAACATTTTTTACTCTATTAAGAGCTAAAAAAGATTTTTCTCCAGTGCAGTTAGTAGTTACTATTTTTAGAAAAATGCTTAGAACTATGGCAGTATTCTCTTCTTCTTCTTCTTCTTCTTCTTCTTCAGCCCATTTGTATACTCCATTGTTAGATATAGGCCTCTCCCAATGTTTTCCAATTTTCTCTGTCATATGTTTGTTGTATCCAGTTTCTGCCCGCTACTTTTACAATGTCGTCCTTCCATCTAGTTTTGGGTCTTCCAACACTCCTGCGTCCTGTGCGGGGTCTCCATTCTATTAACTTCTTGGTCCATCGGTTGTCTTGCCTTCGCATATCTTCCCATATCACTCTCTCATATCCACAAACTGTTCTTTACTATATTAACAAATCGAATTGAAAATAAATTGGACGAAGCCCAACCCCCGGAACAAGCGGGATTTAGGAAAGGATTCGGGACCGTAGACCACATCCAATCGGTCAGAGAAATTGTACAAAAAACTAGAGAATATAACATTGACGTAGTAATGGCTTTCGTGGACTATGAGAAGGCGTTCGACAGTATTGAACACTAGGCCGTAATAGACGCTCTACGAAGAGTAAGGATAGATCAACGTTACATAGCTTTAATTGAAGACCTTTACAAATCAAGCAGCTTCAAAGTACAGCTCCACGAATGTACAGATCCGATTGAAATAAAGAGAGGAGTCAGACAGGGAGATACTCTCTCACCCAAGCTTTTTACAGCAGCACTCGAAGATATCTTCAAAACATTAATATGGGACCAAAAGGGCTTGAACATCGACGGAGAGAAGCTTTCGCACCTCCGATACGCAGACGATGTAGTAGTGTTTTCCAACGACCTGGATGAACTACAAAACATGATCAGAGAACTAAGTGAAGTATCAAAAACAGTCGGACTAAAAATAAACATAAACAAAACCAAAGTCATGACAAACTTTAATTTAGGAAATAGAACAATAATGATAGAAAACTCTACAGTAGAAAACGTTCAGGAATGTATATATTTAGGCCAGCGAATAACACCTAATAAAGATGGACAGGACGAGGAGGTGAATAGACGAATCAGACTGAGTTGGGCGGCATTTGGTAAACTAAAAGAAGTATTTAAATCAAAAATACCCCAAATACTAAAAACTAAAGTATACAATGTATGTGTTTTGCCCGTAATGACATATGCTTCAGAAACGTGGTCACTAACAAAAGCACTACTTCACAAGCTGCAAGTAACCCAAAGGTCCATGGAAAGGGCAATGTTAGGTATAACTCTCAAAGATAGAAAGAGAAACGATTATATAAGAAGCCGAACGAAAGTATAAGATGTTATGCATAAGATCCTAAAACTAAAGTGGAAATGGGCGGGACATGTAATGCGAAGGCATGGCAGTACTGGGAACAGTAAACTCTATGTCCCATGACGTCAATAATGCTAAAAGTCTTTGTAACCTTTATTTTATTTATGGTTTGAGATTCTTATATTTTTTGTCAATAGTTTTATTAATTCTTAAAAATGCTGCTAAAGTCCTTGGGAAATGAAAGAGGCATACTTTTTCAATGATTGATTTACCCTTTGTCGTATTCCGCCATTTTCTATTTGAGTGATTTCCCATAGAAATTCCTGCACAGATTATTCTTTTTTTGACTAAGTTAAACTTTAAAGAACCAATTGCAGCATAATATGCTTTTATTGCAAAAGACTGGCGACCAAAATATTCGTATTTTCATGTTTTTATTAAAAAAAACTCTTGACTTCCTCCTCCTTGCAATATCTGTTTTTAGACGTCAATTTTATACATTTAATTTGTTTTGTTTGGTAATCTTTAAAACTCATCTTTATTTCGAAGAGTGTTTATAGAAGCTTCGAAAGTACTGTATAGAGTAATAAATAAACTTTTGGTGCCTCTGTACTTTTCCTTGAAGTCTTTCACTTACTTTTTGAAACTTTAAAAAATATTGTTCCAGAAACATACGATTAGTGCCATTGTTTCATGCGTCTTTAGTTTGATTACTATTGTGGATAATACGTGTCACAGCATCAAAAACCTCCTGGTACGATATATAGAATGCTCATCTGGCATCAGCACGGGCACTTTATTGGGTTGTTGACAAAGTTTCTATAGATAAGCAGTCATTTTTAAGGCGACGCTGCAAGATATTCTATCTTTTCGCTATGGAACTAAAAAAGTTGCAGATTTGTTGTTTTAAGAAAAAAATCAACACAGCACTTGCTGCTCTCCGCAGCTACAGAGCCAACTAGTTGCAAAGAGTGGTCCGGGTAAGGAATGCATGTGTCCAGATGATTTACTGCCTTTATTCTAGGCTGAAAGCCTTTGTAGAGTAGCACCCAAACATGTCACTGGTATTATTGTCGTGGTTATATTATCTGTATAGTTACATAGATCAAGACCAATAAAATCTACGCTCTGTATTACAATATTCGCTATCCCTTCATCTTTAAAGCCTCAAAAAATCGCTCAACAAGAGATAGTACATAGCATACGTAGTTGGTCTGTGTGCGATACATACTTAGACATTTACAATTTCTTGGACAATGTCTACGTTAACTTAGTTCGGTATAATGAATACATTAATAACTATGCTTGATAATTACGAGAAAACACCTACTTCTATATTTTCAAATTTTGGTACATAACATATTTAGCCACAAAATGATATAATTTTAAAATTAATTCTACATATATACCAATATAAAAAAACAATATAAAGTTTTTCTTTCCTACCATTTTGTTATTTTATAATCGAGTTTTTGTTAAAATCAACTTCTACTAATAAACTCTGAAATGCACTCTCTATATTCAGCGTTATTAATATAATATCGTTATTTTTTTTATCAGACTTCTTAGTTGTTGCAAACGTCGCTCCTGCATAGAATTTATACGAGCACAAAATAATCGCCTGGTTGATTTTGAATAAACCACAAAAAATCCAAGGATCGGGGTTTTCATCACACTGACAAATTCTCTTTTTGTTTTATCTCCCTTCTTGATAATTGTTACCATTTTTATATAACTCTAGAATCTGTCAATTTTTTAACACGAATAAAACCACCCTCTCAGTGACAGTAAAGCCTATAAGAAAAAATACTTTAACGCACCTTCCTTTTTAATGTTGTGCAGTTTCACACATGCACACTTTCGATCTACTAGGTGCGTATATTAAGCTGATTTAGCTTTCTAAGAAAATATGAACTAAACTGCAAAACAGATTTTTCTTATATTACAAAGTGGAAATTAAGGTATATATTTATGGTTTTCACTGAAATTGTGATAGAGCTAAAGTTTTGCGATTCAGAATTTAGCATTTTTATTGTAACATGCCACCTCTAACTCTTATCGTGCTAAGCTTCTCTAACATAATTTAAGTTTCTTCTCTGATCCTTGATGACCTGACCGAGAATCACTGCGTAAATAGCATTTGTCGTGGAATTCTGCATCTCACTTATCAAACTGTTGAAAGTCGACGTCGCCTTTTGAAATTTTGTTTATAGCAGATGAATTTTTTGCGTATTCTAATGTACAAAATAATTACTCGACTTTGTTGTTTTCCAGGGATAAACAATTACAAACGTGTGCTCTAAGTGTCTTATTTATACGTGAGTTGCATGATATCTATTACAAAAAACTAACTAAAACAAATATTTAATGTTGAAAACTTTTTTTATTGTTTTTCAAAATATTCTTTATGACGACCAATACATTGATGCATACGCTGAAACCAATGTTCATAGCATTTTTTCCATAGCGAGTTAGGTATCTCCAAAACAAGGATTTTAAGCGCATCAACCGTCAAAAATTGTTGTCCACACAGTTTGTTCTTTACACGTGGAAACAAAAAGAAATTGTTTAGAGGCAAATTAAGACTATACGGCGAAAGACTTGCCAATTCAACGTTTTGAGTGCTCAAAAAGTTAATTGTTTGCATTGATGTGTGTAAGCTTACATTGGAAAATGATCCGGCGTCTCTCGTTAGTTTTTCTTATTTTGCCAAAGACTTCTGGCAAACAAATGGTTGAGTACATTCAAAATTGACCGTTTTACGATTCTTTAAAACCGCAATTGACCCGATTTTAACCTTTCGTATTTTCTTACGTTTGAACGTAAATCGTAAAAATTACGGGAATGCACTATAAACGAGCGCATAAGGTTTGCATTAATTTAACTTTGCATATTACGTATTTCTTATAGACGGCTTATGCTTAGGTCTATTATGAATGGGCGCTAAGTTAAACTGTTCCACGTTTCCGATTCAGGGAGAGAGCAGATCCAATTAAAAATTTATACGTTCCCACCTTGTAAAAATTTGAGGAAAAGCGGGTGACAAATTGTCAGTCTATGACGCTAAAAATTCCTTTTGGCTGGCAACCCTTAGTTAAATATTATAAAAAATTATTTTTAACTGTAAATCAGTTACATTTACAATTATCTTATTGCACTTAGGTATTATCCATGTTATACTTCTTGTCTTGTTAGCTTTACTATTTTGCCGTTGTCTTTCTTTTTTTGCTAGTATTACTGGCATAAATTTCTAACTTTTGTGCAAGAGAAATACATTTAGTCAAAACTTTTAATATGTTTATTTTTTATACCCTATATATTAAAACAGAAATTATTTTATTTGATTTTGTGCTATATTGTAGGTTCAGTCGTTTTCTTCTTGCCTCTGTTACTTATATTAGCATAAATATTCTAATATTGTTTATGAAAACTACTACATACCTTCAATAAAATAGTGTTTAATTTTTTGGCTAAACTAGCACATTTGCTAATATGCAACCAACTCATTGAATTGATAACAAAAATAATACAATTTTAGATTACACCTAACTTCACTTAAAATTTTTGTTACATATTATTATGAAATAGATATTTAAAAAAAAATGTCTGGAGGAAGGAAGGATTCCTGATGATTGATAATTATAGGCCAATATCTCTATTGCCCCAAATATACAAACTCTTCACAAAAATCATAGTAAACAGATTAGATGCAAAACTAGAATTCTACCAGACGATCAAACAGGCTGGATTTAGGAAAAATTTCAGCACAAACGACCACATCCTCACAATAAGAACATTAATAGAAAAAGCCATCGAATACAATTTACCTTTATATATGGCGCTGGTCGATTTTGAAAAAGCTTTCGACTCGATTGAATTGTGGGCGATAGAAAAAGCCCTGCAAAACAGTAGAATAGACTATAGACACACTAAAATGATCCACTCCATCTATAGAAAATCAACAACGACAGTGAGGTTACACGAAAACACTAATAAAATCCCGGTCGGTAGAGGAGTAAGACAAGGAGACTCGATGAGTCCTAAGTTGTTTATAACAGCACTAGAAGATGTGATAAAGTCACTTAACTGGGAAAACAAAGGAGTGAATATAAACGGCAAAATGCTCAATCACCTGGCCTATGCAGATGACCTGATCATCATATCAAACTCAGCAGTGAACTTACAAAACATGCTCGAAGAACTCAAGAACAAATCAGCAAAAGTTGAGCTAAAATAAATAAACAAAAAACAAAAATAATGACTAACCAACAAGACAACATAAACATAAAAATTGACAACCAAACTGTAGAGACAGTAGAAGAATATGTTTATTTAGGTCAATTGATAACATGCAAAAAATTTAACCAAAATCTGGAAATTGATAGACGCATACGCCAAGCATGGTCGGCCTTTGGGAAACAAAATAAAATACTAAAAAACCAAACAATCCCCTTAAAACTGAGAAAAGCTGTGTATGACCAATGCATACTCCCAGTACTTACTTACGCGGCACAAACATGGACATTAAACAAAACATTAATGGGAAAACTTGCCAAAGCCCAGCGAGCAATGGAAAGGCAAATGCTAAATATAAAGTTGAAAGATAGAATAAGAAATGAGAGTATAAGGGAAAAAATAAAAGTAATAGACGTCGAGACATGTAGCATCATTGAAATGGAGATGGGCAGGCCACACCATGAGGCAAAAAGATGAACGATGGAACAAGGTAATACAGGAATGGAGACCATGGACGGGCAGAAGGAGTGTGGGCCGCCCACAAACCAGATGGAAAGATGACAAAATTAATAGCAGGATTAACATGGATAAGGACAGCTCAAGACAGAGATAAATGGAGATTTAAAGGGGAGGCCTATGTCCAACATTGAATAGATACAGGCTGATAAAGAACAAGAAGAAGATGAAGAAGATATTTTTGATAATATTTAGTTGCAAATATGTGTTATGTATTAAAAAAATAGTAACGGTACCAATAAGACATTACAAGTGACTTAAGTAAAACTGCTAATATATTTTCAAGCAACTATTCGTATTTTAAAAATTCAGTATCTAAAAAGACAAAAAGAACTCATTAACAAGCAAGAAGAAAGCTTTATTTATACTAAAAGTCCTTCAATTTTTGTGAGAATCTACCACATTGTGAAGAATCTACAAAGCTCTGATTGAAAATTTTTTACAATCGGTTTTTGGAAAAAATCAGAACTAACTTTTTCCAAGGCAAAAATGTATAGAATTAGTCTACAACGCTTCCATAAAAAACTGGAATGGTGTTATTAATATTAAAACACTGTTGAAATTAATGTCTTTTTAATATATTTGTGCTGTTTATGTTCGCCCCAATCTCCAATTACTTTTATTTGGATTTTAAATTAGGGCCGGTCGTCTTTGGTTCCCTCCTGTATACGCGCTTTAGTTTTGATTTGAGATAGCGGCGGCCAATTTTCCCGCTTGCGCGGTGTGCCTATATATTAAGCAGAACACCCTTCAGCCACGGCCTTGCTTGCTCTTCGCTCTTTCTCTCGCTTCGTTTTGAATTTAGTTGTGATTTAGAAAGCGGACGATCAGCTTTAAATTTCCAGTGTGCGAGGCCGTTTTGACCGAGAGTTCGCCGACGCGTTTAATTTGGCGGCAAGAATTCCACATCCCGGTGGCCGTTTGTTGAAGCCAATTTTATCCGGGATTCGATATTTTGCCGACTAGATTTTTCTCTTCCCGGAGGTCGTTTTGTTGGCCGATTGCATTTCAAAAGTTAAAATTTTGCCGACGGAAAGACTCGGTTTGGTTTCCTTGTATCTGACGCGGCGAGAAACCAAGGAAACCTAGTCGTAAATTTCGGACACTAGCAGGAGGATCCACACTAGGAAAGGCGTTTCCGATCGGCCCACTGTGATGATTGGGGCAACTTGTCCTACCTTTTCACCCACACCCTTTTTCCTTTTCTTTGATTCCCCAGGAGTTCCGCACGGGGAGCCAAGTTCTGCAGCAGAGCGTCTGATGGTGAGTCTTCCAGCTTTGCCTTTTCAATTAAAGTTCCTTTGTTTAAATTTAAAATTACAGTCCACTTTTGGCCGAAACAATTTCAAATCAAGTAATATCAATCAAAATATTCAAAACATTCAATAATTTAAATAATTACTTTATCTTTTTGATTTAACAACTATGCTAGGAGAACACAAAAAACATATGCCAGCAACTACTTCAGAACTAGTTGGACAGTTCATATCTAAATGATATGTATCATTCAATAGAAGAGTATGCATACTTAAATAAAGAAGTAAATTTTTAGAAGCTAAAAAGATAAGGTTCCAGTATTTACCGGCGATAAGACACTTTATTTACTCAACACCATACGTAATCGAAACAATTCAGCACGTTATACTAACAGCGGATAAATACAAGTAATAGTTGCTTAACCTGTCCAGTTGGTCTTCAAATTATTCGGACTCATAGAATGTACTCACTAAAATACACCTAACAGTTAGTTTACATAAATTTATTTATATCGGCATGATAAAAGATAGAAACAGAGATTTAGAAAGAAAAAGCTTAATAGGAACTACCGGCTGTAAGTCTGTTATGTACCCAAATTTATAGAGGAGCTACCTGTAATAATTTCATTTTGCAATGCAGCAAAAGTGGAGTTGAAGTATTAGTTAAAATTTTACGAAACAAGACACAGCAGGCGTTGGTCTCTAATAGTTCTTGTTTCAGTGCTGAACACAATTGTGAAATTCTCAACGGTTTAGTAAATTTAGAACAAAAATCCCAGAAATAAATAGTTTTCAGGAAATATTTTTTTGAGGAAATATCCCGGGACAATAATAAATTCACTAAAATTCTTTGTAGCAAACTCAAAATTTCTACTTGTAACACTTATTTTGTGTATTTGTAACCAATTTGAATTAGCATTTAAACAGCTTTCTACAACGGCTTAAGGCAAAAAGCCACAAATTATTGTCACCGTCTTTAAAAATTGATCATGTACGCTACCACACTACAAACGCTTTCAGATGTTGCTGCAAAATAAAAAAAATAGTGAAATAAATTTTATCTATTAGGTTATTTAATGTTGTTTAGGTTTTTATGAATGTATTAAAGGCGATTTTTTGTCAAGAGACAGGTCCAGTTATCTTTTGTTTGTGTGAATTTTTGAAATTTGGTAGTTATTATCCGGTCCATAATATCTTCTATCTTCTTTTAAAATCCCAATTGTATTGAATCATCTGCACTAGTACGGCGGAATGTATTTACTGGTATTACTGTTGTTTCATATATTATTAACTATATTGACAATTGCCTACATATCTTTACAGTCCAAACGTGTTATTTTATCGTCTTTATTTTAAATATGAGCAACGCTTAGGGAGTAAAAGAGTAAATTTACGAGTTTTAATAAAATAATTTAGTAGATAGATTTAGTACCTTCTTCTTCTTTAATGCCTTCTCTAATTAGAGGTTGGCGACCACCTGGTGAAATTGTTGACGATCCATGGCAGCTTGGAACAGTTGCTCAACGCTCATGTTAGTCCACGCTCTGATGTTTCTCATCCACGATAATCGTTTTCGACCGACCCCTTTCTTTCCCTCAATTTTTCCTTTGATTATAAGCTGCGGTATATTGTATTTATTATTTCTTAGAATATGCCCAAAATATGACGTTTTTCTCATTTTAATTGTAGTCGGTAATTCTCTTTCTCTACCAATTCTGCGTAATACTTCGATATTGCTTACTCTTTCTACCCACGGTATCTTCAGCATTCTTCTGAATATCCACATCTCAAATGCTTCGATTTTCTTCATTATAACTTTCTTTAGGGTCCATACTTCAACGCCATACAATAAAATAGACCACACATAACACTTTACAAATTTTATACGGATTGATAGATTTAGGCCTTTATTACACAGCATACTTCTGAATTTTATAAATGCGTTTCTTGCAATTTCGATTCTTACTTTTATTTCATCATCCGGATCCAACAGCCTAGATATTTGTATTTGAAGACTCTTTCAATTGACCTATTATTTACTGTAAGTCGAACTCGACCAACAGGCTCTTTGCTAATGACCATAAACTTGGTTTTCTTAATATTCATACTCAGTCCTGCTTCCTCACATTCCTCATTTATTCTTGTCAAGAGATTTTGTAGATCTTCTATATTTTCAGCCAACACCGCAATATCATCAGCGTATCGGATGTTGTTGATGATCTCACCATTTATTTTTATTCCTTCTGTTGCTTCCCAAACTGCATTTTGAAAAATTTGTTCTGAGTATACATTAAACAGGAGTGGCGATAGAACACACCCTTGTCTCACTCCCCGTTTAATTTTAATCTCATTCGTTTCGCCATCTTCTGTTCGTACTAGCGCGGTCTGATTCCAGTATAAGTTTTAATTAATCTTACGTCTTTGTCGTCAAGTCCTATTGTAGCCAACGATTGTATAAGTTTATTGTGCTGAACTCGGTCAAAGGCCTTCTCAAAATCTATAAAGCAGACGAAGGTTGTTTTTTGGTATTCTCTGCACTTTTGCAGTAGGGTGTTCATACTGAATAGTGCTTCTCGAGTCCCTAGACCGCTTCTAAATCCAAACTGAGAATTGGCCAACATCATGTCACATTTTCTGTATATTCTATTTTGTATGATTCTTAGTAATAGCTTTAGCGCGTGACTCATTAGGCTAATTAGTCTAAAATCGTTACATGATGTTGGGTTATTTTTCCTCGGGATCGGAATAAATGTAGATTTGAGCCAATCTGCGGGTATATTTCCAGTGTTATATATTTGATTAAACATCTTCGTTAGCATACGTGCATTTTCTTCATCAAATAACTTGAGGATTTCTGACGGGATTTCATATGGGCCAGCAGCTTTATTAGTTTTAGCCATTGGCAAAACATAGTCGACCTCTGACTGCAATATTTCTGGGCCTTCCATATTTGCTTCTGTATCTTTTCCTATATTTATATCGGCCCTATTATCATCAAATAAGGTTTTAATATAGGTTTTCCACATTTTTACTCTGTCTGCCGGATCTAATACTAATTTATTATCTGCGGTTTTAAGTATGCAGGGTATCTTACGTTTTACATTACCAGTTACTTCCTTCAATCTTTTATGTAAATTAAATTCATCATGTTTGGTTTGTAATTCTTCTATTTCTTTACATCTGTCCTGCATCCAGTTTTCCTTATCTTCCTTAATTTTCCTTCGTAATTTTAGCTTTATCTCTTGGTATCTCATTTCGTCCGTATTTTTAAGCCGTCGCCGCTCTTCTAATAAATCTATTATTTCGTTTGTCATCCATTCTTTTTTCGCTTCTTTTCTATGTGGCACTAAGACTTCCTTAGAGATTTGATCTATAGTTTTTCTTATTTTACCCCAGTTTTCCTCTGCCGTGTCTTCATTCATGTTTATTTTCTTTAACTCCTTATTTAATTTACACTGTAGTTTTCCTTTCACTTCAGAGTTTTTGATATCATTTATATTGATGTTGGTAGTATGGGTAGATTTTCGTAGCGCTCTTAGTTTTATTCTTATATTTGCTATTAAGAGATTATGGTCGGAGTCAGCATCAGCGCCAGGGTAGGTCTTTGCACTTTTAACGCTATTTCTAAAACGTTTATTAATTAGAATAAAATCTATTTGATTTCTCACTATCCTTTCGTTATTATCTTGAGGCGATCTCCATGTATAGAGCCTTCTTGGTAGTAACTGGAACCAGGTATTTGTGACGATCATGTTTTCCTCTTCACAAAATTGAATTAGCCTTTCACCTCGTTCGTTTCTCTGACCCAGTCCATATTCTCCTACTATATCGTTTATTCTACCTTTACCTATCTTGGCGTTATAATCGCCCATAATAACATTAACTTCGTGTTTCTTGAGACATCGTGTCAAGTCTTTTATCTGTGTATAAAATTCTTCAAGTTCCTCATCATTTGCATCCGCTGCAGGCGCGTATACTTGTATAAGATTTATATTTATTGGTTCGCCTCTCATTTGTATCATTATCACACGATCAGAGTAAGGAACAAAATTTATGACTGCATCACTGATTTTTCTATCAATTAATATAGCTACTCCTTTTTGATGAACATTATCATTTCTGCCAGAGTAATATATAACGGTGTCGTTTGATTGTAACTTTCCGCTTCCTGTCGATCTAGCTTCGCTAACGCCTAGTATGTCAATTTTATTTCTCTTCATTTCGTTACTTATATTCCTTAATTTCCCTGCCTCGTACATAGTTCGGACATTCCATGTCCCTATTCTTCGAATTGTCACTTTTTGGGTCCGCCTGGGATTCTTCGACCCTGTCCCATTCAAGGGACGCCGGGCACTCAGGGCCATTACTTCATGCTGATTCTCCATGGTGGTTTTCTTGGGAATCCTAGGGATCTCTAATGCAATGGTTTCCCCTTGCCTTTTGCATCTTTATGCCATTGACCATAACTAGTTCATCTGCCTTCAAGGCCAATTTCTCGACCTCAGGACAAAAGGGTATCCTACTCCCATGGTTCTTCCACCCGAAGCTGTTGACCAGTAAGGAGGGAACTACTTATACCGGAAGTCATTCGGTTGTTGCTGGTTTTGGTCCGCCCCGGGTATTTTATTTCCCCGGTACCCGTCATATCTAACGGGCATCCCCCTATCCGCCACCTGGGGAGGTGCCCGATGGGGGACCAGCAACCCCACACGGGATTTAGTACCTAGAAAAATTATATCTGATAAATTAGCTGGATCTTTAATTGTTTACAATATACTAAAAAATTTCCAAAAGATTAGAAAGACGAACAAGTTCGATGAACCCAGACGGTAGTTGTGCTAAAGAACTACTTTAATTAATATTAAAATTAAAACCACAAAAGCAATCACAAAAGCAACCCAAATTTAATAGCGCAAGATTAAATTGAGTTAAAGTTTATTAAGCCGCTTGGTGCAAAGAATGTTAAAAATATATTCAAATAAGTACAAATACTACTTAAAATTAAAATTATGTAATCATTGTTTTATTTATTTTATTAGTTTAACTAATATTATATAACACAAACATGTCAGATTTTTTGAACATTTAGTATATTGAAAAAGCTTTATGCGCAAAAAAGTTGGTGGCTTAATTCGAATTAATTAGGTACACTTTTCACCCCAACAATTTTAGTAGGTGAATTCAAATCTATTTTCAGATTTACTTTTTTAATTCCCTTAATTGTACCGTTAATTATACAATATTAAGCTCATTTGTAAAACAATTATTTTAGAGAGTACAGATTTAAACATTATAAAGTTAAAGCAAACTGTAAATTGTAAATTCAAAATCTTTTTACTTCACTGCTTTAATTTTACTGTTTCATTAAATTTGTAGTAATGAAATTTAGCATATTTAATGTGAAGTTAAATTAAATTCAGCAAAAGTCCAAATAAGTTTTTTAAGTTTATAAAGTATATATTTTATGAAATTTATTTTAAAATCTACAGCACATAGATTGCTCGCTTGAGTTTCGTAGCGCAAAGACTTATCGAGAATCGGCTCTGCTTGCCATATCAAGTGTTACCACGAACTTGTAATAAAATTTATAAGTGGAGCGAACATCCTTACAAATTAGTTTTGTGGTGAATTTATATTCCAAGAGCGCTGTTAAGCAGATACGTAAATAATGTAATAATTTCTGTACATTATGTTTTTCACAAGTCATAAATGCAGCATTCGAAAATAAGCACTACTGCTCAGTAGTATTACTGGATATTAGTCAAGCATTTGACAAAGTTTAGCATCCGGGACTCCTCTACAAAATTCTTCTATTTGCTACAATCTTATCTAAGCGAAAGAACATTTCAAGTCAAACTGAACGAAGTTAGATCAGATTATCATCCAATCAACTCCAGAGTATCGCAAGGAAGTGTGCTCGTCCCGCTATTATATATGTCCTATGTACTTCCGATTTACCAGTCACATCAAACACAATAACGGGAAGATTTGCCGACGACACAACTATGCTCATGCTGAGCTTCAAATAGCTTCAGTAAATCTACAATCTCACCTACTCAGTCTTCAGCAATGGTTAAACAAATATAAAATTAAAATTAACGAGAACATATCTGCTCACGTAACGTTTGCACTTCGTAACCAAATGTGTCCACCAGGCCACTCAAGCAACGTGTAGATACCACAAAGTATGACAGCAAAATATTTGAACCAACATCTAGATAATAAATTGACATGAAAACAACATATTGTTAAAAAAAGGAAAGAGATGGATCTAAAGAACTAATAAATGTATTGACTTATAAGTAGAAAATCTCGTATGTTAAGTGAAAACAAAATACTAAGTAATTTATAAGACAATCATCAAACCAATTTGGACATATGGAATTAAAATATGGGGCTATGCACCCAAGTCTAACACTGCAATCATCCAAAGAGGTCAGTCCAAAATTTTTCGTCAAAGGTCATCCACGATAGAGCCATCAAGCACCACGACACAATTGCAAACCACCATATCTCACTATTAGAAAAGTTGCTGGAACCCAGAATCAATAAACGACTTACAAAACAGTGGCCTATAGACTTAATTTAATAGTTTTATGTATTTTTAGATATATATTGCCAATCTAAAGACAATGTAGTCTGCAAATCCAAAGATTGCATAGCTGGATGTCAACCTATCATGTCAATTAGTAGTTAGTATTCTATCACTTGTCACCCCTTTAGCTTATAGAATATACCTGTAATTCTGATTCCTAAATAATAAATATTGTTTGGTGTACATCTCTAAACCCCCTTGTTCCTAATCCCATCTCTGATCTGTCCACTAACCTACCTAGTTACAATTAAACGGGATTTTTAATGCCGCCCGGCATTCCGATTTGAACTGCCGTGAGCGACGGAGCGGAGCTAACCTCCAGCCGAAGCCGACCATGTGCTGTACTACCCGATAGCACGCTTTGCATGCGTGCCTTCGATTGCCTTTTGTACTTTCCGCAGCCGTCCATGGTGCCCCAGTAAGTCCAAGAAAAACCCACCCCCGAGTTAAAGCCGCCAAGCCAAAGCACGCAGACATCCGTCTCGTTACGTGCGGTAAGTTTAGTTTTAGTTGTTCCGTCGTGCATTTGTTTCCAATACCACTTTTTTCCCTCAGTCTGGAGAGTGCACAACTGATCTGTCGCCCACCGTATTTGGAGTTATTTAGTCATGATTGTATTGTTTTTTCTCAATTTCTTTGTTTTGCTTGATTCATTGTTACTTTGTTATTAATTTCTTTGTGACCAATATATATAGTTTACACAGCTCTCTTTTGTTTTTTTCCTATTTTGTATATTGAGTTACTTTTAACTGTGCTTAATTATCAAACAAATATATAATAAAAGAAAAGTATGTTTCCGTTCATGGCGGGTTTAGAAAACATAAATACCATGAATAATTCGCAATTATATCAGCAACACGGTATGAATGGCAACCGATAACAAACGTTCCTGTCTCATCTTATCTAACGCCACAGCCAACACCAACTCAACAAATACCACATAAATTTCCTTATTCCGTCAACACAACAAATGCAATATTACCACACAAACATCCCAAATACAGAACACCAATTACAAAGAATAATATCTAAACAACCCAAACGACCAAAAATGATCGGCAAGTTATACGTAATTCTAAAAAAGAATAAATATTACAAAACAACCTAATTACACGGCTATAACTAAAACCAATAATCGTTATCAAGTGCTAACAAATGTAACAAACACATCGAGCACTACCACTAACACACCAAAATCCACCAATTTTTGTTTATGGGGTATTGGACTACAACAAAATGACAAACGTAATTCAACAATTAGTAGAAAATGAACAGTATTGCAGAAAAATTTTAGCAAACAATGTTGTAAAAATCAGTGCCGGAACCTACAGACTACTCGTTACACAAAGAAAACAACATATACTACCACACATATTAGTTAAAAGTTGAATGGGCCTATAGAGTCGTAATAACATATTTTTATTGTTCAACAAAATTAGCCATCATAAAAAAATGATTACTTGAGCACGGCCGTATAAGTCCGTAATATAATAAATGCAAGACATAGAATTACCAAGGAGCCACTTAACTTGTTTTTCGAAGACCTAAAACCAGCGGAAAATAATAAAGAAGTCTGCAAAATAAAAGGACTACATAACAAAATTATAGAAATAGAACTTCCAAGAACAAACAAAAACAATATAATTCAATGCACAGTATGCCAACAAAATTGCCACTCTAAAACATTTGTAACAAATCGTTTGTGCGCGTCAAATGTGGCGGGGCCCACAATACTGCATCATGCGTGAAAACGAAGGATACCCTGGCAGAATGTGGGTTATGTGGCGAGACCACCCAGCTAGCTATAAAGGCTGCGCGCACTATTACAGAGTAGTTAGAGGAAAAAACAGAAATAGCATGCAGCCACCTCCAATACAACCAATACCCAAGAGAGCACAACGCAAAATTTGCAACCTACGACACATTCACAACACATAACCTACGCCAAATAACAGCCAAACACGCAAACAATGACGATAACACAAATAGTATACTAACCAAATTCTTGAAAGAATTCAAAAACCTCTTCAGCCAACTAATGCAACAAAACAGCGTGATACTCAACATGATTACTATTCTTGTCAATAAAATGAATTAAAAATCGCTAATTCTCTTAGAATTGCTCAGTGAATCTATCGGCGTTTCTAGCCACAAAGAAGAAGAAAATTATTCTAGAATATATTTTAATTAATATCCTACTCATCAATGAAACACATTTAACTAGTAGAAGCTACTTTAATATTCCCAAATACAAACTACACAATACAAATCACCCAGATAGCTACGCCCATGGGGGCTCAGCATTCTAGTGTTGAGAACTAGCAGAAGTCAAGACAAAAACTATTCGTTTTTTTTTAGACTTGAATCGCCAACCTGTTGGCCCACTGACCTTAACAAGACACTCGATTTAGTAGACTTTATGGTAACTAATGGAACTTCTCAATCATATACAGATATCAATTTTATTACTTTTTATTATGACCTTAGTTCACAGTTTTATAAAAGCAATAATAAGCACGTCGGTAATAACCAGAAAATCGACGCTAGACTACACAATTCCAAAACAAACTGGGATGCATATAGACAAATTATACATAAAAATATATGCTTAATAATAAGATTTAAAAAAAATGGCGACATTGACAAAGGCATGGAAAATGTTACCTACCTACTCCGCGCACTGAATGTCAACGGATCATCAATAACATACCATGCAAAATTAAAAAAAAAACTAGTAGTAGAAAAACAAAGGGCTATGTCAAGATGGCAGCAAACTCAGACTCCGGACAGCAGGAGAAAATACAACTAGATAAGTAGCAAATTAAAAACAAAGCTTCGAGAAATTAGAAACAATTTATTTGAAAAATATGTGTCAAACTTTTCCAGGCAGGATAATTCTACCTGGAAACCTATAAATAACAAGAATATACCTAATTGAATATTACCTCCCATACGGCAAAACACCACTCCACTATGTCCTTGGGCAGAAAATTATAAAAAAAGCCACTTTCTTTGCAGAGCACTGTCAAAAGTCTTTTCTCTACATGATAATGACCAAGCCCAAGAGGTAGAAGAAAAGCTAGCATTACTCATTACAGAACACTGGTTACTCCAAAAGAAATAAAGAATGTGTTACGGCCGAAAAGTGAACTGTATAGTAATTTCAAATTTGAACAAAAGGAACTTCAAACAAAAGCTGAAGCTAAAAACACTAACCTGTGGAAACAGCGCTTTTCCGTAGAAAACGGTTCCCTGCTGTTGGTCCTAGGGGTCCAGGAAGAGAAAATAAGTTATCCCAATCTTCACAGGGGAGCCGAACGGTAGCGTCTCTCCTGGTGCAAAGGTTCCTTCGTCGTTCGTTGCCGAGCCAGAGCAAAGAAATTTAGCAGCAAAAAATTTCAACCCCGAAATGTAATTGGGAAACAAAAGGACCTCCGGGAAGAGATTAATCTAATCGGTAAAATATCGAATTTTACCACAAAATTAGCTTTTCACAAAAACAGCCTCGCAGAAATGAAAACTTCTGCTGCCAATCAAACACGCCGGCGAACTCTCGGTTAAAATGTTCTCGGCTTACGGAAAATTTAAACTATTAGAAACTAAATTCAAAAACGACGCGTGCGAGAGCATAGCAAAGGAGAAGGGTGACCCGCGACCTATATGTCAGTGCTCCGCGTGCTCGTGCAAATTTGCGGCCGAACAAAACTATATATTTATATATATATATATATGGTCAGCCCTAATTTAAAAATTAAGATAAACGCAATTGAAAATTGGCGCGAACAGAACGAAATAAACAAATTAAACGAAAAAAATAGACGCCGGGTGTCGATTTAATCGCAGCCAAAATGCTTAAAGAACTTCTACGGTTTGAGGTTTCAGTAAAATTAATTTATATATTTAACTCTATATTAAAACTTGAGAACTGTCCTAAATTATTGAAAACTGTGCACATAATAATAACACCAAAGCCAGACAAAAATCCTTCAAATGTATTGTTGTACCGCCCAATATTATCTAAACTTCTTGAAAAACATACTTGTAAGAATTAGAAAGACCTTAACCCTAATCACTGGATATCAGATCACCAGTTCGGTTTCCGATAGGATTACACCACAGCGCAATAGTGCCACCGATTAATACACCTAATTAGTCAAGTTAGGGAAAATAAACAGTATTGCACAGCAGCCTTTCTAGACGTAACCCAGGCCTTCGACAAGGTTTGGCATCTAGGCCTACTTTATAAAATTAAACAGACTCTCTCCATAAAATACTTCAACCTACTAAAACCATATTTATATTAACGAGACTATAAAACCAAAATTAACGGTAAAACTTTCAGCCGATACTTTATTCAATCAGAAGTACACCAAGGGAGTATTCTTGGTCCCCTCTATGTGATTTTTACAACCGATATACCAACTAACAGAAATACATTAGGCACTTTTACAGGCGACACTGCTATACTTGAAATCGAAAACAATCCAACAGTTGCATCCAACTTTTATGTGCACTTAAACCCCTAATGATGTGGTTAAAGAAAATGAAAAATAAAGTTCAGCAAAACAAAATCAGCACTGATAACATTTACCTTTGACACAGGTAAATGCTCAATCGAGAGAATATACCACAAGAAGTAGTTAAATGCTTAGGACTACATCTTGACTCCAAACTCAATTGTAAACAACATATATTAAAGAAAAAAAAACAAGTTGACATAAAAATCAAGAAACTTAACTGTTCCAATAGGTCGTATATCTTACCTGTCAACCGACAACGAATTACTCATCCACAAAGCCGTCATCGAGCCCATATGAACCTATGGAATCGAAGTCTAGAGTTGTGCGAGCAAGTACAATATAGTTATAATCTAACAAAGCCAATTTACAGTCCATCATACTATTTTTAATGCACCTTGGTTTGCTACCAATCACACACTGCACACAGACCTCAAAGTTCCAAACGTAAACACAGTTATGCAAGAAAGAGCCACCAGACATCAAGCAAAACTTGAGGATCTTTCCAACCAAATACTAATGCACCTCTTACAACCACTTGAAACCAGACGAGTACGAAGACTCTTGCCACAGGATGTTTTATGAATTAGATGTACTTCTTCACGCCATCATCTTGTACAATATAATTTAAATTGTAGACTATATCAAATTAGCTTATAAAAGGTATATTTTTGGTTGCTCATAAAGCTACAAAAAAACATCACATTGCTATAAATATCCGAATTGAAAAACAAAGTTGTCAAAACCCGAAAAATTCCTTTTAATACATATGAAATACAGGCTAATATAAACATTACTGAATTTATAGGATTTTAAAGATTTTTTGAATAAATACTTAAACACAAACACAAGTTTAAACATTCCATTAGTGCTAGCAAAATACAATTATTTTAAACAATAAGCATAATTACATTGTAAAATTAGCACAAAAGGCTTTGCAAATCTAATAAGGCTAAAGTACTGAATCTAATATTCTTTACTATAACATCTAACAATGAATTGAAAACTATTCTAATACATCAAATTGCAGTGGTAGAAAGAGATATGCTAAATGCATAAGCAATTACTATAACAAACATTTATTTTTTTAAATGTAACTACAAGGTTCTTTCGCAAAGATTAGGTTAAATTCAGATACATATTTTAACTTGCCACAGTATCTTACATATTTTTAACAAAATAACGTAATTGTTCGGGCGCTTTACTACCGGTGCGCCTTTACAAAAGATACTTAGCGCTACTACTGAATTAGAGGCGTTGGCCCCCTCTCTCGGATGCGCCGCCGCTGGGCCTTAGCGAGAATTGGGAGCGCGCGCTTGTCTGAGGTGCCGCGCGACAGGTCAGCGCCAGATTTGACTCGAGTCCGTCGAGCCTTCAAGACGTTTCGCAAGTACGCTGCTTTCAAGGAAAAGGAGACTGCATGACAAGGAGACCGTTCAATGCGGATTCGTGACTATTGTTGTGTATGCGTCCTCATGTGTTGTAAGGGCGACTGTGTGTGGGCCTTGGGGAAGGAGTCCACGGAACGACATGACCCTTCTGCGTCGTAGCTCTACGCGGCAACCCCGTGTTGCCCGTGGCCCAAACATCCGAGACATCGGCACGCGTTTGGGCAATTGGGGTCCTTGGCCATTCAGCGCTCCCGAGCCCTCAGCGGCCTGGACCGTCTCGCTGGTCATCCTCCCAGGCGGTGCGGTGACCGAGCGGGTTCGTAGACGGTGCGGACCACACACACACGTCCAGGTAAGAGAGCTCTCGTTGCGTGCGAATAGGTATCTCGCGGCTGAGCGTAATTGCGTTCGCGCCTCTAGCGGCGTTGCGACACCGTTGGTTTGTATTGTCATTTACTATTGTTCTTTTAGTATAAGTTTGTATCTAGTTTGTTTTACAACTACGAATAAATACTCCTCTTGCCCCGGCTTTCCTCTCAACACGCGAGAGGTTTTATGCCTAGGCAAGTAGTAAGTTTCGCGTAATCCTTTGTGTTTTATTGATTGGACCTGCTCTCACTCAATCCTTAACTAAATGTCACCCTTACAGTAATTTTAATTAACAATTTTTAACTTCAGCAGGGTTTGGTAACTGGGTTGTAAAGGGAATTGTTCAGTAATTTTATTCTATTTGTTTCTGAAAACTTTGAGAATCAGTTTAGCACAAACTCTCAGCATCTCCAATTCTGTCACGACGATTTTATGTTTCCTAAAATGTTTAAAAGTCCCACTTTATCTGCTATCAATCTAACACTCAGATCTCGATCAGAGGTCCTAGCCGCATTGTCTGAAGTGTGAGACGTTAATGGGTGCTCTATGAATTGCTTATGCTCAACGACCTCTCTCCCTTCTATAAACCTTTTGTGTCACCTAAACACTTGTGCTATTGGATAAAGTATCCTTTCCATGAACTTTTTTATCATAACAAGCGTCTTAACATAAATCTTATTAAATGTTTGATCTTATAAATATGGCCTCACAAATGTAAGATTATTTTGTTATAAAAACTTCACTTCTCTATATTTTCTATATAATAAAAATTTGAATCTGCATCAAATATTATTTATTGTTATACATATATTCAGTAAGCTTGCATTTTATTTATATGCATCTGGTTTAAGTAATATGGTAATAAAAATTATTACAAACGAATAAAGTTTTACCTACAGGAATCGTACAATAGTGTTTTGTTGTGAATTTATCCTTTTCCTTGATGTGGTACTGTGTTCACCTTTTTCAAAAGCCAGTCTTCTGTTATAACTGGGGATTATTTCTCCTGTTAATGTTTTTCGATAGACCAAATGCACCAGTAAAATTGTTTCCTCTTTCTCATCACTTACACATTCCAAGTTCTTAAAACGAATATTTAAGTATACTAAAGATAAAAACATTTATATTATTTTTTACTCAAAGTTTTTGTTACTTTGTTTTCAAAATTCTTTACTTCATTCTGGTAGATTTTTTTCAAAAAACCATTTACCATTGATACAAAAAAATCTATATTTCAAGTTCTTTAGAAGAAAGTGTGCTTTAAAAGTTTTTATCTTTAATTTTATTCTAAATTTAGGTTTGACAAATATTCTTTTTTTCAATACTGATAATTAAAAAAAATTTCCCGTTGTTAGATATTTAACTATTTTAGCTTTTTTTATTGTTTTAACAGAATTTAACAAAATTTATTAAAAATTTATTTTTACATATATTAATGCAACAAAATATTTTGAGAATCATTTAAAGGTATTTGTTTTCCAAATTTATTTCTTGTAGTGGGAGAGGAAAGCAGTATTCTATTATACAATGCGCTATATGTAGAATAAAATTAATGTTTGGTAAATTTCTTAAGAAGAAAGTAAAGGGACAGTAATGACAGTAGGTGATTTTAACGGAAGAGTAGGAGTAAAAAATAAGTCAACGGAAGAATCACTAGGCAAATTTGGAGAACAAGAAAGAAACAATAATGGAAAAAGAATACTCGACTTTTGCAGAGAGAACCAATTCATCGTCACAAATACGTTTTACGAACATAAGAAAATACATCAGTACACCAGGGAAGTTAAAAGTAGAGACGAAAAATCAATAATCGACTACATCCTGATAGAAAAGGCCAAAAGGAATATGATTCAAGACGTTAGGGTAAGAAGAGGTCCCGAAATTTACAGCGATCACTACCTTTTAGTAGGAAAAATAAGACACATGGACAGAAAACAAACAAAAGAGAAGGGAAACTTGCAAAAGAAAAAAATTTATGAAAAGATTAAGACTTACATGCTCAAGGAAGAACAATATCAGACAAAATACCAAGAACTAATACAGAAAGAAGTCGAAAAACTGGACGAAAGATTTCTACACGAAGACATAGACAATAAATGGGAAATATTTAAAAGAATTTTGAAATCTGCGGCAAAGGCAGTATGTGGGGTAGCCAAAATAAATAACCAAAATAAACAAACAGATTGGTGGAATGAAGATATTAAAAACGAAATTAAAACAAAGAAACGGAAATGGAAAAATTATTTAAATAAGAAAACTGAAGAAGCATACCAAGAATACAAGGAAGAAAGTTAAAGAAATAATAAAGACAGCTAAAGAAAAGTCATGGGAGAAGTTCGGACACAGAATGGAACATAACAGCAAAGAAAACCAGAAGCTATTTTATAGGGTGCTCAAAAATTGTAGAACAGAGAAGAAAACAATACTAAACCAAGTCAAGAATAAAAGCGGTAAACTCATAACCGAAGAAAATGAAGTGATAAAGATATGGAAAGAACACTTCCAAGAAATCCTAACAGTAGATGAAACACAAAATTCAAGAGAAGATGAAGAAGGAAAACAAAGAGCAGAAAGAATGGAAGTAATAACGGATGAAGAACCCACAATGAAGGAACTATGTGAAGCAATAAAAAACGTTAAGAATGGGAAAACACCTGGACACGACGGAGTAAAGGCAGAAATGCTGAAAACTATGGGAAAATATGGAGCACAAATATTCTTAGACATTTGCAAAGAGGCTTGGAGAACCGGTAGAATACCAAAAGAGTGGGAAGTGGGAATCATATTACCACTGTACAAAAAAGTAGATAGGCTTAGTTGTCATAACTACCGAGGAATAACACTTTTGAGCATAGCATGCAAGGTTTATGAAAGAATTTTAGAAAAGAAACTAAGAAAAGTCCTAGCAAGACAACTAATAGACTCTCAAAGCGGATTCAGAAAGGGACATAGTATACAAGACCACATATTTAGCTTAAAAGAAGTAATAGAAAGAACACTAAAACAAGACAGAAAAGTTTACCTAGCCTTCATCGATTTAGAAAAAGCTTTTGACCGCGCACCAAGAAAAAAGATCTGGAAGAGCCTAATTAGAAGGGGTGTAGGAAAACTGCTGTACTGTACCAAAACTGCAGGAACTATGTAAGAACTAGATACTCACAATCGGAAGAGTTCATAACAAGCAATGGCCTAAGACAAGGTGGTGTACTAAGCCCTCTGATGTTCATACTACTTATGGACGACATTATTAACGCATGTAGGTCAAAAGTAGCGAAATTATATGTAGGATACAGAAACATGCAACGAATAAACATCTCGGAATGTGCGTTTGCTGATGACGTTGTGATATTCGCACCAAAGGAGAGGGACCTACAATACAATCTGGAAATATGGAAAGAAACGTTAGAGGACTACAACATGAAAATTAACATAGGCAAAACTAAGGTCATGGCAATTGGTAAACAAGAAGAACAGACAAACATAAAAATCAACAACAGTAAATTAGAACAAGTCAAAAATTTCACATATTTAGGAGTTACTATAGACAGCAAAGGAGGACACGAAGCTGAACTACACAAACGAATAGAAAACACTGCCAAGTTGTACTACGCACTAGGAAAGACATTCTTGAACAACAAAGAGATTTCTAGGAAAACAAAACTCACCATATATAAAACAATTTATCTACCGACATTGACATTTGGGGGGGAATCGTGGGTAACAACGAAGAGACAGGAAAGTATGGAAATGAAATATCTGAGGAAAGTACTAGGAGTAACCAGAAGAGATAAAATACGAAATCAAATAATTCGAGAAGAACTTAAAGTAGAACCACTGGAAAAAAAATAGAAACACGACAGCTACAATGGTTAGGACATCTACTTAGAATGGACAAAGATAGACAGGTTAAGAAAATATGGGAATCGAAAGTAGGTACTAGTAGAACAAGAGGAAGACCACGAAAAACATGGACAAGAACAATAGAAGAAAAACTTCTTCAGAAAGGAATAACATGGCAAGAAGCGAAGGTAATGGCACAGAACAAAAAGAAATGGACCAGATTAGTACATACGAGTAGAAATCAAGAATAATTCTTAGTTTTAAATATTATGTCAAGAATTAGTTTAGTTTTATTTTGTAAATACATACCTTTACACTGTATGGTAGGAAAGGTCTTGATAATATATATATATATATTTCTTAAAGAGATCGAGTAAGATTGTCGTAATTTAAAAATTACTGTGCAATTGCTGTTTAAGTTATTGTAATTTTACATTATTTTAGTATTCACATACAACCTTGTAGGTTTGAAAATGTAAAAATGGAACTGAATATTTTACATTTATATTGGGCAACATTACGGCATTAAACTAAATTTCCATAAATCTATAAGTAGTTGCTATTTTTTAGGATCATACATACAAGGTGCCTTCCAGATCTAAGGTCTAATTTTTTTTCTAAACTAAGCAATTACTCCAGAAAGTTGCGAGTTCCGTCTAAAGGTACACATGTTTCATAACTTTGTTATCATGATTTCATAGCTGCTAAGAACACTTCTTTAAGGGTGTGTTTTGGCCACTGTAAAATCGCTGATGCAACAGCGGCTCGACTGAAAAATAAGCGACCATGGAAAGTATTCTTTGTGGTTGGAAATTTATGGCAGCATTGCATGTCTACATATCATGGACATGGACCTCCAGAAGTTTAAAGGCCGTAACCCGCCCACTTAATCGACTATTTTCCATAACAACTTGCTCCACTCGCCCAATTACAGTTTTGGTCCGGCTGGTTCGAGGCCGAGGCTGCTTCGGTTTATTGTCATACAACTCTCGACCTTAAACTTTTGCACATTTTAAATATCTATAACACCCACACCGCATATCGCACTCAATTTGGAAAAATTTCAATAGGTGCTTGACCATGCAAGAGGAGAAATCGGATGATTACACGTTGTTCTTGAACAATAAACGTCATCATTTGAAGTATACAAAACAATACTTACTGCAATGGCGGTAATTTAACTTATGTACATTGTATGGTGCTGCCATCTGTGCTGCAAAATTTAAAAATATTTTCCGCGACTTTTAAATTAACCGCATTTTTTATTGTTTTCATCGCTAAGAACAAAATTTACAGAACTTAGAAATTGGACGTGCCTCGTATATGTATTCCATCTGTTTCATAAGACTATTAATGTCGTTATATTATCACAACAAAACGACTATGTTTGAGTACAAGAAAAGCATTTTATTTTTATTTTTTGATATTAACATTTTAGTGCTTTAACGAATAAACATTAGCAGTTAGATAGGACAAGGTCTCCAACTCATTTCATTCGTTTTGCTCAATAACATGCGATTTGTTTTAAATCTCCGGGTTAAGTATTGCATAATTCATAGTTCCTTTTTCTCGAATATAACATTATTGTTCTTTTTGTATGCGTCCATTTAGAGAATGACCGAAGTATTGGTAAATTTAATTATAAATGTTAATCACATAAGCTGTTAAAAGTATACATATAAGAAATTGCTTTAAATAATTTTTGTACATAATGTAATTGTAATTTAAGTAACTTTAAAAATACGTTTTAAATATGTTTTAAATTTTATTATCATATTATTACAACAATTGAAACAATCAGCAATAGTATAATGTGCAAATAAAGTTAAATGAGAAAATAAAGTCCAATGTAATAACACTTTGAAAACCCAAACGGAACTAAAACTTAACGTGTATTTGCTTATATACAATGTGGTTTTGTATTATAAACTCTAAATTATATATATATAAAAAAAATTATGAGTGCTGCTGCTGCTGCTGCTGCTGCTGTCACACAGGTCAAAGGTCAAATCGTTCGTGCCTTTCCGTGCCGACCCGAGCGCCTCCGAAGGACAAATTTCGGTCCGGAGGCAGGCGCGACCGAGGTAATATATTTCCGGAACCGCAAGCGATGGAAAATTTTCGTTTGAGAGCGGGTAATAAAGCACTTATACATAAAAAAAATTATGAGTGCTGTCACACAGGTCAAAGGTCAAAGGTCAAAGTTCAACTCTAACTGGGTTTACGTAAATGCGTTGTCATGGCAAAGGCGTACGCCAATTATGTCAAACAGAGCTTTTTAATCGTGTTTTTATTTATTTTTAAAAACTACTATGCGAAGGGGCTCAAGCATGTCGGAGTTGGACAAGCTCTCCGGGGGGGCGCTGCCAGACCTCGTTATATTAAAATTTAAAAGGTGAAATTTTAACTTCATCCCACGCCTTGTCACCCTTAGGCGTAATATGTGTGACGTTAGGTTTGTTGTAGTCTGCATTGTTTTATTTATTCTCTCTCAAACCGCTTGTTTTATTGTATTTTTTCTTATTTCTTTATTCGCTGCTTCCTTTTGAATTTCGTCTTTTCATGTTTTTTAGAGCCTTCCGCTTTTATTTTTTCGCAAACTTAGGTCTCAAACACCCTTTTTCTTGGTATATCTTTAAACGTACAGCATAAATTTCCGACCCGCTCCAGTTGTCCTTCCACTATTTTCTGAGTGTTGTATTTTTTTACTTTCCTTATCCTATAATAAGGAAAGTAATGTAATCGGCGGAAATTTGACCTACCCAGTTTTTCACATTTCTGGACGAAATATAGCTCCAGGACACCAAAAAAGTTGGTTGTAGCCATTGGTTCGTGTGTGTGTGTGTCTGTCTGTCAGTAAACAGGATATCTCGAGAACCGTAAGAGCTAGAGACTTGAAATTTGGTATGCAAGTTACTTGTATGTAGGGGACGCAGTGCGAAGCTTTTGGTAAAAATCGGCTAAGTCGTTTGGTCGCAAGGTCGCAAAATTGGTCGGAAAGCAGTCGCAAATCTAAACGGTTGAAGATACAAAAAATTTATGAG
This sequence comes from Sinelater perroti, assembly GCA_036346155.1. Taxonomy (NCBI): domain Eukaryota; kingdom Metazoa; phylum Arthropoda; class Insecta; order Coleoptera; family Elateridae; genus Sinelater; species Sinelater perroti. The sequence goes on along the minus strand of JARFIY010000329.1, from coordinate 4,363,324 downwards.
AATAAAAATGATTTATTATCATGAGATAAACATGAATTTAAAATAAAAGTTGGTAAAATAGGAACTCGAAAAAAAATTGACTCAGGATTTTTAATATACCGGGTGTTCATAAAATGTTTCGGGAAATTTATATTACTGGATAGATCAAACCGAGACGAACAAAAAATTAAAATGAAATTTTTTGATCCGAGGACAAATAAATAAGTTATAGCCAATTAAAAATTAATTAAACGGACCAATCACAGCGCGCTCGAGAGCTACCGGGCCGACTGCGGAGGACGGGGAGCGCTTGGCCGCAGGAGGAGCACGCAGGCTGTGCGACCGAGCCCGCACGGTTACCTTCAGTGACGTAGCAAAATTGTAAGTACGAGTCAATTATTGTCTTGTACTGTTTGTTTTAATCAGCTTTCAGTGTTGGACTCGCGCCTCGTCCTTTTTAAAATAACAAGTTCTGGGACAAGAGCAGCGCAGGGCCGATATATATATATATATATATATATATATATATATATATATATATATATATATATATATATATATAATAAAATCCAGATTTTTAGGTTTTATTCTTGTTTTAGGAACATACTACTTATTTTATTTGTCTTTATTGTAGTTTTATATTATGTATTTTATGATCCCCGCGACACTACCATAATTTCTGTTTTCTATGTGTATCTTTACGTTTAAATTATGGAATTAACTTTCCGACATCTCGAGGCTGTATTGTAAATTGTTTTATGATTAGAACATCTTCTGTTTTCTTCCTTTGCTAGTCTCTTCATTTTTTCCATTCTTTAATGCTTTGTCTAGCTTTCTCTACGCCTTTGCTTCGCCCCAATTTTTGTTTCAAATTCTTTTGACTGTTAATTATTTTTGTTATTATTATACAATCGTTTTATTCTATTCGTTTATTAATCTTTTTTATATCGTTTTTTGTAGGTAAACTTTTAGAAATGTATGCCAAATGTCACTTCGGATAGTAAAAACGTGCAAACGTGAAATCAACGGATGGCGGGAAATCACTCGCGTATTGGTTTACTTATATCATGCCTACAAAACAAAGTAAATTAAAGAAAAAGCAATATAAAGTTATAACATTGGAAAGTTATGGAGCACATTCCACAAATTGTTGTACAATATTATAAAGTAATTTACGAGAACATTTATTAACCAGTGTGAATAATAGAGTGCTAGATCAAGGTCGTAGAGGAAGATAACACTGATGTGGGAACAACACATATTAAAAGTGTATCTAGTCACAACAAACGATTAGTACAAATAAATGCAAAACTAAAAAAAGAGATTGATATAGCAGTAAAAAAAAAAAAGTTTTATAAGTAAAGTAAAAGGTAATAAAATTCCTAGCACTAAAAGCTGAAATAAAAACTACTAGAAAAAATAGAAGAATTTAAGGAAATTAAGGATATAACCAAAACAGCAAATAATAACGTAAGAAATAAAAAAAACAACAAAAACTCGAAAAGAATCGACCAACAAACAAATAAATTTGATAGAACAAAAATAGAGAAACGGAAAAGCATGTTGGTAATCAAGGATTAATATTCAAAAAAAAAAGAAAAAATTTCTTGCTAGTAAATTGAGTGGAAGCAGAAGTAAAGACAGTAGTTACACTAAAAAATAAAAAGGCGTAACTACAAACTTGGTAAAAATAAAATATTGGAACGAGAAACAGCCAGTTACAAAATTAAATATAAATTAAAAGAATCAAATATTTACTTTGACAACATGATGCCGAAAAGAAGATTATTTTTATAAAATGTTTATTTGCCAGATCAACACTTTTGTATTATATATGGCATTGTTAGTATATGTTACAAGTGACTAATATAACAGATAAGGTATGTTGATTCCTCGGTCATCTCTTCGTCTGATAATAATTGGTCTTGGGGGAGTCTTTGTTTTAGCCGGGAATGAATGTTCCGCTTGCCAAGGTTATAGTGAGATGCTCCATCGCATGCCTTGATGTTGTTAAGAACTTTTTTGGTGATTGTTTTTATGTACTCTTCTATAGTTGGAACTCCTAGTTCGTAATGTAACTCAGTATTTCTGATAAACCACGGTGCGTCTACTGCGATTCTTAGAACTTTATTCTGTAGCCTTTGTAGTTTGATTATGTTTGTTTTTGATGTGGTACTCCAGATTGGTACTGCGTAAAGTGCTAATCGTCTTATGAGGGAAGTTTACATCATGTTTGCGCATTTGGTTATTAGTTTTGATTTCCGATTTAATAATAGGCATAACTGTGCTAGTCTTACATAACTTTGAATGAGTTTATGGTTGATATGCTGCTTCCAAGAGAGTTTTGTATCTAAAGGTATTCCTAGATATTTTACTGTTTTATCAGGGGTATTCCATTCGATCATTTGGTTGTTAACATAAATGTTAGATGGGTTGCGAATTCTTCTGAGTGTGAATATTTTTGCATGGCATTTGCTCGAGTTAATTCGTATACTCCAGTCACTAAACCATTTACATAATTTATTTATAGTGGCCTGTAGTAGTTGTGCTGCTTTCGTAAGATCGTTGCTTAGTGTAATTATGACTGTATTGTCAGCGAATGTTGCTAAAATGGCTTCTACATTTGGCATGTCTGACGTGTAGATGTTAAATAAAAGTAGTCTGAGGGACTCTAGCTCTTATACTTTTAGTATCTGAGACTTCGGTATTTATTTTCACTGCGAAGTTTTTATTCTCGAGAAAAGAGAATAGTATTGCCTTTAGGTAGTTGGGTAATCTTAGTTTCAATAGTTTTCTTTTCAGCCCCTCGAGCCAGACCTTATCAAAGGCCTGTGCTACATCAAGGAAAACGGCTGTTACGTACTGTTTGTTTGCGTCTCCAGTTTCGATTGTTTCAACTATTCTCTGAAGTTGGAGCGTGGTTGAGTAGGTTCCTCTGAAGCCGAACTGATGTGGGGGGAGTATGTTAAATGAGATCACTTCTTTATTAAGGCAAGTGTAGATAACTTTTTCTAACAGTTTGAATAGAGATGTTAATAGACTTATAAGTCTGAGTTTTTCTGGGCGTTTTTTGTCATTTCCTGGTTTAGGGAATAGCAGTATTATGGCGTGTTTCCGCTGGGGCTGTGGTTGCAGGCTACCAGCGGGGTCACAGGTGGCGGATAGTGAACGGCCTCAAGATATTGAGGTTAGCTGCGAAATAAGCAGACTTGTCTGACGAATAAGCAGTCCCCGACCAAGCAACAACAATCAACGACCGAATGACCGCCGGTATAAGTGGTCCCCTCTTGCTAATCAACAGCTTGGGGTGGAGGAATTAGCAAGGGTTAGGGCACCCTCTTGCCCTGGGGGCGAGAAATCGTCCTTAAAGTCGGAAGAACTAACATTGACGAATATATTAGTGAACGGCATGAAGATACGGAAGGCAACGGGAAACCACCGTATTAAAGATCATAAGATATCCCTAGTACAGATAAAATCATGGCTGATTTCAAGACGAAATGTTCCGAGTTTATAGTCCCCAATCGGATCTCCGGGGGACAGTTTTGAATAATGCTGAGAGAAAAGTAGTGAAAGGAAAAGAAGAACAAAAATAAGCGACGTGGAATGTGAAAAGCTTGTTTACAGCGGGCAAAATAGACAACACTGTCCTTGAAATGAGACGTTTAAAAATAAATGTATTAGGTATTAGTGATGTGCAATGGCCGGGGACGGGAAAGTACCAAACTACAAACGGCATGATGTATTACTCTAATAATGACGACCCATCATATCGATACGGAGTGGGAATCATTGTGGATAAGGCAACCAATAAAACAGTGACGAATTTTACGCCTATCTCTGAAAGAGTTATGCTAATAAAACTAGAAGCACAACCAACTAAAATAAACATAATTCAGGTCTACGCACCAACCGCTGAAAAAAGCGAAAACGAAATCGAGACATTCTATGAACAGTTAAATTCTGCACTAAAGTTAACAAAACAACATGAAGTTACAATAATCCAAGGTGATTTCAATGCAAAAGTCGGCCGAAGAAGCATCGATACCTGTGTAGGAGAATATAGACTAGGCACACAAAATGAAAGAGGGGAAAGACTAGTCGAGTTCTGTCAAACCAACAACTTTGCAATAAACTTCCAAACAGGAGACTATACACTTGGAAGGCTCCTGCAGATGGGATAAGGGGTATTATAAGGAACCAAATAGATTACATACTCATAAACCAAAGATATAAAAACTCTATAAGATCAACAAAAACATATCCAGGGGCAGACGTCTCCTCGGATCACAACCCAGTAGTAGCAACATGTGAAGTAAAATTTAAAAAAGTAAAAAGACAAAGTTAAGCAATAGAATTGACACCGCAAAACTAAAAATATGGAGATACGTAAAAAAGTAGAAGAACAAGTCAACAGCAACCTAACTAATGCAATACCAAATATTAAGCAAACAAAAAATGTCAACGAGAAATGGAAATACATACAAACAGCAATTATGGATGCCGGTAAAAACATCATGATGACAACAAAGAAAGCTAAAAAGAGATGGATGAATGAGGAAATACTTAAACTAATGGAAGAAAGGCAAAAACACAAGACCACAGATATCAGAATATCAATAAGAATATAAAAAGAAAAATAAAAGAAGCCAAAGCGAAGTGGTTGTCCGATAGATGTGAAGAAATAGAAGATTGCGAAAGAAAACACGACAACTTCAATTTGCATAAGAAAGTAAAAGATATGGCGGGAATAAGAAGAATAAACCAATCATATATTCTGAAAGACGAAAATGGGAATACCGTAACGAGTGTAGAACAGAAACTTAAGACATGACAAAATACATAAAAGACACGTTTAACGATGAAAGAACTAATACACCGCAGTGGGATACTAATAATAAAATAGGCCCCGAAATACTTAAAAGCGAGGTAATACATGCGACCAAACAAGTAAAGAGTGGTAAGGCGGTCGGGCCTGATGAAACACCAATTGAACTAATAAAACTGATAAAAGAAGAGACAATAGATGTGCTACTTGAGCTATTTAACTTAATCTACCAAACAGGCATGATACCAAAAGACTGGCTAACCTCAACTTTTGTAGTACTCCCCAAGAAGAAAAACGCAAACAAGTGCTCAGAATACAGGACTATAGCATTAATGAGCCACAACTTAAAAATATTTCTGAGATTAATACACAACAGAATATCCAGAAAACTTGATTATGATATCAGTAACACACAGTTTGGCTTCAGAAACGCTATGGGAACTAGAGAGGCGCTGTTCGGTATAAATGTGTTGATGCAGCGATGCTTGGACATGAACTATGAGATCTATGCCTGTTTCGTGGACTTCGAAAAGGCATTTGACAAAGTCCAACATGAAAAACTAATAGAGATTTTAAAATCAAAAGATGTGGATGAAAATGACATCAAGATCATATGTAATCTATACTGGGGCCAAACAGCAAGGATTAGAATTGACAATGAAACATCAGAGGAGATTGAAATTCTCCGGGGAGTAAGACAAGGCTGTGTGATGTTTTATTATTTAACGTATATAGTGAGGCCATCTTTCAGGAAACCCTAGAAGAACGCAAGGAAGGGGTAATAATCAATGGCGAAATCGTCAATAATATAAGATTCGCAGACGATACCGTTATAATAACAAACAACATAGATGATTTACAAGATCTAATACAAAAATTGAACAACACATGCAAGGAGTACGGGTTAAATATGAATCTGAGCAAGACTAAATTTATGGTAGTAACTAGAACAGCAAATGCTAATGCAAATATTACCATAAATAACACAATAATAGAAAAGGTAGACACATATAAATACTTAGGAACATGGGTAACTAACGATGCAAATCACTCAAAAGACATAAAGACAAGGATAGAAATAGCCAGGAATACTTTTGTAAAGCTCAAAGGTTTCCTTTGTAATAGAGACCTCAACTTAAATCTTAGAACAAGAATATTACGCTGCTACGTCTTCTCAACCCTATTATATGGAACCGAGGCTTGGACCGTAAGACAGAACGAAGTCAAGAAAATAGAAGCCTTTGAGAGATGGTGTTGTAGAAGAATGCTTTGCATTTCATGGGTGGACCATATCACAAATGCCATAGTCCTACAAAGAATGGGCAAAGAAGAAGAAATAATAAAAACAATAAAACGGAGGAAGCTAGAATACTTGGGACACATAATGAGGGGCGAGAGGTACGAGGTGCTAAGACTGATAATGGAGGGCAAAATACAAGGGAAGAGAAACATAGGGAGACGGAAAATGTCCTGGCTTCGAAATCTTAGAGAATGGTTCGGGATAACATCGGCAAAACTTTTCAGAATTGCTGTAAACAAAGTGAAGATAGCCATGATGATCTCCAACCTCCGTTAGGAGACGGAACATCAAGAAGAAGAAGAAGGCGTGTTTCCATGCTTTTGGAAAGTGGCCCATCTTCAGACAAGCATTAAATATTTATATTAGGTAAGCTATGGATTTCATAGTTAAATGTGTTAACACAATTTTTGGTATGAGGTCGTAACCGGAACTTTTTCTTTTGGGGAGTCTGGTGATTAAAGCTTGTAGTTCGTGAGGCGAAGTTGGTTCTTTATGTTCAGTGATGACAGGTAGGTTTCTTTCGATGTAGTCAATTGTAGATGCTGCTTCTGTTGAACTGCATATGATTTTTCGTGTGAAAGCACTTTCCAGATGGTTGGCGAATGCCGCGGCTTTTTCTGCATCAGTATAGTTGCTGATACTATCTGTAATTGTTGGAATTTTGTTGTGCCATTTGTTCTTTTTGTTGCTTTCCACATCCTAGGGTCGTTCGGTTCAAGCTCTTCAATGTATTTTTGTTATGCGGTTATTCTTATTTCGTCTAACTCTTTTTCTTTTAGGTGGTGTGTTAGGTAGTTGAGCGATCGATTATTATATGGGTGTCGAATTCGTTGCCATTCAACAACGTTGTTGTGGTCGTAAAGCTCTAAACGCTAACAACGATATTTGCACGTCTGGGTATTTGTTTAGAAAATCAGTATATAAATTTTTATGCCTCGAAACAGTAGGTGCTTCTGAAACAAATAAATTATTTTATTTTAAAAAATTATTTTCACATCTCTAAAAAATTAAGTTTATAATTTTATTATTGCAGCTTACCGTTTCATGTTATCGTTTACCATTAACAACGACCGACTTAACGTCTTTTATTCCAGGCATAACTCGACTGACGTCATTTGACAAGAAAAATGCTTTAACTTTTTCGATTAGATCTACACTCATAGCTCGGCCTTTCTTCTTGTCGGGGAAAGCTCCGTATCCATGATTAGCAAGCAAGCTTTGTGCAATAGAGACCATTCGTCTACTTACACTAAATTCTCTTGCCGTTTTCCAAATCGACCATTTTTCTGATAACATTGTCAAAAGTGCAATTTTTTCGTTTCTAGTTGTTGCGCGAGACAAAGCTACTTGAAAGTCACCGATCCGCTTGTTCAAATCAATACCACTACAATCATTCGGACTGCTACCACCAAATGACTCACGTTCAAGATCATTATCTGCATTTGACAAATTTAACTCAATTTTTTTGCAGGTAATTACATCTTGAAAAGCAGCCACGAGTTTCATTCTTTTGTTTTTATTGTCTACAGCTTTGCACACGTAATCATTATTGTTTTTTGTCGAATCTGATTTCATTTCTTCTTCCTCTTTCATTTGTACTTCTTCCTCTTCTTCTTTTTGTTCTGAATTAATATTTTCTCTCGGTTTTTTTGTTGTATGATTTATTCTTTTAAATTTTTATTTTGGTAGAGCATATAATCCACTCAAAAAGGAGCATACTTTTCCGAAATAAAGGTTAAATTTTTATCAACACAACTATGTTTTTTTTTAAGGGGTTGCGGCAATTAGGTGCACTTATGCAGATGAAAATAACACGTGCGTAAAGTATAAGTCTAAAGAAACGTGACTATAGAAGTTGTATGCATGTTTGTACTGTACGGCCCGCGATTCGCATTTGTTTATCGATGCGCGGTGAATTCAAAAAATTAGATTTTTTCTCATGATACAAAAAGTATTGTATTAAACGTTTGTAAATAATTTTGCAAGTTAGCTGTTAATAATAAGTAATATAAGTGTATATGCAAATTAAATTTATCGCACAAACGTAAATGTAAAAAAATACAGATCAGAGTAGACGGGTGCCCGCTGGCGAGGCGCGGATGCTCGCGATGCCGCGACAGTGCCTAAGCCTACGTTTATAGAAAACACAAAATTTTTGTGCATATCATTAGCTTAACGTTAGAAGAATAAAATAAAAAAAATTATTGTTCTACCTAATCCAGAAGTTAAATAAATTTCAAATTGTTTATTAAAAAATTAATTTTTTAGAAATAAATTTTAAAAAAATATATAATATTAATATACCATCTCATTCTTCTATTATTCTTATACTTACCATTAAAATTTGGTAAAGTTTTATGAAGAGCTCGCTTAATAATCGATTTGAAGAAAAAGAGGTCTAAAAACTAATTTGTTTATAACTTATGCAAAAATAAAAATATTTAAAAAATATTTTAGGGCATTTATTTTTATATATAAACCTTCAATAATCACCAATTAAAAATAGAAATAAAAATAGAAAGAAATAGAAAGAAAAATAGAAAGCTCGACTACAAGTTTAGTTTCTTTTTTGGTTGTTTATACATACTAATTAGTGCGTGGCTTTGGTTTTTTAGTATTATTTTAATGCCAACAGTTTCAATGTTTGGTGTAGTTGGATCGGTATGAAGTTGTGTTTGATCTGCTTTTTGACTAATATGGCTACCCCTCCTGCTGCTTTTTCTAATATTCGATCTTTTCTGTGCACCTGGTAGACTGGTATTTTGAGGTTATCTTTTTATGAGAGGTGGATTTCTGTAAATCATGTCCACATTGTACCTTGCCATAAAGGAAATTAATAGTGATCGTTGGGCTTTTATGCCAATGCCAATTAAAGATTGTTATCTTTCTTATTATTTTTTTGTTCGTTATGGGCCATTGAAAAGGAGAGTGGAGAGGCAGGCTATTTAGCCGTGCTCTTGTGGTGCGGTGTGGGGAACTAAGTACGGCCCGTTTTGAAAAGTAAGACCGGGATGCGATGCGAAAGACTTGCGGGGTGGTTAAATGTGGATAAAATAAACACGACCGAATTGGCCGCGTTACAGGTCGAATATCTTGCGGGATAGTTATCTGCGGGTTGGTTAAGCACGACCGAATTGACCGCGTTGCGGATCGAGTATATCTCTTGCAGGAAATCTTAATTCGACAGCACTTTTCGTCTCAAAGGGTGCCGCCGACGGCTTATGCAGACTCGCCGGCTAAGCAAAAGCCCATAAGCCGTTTTGTGTGCGATAGCAAAACGTGGCGGCAGATATCAAAGCCCCCAGCATACCGCCACGATACACAGGCGGTTCAAGGGCGAAAAGGCCCCCACACCAGAGAGGGAGGAGTGTCTTTGTGATAAATGCTCTAATTTAAGGGATAAACGGGGCTAGAAAGTCAATTAGGATTTTGATTAAGTTGTTTGGCTTTGTGTTGTTAATTTGTTGTTGTGCTTTAGGGTGGGGTATATTGAATGTATTGTAGCTTATGTTTGGGGGATTATTATGTTGCGTTTGGGTTTGTGATAAGTTTAGGGGAGTGTTCCATGCGTTTTCTATGTGTAGCCGTCTATTAAGGTTTGGTCGGTTTGCCGTTCGTTTTTGAAGTTTTAGATGATGTTTGCATCCGCGGTAGCTCGCTACGTGATTTTGCCCACAGTTTGCGCACGTAGGTGGATCTTTTGCTTTTTTGGGACGCTGATTGTAAAGATGTTTTCCTACACACTTTACGCATCGGAGTTCAAGGGTGCAATAATTTTTAGTTTGAAAATATTATTGTCAACGGTGACATTGAAGAATACTTGTTGGTTGCTTTCTTGTCTCAACTGTAACTATTGAGTGGCATAATTATTTTTAGTTTCAATTTTTTTTTTGCGTCTTCGTTATCTGTTAAGTCTACTGCGCATACGGGCAGTGGTTGTTTATCCTTGGTAAGTAATGGCGTTGTTTTTATTATTAGTAGTATTTTAAATTTGTGTTCGAGTTCCTAAATTGTGAGCGAAATTGGAACATTTTTAATTACAACACTAAATAGCTTGCGATTTGTGTTTTGGAAAGTATGGGACTTGATTTGATTTTCTTTTAGGTAATCGGATATTTTTCTGTAACCTTCCTGCTTTCCTAAATTTATTCTTATTGAATTTTCATTGCAAAATGTTGTGAACTCGCCTGTTGGTATTTGTTCTTTATGGTTGATATCGCTTTGCAAATAGATGGGCGGGATTGTAATTAGTGATGCTGCGGTTTCTGGTTTATTTGTAGTAGTTGTGTCGGTTTGATTTTTTGTTAATTTATTTTCTATATAAGGTGGCAAATAGAATTTGTTTTGTGATAATTGTAGTGGTGTCCACATGTACCGTTTCTAAACTGCATTTAACGGTGGTGATAAGGCATCCGATTTGCGTTTATTTAACATTTGTATTTCCATTGGTAGGTCATTGTCGATTGTATTATTATAACTTATTTTAATATAACTGCAGAAAAGCGGGTTATAAGATGCACTGATAGCGGAGCGTTCACGTAGTGCCCACACCGTTTCACTACTCGCACGCGATTCGAAAAGAAGAGGCATCTAGAGAGAAATAAAGAAAATTGCTAACAACATAAGTAACAGACGCAGAACAAAAATTGGACATAAGAAAATTATCTTAAATGAAGCACGATTTTTCTGGTATGGGGATGAAGAAAGTAATATACAAAACAAAAAACTGAAAACAAAAGAGGATCGAATCAACATAAAGACGAAATCTGCGAAGGACATGGGCGATAATAAACAATTAGAAATATATGAAAAACAGAAAAACTATGTGAGACAGTAAAGATTAAAAATTATAAAAATAATAATAAAAGGCAGCAACGTAAACATGAAAAGAATAGTAAATTTCCACATAAAAGTTCTAAGAATCACAGTAATCAAACAAAAATAGAAGAGCACAAAAAGTACATAAGAAATAGTTGCTCTTCTTGTCAAAAAATAGTAAGAACAAAACGCGGAATAGGGCTAAAAATAACACCAAATACACTATAAATTTTTATAAATGAAGAATATATACATAAAAAATACCAAGATAAAAATAATAAAACTAAAAGAGAAAATATAAATGTGGAAATAGCGTATAGGCAAAATTACAATGCAGAAGAAAAAGTTAAATCTTCCAAGTAAACAATAGACAAAAGAGGAAAATAGAGTTGTCATAGGAGATTTATATGAACAAGTAGAGAAACAGAACTTGTGTATAAAAAAGTAATTAAAAAATAAAAGGAGGTAATAAAAACAGTGACGGAGACAGAATGATAGAAATAAGTATATAAAATAATATAATAAATAAAAAATATCAAATTCTAACAAATTATTGACTGCTTCTTATTAAACATAGATAAGAAAATTTACAGGATATTTAAGTAGAAATAAGAACTAACCACTACCTGGTAAAAATATATTCAATAAGAGAAATAAAAAGCAGATAAGAGAACATTAAAGGAAAAATAAAACGTTTTAACTAAAGGATTTTAAGTACCAAAAAAATATATATATTAAAATATTAAACAAACAAAATAAAAAAACAGGAAACTTAAATAAATCATAAGAAAAATAGAAACAGTTTAAAAATAATTACAAACTATAAATAAAATTTGAAAAAATATGACAAAAAGCGATAAAGACAATCAAAATCCATTTTAAAAGAGTTAGCTCAGATTTTTATATATAATTTAAAGAAAAATGGCGGATACACAATAACAGAAGATGTGTATATTATTTTAAAGAACTAATAAAAACGGAAACTAATCTATCCAAAGGACAAGGAGAAACAAACAAAATTAAAGAAATAAAGAAATACTAGAGTTAAAGGGCTCAAAGATAAATCAAATTCAAAAAATAAACCAATAAGGGACACTGTAACACTAAACGATAAAATATATGGAATAAAAAGGAATAATTAAATTTACAAAATTGCGAAATAAAATTATGAAGAGCACGAAAATACCAAGAGCATGTAATGTAGGAATTATATATAAGAAAATAGATAAAAAATTTTGAGATAATTAGAGGACATGTACATTAATAAGCGCACCCGCAAAAGCATTTGCCAGAAAAATTAAGATAAATATAAGAACAGTGTAGAAAATTCAACAAAGACTTTACTTAAAATTTCCTGCCGAACAAGGCAACAAAAAACTAATTGAGAAAGACAAATGCTTGTGTGGTTTATAGACTTTGAAAGAGCTTTTGACGAAATAAAAAGAATAATAGTAGACAATCCAAAAATATATATTGAAAGCATGCAATCTTATTTGACGGAAATATTTAAAGGCAAATGTGACGCAACAGCCTAAAAATACACGTGAGTCAATCAATACCATATTTTAAAATTGTTCCAATAATAATCCCTACATTTTGCAATAATTAATTTACAATAATACTATATTTTTTATTTTTATTATAAGTTGTTAACGCAAATAAATACCAATAGAATAAATTGAAATTTATCAGAAAACAATTTGTTGTATATGTATATGAAAGAACTCATTTAGAATTTACGTACAACCATTTTTTCTAAATAATTTGAACAAAGTAGGATAACGTAAATGTGATAATACCTAAATTAAATTTCTGCAACATACCTATTAACCAATAACGAATAAATTTGCCATTAACCTTACCTTGCCTATTTCAATCGGGTGCCAAGTCTATTAACTCCCCAACACTCACCTACAATTCAGTGTCGATTGTTCTGACAGCTAACAATTGGAACACAATTATATGCACCGCAACCAAACCTCTCCGTTAATCAATTAAATTCAAGCGGTATCTAGACATGCTAGAGCTGATAAGATCAATTTGACACAAAAAGATACTTTCTAAAAAATATCGTTTCCATGTTGCTTTATCAGTTATGTAACTGCATATACGAGGTTTGTCCGGAAAATGTTAATATATTAAAAACTGGATTTCATAGTCGTGACATTAACTGCAACGAGCCGATAAGTAGACATATAGTTACATTGATAATTATTGGGTGAGTGAAACCGCATCGTTTTTTTGTGCGAAGCTAGAAAACTCGCTTGCAGGAATTGTTCAGATGATTCAAAAGGATTTCTAAAATGATCTAATGAAAACAACACAAATAAGTAAGATACATACGATTCTGAGATAGCAGCGAATGTGAGAAGCACATATTAAAGAGGGAGTTCTAAAGAATTTTGTTAGTATAACTAATAGATATGAACTAGATGTACTAACCTCATAGAAACAAAACAAAAAGAAAATGAAATACTAGAAATAGGAAGAAATGTGCTTTAAGAATGGGAGGAGATTAGGGTAATTAAACTAAAATAAATATTGTAAACTTTGAAGCAATTTCAGATAAAATATGTTACTTAAGAATTTAAATATAAAATATAAATATAAGTATAATATAAAAAGTAAATATAAAAAGATAAGTATAGTTAATAAACCTGACCTGACAGAAGATAAAGGCCTAAAATCAAAAACTCATTTTTATGAAAATATAAATGAAGTACTAGAGAACATACCAAAATACGACACTAAAAAAGATAATAGGGGATTTAAACGCAAAAATTGGAAGAGAAATCTTTTTAAGAATATAACATGAGAGAGAAATCTACATAAGGAAACCAAAGCGAACGATAGATTTTAATAGAGTTTGCAGTCGATAATCAAGTAGCACATGTTTTGATCACAAAGTGACAAATCTTTTCAGATGAAAAATGTAAATCCAAATTGATTACATACTTGTAGGGAAATTTTTTTTTTAAAGCAGTCGGAGATTGTAGAAGTTACAGGAGGTCAGACAGTGGTATAGATCATGGCCTTACCTATGTTAAAATCAAAGAGGAAATTTTGGTAAAAAGTTAAAAAGGAAAGACAGTGGCATAAGTAAATAAATTACAAAAAAGAGAGATGCAACAAAACTAAAAAAATAGAAAAAAGGCTAATAGAAGAAAACTTAATAGAATATACATTAGGAAAAAAAATGGTAAAGTTGGGAAAGCTGTGATGGAAGCAATAAACCTTTGTTTAGGGAACATAAAATGCAAAACAAATATGGTTTGATAATTATTTTAAAGAAGTCTTGATAGCTAGAAATAAAACAAAAGTAGACATAAAAAATAAGCCGCTAATAAACATAAAAAATATAAACAAATCAGGAAGACAATCAGCTCTTCAAAAAATAAAGCACTTGGAAATTCAACTAAAAATAATGCTTAGAAGACCATTATATAAACAGAGAAGTAAAAAAAAACTTTTACCAAGATGTAAAAAATCCAAACAATATACTATCTCTAAGACAATTTGCTGTAGTAACGAAAAAAGGTGCTTCTAGGAGAAACAAATTAAAAATTAGATATGCATCACTTTGAAAGTTTTCTTAGCAAACAAGGTGAAAATATACAAGGACAGCAGAACAGGTACCCACAGATCTATCAGAAAATAATTAAGGGGAAGTAGAAAAGTCTACAGAACAGAAAGAAAAATAATAAAACTACAAAAAATAGGAAGAATGGAACCCCAGTAGAGATTTTCAAAGCAGGCTGACAAAAATTATGTAAAAAGTTGTATTATATAATACTGAAAGTATGGAAGAGAGGAAGAATCCTAGAGTGTTGGAATATTTAAATGTGCAATATTTAAAAGAAAGAGAAAATAGTAATCGAAAATTATAGATGAATTGTCCTTTTAGACGTAGTATAAAAATCATTACCGAAAATTATAAGTAGTCTATAAAAAATATTTGGGAACACAGCTATTGAACAATAGATTAGTTATTTACATTAAAAAATATTTAAAATAATAGTTACGAGCAAAATCTAAGACTACACACGCTATTTGTGGATTTTAAACAATCATACGACGTTATATCTCAATCCTCTGCTAATAATAAAAATACCTGTCAAACTGATACAAGGTGACCCAATTTCTACAGTGATAAGAAAATGTCAGTTTAAATAATCAGGAACAATATTCAAAAATTCACACCAATGCCTGGAATTTGCAGATGATTTGGCAATCATAGCGAGAACGCAGGAAGAGCTAAAAGACTGCATAAAAAATTCATAATAAAGGCAAAGAAAGTGGGAGCAAAGCTAAATATTGAAAAAACAAAGTTTATGGTAATGGGAACAGGAAAACAGCAGCAACGGGTGAACTTTGAATTAATGTTAGGAGAAGACAAATATAGTTTTGAAAGTGTGAAACAATTGTTTACCTTGGAGTAAAACTGCACCCCAGAGAAGAAATTGAAAGAAGGTTGCTACTTGGAACAAAAAGGGCAGGTTCTTTGATGAAGATACTGAGAGCAAAAGAATTATCATATGCCACAAGGATTGGACTCTACCAAACAGTAATCAGACCAGTGACACTATACGCAAGCGAAACATGGGTTTTGAGGGTAACAGATATAAGGAAATTAAAATTTGGAAAAGGAAAATATTAAGGATGATTTATGGGGGTATAAAACAAGGTGAAATATAGAGAAGAAGAACAAACGAATAGTTACTGAACTTGTACAACACCAGTATAATTCCATTAATCAGGCAAACCATAATTAAATGGATAGGACACTTAGCACGCATGACAGATGAGAAAGTATCAAAAACAGTCACTTTTGAGAAAATGCATGTAAGTACAAGAAGAAAACCAAGGAAAACCTGGAAAAAGTGCGTCGAAGAAGATTTGCTAGAACTGAAAATACCTATTTGGGAAGCACATACGACAGACAGAAACAAATGGAAAAAAGTGATAAAATAGCCTTGGGCCTTTTAAACTAATTTACATACATATAAGCACTTTCTGATTTTACGAATAGACGATAACTTATCAAACAAAAAGAAATAAACCCAAAGTTAATTCCACTGATACAAAAGCTGTTATTCCCATTTTCAGCCTTACTCTCCCAACTTAATAGAAAAACGCTTTCCATACCTAAACACAAGAAACAATAGCTAAGTCTCGCCAATCGTATGGAAACCTCTAATGACCTTACATCATCAATTACGCAACTTATAGATTCTTTTAGGAAGTAGCCAAACTGAAGCTTCGGGTAAAGAGCTAAGCTTTTTGAAAATGACATTAAAACGAATCTTTCTTCCTATTTCAAACTTCCAATATCCTTAATTTTGCTTTGTTGCTTCCTACTTCCTCCTTTTCTTCATACCGCTTCCTCTTGTTTAATTTTCATCTCTCTTTTCTCTTCCTCCCTTCCTCATATCTTTTTTTAGTTTTTTACGCCGTATTTATTTACAACGTATGTTTTTCATTTCTCTTTGTAGGAGTTAGTCGCTCCTCTTTGCCGACCGATATCCCTAAGTTTACTTTCATCTCATTATTATATGAGAAAAGAAAACCTTATAAATGGCACACAATAATTCATTTCATATACAATTATGGTGAGAACACTGTAGACAGCGAGCGCGAGTGGATGTGCCATATCGTGTTCGATTAAGTTATCACCAGTGCCCGTTCTTGACCCTGCAGTGATTTATATTTAATTCTGTCGAGTTTTACACCAAATGTGTAAGTTAAAAACTTTTACTACATTTTCAAACTTTGGTGATTAAAAACGCACAAACATCATCACAAGTTCTGTAAATACAGAATGTGTACAACAATGGCTCAAATATGTTTATACCCCAGTCACAAATTTTATATAATCCACAACAACCTCAATTTGGAAATCAACAACCACTTCAATTCAATTATGCGCCGTTCCCGCTAACCAGTAATGTCATGCCGACGCCTCAACATCAGAACCCTCTGCCACCACCACAAAATTATACTAATATAAAATTCTTCTCTTCTGTCTCAACCCCTAATCAAAATCCAAACCCGCAACTAATAACAGAATAAATAGATATCGATGACTCCTCCGAAGAGGAAGTAACAGAAAATCAAAACCAACACAAATGGCAACAATACAAAAAACCACACAAAAAACGCAGAAGAACTACAGCCGAACGAACACAACCAGAAAATGCAATCAACTCTCAAAATCGATTTACTGTACCAGCTAGAGGTACCACACAAGAGACCCAACAAGATTTTAGTGAAAGTTCCGTACAAAAAATTCCTAAGCCCCCGCCTTTATACCTATACTTAGAACGGCAACAATACAGCACTAAAGCACTTTCAAATAACACAATTAAAATAAATACTAATATTGCTGACTCCTATAGAAACCTAATCACCCATCTAAAAACTGAACGAATTATATACCATGCCTATCAATTAAAGGATGAAAGAGCATACAGAGTGGTAATTCGAAATCTACATCACTCTGTTGACACCAAGAAAATTAAAGAAGAACTAAAAAAGCACGGCCACACTATAGGAAATCTCACCAACATCATACACAGAGCAACTAAAGAGCCTCTGCCTATGTTCTTTGTTGATTTAGAGTCGGCTCAGAATAATAAAAAAGTGTTTGAATTGAAGCACCTTAATTACCAACTAATAACCGTAGAACCGCCCAGAAAGAAAAGAACAATAATACAGTATACACGATGCCAGGCATATGGACATAGCAAAACTTACTGTACCAAGCCCTTCCTCTGTGTAAAATGTGGAGGAGAACACAATACCAAGGAAACTCCCGCGCAATGTGCACTGTGTCAAAGCACACACCCCGCCAACTATAAGGGTTGTCAAGTGTATCAGCAACTACAAATAAATAGAGGTAAATCATCTAGCCTTCCAAGAACACCTATTGTAAAGACATCCAATACACCAATAACTGTGCAGCATGCATACACCTCAAATTTAAACAATTCAAGTTATGCCCAAGCAGCATCACATCACCGCACGTACAGCCAACTCGAAGATAACAGCAACAATGACATCTCACTATCTAAGTTTTTAACTAAATTTGAAACAATGTTCACGCAGCTTATGAACCAGAACAACACGATGCTTAATCTGCTCACAATGTTAGTCAACAAATTGCAATAATGTATACTTTACGCATAGGATTATGGAATGCAAATGGACTAGCTCAGCATCGCATTGAAGTCGAGCTCTTTCTCAAACAACATAAAGTCGACATCCTACAGATCTCAGAAACCCACTTTACCGAATACAGTTACTTAAATATCCATAATTATTCAAAATACTCTACAAATCACCCAGCCGGTACAGCCCACGCTGGCTCAGCAGTAATTATCAGTAATAAAATCTCTCACCACATAATGGAAGATTTCTCCACTGACTACTTACAAGGTACCATCCCCAACGTCAAGAGTATTACCGGTCCGCTAGTGTTTGCAGCCATATATAGTCCACCCAGACATAATATTCGACAACACCAATACGAAATATTCTTTCATAAATTAGGGAATAAATTTATTGCTGTGGGGGACTATAACGCCAAAAACCCACTTTGGGGATCCAGACTAACTACCACCAAAGGCCGAGAACTGTTTAAGACGCTGCAGACACACAACTATGGTATATTGGCTACTGGTGAGCCCACATACTGGCCGTCAGATCCAAACAAGATTCCTGACACAGTGGACTTCTTTGTCACCAAAGGCATCTCCTCAAATGACTGTAAAGTGGAAACCTGCTACGATCTTCTCTCTGATCATTCTTCCATAATCGTCACATTGAGCACATCAGTTATAACCAACGAACTGGGACATGTACAAAAAGTACCTCACTGCCAATATATAAATTCCAGCTAATCTAAAGACACCAGACGAAGTTGACTTAGCCGTGGAGCACTTTAACAATATCGTACATCAAGCAGCTCACATTTTTACGCCAACCGAACATCTCAAAGCAGAGCTTATTGAAAACTATCCCTTTTACATTAAATCCAAGCTTGCCGAGGAGAGGAGAGCTAGGAATGTATGGCAACGAACCAAACATCCTGCGGAGAAAACCAGACTAAATAGGCTAACCCGAGAACTCAAACAGGCACTCCAAGATTGGAAAAATAAAACATTTAAAGAATATGTAAGCAACCTTTTTCCATCTGCACATGATGAGTACACACTAGGGAAAGCTACTAGCAAATTTAAACGTCCAAAAATGCATATACCACCGGTTCGTAAAGATGATTGCACATGGGCTCGAACAGATGACGAGAAGGCCGAGCTGTTCGCAAACCACCTCTCCGGTATCTTTCGATCTCACCCAATAGCAGTCCCTCATGAAGAAGAAACTGAGATTTTCGATTATCTACAGGCTCCTTGTCAATTAAGCCCGCCTATACAACACGTTACACCTGCTGAAATAAAACTTGTGATTAAACATTTACATAACGTTAAAGCACCGGGCTACGATTTAATAACTGATAAAGTCCTTAAAGAATTACCTCATCGAGCCATAATGGCTCTCACGCGCATATTTAATGCAACTTTACGATTGCAGTATTTTCCAATCCAGTGGAAATTTGGGCAAATCATTCTTATCCTTATCACGAAGCCGCGTCCTACCGGCCGATAACCTTACTCCCATTACTCTCAAAAGTTCTAGAAAAACTAATCCTACAAAGATTGTTACCCATAATTGTAGATCATGAACTTATCCCACCACACCAGTTCGAATTCAAACAGCAACATGCTACCATAGAGCAGATACATAAAGTTGTAGATGTCATTGAGCAAGATATTGAAGAAAACAGATATTGCGTGGCGGCGTTTCTTAATGTCAGCCAGGCATTCGATAGGGTCTGGCATCCTGGCCTATTGTATAAAATCAAAAAAGTACTGCCCCACCAATACTACTTTCTTATCCGATCATATTTAAGTGAAAGGCACTTTCAAGTTAAATACAGCGACAGCTTGTCCAGTTTCCATCAAATTAAAGCAGGTGTTCCCCACTTAATTTATACGGCAGACCTCCCTCATCAAGACCAGGTTGCCATTGCAACATATGCGGATGATACGGCATTATTAGTATCACATAGAGATCCACATCAAACTTCCGCCATACTTTAACGCTACCTCACCACACTGCAGGAATGGCTTTGTAAATGGCGCATAAAAATAAATGAAGCAAAATCGACTGCCATAACTTTCACCATAAAGCACGGAACTGCTCCCCCCGTCTTCCTAAATGACATCCAAATCCCAATCCAGGACGAAACAAAATACCTTAGCATGCATTTTGACAAAAAACTCACATGGAAAGCCCACATAGCTAAAAAGAGAAAGGAATTGGACATCAAAATGAAGAAAATAAGTTGGCTCCTTGGTCGAAGATCACATTTATCGTTAACTAACACAGTGCTAGTGTATAAAACAGTGCTAATTCCAGTGTGGACTTACGGCATCCAACTGTGGAGCTGTGCAAAGCCGTCGAACACTGCAGTTATACAACGGTTCCAAAACAAAGCCCTCCGCACTCTAGCCAACGCAGAATGGTTTGTATCGAACCTAACACTTCATAACGACCTTAAAATACCCTGGGTGAAGGACGAAATCACCAGAAACATATCAAACTATGCTACCAGATTATCCAAACATCCCAATTATCTAGCACGCAACCTACTTGACAACGCCAATATTACCAGACGCCTAAATCGATGTAAAACATTTGACCTTACCAACTAGTTTTAATATTTAGTTTATCGGGGTCCGTCACTGGACGGTTTCCCGTCTCATGTCTTTGTAATTCTCCAATCTCATTTGCTTGTTAGCCACTTGGCTAGTTGTAAATCACTGTGTACTAAATAAAAAAAAAAAAAATATACAATTACGTATTTCATGCTTTTTAGATCTCCATTCCAATACCTTACTTAAATTTTCCTTTCTTCGGAATGTATTTAGTTTTAAAGAAGGGGCAGAACCTTAAAAATAAATATATATATATTTAAGTTGCAATTCAATGATATATCTCATGCTAGAGTTTCCAGTTTTTATACGATTAAGAAAGTTCTTATACCTCAAGCTCAGTATAACAATCAATTATCAAACACAGATAGAAAGTACGTTTTATTATCTATACAATAATATCCCCAATTATTATCTTAATGGATAAATTAAGCAACAAAATTTAAAACAATGAAAACAAACTATTAATGTATATTTGGCTTTATGGGAATTTTTTATACTGTTACCCTTACTAGAACAATTAACAAATAAATAAATCGAAAGCTTGCCATTTTCCATTAAATAATTTGACTAATGTTTATAGGTTTCAATATTACACTTCAATTTTCTCCTCTTATAGGATAAATTTTGAGAATTAAGAAAATCAAATCCTTAATTTTTTTATATATAACCTTATATATGCCTTATTACCCCCTCTCAAACGAAAATTTTCTATGGCTTGCGGTTCCGGAAATATATTACCTCGGTCGCGCCTGCCGCCAAGCCAGAATTTGTCCTTCGGAGGCGCTCGGGTCGGCACGGAAAGGCACGAACAATGTGTGACAGCAGCAGCACTCATAATTTTTATATATATAACGAAATCTGCAGCGGCCAGTTGTCCAACTACATGCTTGAACTTCGCATAGTAGTTTTTAAAATAAATTAAAAGCTCTGTTTGACATAATTTACGTACGCCGTTGCCATGACAAATTTACGTAAACCCAGTTAGAGTTGAACTTTGACCTTTGACCTTTGACCTGTGACAGCACTATAATTTTTTATGTATAAGTGCTTTATTACCCGCTCTCAAACGAAAATTTTCCATCGCTTGCGGTTCCGGAAATATAATACCTCGGTCGCGCCTGCCGCCGGACCGAAATTAGTCCTTCGGAGGCGCTCGTCGGCACAAAGGCACGAACGATTTGACCTTTGACCTGCGTGACACAGCAGCAGCAGCAGCAGCAACAGCAGCACTCATAATTTTTTTTATATATATAATTTAATTTAGTCCTAGTATATAATAAATAAGTAACTAATTATAAATACTATATATAATACATAAAATTTATTATTGTTACCTTTGTATGTTCAAAATATTAAGACATTCCCTACAGCTTTAACAGGACATAAAAAAATATTCTTGTGTTTATAACTTTTGCGTTAATCTCACAAGCTTTGATTTATAGTAGTACTTAAACTAAATAAAACACTTTTACTTAATAATGAACCATTAAATGCGTATTAAAAAAAATAATGTCATTTAAAGTCGTATAAAAACAACTTAAAATTTACTATACGTAAGTTGATTTTTTAACCATTAGTGGTTCCTTAAATTAAATCTTCTAGAACTATTTATTAAAAGTTACAGATAACTTTAATGTATATTAAATTATAGCAAATATTCTAAGAAAATTTACTTTATACAGTTAGTATCGCTGTAATAAAAAAATTAACAAATTTTTTGGGCAGCAAACACAGGTGATATTTATTTTCATTGTCGGTTTGTAAATGACCTAATAGAGCGAGTACTTAATATAAAATAGAAGCTTTTATTACGGTCAATACGATCGAAGTGGGTGAACAAGATAGTATAACAATTTAGTTTGTAAACAGCTATTACATCTTGCTCGCAAACATAAGCTTAAAAGGTTTGCCCATTTTATTTACAAATATCTAAGCTTACATAAGCATTGCCCAAGTTTTTAAAACATGATTTATAAACATGAGAAATTTTGGCAAAATGCAAAATATTCTGATTTTATCTATGTTTAAAAATATAAAATTAATTCTACTTACAATCTTTTATTTAGATAAAACAGCATCTCTCATAGTTATTAAACGTAAAAAGCATTATATTCTAAACAGAAAAGATTACTTTGAAAACTGAATACACAATGGGCGTATTTTTGTTCAAAACACTTTAGCGTAGTACAAATGTTGGGTCATTTTTCTAAACACTTTACACCATACAAATTTTTAAGTACAATTTAGGTGCTTCTTGTAAATGCAACATACGTTCTTGTAATTATTGAAATGCTCTTATATATCATATATATTAGTTTCAATTAACTGATAGCTTCTTTAATATTATTTTCATTGTCGAAGAATTATAGAGAAGTTTTGATTAAAGTTCTTTTATGTTATTACTGAAAACAACGTTTCAAAACTACTAAATTGGCAAAAATGGAGTCTTAATTCGTGCAGTGTAAAAATAGCCTTACTTTACTTACTTAATCCTTATTCCTTTTTACCGTTAGGTGTAAGGCAGGCGGGAGAAGAGTTTGTTATGTTGCTGTATATTTTTCTTTCCATAGTTTTCTGTCCTGGGCTACTTGTTTTATACCTTCCCAGTTTATTCCCTTGTTTGCTGCTGCCTCTCTTATTCCTTCTTCCCAGGTTTTCCTTGGCCTTCCTCTTTGATTTTTACCCGGCACTCATGATTCATACACTCTTTTCACTAATCTGTTTTTGGCATACGGCACACATGACCAAACCACCTTAGTTGTCCTTCTTCTATTTTTTCCATTATGGGTTTTATCTTTAAGTCTTGTCTGTACGTTTCATTTCGGATTTTATCTCTTTTCGTTTTATTTTGTATCCTTCTTAGGAATCTCATATCCATTGCATTTAGTCTTAGTTTATGTTTTTCTGTCAAAGACCACGATTCACTACTATACATTATTGACGGTCTCACCACTTTTTTCACTACTTCTGTTTTTATTTTTCTTGGTACTTCTTTCCTTCCTAAAAAGTTCGTTTTCAGAGTATTGTAGATTCTCCCTGTTTTCTCCATTCTATCATTAATTTCTTTATCTATTTTGCCGTTGTTCTCGATTATTGATCCTAGATATCTAAAACTTTCTACCTGTCCAATTTGTTTTTCTTGTATTTTTATTTTGTGAATTATATTCTCTCTTGCCACCACCATACTTTTTCGCTGTGTTTATTTTCATGTTTATTTTCCGTAGCTCTGTTTCTAGCACCTCTAAGTTGTATTGTAGATTCTCTTCTGTGTCGGCTATTATCGTCATGCCGTCAGCGAACATCAGTTCGTTTATTTCTGTTTGTTCCATTTGCCAGTATCCCAATTTTATGTTCTTCAACTTTTTCTTTGCATTTTTCATCGCCTTGTCTAGCACTATTGAGAGCAGCAAGAGGCTCAGCACGCATTCTTGCTTTACTCCTATTTCTGTTACGAACTCTCGTGACTCTTCATTGTTAGTCCTTACTACGTTTTTATTACTTCTGTACATTACTTTTACTATTTCTATCGTTCTTTCCTCTATTCCTCTTTTTTCTAGTGCTTTCCGTTTTTGTTCTCTTTGTATTCTGTCAAAAGCTTTTTCTAAATCTATAAAGCACATATGTATCTCCCTTCTTTTTTAATAAATTTTTTGCTGATTTGTCTAATGATGAATATTAAATCTTGTGTGCTTCTCCCCTTCCTAAAAGCACATTGAGTCTCTTCTATTGTTTTTTCTATTCTGTCTCTTATTCTTTTTTCAATTATTCTGGCCCGTATTTTCGCGGGGACACTTATTAACGTAATTCCTCTATAATTACCACATTCTCTTTTATCACCTTTCTTATGTACGGGGAGTATGATTCCTATATTTCAATCCTTTGGTATTATCATTGTCTTCATTATTTCATTTAGCAATTCTGTAAACTTAGTTGTTCCTTCATTTCCCATAAACTTTATCATTTCCGGTGTTATTTTGTCTCTTCCTGCTGCTTAATTTTCTTTATGGCCTCCCTAACTTCTTTCTCTTGTATTTCTTCGTTTTTCTCTCTTTCGTCTAGTTTTTTCTTTTCATTCGTTGTACTGTTTTCTGGTTTTGTTAGTTCCTCGAAATGTTTTTTCCATCTTTCCATTATTTGATGTTCTTTGTTATTATTTTTCCGTCCTTTCCCTTTATGTTCATCATATGATATTCCTTTTTCTTCCTAAATTGTTTTAAGGTTCCGTAAAATAGTTTTTGGTTCTCCCGAAAGTTTTCTGTTATCTTTTCTCCAAATTTTATCCATGATTCTTCTTTTGCTTGTCTCACCGCCGTTTCGCTTCTGTTCTTGTTTCTTTATATTTTCGTAGTCGTCTGTTTTCTTTTGTACGTAAGTATCTCTTCCATGCTTGCTTTTTCTCTTTGATCTTTGCTTTTATATCTTCGTTCCACCATGCTGTTTTCTTCATATTTTTATTAGCTATTTTCTTTGTCCCGCAACCCTTTCTCGCAGCGTTCAGTATGGTATCTTTAAATCTTTCCCACTTTTCTTCTACCCCTTTTGTATTATCTTTTGCTCTAAATTTTTTGGTTAGAATTTCCCTATATCTTTTTTGGTTCTCTGTTTCTTTTAGTTTATATGTTTTTATAGTTTCCACTGATTTCTTTCTCCTCTTATCTTCTTTTTTATTCTTTAGGTCCATCTTTACCAAGTAGTGGTCACTTCCTATCTCTGCTTGTTTTGTTACTTTGCCGTCTTGTACCTTTTCCCGTTTTGGTTTACTTATTAAGAAATAGTCAATAATTGACTTCTCGTGCCTGCTTTCTACAACTCTTGTGAATTTGTGTATATCTTAAATTTTGAATTTTGTGATTCTGCAATCACTAAATTGTTTCTGGTCTGATTTCTATGATTCTGTCCCAAGTTACTTTTCTATACCTGTATTCTGTTTTCCTTCTTTCCTAAGTAATTTCTCCCATAACAATTACATTTTCTCCTCCATTATCTATTTCTCTTGTACTTCCTCAAAGAATTTATCTTTATCTTCTTTTCTAGCATCTTCGTTTTCTCCGTATGCTATTATCACACTCCATATTTCTTCTCCTGTTAGCTTCATTTCTAATCTTAAAATCCGTTCATTTATGTATTCTTCCTTTATAATGTATTTTAGCATGTCTGGATTTATTATTAATCTTACCCCACATCTTGCTCCTTCCGTTTCCTTCACTCCTGACCAGAATAGCCAGTATCCTTTATAGATTCGTTTCATACCTTTTTCTTTCTTCTTGGTTTTTGTTACTCCTAGGATTTTCACTTGATGTTCTATCATTTCTTCTACTAAATCTTCTTCTTTGTCTTTAATGCTCCTTACATTCCATGTTCCTTTTCTCAACTTTTGCTGTTACATTTTGCTTACTTTCCTCTTATCCTTTTCTTTCCTTTTACTTTTGTCTATTCCTACGCTCTTCATTTTGTTGTTCATCTTATATTGTTTATCGTCGTCCATGTCCATCGCATATTTCGTTATAAGTTCGGCCTGGTTCTTTTTTGTTGTCAGTTTTTTGATTTCTCTATAACCCCTTTTTCCTCATAATCCAGACGTATTCCACTCCTTTTATGATGATTTTTTTATAACCGATTTTCGTTCTTCTACCTTTACTTCTCTCTTCTTTTGCAATTTTTATTATTTCGGCTTGTATTCCTCTCTTTTGGCGTCATATCATTATCTATGTATACAGTGGATCCTCTCAGTTTATATTTGTTTTTCATGGCCTTCTGTTTATTATCCCAGTCTTTCATTTCAACCAGACTTGTAGTTGTACCTTTATTTCCTTGCAGTGTTACTACATTCTTTACTTCTACTTCTACTCCCAATTTTTCTGCGAGGAATTTTTTTGTTTCTTCTTCTTTTCGATCTTCTACTAATTTTACACCCTTGATTATCAACCTACACTTTCTTTTTTCTTTTTCTATTATTTCAAACTTATCTTCCAGTCGTGCGATTCTTTTTTAAAGTTGTTTTTTCTGTGATTCCCATTTTAACTCCCGTTTTGCCATTTCCTCTCGTAGTTTCTGATTTTCGTCTGTACTTTTCTTAATTTCATCTCTCATAATTTTAATCATGTCTTTAATTTCCTTTAGATCTCCCATTTTTCTTTCACTTACTTTTATTTTTTCTGTTTTTAGTGTTGGTGATCTAATTACTATTTTGCTTTTCTTAAAGATCTCTTCTTTTTCTTTGCTGCTGTTTAGATCTCTATCTATCTTAGATCCTGAACTCATTTATCCCTTTTTTGTCAATATTATATCTGAATTTAGATTTTTGTACGTTTGGTAAATAAACTTTCCGTATCGTCCGGGTCGCGTTATCTCCCGTCTGCCGGCCGTGCAACGCAGGAAACGGTTGGCCTTCGGATTAAAAACTCTCTTTGTTCGTATTCTTGATTGTTCCTATTTACACTGCCCTATAAACTCTCCTTATTTATGATTAACTACTCACTCCTATTTAAATTGCTAATAATTTTCACTTTCAGTTTCAGTTAGCTACACTTCACGAAAAAGTCGGTGTAGCAAAGCCCGTATTCGAGTATTTTATAGCCACCAGCCAATTTCGCGTCTAACCGCTTTCGCTCCACAACTCAACTTCCGCAAAAATAGCCAAAAATTAAAATGTGAGACCGATCTTAGTGATCAGCCAAGTTTGGACCGATCTACACCGGTGGATTATATATCACTGCAAGCAACCGCTGAAATCAATCTATCAACCAGCACTCGTAAATTGTGCTCTAAACTCAACATACCCTAAATATCAGTAATACAGTACCTTTATGCTTTAACTAAAATCAACAAACGCTGTCGAAAAGTATTCCATTACAATAATAAAATTTTAAGCTCAACTTCGTGCGGACACAAGCCAAATAAGCAACACCAATGATTGAACCCTGAACGAGTAGGTGAACTTGTGGTCAAACGTAACCGGTTTTCTAGAAAGTTATTGTGCGTTTAGTGAAACGCTAAATGTGTAATGCCAAATAATTATAACATTGTATATTATCATTACTTCTGCGACAAAATAACGCAAACCACACACCACAGACCAAGAGAAAACTACCACATTTAACATATAGTTCAGACCTTGAACCATTCGACTAACATATTTTTTAATCATTAGAATACCTTTTGTTGGTGTGCTGTTTCAATTTAGACTCAAAATGAGATGTTAGTTTTTTGATTCTACAGATACAGAATGATATTAGTGTGGGATTCAAAACTAACTGATAGATGACTTTAAACCACGTATCTAAATAGTCTTATTTGAGAAATAGAGCTTTGCTGTTATTACTATATTCGAGTTCAACTATTGGAACATCCTATGCAAGTAGTGAATAATTTTACCCTTTAAACATCAGTGAATTGTAATTTACATAAATATTATTTTTTTATTATTTTATTACATAATATGCCAAATGGTTATTCGTCGGTAATATCCAAACTATATGTAAATACTTTTTAAGTGATAATGCATAATTGTTCAAGTGCTTTGATATTTACCATAGAGTTGTAGTAGTTCTGCAATTAGATTAGTATATATGGCGTTTTTTTTTTGTTTCACATTTTTTCTCTATGTAGTTTTTCGGTCAAGATGCCTAGATATTTCTGCTGTGGAAGTTGTTGAATAGTTGTGGAAGTTGAAGAATAAGGTTCCTCAAGTAAAGTGCAAGTTATATGGCTTGATTTGGTTCCATTCATTCTAATGCGCTACTTCTTGAATCACTTTGCTCTATAGTAGAGCGCTGTTTTCTAAATCCAAATTGATGTTTTGGAATTAAATATTGTGTAATAGGTATTGATCTTTTTAAGGTTTTTTCCGAATAAAAATATACTTTTTCGGGTGTTGTTCCAGTTCTATTTTTTAGTATATTTTTTCTATGTGTTTTAACCTGCCCTTTTAACTTCCTAAACCCTTTTAGGTGTTTTTTTTCTCACTAGATAGGGCCCAAATTAGACTTTAATATCGGAGCAGTATCTCACCATTCACCTTTTCACAATTTAGTCTAGTGCTCTATGTTCAGTTTAATATTCACCTGTTTGTTTGATCTATATAGACTTTTTAGCAAAATTTACGATGTGGTTCATACATTTCTTGATATTTTCATCTGTAAGGATAGTGATTGTTAGCAAAATTAATAAAGTCATTTATTTTGCTACTGATCGTAAATATTGTATATTTTCCTTCATTAATAGATAGTTTATTTTATCGCTAATACCTCTAATCTACAGTCGAAAAAGTCTTGTGATTAGGAGTTGTTATTTTTGTTGGAGTATATAGAATACAATGTGACAACTGCCAAAGAACCTATATAGGTTAAGCTGACCGGCGAATATCTATGTGAATATATGCGCATTCTTTGGTTGTAAAAGAAGATAATAACATTTCGTCACCTACCAGTTACCACAAAGAGACTACAAAATTAATTTTCTTCATATAGAAATTACTGATTTTGTTTTTTATAATACCAATAACTGAAATAGGAAAACTCTCTATATGCCCGAATATTAAAGACAATAGCTAGGGCTCGCCAGGCAAATCGGTTATGCGACACTTTCAAAATAACAAACGAGAAAATTTTCCTTAAGTCAACGTATTCTTTTACTTCTATTACAATAATAATAAAACAAAACACACAAAAAATCAGTTTTCTTCAAAGACTTATACCTCTCTTTGGGGAGTAGACAAATTGAGGCTTTGAGTAAAGAATTAAATTCTCTGAAGTAGAGCAAAATCAAATTATTTATATATAAATAACCAAAAAAAACATATACAGATCAAAAATTGATGTTTTTTCCCGTATATGGCATACTAAATATTTGTCGGGAACAACTATAATTCAATAATTTAACCTTGTAACATGCAACAGTGTATTAATATAAAACTTGCAGTAAGTTTTTGAGAATTACGGTTTACAAGAACTTTACTGTACTATTAAAAATGTCCTTTCAGTATTTTATCATTTTTTACAAATACGCAGCTTTACTGGATCTTTACAAAGTAATTTAAGCCAAACTTTAACAGCATTAAAATGGTGACATTTTTAGGCTGTAGCCATGTTGTTATTATTACTATATTATCCTAAACTCAGATGTTACTAGACGACAAAAATATTTACATCTCAAAACGGTGTCGTTAATTTTCATCCTCAGTATACATATATGGCAGTTATAACTTTTCTTTCGTTTGAAATCATGTGATTTTACATCGTAGTTTATAATATTTTAAAATAATTTTCATGATTTATTTTTAAATCTTTCCTTTTACTTTTTCTTCTTTTACTTCTTTTCCAATCCCCTTTATTCATTTTCGTTACTGCACTCGATCGGCGGCTAGTATTCTTACTTCTCTTAAGTTCTTTTCTCGTTCCCTTGAGTTCCGTTTTACGTCCTTTTTCCATTCTCTGCTCGGTCTGCTTCTACATCGTCTTGTCCTCTGGTCTCGCTTTTAACATCTTTTTTGGGTGTCTTCGGTTACTCATTCTAGTCAGGTGTCCATACCATTGCAACTGCCTCTTTTCAACTTTTACTAGTCATTCTACTTGTAGTTCTTTTCTGGTTATGAGGTTCCTAATTCTTTTGCCCCTAAGAAACTTCATTTCGCTGGCGGTTATTTTAATCCTTGTGTTGCCCTGTGTGGCCCAGCTTTCACTACCATAAATTAAAGCAAAGACAAAAATATTTTGTAGATTTCTAATTTTGTTTTGGTATTTATTTCCTTATTTCTTATTATGTTCTTATCTATTGTGTAGTAAATTTTAATTGCTTTGTTTATTTTGTTGAGGAATTCTTATTTTTGTGTATTTCTGTTAGTTCCCAAGTACTCGTAAGTTTCTACCTCTTTAATCTGATTTCTGTTAATGGTTATTCTACTGTTTCCTGGTGCTGCTGATCTTGATATGTTCATTATTTTACCTTTGTTTTCAATTTTCTTTATGCTCCATCATTCTACCACCACAATTCGCTTGTTGAACGCTTGCTGTAACTATCGTAACAATTCTACTACAAGTACAATGTCGTCCGCGTATACCAAGCATTGTATCCGCATTAGTGCAATTTTCGACTTTTACTTTAGATCTGTTCTTCTTAGATTCTTTTATAAACTGCTATGAATAGTAAAGGACTCATTGACTCATTGAGTCCCTTTGTTTTATTTCGCTGTTCATTTGGAAGCTTTCTGTTTCCGTTCCTTTTATTCTTAGTGGTCCTTTCGTTTGTTCATATAATTTTTAATAGCCTTACTAGTTGTGTTACTTTCAATTCTAATAAGGCTTTTTCATAGGCTATCCTGGGGAATTTTGTTAAAATCCGATTCAATATCTAGGAATGCTAGAAATAGCGGTTTGTCTCTTTATGTTCTTTTTTATTATCATTTCCAGTGTAAATACATTATTTGGGTCTGTTTCTGCGGTCTGTAAGTGGATTTTTCTTCTACTAGTAATTCTTTAATCTCTTTTTCTACTCGTATTTTTAGAATCTTTGAATATATTTTCCATATGGTGGAGGATAGGCATATTGCTCGGTAATTGCTGCAATCATTTGAGTCTCCTTTTTTTGTGTATTGGAAATATTACGTTCATTTGATACGCTGTTGTCTTCTCAAGCTAGTTTGGCGTAAGTCTTTTATTTTTGCAGAGTTGTCCTCCTCTATATTTGATTATTACAGGTGTTATGCCATGTCTCCTGGTAGATTGTAGCTGTAACGTTCTTATTATTAGTCTTCTTCTATCTGCTACTTTCTTAAATGAAAGAAAATGAAGACGACACAACCGATGAAGATGACACAATGATACATGATAGCACAAATGAAAACAATGGAAAAACTCCATGATTGACAAGTAATCACTCACAAGAAAAAACGAACTAAAATTCAAACACAGTTAGAAAACGAGCCCCAAACATCAAATAGGTTTCAAACATTATCGCAACTTCAAACCGACGATAACCCAACAACAAGTGACAACTCTAATAACAAAACAAACAGCCAACATAACATTCCCAGATCTCCCCTTATCTATGTATACGGAGTTGCAGATTACAAAAAGATGACTGCCAGCTTTGCAGTTGTAGCTGCCGACGAAACCTATCACACTAAATCCCTTCCAAATAATACCGTTAAAATAAATGTTCACGAACCTAGCACCTATAGAAAACTTGTACAGTACATGAAATATGAAAATATTATACACAATACGTACCAATTAAAGCAAGACAGAGCATACATAATCGTAATAAGATGCTTACATCACACAACAGAAGTAAATACGATCCAAGAATAATTAGCCAAATTGAGAAACGCAATCAATGTTAGACATAGAATAACAGAAGAACACCTGCCACTCTTCTTCGTGGACCTTGAGCCACAAAATAACAACAAAGAAGTTTACGACATCGAGTATATCAACAACACAAAAATCAAAGTCGCACTCGCAAAGCATAAAAATACTATAATACAATGCATGCGGTGTCAAGCGTATGGACATTAAAAAGCCTACTGCACGAAACCTTACAACTGCATAAAATTCGGATGTCCCCATGACTCTAAATCATGTACAAAATCAAGGCTTTATGTGACGGTAGCCACCCTGCGAATTATAAAGGATGCAATGTATATCAAGAACTATTAAATACAAGAAATAATAACAACAACAACAACTCACCCAAGACCACTTCCCAAAAACAAACATACGCTCCACCCATATCTCCCCCAATCATCAGAAATTTACAAAATCTTCTAAACGAGACGACCTATGCACAAATAGCTTTAAGCAATGTGAACTCACCCAACATTAATCAAGATATTACAACTCTCATGTCAAATTTCCTCAGTGAATTTAAAAACCTCTTCAATCAACCCCTTAACCAAAATTCTATGATCCTCAATATGTTATCTACCGTCATATCAAAAATAAATCACTAATGGCATCCTCAATACGCATCGCCGCTTGGAA
This sequence comes from Sinelater perroti, assembly GCA_036346155.1. Taxonomy (NCBI): domain Eukaryota; kingdom Metazoa; phylum Arthropoda; class Insecta; order Coleoptera; family Elateridae; genus Sinelater; species Sinelater perroti. Next base: position 4,330,645 of record JARFIY010000329.1, on the reverse strand, counting down.
CGCCAACGGCATAACTAATCATATTCCAGAAATAACCTTATTCCTTAGTTATAATAAAATTGATATTCTTTTAATTTCTGAAAGTCACTCAACTGATCGCACAGTAATCAAAATCCCTTACTTCTCGACATATTTTTCACATCATCCAGATGACACTGCCCACGCAGGTTCACCAATTCTCATAAAATCAACTTTGAAACATCACGTTCTTCAACCCTTTATCACACCCAAAATACAAGGTACCTTACTAAACCTAGAAACTCTTTCCTGACCCCTTGTAGTAGCTGACATCTATTCCCCCGCGATACCAAATCTCCACTCAAGAATATAACGACCTCTTCCAGACACTTGGATCACGATTCTTAGTTGCGGGAGATTGGAATGCAAAGTATACGTCCTGGGGGTCTAGATTAATAACGACAAAAGGGCGCAACTTACTTGACTCAATACAACAACATAATTTAAGACAGTTATCTACCGGGCAACCCACGTATTGGCCTACCGATAGGAACAAACTTCCAGATCTACTAGACTTTGCGATAACCAAAGATATCTCTAACATTTACTATAAAATAGAATCTTGTCTGGATTTGAGCTCTGATCATAGCGCTATTATAATAACGCTAAGTAAGCACGCAATATCAAAAGAACCACTCTTGACTCTGTGCACAAGAAGAACTGACTGGGAACAATTCCAATACTTGGTAAATACCAACATCAACTAAACTATCGGATTAAGGAACCGACTGAGATAGAAGAAGTAATCCAACATTTCACGACAGTCGTTCAAGATGCAGCCTGGAAATCCACGCCCTCGACCACCAAAACCACACACAACACTGATATACTCTTGTACATAAAAGAAATGGTCATAGAGAAGAGAAGAGCATGAAGTAAGTGGCACCGATCCAGAAATCCACTCGATAAGACTCGCCTCAATAGACTAACTCATAAACTGAGAAAGGCCCTACAGCAGAACCGGAACGATATTTTTAACCTCTACTTAAGTAATCTCACGCCTTCGGACCTCTCGCTCTGGAAAGCGCCTAAAAAGCTTCAACGACCAACAGTTCCTATCCCCCATCTAAGAAAACTGGATCGAAACTGGGCCCAGTCTGACGTAGAAAAGGCTGAAGTACTAGCCAAACATTTAGCATCTGTGTTTACTTCACTTCCAGGTAATAATATAGAAGACGAGGAAATAGAGAACTATCTCAGTGCAGCCTGTCAGTTATGCTTGCCAATCAACCCATTCACACCTGCAGAGGTTCTAAAAGAAATTCAACAAATTAAACCATTTAAGACACCAGGTTATGACCTAATAATCGGAGAAGTTCTGAAACATCAACCTAAAAAAGCAGTAGTTCTTCTAACCACAATATATAACAGTATATGCGTCTATGCTACTTCCCAATCCAATGGAAGTATGCACAGATTATAATAATAATAGCAAAGCCGGGAAAACCACCTACAGAACCAACCTCGTACCGGCCAATAAGTCTTCTACCAACAGCATCTAAAATCTTTGAAAAACTACTTTTCCATAGAATACATGAAAGCACACCCATTGATGAATTAATCCCTGAGCATCAATATGGTTTTCGACAAAAGGACTCCACTATTCAGCAATGTCATAGAATAGTCAATACAATTAAAGATAACCTAGAAGACAAGAAATATTGTGCCTCGGTCTTTCTTGACGTCCAACAGGCCTTCGACAAAGTTTGGCACGAAAGTCTTTTAAACAAATTAAAACGATCATTGCCCAGCCAAATATACCTCATCGTCAAATCCTACATCCATGAACGTTACTTCCAAGTTAAAGTCAATGCCTTTCTATCTAACCTTTATCCGGTATCCCCCAAGGTAGCGTCCTTGGACCGTTCCTCTACCTAGTCTTTACTGCGGACATACCTGTAAACAATGATATCACTATGGCCACATTCGCTGACGATACGGCAATCGTGACTTCTGATATAGACCCTATTCATGCTTCGGAAAAACTACAAAGCTACCTGCAGACACTCCAAACGTGGTTAAAAAAGTGGAAAATTAAGGTAAACAACGAAAAATCTACACAGATAACCTTTACTACAAGAAAAGGAGTATGCCCACAAGTGATGATTAATAACTCACCCATTCCAATAAAACCTGTAGTCAAATACTTAGGGCTACCCCTCGACCAAAAACTAAACTGGAAGGAACATATTAAAGCCAAAAAAAAACCCAACTAAACCTGAAAGTGAGGCAGATGAACTGACTGATAGGTAAACGATCAAAATTGTCATTGGAAAACAAACTTAGCATATACAAGATAATTCTCAAGCCCATATGAACTTATGGCATTGAACTATGGGGATGCAGCAAACCATCAAATACTAAAATACTTCAAACTTTCCAGTCAAAAACACTCCGCATGATCACTGGAGCTCCATGGTATGTATCCAACCTAATCCTCCACACCGATCTTGGAATACCATTCATCAGCGAAGTAACTACCGTCCATGCAGCTAAAGCAAAACAACGATACGCATCACACACCAGTCCCAACATCAATTTCATGTACCGCCCTCCGCTTGTCGAACGTAGACTTAAGCGAACGTGGCCAGAAGACTTAATTAGGGATTAAAAATTGAAGAACTGTCGCTGGATGGTACTCAATACAAGTCACAATTCCAACATAAAATTTACTAAATACTGTATGTATATTGTTGAGTAGATTGTAAATAAGCAAATATAAAAAAAAATTAAATTGAAAACCTATTTTCAAGCAAATAATGGAATTAACTTGTAAACATTTTCATGAGATAATTTTTTACGACATTCGACGTGGATTACTTCAACAACAGTGCGTCGATTAGCTAGCTTAAACTTTCAGCAACGAAGCTCCACATAGAGTCACTGTATAACGTTCTTCTTCTTCGTCGTCGATAGCACTATAGCCCGAATCGAGCCTTTATCCTCCTTGAGCTTTTGTCTTTATTTCTTCCTGTCTGCAGATGTTCTTCTTTTGCTTCTAACACTTGCATTCTTGTGTTCAGTGCTCTTTTTGTCAGCCTTGTGTCCTTTATTTTATTAACATGACACACTCATTGTAATCTATGTAGGAGTATAAAATCTACTACCGACGGTTCTTTATAGATCTGGTTGATCTTATGATTATAACTTATTCTCCATGCTCCGTATTCATTCAGTGGCCCTAGTATTTTCTTAATACTTCCCTTTTGAAAATATTTAATTTGTTTGGTGAGTTATCTATCATTATCCAAGTGTCGCAGTCATATGTCAATATTGGCTTTATTATTCCGACTACGGCCAGCTATAGGTATTTAAACTACGTCACCGTTGTAATATTGTTTTCCCATATAATATTCTGGGTGTGTATGTTAGATCTAGCCTAGGTAAGAAATTTTTGTTTGCAATGTTGATTTGCAATCAAATCTTTTGTGCGTATTTTCTTAATTTGAATATGCGTACCATGTATTGGCATTATGTAAATGCTGCAACCAGCTCTCTCTTTCAAAAATTAAAATTCTATTTGCTCCCTCTCCATCGTCGCTTAGCAAAAAACTTTCTTCTATTCCTGATTGAGACACATATACCTTATATGTATTTGGCAACACCAAATCGTTTAGATCTGCGGGATCAGCGAGTGCAGCGTTAATGTGATTCCGTTTTCGCCTGATTACTTTTCTTAGGGCTGTATTATTTGGAATCGCCGCTAAAACAACTTGAGGCACGTCGATTACAAACTGATTTATAACTACACTTGTACCCTCCATAGTTTCTTCTGCACGACGTTTGATTTGGGTGACAACAGTTACTACTTCTATAGCTGCTGCCGAGGAAGGCTGAGAATGATTGTTGATTTCGTTGGCCACTTCTCCAGCCTTCGTGTAAATTCTTCCTTTACAGCGATCCACTTCCTTGCACTGCCAAAATAGCAAACTAGTGTCTCCTTTGGTAACTTTGTCGAAAACGTACAAATATCCGTTATAGGAATACTTCTCGTTTCCTCTCTCGCTGAGAACTGCTGGTTCCATTATTATCACTGGTTAATTGATTCACATAATAATTATTTTCTGGCAAATACACTTAAAGTGTTGTGTTAACGGCTTCTACCCCATATTTATATAAAATACTATTAAAGAGTTCTTAGAATTTTAATGTGTGCTAATAGGTCTGTGCGAATAACCATAAGGTTCTTAAGATAATCCCGGAGATTGTAAACCTTCTATGAGAGGATTAAAATTTCTGATTATCTCTTTTGTATCCTAGATTGTTTCAGATTATTCATTTCTCTTCAGAAATTTATGGTGTAGAAACGGCCAGTGTAGAACCGTCCCGGCGTAGAAGTGGTGGCGATGAACTGGCGGCGAAGAACCGGCGGCGTAAAAGCGTCCCATTCCCATGACAGCTTGTCGTTTTTTTTTTGTGGATTGGGCATATTATACATGTTTTTCACTCTTTGGGTAGGGCTCCTTTTTGCCATATGTTTATTATGAAGGCATGCATTTATTTACTGAGTTGTTTACCACCCTTCTTATATATATTCTTTTCGCCCATACTGACCCTCTTACAGCTGCAAGTAATTTACAACAAAATCTGGACGCATTACCTAATTGGTTCCAAAAATGGTAATTCAAAATCAATACCCAAAAATCGTTTCAAATCATCTTCACCAAACGTAGAGCCATCGTCCCAGACCTGATCATGGGTGGCCGAGTTCTACTCCGTACAGACTATGTGAAGTTCTATGGCATACATCTTGACAAAGGCCTAACTTGGAGAACGCACATTTGGACCAAGAGAAAATACTTTAATCTTAAATTAAAAGCTACTACTGGCTATTAAGTTGCAACTCCAAACTCTCGCTGAACAACAAATTATTAGTGCATAAAAGTGTACTAAAACCAATCTGGAGCTTCGGAATTCAGCTGTGGGGTACTTCCTCACACTTCAATATCGAAATTCTGAACCGCTTCCAGTCAAAGACACTCCACATGATCACCAAGGCTGCCTATTACATACCCAACATAGAAATACGAAAAGTCATGAAATTAAAACCGTGAAAGAAGAAATTGCTAAATTTAATAAAAAATATCTCCTGTTAGAAACACATCTTAATCTATTAGTGTCAAATTTGATTGATGAAAATGAACAAGTGCGCAGACTAAAGCGTTTCAAACCGACCTATCTTCCTTATCGTTTCTAGACAGTTTATCATCCTTACTACTTCTTAGTTATATATCAATTTTATAAGTGAGTTCACTGAGGAACGCCAAAGAGTGTTACCTTATCTGTAATTTACACATCAATGTATTTCCTAAAATATTTCACTGATTTGCTTAATGCTACTGTACCAGATTGCAAATAAATATCTTAAACAAAAAAAAATCTATCTCTTCCGAAGTCGTTAATTCTATTGGATTTAGTTCTTTCTGATAGAGATAAATTTGTTTATCTGCATTTTTTCGAGAGCCTAGCAGTGTTTGAAAGTACTTTTCCCATCTGTTTATCTGTATATTGTTGATGATAAATTTAGTTGTGGTCGCAGTTTGCTAACGGCTGAATTTAAAAAGGGCCTTCTAAAATCAACTGTCATACCAGCAAACATCAATGCCGTGCGCAAACTGATTAAGTAATTAGGCATTAGTATAACTAGCATAATTCTATATTGCATTAACATTTAACTGTGTGAGCGTTGGGTTCCGTATAATTTGACTATCGCTCAAAAACAAGCTCGTGTCTATTAGTCGACATAAATGCACAAGAAAGATGATCGCGGTGCTTTAAATATCTTACATCCAAACAGGTAAAAAATCTTGTAGTTATGAGTATGAGCTCAAAAGAAAGCAAAAGTCGACAGTATAGGTGCTTCGTGCACACCTCTAAGACACCTTTGGCTCTAATTCCATCTCTACCCGCAATCTTGACTTCTCCGCTTGCTCACCCCTATTCACAGCTAAAAGAAATTTTACAAAGGAAAAGACCGTATGACCACCGACCCAGGACTCCACGTTGAACCTTTTTTGGGAACAGAACGCAACTGGCCGCCAATCGAAGTTGACCATATTTTGACTTTGAATTTGTGCAAACCCGATAGCGCGCTTTGATTACGCTTTGTCTGTTGCCTTTGTGAGTTTTGCATCCATCCGTGGTGCTCCAATGATTCTACATCTGGCCAAGTAAGAACCCACCTCCAGGTTTGACGCCGCCAAGCCAAAAAACGTTAACATCCGCCGCCAAGCTACAAGAGAACGTCACGTGTGGTAAGTCTCTTTTAATTGTCCCGTCTTGAATTTTTATCGCAACAGCATTTTTTTCGTAGTCCGTAGAGTTCGTAGCTAACCTGCCGCCCACCGTATTTTAATCTAATTTAATTTAGTTTGTTCATGTTTTTTATTTTGTCTTTCATTAATGTCTCTGTTTTCATTCATTCTTTTATGTTATTTTGTGATTAATATGTATTTGTGTTAAATATATAATTTACAAAGCTCTATTTTGTGGGATTTGAGTTAATTATAATTGTGCTTAATATCAATAAATGGGTCTTCTAAGCTAAGCCAAACTTAACAAAGTCATTCACGCTTGAAGCACTTCGAAGCACATAGTCGTCTTTTCGGGAAAACTATTATTTACCCGAAGTTTTTGGAGAAATAACAAAAACTATCACTCGACGCCGGATCATTATCTACTATGGCAATATGAGCTCACACACATCGAAGCAAACAACTGGCTTTTTGAGAACTCAAAGCGTCAAACTGGTGGATCATCTACCGTACATTCCTAATTTGGCTCCTAGCAATTTTTTTGTTCCCCACATAAAGAACAAACTGCTTGGACAACGATTTTTGATACCATAATAAACGATTGATGCATTCAAAACACATACTTCAGAGATACCTGATTCGCTTTAGAAAAAATGCTGTAAAAATTGGGTATGCAATGTATTGACCGTCAGGAAGAATATTTTTAAAAACAATAAAAAAATTTACATTATTAAACATTTGTTTTCGTTATTTTTTTGCAATGGATATCGCACAGTCCACGTATCAGTAATTTTGCGGCTGGACATATAACATAAGCAAAAAAGCATTTTTGGTGTCCTAAGCTGGCAATTTTTGACCCGCTTGCTCCCAATTTTTTGCAAGTGGGGAATGTGGCACAATTTATTTACAAATGATAACAGTGGGATAAGTCAGTGCTGTGATCACACGAAAGTGAAATATGCAAAACGACCTTAAAGATAGGCAACCAAACGTACGTTCAGAGCTCAGCCACGCCACATTTTATATTAGCTGTCTTTATTTACTTTCTGTTCAAATGTGTAATGGATATGAAAAATAAATTAGATAACTAAAAATTCTGATCTTGTATAACGTACATATATATAAATTTTTTGATACATCTATAAACATTTAAAAAAAATTATGTGGAATAAATTGTCAGCTTACTACAGTACATGTATATTCAGACAGCATTATAAGTATTATTCCTAATCTATAGATTGCTTTTCAACTTATTTAATGCAAACTTTCCTGTAATTTACTTTATCAAAAAATCAATAAATTAGTTTGAAAGCACACTCGAATAAAACTTTCAGTGGTAGAGAATGTCAAAGTCACACAATGGAGGAGATAACGCAAATCAAATTATTACTGTCTCAAAAGTTTTCATAATATCAGAGCTTCCTTTCCAGGTGTAACAGGCGTGCGAACTGTTTGTGGGGTATTTAAATAAGTTGGCAAATATCGGCTGCTGGCGGTGTTTGCGTTTCACCGGTTAGCGCGCGACATTATGCTTATTGCTCCTCAACTTGCGCCGGAAACTCCTGAAGTTCGCAGCCACAAGGAGGACGCAAACTAAGCACAAACTCCCAGTAAACATTATCTCATTTGCGCATCCTCTGCGGGTGCCAATAGCTCAGTGTTCGCAATCAGACGGGCGAATCGATTCCGGCGCACCTCAAGAGCTGTAACACGAATTTGATTAATGCAGATCGTCGCTCGAGCCGCTCCGAATTTTTCGTCGTTGAAATTACAATTTGCCGCGCAGTGGGTATTCGGAAGCGAGCGGACTTCCAGTCAAAGAGATGGTCAAAGCTCCGTCAAAGCGTACACAGAGCTGTCTTTGCGATCCTAAATTTTGTACTGCAAAACAACCAAAACGCTGACCTCGCTTCGGTTGAAAACTTCGTTCCAGGCCGGCAAGCGGTCTTATTTTTTGTTTCCGTTGCGCAGAAAGAATCGTGAAATGCTGCAATTAGTGTCACCATTTCTGTCACCCCAAATAAGGTGTTGGAGCGTGCTCTTTTTTGTTCCGTTTCTTATTAGGCTACTTTGTCTCGCTTTCGATCTCCTTTTTACCTTTGCTTAAAATACATCTTCAAATTGTGTTTGAATATTTTTTAAACCAATTATATTTTATTAGCATAACTAATTATTTAAATAGTCAAGTTTGTAATTTTTTTATTATTTTATGCAAATTTACAAGCTGCTCCAGAGAGCTATAAGTAAATAGATTAGTTAGACTTTGAGAGAAGACGCTGTCCAGCGACAGGACACCAGTGAATACTAATAATCCAGATTATTGTAATTTGCTATTTAATTAACGTCGGTTGGCCATCTGCGTTTTAGTCGTCTTCTGGTTTCGTGTGGATCTCTCAGCTAACTAACGTGTTTATTTGGGTGTCCCTGCAATTCTATTTAAGTAGTTGGTGGTGAGTCTGCGGATTTCTTCCTGTACTAATAGGATGCCTGAGTTGTCGTGTAATGTTTTGTTGCTGACATACCATGGGGTGTCGAATATCATCTTTAGAACCTTTCATTGGACTCTTTCTAGTGTTTTTGTATTTTAGGGCTTCGCGCATCCCCAGAGCTGGACTCCGTACGTCCAGATCGGTTTTAGAATAGATTTATACAGTAATAATTTATTTTCTGTTGTAAGCTTCGATTGTTGTGTGCGCGGTTTTGCTGTAATTCTTTATGGAGGCTACATTCTCGGTAGCTTGCTGCATAGTCACTGCCACAGTTGCCACATGTAGGTTTGCCTTTACGTTTTTTAAAACATTCTATATGATTGTGAGTTCCTGTATATTTTACGCATCTCTGGCCCATAGCGCTGGCATCTATGACACTGCGGTGGATTTACCGACTTTCTTATGACTTTTACAGTTACCAAGGAGTGGTAGTACTTTTAATTTAAATATTGGTTTTGCTTCCTCATTATTGGTTAATTCAAATGTGCACACTGGTAGTGGCTTTTTATCTTTTGTTAGTAGTCGTGTTATATTAATAATGGGTAATTTCGCCAATGCTTTGCTTATTTTCTCCTTCGTTAGTAATGAAGGTACATTTTTAATAACCACTGATAAGAGTTTGGTGTTTGGGTTTTAAAAAATATCATATAAAATTTTATTTCTAGTATAAAACTTTGTGAAAGTACAGTAGTTGTCTTCTTGAATTATATTTATGCACATGGTATTTATATTACGCATTATTGTAAACTCGCCTTTTGGTCCGGTCCGTACATTGAAGCAGAGTGGACGTGTGCGGGCCAATTTTACCTGCGATATCGCCGCGCCGAGCCGCAGTCTTTAAGGTCAGGCGTATTTATTTATTTATTTAACAATTTAATACCTTTAACGCATAAATCTACTATTGAATAAAACAAAGACTTTACCAATAAGAGCCCCTGCGGAGTGGTTCTTTATTCAAGATGAGCAGTCCTAATCTCAAACGAACCAGCTCTACCTTATCGCCACCTGTATCCGAACCGAATAGAAAATATTTATTTATACCCGGAAATCTAATACCAAAAATAAATTTTACGTTACGGAGAAACAAATCGAGAATGCCGGTAAAACCATTTATCAAGGTAAACTCGCTGCAGCTATAAAAGACATGGATACCTCTGTTACCGCTCCGTTCCAATCTGTTAATACTAAGGAGAATAAAATAAACATCCCGCCGATTTATCTGCACAATGCAGAGAAATTAAAATTTCAAGAAATAATTACTGATCTTAAGGAAAAAGCTACGAGTGAATTTACCATTGTAGTTAGAAACAAACAATTAAGAATAAATCTCACCAGTATAGAGGATTACCGAGTAATGACTAAGCATTACAGCGAGAACAATCTAGCCTACCACACATTTAAAAACCCAGAAGTTCGTAACTTATTTGTAATAATCCGAAACGTCCCTGTCTCCCTTACGGAAGATGAAATCAAAAACGAATTAACAACTCTAAAATATCCGGTACAAAAGGTAGCCAGATTATACAACAAAGGCAGATATCTGATCCCACTATGCGCGGTGGATCTCGATGACACCCAAGAAGGCAAGGAAATTTTCAAACTAACAAAACTAAACCACAGCATAGTAGAAGTAGAGATACGAAGAAAGTCGAAGGAAATTCCCCAGTGCAAAAAATTCTAACTGTACGGCCACACAAGTAACTATTGCCACTCGCAAGCACGCTGTGTGAAGTGCACTGGCAATCACTTATTTACCGAATGCCCTAAACGACCTGGAGATGATTCTCAGTGCGTAAACTGCACCCAGCGACTGAAATGCTAAAGCACCTATCAAAAAAGGCTCTGGCTTACTTAACCTTAATATACAACGCCTGTCTCAGACTAGGATACTTTCCGACAGCATGGAAAACTGCAAATGTGCTCGTCATCTATAAAGTAGGTAAACCGAAGGAAAACCCTGACAGCTACCGACCTATCAGTCTCCTGTCAACCCTGGCCAAGCTCTTAGAAAAAGTGATACCTTCCAGATTACAAGATTACCTCCACCAAAATGATACTATTCCTCCTCTTCAATTTGGCTTCCGAACCCATCACTCGACCTCTCACCAGCTTCTCAGAATAAGTGAATCAATTGAAAGAGAGTTTGAAAAGAAAGAATACACTGCGGTTGTATTTATAGACTTGGAAAGAGCTTTCGACAAGGTCTGGCTATAGACTTCTATATAAAATGGGGCTTTTAAACATTCCAAATTACCTAACCAAAATCATTCACTCATTTCTCACTAACAGAACTTTTAGAGTCCGGATCAGCTCAACCTTATCTAGTTCTAAACCTATTCGGGCCGGAGTACCCCAGGGCAGTATTTTGGGACCCACCTTATTCAACCTGTTCGTTCACGATATCGTTGACGATACTGCAATTATTACACAGAGCCTCAGTCTTGATACAGCAATTGGACTCCCACAAAACTCTATAAATACGTTATATGCATGGTTTCAGAAATGTAAAATTAAAATAAATTCTGATAAATGTCAAACAAAAATTTTTACCCTCAAGAGATATGAGCAATTTACAAAAATAAAAATAAATAATAACTAAATAGATTGGAATCCAAAGGACTTATCTGTTAAATATTTAGGCGTGCACTTAGACTCGAAACTGAACTGGGGGTTTCATATCAATAAAAAACTTAACGAGTGCCACAACAGACTGGGTGCATTATATCCCCTTATAAACCGCAAATCTCACCTTAGACCTGAGTGTGCTGTACTTATCTACAAAGGAATCCTCAGACCAATTCTTACGTATGCATGTCCAATATGGTGCAACACATCAAAGACAAACATAAAGAAACTCCAAACAATCCAGAACAAAGTGCTCAGAATCGCCATCAACTGTCCTTGGTTTGTGCGTAATAATCAAGTTCACAGTGAATTAAGTGTTCCATTAATTACAGAGTTCATTAATAAATCCACTGTAAAAATTTTCCAAAATCTAACCTTGTGCTACCAAATTAAATCTAGGCCAAAAAAATATTCACAGACGTCTACCACAGGACTTAATTTAAATGTGATATATAAACCCAACTCTATGTCAAATTAAGATAGAAATGTAATTTATCAGTTAATCCCCACTGGATTAAATCTCAATGTATGTAGTTTAGTTCTTATTTAATTGTACTATAACAACCAAGTCGTGTATAGCATTGTATATTGCAGAGCCGGCTATAATAAAATAAAAAAACTAAAAAAAAACTCACCTTTTACCATCTTTTAATATCTGTCGCCAAGGCTTTATGGTTTACTGCATTATGCAGGTAGATAGGTGGCATTTTTGTTTTTGCCGAGATAGTAATGATAGACTGCGATGGCGCATTTTCTATTTGTTTTTGGTTAGTATCATCCGTCTCTTGTTGTTTGAATAGTTGATTGATTTAGTTTTAATAAATCTTCTGTTGTTCATAGGTATCGGTTTTAGGACGTAGTTTCTAGTTAGCTGTATTGTGCTTGATTTTGCAAGTTGGTTTCATTTACTGATGTTTCATTATTTAGCGTAATGTTCTTTGTATGTAAATATTAAAATAGAAATCTTGTACTCACAACGGAGCACACGCGTTACATGTGCACCGTATCACTGCTCATATTCGACTAATTATATATTCTAAGACCATATTAAAAATCAAATGACAATTAATCTTTCTGTTTCAACTCTGAGTTATTGTTAATAAAGTTCATTTGTCATTTACTCGACTTATATGTATCATCGTCTATCTTCTTGTTTAATCTGCATGTTTAAAATCTATCAGCAGCAAGTACGTTGTAATCATTTTCCTTTTACACTTTTCTTTCATTTTGTTGTATCATCGATTGTTAATCTTTCCTTGCTAAAATTTATTTAATATTTTTTGGCTTTTCTTACTCTCTTCTTTGTAAAACATAAGATATAAAAGGAGAAGTTTGAAAAAAATAATTCTAAAAGAAAGAAAATTTTTAAACGTTTAAGAAACCCAACAATATACATAAAAAGTAAATTAATGAACATAAAAGATAAATGCAAAAGAAGACAAAAGAAATCGCTAACATAAACTATAAAAACTCCTTATTGTTAGAAAGTTAAACAGGGTAAAAAGCAAACAAGCTGGTTAAAATTAAAACACAAATTAAATAATTAAATATTTAATTGTACAAAAGAATTAATAAAGAAAATAAAAAATATAAATTTAAAATAATAATAAAATAACAACAAGTTTGAAAGAAATAAACTAAAAAAGTATGAATTAGAAACTAAATGGATATTTATGAATTAACGAAGGAGGAATACTAAGTAGATCTGGGACAAGATTTATTTTAAAGATATAACTATAAGTTACATTTATACAAGTAGTAAATAACATAATAAGTATATAAGTGTAAACGGTAAATACAAGCATCTATTAGTATTTTAAACATTTATACATCTAAAAAGCAAAAAAGTTAAAATCTACAAACAGCAAAAATACATTTTAAAACTTTGTTATGAAACTAACAAGTAGATCTAAATGTAAATATGGGGCCGGCGAAGAGATTGCTCTGTAAACAATCCCAGAACGAACTTTAAAAAACCTTTCGATCTGGAAAATTATTCGACATAGAATTTTTTCTTCATTTTCGAATTCAGCGTAAAATTTCCTATAAGAATCACATTTAAAATTTTAAAAAATCCATAATTTTGTGACAGACAGACAGACAGACGGACAGACCGACAGACCGACAGACCGACAGACCGACAGACATATAGAATTCAGTAACGAACTTTTTAAGTTCGTTGAAAATTAGGAAAAAAGAATAAATAAAATAGTTGTAGGTAAAGGAAGCTTATAAAGTTACATGTAAAGTACAGATAAAAAAATAAGTTATTTGCTGGCAGAAAAGCAACCTACACACTGTGTGGATTATATTAGACCATATAAAAGAGCACACTATTCTTGGTAAGAGCACATGTTGAACAAAAGTACTCAAGTTAAAGAGAAATTATAAAAATGTAGAAAGAAAAAGCCCGCTCAAAAGGTTAATATACCATCTTAACAAAAACAATAGAAAGAAAGGCACTAATAAAAAATTATAAAGATTTGTTTAGCCACCACATTTAAATGTGACCTAAAATTTAAATTAAACAACCCGACAAACGTTCTTCGTAAGAGATATTTATATTTAAAACCTGTTACATGCAGACAATTTTAAAAAATGACAGACCAAATATAGAATTTTGCTTAAAAAATATAAATAGCGGTACGGACGTATAGTCTGATATTACTGAATAATATTCTAACAAAATTTTAGGTGTTCAAAGATATTTATTAAGTTATTCGTATTGTATCGCTTTAACGATATTTAAACTTCATTAAAAGTTATTGTACTTACCAAAATATATATTTATGGTTGCCCAATACAATAGTTGCAATCTAATTTTAGTAAAGTAAGTAAAATAAAAAGACACCTAAAAGTTATGATCTAACCTATTTAAAAATATTAAGAAATAAATACAAACTAAGTTACAACAATTAGTTTTGAAATGTATTTTTAACTAATCTTATCCAAAATTCTGTTTATAAATGGGAAGAACAGCTAGTAGATATATTGGTTCTATCAAGATTATATCACAAATTTTCACCCGTTTCTAAAATATGTTTTTCTTAATTACCCTAGACTCTTTCATTTTAACGATCTAGTAAACTTACAGATTTAAATTATTACCTTTCTTCTAGTGACTCCTTATTTTTCTCCAAAAAAGGTTTTATGTTGTTTGACAAATCATTGTGTACTCACCGTTTGTGCAGAAGAACTTTAGCTCATCATTGAATCTTTACATTCAGGGGCAAGAAGAATTTGATATAATTAAAATAGAAACGCTACCTTTATATCTAAGTTTAAGCTAAAACTTTGGAATTTAACTTTCCTCGCAATCAAACTGTCTTCTTTTTAAAAATAACAGAAGGTCACACTGAATACTCAAGTACCAAGGAGGTTCTGGCGGTTTTAAAATTATATGATTGCATTCAAATTGCAACGCATAGGCAATTTTTTTATTATTGCATTTAATAGAAGGAATAGGTAGCATAGGTACTCCTATGCGATCCCGGCATGGAACAGACCTATTACAGGGACGCGACCCTGCCTTATGCGAGCAATGATTTGCCCCTACCTCCACTTCTGGGGGAAAATCATTTCCTACCCTTTACACCTACCCATCTCCCCTACCTACCCCATCCCTTACCAAACTCGCCAACACGCAATGGCAAGCGTGGCGTTTTAATGCCAAATACCCCTCATTCTCTTTAACTATGGTAATGTCAGTATCCAAAACAAAATTACCCCAGGTGGGTAGAGCTCAAAGCTCAGAATCCCACACTGATCTTTCAGTTTGTTCCAAGGATTCTGGGGGGGACAAGACACTGATACATAAGAAGAAATGTTCACTCCTGGTAGCCACCTGCAGATCCCTACTAGATGATTCACAACTATACGATCTGGAAAACGAAGCAAGTAAAATTAATTGGGACGTATTGGGACTTGCAGAAGTAAGGAGAAAAGGAGAAAGCTATATCACTCTACCATCAGGAAATGCACTAATGTATAGCGGCCATGAAAGCGACAGTCAAAGAGGAATAGGTTTCCTTGTTAAAAAATCAATAATACCAAATATTATTAGCTTCAAAGGAATATCTGAACAAGTAGCGTATATGATCATAGAAACATCAAAGAACTACCGCATAAAAATAATACAAGTTTATGCACCTACTTCGGCATATACTGACGAGGATGTTGAAATATTATACGAGGACATTATAAATGCGAGGAAAGAGGGAATGTCTAATCTTGATATAGTCATGGGCGACTTCAATGCGATTATAGGACATATAAAAGAGGAGGAAGAATACATCGCAAAATATGGATTGGACGAAAGAAACCCAAGAGGAAATATGCTAGCAGCTTTCCTGGCAGATCAAAAATTGTACGCCATGAACACCTTTTTCAGTAAAAAAGCCCAGCGCAAGTGGACGTGGATAAGCCCAAATGGGCAGACCAAGAATGAAATTGACTATATACTCTCATTCAAAAAGTTAAGCATAAACGATGTCACAGTCTTAAATTCATTTAACACGGGAAGCGACCATCGGCTCGTAAGGGCAAAGGTTACTGTTCAAAAGTTTAACAGATATAAATATAGATATAAAAGAACGATAAATGCTCAGACACTCAAACAAAACAGGGAAATCTATCAAAAGTACATACGACAATCATTGCTATTAAAGGAATATAATGACAACAATCTAAACCAAATATCTCGTGATCTGACACTAGCATTAACAGAAGCGTCGGAAAAAATCACAAAGACGACATGCCAAAAGATAAATAAAATTACTCAACAAACAAAACAAAAAATAGAAGAAAGAAGAGAGTTATATAAAGAAGGAAAATATGCAACTGATGAATATCGAGAAGTGAGAAAAGAAGCGAGGCGTATGATAAGAAAAAATTTAGAAAAATTCTATGAAGAACAAATAGAGCAAGTAATAGAGGACAACAAAAGCATGAAGTGTCTGAAAAGAAGATATGGGAAACGAGAAATAAGAAACACAGACGAGATCCTAAAAACTACGGAGAAATACTATAAAACACTATATGGGTCGCACATTAAACAACCTGAGGGGCCAAAAGAGAATTCTAAAATAGTAAATGTAGGATCTGAGGATATGCCGCAGATCAGTAAAGACGAAATTTTGCATGCCCTGCAGACAATGAAAAACAATAAAGCGCCGGGAGATGATAATATAATAATAGAAATGATCAAAGAAGCCAAAGAAATAGTAATCCCCAAGCTAAAAATCCTATTTAACATGTGCCTACAACAAGGGAGAATACCAGATAACTGGGATAACGCCGTGATAGTAATTTTGTTTAAAAAAGGGGACGCATTACTATTACAAAATTACCGCCCTATCAGCCTACTTTCTCAAATGTATAAATTGTTAACAAAGATCTTGACTAACAGATTATCACAAAAATTAGATGATTATCAGACAGTAAAGCAAGCAGCTTTCAGAAAGGGATATGGTACCTGTGACCATTTAATTACTGTTAAAATTCTAATCGAGAAATCCATCGAATATAACCTGCCTTTGTTCATGGCTTTTATTGATTATGAGAAGGCGTTTGATTGCGTTGAACACTGTGCAATAATGAAAGAACTTAAGTGTGCAAGAATAGATTCCCGATATACAGCACTGATAAGTAATATATACAAACACGCTACAGCAACAATTAAATTACATGCATATAGTAATAAATTCTCAATTGATAGAGGTATTAGACAAGGAGACACAATGTCTACAAAATTATTTAATTTGGCACTTGCAGGAATATTTAAAATCTGGACTGGTCAAATAGGGTATTAATGTAAATGGGGAAAAATGAATCATTTAAGATTTGCCGACGACGTAGTTCTATTTGCAGACAACAAAGACGACCTACAAATTATGATAAACGAATTAGAAAAAACGTCTAAGAAAATAGGTCTAAAAGTAAATTTGAATAAGACGAAGACAATGTGTCTTGAGAACCCACAAATAAACATAAATGGAATTATCCTAGAAAATGTCAACGAGTATATATATCTAGGACAAACTGTAACATTAAGGAAGGAAAACAGAGAACACGAGATAGATAGAAGAAGACGTCTGGCGTGGGCAGCTTTTGGAAAGCTAGCTTATATTTTAAAAAACAACAAAATACCCCAACGCTTGCGAACTAAGGTATATGACCAATGTATACTTCCCATAATGATATACGGCGCTCAAACATGGACATTAACGAAACAAGTAAAAACAAAACTGGAAGTCACTCAGCGAGCAATGGAGAGAGCAATGATTGGAATTGCAATACGAGACAAAAAAAGAAATAAATGGATAAGAGATAGAACTGGGGTCGCGGATGTAGTGAAAAGAGTGACGAAATTGAAATGGGAATATGCAGGACATACAGTTTGGATCAAAGACAGTAGGTGGAACGTTAAAATCCTTCAATGGAGACCATGGACAGGCAAGAAACAGCGTGGCAGGCCAATAATGAGATGGCAAGACGACATTAAGAGAGTAGCAGGACTGCCATGGATGAGAGTAGCACAGAATCGCGCTACACGGAAGAATTTTAGGGAGACCTATGCCCAATACTGGGCGCAATGAGGGTTAAAGAAGAGAAGAAGAATAGGAAGGGCAAACAATTTAAAACAAATAAAAAAGAACAAAAAAGTGTTATTGGGAATCTCAAAGTCATTTTATAAACATATAATGCAATAAGCAAAACTAAAACACCAGGAATAACCTAACTATTAGTAAAATTAGTTTTACATAAAACACAAATACTAAAATACAAACTTAAAACATAAAAAGGTTAGTTTTACATTATAATTTAAAAACCTACTTAATTGAAAACCTAATAGTTAGCTTAATAAAAGACGGTACACTGACTTCATCTAAAGTAGAGTACATATATAATATTGGTGGCATTCATATATAATGGGTGGTGATTCTATTGCACCTCTTACAACTTGTGAAATAATCATGCCCTAATCCCCACTTTCCATTCACCGCACATTTACTATCTCTTCCTATATCCGATCCTAATTAATAATTTGTCTGGGAAATCTG
Organism: Sinelater perroti; assembly: GCA_036346155.1. Lineage (NCBI taxonomy): Eukaryota > Metazoa > Arthropoda > Insecta > Coleoptera > Elateridae > Sinelater > Sinelater perroti. The sequence goes on along the minus strand of JARFIY010000329.1, from coordinate 4,312,198 downwards.
GCAAGTTAACCCCCTAAAATGAAATTTCCAAAATTTGATCAAAAAGCCAAAGTTACAAAAAAAATACAATTCTAAAGAACCACATAACATGTAATAATAAGACGATTAAATTGTATATAGAGACGTTTATTATAAGAATACTATCCACTGAAGAGAAACAGTGGAACTACAAGCAAAACTAAAGTAAATTAAAGGGTAAATTAAAGGGCAGTAGCAGATTTTGCTAAAATACGGAGGGCAAAAAAGGGATTTAAAATACTTAAAATTTGAGTAAAACATCACACAATATAAAGGGATATAAAAGAGAGGGTGGACATGAAAATTAACAAGAGACTCTAATAATATCAGTTTATATTATAGAATGCCCCATTCAAATATAATTATAAAAAAAATAGTTTTATAAAGAATTTAATAAGATTGAAGATGAAAATAAGATTGGGTTGTACAGATTAGGAAAAAAACACAACAAAAAAATATAGTCAAAAAATCACTAAAATGAGAACAACTTATATATAATAAACCTCTTTAAAAAGATCGATATCAGGTGGTGTACATAACGTTATCCAGATGTGGAATTTAAAAATAAGATTATAGGCAATGTTAAAGTATAATAAACAATACTATTGTACTAAACGTGATCATCGAATGACAAGAGCAAATATAACTATAAAAACAATAAGCCAAAGAAGACAAATGGTAGGTGCTTGCACCAATCTCCAATTACTTTATTTGGATTTTAAATTAAGGCCGACCGTGTTTAGGTTTCCTCCTGCATACGCCCTTTAGTTTGATTTGATATAGTGGCGGCAAATTTGCCCGCGTGCGCGGATATATAAAACTAAAACGACTCGGCCGTGGCCTTTCTTGCTGGCTCTTGGCTCTCTTTCGCTCGCTTTGTTTTGAATTTTGAACTGTGATAGTTTAGAAAGCGGGCAACCGGGTTTAAATTTTCCGTAGTCGAGCGTTTTGATCGAGAGTTCGTAGGCGTGTTTAATTGGCTGCAGAAGTTTTCATTTTTGAGTAGCCGTTTTGTTAAGGCTGATTTTGTGGCAAATTTGATGTTTTGCCGACCAGATTAACCTCTTCCCGGAGATCGTTTGTTTCCCAATTGCATTTCGGGAGTTGAAATTTTGTCAGTGAAAAACTCGGTCCGATTTCTTTTGTATCTGACCCGGCGAGGAATCAAGAAGGAACCTTGTTGCAGCAGGAAAGACGCTTCCGATCGGCTCCGCTGTGAAGTTTGGGGTAACTTGTCATCTTTTCACCCACACCCTTATTTTCTCTTCCTGGATTCCCAAGATTACAGCACATGAATCCTTTATGCGGGACAGCGCCGCTTCTAAAAAGGTGAGTGTTTCAGCTTTGGCTTTTGTTTGAAGTTTCTTTGTTTAAATTTAATATTACGATACAGTCCACTTTTTGCCTTAACAGTAGGTATACAACAAAAATGTGCAAGTAGATTTCCAAAAACTTAAACCAAAAGAACCAAATACCAGCTAAAAGAGCGGAAGAAGAGATTCTACTATTTAAGAGCAAGATAATACAATTTAAATACAAAAATAACCCAAGACAAATTAAGAAAAACTACACAAGACCTAATAAAAAATAAGTGCAAATATAAGAAAATAAAATAAATAACAGAAATAAATAACAATTAAGAAGAACAAGGGCAAATTTAAAAAAATACATGAAATTTAAAATCAAAGAAATTTTAAAAAAAGATAAATACTTAAAACAAAAAATATTAATATATTAATACACATACATACATACATATACATATACATATATATATATATATATATATATATATATATATATATATATAGTAAAACTAATAGATGACAACAAAAGAAAGTAAAAAAATTTTACAATATGTTTATGAAGTAAAAGTACAATTGCTAAAAGGTAAACTAGCACACTAAAGAACTAAAGGCAACAATAAAGACAAAAACTTTTTATTAATATGTGTTAGCAAGCCTCACATAGAGAACATACTTGTAAATATAGGGTGGTCCAACCAAAACGCACGATGTTAATTGTAAATAAAACAAAAAGTTTTCAGAGAACTATCTTAATATTTTTTATTTTCTATGACAATTATGTGTGAAACAAAATATCGGCCAAATGCTCGCCACGGCTTCGGTGGCATACCTCTATCCAATGGTCCATATTTTCAATTACTGAGACATAATTGAGGTTCAATGTTGTTAATGTGCCGAATTAGCTCATCCTTTAACTCTTGAATTGTTCTTGGCTTAGTGACGTACACTTTTTGTTTTAAATATCCCCAAAGAAAGTCCAACGGTGTCAAATCACATGATTGTGGCGGCCAATTAACATCGCCACAACATGAAATAACATGGCCATTGAATTTCTCGCGCAAAAGAGCCATTGTTTCGTTGGCTGTGTGGCAAGTGGCACCATCCTGTTGGAACCACATATCGTCCAGGTCCATATCCTCAATTTCTCCATTCACGGTCATTTTCATTCATTTTCGAAGAAGTGCGGCCCGATGACGCCGCCAGCCCATAAACCGCACCACACAGTCACTCTGTGTGGATGCATCTGCTTTTCAACAATCACTCGTAGATTCTCATTTGCCCAAATGCGGCGATTCTGCTTGTTAACGAATCCACTGAGGTGTACGTATGCCTCGTTGCTGAAGATGATTTTTTTTGTAAAGTCACCATTCACTTCTGTCTGTTCAACTAACCATTCGGCGTATTGACGACGCTTGAAATGTTCAGTAGGCTTCAGCTCTTCGGTCAATTGAACCGTGTAAGCGTGTAAATTCAAATCTTTATTCAAAATTCGCATCAGTGATGTTCGTGAGATGTTCAATTGTTGGGCACGACGACGAGTCGAGGTTGACGGCTCTTCTGCCACGCTATCGCGAACAACAGCAATGTATTCCACAGGTGTTTTCACATTTCCTACAGACCCGGTTTTTGAATTTGTCAAACACTGAAACAAAGAAATGTCAAATTAAGTTGGGCAAAAAACTTGACGTTAAGATGTGACTCACAATTAACATCGTGCATTATGGTTGGACCACCCTTCAGTTTATAAAAAAAAAATTCTATAAAAACTCATCACTAAGCTTTCTGAAAACGTTCTCTTCCAAAGTAGATTAAATTAATATATTATTTTCATAATAATAACGTATGTTTTCCTCCCCTGTTATAGAATATCGTCACATATTACAGGTATATTCAAGATACATGGATTTTATTGGTTAATAAACGCAATATAAGTATTAAATTTAGTAATATAAATAGTAAGTACGACGTAATTTAAAAATATCAAGGTTAATTGATTCTTTGTTTTATTCGTGGAATAATGTAATATCCAATTGAGCGTTAAAATCACAGCAAAACATACTTGCCTTGTGCTTTGATATTTTTGACATGGTTATTTATTTATAGAATTAAATTCTCTCAAATTTTAGTTTATCTTCTAAGTCACATATGCTAAATGCGTTCTTATTGGGATGTACTGCATGTGATGTGACAAGAATATTCATATATATATATATATATATATATATATATATATATATATATATATATATATATATATATATTACACTTTATTCCGCCTAGCATTATATCATATTTTTGTCTATTTCTCTTTACCCATTTTGTTATACAGGATATCCCAAAATAGAATTTATTTTTAAGATAATTGTAAAAAAGGCAAAGAGACGTCTATTAAAAAACTTTTGTTATTAAAATATAAACTTTGAAAAACTATTTTTTGAAAATAATGTCATCTAAATATGATTCTACATAGTAGTGACACTCTGCTATTTTTGGACTGATATTTTCTTTCAATTAAACCAAAGAGTCCGGATTGCTAGTGTATTCAACTGTATATAAATCAAGAATGAGTGGAGGCCAATGTATATCACCTATTCTAAAAATTAATTTTTGGGGGACAACTTCATGAGCTGGTGGCGGAGACATGTTAGAAGTGTGCGATGTTGCTCCTTCCTGCTGGAACCATGGTCTTTGATTATATCCAGCAAAATTTTGCAGTTTAGGTACCGCTGTTAATGCGCGACTCTTTTCATCTTCAAGGAAGTACAGGCCGATTATTTCTCGTGCTGACATTATAGTCCAGTCACTTTTGGTGAATGAAGGGGTTTCTCATGCTTGAATTGTAAGTTTGTAACGCTTCACTAATGGCAGTTCTGTTTGTTAACGTGGCCATCACGGAAAAAAGTGTCTCACCCGAACACAAAATGTCGAATAAATTAAAATACCCAGTTACAGTTGACGAATCAAAGCCTCTGACTGGCATCGTTGGGCTTTAATTCTTGCATCAATTGAATTTTTTAAGGGTGTAGACAAAAATTCTTGTGTAATTATGAAATAGGTAGATTTAAAAACTTTCCCGCTTACAAACAGGTAAGTCAGGAGTCTCGCGAACGGACTGTCGTACGCTCTTACATTTTTTTTTGTAAAATCATACACAAACGCATGGTCCGCTCCCGACTACATTCCTGAAAATCGGACTAATCGCCGCTCTGGTGTAATTTGCACAAGACAATGTTCTTCATCCTTTTCGTTTTGTTCCTTTGTGTGCCCATTCTATTATATCTTTCCTCCTAATTGCGTCATTATCTCTCGCAAGCTAAGTTATACATTAATCTAATCACTCCATCCATGAGCAATTCAACGTAGTTCATAGCATTGAATACAATTATTATTAACGTAAATACACCATTCAGTCAATTAATCATAACATAATTTTTAGAACAAAATTATTTAAAATTAAAATATTGAGGAAGTAATTTACTTGGTTTTAATATTTTACTTTTATCTCAATATGTGAAACAATTATATAAATTTTTTTTAGAAACTACTATTTACGAAAGTCTTAACAGTAACTAAGAAATTATTTTACAAATCGTAGTCGAATAATCGAACCTTCAATTACATATAATATATTGATATAATCTTTAAGCAAGACATTGACAAACTAAACTAAAGATAATTGTGAGTTTAGTAAATACTTAAAAATTAAGATCTAAACTTATTTATGTAATGAAATATCCTTTACGCATTATTCCTTATAAGAGAAGCAAAGAATGCGACCGTAGGGCTTTTATTGGATACATAATTATAAGCCTTTTTCACTGAATGGTGATATCAAAAGATGTCAAATACTTACCATCTTTCAAAGAACTCAAATCAATTTGAAAGTAGATGGTTTAGTACTGATGAAATCAACTAATACTTTTCTCAACAAAATCAGGAAAAGTGGAATGGGTATCAGCCAGGTGATGTTGCCAGGATCTTAAGATGTGGTAATCTAAAGGGGTAAAAACTGACGAATATGTCAAACCTAAACTGGTGTTCGTTTCTAAAATCATTATTATACTCTCCTGTAGCAACATGCCTCTATTGTTACTTGCGGACTTTTTGCTCCCAGCGTATCGTTAACATGCATTTCTAATAACTAAAAGCTACTACAACATATTGTATATACACCAATAGTCTGGTAGTGTAAATATTTGATTTGGTAGTTTAACTGGGTAAACCTACAATATTTACTCTTTTAATTCTCCTAGAGAATAAATGTTTCGTTAAAGGTCACAACTCGACACAAGAAATCCTTCCTTTTCCATCTGGTCCTCAGCTTGCGTAAACGGTTAGAAATGGCTTGACGTGTTAATCCGAATTGTTTTATAAGTTTTCTTTTGCAGCAGTAATTATTTTCTCCATTATACAGATCAACAATATTTCTGTTCTTAAACTGTTGGAACCGCTTTTTGTAACCACTGTAGAAAACAACATCCTTTCCCCTAAAATTACATAAATTATTTTAAGAGCTTCATCAGTTTTTTTTTTTTTTGGTTGAAATATGAAAAGGAAGTTGCGTAGCAAATGTTACTATGGTTTTATCACCGAGTTTTAAGTGGTGAAAAAGCCGGTTTTGTAATGCATTGCAAAGCTGACAAATGACGCTTTACTATGACTAAATGGCGGGTAGGATGCATAAATTTGACTAGGTATTATTGTAAATTAAATTTGAGATTAAAGTTGACGTTAACGCTGACTTCACTAGCGATATTTGTGATTTTTGGGTCTAGCCCCTAACCTTTCTTTTCATGGTCAGGTCTGGCGTAAATGGTGGATGACCATATAGGTCACCTCCGTACCGCTTCATAGAAGAATCATCATCTCTGCATGACAAGCGCCTCTGTCATCCTCGTAATTGTAGAGGCCACAGTAAATAGAGTTGCCGTTGCCCTGAATGCTATTGTATAAGTCTTGAGCGTCAAGGGAGCCAAACTCTGTAAAGGTTATGATTTTGCACAAACCATGGAGCGTTAAAAATGAATCTTGAAAACCGATTCTGGACGTCTTAGAGCTTGTTGTAGTGCGCCCTTGCTGTGGCCCAGCCGCGTACATTATGATAGGGCAGATAATTTATACATGATCAGCATGTTCCGGCTTAATAATCGGTTCCATGAATAAATTAAAAAGTCGAGGCTGATCTCTCTAGGTAAGATCTCCAGATCAACTTGCAGTCTAGAATAGTTGGTCTTTTCTTTCTAGGGCACCTCCCTTCCAAAGATTTTGAGGTTTTCCAAATTATCTTGGCAGTGAAGCTGTTTCTTAATGGGACTACTAAACTCTTCTGCGGGTTTATTCTCATTTTTCACCTGTCGCATCACTCTTTCAGGAGGTTAAACTTCTTCTGGAGCCGGCGGATCACAAGCACCGCTGTGTCGTCTACATACTAAGCCATTGTAGTAGAAGGCGTCGTTGGCATATCCCTGATGTATATGTTGTATGGCCTCGAGAACAGAATAGAATCTCCGATGACCTTATGCCACTGAACTTGACCATGAAACTTTATTCCAAAAAGAAGGACCGGACAACAGTGGTTTACTTCTTGGTGTAGCCCTCAGTAATACGTTCCACTGTCTGAGAGAACTAAAGCCTAGTGGAGTGGCCGGAGAAAAGCCAAACATATTTTCTGCAATCAGCTGGAGGTCTTCGATAGCTGTCCTCGGGCGGTTGTATATAACGGTCTTCACAAGCTTCACCAAAGTTGACAGCAGGCTGGTGGGCCGGTAGTCCTGGTGGAAGGTTCTTGATTTGCCGGGATTCGGAGCATAATCATGTCCGCTACCTTCCAAGTACTCGGAAAGTGGTGGAAACGTGATGGTGAGTACGCAAAGAATCGCTTTTCTTGAGAAAGCCTCCAGGGCGCAGTTCCGGATGCCATCCGTGCTGGGAGCCTGAATGCAGGTATACTGGGATGTTTATATGTTGTCGATTCCAGGTATTTCTGGGGTTTCTGCTCTCAAGATGGTCAAGTCCGGCGTTATAGCAGCTGACGTTACGCTGGTGCTCCAGACTGTCAACAAACGTCTCAGATTTGTCCTAATTGGTGTAGATAATGCCACCCTCTCCGTAGACGGATAGTGACGGGAATGGGTGGTTGCAGAAGATCTTGATCATTATTTAAAGGACCTACAGCTTGCTGTCTCAGGCAGCGTTGTATTGCTGCAGATATTCTTATGTATTTCTACTCGTCTATAAGGTCCACAGATGACTAATCGCGCTCTGCTCTTCTCACATACCCCCTCTTTTAGTTTTGCAGGTAGTAGGTCCTTTCTATCTCCGAGAAGCGGGATGGAGCGGTGCGGTGGTGTACCGCTCCTCCAGGTAATAACTAGAGTGGATGATAGTTGTAGTCGTTATCCAGCTTGCTGCTGCAGTCCCTTGTTTTCTGCATGGGTACGTTTTTCTTCAGTAAAAAGACTGTTACTGGTATAACATACCTAGATACGTTGCTGTTTTTTAACTAACGAAGGATTAGAAAACTTCTACTCCAATAACTTTCTTACCGCTGAATTAGGCGATGTGCTAAAAATAATTTGGTATTATTCGGCTGGTTCGAGTTTTTCAATGTATTTTAGATAGTTATTGATTTTCTGTTCGTCCAAGGCTCGTTTTAGGCTGTGTGTAAGTTTATTTGAATAGGTGTTTTAAGACAGAGTTTCGGCTTCTTTGCCATTTCACGCCTGGCTTTGCTTTTCTTTTTTATTAGGTCCGCTACTTCAATAAGTAGATAGTGGTGGGTGAGTTTTTGGTTAAGTTTAATAGTTGAGTAGTTTTTTGTTGATCGCTGGTTACTATTGAAGTTATTAAATTGCTTATTGCGTTATCTATTTCTTCATAATTGTTTAGACTGAGAGGGTACTTCAGCTGGTTTTCAATGATGTCTTGAAAGTTTTCCCATTTTATTACCCCGTTTATAAGTCTTGGTGGATATTGTACCATTTGAGGGGTGCTAATAAACAATATGATAATTGGTAGATGATCTAAGACGAGCTCTTCAATTACGTTCTGATATATCTGCTTATCAAAGTTCTTTTGCAACGGGATGTCGAGTATTTTGTTGCGTAGCCTTTCATTTTAATTCCTTCAGCATTTTTTGCTCGACATCATAAAGAGCGGTTCTCTTACGTTGGATGCGGTTTTCAGGTCTTCTCTGTTTAGCTTTTTGTTGGATTATCTATGTGCTTATTATTGTGAGGTAAAAGTCGCTTGGTTTGATTTGGACTCTAATTGTTTCAAGGGCTAATTTGGGAAGGTTAGGGATAGAATTATAGATAATTTTCTTCTTGATGAACTCAGATACTACTTCGTCTACTATTTGGGCGACTCTATCGTTATGGTACATTTGGTATCTTAGTCTTTTCAACATGTCAACTTTAGGCAAATGGGTTTCAATGATGCAAGCGATTTCTGTGTTGTGTCTAGCAAGGAATATTATAAAGATTGATTTTTGGTTTAGAATACCGTTCGCATTTCAGTTTAAGATTGTTATTTTTATAGCTTTTGGAGATTCAGCGTCCATTAGAGTAAGGGGGATATCGAAAGGGTAATGAATTTTTTGATTTGGGGATGGAAAGGAGTAATTAAGTTGATAATGGATTGGATTAAGTTGGTTATATCAGGAGAGGCCGCTGGGGTAGATGATTGATTATTGATATTAGGATTGGTGTTGGCTTGCTGTAGAATTTCGTGTTTGTTCTGAGTATAAATGGTTTGGGTTAATTAGGTTACTCTATTGTATCTTATGTAAGGGTGGTTATTGTTGTTGTTAGCTGACATTCGTTTATTCATTATCTTTATATGGTATTGTCAGCCGCGATAACCTGCAGGGTTCGGCCCTGTTCAGTTAGCACATTTCAGTGTATTTTCTGGGCTTTTTTGGACAATGTTAATGTTAGTGATCACCACCGTATTTTACACTTCGAGGATCTAAAGTACGATAGTTTTTGGTATGCTCATAATTTTGACAGCGACGGCATTGAGAGGTGTTAGATAACTTCCTTCTTAGTTATACTGTGACAATTGAAGACTTTTTTGTGTTGTTGTTAATCGGTTAGATCCATTGCACATACTGGCAGCAGGTGTTTTTTTTCGTCAGGAGGCGTATGACTTTAGTAATTAGCAAAGATTTCTTGATACGTTTTTAATCGCGGCGTTTAATGGTTTTCCATTTGGCTATTTTAATTAGTTATTATGAAGATGTTTAATTAGATTTTTGTAGTCGTTCTCTTTAGTTAAATGTATAGTAATAGGTTTCTTCTATTGATAATTTTTTAACATCTTTGGTCGTATGATTTATAGTATTGTGTAAATAAATAGAGGGTATTTTTGGTTTTGTTATGGGGATTTCTGTTTTGTCGTTTGCATCTTCGCGGTGATTGCGACTGTTATTTGGATTAACAGTTGCGACAGCAATGTGACACGTCTTTTTATCACGGGCACTTGAGTAACGCTAAGCGCAAAAGCACGTCTGCGCGCTTCTAATATTCAAGCCTTAATTGTTATCTCTTTAAAACCAAATGGTTCATTTGTAGTAATTCTGTGTATGCAGATTATTAATAATTCCAGAATGCAGACGGACAAGCAAATAAAAAAGCCGACCAAAGCACTTATTTTAAAATTTAATATTAAGCAAGATAAAATTAAATATTTAGTAGTAATTTAAAGTAATTCTTCCTTCTGCCCAGAATACTAAATTTACGTAGTGTATGTAGGAATAAAATATTATTGTAAGCATCATACATTTCTTCGGCTACGTAATATTACAGTCGAATGTTACTTCAAGATAAAATCCAATATATAACAAAAAAAAAACATTAGGGTGTGAAATGTGACTCAAAAAACAATTTTTATAATAATATGTAAAATTTGTAATAAAATAAATATCAAAAATATAAAGTTCGAGTCAAATATTGGACTTGGCCATTTAGTCGAGACTTATTAAATTAAAATGTAACATTTCTTACATTTTTATGCAGCTGTGGGTTTATCGTGCCTCATACAATACTAGGTGTCTCCGCCATCCGCTGATATGCGCCGTGAAACAGAAAATATGATACAATTCACCTTTCACCTTAAACATTACACGGCTGAGTTTTTATAGCCAGCTTAAACAATGAAATTCATTACCCACATTCTAAAAACCATTAATATCGCAACGCCAGTTCAAGCTGATGTTTTGCCTGAACGGAAGTTGTTTTCTCCTCGGTATGGCCTATCTGGGCATCCACCGAAAGTAATGTAACAGTTGATAAATGACCCCTCCTTTTAAAGCGACTCGACTCGCTAGGCGGCCACGCCGAGCGCACAAAAGTGCATTTTTGCACTAAATACAAAATTAGCAGCATATTACAATGACGAACAGTGTGCAAAAAGCGTAACAAAGATTTTGAGGACAGGTCCTACGTATTAAGGATATTCTATCACACATTTAAGGTATATTCTGAGATTAGTTTTAAGTACATTATGATACCCTTTAATAGCAACAGGGCAATAAAAAGAACCAAAATGAGCAGAGATATAATTTACGAGTGCATTTACTGGAAAATGGCGTTTCCGTTAGCTGTCATTTTACCGGGTATGCATTTCTGCGACTTCAATGCCGCCCGCGTGGGAACTTTTCTAATTAAAGAGCGAAGATTAGTCATGCTACTTCATTTTACTTCTACATTTATCTGAAAATCGTCCGAGTTACGTTAAAGGTTTTTAATACAGACGTAATAAATTCAATAAAAGTGCTTATCGATAAATCTAAAGCAAGAATCAGTTTGATTAAAAAAGTTTTTTAAAAGTAGTTTGTTTTCCATTATTAAGAATTTATAATGTAATCGTTTTTTAATAAAACCCCAAAATATTTTAAAAATTTGGTGGAATCCAATAATTAAATTAAATATAGTTTAGTACTGCATTTCTTAGTATAATGAGAATTAAATAAATAAATAGGAACTTTCGTCAAATATAGCTTTTACTAAGTAGACAAAAAATAAATTTTTAAAATTGTTTTGCACCAACTCTCTATTCCTTTTTTAATTATATTCGACTACTGGATACATTTTTAAATTTTTGTATTTTATTATTATTATTATAATTATTGATTGTTGTGTTTTATAATATTGCAGCATGTTAGATCAGTATTGACGTTGATGGTGCCTTTGTTGGCGTTCTCCAATCTCTAACCCCCTTCTTCTTCGGTGACCTAGCGTAGATAGTGGTTGGCCTGCAGTAGACAGCATCCGTATCACTTCACGAGAGGTTCAAAGTCTTAATTTCTTGCGGTGATTGTGCTTATACACCTCATAGTTGTAAAGGCTACAGATAACAGAGTTATAGTAGTTTTCAAGATTGATGAAGTGTTATTGGGTACACTGGGAAATATACTATTCGATGGTTGAGAGGTCGGCGTTGCGGTGGAAGATGGTGTTATTAAAGAAATATGGAATGTTAAAGACAGTTTTGAGTGCCCCACTCTGAATAACCTAAAAATTCCTGATGTGCGTTTTAGCTCAGTACTCTCACATGGGACAGGCGTAAGTTTGTTGGGAAGAGACAATCGGCTCCCAGGATATAAGAGGGAGCTAAGAGCTTGGCGGGCTACCTTTGACTTCGCTAGTGCCCGATCTACGTGAGGCCTCCAGGTAAGCTTTCTGTCTAAGTTATGGTGCCTTTTATCTTCGAAGAATCTACCAATCGAAAATTGTGACTCTTTAATCAGCTTGAATTTCCAATAAAATCGGGTATTAGTAGAAAATAATAAGGTTAAACTCTTTTCTGGGTTTACCTCAATTTCTCAATGCCTCCCCCTTTCTTGAGCAAGTCTAGCGTCTCCTAACTTACGGGATTACCAGGAACGGTTATTAGCTTGACAGCACTAGTGTGTCGTCTACTCTAGCCATGTAAGATGTTCCGGGCGTAGAAGTTAAGGAACTTTAAGGACAGTACCAAATTTCGAGAAACACCGCCCTGATGACTTTACACCGCAGAGTTTGATCCAGAACTTTTAGCCAAAAAAGTAGGATTGATTCAGCTAAAACGTTTGTAGTAAGATGGCTTGAAAATGCGCTCGAACGTCTTGAGCACATCTAGAAGGATTGCTAAGATGGTAAACTTCTTATAAAAGTTTTTCCAAATGGAGTTGATAGTAGTAGATTTGCTAGAATTGAATGCGAAATAATCTTCCGGAAATAACTGGAAATCTTTGACAGTTGTTCTCAGTCTGAGATAGAGCACCTGCTCCACTAGCTTTCTTTTTAGAATTAGCAGGATAGTGATGTAATGGTAGTCTTAGAGAAACGTTCTAGGCCTTTTCAAGATTGGAAAACATCACGATATTGGCAGCTTCACAAACTTTGACGGGCACATAGACTAGATATGGCAGTAATGTAGATGAGTTCCTTTTTCGGAAGAGCCTGCAACTCTCGGTTGGGTGCGCTGTCAGATCTAGGTGCCTTGCGTAGGTTTTCGACCTGAATCAGAAAAAGAACTTATTTTTAGGACGCGGAATCTTCTTCTTCTTCTTCTTCTTCTTCTGCTTCTTCTTCTACTCTTATATAGGCTATTAGCCTGTTTCTAACTACACATTTCGTGTAGTACTATGAGCCATGTTGGGCGTACCCCGGGCAGGTGGCTAGTCTGACCCGTTAGAAGAAGGAGAATGTACTAAAGGTGTTTGTATGATGGCCGGACGGCACTCGATGTTTCCCGTTATTTTTGACCTGGGAGTCGAACCCAGGGCCCGCCGCGCGTTAGTCTGGCAGGCCGAAGCCTTTACGTCGCGGCTGTCGTGCTCTCACGCGGAATCTGGATGGTCGAAATGTTTCTGCTGCGGTAAGGTTTCTATAGCTCAATAGATGTTGGTAATATAGTCAAGGTTAGCGTTAGTGTAGTCGAGACTGCACTAACGCTCCGGACTATTGCAAAACGCTTTAATTTTGACGGCGACGGTGTAGGCGCGGCGTTATTCCAATGATTGAGTGATATTAGAAAGAGCTTGTTGTCCATCATCTTGGCTATCTTTAGCAAGCTTTTGTTAGCCATATTGAGAGTTTCAAGATTACTCTCCCATTTGACATTGCGGTGCTCCGTGACAGTGCTATTGACAGCAGCAGCCAGTTTATAATATTTACGCTAGTTATTAGAATGGACGAATTGGTGCGAGCACCGTCGCTCCTAGTACTTCTCTCAAATCCGTTTATTTAACTCCGAAAGTAGGTCGCATTCAACAATATGGCAACTTTAGTGGCAAAGCTAATGAGATTCTGAATGAAGGCAATTAGGTGTTATACTCCCTCTCTCATGCCTTTTCTGGAGCGGATGGTAGGTATGGTAGTCACAAATTCTTTCAAATAGACGATAAAGGCTGACCATGAGACACAAGAGCAGAAAGAAATGTTATTCACTGTCTAAAAAAACTAAAATGAGAATATTCCGTTTAGGTCTTTAAATAGGAGGGCTCGTTAATGGGGCGAGAAGTTACAGGCAAAAATAAGCCATATAATTCCTTACCTGGAAACATATGGCGGTGGCCTTCAGATAGTTGGTTGTCGAGAACGATATTAGATAATATTCCAAGCAAGACTAAGTACTTCCTTTGAGTTCCTAGGAGTCGGTCGGTGCGGTAACACCTATAATTTGAAAGTCGAGCCGCATTTCTGCCCTTTAGACAGATTTCGTTAACCAGGGTGGCATCCAGATTATAGCGGTGCGCAAACCTATCAGTTGGCCTTTCTGATCTTTCAGGCCGTTCATGTTTCAAAAAACATGTTTAACGTAGAAAGGTCGAATGAATGGCTTAGTCATTTATCAACAGCAGCGGGCTATGGAACTCCTGAGTGTGCACCAAGAGCCGTCAAAAGATTTACTCGACGTTAATAGCCCCAATCAAGAACTGGAGCAAGTACTAGAAAAATTACCAACCCTGAGATGTGTGACCTGCTGTTAATCCAGGAATTGGGGTATCTAAGGCAGTAGGGGTTGGCTGAGTGTCAGTGGCGGAAGCTTTCTTTACCATCTGAGCGTAAGACTGAATAGGAAGCGATGAGAAGCGGGTGCTGTTGGCACTGAAGACGAAGTCAAAGCCGATGCTGGTGGCTACCGAGATGGTGGGGTAGCTGATTGTATCCGCATAGGAACAATTGGCACATACTGCTGGTATCGCATTACTCTTATTGCAACTGCTGTTGTGATGAGGTCCCGCGCACTTTAAGCAGTACAGGATAGCAAAGCGGTCTTTTTGTGTAGTTGCTTTGCTGGAACAACAACTTGCGTGACCCAGTGAAAGTTACATACCTTCTATAAATATGCAAAAGAGTGAAGAGCCTATAGAATAACAGAAACAATTGTTAGAAAATACAGAATATGCGGTAGAAGTTACTAAAGTTGTTAAAAAAAACTTTAAAATTACAAAATGCAATAAAAGATACGAGTAGCACTATTTAAATACATTCGTTGCCAAATAAAATAAAAACAACAGACAAAAAAAATTTTAAAATTATTTATCTTTATGTTTTGGTATTAAAGATAATTTTATATTTATATACCACTCCATAAACTAAGTTCAATGTAACAACCCTAACACTTTCACAGGTTAGCAATTTCTTTCCAGGTTTATTAAAATTTTGTACCAGTTCTTCACTTGACTTCAATTTTTATCCAAGCAGAAAAGTTTTGAGTTTTTGGGAAAAATAGTAATTGAAGCAAGCTATCTGACGAATATCATATATAAGTTACTCTTCGAACCTTAGTATGATTAATGTTTACTTAGTAACACAACTTAATGCACCAATACATTGTTCCAATAGAAAAACACATATTTTGACATTTCTGAACGTTATTCTCTTAAACATTACTACGTAGCATTTGTGAATAAAGTTTTTTTTTTTTAAAGTAATCATTTAAAATAATTCCAATCCGTTTATACAAGTGTGCTAAATAGCCAAAGAATGGTTTCAATCCTACGAAATTGTTGCAGTGATAGCAGAAACACGTAAACATTGAAGAGAAATATTTTTCATAAAATTAGTCTCACTTCTTTCTAACACAACGAGCAAAAATTTCTAAATACCCCAAGTAATTCTAATGAAACTTATTAAAGTATGAAATGCAATAAAGTAATGTGATCTGTCTTTCTAACAACATTATACAATTGCAAAATAGCGTTGATTCTGTAACAAACTATTTTCAATATACAAACTAAACTATTATAGTGTTGTAACTACAGAAAATAATAGTTTTCTAATTTCCTAATACATAGGTTGGAATTTTTCTTAATAAAGAGAGACAATTTAAAATACTAAATTTTAAAAACAGCTTATTATAAGCTATAACCTGTACTTATCTTTTGACCCATGCGTTCTTGTATTTTACTTTTTCGGTGTTTTTAATATTACATATTACACAGAAAATAAGCAAATGGCCAAAATACACAAAAATATAACGATGAGATTTTGAATCAAAGGTTACATCGTATTATTTAAGTTTTGGTCTTTCTTTTTTTTTCGTAATTGTTGTAGCAATACCCCTTTTCTGTTTATGAAGGTAAAAAACTCAATTAAAGTAATATTATAGAGTCAAACCATGACATCTATAAGAACTTCCATTTAATTTTCGCCCGGAAAATGATTTTTAAGCTTTAATGAAAGATGTTGAATCCTACAGTACTGCGTAAAGATTTAAAAATAAAACTTTTTTGACCTGGCTAAATATCAAAAGGACGAAAATTTTGCCAAGAAATGTCAAATAACATGACAAGCCATTTCTAAGTGTGTATTCATGATACGGGAATTTACAATTTACAAGTTGTATATGATCTCACAGCTGATAAATAAAGTGTAGATCTTATATTACTATATTTTGCCCTCCAAATTACAAAATGTTTTCGATTGCAGATTGTAATCTGCGAAAAAAAATAAATTCTCTATGAAAATTAAAAATAAGTTAAAATTATAGATTTATCTATAGGCGTATAAATAAGTTCTCAGCTTTAGATTTCACAGGACGCAAATCACTGTTTACATGTAACATATTAGTCCCCCCTTTTGCGGTTTTAAAGCAATGACATTTGGTCTTTCGAAACATCATGCGATTTGACGTTTGACGCACATAACTTCAATAATCAGCTGTGTTCACGATGGCAATCACAAAAGAGCATATTCGATTTTCTATCCACTTCGCGTTTCATCTTAAGAAAAAGCTGCTGAAGCCAGCGAAATGATTTGTACTGCATATGGTGAGAATGCTGTAAGTCATGCAACGTGCAAAAGTGGTACCAAAGATTTCGCGGGGAGAGTTTAGTCTTGAAGATCAACCATGCGCTGGACGCCCTCAAACATTTGACACGGATGAGCTGCAGACATTGCTTGGATCAAAACAATGCGCAAACTGAAAAGAGCTTGCAGAACAGCTTGGCTTATTCAGCCAGCCATTTCCATACGTTTTCATGCAATGGGTAAGATACAAAAGGAAGGCAGATGGGTTCCGCATAAACTGTCCGAAGACAACAAAATCGACGGCGTGACACCCACTCCATTTGCTTTCAAGGAACCGAAAAGGATTTTCTGCATAAAATTATTACGGGCGATGAAAAATGGATCTTGTACGACAATCCCAAGCGCAAAAAATCATGGGTAGATCCTGGCAAACCTTCGATATCGACTTCAAAGCCCAATATCCACACCAAAAAGAATTTGCTCTGTATCTGGTGGGATTGGAAAGGTGTGCTGTACTATGAACTTTTGAAACCAGGTGAAACAGTTACGGCGGATCGCTACCAACAGCAACTCATCAATTTGAGCGATGCAATCGAAGAAAAGAGGCCATTTACTGGACAAGGAAGTCGCAAAGTCATCCTGCTCCATGATAATGCCCGACCACATGTTGCGACAACAAGGCGACGCAAGAACACATCTTTGCGTTAAGCTGGGAGCTTCTCCCACATGCGGCGTATAGCCCAGACATATGACCCCTTCCGATTATCATTTATTCCGGTATTTACAGCATCACTTGGCTGATACGCACTTCAAAACAGAAGAAGAAGTCCGAAAATGCATCGTCTCGAAGTCGGTGAGCTTCTATCACCAGGGAATTCGCAAGCTATCCGAAAGATGGCAAAAGATCATCGATGCCAACGGAGAATACTTTGATACTTAAGCTTTTTTTGTTTGTTTTTAAATAAAAATTTAATTTTGCAAAAAAAAGCTGAGAACTTATTTATATACCTAAATCAGTCAGTACCATACAATCAAATGGGTTCTATGGGTATACACTATGATTTGCTTTTGCTTGGTAAGATGGTAACTGCCCCGCGTTAGTAGTGCGTTGCAGACAAAAAAAGTTATATCAACAATAGCAAAAGAAAAGTCATTTTGCTTTTTTGCAACACGTTAAAGTTCGGAAACGGTCACCGATCTGGGTTGAAAGATTTTATCACATCCGGTATATTCGTCAGACTGCACTCCTTCAAATTATCACCTCTTCAAATCTCCGCTAATACTTGCTTCACTTCTGTCGAAGAAGTTGAATATAGTCTGGTCGAGTTTATCAAATTTAATCCATTATCTTTTTTTGAAGTGTATAAATTCCTAAAAGGTAAAAATTGATATTTTTAAAAATATATTTTTTTAATAACTCTATTAGTATACAATCTGCCCTTATAGAGAGCAATAGGAATTATATATGTTTAAAGTTAACTTATAGCAGTGTAAACTGCCTCACAAGAGCCTTGCGAAGTAAGGTTTTAGTGAGTCCCCTCCATACAAAAGGTTTTCACGTAACTAAACAAAATACATTAAGAAATTTATCATACTAATTAAGTATACAGGTCAATCGAAAACCATTTACCTGGTCAAAAGGTTTATATCTTTTCAGCCTTCTTGGTTCTTCATTTTTGAGGATTAAATTATGGACAAATTTATTTGCGTGGACACTCGTTTGTCTTTGTACTTTTTGGCGAAATTTTGTATTACACTTTTCACTCACGGAACACACAGGTAACTCAATATAACTTTATTGGTCGTGTACCACGAAGCGTTAACAATAGTATAAAACACTTTGTTTTGAGAGCGCTTCAGAATCTCCACGTTGGACTTGCTCATTGTTCCCCATAGTAATATTCCGTAAGTCCAGATAGGCTTATAAGCAACTTTGTGAACTAGCAGTTTCTTACTTAACGATAGTTTTGAGCTTCATCCAATTAGACAGTAGAGTTTCTTAAGTTTGAGTCTCAACTGCTTACGCTTAGTAAAATATGCGTTCTCCATTTCAGTTTCCTGTCAAGATAAAGTCCACGGTACTTAACAAATTCGGTATGTTTCAATTGCTGGCCATTGAGAATTACTGGGGAGCAGTTACGTCTTTTCAGCGTGAAAGTAATATAGTTGGACTTCGTTAACTTGAATTCTCCAAAGTTTAAGCCATTGTTGTATTTTGTTTAGGTGTGCTTGCAAGTATCTAGATGCAGCTTCAGGTTGCAAATGGAATGCTAGCACTACTATTTATCAGCGAAAGTTGCTTTTGTATAATCAGCATATATCGGGTACAGATCGGTGATTTTGTCTTTGTATTTAATGCAAAACTGTCTATCAGTGAAATAGAATGGGAATAATATATATTTGGTGTGGATAGAGCTCTTTCAAATTGTAACACAATCCTTTTTGCTATACCTTATCAAATTCCATGGAATAGTCTAAGAACGTAGTGGAGCAGAATCTGTTTCTCTCAAAATCGCAGGATATTTTGCTAACCAGACGGTGTATTTGTTCAATTTTCCATGTTGAATACGAAAGACAAACTAATAATTTGGTATTATCTCTTGCTTTTATAATATAGGCTGTATTCTCAGTAGGATAAGTTTTTCGAACATTTTCGACAGTATTAGAAGACTACGTTTTGCAGCATATGGTACTATAGGTTTTAATACTTACTTGTATAACTTAATTTTATTGTTCGCTGAGAGTAGCTTTGATTTTATTATACATTATTCTGTAATGACACATTTGGTTCTTATCCTATGCTATATTTTTTATTAATTATCGGTCCTAGTTACTTAAAGTTTTTATTTTATTTATATCTTTGTTGGTTTACTATCATTTTCTTCACGATTCTACAGTAGCAGCAAAAATCCTATAATATTTATCAAAATTCAACTTTTTCCAGAAGACTTAGAGAATTATCGCAACTTAGATGCTATGTTTATCAACGATGATTTGCGACGTTACTACTGAAAAACCAGAAGTTCGTCGATTTTCATTTCCAGGATATTCCAAAAAATAAGATTTTACATAAAAGTGGTCTTCAATGTTGTAGTTTACAACGTTATTTATTTATTTTTTTGTTACCATGTACTGTTTACCGTTTTAATATTTGTTGCTGTAGATGTCGAGGACAAGAATCTCTGAAACACGCCATGCCATCGTTAGAGGCTACCAGCTGGCCGCTCAGTTCCAACTCGCCAGCACTATCAGACTCTCATCAAAAAAAGCGGAGTTCCAGGCCGTAAGTTCCAGGCCATTATCTTCTCTTCCACCAGCTCTAACCCGTGCATACGCGCTGTATGGTCTCGACTACAAGCAGCTGGATTGCATGGGAGACTCTCAGCCAAGAAACATTTTGTGAATCAGCGGAACAGGGCCGCCAGACTCAAATTCGCAAAAGAACATCTTTAATGGACCGGTCAGCAGTAAGGCGAAGTAATCTATACTGATAAGAGGAAGTTATCACTCTTAGAATCGGATAGGATAAGCTACGTACGACGTCCCATAATCTTCCGGTACAATCCCCAATACTAGTGCCCAAAGTGAAACACGGAGGGAGCTCGATGATTGTGTGGGTTGCGTTCTCATCCAAGGGAGTCGGTCCCCTTCACCGTATCACAAGAATAATGGACCGCCATGTCTACAAGGGCATGCTGGAGAATGTCATGTTTCCCTACGCACACAGTACCCAAAACACAGTCTTCATATTTCAACAGGGCAACGATTCCAAGCACACGGCACGGAACACGAAGGACTGGTTCAGGCGGAAGAACGTCCGGCTTTTTAACTAGCCCAGTCAAAGTCCAGACCTAAACTACATTTAGTACTTGTGGGAAGTACTGGAGAGACGACTGGACAAGAAAAAGGCCAAGAACGCGGATGGAAAGTTCGTACAGCTGCAGGAGGAATGGAAGAATATTCCTCAGACCACCATCGACAACCTACTCGATTCGATGCCTCGCAGGTCCCAGGCTGTCATAGGAACAAGAGACATGCTACAAATATTGATGTATTTAAGTTGTTATGTTCTCATAACAATTTGTTATGTTTGGATGGTTGTAATAATAAAAGAGTTGGAGTTTTTACATTTTCTGATTTTCTGGTCGACGACTTTGATGAAATTGTGATGTGTTACCAGAAAATGGCTTCTCCGAGTGTCTTTTTTGTTCGAAAGCAACCGAAAATATTGAATATGATAAAATTTTTGCCGCTGCTGTATTTTATCTACATTTTTTGTCGTGATCATACATTTTGTTTTTGCGGTGTCTTTAACCCTTATACAACTGCTGCTTTTTCTAAATATTTTACTATATCTTTTAAACAAATTTGTTGACCTATTAGTATCATCCACGTACGCTAACATTTGGCTCCGTCTACTACAAACTGATGCTTCAGGATTAATAGGTATTTTTCACATAACCTTTTCCAACGTTAAACAGCGGCGTTGCCACAGCATCTCTCAGTCTTAAATCAGTATTTATTGCAAGATCATGATAGCTGTTTCCGTATTCTCAATTTGGCTCTAGTGTTTTCTAAATTATTTTTACTAATCTTATTATTTTCCTAAGTATCCCAAATTTGTCTAAGCTTTAATAAATTCTGCTCTAACTATTGTGTCGTATGCTTATTGGAAATCTATAAATAGTTGATGTAAATCTATGTTGTATTCCAAAAAAAATGTTTATGGTCTGTTTAATAGTAAATATTAGGTCAGTCGTCCCTTTATTCACTCGGAAACCTTACTAATAATCACCTTTTATTGATTCTGTCTAGATGTTCAGATTTCTTTCTATCAAGTTGTTAAGTATCTTGCAGCTTATGTTTAGCAAAGTTATGCCTTTATAATTACTGCATATTCTTTTTATATGCCATAAAGCCTACGCCCAGATGTCATTTCTCTTTCCCACTATAACACATTGTGCACTGCTCTGCGTCAGTAATATTACTCCTCTTCTATCCCATTTGTTGTAGTTTCAGAATCTCCACTTTATATTTTTTATCTTCTTTTACCTACTACTCCCAAACTACGTACGTTCTAGGTCCCAAGTATTATATCCGTCTTTCTTCTCTTACGTGTTTTATTCCTTTCCATGTCATTGCCACTTTCCTTGCCTTTTTCGTTATTCTTATAACTGCCATTACTTGTTTTGATAGTTTTTTGGTTTTACAGTTTAGGTTACTTTCCGCCAAGCTGTATTTTTTAAAAAATCTCTCACTGACAGTTTGTTTTATGCCTATATTATATTTTCTGATTTCTTTTAATACTTTAACATTTTTAACTCCGTAGGTCCTCTCATTATCTATTAATTTATATCTTGATTGTGCCTTGCATCCTTTTTATCTCACTTGTTTTAGATAAGTGAATAGTATTTTTCATTCCAGTTGCGTTGTTTTTTTTCTGGATCAATCCATATTTAGGTACCTTTCGATGTTTTAAATTGCTTTACAATCTCCATTTTCTTCTTTGGCCAATAAATTTTACTAATATCGGTTTGTTCTTCTTTATTGTATTTTCCAATTCTTCTTGCATTATAAACTTCAGTTTCTACGATGTGCGATGTACGCGCTCATCTTTTGAAGTAAGTTTTCAATTTTTTTTTGGTTTCTCCTTCTTTTTCTTCTGCGTCTTCTACCAATATTTTATTATTAAGTTTTTTCTTTTACTCTTCTTTTGCTTGTTTATTAGTATGATCTTTCGGTCTGTTATTTTCTTGTTTTTAGTTTTTCTTTTCCCTGGCATAATTTTATATTTTCCTATTCATTATTTTTTCTGACTTACTGGGGTATGTTCTGTTGTGATTTATTTTCAATCACCCGTACCGACTTTGTTCTAATATATTTGTACTTCAAGTGTGTGGCTGAACTTTGAGAAGGGTATGTGTGCACCACCGCTTTAAACATGTCCGCCTCGTCTATATCATAAGAAATAACTTGCTTATTTGGGACAAATTTGCTTTTACGAGTTGAGAAGCAATTCAACAGTCTTTACGAAGAAACAATTGTAGACACCCGACAGTAAATAGTGTATTTTTTATTCTTACTTTGCTATTCTACAAACTTACTTATCTATTACAGATCTTAGGCAATTTTATGCTTCCGCAATTTATAATTTATTGTTATTTATTATACCCTTTTAATGTCTGGTGTTTTGGTTTTTTTTTTGGTATATTTATTTGTTATCTTATCTCTCTATACCTCGTTATATTATTGCTAAACCTATAGACATTATTCTTCGTTAAAATTTCCGTCTTTATACCCTGTGCAGCAACCCGCAATACGCATGATTAATCCACCTTTTTTCTTTGAACTTAGGAGTACATCGTGATTTATAATCATATCCCAAGAACGGTCCAAGTTAAAACAATTCTGATCGGGATCGTTGTTTGGTTTTCTTTTCCAACTTTTGGGTCATGCTTAAAACAGACGTAGTAGTTTAAAGTGTCTATTTTTGCCGTTAGTGGGGCTAGTAGCTTTGGTCTTGTCAATGTTTATTTTTAGTTTAATTTTGATGGAAACTTGTTGCAGTTTTATGATCATTATCGTCAGTTTTTCAGTATTATTGCTAAAGAGAACAACGCCATCTTTATTTTTTAATCTTAGATTTTTAATAAATATACTGCAGAGACGAATTGAGTTATTTCAGTGATAGGATGTCACTGTGTTGCATTCCCGTATTTATTTGAATTTTGTTGGTATTGAAGTCTCAATTTGAATTTGGATACTTGCTTTTTCGAGGAAGTTTTGCAGTCTGAAAATGATCTAAAGTGTTTTACATTCTTCGGAAGCCAGTCTGTTCCATTGGTTTATAGTTATCTTAGATGTCAATAGGTTGCATATTATTTTTCTTAGTAACTTATAAGCATGAAATAACAGGCTTTTATTGAGAAGTATCTAGTAATGTCACCGCTAGAGTGGTCCAAGCGATCGAGGCGCGGGCTGCGATGCGGATGGACTCGGGTTCCAGTCTCGGAGCTCTCTGATGCCTGGCGGGTGGCTTATTCATTTACTAAAAAAATTGAGTACCTGAGTTCACTTGAACAAGGGATAATAATGGCAATCGTCTAAGGCGCAGTGCTTGCTACATCGCCCTGTATCAGAGAACATATGAGAGCCTTAACCTCTCAGTTTGCAGCCTATGGTCCGATGGCCCTAAACTTTACCATTATTATTATTATTATCTAATAATGTCTGTAATCTTTCTTTTTCAACAGCATTTTCAACGAACTTAAAAAGTTCGTTACTGAATTCTATAAATCTGTCGGTCTGTCTGTCGCTGTCACAAAATTATGGATTTTTTAAAACTTTAAAATGGATTCTTATAGGAAATTTTACGCTGATTTCAAAATCGAAATCAAAAAGTTTCTATCTCGAATAGTTTTCGAGATATTCGACTTCGAATTTCGGGAAAATTTCGACATTGCGATTTTATGAGTAATTCTTAAAGAAAATTTTACGCTGATTTCAATAATGAAATCGAAAAAATTCTATGTCGAATAGTTTTCGAGATATTTGACTTCGAATTTCGGGAAAATTTTCGACATTACGATTTTAAAAGTGATTCTTATAGGAAATTTTACGCTGAATTCGAAAATGAAGAAAAATTTCTATGTCGAATAATTTTCCAGATATTCGATTTCGAATTTTCCCGAAATTCGAAATCGAAATCGAAAGGTTTTTTTAAGTTCGTTCTGGGATTGCTTACAGAGCAATCTCTTCACCGGCCCATGTTTTATTCTCTCTCCAAAAAATTTTCTATTTATTATCTTTCTTAGAGTCGTACGTGTATCCTCTGTTATGATTTCTGACACTTCTTCTAAACCCGCGTTGGTAATGATTGATTTATTCTCATTTTGTTATTCATGATAATAAAACTTGTACAAATTAGTGTAAAATTCTGTCACTATTTTTTTAAATGTATTTTGATCTATCATTTTAGTTATCTTTGATGACAGGTTTTTTCGATGTACCTTAATGTTTGTATTAATTTCGTGTTGTCGAATATACTTTCGAATTTCCTTCTTCACTTGCTTATTAATTCCTTTGTGACTGTTTCAGCCCTTGCCAACGTCCGTCATTTAATAGACTTCCGGGTTTTGGACTTAACAAGATTTAATTTTTATATTTATATATATATATATATATATATATATATATATATATATATATATATATATATATATCTATCAGACAAAATCAAAATGACGTACGTGTAACAATAAAAGAACTACTATATATATATATATATATATATATATATATATATATATATATCTACGTACGTCATTTTTGATTTGGTCTGATATTCATTGATCTCAGGTTACCAGTGGATTTTAGTTTTCTTGTTAGTTTTGCTCATGTTATTCTCTTTCTTCCGGCAGTTGGAAAATTAGGTCTTTGTATTAGTTTATTTAAATTTTGTGATAGAATTAAGTATTGCTTTGACCAATCTGTAATCACTCCCGGTACTAAATCTATTAAAAACGTACACATCCGTGCAGTCATTTTTGTTGTTGCTCATGATGTAATATATTTTATTTTTGTATTTCTTGTACGGGACATCAGCTCAAATAAATACATACTATTTTAAATTCCAATGTTGCTAAATATGCTGATTTTTATTGTAGCAAGTACACACTGTTATTGTTGTAATAATTAAAGTTAACTTATATTTATCCATTTTTATATCTTACTGTCCCACGAAGGAGTATCACTTTACCAACCTATCTGCAAATATGATTGAATGTAATAAAAAATTACATTTTTATTTACCATATTTTGTTTATTTATTTTAAAATTTTATCGTACACATACTAGAGGCAGTTATACTGTTTGTTGGATATTCTATATGGTAGTTTAATTATAAATTGTTTTAAAGAGCACAGATTTATTTCACAATTTTATCTAATTATTGTTACTATTTTGAGTTGGTTAAAAATAATTTACCAAAAGAGCCCCTTTTAAATACTGTGTTAGTCAGTTTATATAGTATTTTTCTATTAAACTACATTCTAATACTTTCCACTTGAAGATGAAAATAAATATTTTATTATCTTCAAAATGGATGCCGAAAACATTTATAATATAATGGTACACATACGATTACACTACGTAATATACTTGCAATTGACGCAAACCTTTTTTTACCAAAACAGCAAAATATCCTTGGCACTAATATGAGGGGTATCAGATTTTAAAAGTACATGAGGCTATTATACAAACTTCGCATACGCAATATCGCCGTTATATGCGTGTTTAGTCACAAAGTATTTGAAGTATGAAGTGCGTGGGAAGTCGGGGTGGCTCAGTGGTAAAGATTATCGTTCCTCTGTCATCAAACCGGCACGGGCGAGTTCGAGTCTCGCTCAACCCATGGGTATGTGTGAATGTCCTAGAATAAGTGCATGTTAGCAGGCACAATAAGCCATTGTGGCTGTAGTGCCGGTAAGTGCGCCAATAATTAAAAAAAATAAAGTGCGTGGAGTGATCAGAATTTTGCAAACCGAAAGTTAATTAGAGCGAAATTCATGGCAGGTTAGGGAGCGTTTATGACCCGTACGTTTTAATCCAAAAAGAAATTAGCGTTTCGAGTACAAAAATTTAAAAACAGATAAACGGAGGTGAATGATAATTCGGAGAAGAAAAGGGGCAGACCGAGGACGTCACACGCGGATGAAAACTGCAAGGAAAAATCGTCACATTAAAATTTGTGAAATTGCAGGAATGACTGCCATTTCTAAGTGTTGTGTTTATGAAATTATATGCGACCTAAACTTCTGCATAATTTCGGGTAGCTGAATGTAGAAAATGCTTCCCCATTAACAAAAGTCAATCGAATAAGTGCTTTATTTCAAAATCTCACCCGATACTAACAAAAAGAGAATTCTTTTATTGCAAACATTATTATCGGAGTTGAAGCCTGGATTAATAGTTCGTACAAAACAACAGTCCATGATAAAGAAATTTTTGACGTAGAAACGCTTTGTGGGCGAGGAGGAATTGCACTTCAAGCAATTAGACAAGCAGCAATACCGTAAAGAGATTTTCAAACTACTCTTAGGCTATGAGGATGTCTTGAAGTTTACGGAGATTATGTGGAGAAATAAAAAAAGTAGTGTTTTGCGGAATGTATAAAATATTTTCTTAAATATAAATGTTAGTGTAATTTTGGCTTGCACCTTTATTATCGGACCTAGTAATTTTCAAAGTTTTGATTTACAACCTCGTTAAGAAAAAATGCTAACTTAGCTGTAATAACCAACAATAAAAGTTATTCCTGGTAAAATTTACTCAGTTAAACATATTAGCCGCATTTAATCCGTTTTTAAATGATATAAAAAAGACGTCAAATAAAGTTAAAGCAATATTTCATAAAGAATCATAGCATTAGAAACCTTCCATTCGATGTACATTTAAAAATGTTTCTCATAATAATTTTTTTTTCAGTAAATATATATTTAAATTTTAAATGTAACATTTTTTTTAGTTTTATAACACGATTTTCTTCGATTAAACAATAGAATTAATTGTAAAATATTTCTACATAATCAGCGTCAAATTGACATCGACTTTTTTAAGTAATACTATAGCAGTAATCTTGGCGCTAATAATCCTCAAAGTTATGATTTTTATTATTTCCATTATTAAATATATTTTGCTGTCTATTATCTGCCACAAATAAACATTTTTATTAACACTAACAAAACTTTGCTAGAAACTATCGAGAAAACCCGCGAAACTTAGTTGTGCTAAATAGAATACTTTGTAGTTTGATCTCTTTGCATTAGGATAAAGCCAACATTAAAAAAATTACTGTTATTCTTCTAGTTAAATATTTTTATTTAAACATATCTCCTGCGTATGATTAATTTTTAGATGATGTAAAACAAAGTTGAAGTAACAGTTATGAGCAAATGTGGCATTAGGTACTTAAAAAACAAACTTTTAAGCGATTGCGTTCAGACAAATACGTTTAAATATCTGCGTTTTAAGCTATAAACTCGTTTGAAAGAGCGCTTTTTATGTTTGTAGTTAAGTGTAATCATAGGGCAAATGCTCTGTATTAAATTCTATTTATAACCAACATGCAGTTCAAAGTAGAAAATGTGTAATGGTTTTTGTAAAGTTAGGTAATATCTGTACAACTGTTTCGTTTTATTGTTTCAGTGATTTTAAATATAAATAATATATTTGTCTTCCTAAATATGTGTGTATGAGTGAAGCCTTAAATATATATTTATTATAAATTTTAAACCTCTAAAGCAATACTGATAAAAGAAAATTAAGTTAGACAGGCTTTGGTTAAAGATATTACTTACAAGGTAAGATTCCAAAGTATCAAAAGTTAACATCCAAAGTAGATTAAGTTTATAGTGCTAATAAAATGTAACAATTGCACAAAATATTAGAGAACAACAACTAGATTTGCTTCAAATGTATCCATCTAAAATAACCATTGTTTTTTTCTAGAAACGTGAATTTTATCATTGCCGTCTTGAAGTTAATCTTTAAGTTTTAGAAAACAATTGCAGTCCTCGGCAGTACGATGATATGCTCGACAACTTAGTCAAATTTAAATATTTAATTAATATTTTTTTAAATTTGGTACCTTGACTCAAAGTAGTACTTTATTAAAAATATTGTACAACAAACTACTAGTGGAATTAAAGTGCTCTTGTCAATTAAGTAACAATTTTTCGGAAATTATAAATTACTATCTGCTAGAAGTCCGGGTTTGGCTAGCAAGCTGAAGAGAAGTGGAAAAGTGTCTCCTAAAGTTAAGTGAAGTTTTAGAGGAAATAGTGGACAATTAATTAAAGTGTCAAAGGTAGCAGGCAAATGAAGTAAAGAGATTATGATAACAACAAACAATAAAAAGGTAGAATTAGAACTAAGCAGGTAAAAGACATTAAAAGAACAGGCAAGTGAGTGATATTAAAGTCAAATACTATAAAGTGTAAAGACAGATAAGCAATGACCACATTTAAAAGCATAAACAAAGTACAGGACTGTATTTAAACTGTATTTAAAATATTTAAAGCGTTATTTAAAACCGCTTTGAAAAGTCATAAACACATTTTAACATTTAACTCACATTGAGTTTCCAATATAAACACCTGAAATGGCTAAAAGGGTGGATTCACAAAATATGTTAAAACTACTACAAGGCATAAATAGTAAATTAGATAAAATGGAGAAAAAATTTAAGAAGAAATTAATAAACTAAAAGACGCTAATGCAAAATTAGTAAAGAAGAACAATATACTAAAACAAAGTTTAATAGCGCAAGAAAAAAGGATTGAAAAAATAGATCGAGAAATTAGAAAGAATAAAATAATTATACACGGGGTGGAGGAGCAAAAAGAAGGGAGCGACATGCAAATAAAAGAAAAAATAAAAATAATATTGAGAGTTATGGACGTACTCATAAACACCGAGGAGGAGTTAACACAGATCAAAAGATTAGAAAAGGAGTATAAAGGAAGAACAGAACCAATAATAATTGAATTGAGAAGTTGGAACAAAAAAAGATCCAGATCTTTAATGCGACAAAAGAACTAAGAGGAACGAAAATATACTTCGAGGAAAATTTTTCAAAGGAAATAATCGAACAACGAAAATAATTAATTGTGTTTATGAAACAATACAGAAAAGAGGGCTACCACATCATACTAAAATGTAACAACCTGATAATTAACCAGCAAAAATTCTCTCTAGACAAACTAAAGCAGCTCGAGAAACAAGGAAGTGAATATGATACACATAACACTAAAAAAAATCTAAAATAAAAGAAGAACCATGAGCCAGAGATCTTCAGAAAACGACGAAATTGGGGAACTACGAGGAAGGATGCTCAAAATAACAAAGACGAGCAAAAATCCAAAAAACTAGAAAGCACAGATAGGAAAAACAATGATAACAACCGGAGCAAAAATGGATATGATTAAGGGCAATAAATGGGAAATAAAGAAATCAAAAATAAATAGCAATAAAAATAAAAAGAGAAACAAAAATTAGAATAGCAACTTGAAATATTAAGACACTACTGCAGGCTGGAAAACTAATGAGATAATAAATAAAGGCGAAATCAACAAAAACAACTATACCATATACTGGAGTGGAGGAAAGAAACACGGTAAAAGTGGTACAGGCTTCATTGTAGCTCAAAAGCAGAAGAATAACATAATGAAATTTAATGCGATAAATGACAAATTATCAAAACTTAGAATGAAGAGAAAATTAGCTAATACTACCTACCTCTAGTTAATGCACTAATGGAAACAGCGGAGAATAAAGATAAAGAGAAATTCCATTAAGATCTACAAAACTAATGTGAAAAAATATCAAAACATGACACGCTGATAATACTGGGAGACATAAACGCCCAGATAGAAAAAGAGAAACATATAACACTAGTATCAGGAAAGAATACAATACATAACGAATCCAATGTCAATAGAAACAGAATATATAACTTAGCAGCCGCAATGAACCTTTTCATTATTAGTACAAAATTTCCACACCCAGACAGACATAAAATAACCTAGAACCACCCGACCTGAAATATCAAAAGGTCACATACTAATAAGGAAAGATAGACTTAAAAAGTGCAAGATGTAAGATCATATAGGGGTGTTAACGCTAATATAGACCACTTTTTACTAATAAAAAAAAAGTTTAGGAAGAGAGAAAAGCCAAACTAAAAAGTTGAACAAATGGAACGCAAAAAAATGAAAAGTCCAAAAGTTCAAAAAATATTAGAAGAAGGGATAACACAAAAATTTCAACAGCAGCAAAACAATGTCAAAAATTTAGATGGAATCGAAGGTCAATGGTCTAAAATAAAAAGGAGCATACTAACAACCGCAGAAATATGTGTGAGAAGAGAAAAGAAGGAGAGAAATAAAGAATGGTATGATAAAAGTTGTAAGAAAGCCATCGAGTTAAAGAAAAAAACATAGAGGAAATGGTTACTCTCTGGGAGACCCAGAACGAGGTGGCTGGAGAACGTAGAAGAGGACCTAAGCAAGCTTGGAGTAAAGAAATGGAAGGAAAAATGCATGAATAGGAAAGAATGAATAAAAATAGGAAAAAATTCCAGGACCAACAGAAAACTGTAGTATAATGAAAACAAAGAAATATGGGAACTAATCCATCCCAAGAAAAGGATTTAGAAAGCTTAATTAAGCAGCCATAACTGCTTGCGGTTGCAGTGCTTTTGTATATATTGTATATCTGCTAGAAGTTATATGGTTTTATCTTATAATATAATTGTTTTATCTCCCTAACTTTCTTTCTTTCTTGTTTTCTCAAATTATAATTCTATTTCCTCCTAGACGCTTCAACCGATTTCTTTCAAACTTGCACACCACATTCACAACTATATTTGCTAATTCGGCGCAAATCAGCCTTCTAGCTTTAACCGTTTTTGAATTATTTAAATATTTTGATTATTGTATTGTATAGATGTCACACCTGTGACAGATAATAACATTTTTTTTTAAATAGCACCATCTGTTGGACGTAAAAGCAAAGCCACGACAACGCGTGGCCGGGTCCAGCTATTTTAGAATAAAAACAAACATTATGTTACTGTTGCCAACATTAATCTAGAAAAAAATTAAAAATTACTGCAAATGAACGTAAAACGTAAAAATTACGGGAGTGCATTATGAACGAGCGCATAAGCTTTGCATTAATTCAACTTTACGTATTACATATTTCCTATGGGCGGTTTATGCGTTAGATTGTTCCATGTTTCTCATCCAGAGAAACAGCCGGTCTAATTAAAAATTTATACGTTCGCACCTTGCAAAAATTTGAGGGAAGGCGGATGAAAAATTGTCAGTCTAGGACGCCAAAAATATCTTTTGGCGGGCAACTCCTAGTTATATATTAAAAAAGCTATTTAACACGATTTTTGTTTTTATTTTATAAATCGCCTATTTTTATAGATTCTTATAAAACTATTTATATGTGCTCAAAATTGTATTTGCCTTAAAAAAATTTACAAAAACGTGGAAGTTTGAGCAATGCAAAAATAACGTTCAATTTAGTAATATACTTTGACATTTTTGCTGAATTTTCTGCAATATTTAAAAGACAGTGTTTGTAGACGTAGATCAATGCCAATTTTAATTTAAATAAAAGAGGCCTACAATCAAACATGACTGCTCTCGGAAAGGATATCATAAATAATGCACACACAAAATCACGCAAGAACAGTATATTTTGAGAACGTCAAGCTATTCATGCAAATGTAGGTTGCTGAATTTTTTAACAATATCATAAAATTATTTAGTTGCATTCTCCAACACTGATATTTATTAATAACATTATAGTATTAGATATTAAATCAAAGTACAAAACATTTTAAATAGCAACATACATTTGTAAAATATTTACTGTTTTAAAAATCAATTTATTTATAATTGTTAATATATGCAAATAAAAAATTACCGTCTTAATAAAATTTGACTGTAGGAAGAACTAACCACGCAAACATGAGGGTTCATAAAAATTTCAGGATTCGTAGCAGATGTAGTTGTCTATAAAAAATGAAAAATGCAAAAATTGGTAACATTTTATTTGAGAACTATTGGAGCTTAAGTCGACTAAGTCTAAAACCATGATGAAAACATTATAATATTTTTTTATACATTTTTACTTTTTGAATAAAACTATTATGCAAATATTGTTGCTAAAAGCATACCGATTAACAATTCCTATTTTTAAAGAAAGGTAGCCCCACGTAGGCAAGTACAAAACTAAAACTCATTTTATGCTGCTTTCTGTCTAACATTCTTGTAACTCAATTTGCTTATTATGAATTATAAAAATGAGAAAAAATCATTAGCATCATATTAATTATAGTAAAAAGCATTTTTTAAATAAATTATCTATTGAGACATTGGTAGTGGTGGGCTGTAGGCTACTACCGGGGTTTTTAAGGTGGCGGATTATAGAACGGCTTGGAGATATCCTGGCTAGCTGCATAAGCAGTCCCCGACCATTCAGCGGTAAATTTACCAGGGTGTAGTGGTAGTCCCTAGGGAAAGGGCTACTTAAAAAATTCTACAATACCCAATGACGACTTTATGACAGCGAACAGTGCCGCCATTAAATAAGTACATCCTAACAATGGGCAGCTGCGTTGTTAGTATTTCCAAAAGAGGAGGCCTAGTTGGCTGATAGTGTTTTGGATAAAAAAAAGTATTGAAGGAGATGACGGACATCGGTATTACAATAGTATAGCGTGTGGAAGGCAATAAAAAACCACCACAAACACTTTCCCAGGATGATCATTATAGCGGATAACACACATATTATTGCTCTCAGTCCCCGGCAGACCTTAAATGGCCAGAGAGTGCAAGAATCTCCGTGTCTGCCATGACGATTGCTACTTGGAACGGCAGAAGTATGTATGACACAAGCAGAACGGTAAACGTTGAATGGGAAATACTTCGATTTAAAATTGATATCTTAGGAATAAGTGAGTCTAGATTTAAAAACTTTGGTGTCTTGGACCGAGATGAGACTATAATATACTACAGCGGTAATGACACCAACTCGCATTACAATGGCGTTGCAGTTATGATAACTAAGCAGCTTAAGAAAAATGGTACCAACTTTGTACCTATATGCGACCGGGTGATGATCTTACAGCTTAAGGCTAAACCGAGGAACATATAATTTATAAAAGTTTATGCATCTACCACTAATTCAAGTGAAGACGAGATCGAACAATTTTATGAACAAGTCACTTAAACAGCCGAGATATTGTCTTAATTGTAGAGACTTCAACGCGAAAGTGGGACATTAGAAAATATTGAATGTAGTTGGGACTTCGTATTGGGAGAGAGGAATGAACGTGGCGACCGTTTAATATAGTTTTGGAAAGAGAACAACCTGGTAATTAGTAACACCCTTTTCAAATTACCACCTAGAAGACTATACACCTGGAAATTGCCAAAAGACTCGTCTCGAAAAATAATCCGTAATTAGATAGATTTTATAAAAATTAATAAAAGATACCGTAGCAGCATAAGGTCCGCCAAAATTTATTCTGGTGCTGACATCAAGTCTGATCACAATCCTGTAGTCGCCTCTTTACATTGCAACATAAAAGTCCTTAAACCACAGGCACCTAAGAAGAAAATTCGTGACAAACTTCACACAAAGATTAACGTTAAAATTGTCAGCTTGTCTGAAGAACTACTAGATGGGGATGTAGAGAACTTGTGAAGTTCCATAAAAACACATTATTGAAGACAGGAGAGCGTGTCTTATAGCCACAAAACCAAGTGAAGAAAGCTGTTGGGTCACATTCGAAATACTGGACTTAATGGATCAACGCAGGCAGTACAAAGGTAGAAATGTAACGCAGTATAAAAGAACAGATAGTATTATACGTGTTTAAGTGCTACGGGCTAAAGAAAAATTATTAAATGACCTATGTGCTTGAAGAATATGAAGCTAAATATGACTGGTTCAACGTGCATAAGAAAATAAGAAAAATCACGCGAGCTAAAAATCACAAAACATCCACACCCTGGTGACATCCGATAGTAGATACGCTATGTCTATGAAAGAAAATTTAAATATCTGGAAGATTACATTGCTGTTTTTTTCAAAAGCGATAGACCAGATATAGATATATACCCCAATACAGAACTTATAGGTCCGTACATCACCAGGAGTGAGATAGCGTATGCTATTAAAATAGCAAAAATGGGCAAGTCTGTGGATCCTGATAAAATACCCAGTGAATTGTTAAAAGTGTTAGAATACAGAAACCTTGGACTACTAGAACAATTGTCCAATAATATATATATATATATATATATGATGTCACATTTTTAAGATTTTTTGAAAGTAATACATAACAGAATTTACAAGAAATAAGAAAGCATCATTTCAGACTCACAGTTCAGATTCAGATATAGTTGGGAACTAGAGATGCACTGTTTGGGTGTAAAATCCTTATTCAACGATGCTGGGACATGAATCAAGATCTTTTCGTATGTTTCGTCGATTATGAGAAAGCGTTTGATAGAGTACAGGACGCAATATTGATGAACATTTTTGAAAATAGTAGGACATAAGGTTCGTAAAGAACTTGTATTGGAACCAAAGGGCAAATGTGCGTGTTGAGTCTGAACTGACTGAATATGTTGAAATCTTAAGGGAGTCCGACAGAGTTGTATACTATCACCTTTACTGTCTAAAAACATATTCCAAGAGGCCCTACATGATCTTGATGTGGGTATGGTTATCAATGGCAAAGCCGTTTATAATATACGCTACGCGGACGACACGGTTCTGATCGCATCCACTATAGAAGATCTTCAGGTACTATTAAACAAAGTTCAGTCTATGAGCGCTACCTATGGCCTCAACGTTAACAACAAGAAAACGAAGTTCATGACTATAGCTAAAAACCCTCCTGCCAACATAAATTTGCTATGTAATGGCTACAGATTGTAGAGAGTGAGTAAATACAAGTATCTCGGTTGCTTAGATATTCCTATTAATGATTTTTAAAAATACAAAATGTATATTTTCCAACAATAAAGTGGACTTCCTACAAAAGTTATATAATTTTTATAATTCTTTTATTGTCGTAAAACTTAAACACAGATCCTTTTACTTTTACAAAATTACTACTCAATATATACATATATGTATATTTTGCTAAATGAAATGGTCACCAAATATATAGACAACATTAATAACAAACTAAGATCAAAGGTTACATATGTTGTCAAATTTTAGTTTAATGTAAATAACTGAACCAATATTTTAAAGTGTGGTTATATCCTATATAATAGCGTGACGACCTAGTTACGTTAAACAAAGGTTGTACATTTTAAAATTAAATAAAAATACCAAAACGTCGAGGAATATCACATTAATTTACTATATATTCTATTCCTACTTGTATCCAAAGAAAAAATAATTGACGCTAAACAACAAGAAGCCAATCAATGTAAAAGTTATTACGACATAATTCATTAACAAACTGTAGTTATTTGACATACTTTGATACTTGCATGCGACTTTGTAACCTAAAAATTATAAACTAAATTTGTTTTAAATTGTCGGTGTGGCACAATATAGAAAACTAAATTCGCCCGGACAGAACGCTTTACTTCATATAATAGTCCGGCCTACATCGCTTTCAAATTCCTTAAAAATATGCCCCGGTTTGCTCCAGAAGTAAGAGCAAGAAGCCATTGTGCGAAATAAGTGAGTTATGGTCGAGTTTTCCGGACGCGCGTAATGCATCACAAGACCGCCTGGGACTCTATTGTTGAGGTCGACTAACAACCCCGAACTTATTAGAGCCATCGGCCAAGTCTAACCCACATAGTTCGTTATTGGAAATGTTGCCATGAGTTGGTTGGAAATTCAGGAGTTCAAATCGACTAGACGAGAAAGGTTAAATCGATATACCAGCTTTGTTTGATGCGATTACGAAAAGAAACCGTTTGTAATGTTAGCTGCTAATTGTGGGATATTTTCTACTATCTTTCATTTTAAGTTTACATGGTTGAAAACTCTGTCTTGAACTTTATTATTTGCATCTTCTTAGTCTCAAAAATGACTGGCACTGTTTCGACTCAAAAAAATAAACGAACGGTCATTCTTTAATGACGATTGAAACTCTACTTAAAAAATTACACACTACAACTTTATTAAGAAATTTATTTATCAAATTCTATAAATATAAAAATACAAAAAGTCTTCCGGAATTGTGTGTTTACAAGACATTACTACGAGAGTAGCATTTAAAAGTTCTGCGATCTAATAATTCAAGTTTTGTACTCAAAAATTAGTTTTTACTGTTATTTTTTAAAATATACTCTTCTTAATAAATCTTTAAAGCACAGATTCTACCCTTTTTAGGTAATTTTAAAAACAAGTGTTATGAAACTATAAGCATCAACAGTGCAAGTTACAAATAATACGCAATGCAGCCCATTCTTCATTCTATTTTTTTATTAACAAATTTTTGATAAGAAATCAGAATAATATATACATTCTATCAGCTTATAATATGTTATACCAGGCGCAAATGGAGGGGCTCCCAATAGAGTCAGTCCGCTATTGATCTGTGAGATTTTTTGGCCACTTCTTCTTAAGACGTCTAAGAGAGGGGTCTTCTATGAAAGGTCTCACAAGTTTGTTGGGTGTGCTTTGTAGCGTATTGGTTGATTATCTCAGTTACGTAAGGGTTATCAAGTTCCGTATGGAGAATTTGGTTAAATACATACCAAGGAGTGGCTGCCATAGTGCGGATGGTTTTTGAGCGGAAGCGCTGGATGATATCAGTTTTTGATCGACTTGCACTGCCCCATAGCTAGCAACTGTTCGTCTAGATGGGCCGAATTATGCACTTTTATAACAGTACTTTGTTAGCTAGCAGTAACGGCGAGTTTCTTCCGATAAGCCAATATAGCTTCATTAACTTTAAATTCATTTCTTTACGTTTTTTGCTAATATGGATTTTTTACGTCAGTCTATTGTCCAAGTGGAGTCTCAAGTATTTGATATTATTAGACTGGGGGATGGCTATATTACGGAGAGTAACGGGTGGGCAGATTTGGTGTCTGGTCGTAAATGTAATGTGTGTTGATTTTTTTTCATTCACTTCGATTCTCCACTTAGTTACCCACTGTTCTATTTCATTTAAGTGGGTTTGTAAAGAAGCTGATGCTGCTATAGGGTCTTCATTGCATGTAAGTATCGCTATGTCGCCAGAGAATGTACCAAATTTTGTTTGTTCTGTTGTAGGTAGGTCATAGGTGTATATGAGGTATAACAAAGACCGTAGCAGACTTCACCGGGGTGCATTTACACTGATGTCTTTAATTTGGTATACTTCCTTACCATGCTTAACTTTAAATATTGTTTGAGTAAGATATGAACGTAACAGTAGATAATACTCATGGAGCAACGTTTTCTTAAGTTTCAAAAGTAATCCTCTGCCACATTCTGTCGAAAGCTTGTCGTATATCCAGGAAAACAGCAGTGCAGAATTTTTTAAATTTAAATGCAGTTTAAATTATGTTCGTAGTCTATGGCATTGTTGAATCGTTAAGTGTTGATTTTTGAAACCAAAATGGATGGTTAGGCATCTATAAGTTTTGCAGCAAATTTTCATTAATACGCCGTAGAATTAGTTTCTTAAGCAACTTTGACACCAGTGACAGAATGCTAATAGAACGATAGGAAGTGATTTAACTGGGAAGTTTGCCAGGTTTAGGGATAAGAATTATCTGTGCAAATTGTAATTGTAGCGGCGAGTAGGTAAGACTAAAGAACATTTGTAGGAAACGAATTCCGTGGTTTGAGTACTATTGCCGTTATGGCCCGGAGCTTTTTTATTTTGTGGTCATTTTATCTTTTGATTAATTTTTTGAGATCGTATTTTGCGTATTGGCTTGAGTAGAGTTTGTAGTTCTTCTTCCACTTCCTCATTAATTTTATCAGAATTCGGTTGGAAGACGCCTTCCAATGTGCAAATGCATTCGATTTTCTTTGTCAGATCGTAACCATGAAGTTCTTTGATCACGTATCGTAGAAATGTGGGTTTTTGGTTTTTTAATGCCTTTGGTGACTTTCCATATTGAATTATCGGTGATTGCTAGTGATTTCAAATATTTTTGGAATGACTCGTTCCGCACAGCTTATAATTTATTTCAGTTTATTATTGAGTTGATTGAACCATCTCTTATCTTCGACACTGTATGTGCGGTGCCATTGTGCCCTTGATTTTCTTTTTTTCTTTACGATTTTTATAATTTTTGTTAGAAATGTTGAGACTATTTATTTTAATGTTTGTTGATTGGGGTGTGACAGTCCAGCCCGCTTCCTGTATAGTAGTTATGAACTGGTTTGTAGCATACCCTAGGTCTTTTGTGGTTTTCAAACTTATATTAGTGTTGAGGTGTTGCTCAATTTAAAGGTGACTCAATTTATCTTCTTATTACCAATCGAGGGACTGGGTGTTTTGTAAATTACACTTGTGCTAATTGAAGTTATAATTGGAAAATGATCAAACGTAATATCGTAATTCAAAGTAACCTCCATATAGTTGTGGGAAAGTCCTTTGGCGATGAAGAAGTCCAAGAGATCTGGGACTTTGCCTGGATCAGATGGCTAGTAAGTCGAGCTGTCAATGGATAGATAATTGTAATTGTTGTCAGTATTAAGTTTAAGTGGTACTGGAGAGGCAGGCGTGTAAATAGCCGCTCTCGTGGTGCGGTGTGGAAACGTAGTACGGCCCGTTTGGAACGTCAACCGAGAAGGCCCAAATCGTCCCTTAAACGGCCGTCGCGTAAGCGGATGGGGGCGGCTACCGATATCAACCAACGAGTATTGCCAAATCGCTCACCTGAATCGGCTTCTGCTTCGTAGGCGATGGTTCCACGGTGGCCACCTTGCCGCGCTGCGGATCTGGTATCTGCGGGATGATAAGACGCGACCGAATTGGCCGCGCTGCGGGTTGCGAATGTTTCTTGCGGGGTGAAGACACGACCGGACTGGTCGCGCTGCGGATGGCGAGTGTTGCCGGGCTTCGCGCCTGGCTTGGCGGTAGGTCTTTGCGGGCAATTTTCATTCGACAGCACCTTTCATATCAAAAGGTGCCGCCGACGGCGTATGCAGACTTGTCGGCTGAGCAAAAGCCCATATGCCGTTTTGTGTGCGATGGCAAAACGTGCAGATATCAAAGGCCCGCATGCCGCCGCGATATAAAGCGGTTCAAGGGCGAAAAGGCCGCCACACCATACTCCCCGCCTTGAAAGGTCCTGAGCTTTCAAAAAAATTACTACTTTATCAAGGAGCTATTAACAGCGGTTTGAAACAATATTGTCATTAAATTCCTGAAATTAACTATTATATTTCAGGTGCGTTAAATTGCGGTTAGATTTATATCGTAACAAACTATATATAAATGCCCTATTAATACACTATCTATATATACATGAGTCAGCTAGAATATTGTTTATTGGGTTGGCAAAGGATATAGCTTGGTGACAGGACGTTTGTATGTACCTGACCCGGTTTTTACTGAATTTAATTCTTTAGAAAAGTGAATACTCTGAACTATTCGAATAACAAAATTTTCAGCGATTTGAATATCTTTAACAGATTGATCACCATTACGTTTTTTGCTCGCAAATTTGAGAATGTACATGAATATGCGCAACAGTTTGTTCCACGAACAAACAAGGGTGACTATAGAGTCAAAAACACGTGGTTCGAAATTCGCGGCTTTAACAACAAACGGTCTCGATTTGAACTCCGGTAGAGTTTCACACTCAGTTGGAATGAATTTTAAAGGCCATTCGCTATTTGACTGATGAAGCCAAGCAGGGCCATTCCACCACAGCGAGTGTTTAATTAAATCAGAAGGCAGCATGCCGCGTGAAAGGCAATCGCTGGGATTCTCTTTCCCGGACACATGATTAAAGCAAGCGGCAGGTACATTATAGTGTATTTTAGCAATACGATTGCTGACAAAAATAGACCACCTATGTGGCGATGAGTGGATCCACGAAAGCGCTATTGTAGAATCCGAGAAGGTGTAAACACCTGTAATAGGTACACGAGCGGAAAGTTTATCGCGGACCACGCGAACAAGCTTGGACAGCAGCAAAGCGGCGACAAGTTCTAATCGAGCTAGCGTTTTTATTTTAACTGAAGAAACCTTTGACTTTGCACATAAAAGCCGGACGGTGATATTACAATCAGGATCAGTGATGTGTAAATAAACACAACAACCGTAACCACTGAAGCTCGCGTCACAAAAGGCTACGATGTTCACTACAGCTTTTCCCACAATGCCAATATGGCGCGGAATTTTTAGAGAAGAGAGTGCGGAAAAATCGCGTGCAAAAGCTGAAAAGCGACTGATGATGGATTCCGGAGGAACCTCATCCCAGTCTATTTTAGCTAGCCATAGTTCCTTAAGAATTTTGGCGTACAGCACAACTGGAGCTACAACGCCAAGTACGTCGAATAAGCGGGCAACTAGCGATAGAATCGTGCGCTTTGTGCATTTATCTTCTACAGCGATTGTTGTTAAAGAAAAGTAATCGTCAGCAGGATCCCAGGTTAAACCAAGGATTTTAAAATTGTAAATATCGTTACCCATGCCAGAAAAATTTACTGGTGAGCGGTGAGACTCGGGAAGAACCTCCAATAAAGCGGGTGAATTAGTGGCCCATTTGACAAGGTCGAAAGAGCCTAATTTAAATAAATCGATGAATTCGCGAGGCAGTCGCATAACAGTCTGTCCATCGGGAACCGAATCGACATAATCATCCATGTAGAACTGAGTTTCTACCAGTTTAGAAGCCTCAGGGAAGCGGTCACTATGCTCGCACGCTAAGTTGCGCAACGTACGCATAGCTAGGTAAGGGCTAGGCTCAAAATTGTAAGTGCGAATAGGTTCGTTCCTACTGAAACGAAATAAAATTCGTAAGTATTTACGATGGTGCTCGTTTACTCCGATGCGCAAAAACATTTGTTTTATATCAGCGGTCATTGCTATTGGGAATGTACGCAAGTCGAGTAACAACGAGAACAAGTCGGCCTGCAAATTAGGTCCGACATGCAAAATGTCATTAAGTGACAGCCCTGAGTGCGTTTTAGCACTAGCGTCTAAAACGATACGGATGCTGTCCTTATCTGGTCTGACAACGGCGTGATGCGGTATGTAGTAACCCTCCTCTGTCAATTCAGAGTCAGGCACCTGGGACAAATACCCCTGCGTTATATAATCGGCGATAGTTTTATTATAATTTTCGCGTAGGGTTGGCACGCAATCGAATTTACGCTCGAGCGCAAGTAGACGACGGTGAGCCAGACCGCGTGAATTACCCAACTCCGAGGGGTTTCGTGAAAAGGGTAAATCAACAAAATATCTGCCGTCTTTAAATAAAATCGAAGAGTTAAAGTTATTTTCGCAATCTAATTCATCTGGACTAATAAAACGTTGAGATGGAATTTCCTCTAACTCAAAGAACTTCCGTAAACTTGACTCAATGTCAACGTTAGCAAGCGCGGTAAACGAAGATGTAGTACTATGTAGGCAGGTTGCATCATAATGACATGCAATATCTCCCATAAGTACGTAACCAAAGCTGGTTAATATAGCGGGTGGTGCGCGATTACCAGAATCGACCCTATCTCCCAAATAAATATAAGGAAACAGTTGAGCACCAAGAACAACGTCAATTTCTCCCGGTACATTCCAGGATACATCGGCAAGCGGTAAATTATTTAAATATGACATATCTTCATTTAATGTAATGAAATTTGCGGGAAGTTTGTCTGTAATACAGTCAACTACTAAAGCACGAATGTAATATTTGTTGTTAGGATTAATTCGTGATTCTATTGCGAAATTAATGAAACCGTGTACAGGTCGCGAGGTCATACCAACACCTTGTAAAGATGAATTGCGTAATTTAATTATGGGAATGTTCAAGCGTTTACAACAATCCATAGTAATTAAGTTATTTTGCGACCCGTTGTCTATTAAACACCTGACGACGAGCGTATTTCCGTTTTTACCATGTGCATAGATCTGTGCGGTCGATAACAATATAGCCGAACTCGAGGCCGCACTAAGCGATACAGAAGACGTGTGAGGTTGCGTTGCTGAATGCGCTGACTCAGCTATTATGGGCGCACGGTTACCTGCTTGCGGTCCAGCCGCCACAGACGGCTTAATTCGGCGATCATCCTTTAAGTTGGAAAAATGGAGTAAAGAATGATGCGGTTTTTTACAAATTTTACAAACGTTCCGTGATTTACATTTAGTTAACGAGTGAGATAGACTTAAACAGTTTATACAGCCGCGTTTCGCTTTAATTAACTCGAAACGCGCTTGCGGTGATTTCATATTTTTAAATTCAAGGCAGCGAAACAGCTGGTGTTCTCTGTCGCATAGCGGGCAACGCGTATTAAAAATCTGTTCACTCGACACAAACGACTTGCAGGCACCTTGTGCGCCACGGCCAAGGCTGTGATAAGGTAAACTGGAATTTCCGCGCGGCTTGGTCTGCGAATTATTAACATGCGAGCGCTCGAGTACTTTGACATTATCTTGCGTAAATGAAATAAATTGTTTACAGGAGGGTAATTCTATTCCGCTCACACTATTTTCGAATTGTTGAAGCGTTTGGGGATCAAGTTTTCTTAAACCACAATGCAACAAGACAAAATCTAATAGGTCGGGAATGTCTAACTGTTTTAATGCGGCGATGGACGCGGAATATTTTTCTATATATGTATTCAAACTAACAGCATTACCGACGCATCCTTTGATGTCCAGAATGTTATTTAGATAATGACTGCCTAAACTACGTTTATCTTGATACTTTTAACAAGACTATCCCATATAATATTATAAGTATCCCCTGTAGGAATAATACCTGCGGTTAATTTTAAAGCGTCATGAGTTAATTTACTAATCAAATACTGCACACGCTGCGCGTCAGTCAAATTTGTATTTAAATGCACATTGCTACGAAATATTTCGTAAAATATTGGCCAGCTCTCAGTCTTGCCATCGAAAGAAGGTAGTTCAATTGGCGGTAATTTTACGATACCTCTTTTTTGATCTAATGTAAATGTTTTGCTGTTTGACAATATAAGGTTGCGTTTATATTTAATACTCGAATATAAATCTTCAATAGAATTTAAACATGAGTAGTCTGGAGGAGTCTGATCAATTTCAAACTGCAAATTGTTAATTTCTTCAATTATTGTTTCAAACCTGCTGTATAATTCACTAATAGCTTCAGTTTGAGATAAAAATAATTCGTTTGAGCGTAATTCATAATTTGAAATATTTTGACGTATTGTATAAACGATTAAATCGTTCGAAAACCCTCTTTTGGCAGTTAACTGAGAGGTCTCACAAGTTTGATGGGGTGTCTTTTAGTGCTTTGCAGCGTATTGGTTGATTATCTCAGTTACTTAAGGGTTATCAAGGTCCGTATGGAGAATTTGGTTAAATACATACCAAGGAGTGGCTGCCAAAGCGCGGATGGTTTTTGAGCGGAAGCGCTGGATGATATCAGTGTTTGATCGACTTGCACAGCCCCATAGCTGGCAACTGTTCGTCTATATGGGCCGAATTATGCACTTGTATAACAGTACTTTGTTAGCTAGCAGTAACGACGAGTTTCTTCCGATAAGCCAAAATAGCTTGTTTAACTTTAAATTCATTTCTTTACGTTTTTTACTAATATGGATTTTTTACGTCAGTCTATTGTCCAAGTGGAGTCTCAAGTATTTGATATTATTAGATTGAGGGATGGCTATATTACGGAGAGTAATGGGTGGGCAGGTTTGGTGTCTGGTCGTAAATGTAATGTGTGTTGATTTTTTTTTATTCACTTCGATTCTCCACTTAGTTACCCACTGTTCCATTTCATTTAAGTGGGTTTGTAAAGAAGCTGATGCTGCTATAGGGTCTTCATTGCATGTAAGTATCGCTATGTTGCCAGAAAATGTACCAAATTTTGTTTGTTCTGTTGTAGGTAGGTCATAGGTGTATATTAAGTATAATAAAGACCCTAGCAGACTTCACCGGGGTACACTTGCATTGATGTCTTTAATTTGTG
This sequence comes from Sinelater perroti, assembly GCA_036346155.1. NCBI lineage: Eukaryota > Metazoa > Arthropoda > Insecta > Coleoptera > Elateridae > Sinelater > Sinelater perroti. The sequence goes on along the minus strand of JARFIY010000329.1, from coordinate 4,267,945 downwards.
ATACTTCCTTGCCATGCTTAACTTTAAATATTGCTTGAGTAAGATATGAACGTAACAGTAGATAATACTCATGGAGCAACGTTTTATTAAGTTTCAAAAGTAATCCTCTGCCACATTCTGTCGAAAGCTTGTGCAGAATTTTTTAAATTTAAATGCAATTTAAATTATGTTCGTTAGTCTATGGCATTGTTGAATCGTTAAGTGTTGATATTTGAAGCCAAAATGGATGGTTAGGCATCTGTCAGTTTTGCAGCAAATTTTCATTAATACGCCGTAGAATTAGTTTCTCAGGCAACTTTGACACCAGTGACAGAATGCCAATAGAACAATAGGAAGTGATTTGATTGGGAAGTTTACCAGGTTTAGGGATAAGAATTATCTGTGCAAATTTTAATTGTAGCGGCGAGTAGGAAACGAATTCCGTGGTTTGAGTACTATTGTCGTTATGGCCCGTAGCTTTTTTATTTTGTGGTCATTTTATCTTTTGATTAAATTTTTGAGATCGTATTTTGCGTATTGGCTGGAGTAGAGTTTGTAGTTCTTCTTCCACTTTCTCATTAATTTCATCACAATTCGGTTGGAAGACGCCTTCCAATGTGCAAATGCATTCGATTTTTCTTTGTCAGATCGTAGCCATGAAGTTCTTTGATCACGTATCGGAGGAATATGGGTTTTTGGTTTTTTAATGCCTTTGGTGGCTTTCCATATTGAATTATCGAAATGACTCGTTCCGTACAGCTTATAATTTATTTCAGTTTATTATTAAGTTGATTGAACCTTCTTTTATCTTCGACACTGTGTGTGCGGTGCCATTGTGCCCTTGATTTTCTTTTTCCTTTACGATTTTTATAATTTTGTTAGAAATATTGAGACTATTTATTTTAATGTTTGTTGATTGGGGTGTGACAGTCCAGTCCGCATCCTGTATAGTAGTTATGAAATGGTTTGTAGCATACCCTAGGTCTTTTGTGGTTTTCAAACTTATATTAGTGTTGAAGTGTTGCTCAATTTAAAGGTGTCCCAATTTGTCTTCTTATTACCAATCGAGGGACTGGGTGTTTTGTAAATTACACTTGTGCTAATTGTTGCTATAATTGGAAAATGATCAAACGTAATATCGTAATTCAAAGTAACCTCCATATAGTTGTGGGAAAGTCCTTTGGCGATGAAGAAGTCCAAGAGATCTGGGACTTTGCCTGGATCAGATGGCTAGTAGGTCGAGCGGTCAATGGATAGATAATTGTAATTGTTGTCAGTATTAAGTTTAAGTGGTGCTCTGCCTTTCGTTGTTATTAATCAGAATCCTCAATGGGTATGATTTACGTTAAAGTCTCCACCTGCTAAAAATGTTTGGCTTAGGGTATCAAAGAATGGCTGCAACATTTGGTAAGTCACATTGTGCCTCGGAGGACGGTAAATGGCTGAAATTAGTGATAAAGTTGTGTGCTTTACAACCTAGATTGTCGTGGCTTGTAAGAATTCTGTTTTGTATTCTAGTAGTTCCGAGTGCGTGATATTATCAGGGTGCTCGGTGTAATACACTGAGTAGTTGGGTATTTTTATGCACAATCTGTTTCTAAAGTGACTCTCTGGAACTAGAAGAATGTCTATATTGTTAATATGCTATTGACGATTTAATAAAATATTTAGTAAATTTTAATGTAGAAACGTATAATAAAAATTTAGGTTAATCATGTTTTCTTGTTTATAAAATATTCTTGTACTTGTTTTTCCAATTAAAAGCGCATTTATAACCTATTTGTATAGGTAAACATGTAATATAGGTATCGAGATTTATAATAAATGTAATTATTTGAAGTACGTATTTTTATTTTTCATATTTTAACTGTTTTATAGTGCATATTTGCATGCATATTATTTATTTTTTTTGTGCATGTGTTGCAAGTTCCATTAAGAATGTTACCGCAACTCAATTATTTTCTTAAATTATTTTTTGTAGAGTGTTTATGTTAAAATTAGTTTTCTAATGCAAAAATAAGGCTTTTGAATTTAAACTGTTATTCCATCTACACTTGAAGGCAAAACAATTGACTCAGTACATGCTCGAGTTCAAGAGCAGATCTAGCCAGGTCTAGCCGGTCTAGTCAGGACAGGCTTCAATTTGATTACAATAATAAATCTAATTAAAAAGAAATAGTATTTTATTGTTATACCTCAAAATAATTTTAATCAAATAACAAATACAAATGTTCTCTTTTGTCTTCTCGCAAAACGAGTTGACTTCCTCCAGCCCAGGAGGGGTCATGACCCCAATGACCCCCCTGGATCCGCCCTTGCTTGTGTATGTATCCACTCCGATAGTAAGTAAAGTTCCGTGTACTGTTTGAAAGCTTTAAAAAATGTGGTTTCAAATTATACCACTTTGATTGAAATTAGACCTGTTCTGACGAAGTGCTGTGCTTAAGAATATATGTAACACAAATAAGTTGAAAGGAAAAGGTAATTATCAAAGGACAAAAATAATATCCTCAGTTGAAATTAATTTAATGATTTTTTTAATACATGGTGTTTCCACCTCTACTCCTAATTGCACTTTCCAAGTGATTACATATGGATCAGATAACTTTTTCTATGCTGTATTGAGGGATTTGCTTCCCACTCTCCAATTAATGCCGCTCAGATGCAAGATTTATAGCCCGGACTCCGAACTCTTCGCTTAAGCTCATCCCAAACATGCTCAATTGAATTCAAGTCTGGGCTACACAAAGGTCAGTCTATTTTCGGCATACCGACGTCAGCCAGGTAGATGGTAGTCACCCGCGCGGTAGAACATCGCGCATTAACATGAAGTCCTCTCCAACAAATCCCGCAAACGAAACATGTTCCTCCAGAATATTCCTCATGTAACAGTCCACTATTAAAACTCCTCCGTGTCCTCCACTAGCCACAAATCATGCCAAAGATCATGAAAAAACCAGCTCCATATGCGATAGTTTCGTGAATACAGCAATGAGCAAATCGCTCTTCTGGCCTATAGACCCGACGTCTTCTGTCGACTCGTCGGTGAATAATATCTGACTTCATTGGCTAAGATCCCAATCGAGATGTTTGCGAGCAAATTCTAGTCACTCTTGCTTTTGGACTCCAGTCGACTTGTGACCCGTAGCTATCTTTTTTGGAGTCGGCTTGACTGCCTTCAGTCACACCTCTAACCGCACTCAGCTCTTGCTTGAGGTCAACGACACTCATATGTAGATTTATGAGGAATATTGAAACGAGAAGTCGATCGTCTCTCTCTGTGGTTACGCGCCTATGGCCCTCTCCTTGCCGGCGAACATAGCTACCGGTTTTCCGGCACCAATGGCATATTCTCGACGCGGCTGATTGACTCAGATTTAGTTAGATTTGCCACGGCCTTCTGATTGAGGTTCTCTCTTGCGTTGTTGTGGCTCTGCCTTTACGTCAAACAGATGGCGCTGTTTTTCAAAAAAGCATGTTTTTGCCCACCACAGGTATTACATCTTGTTGTCATCAACGTTGTTTCAAAATTTCAAAGCAATCGGTGAAGAACTTTTAGAGATTTAAGATTTTGAACAAACGAACATTTAGACCTAATTTTGCTTTAACAAGACTAACTATTTGACATTGATCAACACGATACCATTCAGAATTCTTATCTAACACATAACTAATTTATAAAATAACTACGATACTTTATTATTTGAATGTCTAACATTAGAAAACATAAATGGACAAAATATAATATGCTTGTTAGTTTGATTAACTAACGATCATAAATCAAACGGACGATATTGAATTCGACAGTTATAACAGTAAATAAGTACTTCTAATGACGACAAATACATTAAAATAATTGACAATTAATACTAATCGATAAAAAAATTTAGGATTGTAAATAACTTATGACTACTAACAAAAATACAGGAGATTCTGATGAAATAAATGCTAAGGAATAGAATAAAACTTTTGTATCCAAAAATAAACAAATATAAATTTGGTCACATTATCTCAAGGTGGTATTTTAATATATTTTATACAATCAGCACCTATACAATGCAGTAACTTAAAGTTAATAATCTAAATAGCATGGGATAATCAGTTTTAGAAATCAAAGAACTTTTAGAAAAAAAATTCCCATTTCGGCAATATATCCTATCAAACCTATATATATATGGAATCAATATTTAAACTAGTTGCGATGTCATGAAAAATATGGCAAAAGAAAATATCCTATTTTACTAAATTTATTACAGGAAAACTTGAACTTTACTAACTTTATTTACATCAAGTTTTGAGCCTCAACATGCAGATGTCTCATAACCACCAAAGTCATTCTGCTATTACAATCGTACATGCTTGTAAAAATTTGTTGAAAATTCGTTCTTATCAGTGAATATCAGAGTTTTTGTAAAAATCGCAAAAATCGAATACCGCGCCGTAATTAAGTTCTTGAATATGAAAGGCAATACGACTACGCAAATTAAATCCGAGTTAAACGCCGTTTACGGGGGCTCTACTCCATTATTTGGCACGGTGAAAGAATATTGATTGTTAAAATACCTAGGTCGTATCCTATGATTTTGTTGAGTATCTACTAAGGGGTTCATAATATGAATCTCAACATTGGACTGAAAGGCTGACTCAATTCAAAATTAGAACTAATGACAAATACGATATAAATTAGATTCAGCATAGAGGATTATTATTTAAAATTAAATAGTATCTACCCATTACTTACGTTGATTTGATAATGTTATATGTAAGTATCTGAAAATTTAAGGTTAGCATCAATGAGGCTGTATCCAACGACTTTCCAGTAAAACTTGAAGTGCTTTGAGTTAGCCCTTATTATATTTCTTATAAAGAGTAGACCTATCAAATAACAGAAATACTACCATTAAGTAACCCTGTTATCCTTGTAACACATAAAGATCCAGCAATGTCTATAAGAACACTGAAAAAACACCTAATTCATATACAAGCAAGGCTCTATAAATATAGAATTAAGATCAATAAGACTAAATATGTCCAAGTGAATTATACAATTAGAAGAGTGAGGTACCCACAAGTAAATTTAAATAACAAAAATATATCTCATTTTAAGAGCACTAAACTACCTTGATATTCCCATAGATAGTAGATTGACTTGGAAAGATTACATATTCAAAAAACGTAAACGAATAGAAAAAAAATAAAAAGTTTATATTGGTTAATCGGAAGAAGTTTAAGCCTGTCCTTGAAAAACAAAATTATTCTTTACAAGATAATTAAACCTACTTGGGCCTATAAAATCCAAAATATTATGTAATAATTAGAAATTTACCATTGCATGCTCTATTACAACTATTAAAGTCTCAGGCTACGACCATCTAATTTTCACGCAAATACTGTCGCTTTCTCTTTTGCGAAAGATCGAAACCTATTTGTATATACTTTAAGAAAGACTCATAAGAAAAGATCTGGAGCCGTCAAATCAATTTTCAATTCTTTCCTGAACATATCTCTTAACAAATGCATAGTAGCTTCAGCAATATGATCTTATTGAAACCACATATTAGGCCGTACAAAATTATTTAGCATTTGACGATAATTTTTTCTTTGGCGTTTTACCGTTATTTCATTACTACTTTTTTCAAAAAATAAAGTCTAAAAATAAATTGTAAACAAACACCACACCACATTGTGTAATTAAGAGGGAAAAGTTCATATTAGACAATTTTTAGATGTTCTCTGTTCCAAAACATACACTTCTGTTTATTAACATAACCATTAAGACGAAAATGCGCCTCCTCCGACATAATCAAGCGGGGGAATAAATTGGTTTTGGTTTATGGTTAGTTTATAAAATTGAATAGCATAATGAGAAGACGTGGCAGGAAATCTGCATGCCATAGTTTAGTGTTTTATAAAGATACAGTTTTAATGGTTGTAAAATGTGTTGCTTGGATGTTCAGGCAGATCTACTCTGGGTTGCGATGTTTCTGGTTTTTCAGTTACATTTTCTTTTACACGATATGTATTATCCTATTTCACTGCAGAATGTGGTATACTGAAACATAGACGATCATGTACACTACCATGTTCCATAAAACGTCCAACTAAACGACGAAACATTGATTTGTTGTGCCCATTCTAACGTTAGACTATCGATGGTTGATTTTCAAAATAAAATGAAGATTTTTGGGGCGTTTTAAGGTTACTGTATTGTTCCATAGTAAATTTCTCAACATTTGGCTAACATTACAAAGAATAAATAATATTTTAAGGCAATTATTAAAACAATTATAAACCTTTAAACCTGGGCATGACTTTAGAGTCACCCTGTATGCTATAAAAACATAAAATTTTAAAATATTATACAGGATATGCCTAACCATTATAATTTCCTTGTTACTCAAAATATATCGTCAAAAAATTAAACAATAGTTTCTATTCTATTATCATTTAAATTTTATAAAACTACTAAAAAAGGTAGGTACAATAATAAATCTCTTATATTTAATAATTTTTTAAACGTGCCATTATTTATTAACTTTAAATTTTCAAACATAAAATATTTAAGACATACATTTAATAAATTATTGGAGTATTCTTTAAAATATTGTTGATAAATTGCAGTTACCATTATGAGTGTTTACTTCCTGCTATAACTCGCACAAACCAATACGTTAGATGCATTTAGGAAGTAATATTACACTAATTGAAATCTAAAACTGCAGGTAGTACAGAGAGATTGCAATTAGTACTGGATATGCTAGTGCTGCATAGTAATACAGATTAAATTTAAATTGGTATATATTATATTGTGGTTCTATACGTAGTAGTCCTTCAAAGTCTAACATTTCAAACGAAGCTGTAACGTTATTGATGCACTAAAATTTGATACTTGGAGAAAACTCTTCAGTTTATTTTTATACATTTTGTATTTTCAAATTAATTATTAATTTCTTATACTTAAAATTGATTACTGGGAAGACAGTCTCAACTTTCACTCCGAAACAAATTGCTTGTACAACGTCATCTTCAGACCAGTATACATTTAAGAGTTGCAGTTTTGGAAAACAGCATCGAAATAAAATATTGTTATTATCGAAAAGTTCCAGTCTAAATTGCTAGGCGCTATTACTGATGCCCCTTGGTTTGTTACGAATAAACACATCTACAATGATCTCCAAGTACTCGCAGTGAGTAAAACAATCGCGCAGTGTAGTGTAAATTACTTTCATCAATTGAAAAATTGCCCAAATGTACTAACAATAAACCTAACTGGACCTAGTGCATGATAGATGAATATCGTCATTTAGTTATTTTAATTATACATTTGTAATAATTATTATAATAAAGATAAATAAAGATTATACTTCATTGAGGCATATCTCTAGCTATGTCAACGTCGTCAAATCACGCAAATGCTTATTATTATTACTGTAACAGATCGCATTGTAAACCTTGAACAATAGAATATACCGTTAAAATGTTTATAAACAACATTTGTTACATTTTTGGGTATTTTCTAATAAGAAGCTTACATATAGCGGTCTATTTACGATTACAGTGTTTAACGCTGCTTAGGTGAGATAGCAGACTCGTTACACCAAAAAATAAAACTGCAAATATTTTGCAAAATGTATTTTTTCCGATTACAATTGCTAACTCACTCGATCCTCACCTGCACCGACTGATTAAATCTGGACTAAAAGATGGAATGCGTGGTATACGATTTGCTACTCCTCAAGGTATGTAAAAAGTCTAATAAATCTTTTTCCGAAATTATTCAAGGAAAGTAGAATTTATATTTTGAAAACTGGTTTTATAAATTGCGTAAATGCATTACGTGTAAGGCGAATATTTTGAAAACCAATAGTAAAATTAATGAAAAGCTATTAGTTGCGTAATTTTTCACTCTTAAAAATTAATAAAAGCATAAAAGGGTAATGTAAAAGTTTAAAAATATATTTCACCTTTTTACGAGGGTGGGTGCGTGTCATGACAGCTATTTTTTAAGGTGAAGAATGTTATTACAAAATTTCGTACGTTTCAAGAAAGCCATGCATTCATATCTTGTGTTTACGAAACAAGATGGCTCTGTCATGTTCTGTAGCTTCATAGGGAACAATATTAATTCAGTTATCATTCAACCCACATGCAGGATGGATGTGACTCGAGTAGAACGGCGTTTGTATATCAGAATAGCTGTTTTCGATAGTAGAAATGCCAGAGAGTTGGTAGAAGTTTACGGAATAATATTTTTCATACCGAACAGTTGCGATGTGGGTAAAGTTTCAAACGATGACGCGAAGCAACAGCGACCAACAATAGACAGAGTAAATCTATAGTGTTATGTCAACTATCTTAACAAATCTAAAAATCACAATGCAAGCGAGTTGCTAATTTCCCGTACATTTCGTCCATTCTTTTTTCTTTCATTGGTATAATTCAAATTTTCCACCCGTGTTCGTATTCTCGCACGTTGATTGATTGATAACCAATCTAACATTGCTCTCTATGTAATTATAGAACATCACTAAACCATCTTGTGTTGTGAACGCACACTATGGGTACATAAGAATATAGTAACCGAGATATATATTAATGTTACTATTAGTTATGAATACGATAATTTTACCTGCAAAAACAGAGAGAAGGAGAGCAGTAAATGCCATTGCTTAGACAAATGACAGTTTTGTATTACAAATTGATTCCCGTTTCTTGTACATTAATTACTGTTGAAATATAATAAATTTTTCCTGAATGATTTAACAAAATAAAAATAAGATAATAAATTGTACATTTATAAACTAGTTTATCTCTTCTATCAAAATATCCACATCGTCTGAAAGATCTAATTTATTATGTCTTCTTGCCGTTCCTAATTCCTTTCAATCCCGCATTTTCGAGGCTAACAGCCTCAAGGATTCTAAAAGAGCCAAAGGTTCATATATAAGAGACATCGGAAAATCAACAAATAGATAACATGACAACAAAAAGAGAACCTTGGAACATACAAATTATGTGCAGACAAAAGAAAAAAGCTATCATAAAGATCAAAAAATTAAAGTAAGACATAATAATCCCGAGCGAAACCAGAAAGAAAAGTATAGGTGAAGAAAAACTTTATAACTATTACCATACTCGGAGTGAAGTATCTGTACCAACAAGAAAGACCTGGAGGAAGTATATCATCACATTCGACAACACGTACAACAAACGAATTATTAATTGACATGAAAATTTATAAGCAATCAACAACTATAATAGGAATATATACAATAAATAACAACGTTGGAAACAAGAAGGGTGTTTTTTTTAGTAAAGAGTTTCAGCCTCGATTTTTATTTCAACTTTAAGAATGCTTCACATAAATATGACCGATGGCAGTGTTTTTGGCGTTTCTCCTAAATAAGTTCATTACTCAACAAACAAAAAAAAATGGAACTTTAAAAGTATAAAATGTATCTATTTCAGTTCTGTCCGTCACTCAAGTGTTTATTAGATTACTTATAATGTAAAGATTGCACCACTGGTACCGCTATTATTAAAAAATATTCGCAAATCATACTAAAATAAGTACAACCCAGGTGTATTAAAATTAACCGCAATATAATTTTAGAAACTAAACATGCTACCGGCTTGTAATGGCACAGGTGTTATTTACGGTCAGTCATGCGTTCCAAATAATAATGATATACAGCCTGTCCCATTTAACCCTCAACTACCGCAACTTTACAACTTTCAACAAGCAAATTAGCCAGTATTAAGTGATACTAATTACTATTTCTTGCAACAACTTGTAAATCCACCTGCTCATTTACCCATCAATCATCAAATACTATTCAGTACTACTATCGTATGTTTTATACAAGGAACGATAAAACCCCTGAAAAAGATGCAAACAAAAATAGATATAGATGTGACAACTCAATCTGGAAGCCGGTGAAAAACTCACAAAAACCCAAAAATAAAAAATGAAGCAGATCCCAACTCACAATAGGCCAGAAGTGACGAGCAAAAAGGTAAACTATTACCTTGCGAAAGTCTAACCCCCAACAACGGCGTCGCTAATGACGAGAGAGAAAGATAATTAAGTATTCCAACCAATGTTTCCGAAATTGAAATTTTGCTCTAAGAGAACTCCGAAAGGAAATCAAAGTTTTAAAATTACGCAAAGCTTCTGGTATAGATGATGTAATACCTAAAATATTAAAGAAAATTCCTAAAAAGATTAGTTTCATATACATATATGTTTAATGCTATTCCTAAAATAAATTAATGGTCCAAGCAACTAAAAATTGCCGAAACTGTATTGATCCCAAACTCTAGCAATGATTTAAATAAGGTATTAGCCTATCGTCCGATAAGCTTGTTGCCCATTATTTCAAAATTATTGGAAAGACTTCTACTGCAAAGAACAACTGCTAATCCTAACAGTAAAGCATAGATACCTCCGCATCAGTTTGGCTTCCGCCAAAATTAGTCTACAATGCACCAAAACCAATGAGTCTGTCACACGATTAATCAACCATTAGAAAACAAAAACTGTTGCACATCGGTCTTCTTTAATGTAAGTCGAGCGTTTAAGAAAATCTGGCATTTGGGATTATTGTGCAACGTACTATAGTCTTCTTAATTCCTACCTATATGACAGGAAATTTAGAACCAGAGTCAATGAAGAAATATTTGATATAAATCCAATTAAGTATGGAGTACTACAAGGAAAGATCCTGGGTCTCTTACTATGCGTTCTGTACACTGCAGATTTACCAGTAAACAAAAACACTCCAAATGCGTATATGAAAGTAGCATTCATCAACTTACAAAAACATTTAAATAAAATATAAACGTGGTCACACAAATGGAAAGTTAAGATTAACGACGAAAAATTCGTACAAGTGTCTTTCCGTTTACCCAAATAACATAAATACCTGTATAAACTAGTATAAAATACCTAGGGATGTATTGAAATAGCAGACTGACATGGAAATAACATGTACTTAAAAAACGTAAGCAAAATTAAACGTTAGGGAAATTCAATGGCTAATTAGTAGGATACCCAAATTACTACTTGAAAAAAATTACTAATATACAAAAAATTCTTAAATCAATAAGGGTATATGGTATTAAGTTTTGGGTAGGTACCAAAAAGTCAAATATAACAATAATATAGAGAAATCGATCAAAAATGTTAGGTATGATATTTGATGCTCCATGGTACATTTGTCTCTAATGACACACTTTATAAAAACTTAAAGTGCTATACGTCGAAGATGTCGTAACAGAAACATGTATTAACCACCAAAATAAACTAGAAAGCCACACCAACACGCTTTTAAACCCGCCCCTGAAACCGCAAAATACAAGAAGCCTTAAAAGACGATAGCCAAGTGATATAATAAACGACTAAGGAGGTTTTGTCAATAGAGAAGACTTCACCAGGTCAATAAAAAACTACCCAGTTCTTAAGCCAATACATTAACTTAAAAAGTACCATGCCACACTAATCTCCTTCAGTACAATAATCGACCTCAGCTATTAAAGTGGACTATCTACCGACTCCTAGCGAAAAACAAAGCTCGTTGCCTAGGAGAGGGTAAAACTGCTCAACAAAAGCTACACGAAGAGTTTAGGAAAAAGATGTTGGTTATGGCAATAGATTTCGATGGCATCGTTTTTTGGCATATATGCGAAGAGAAAACTGCAGTCACTAAAAAAGTCATTTCTCAAGATTCATATTTCAGAATGGATAAAAATAAAGGGTGTGAGGTTTCTTATCATTGTTCATGATAATTTCAGACCACAAAAAGCAAAGCTTCTAGCTACAGAGTATATATATTTTTTTAATTAAAAGATCTCTAAAGCGATATTTCTAATAATACAATCTGCTCTATAGATCGATGTGTCATTTTATTCTGACTTAAACTACTACGGATATAATATTAAACTAACTCAAACGGTTTAATCCCTCGAGTCTTCTTATTACTTGTATGTTAGTGTTATCTAGTTCGCCTAAATGTTCACGTCGTTTAATAGCCGTTGTTTGTGGTTTTTAGCAAATTTGATAATAATCTGATCAACTATCTATTTTAAGGTCTGGGTGCAAGTCACTGTTAGGAACATCAGATACATCAGCAATGTTTCTAAGTACTTTGTTTTGGAATAATCTTTGAATTATTTGATTGTTGTATTTACTAACACAGCCCCCTAACTGGATGCTATATGTCCACACAGGTTTTAAAATTTACTTGTATATTAGCGATTTATTATAAGTGGACAAATTAAAATTTCTTCCAAGCATCTCCAGCTTTTATCTTTTTCTTGTACGTGGACTTTCCAGCGTAGCCTTGCATCACGATACTTGCCTAGGTACTTAGCTGTTTTGGAATCTGGGTGTCGTCTATTCTAAAGGGTATATATTGTTGTTTTTAGTGAAGTTTATGTGTATTTCAATTTAACTTAATATGCCAAGTTTTAGTCCAATTATAAATTCTATCTATGGAGGTTCGCAACTTCTCAGCATTCTTTTCATGTTTCTTCGCAACAGCTAAAATAACTGTATCATTAGCGAAATGGTCGAATAAACTTTTTTATGAATTTTTCTACTCTATCAGTTATTCTATGTATCTGATCAACTGTAAAGTATTTTTCTCTAAATTTTTCTTTTATTATCGGTTTTAATCTCCTAAGAAGCAATTTTTCATGGAATTTATAGATAACAAGTAGCAAGGAAATTGTTCTCAAAATATTCTTAAAAATCATACATCGCAGGATCTACAAGAAATGTGAAGAACGACTAACAGAACATTAGTTCGGTTTCAGGGATGGATTGGGTTCACGCGAACCTTTATTGTTTATGCGAATTTTATTAGAAAGATGCCGCGATGTAAATAAAAATACATATCTGCTCTTTATTGACTACGAAAAAGCTTTTGACAAAGTCAAACATGATAAACTTCTTGAAGTATTGACTGCGATACAACTAGATCAAGCTGATATTCCTGTAATAACCAATTTATACTGGCATCAAACTGCAGGTGTAAGAGTTGATGGACACAATACGGAAGAAATGGACATTCTGCGCGGAGTAAGACAGGGATGTGTGTTATCACCCTTACTTTTCAACTTGTATTCAGAAGAGATTTTTAGACAAGCTTTTGACAATTCTGATGATGGAATACTATTAAATGGAGAACGAATAACCTCAATAAGATATGCCGATGATACGGTATTAATGTCTGAATCAGCTCAAGGATTGCAAAGAATGCTGGACCAGATATCAGTCATTAGTCAAGATTTCGGTCTCTCCATAAACACAACAAAAACAAAATCAATGGTAATCAGCAGAAATCCTCAAGCAACGCAAATAGTACTTCGTCATAACAATAGAATAATTGAAAACGTATCTCAATATCATTACCTGGGCTCATGGATAAACGATCAGTGTAATTGTCTGCAAGAAATCAAGGTGAGAATAGAAATGGCCCGCTCAGCATTTATGAAAATGAAAGCAACATTATGCTCTCACGAGATACATCTACAGATACGTATCAGACTATTACGCTGCTATGGGTACTTTGTGCTGATTTATGGTGCTGAAACGTAGACATTAACGAAGGATGCCCTTAAAAGAGAGAGGCTTTTGAAATGTGGACATACAGAAGAATGCTTGGAGTTCCATGGATCCACAGAGTGAGTAACAAGGAAATTTTGAAAAGGATGCAAAAAGAAACAGAATGTATTGAGAAAATAAAAACAAATAAACTGCAATACCTCGGCCACATTATGAGAAACACTAAATATCGGTTATTGCAACTAGCACTACAAGGCAAGATTAACGGCCGACGCCCACCAGGTCGCAGACGTATATCTTGGCTGAGAAATCTAAGAGATTGGTATAAACTGACATCATCACAACTGTTTAGAATTGCAGTATCCCGAATCATGATCGCAAACACTCTTTCCCGAAGAGTATGCACTTGAAGAAGAAAGGAAATTGGTCTGTACGAGATCACTTCATAGGGAAGCTTTCCTGGTTTGTTCTTAGGAACATATCTTAATCTAAATGATACATTAATAGTATTGGTCAGTTTTTACTATAGCTTTTCTTGGGAGTTGCTGATAACAACTAAAGGTAAAGAACTTTTAGAAGCATGTAATCAACTAAAGTGTAAAACATTGTGAACTGGTAAGCTAAGTTATTGGCTACAAATCTGAACAAACTTTCAGATTTCATAGATCTTTGTAATTAGAAACGTTTTATCAAATTATTTGCACGTTTAAGAAGCACGGAACGTGAACTAAGATCATTCCCCAATATTCCTTACCCGAAGTGACAGTGTTATTCAAAAAGAACTGCCTTACAGACTCGTCAATAAATTGACGAATTGGGAAAGCTTCAAAATCAGTCTTGAAAACTCCATTGAACTATCGGTCTATTTAAAGATGAAGAACAGTTAGACAATAAAGTAGAACTATTTGTTATATCCAGCCAGCAGATTGGAAAAATGCCTACAAACCTGGAAAGTAGGAAAATAATTATCTAAAAGAAATTGGAGAACTAATCATCGAAAAAACAGACTAGACCCCCTGCAGATAAGACATCTTTAAACAATGCTACGCAACAGTTAAAACGAGAAATACATAATATTAAAAATAAATCTGTTGATGAATATTTAAGTAAACTTACTAACGACAACAAAGCAGACTACTTTCCATGGAAAGCTACCAAGACATTAAAAAGGCATACACTACAAAGTCCGTCAATTAGAAATGCCTGTGGAAGCTGGGCTGGGCCCGCACTAACTCGCAAAAGAGAGCAGATTTGCAAAACATTTAAAGATGACTTTTCAACCGATCGATGAAGATGACTTTCCAGATTAGTTCGTATCAATACAAAATAGTGTTTCTATTAATTCCACCGGCCGCCCACCCCAAAAAAAAGAAAAATTATTTAACAAAATTAAAGCTAATTTTAACTGGAAAGAAGCTTTTGGAGTTGATCTAATTACCGGAGAAATCTTACAAAGTATCTGATGGAAAAAAAGTGGGAGACTTGGCGCCTCCTTTCATATTGACGCGATATGCATCCCTATGACTTCAGCGGTTCTGCGCCTTTCAAAACTTGCACATCTGAGATTTGCTAGAAAAAGTTAGATTTAATAATTTAAGCAATTATAAGACGTTATTAGACGCTTCATAAAGTACTCTCCTTAAGGAGGTTACCATGCTACCTGAACGATGGAAAAATATAGTTTTGAAAGGAAAAGACCATATTTGATTGTGACTAAAAATCATCAATTTATATATATCAACATTTATAGTTAATAAATTATTAAAATTCTTGTGAATTTATTATAGATTAGGATAATATATCTTTATTGAAAAAAATTACATTTTATCTAAGTACTCTTAATTTTATAAAGTAGTTTTTTTAACTTTTAAACATTGACTTAAGTGTTTAAAAGTATGTTGCGTACTTTTCATCTCACAGTTTCCAGAAAAAAGTGAGCCTTTTGTTGTGCTATGTTTAGCATATAAGACAAATGATTTACCATTGCAACACTTTCATTCTTCAACTATTCTGCAGTCGAAGTGCAGTAGCCCTTCTGACCAACGAATGATAACATAAAATTGTTGCACAACAACCTTCAAGACCGAGTGAATGATTTCGGTGCATAATGCGATGGTATTTATTTATTAAAGAAAGTGAAGCATTTAGATTTTCAAGTACATGATAATACAAAGATAGTTCATAAGAAATTCACCATTTAAAACAGTTTAAGCACATTCAATCGCATACAAATGTTAGATAGTTTTTAAAGAAGTCGATTGCACAACAAACTTATGCTTTATTTTTTTTTAACTATACATTTATTCTTTTATGCATTTCTTTTAAATATATATGAACTTCTAATACTAGAACGTTCTCTTAATATTTTCAAAGTCACTTTTTTATTAAAGTTCAACGTCAAACCCAAATAATAAAAGAAAATTCTATAAAAGCCAAACAACTGTCAAAGGCCATAATTCAAGAATTAATAAATATGTACGAGGTGCGATCACAAAATAAGATAAATAATTTTATTACTAACAAAGTAATAAGCATACATCAAATTTGAATTAATCTCCTTTAAAATATTCTCCTTGGCTAGCAACGCACTTATCCCAACGTTGATTCTATGATTCGAAGAATTTCTGGAAGTCTTTTTTCGGGCCTTCAACTATTCGGGAATAGTGTCAAAACGTTTTCCTTCTAGCACGGTTTTTATTTTTTGGAAGAGCCAGAAGTCCCATGTTGCTAAATCTGGAGAGTAAGGAATCTTTTTTCGGCCAAAACACACGATTGTCTTTCTATCAGTCAAATTTGCACTCACTCGATTCGTTTGCAAATTTTCGGTTAAAATGCTTTGGACGGACCCTACGAGATGTTCAGTTTTGCGAAAAGTTCTCAAATAGTCAATCGCCTGTTTA
Organism: Sinelater perroti; assembly: GCA_036346155.1. NCBI lineage: Eukaryota > Metazoa > Arthropoda > Insecta > Coleoptera > Elateridae > Sinelater > Sinelater perroti. Next base: position 4,251,499 of record JARFIY010000329.1, on the reverse strand, counting down.
ATCGAACCGTTTTTGCCACTTTTTGCACGTTTTTGTCTGTTTCTTAGGTCAAAGGACGTCCCGACGGTTGCCCGTCTTTAACCGACTCATTTCCACATTTAAATCGCTTATAACACTTATAAACGGTCTTTAAAATCACCACATTATCACCGTACGTTGATTTTAACATTTCATAAGCTTCTTTGGCAATTTAAAACAAAAGTTAATGTTGAGGTATTGTTCGAAATCTATAATGTGTGACAGACACGGCAAACACGACCTCACTCTTCCGGCTCTGAAAGCCAACTGATAAGTCACAACTTGTTCAAACTTGGCAATGACTATCTCAGATTACGTTTTCGGATTTATTGCTTCATATAAATGTAGCTTTAGCAGTAAAAATTAATTTACCGTTTTTTATGATCACATCTTGTATATTCAATCTACTTGAACGACAAAACTCTGAGTTCATAAATTACCTTGTAAAGATGGTGGTGTGTAAAAATATTGCTGGACTTGCCGAAACTATGTGGCATTCGTAAAAGATCCTTGTCTAATCTTCTGAATAAACATTTGAAGTAAGAATAATTTTTGAACCTTTTCAAATGCTGTTTTTATTGAAGCAGTCAGGTTTTTAGTTTGTTGAATGAATCTAAATTTGAAAAAAGCTATTTTAATAAACCATTATTAAATTTTTTTAAAGGTAGCCCAAATTTTCCAATTTGAACACGTCAAATAAAATTGAAGTTACTTCAAAATTCATCCGTATAAGTTTTATTTGTAGCATATACAGGCTATGTAGGCCTTGAGCTATTCCTTTACACTTTACTTACACATAAAATATATTTTCTATCTTAGCTTTGAACTTAATCCGTTTACATAAGATACATTAATAATTGACATCAGATAACCAAACATAAAAGTATTCTTAACAAGATATAATGTCTTTCCATTTCCTTCTATCCGTTGCTAGGGTCCTCCAATTTCTGATTCTTTTTTCTACAAGGTCATTTTCCATCGCCTGATTCCATCTTATTCTCGGCCTACCTTTCTCTCTTATCCCCTCTGGTGCTCTCCAGGCCACATTCTTTACATCTCTGTCATCCTTCATTCTTACCAAGTGCCCTAGCCATTGTAGTCTTCTATTCTTCACAAAGTCTCCTACTGATTTTTCCCCGTACATATCAAATAGTTCCATATTCATTCTTTTTCCCAGCCCATTATTGTCTTTTTCCCGCCCAGTATCCTTCTTAGGATTTTTCTCTCCCAGGTTTCTATTTTTCGCTGGATCCTCTGGTTCATGGCCCATGTTTCGCATCCATAGGTTAGCGTTGGCCTTAATATTGACTTATAAATTCTAAATTTTGTGTTTCTGGATAACCCCTTTGCTCTTAATATTTTATACAGCCCTCCTGCGCATTTGTTTCCTTTGGCTATTCTTAGATCCACTTCCTTTTCTTCATCAATTTTATTGGACACCAATACACCTAGATACATGTAGTTCTCTACTTCTTAAAAAGCTACAACCCCCACATTTCTCTTTGTTTTTGAGATGCATAGATTTTTTTTTATCTTTGTAACCTTTATTGAACTTAAGCTCTATATATTTTGTCTTGTCCTTATTAAACTGGAGCCCCATTGTTTCAGCAGAATCCATCAGTTGTTTTGTGACCTCTTCTAGTTCTTTTGTACTTCTAGCCAGTAGTACCACGTCATCAGCGTAAGCAAGACACTGATGGCTTTTGTAAAACAGTGACCCTTTTCTATTTATTCCGCTCTTTCTAATTACCGCTTCTAGTGCTAGGTTAAACAGCACGCATGATAGAGGGTCGCCTTGTCTTAATCCTTTTTCTATTTTGAATTCCGCGCTAAGGTTTTTACCACTCTTGACTGCTGCGACTGTCTTTTAGTGTCATCCTTATTAATCTGATTAATTTAGCCGGTATTTTTAGTTCTTCTAGCTGATGTTCATTAAACTGCCTTCCTGTTTATACTTATCATATGCGCTCTAGTGCTAGGTTAATGACAGCAGCATGATAGAGTGCCTTGTCTTAACGTTTCTATTTTGAATTCTAGCAGCTAAGGTTTACCGGACTCTTGACTTTAGCATAAAGATTTGGTCTTTTAGTGTCATCTGTTATTAATCTGATTAATTAGCCCTTGGTACTCTAGTTCGGCTTCTAGCGTATTTCATTCCAACTGCTTCCTGTTTATATTATCATATGCGCCCTTGAAGTACCTATACGTGACATAGCTAATAATGTGTTATTCAACTGTTAATTCGATAGACTTCTCGTTGTCCCTTTATGCATAAATTTGGCGGATTGATCGCTTTTAAACCTTGGTACTCCTAGCTGGCATTCTATTTGCTTCCATTCTTTATTATTCATACTCAAGTAATCTGTCAAACATGTTATTCACCTCGTAATTCCGCAAATCAGGTTTTTCACCCTTTTGTAATTGGGGTTACCCTTATTCCAGCCTTGGATTTTCTCCGCTATCCATCTTTATTAATCTCATCTGACATCTTGGTTTTCCTGTACCATACATTTCAAGGTTTCCTCAAGTACTCCTCATTTTCTAATATGTTTTCCTGTCCCCAGTAGTATTTCCATCCATCCTTAGGATTTTGACCGCTTCCATCATTGTCCCTCTACTATGTCCTTTCGTTTTCTCGTACCTAATTTCTAAGTTTCTTAAGTTACCTCCATTTTCTAATTTTCTTTTCACCCAGTAGATTTCCATTCATCCTCTAATTGTTGAGTTCTGCCTTGTACCAATCCTATTCCTTTACTTCTTGTTAGCATAATTTTGTAATTTTCCTCAGTGTGTATTTGTATCTATTTTTTTCCTGGTCTTCCATATACCTCTTTGTTTTATCTTAGCATCCTGGTCACTTTCTTCTCGTCTAGAACATTTTGTAATTCTTCTAGTGTGGTGTATTTTTTTAAGACTATTTCTTTTTAGTCCTGGTACCTTCCATTGTAACCTTTTTCTTTTAGGTTTTCCTTATTCTTGTGCCCTATTTAATTCCCCTTCCCCGTCTGCTACCTTTTGCCTAACATGTATTCTATGTCCTTCTTATACTTTTGCCACCTCCTCGTCCTGCAGCATCCTTATTTCAGATTTATCCTTTATTCTTACTTTCCTTTTTGTTGTTTCTATTTTCTTCGACTCTATGCATCTAATTTGTACTCCAAGCAGGAAATGGTTGTAGTCCACGTCCGCACCCCTATATGATCTCACTTTCTTTATCATTTTTTCATGTTTCGCTTGCACCAGGACGTGATCTATCTGGTTGGTCTCCTTACTTCCCGGTATAATCCATGTCCCTTTGTGTATGTCCTTTCGTTGGAAATGTGTGCTCATTATTTTCAGATTTTTCTCTATTGCCAGCGAAATCAGCCTTAGCCCATTATCATTACTAGTAGCGTGCTTACTTTCCCCTCCTGTTATCTTCCTGTAGATGCCTTCTTTTCCAATCTTAGCATTTGCATCGCCCATTATCAATATTATGTTGCCCTTTGGAATCCTGTCTATTACTTCCTCCAATATCTCGTACTACATATCCTTTATCTGTTTCTCTTTTTCGTTCGTGGGGGCATGTATATTTATTATAGAGATAAACTTCTTCCCTTGCCTTATGGTTAATATGCACGGTTCGTCCGATATCTCTTCAAAACTCTTTCATCCTGCTTTCTATTTGAGCTTACCAAGAAGTCTACACCAAAAAACCCACTTTGACTCCCACTTCTAAACAGAGTGTAGTTATCTATGGTTTGCACACCGTTTCCTTTCCAGTATGTTTCTTGTAATGCAACCACTTCCATTTCATATGCTTTAATTTCCCTTACTAAATTTTTCAATGCTCCCTCACCCTGGATACCCGTAAGGTTCCACGTCCCCATTTTTATTTTCTTTGATCCTATACTATTTTTATTGTCCAGTTTCTCTGCGTTTATTTTGCTAGTTGTCCTTGCCTTTGCGTTGTAGCCCTGTCCATTGCCAAGTCCGTCATTCTTTATCCTCCCCTTGTCTGCCGCTAGTAGCTTTTTTTGTTTTGACGTTCTCGTTATTTTTCTCATCTGTTCTGTAAAAGCATTACCATCCTGCGACCTTTCATCCACAGTTCTTTTGTTACTTCCTGAGGGAATTCCTTGCTCCTTGTATTTTCCTTGCACCTTGCTGTTGAATTCCTTAGTTAACTCATTCCGTACATTTTTTACAACTAGCTTATTGTATCTTATACACGCTCTATTTCCTTTTTCCCTTTCAGTTTTCATTTGTGGTATTAACAGCTTCCGTTCCTAACGTATTTTTTGTGGGTAGTCTTCATCAATCCATATATCAGATCCTCTTAAACTTTTTGATTTCCTCATAATCTCGTTTTTTTTTTGCGTCCTTAGTTAGTTTTAGTAGAATCATACGCGATCTTCCCAATTTATATTCCCATATTCTGATTGCTTCACTTATATCAATTTCTGCCTTAACTGTGACTCCTAGTTTTTCCATTATTTCTACTATTTTTTTCTCTGTATCAGATCCTTCTTCATTTTCTTGATCAGCTACCCCTCTCAACACTAGGTTCTTTCTTCTAACCTCTTTCTCCATCTGGTCAAATTCTACTTTCTTGCATTGTGACTTGCACCTTCAGATTGTTATTTTCTTGCTTATTGCTGTTATTTCCGACACAAGCTGGTCCAATTTGGAATCCATTTGTTGCATGTTGAGGTTTAGTTGTTGGAACATCTTCTCTATTTGTTCCATTTTTGCCTTTATTCCTTTTAGATGAAGTAGCGCTTCTTACTGTAAGGGCTAGTCCGCTGTCTTCTTTTTTATACGTAAGCGGTAAGTGTTAACCCCATTTCGACACCTCGGAGGGCCAGCACTTCTTTTGTAGTTTAATTTCTTAGCGCCAGTCTCCGATGGGTGCTATAGTCAATTCCTGCGCATATGATATGTTGCCTATCCTTAAAACATTTTAGAGAGCGGAGCCTTGGAATTATTTTATTTCCTTAACAGTTATCTCGTGCATGCAAAACTCGACTTTATTTGTTTTCTACTTAACCTCAAACTAGTCTAATTATAATGTTTATTCACTCACTATTTCTTAGGATCCAGCTGTGCCACGATCGTATTCGAAATACTAGGGCTTATATTCCACCTCCTGTAGGTTTCGGTATGTTTTGAGTCCTCAGTACGGTCCAAAATAGGCTTGAATACTGGAGCACCTAAAACACACCTACAGTTCAGTGAGATATATAATAGCTATAAAAGTACTTTTATATTTACTACTTCCAACATATGTGTATTTAAATATGACGGTTTGGGCACCAGTCCTGACAACTTTATTTTTCAAAGACAATAGATGGACTGCAAAATGTCGTATGTTTCAAGAAAGCCGTGCATTCATATGTGTCCATACAATACGGCTCTGTGTTGTCCTGTAATGGCAATGTTAAATTAGTTGTTGGTCAACCGACATGCAGGATATATATATATGTATATATGCCCCAAGTAGAACAGAGTTTCCCGTAGTATAAATACCAAAAAATGCTACAAAGAGTTACTGTACAATTTATTAAGGAAATATTACAAAAAAAAAATATTTACAGTCAGCCGGTGTTCCGCCTTAGGGCACTACACCGGCATTGCTTCTTCCTTTACATGCCTTTTGAACATTCTTCGCATTTATCATTGTCGTGGTATGTGCAAAAGACCTGCCCCGGCATTTGCCTTTGTGCAGGACTCGGGGAAAACCACGAAAAACCCGAGTCAGGGCAGGTGACTTCAAGCAGTCTACTGCTCGTTGCCTCCTTCGTTACAATTCTAAAGCCGCTTATTATTATAACATATTTTATATTCTTGCGAGTGCGCGGTTATTAGTCTCTATCTCTTATGCCGTGTCAAGCAAGTCGTGAATTATTAGTCCAGGCTGTTATGCTAGCTGCCGCAATTTTGAGTCCCGGCTGTTGTACCTTATTTTATGCAATTTTAAGCCCGAGCTTTTATGCATGCCAGCCGCAATTGTGAGTCCCGGCTCTAATGTGTTTACACTTTTCACTTACACCTTCCAACCCCAATCGCGATCGCGTCCTACCCGGGTTCAGATTAGCTACGCGTGAGCAAAACTGATCCAGCGCGTCCCACCAGCAGGCTTCTGTTGAGAGCATCGTAACGTCTTCGGGCGTTCGTGGCCATCTCAGTCCTTCTTTTATTAGTACTCCTTCTGATCTTGCTCTGGCTTCGTTCTCCACAGTACATGAGGTCAGCACGTGAAGGGCGGTATCCACCTCTCCGCATTCGCATCTGTCCTGTCCTGGTTGCAGCTTCCCGAACCTTGTTAGGTAAGCGCGAAAGTTTCCGTGACCCGTAACGATCTGTACGGTGCGCCAGTTGAGATGCGCGGACGCAATGTTCACTGTCTCTAGGGTAGGCAAAAACGTTCTTGCGTGTTTTCCCGTTGTTGCTGTTTGCCACCTATTTGTCCATAGATTCCTCGTTCTGTCCTTCAAACGCGTTTTGATAAGACTTCGCGGAATGGCAGTAAATTGCGCAGGTCCATCTTCGGCGGCTGCTTCCTTGGCCAGCTCGTCAGCACGTTCATTCTTTGCGGTGCCAACGTGCGCCTTTGTCCAGTGGAACGAGACTTCTGTTTCTTCTTTCAGTCTTTTTATAAAAGTCCAGACCTCCAACTGCAAGTCAGAAGGTGATTTCATCGTGCTCAGAGCCTCTAATGCCGATCTGATATCCGAAACTATCGAGCATCTTGTGATGATGCGCCGATAGTGTATCAAATATCGCAGACCTTCCCTGATAGCCACTAGTTCGCACTGAAAGTCAGTGCTCCAGTCCGCTAATTTAATTTGTTCCTGATGAATCACGAACGCCGCTCCCGCTCTTCCGTCTTTTAGTCTGGATCCGTCTGTGTGGCACGTCAGGTGGTGTATTTCCTCTTCCGTGGTGGTGAACGAGATGCCATCCCATTCCGCTGGATGGTGGCATGCTTCCTCCATACTCGTCTTGCGTTCGGCTGGGACCGGAGCAGGCTGGAGCCTCAGTTCCCGTCGCAGTCGCTCGTCACCCGCTTCGATGCGTTTCCTCTCGGCTGTTTCCTGCAATACAAAATCAACCGACGGTAACTTGCTCAACACTAGAGCGGCTTCAGTAGCAACGGTACGGTACGCCGTTGCTGCTCGGACAGCTAGTATACGCTGAGCCCCTAATAGCTGCTTCACCTGCTTGGTTTTGCAACCCTCGGCCCACACCTCGCTCGCGTACAACATTGCCGGCTGTACTGCGCCCAAATATATATGCGCAACCGTCCTGCCCTAAACCCCAAGTCAACCGCGCTGCCGCGCCGATTTTGTGCGAAATCTGCTTGCCTTTTTCGCTAGCCATCTTAATATGTGGGTGCCACGAGAGCCTATCGTCTATTTGAACGCCCAAGTAGCGTATATGCTCCTTGCAATGTATACGATCGCCGTTAAAAATGAAACTTGGCCTCTGTTGCCCTAGACGCTTACCAAAAAATAACGCTTCCGTCTTTTTGGCGTTAAAACTAAGTTTCTCGCTTTCTGCCCATTTATGGAGTATACCTATCGCCCCGTTTGCTCTTGCTTTTAGTGCTTTATATTGGACAGCACGTGCGATAATTATCGTATCGTCGGCAAATCCCACTATTTCGCACCCACCTGGTAATTTTTCCCGAAAAATACTTTCGTATACTAACTTCCAACAGACGGGCCCAGAACACGATCCCTGAGGGCAGCACTACCTGTCGCGTAACTAAGCCGTTAGGTGTTTCCACTTGAGCCGTCCCGGCTTTTGAGCTGTTGAATTTCAGCATCTTTTTCCTTGATGTTGTCCTTCAGGCTTCGAATCATGCCAACCATTTGGTTTCCCAAGTCGCGAAGTTTTTTCGATGCCGTCCGGCACTCTTTTCGCTGATCCACCTTCATTGTCTCGGTGCGCAACGGGATGTTCTCTTGTAGAACTCGCACAAGAGCAGCAATTTTGTTGCTCAACAAACATTCCGCAGTTTCTTTCAGCTCAGCACGAAAATCACTCGCTGGAATATCCGCGTTACAAACACTCGCGTTTGAACAGACCGAGTTCCGCCGTAATGACGCCATTACGGTAACCTCGCCCTTGGCCACCCCAGTCATCATCGCTCGTGAAGCACGTCTACCTGCTTCAAGCGCTCGATGACAACTTATCTTAAAAATTACTAGAAAAAATCTTACAAAGAGTTACTAGAAACTGTGGGAAATAATGCTCTACCATACCGAACAGACGCGAGATGAATAGCAGAATTTCAGCAAGAACACGAAGCAATCAGCGACCGGCAATCGGTAAGATGATTCTATAACATGAAACCTGTATTGTTGTCAAGTACCTTAATAAATACGGGGAGTACAATGTAGGCTTGTTGTTAAATGCTTATACAATTTATACGTTTCTTGTCTTTTTATTTGTGTATTTAAAGTTTTCCACCCGTGCTCGTATTCTCGCACGGCAATTGACTGACAACTGATTTATGATTGCTCTCCGTTATTACACAATACCACAGAGCCATCTTGTGTTGTAGACACATGCAATGACCGCACGGCATACTTGAAACATGTGTTTATGTATTATACATTATAATTGTTAATGCTTTATAAATACGCTAATTCTATTTACTTTTTACTAGTAAGTCATACTAAAGCAATTAATATGTTAAAAACTTTTATTTTAAATGAAAATTGTGCATGTGTATACTTCTATAAGGCCAACTAATTTGTACAATAGAGCACACAACAGACCTTTACGGCTGGGATAAAAACAACCAAAGAAGAGATTCACTTGCTGAAATTGATATTGACATGTAAAAGTTCCTAGTTACAAAATGTTAAACATAGTAATACAAGTGTGTGGAAAGAGTTCATTTTATCAAAATTATGTCGTAATTATTTTAGAAAAACGCAAAATAGTTGAGTTTTTCTAAACCTTCTTGAAGCTTTTAGTCCTGGAATTGTACAATTCAAATTTCAATTTTCAATAAATTTTTAAATTTAAATGTCAATTAAAATATTAGGATATTTGAATAAATATTCAAACTATTAGCAAGTATTTAACTAAATCTAAATTAAGATTCTTCATTTATGGTTAAGATGATCGACAAGCATAGTGTGAAACTTGGCAAATCTGCAATTAAGATACCAAAAGGCTTCATACTAAAATATGTTTTTTATTAGCACTTGCGTTGAAAAGTCACATCTATACTTTTGTACTTTTGTAAGGTGAGTTTCCTTGCAACATTTTTAAACTTTTTTCGTAGATATATTTTTTATTTTTTTGTCAAATTTGACCGGATTGGTGTAAAAATGTAGTCTTGTGGTCTAGTAGCCGTTTGTGATTAAAAATTAAAACAAAATGAATATATTTACTGTTTATAAAAAAACCTGAGTGTTGCAAATTATACCTTGGTGGGGGGATACTTAGGACATACAGATTTTTTTAGTACTATTTGCTGTTAGGAGCGCGTATGAGTACTTGCAACACAAAATATGAAAAAAAACTATTTAACTAACAGGGGTAGAATTTTAAATTTAAAAAATACGTTTTTTTAGTTTTTTATTCAAAAATACAAAAACAAATATCAAGTTTTCTTTATCTGAACATAGAAAATTTTAAGATAAAATTAAATATTTAAAAATCTTATAATTATTGGCTAGTTACAACCTACCTTAAATTTGTGCCTATTTAAAAACCTTCTCGCCCAATTCCGGCATTTTGTTTCTTCCAAAACACTTCTCCTGATCACCTTTGCAATCCAAGTAATGTTTTACTGTGAACCGTATGTCATATGGAGTTAATGGGAACCCACACTGTGCAGCCAAAGGAATAGATATTATTAACAAATGCTTCCTCCTTTTCCTTAGGAAATACAAGCTACCTTCCAGGATTTAGGAGAAAAATATTTCCCCTTTTCCTTGAAAGCGTTGACAGGTCAATCTCGTAACTCCTGGCTGCTTTCCGAATTCCTGATCCATCTTTAATAGGCTCCAATGCATTTAGTAATGTTTTGCCAAAATAATTTTTGTAAGGTCTACATTCTAATTGCTTTTGTATTTTTGTAGCTTATTGTAAGTTACTCACTTCTGGACATGCAATTAAAAAAACACATTGTAGCAAAAGCTTTTAAACTGAACACGAAACTTGATATTTAACGTTTTAGATTAACCATCTAAGTACATCATATCCAAACTTGATACAAATCCTACTGTAAATGAGCTCTGGGAAGAAAAAGTTATATAATAATAATTTAGAGTACTTATCGGCCATAACGGTGAACCCTGCTAAATTTTACGAATTTTATGTTTTGCTGCGATGTAACTATTTACAGGCGAAGCGACTGGTGCGTACTAAACGTAAACATGTTCTTGGTTGAGACGCGACTTAACATAGGGTAGTAGGAACGCCATATTTACACTTGGTAAATATTGTTGCAATTTATGCCACTGTTGCAAGTAGACTCACTTTACGGTGTAGTAACCATTTAGCTATGAGCCAAGTCTCCTATGTCTTGTTGGTACAAAAAGTTGTCATAAATTAAAACCCATAATGATCCGATGGTGGCAAATCAGGACCATAGGCGGCGTGTTGTAACAGTTCGATTTTATCAAGCTTCTCTAATTCCTGAAGTTTATTTTGGCTAAATAAGGTCTGGTATTATTTATCCGCACCAGCACTAATCTTCGATTGACCGTACTAAAGTATCGTTATTCCAAAATAATTATATTTCCTATATCCTTTTATCATGTGGAATCTTGGTATTTAGTTATTTTTTTCAGATATTCACTCAACTTTTTCCTATTTTCCGACCTTGGGCCATTTCCTTTATTTTTCACGGTTCTTGCCTTCAATTTTCTTATATTTTCTATTTGTTACATCCACGCCTTTTTGGAGCTTTCATTCCTTTTCTTATAATCCTTATTTTGTTTCCATTGTCTTTCCTACTAGTCTGTTATATTCTGTTTTATGTAGTTAAACCAATTAAAGTTTCTCTTGTTTACTTTATATAATATGATTTGTTTTTGTTCATTTGTATTTATTTTGTTCCAATTTCTTCTACCCATATGTCTTTTAATTTCTGTAATTTTATATGGCAGTTTGCTAATATAACTATATTGTCTACATACCGTAATGCATTTATTTTTAAATGTATTAAGTTTTTATACACTACACTTTCTTATCCACTTTTCGTCTACATACACTTTAAATACAGTTGTTGACAGCGGTCCTTTTGTGACCCCAAATGGCTGAGTTAGTACTGTTCTTATTTTGACTTTGGTCATCTGCCGTCGTACAAGTTTTTTACAGCATTAACTGGCGTATCATCTAGGTTTTTTCTAACGTTTTCTCCTTTTTCTGTATTGGTACGCTATCATACGCTTTTGCCAGATCAACCTTTATTAGGTGCAATTCTCTTCTTGTGGCTTGTTTCTCCTGTATTATTTGTGACAACGTGAATAGATTGTCTAGACAGGATCTACCTGCTCTGCACCCACTTCGTTCTTTTAATTCTTTTTATTTTCTTTATATTTATATTGATATTGTTCTCGACTAGTTCCCTTATTATTCTGCTGTATAATTTACTAAAACTGTTTAGGTCCGTAATTCCTTTATACTTGTTACATGTGTCTCTTCTTCTTTTTTGTGTATGGGGGATAGTTATTTATGCTGTTTTCTAATCCAATGAAATTTGGTTTATTAATCTCGTCAATAGTTTACACATCTTTTCTGTTCCACATTTTATTAGTTCATTTGGGCTTCCCCCTGGTCCTAGTCTCTTATTGTTTCTTAATGTTTTTACTGCTTTTTTCTATTGTGCTTTGAGTTATTTCTATCTTTACATCGTTTTCGCTTTGTGAATTTTTTTAGTTTAGAAGTGTGGACAATCTCTGGCAATAATTCTCTGTAGTGTAGGCGCCACTATTTTTTCATAATTAGTTGGATCTTTACCTTTTTATTGCAAAGAAATTTTATTTTTTTTATAAATCCCCAGACTTCACTTTTCCTTTTTCCTCCTATATATGTGTCTAACTCCTTACATTTCAATTCCCAACTACTCTATTTTGCCTTTTTAACTTTACTTTTAACCACTCTTGTATAGTTCTTGTTTGTATTCTATTTCCTCTTCTATCTTTTCGTTTTTCCAATGTATTACCTTCTGACCAATAGAAGAGAGGACTATATATACATTACATAGTGCGTACTACCAAGTAATTATTAATCAAGAGAAAGACGATGCACAGTATATGACTAGCTAATTAAAGGAGGAATATGAAAATGGGGATTAACATTAAACATACACAAGACAAAATATTTACCGCTAGGAGTACAGTCAAAGGGGTTACAATTGGACACAGGAGAAATAATAAATAAAAAAAAATGTAAAAATACACATACTTAGGAACGAGGATAGAAGAAGAAAGTAGGAATGAATGTAAAATAAATAAAAAATATAAAAATAGTAAAAACAGTAAACGGGGCAATTAACAGCATACTATGAAATAAGGACCTATCAAGAAAAACAAAAACAGAAATATTTAATACAATGATAAAAAGCATAGTACTATATGGAGCAAAGACAGATCAGAACAAAAGTAAACTAAGAATATTAGAAATGGACTTCTTGAGAAGAGAAGCAGGGATATCAAGAATTGGCAGGGAAAGAAACGAAAGAATAAAGAAAATTATAACAAAATTGTAAACAGAAAAAAGGTAACTGATTTGTTAAAGGACATGTTCAAAGAATGGTCGAGGGGTGAATACCAAAACTGGCTATGGAATGGATACCTCCGGAAAAAAGAAATGGGTTCGGTCTATCTCCCTGTTTTGTCTCTCTCATCATTTTATAACTTTAGGATTGTTCTCTATTTAGTTGCATCCTTTTTCTTATCTTCCTATACACGATTTTAACTATTTTTATGATTTTCTTCTTTATTTGCAGAGTTTTAATTTTTTGCTATAATTTACTTATTTTTACTGTGTCAAAACTGCTCTAAAGTGAATTACAATAATATATAATTCTTCTCCTCTTTTATTCTTTTTTTTTTAATTAAATTTATTAATATGAATATATTACCCAATGTTTGTTTTTCTTTTTTGTATACTACATGTTTTTCTAATTTTATTTCTTCCATTTTGATTATTCTTTCTTTAATTATGGTTGTATAAACTCTAAAAACCACTGCATATAGGCAGATCGCTCTATAATTTTCACATTTTATTTTTTCTCCTTTTTTGTTTATCGGGATAATTAAATCGTCTCCCAATCCTTTAGTATTTTATTTGTTTTCCAACCCTCTTGTACATTCCTAATATCCACTCCTTTCCACCTTCTAGCTTACATTATATCAATTTCGGTTTTATATCATCACTATTCCATGCTTTCCCTAGTCTAATTCTTTTCAAGGCTCCTTCAAATTTATTTATCTATTTTAGTTTTATTTGTCTATTTCAGTTTCTGATTTTTTTTGTACTATAATATTTAATTTATAATGTTCTTTTTAAATTTGTAATATTTCGTTTATAGTTGTTTCCAGTTGATTGTTTTTATTTTTTATATCTCTTATCTCTTTTATTTTATCGCTTCTTTTACTTTAATTATATTTCAAAAAAGTCTTATTCATTTCTATTCTAAATCATTCTCAGCATTTCTGCTTTGCTTTTCTTATTTCCTTTTTAACCCTACCTTGCGTCGTGTTATAATCTATTCTGTCTCGAACCGGTTTTGATTGGATAAACTTCTCCTATGCTTGTTCTGTTTTATAACCTTTCTTCTTAACTAGTTAGTCCACTAACTTGCTGTGTTCTTATTCCTCTTTACTGTGGCTCTCCCGCGTATTTCTTCTACCGTCTCAATTGTCACTTATATAAGATAGATCCAACACTGTACTATCTTACATGCTTTTCTAAAAACTTAAGCAATTTTTTATTGAAACTTTTTAATTGTTAATACTTACCAAAATGCACTTTAATTGTATTTAATTATTAAATACATTTTTCCACTGAATTATAATGTGCGATTGCATTTTTTTAAATTTTTCTATGCAAAACAAAGAGAACGACAAAAATTTTCGCCAATGAGATAAATTTGGAGTATTTAGCAAAATTTTAAGGACATAATCTGCTTTAAGTTGACTTAATAATAATAAAATGTTAAATCATGTTTTAAATTTTTTTTTAAATTTAATTATGGTAAACCAGTGGTAATAATTTACAGAGACACCAAAATATTGTTTCAAAACGAATATAATAATCTTTACAACAATAAATAATTGTTATGTGTATGCATTTGTATTTTGTACATGAATACATAAATAACTCAAAAGAGAAATCTTTAAGGACTCCGTGCAACACGTGAGGTCAGTTCATATCCTTGAACAAAAGTGTTCTTAAGAAAGACTGGATAATCAGGATATTTTTAAATTCATTTGTAATAAGCACCGACTAATAAATGGAAAACATATAACAAATTATTGTGAAAAATTATTATCCAGTTGCTAATCAAATGAAGCTTACTTTGAACTTTGTAAGCAACAAACATCAACCTAATTTCCTTTTGAATACTTTTCTATGTCGCGTCGTAAATAATTCTTCTAAATAATCAGTATTAGGTTGTAAAAATATTCTTAACACTTTCAACAAATTTAATTTTTAATATCAGTTTTGTTTCGATGGTTCCTATAAACATTCTAATTACTCACTGTTTACGTACATAATTTTTCTAATTGAAACCAATTTAAAGTACACACTACCAATAAATGTCGCCAAACTGAGATCATAACTTTCTTACAAAAACGATCAAGGAACTGGCGTTGTATTTTGACATTTATACTCCAGTGGTTGAAATAATCACGATTAACCCGGTAAATCTTATTTTTTATCAGTACTGACAATGCTCTTCCAAAACCGATAACCTAGCGGATTTTTAGGCAGTTGGCGACAAATCTTTAACTCCCTTTTGGTCAACAAGCAAAAGAGCTCCCTATGCGCACGCGCAATTCCCTATTAAGTAATACAATGAGTTAATTTCACATAATCAACAACCTACGGTTGTCGACAAAATGAGCCGAGAATACGACCATAGAACTATACTCAAATTCCTTCGCGCAAAAAAATCACCGACAGAAATTATTGCGTGATTTGGCTATAAAGACCCAAAACGTATCCAAGAAGTACAGGCAATATGAGTATCAGAAAAAGGTAATTGCTGACAAAACAATTCATAGAAACGCAGATCAACGATCAGTCCAGCAGTACAACAAGATTTGCACTTCAAGTCTTTTATCCTGAACAATCATCAGTTGTTGACTGAGAAAAACAAAATGGAGAGAAAGTTGAAGGCCCAAGCACTGCTGAACGTAATCAAACAAAACAAAATCGAAAAAATAACCATTAATCTGCCAAAATTTCTCTGAAGTACCTACCGTCATGCATACAAAGTTTTCCACCTACGCGATGGTACTGGGGCTTGTGAATAGTGAAAGGGTTGTCGTGACATATCACCTCTTTAAAGAAAACCTGACAACCTGCTAGAGGTTATTGTCAAGCTCTAGATAGAGGAGGTAGCCGAAAAGCAGGAGTACGTTTTCCAGAAGACTTCCACCCAAAAGCCAAAGAAACCCAGACATGATTATTGGACAATTTGTATTACCACTGGTCCCTCAACTTCTCACCTTATCTACGTGTAGAACATGGTCTAGGTGAAGGACAATGAGAGGCATTGTAACGCTACGGACGAGCTTAAGAGCCTCTATTATAGATGTAACGACACATATGGACAAGGAGGGGGTTACGTTGACCTGCAGTATATGTAGATTCC
Organism: Sinelater perroti; assembly: GCA_036346155.1. Classification (NCBI taxonomy): domain Eukaryota; kingdom Metazoa; phylum Arthropoda; class Insecta; order Coleoptera; family Elateridae; genus Sinelater; species Sinelater perroti. Next base: position 4,235,643 of record JARFIY010000329.1, on the reverse strand, counting down.
GGATCTAGAAGGTTGTGGTCGCTGATGGGGGTTACATTGAATAATATGACTGTAGATGGTCGGTCGCAAGATTTTTTTGTTTTCAATGTTAAAGTTGTCAGTATCTAACTGCTTGCACCATTTAGAAACAGTCACATAGTTTACACTTCTCTTTTTTTATTATTACAAATCCTTTGCGCATCTCTTGTTTACAGTTCCTGTTTTCAGCAACAGCAGATCAAAATTTAATTTTCTCATTTTTTAAATATAAAAGCTAGTAATATCTACGTTAATTAAAGATCGGCCATTTTACAGCCCTGCATTATTGTTATATTACAAAACTAATAAAAAGCAACTAAATTAAACATTTTAAATAATTTTAATCCGTTAACAGAGAAAAGCAGGAAATTGATTTAATGAAATATGCACACTCCAAGCACTGCAAAATTTAAGCGCTGCGCTGCCTGATAAATATAAATAATTCGGACTAAACGAATTCGGTTCTGCGAACTGGCCGACCAATTTAGAGCGCCCTCTCTCGCAAATTTTGTAATTAACTTCAACAAAGCAATTTGATACTGCGCTGAAATTATTAAATTATGACAGCAAGACTATATTAATTAGTTCTCATGCCAAATTTAACGCCGACGGCTACAAAGCTGCGAGGAGCCGCTTCGGTTCCTGACAGATAACAGCCCAATATAAATAAACAGCTGAATAATTCAACAACTTGATCTAGAGCAGCCCACACACATTGATGATCGTTTATGCTCGCGCTCTCCCGCAGCGCAGAAAAACTCCACTTTCCGACGGTGTATCAATAAATTCCGGGACAGATCACGGATGGATAAATTCGACATCGGGCCAGCTCTGTGTCAAAGTCGTCCCACATCCGTTTCGGCCGTCTTGTGTCCGAACTTTTATTAAAACAGTGACAGGTGTTCGCGATCCGCTTACGTGATATCTGCAAACTGCAAATTTCTGTCATACTCCATAGAAGCTTTCTGTCGCCTCCACATTTTTATATATTCTAGGTGCCAGTTGTGTAAAAAAATGTTTGTTACTTTTTAATATATATTTAGAACTACTGCAATTATTTTTTTAACGACTGTTTTGTAATGCTATCAAGAAGGTTTTACTAAATAAAATGATATTTACATATACATATAAACATCTCTACAAATATTAGTTATCTTTACAGCCTTTATGACTTGATCCAGATATATTATCCATTAAAAACATAGATTTCTTTATTTTCACTTGGGAACGAGTATTATAATTGTCTTTTCTTACGCAGTATGTACCATAGTCCGCCCTCTCCGCTAAGTGGTGAAGCCTATCGTGAGCGGTGAGGCTAGGAATTTCCCCGAAGGGGAGGGGGTACTTCAGCCTGACAACAGCAGCCAGCGTCTGTTGGCTTTTCGTCGGGGCCACTGACTGTCATCAAGCAAAACATGGCCGTGTTTTTGGCACGAGATCTCAACGCCAAGCATCCCTCTTGGAACGGTCGAGCAGCAAACGTTCAACCCCGTGACTTAGCGGTAGCCGACTCAGCTAAGCTTATTCACTATGGCCTTACCAGTTGCCCGAATATTTTTTTTATTTTTAGGGTGACGCACAACGTACCATAAAAAACATCAGCAAGCTTAACAATCATATTCCAATATTTCTCAGCATAGAGAAGCTTGAGGGGGCAGGTGACATCTCCTTCCCCTTCTACTTCTTCTACTATATACATCAGCTTTGTTACCAAGCCTAGTTGTATTGAAGACTAACGCGACTTTTTACCTCCGGCGTTAGAGAAGCTCGTCGCAGTCAAAACCATAATCGCAGAACACCGCAGTGTCGCATGAAAGAGCAAACTAGAGATTCTTAATGTGATCAATAATAGTCTCTGGCAAGTGGTTAAAGGTTTTTGTAATAGGCTCTCTTTAATACAGCCTAACTTTCACACTAGTGCATCGAACCCGACCATAATTATATGGCTATCATCCACCAAGTTTTTAGACTCCTACGGGAGCAGCAGTCCCCAAACCACCTAAAATCTACGTTCTACAATAGAATTATAAGACTTATCCAGGCTCTAAAGCAGCTCATCATTTCCCAACTGTAGAATTTTCCTAAAAAGTGTTTGCATCATAGCCATTGTCGACGCTGTCTTTTGCCTCAACTATTTTTCAAGTCTTCAGAAAGTAGCAGAGGTCATAATGCTCTTTAAGCCTAGGTACGCTTTCCTAAGACTACTTATTTATCAATTTCCCCCAACCCCGGAGAATCTGGTAATCCACCGTTGCCTAAGGACAGCTATCATAAACCTTTAGCTGATTTCAGAGAATGAGTATTAAATTTACTCTGGTTACTCCACCACCCACCAACTTTCAAGAAGCAAACCATCGCCACACTCCTAATACAACCAAGGCGTTCAACAAAATTTGGCACAAAAACCTCGTTTACGACATGGCTTCAGCGTCCATCACGATGAACCAACTGGTAAGAGGTTACAAATCAAACTTGGCGATCTAAAGTTACCAGAAAGTTACACTCAGACCATACAACAATGCTTTTAAGTTTATTACGGTCCCTGTTGAAGGTTTTGAGTGCCTAGGAGAAAGTTTAGGAAAGGTCAAGCTTAAAGAATGTCACAGCACGTAGACAGTAGAACTCGATACCAAGAACGTTGCTGCCGTTTTATTCTCTACAAAACTAACTTTTTTGGCAACGGAACCTGATACATCTTAAAATATATGATCAAAAATTACTTAAAAATAAGTTACCTTAACGCGATTTTTTACAAGAAGCTCACTAGAAGTCTTACATGGAACAAGAAGTTGCAAAATCGAAGCTAACCCGACAGGTTCTTGTTTTTTTTTCAACAACAATTATCCTTTTAATAATAATGTATGTCTGTCTTGTTTAAAGCTACATTACCAAATTCCACGTAAACAAATTCTTAGAAATCTAAATAAAGACCCTTAAGGTCATTTTTTAGCACCCCAAGGTTCGTGGAGAACATGATCATCCATTAGGACGCCAACATGCCAGTCATCCAAGAGCTTATTTCTACGAACGATAATCAGCTGTTTCTTAGAGTTGAAGGGTTATGAAATCCCATCATCCATAGTCTCTACAATAACGAGATTAACAGAAAGATTCTGATTTTCCTGTAAGATGAGGACGTCCAAACACAGGTCAAAGAATATTTTGTCAGATCACCAAAAAAAAAAGAGTTGTGGGTTAGATTTAGAAACCTTTAACATCGTCAACGAAATCACCGTCAATATTATTTCTAAAAATTATCCATTCTGATTAGTATAACTTACCTAGCCAATAAAACCGGAATGAGATGTTTTATTGCCGCCGCTTCATCGTCACTGATTCATCACTAGGCCTAATTCATCGCTACTATTTCATCAAAGAACCCTTATTTTAATGACACTTAAGAACTTTTATTGTATTGCCTAAAAACACTATTTTTGTAAGGCACCCAACAACAAGATAAAAAATAATGCACTGGCCAACTTCGTTTAACAGTTTATGAAAGCTGGAGAGGCAGGCGTGTAAATAGCCGTGCTCTGGTGGTGCGGTGTGGGGAACTAAGTACGGCCCGTTTTGAAAAGTAAAACGTTGAGGCCCAAATCGTCCCTTAAACGGCCGGCGCGAAAGCGGATGGGGGCGGCTACCAATATCAACCGATGAGTAATTGCCAAATCGCTCACCTGTAATCGGCTTCGGTGGCGTTGGTTTCACGGTGGCCACCTTGTTGCGATGTCTTCGTGCCTGGAACACGACCGCACGGCCGGGATGCAATGCGAAAGTCTTGCGGGGTGGTTAAATGTGGGTAAAATAAACACGACCGAATTGGCCGCATTGCGGGTCAAATATCTCTTGCGGGTTGGTTAAACACGACCGAATTGGCCGCGTTGCGGATCGAGTATGTCGCCGGGCTTCGCGCCTGGCTTAGCGATAGATCATTTGCGGGAAATCTTAATTCGACAGGATTTTCGTCTCAAAGGGTGCCACCGACGGCAGCAGATATTAAAGCCACCAGCATGCCGGAACGATACACAGGCGGTTCAAGGGCGAAAAGGCCGCCACACTAAAAACATTTTTTATGTATGACATGCTTGTAAATTTAATATTGTAGCGACAATGAAACATCTATATCCTAGACACCCTTCAATCAACCGTCATAATCAAACAAATAACTTGCCTCTATAAATTATAAAAATATAAAAAGAACTTTCGACAGGCAAATTTAATTCAAATATGAACACTGCAATATAAGATAATTGCAGTATACTGTCCTCCAAAACGTACTTTAAAAAACCGTTTTAATCTTTTTTTAAAAGATTAGTCTTACGGTTTGTTACAGAAAGAGGCTACAGCAGTAAACACTCAGTTTTAGCTATGTGCATAAGTTTATCAAAGGCAAAGAGATATTAAAACGTAAACAAACATGACTTATTCATTCTTATCTACAGGAAAGCCAAGATACTGGGCGACAGATGTAAATAAGTTACTAGACTACTTAGACTTTTTTTGTTACCAACGGTAAGTCTCAAACGTACACAGATACTATCATAACAAGTTTTGACTATTCAGCAATAATCATCAATTTATACCCTATACAAATTCAAATTACACCTCGCCTGTGAAAAGCAAAAACTAACTGCACCCATTGAAAGAAGTACAACTTTCTCTAAATCTCAAAAATTTAGATTGCATTGCAGAAACAAAAAGTCTTGTATAAGAGATAGTGTAACGAGCGAGCCACTAAAATAATTTACAAAATATGTCGCAAGTATAGCATTAGAATTTCAAGAGTTTGTTACTGGCATCTTCCATACTCATGTTACAAAAACAATATATAGTATATCGGGACGCAAAGTGTTTCCGCGTAATGCCAAGCTGAGAAGCATTCCCAGAAACCGGCAACTAGAGGTGCAAGCCTGCCCAATCACGCGATCTTTTTTAGAGGGAGCCATCCCCAAGCACAATCCCTAGGGCATAAAAGGGTGCCTTACGTCAATCTAAGACAGTCCGCTACTCGAAAGCCTTGGAACTGGCCTTGCCGCTATCTAAAAATCTTGACCCTCATCGAACAGCGCTTGCCGCAAGGCACCCCCGACAACTATGTGACCGGGGCCTATGGCCCCCAGGAAGACCAGCACGAACATCGCCCTATCGGCACATACGAAAAAGTACTATCGGGACCGGTGGCGAGCCTATCGCCGGAGAACGCCGGTATCGAAAACTGTCCCCATTGCTACCGACATCCCAAAAAAGGCCCGCTGAGGGATGACAGAAGAGGCCCGCTGAGGGACGCCGAGCACGGCTCCTGAAAGAGCTGTTCGGCGAATTTTCATCCCCGTGAAACAGGCAGCGGCGTCACCGACTGAAGAAATATTGCAGCGCATTTTGCAAACACTGTTCGGGCCACCACCGGATTGCAAAAACCAACCTTTAGCGTACGCCGACGCCACGGACACGACCCAACTGCAGGCCGGGACCTCAGCACTCTCGTGGTTATAATAAACTCTTGTTGTAAATAATGTAAAAAAGCGTCTGTAAATAAAAACAATATGTGAGGAATATTTGTTACACCCCACACATATAAATACCAAAAGCATCAAGAAATATTCTAAAAGAGCTGTCAAAAAATATAGTCTTGCCAACTTACACATTTAATGTAATTTTTTGACATTACAGCCGATTTAAAATAGCGAAAATAATAAAAAACCTGAAAAAATACAACTAGTGTCAAAATTTACTAACCTATTTACTCTTTGTTGTATTCAAATTACTAGAAATTTTAGCACGCGAAGAAATGATCATGAATTTACATCACCTGAATAGATTCTTCCATTCCATTATACTTACACTCATATTGCTATCTTTACTGTCCTAAATAATAAAAAATATTATTCCTTAGTATCTTTTGACAAGTGCCAAGCTCTTGTTAGGATTTGGCATAAAAGAGTATTATATCAAATTATATTTGTCAATTTTATTAATTACTTAAAATCAAAACTTAGAATATGAGTAAAGAAAGAAGTTTCTGATTTTCCAACGGTCAATATTGGACTACCATAAGTAAGGGTCTTAGAATCATTTCTAGGGTTTGGATAATTATGCATTTTCATATTTGTATATGCATATGCAAATGCATCTTTTACACACTTTTGTTAATTATTGCATATTTTGACTGATTTTTTAGAATTTTTCTGTCTAAGTGCATATTTTTCAATTTTTTTCGATTTTATGTATACCTATAGTGAGTTATAAGAGAACAGCATACTTTCTTAAAACAGAATCCACAACAGGACAACTCACAATTCATCTCATGCTTCATTGAACAGAGGGTTGAGTACACCGATAATTACAGAATCCACAGAAATGTGTTAATACAGAGTTACCATGTATAATAGAAATTTCTGGAATATTTCACCTTATTAAGGGCTGTAAATTTTACTATAGGGTTTTTATAACAATAAACAATTAGGACAATAGTTCTTAAAATATTTTACCTACACAAGGGCTCGCTATGTGAATTTCAGTTCTATTATTTAGATTTAAATCAGAATATTTGGAAATGCCTCACTAAGAAAACCTGAAGAATGCTAAAATTTATTAATTATATTATTAGTTGTCTTATAGTTCTAACAAAGTTAACATCGCCAAAATGCCGAAAAAAAACGTTTTCAGATGTTATTCTAAATAACTTTGTGAAAACCTATGATGATTTTGCAACTGATGGACATTTGTTATTTTGTAAATACTGCGATGTTCTTGTTGCATCAACCAAAAGTTATAGTCACGCAACATCTCCAAATCGGAAATCATGCAATTAGTAGAAAACAAAAAATAATCAGTAGCAAGTGTTAATATCTAATTTAATTGATTCGCCAAAACCTGGACTTAAAATTTCAAAATTCAATGAAGAACTCCGTAAGGCTTCTATTTGCTTTGATATTTCGTTGGTTAAACTAGAGAATGAAGTTTTCTGTAATTTTTTGGAAAAGTATACAAAACAAAATATTCCATAGAAGTCCAGATTAAAAAAATATGTTTTTTAGTTATATACTGCAACATTAAATAACTGTAGATAATAGCATCGTATCCTTCCAAAACTTCATCTGCTGGAAGAAAAGCAAGAGCACCAAGATATTTAAGCTCATGAGAAAATCTAGGATTTGCTGTGTCACTGTAGAGTTTCTTAAGAATTACAATCTGCTGAATTTGACGAAAAAGAGCTTGACCCATGTGGAAATAGCATCCAACAATCGACTGGAATGCCTTGTGCTCCGCTTGTTCAAAATCCACGCTGCCATCGAATTCATTTTCTTTACTCGTTCCAATACTTTAGTATAAATTCCCTCTGATTTGTTACAAAGGAGAGCATAAACAAGGAAAATACATACACCTGAAAATACAATTTTTGTTAGATATCTAATTAGCGAGTAAAAGGGAGTGTGGGGGCGAAGTTCGCCGCAAGAGATTTGAAGGGTGAAGCCCCCCATACTAGCGCGAGGGGGAGCGAGTAAACTTAGTGAGCTCCGCGGACACTCGCGCGCGAGGGTTTTAAAGGGGGCGCAGTCCCTTTTAAGGTTGTAATAAAGTTTTGTAGGTAGGAAAAATAAGAAACAGTGCTTGGAAAGAGAAAGAAGAAAAAGAAAATATTTAGCAAATTCTTAACTGAGTTACTCATGGCGTGAATTGTCTATAATTGTTTGAAGATATTGGGGACAATCTTGAATGTTCCATCAGCAAGTAGTAAGCATTGAGGAGATGAGTGGAATTTGCGAAGATTTTGCTCTGTAGAAAAGACAAGAATTTGATCCTCGCATTGATTGTTTTAGAGAAGGAAATTCTTTTCTTTGCCACCAAGATTAACCACCTTATCAGATGTTTTTGTCGGTTGGAAAAGCCGCAACGATAGTTTCCTCAAGTTTTGAGGTGCAAGTTGAGACGATGGATAGAAAAGTGTCCTACTTTCCTTGGTTTTCATCTTGATTTCGGCCATTACATTTTGACCAGGGGGCTTTTCGGACACCAAAATGCATATGTGTTTATCTAAAAATATGGAAAAATTAGCATTTTGAATTCGTATTAAATAAATTATTACTTACTTTTAGTACGAATAAGAAGAAATCCTTTGTAAGATCTAATATCTGTAGTTAAACGGTAACAACAGTTCGTAGTGTTGTAATCTGTAGATCTCCAATAGCGAACCGGTGTTCCATCCACCCAGATGTAAGACCCTGTGAAATCAACAAATTGTAGCAATTCTATTTAACAGAAATAAATTTACTTATCACGTTTCTCGTGAGTGCATCCTTCGTGAACCAATTGAGTCTGTCTCTTGGAACTCCTAAAAGTCTAGAGATAGATTTCGGAAGTGGCCTTGGTGAAAAGTTAAAATAAAATTTATGAAGAAGGCTGACGAAAAGTAGTAGGAAAACTGAGAACTGAGATAGTGTACTCCTTATATACCCCGAGAGAGAGGTATGGAATTAGTCGGGAGTTCCCGCAGAGCAATTCGACCAGAATTTCTTTCAGTTTTTAGTACTAAAATTAGGAATCGGAGAAAACTAAAAGAAAGTTCTTGGAAGAGATTAGTATCTTTTATTGGTGGTGGATTTTGAATTTATAAAGAAATATGAAAGAGCAAAAAGGGAAAGTGAACGAATGCCCAATTAGAAAAGGGGGCTAAAGTAGTTCTAAGAATTTTCTATATTAGGATTAAAATGTACTGAAATGTAAAAGATTTAAATCATCTATAGCCAAATTACAGAACATTTGGCTTTTAGTAGAAATGGTTGTTAGTTGAAATTATTTTAGTGGAAGTGGTATAACATGATGCAAAGCAATGCAGGGACTGCAAGTTATATACCCAGTGTGACTTGTTTAGCGCATGGCTTACACCGAAAAAATTTTTCTTCAAAATAAGTCGTGTGCAGAAGTTTCGGGAAGTTGCGAGCAGTCCGCCAGAGCCAATCATTACAAGATGGGGAACTTGAATCGACGCTGATATGTATTATGCTGAGTTTGCAATTATGAAGAAAATTGTGAATGAATTTGACTTTGAAGAAGCGCAAAGCATTTTAGAAGCACAAGGTATTATGAGAAAAAAAGGCGTTCTAGAAGATCTGACCTTTATTCGAGCTAATTTCATTTCAACTGCAGTCTCTAAACTAGGAACAAAAGTATCATATTTACGAGACAGCATTGAAATAGTAAGACATAATTAACGGTCTATCAAAACTCAAGAAAAAAAGATTCATCAGTAAATCAATAAACGAAGTGCTGTCAAACAATACGAGCTATCAATAATTAAAGAATATAAGTAAGGTATTGCAAAATAAAACAGGTTTAGATGCAAGAAATAAACATTTAAGTGCCTTGGATATCGCAACTTGGAATTTGTACAAATAGTGTTGTGTGATCTCGAAAAAGCCTTTTCATACTACAAAAATATTCTGGCTAACAACAGGCACAAATTTACTTTCGGAAATTTATTGCATCATGTTGTTAAGTGCAATTATAATTTTTTTTATAATTTTGTTAGTAATTTTTTGTGTTTACTGTAGAATATCAATAGAAAATAAACATGTATTAACATAATCGGCTGTTAATTTTTATCAGATAGCTGACTTTTTAGTGCATATTTGCATGCATATTTTGAAGTTTTTTATTGCATAATTATCCTAAGCCTAGTCATTTCTTTACCTGTTGTTTATATCAAATCTTTCGACATCGCCAAGCATTACAACAGGTACGTTTGCTGATGGTACTGTATTTACTAATCTCAGTGCTGTACATTAAGCACACTTTTTATTTCTATGCATTAATAAAATTTGAAATATTAAAACAATAAGGACTAATTTGACCTTATTACATTTACTTTAAAAAAATATCTACACTAATCTAGTTAAATAAAAAAAAATAAAAATCAATCGAATACTTAGTATTGCTTTATGACAGCAAACTGAACTAAAAAAAAAACAAACAGACCTAAAGTGGAAATATATATTGTCCATTTTGGACCTACGAAATAGAATTATGAGATTTTGTTATCAAGTCCAATGTAGGTCTCATAGAAAGATGTTAGTTTAAAATTGTGTGAGCAATGTTTTATGCGTTCTAGTACGTTGCCAATAAAATGATCTACAATGACTTACATTTACCTATAATAAAAAAAAAATCATCCACAAACAAAGTCACACTCATTATAAAAAAAAATTAGATAATTACACTGATTTCCTATTGTATCCCTCGCTATGTGATACTATAATGAGAAAACTAATAGACGTTAGAACACTGACTTATAAAGTTAATAGGGACCAGTAGATCCCATAATTGAAGAGAATCGCAGTACGTCAGATAATCTATAGATGAATATTATGTAGCTTATTATTAAGGAGTGTCCCAAAGCAAACGTACAATTTAATTTCTATGCTTTTTTTGCAAGGTTTTCAGCATTCTGCTTGGTAAAATGTTGTAGTAAACGCATTGCGGTTAATCAGTATGGAGCGCTTATCGAAATTATTAAATTATTATAATTTATTACAAGCCCCGAGAATGTTTCGTTGAAACTATAGGCATATTACGTTGATATGCAATAAACAAAGTTGTCCCATTTGGGACAAAGAAAATCCACCAGTCATTTAATAACGGCCTATGCATAACCAAAGAGTAACAATTGTAGATTTTATGCTAGTGAAAGGATTAGGCCGTTCCTTATGGTGAACGTTATCATAGAATGAGATTGAAATTTTTTATTCTTTTTTGGACTGCATGGATTTGTATGACTTATGGTTCCAGCAAGGCAACATTACCTGTTATAAGATATTTGAAACTATCAAATTGTTCAAACAAAAATTTAATGGGCCAAAACAACAAATTGAATTGGCTACCACGATCTTGCGACCTTACACCGTCTTACTTTTCCTCTGGAGATTCGTCAAGACCAACGTTCTGAATTGAAAAGTAAAAATTCCAAGAATTATTGACAAAACTGAGCCACAGTTATGCAAAAAAGTAATTTACTCTATGATCATGGAGGACAATTGCTAAATGTTCTATTTCACAATTAATGGCAATGTTTATCTTTTAAAATAATATCATAGCTTTTCCAACTGACAAATAAATAAAATATTTTTTTCAAAAATTACATCCTGCGTTTCATTTGGAACACCCTCTAGAAGATTGTGTATTTTAGTTTTTGATTTACTAAAAAATAATAATAAATAAAACAAACAAACGCGTTTTTATTATAGATTTTATTATAATTTATTGGAGTACGTACCTGTTAACTAATATTTTGCATACAATAATATTATTCTACCATATTTAAGCAGTAGCAAATCACGAAATATTTAATTAATTTTTTAAAGTACTTCTCAGTCATGAGGCTCAATAAGTCCGACTGCATAGCTGTACTTTAAGCTCTCCAACCTGAGGCCCCAATTTTCACTTTCCTGCAGTAACTCATGGCTTAAATAATTATATTACACTCTAGCCTTCACCCAGCTATACTTTATTCTAAAGTGTTACAAGTTTAAAAGGGTAACTTTTTATACGAAAGTCATTTATTTTTTATTCACTGTACTTCATCACTAACAAAATGGTTGTCACTTTATCACCTACACGAAAACTTGCAACATAAAACAGCTTTAAGCTGTACCTTTGTAGCTGTTGAAAGTTGCTTTAAAGTGCTCCATAAAAAACTGTTGTAAATTCTTTACAACTGTAACTATATATTAATCTTTCAAACAGTGAAGTTAATTTTTTTTCTGTATTAATGGTTTATACATTATTTTCCTTAAAACTTCATTAAAGTAATAGTTTTTAAAAATTCCTAACAATTTTGTTTTTGATTATTTTTAAGAATTTATTTGCAAGAAACATAAATAGTAACAGAAGAATTGCTTATACGTGGGCAGTCTCAAAAATTTTGTGCCTATCATAGAAAAAAGTATTTTTTGTCAAATTCAATTTTATTTTTTTAACATAATCTCCTTTTAAGTCGATAAACTTTTTTGGTGACGCTCCAACGTCTCAACCCGTCCGAATAGGCATCTAGCTATGCAAAATAGGAGTCACAGATACGAAGACCTCCTCGTTTGATAAACATCTCTCTCCTTCCCCAGACTTTGAGCTTACAAAACAGAAAGTAGTCGCTGGGGGCCAAATCTGGTAAATATGCTAGGTGGCAATCAAAATCGCTTAAGCAGGATCTTGAAAATGTTCATTCGAATGAATTTTTATATGCATTATATAATGGATAACAAAATAATGGCTTGGAATATTTTTCTGGGACATAAACATAATATTGAGAGGTTAAAGTATAAGTACCTAATTTTAATAACATACTATAATGCACCAGAAACGTTTCTGTCATATTTTTATTCCATTAGGTCCCTGTGGTGGCTATATGATGTATACGTATTATTTTAACACAGTTACTAAATAAATAAAAATAAGGTCAATAATTTCGTTTTGTAATAACCCCTTATAAATCACATTAGAATCTCAGCGCAACTAAACACATTAGTAATGTAGTCTGTCAGACAAAAAAGTGGTCGTCGTCATTTGGTGAGAAGGTACTGCAGCCCCATCTATATTGATATTTGGAAATTCTAAATGTAGATCATTTGCTGGTAGATGGGAATAGCGCACGTGACAACAACAAAAAAAGGATAAAGCAGTGTTATGTGTCTTTGAAGACAAGCCAGGCCTTTTGCTGCACTGTACCTAAATGAAACTACACAAAAAAAAGGCTCAAGTCTTTCTAAATACTATTCCAAGTCACCTGCGTAAAAAAGATTTTTACTCAACTTCCAAGAAACCTTTATTATCAGAAAGCGACTGGCGTAGGCAAGGGAAAATTTAGATCCATTATCTTCTGCATATTTGGCAAAACGCAATAGGATTCTTTAGCGCATAGTAAAATACGCTGTAGAAGTACATGTTCGAAGATGCTTTTATAAAAACGGTTTCGGATGTCTCTTTCTGTTTACGGACAATTTAAATGCCGAGAACATATGCATCATCTATCAAAAATGCTTCCTAGAGTTTGGTGCAAATTTGTTTGGTTTTGATAGAACGAATTACGTGCTGCAAAAAACGATGACTCTATATCTCTCAGTGCATGGTAACAACAAAATAACGCCACTAAGATAAAATTTCTTTAAAAATTTGTAGTCGTACACAAAAATAAAATTCAAAGGGCAGCCAGTGTACACGATAAGACAGCTTTTATTTAAACTTAAGAATCTCTTTCAAATGGGTATGCAGAAAAAGCATTCAAAAATGTGCTACGAAGCACGTTGAAGTCCTAAGGTCTCCAATTTGTTTTCTCAAAAGTAAGAGTAAGTAGAAAGATGCGGCTAATTTAAAACAGGCTGGAAATATTTCTGAAATTTTATTATTGATAGCAGAATTACACAATGTACAATTGAGTGTTGCTTTGTATACTTCAAATAGCGACATTTAGTGTTCAAGACTAACATGTAATCATCCGTTTTCTTCTCTTGCATAGTAAAACGCTCATCAGAATTTATTTCCAATTGATTGAGACATGCGGTAAAGGCGTCATAGATGTTAAAAATAGACGTTCGTGGATGCGAAAATTTAAATAAGATCGAGAGTTGTATGACAATCAACCGAAGCAGCCTTGGTCATAAACCAGCCGGACCGAAACCATGATTGCGCGAGTAGAGTAAGTTGTTATGGAAGATCGACGATTAGGTGTGCGTGATATTGCCTCTAGACTTGGCATTTCCGTAGGGATCTGCGAAATCCATTTTGCATAATGACCTGAAAATGCGTAGCTTCTTCAAGGTGATGCTAACCGACGAACAGAAAACTGCGCGGGTGGCAATGTCTCAGGACATGAATTTCCGACAATGAAAAACACTCCGTGGCCGATTATTTTCCAATCGAGCCGGTGGTGCAGCAGAGATTTTTCAGAGGGCAAAACATGCCTCTAAAGAAGTCTTAGCAACCATGCAATTATGTCCATGACGTTGTAAAATACATGTACATCTAGACAAAGATTACTTTAAGAAGGAACAGATGTTTTAACTTTCTTAGATAAGTACTTCTTCAGAAAAAAACTTGGAGACCTTAGAACTTAAACGCAACTCGTATTTATCTTTTTTTCACTTTAGGAAATATTGACCTGCGTTAAAGTCTCATCAGAGATATAAAACTAAGAAAAGCTTTACAGATGCTCACTAAACAACACTCTCTCTTTATTGCTTATATCAAACGTAGTTTCAAGTAAATTTTACCTTCAGCAGTAAGTTGATAAATTTTATGATTTTGCTTGCTGAAAAACATTTCAAGGATAACATCTTCAATCAAATAACGATGTCTAAAAAGCGTTCACTTCTTTTCCGCAAAGCCAGACACACTGTTCTATAAAATTTTAATATTTCAATTAACCAGTAAAATTTGACACTTCTAAAACTCTTTGTAGGGTTTTGTAGATGAAATATTTAGGATACATTTTATCACAAACTATTACGTATTTGATGTCACAATCTTTGACAGTAATGCAACGACGGTTTCTGTTTTTTGGCAAGTACATTGCTAATACACAGCAGAAATTGGTTTAAGACATTTAGGAATGGAGATTTCTTAAGATGAGTTAAACTAGAATCACACCATTGATAACAAATTTTTCTCGCACGATAATATTCCAAACATTTTCGATCAGTGAAAAGTCGGGTAAAAGATCAAGTTATTGGGCCGGCCAAAGAAGAATTTTTATTTTATTTTACTAAAAATATTTTAATCTGTTAGGTGCCACATGTATTTGAGCGTTATCTTGTTGAAAAATTACTTGAGTTATTATTTGGAAGAAATGGGCATAAAAAGTGGGTCTAACTGGTAATGCTACTTTTAGATCTGTCCAGAGATAACTCGCTATCATAAGTGAGCTCCCCATATCATAATATCTAGAGTTGACGTTGCGTATTTGGTTCAAATAAAGTCTACTTGCTATCTTTCTCTGCTTCTGAACGTATTAATATCCAATCCTTATTTTAGTTTAACCAAAATTTGGATTCATCGGAAAAAACAACTCTATGGCATTCATATTTACACGGAGGCCTTTCTATTGCTCATTAAAAAGTTATCGGCGTCAAACAGAGCAGATACGCAATCGGCATCGTGTAATTTTCCACTATTGTGTACTTGAAATCTAGCGACGGTCTATAATTACAAACTTCTGAAGAAGATGATGCTTTCATTAGTTGCCGTGCGTACTGCTCCAGACCTTTGTCTTCGCAAGTGAATACCTTCTCCGACTAACTGGTTCTATGTTTGTGGCACACTACTGCTACGACGACCAGTTTTTTGGCCTATTTCTCATTTAAAAAAATACTCCTACATGTCAACCAATAATACATCATCTTTGTCATTCACTAACTTGTTGGTGTAACTTTTGATAACCAGGAATTTTTACACTGTGCTTATTTTACACATAATGTCATTACTTTCCCAGACATCATACCTCAGAAATTATGTAACCTAATCCCGCACAAACATAAGCAAGTGATTCTCAAAATGTAAGTTATATGATTATTTTAATTTTAATTTTAGAGTGTTATCACGAGTGCGGGCGTTTTATCAGCTAGTAGCTCTAAAATACACGAAGCCCTTGTCGGCCTGGGAAGCGCTCTTAGCCTCCTGATCGCTGAACGGCGGCTGCGGCGTACTGCATCACGTACGTCGTTCACGCGGGCACCGCCGGATTATAGGAGTTTTGCAACTTATATCAACGTGGCGATTTCTTGGGTTTGTATAGAATTCTGAGAAGAAGATTAAAACTAAGATAGGATCCATTTTATTAACCAAATTTAAGTAAAATATACGCTGAGATTGAAGCGACCTTTAGAGAAGACGATTCGGAGTCACCCGATAACGCGGAAATATCTACAAAACCGACGAGGAACATTTTTCCGTACGCTGTAAATATCATACGCATAGGTAAACAACGAACATAGCCGGCCTTAGGAAACTTTCAGATTGGAAGAGGGAATTAAAAGAATAATAAAATGGCGGAACTACTAAAGGAAAGAAAGAAAATAAAGGAGAAACTCGATAGAATGGAGGAAAGGGATTTACGTATGGAAAGTAAAATAGATGGGCTCCAAAAGGAAATACAAACAACTAAAACAGAAAACAAGCAACTCAGAGAATAAAACCGCTGCTTAAAACTAAGGAATGCACAACACGTGAGGATGTTAGAAAAAATAATAAGGAAATCAAGAAAAAGAACATAATAATACACAGACTAGAGGGCCAAGAAAAGGAGAGTAATTTACAGTTATTAGAAAAATAAGAGTGACCTTTAGAGACATGGAAATAAAAATAGTAATGGAAATAGAGATAACAGAAGCTAGAAGATTGGGTAAATACCGAACAGAGAAAACCAGACCCGTATAAGTGGAATTTGAAAAATGGGCAACGAAATGGAAATTTTGAAAAGAACTAAAAACTTGAGAGAAAAAAATATATACATAGAGAAACAAATGCAGGAAATTAGAAAAGAATTGATTAAATACAGACATAAAATAAGAACACAAGGCCACCATGTTCTTTTGAGATACAACAAATTAATAATAAATGGAGACGAGTTCCATCTGGAACAACTGAATGCAATAATAGATCTTCCGTGTATAGGACTAGTTCAAGTATATTACTATATGGGACCCCTGACCCAAATGAATAGGAAAGAGTCAGTACTTTTTGATATTTGACTTGAAAGTATTTTCGTTCAGATATGATTTTTAAAATTTTGTCAGAAAACTGGTAACTCGTTTTGATCTTGTATAAAAGTGCAGTATGATAATGGTTAACTCTATTGATAATCCTATGTACTGTGGTAGTTTGTTTTTCCTGAATCCAAATTGGTGCTCAGGTATAAAATTCTTCTCTTTGAAAGTTGGTTTTATTCTTTTTAGAAGTAGTTTTTCAAAAATTTAATTATAACTAGGAGGAAGCTAATGGGTCTATATGATGTTATTTTCTCAGGGCTCTGTCCGGGTTATGGAGTTTCCTAAAGATTTGGTAGTTATCAGGTCATGTCTTGAGGCTTTATTTAATTTTAGGCTTGTTATAACTATTTTTTTAGCAGCTTTGACGGACTTGATAATCTTTAATAGTATGGGGCTGCTGTAATAAATTCTTATATTGTTCTATCTTTCTCTAGAGAGCAAGTCAGGGGAAAAGGCTAGAATGCTTGTTTTAGATAATTAACAAAGACGTCTACCTTTTCTTTGAGACTTTTAGCTCATTTTTTGCAACGCTTCTCCCTCTTAAATCAGCGACTATGGCGGCAGCAGCGACGGTAAAGATCTGTAGGCTAGGCAACCTAGGCCATACCGCTGACGAGCCTTATCAACACGTTGGCGAGCCGCAAGTCTCTTTTTTGTGGAAGTTAATTATGGTTTTTTCAAAAATGAGAAATTTTGACACTTGTCATACAAAACGCGAACTGATAACGCAACACGTTCGCTCGGTTTAAATGTACTAACCGAACTCCACATTTTCTTTCAGAGGTTTGTATTCATACAATAACTTATAATAAGCTTCGTATAGTTTTTCCGTAGCGTGTCTTACGTTTACAAAATAACTAATGTAAAAAACAAAAAAGTATTACAGCAGTCACCGCACGGATAATAAAAACTACTAAAAACTTGTTTGACTCATCCTCGTACACGTAACTTAACAATTTCAAACACTAACTCTAATATTTTTTCTAAAGTGGTCCCATATTGAGTTTATAATATAACAGGTGTAATTACTAAAGGTCTTTGATAATAATTTTCATATTTTAGTTCTCAAATTTTAACAACATAAAAGATATAGTTACCTTATATACTGAACTAAAATTATAATTTTATATGTACACAACATCCAAAAATAATTTATACTTATATGCATGTGATACTTCAAACAAGTGTTTAATTGAACAAAAAATTAAATGTAAGCGGCCTAAGTCTACATCCCAAATTTATAAACCATTCCTTTACCTATTAGTTATTTAAATTTGTATTTCAAGAACCCGTTAATACTAAACACAAGAGAAAAATCCGATATGTGCACTTTATACATAATTGTATAAAATCCCTTATCTTATTTTAAACATTTGTCTGTAGATATTACCTTAATTTTCTTTTTATCCTTACTCACACATACCTACACATTTTAGTATACAATTAACTATGTACTTTTTATTTTAAAACAATATGTAGTTAATCACATTATCATAATTTTTTTAGTGTCAAACAAACAGCTAATTAATATTAAACGAAACACATGTATTTTCTAGCTGTACGAAAAGACGATAGCGGTTCGGCACGTGCCAAATACCTTAAGAAGCAAACCACAAAATCAATTTATTTCATTAAAAATGCTTTTTATTTCTCATTCTACTAGCAGAATTATTTGAAGAGTAATAATTTATTTTTTACAAAACACAATAACCAAGGCTTATGTCATTGTTTTTGAACTCTGCTTTTTTATTTATTGGTGTGAAAATGAAAGTTTGGCGCTATTGCATAAATAATGGTGAAAAATGAAGGACAGATGAAAGTTGACTCTCATGTATTCTAATGGTAGAGTAAGAAATTGAAGCAATTGTCCTTGTATGGAAAGATTTGATCTTCTGGTTTGTACGTATATCTATGTGTGGTGGTGCTTAACAGCTGTGTTGTCTGTGTGTAATCTTTGTCTATTTTTCCTTCACTTTTCTACCTTTCCTCGCTTCTCTTTCTTTTTTCATCATCCACCCCTCTCTCAGTGTATGCTGTGCATTTAAATGGTTGCGCGCACGCGCATAAGTGTGACTCATGGTGTGCGTGTATGGTGTATGCATGTACGATAGGCGTGTAACGAACGTATATACGCTTTCGCATGCATGCGCGCGCGGGTGTGTCCCTGATATATAAATAAGGTTGTATTATCAATTCACTTAATAGGCAATCATTTATTATTTTTCAGCTGAAGGGCCAAGAATAGCTTAAAAATTAAAAATTATTTATAATTAAAACGGATTAGACTTTAAGAGCTTTATATATAATTTTAAAATCAAGTAACTTCTATATTACTTTTAGTTGCTATTAAAGAAGCAACTTCACAGAGTGCAATTATTCCAAACAGCATATTAACAAAGATTAAAGCTCCAACAAAAACTTATAGTGCAAAAATAACTCCTTTATTTATTTGTTATTTTAATGTCTTTAGTATAAGTATTAGCACATATTACTTAATATTTCAAAAAGTAGAGGAACTCTAAACCATCTTGCTCCGGTAAGAAGTTAGAACGTAATCTTAAATAAATATTAAATTTTTAAGTGACACAGGGCGTAATGAGTACATCAAGTAAAAATTGAAAACAAGATTTAATTTTGTTTTAAGTTTTTAAAACTATCTAAAGAGATACATAAATGTTTGAGAGTTTATGTAAATAAGGGTGCTAATTATATAATAATAATAATAATAGTTTCTTTTCTTATAATTGTTTATAAATATGAAAAGTTTTTATTGATCTTTTAATATGTGTAGAAACTTTAATTATAACTGTTTTTTGACAATAACAATATTAATTATAGACGGGAACTTGATAACCCCAACAAAATTCATCGAGTAATGTAAAACTCTAAGAATCATCTACTAAATAAAAATATTAAATTTGTTAAAGTATTTGAGAGGTCTCAAACATAACATTTAACATGTTTTTAGTCAGATCTGCTCAACCAAGGTCTACACCCTACGCGTGAAAGATTTTTCTACAATAGAAAAGTATTTGTTTTGTCAGTATAGCAAAACGTACCGGTTTTGGTAAAAAGTTTTTAGTTTACCTACCAAACCAAACTTAAATACAGAATATAATTAAATTTTTTTTATTGGTTTTGCAGCTTATTTACAATCTATTCTTTATACAATTTAGAGCAATAAGTAAATTTGATGTGTGTCTAGGCACGAGTAGAGTTTTCGACCACTGTTGATTCTCTTAGGTTCTATAGATGAGTGATGGCTGCTTCTCTTGTGTTGTCGTTACTGTGCTAAGTCGGTTGGCCATTGTCTTTTCAGTCTTCTTCTGACATTGAGTGGAGTGCTTATGTTTTCAATTAGTCTGTTTTCGTGTCCTTGGAGTCTTTGGTTATAGTGTGTGGCTAGTCGTTGTATTTCATCATTAACATATGATATTTGCAGGTCATTGTGCAGAGTTTGATTGGAGACGTACCACGGTGCATTGGTTATTGTACGCAGTACTTTTGACTGAAGTCGCTGTATTATCTTCGTATGGGTTGACTTAGCGCAACCCCAGAGTTGAACACCATATGTCCATGTTGGTTTTATTATAGTTTTGTATAGCAATAGTTTGTTATTTAGTGTTAACTTGGACTTACGACCCATTAGCCAGTGCATTTCTCTTAGTTTAAAATTCATTTGTTGTCGTTTACTTTTGATGTGCTTTTGCCATGTTAATTTTTGATCGAGGTGTAATCCCAAGCATTTAGCTTCCGTTTTAGCTGGTATTTGTGTGTTGTTGATTGTAACGTGTGGACAGGTTGACCTTCTTGTGGTGAAAGTAACTTGTATTGATTTTTCCTGGTTGACCTTGATCTTCCATGCACTGCACCATTCTTCAAAAAGGTCTAGGTGGCGTTGTAGGCATCGTGTAGCTAAAAGTGGGTCTGCATTCGTTGCAAGTAAGGCCGTGTCGTCAGCAAATGTTGCGATGGTGGTATCGTTTGTGGTTGGTGCATCGACAGTGTATACTAGGTATAGTAGTGGGCCGAGAACACTTCCTTGTGGCACCCCGGCTTTCACTAGATGATATTGTGAGTAAGAGTTGTTGAATCTAACTTGGAGGTATCTTTCAGAGATGTATGATTTTAGTAGCAAGTAGTATGGACTGGGAAATGTGGTTTTAATTTTATGTAATAGTCCGGTGTGCCACACTTTGTCAAAGGCTTGTGTTATATCTAGGAATGCCGCTGTACAACATGTTTTCTCCTCTAGGCTAGTTGCAATTGTATTTACTATTCTATGTGTTTGTTGAATAGTGGAGTGGCGTTCCCTGTTTCCAAATTGGTAGTCAAGTATTATAGTTGATAAGTCTATGTCAGCTCTAATTCTGGCGAGTAACAGTTTTTCAAATAGTTTTGATAGCGTGGGTGACATGCTAAGTGGTGGTTGTGAGCTGATTTCATTGAACGGTTTTCCAGGTTTGGGTATCATGATGATATGAGCAAATTTCCATATCACTGGGATATACGATAAACTCAGCATACTATTAAAGATTGTTGTCAATAGAACTACTGCTTTTCGTGGGAGGTAATTTAGTGTTGCTCCTGTTAAAAAATCATAATCTGGTGCTTTGCGTGGATTTAAGTTTTTGATCTCCTGTTTTATCTCTGTAGGAGAAAATGGTTTTATAGGTAATGACATTTGGCAAGGTATGTTCAGAAAATCTTCGATTTCTTCGTCAGAGTTTCTGTATGGAGGTAGAGTGAATACTTTTTCGAGGTGCTCAGCGAATGTTGTGGCTTTTTCTATATCGCTTTTTGCCCAGCTTCTGTCTGGTTTCCTTATTGGCGGTATTGTTACTTGCGGTCTTTTGAATTTTTTTGTGGCCTTCCAAATAGTATGATCCTATTTGGACAGTGAAGCGACGTAATGTTCAAACGTAGTGTTTCTTACTTTGTTGAGGGTATTATGTAATTTCCTCCTTAGTCTGTTGTAAATTAATCTGTCTTCGTTATTTCTTGTCCTGTGTCATCTAGCCCTTGCTCTTCGTTTTTCTGTTACTAATTCTCTAATATGGAGCGGTATGTTTTCCGTTTTTGTGGGTGTTTCTATTGGTGTTCGTGTTGAGTGCCAGGCAGCTTGTTGTATTAGGCTAACGAGAGTTTGTTCTGCTTCATCTAGTTGGCCGGTATTTTTGATTCTTATTTCCAGACTTATGTTTTCTTCTATGAAAGCTTTGAATTCTTCCCAATTTGTTTTTTTTTCGTTGTAAGGTTAGGAGTAGGTAAAATGTTGATTGTGTGCGAGCTTAGTGTTGCAATGACTGGTGTGCGGTCCGACGAAAGTTCAAAGTTTGATTCAATTTGCATATAGTTGGGCGATGCACCCCTCAGAATGAAGAAATCTAAGAGGTCTGGTAACTTGTTGGGGTCGGTTGGCCAATATGTCGGTTCGCCAGTGCTAAGATAATTACAATTCTATGTAGTTAACGCATTTAGGCGGTTTCTTCCTTTTGGTGTCGTCAGTCTCGCGCCCCATACTGTGTTTTTTGCATTCCAGTCTCCGCCAATTATAAATCTATTACCTTGAGATTGAAAGAATTCTTTGTACTGTTCAGGAGATATGGCATGTCTTGGAGGGCAGTAGATCGCAGTAATTCTGAAGGACCACGGGCTTGCATCAACTTGGATACTGGCAGCTTGTATTATTGCAGTTTGGTGATGTACTAGCTCATGATGCGGTATTGTACTTCTAATTATGACAGCAGCTCTACCGTGTGCAGTGTTGTCAGGGTGGGAGGTGTGGTAGATTTTGTACGAGGGAATTTGAAACGTTGTTCTTGTAGTGAAGTGTCTTTCTTATATCAGTGCTATGTCTATCTTATGTATTTTTAGGAAGTTTTCTAGTTCTAATTTGTGGTTTAGTAGCCCATTGGCATTCCAAAGAGCGATACGCAATGATTGTAGTTTAAATTTAATTAATTTTTTGGATGACAGTACTCAGCATGTTTAATATCATGCTGTTTTGGTTGATTAACTGACTAAACATAGCTTTGAACTCGTTCAAAAACATTGTTTGTTGTTCTATGATATTGGTATTTGCTGATTGTTGATTTTGTGCTAGCGCTTGCTAGTATGGCATTTGTTGATTGGGGAGCGCCTGTATCGATGGATGGTTATGGTTTAGTTGAAGGAATTGTTTGTTATCATTTATGTTAATGTTTGTGTTTTGTTGGTACTGAGCATTATTTCGACGTTGTGGTTGTCCATTCTTGTTTCTAATATTTTGTAAATTTAAATATACATCGCATCCCTTATAGTTGGCCGGGTGTGCACCCCCACAAAGTCCACATCTCGCTGTGGTGTTAGAACTCTTCTTGCAAAGAGCTGTGTTATGCTCGCTTCCGTATTTTACGCACATGAACGGTCTAGTGCAATAAGCCTTAGTATGTCCGTAGCTCTGACATCTGGTACATTGGGAAATGATGTTCTTTTTCCTTGGGGCTTCTACTGCTATTATAGTGTTGCATATAAATTCAAGGTTGTAAATGTTTTTATTATTTTATTTTGGTTCTAAATCTACGAAATGCAGGGGAAGTAGCTCTTTGGTGGCACGATGTCTTATATTTATCACATTACGTACTGTATGTTCGTATATTTTTATTTTAAGTTTTATATCTTCTGTTGGTATTGAGGGATGCAGGTTTCGAATCACCACTCTGTAATCTCTTTCTTCTTTCAGCTGGTAAGTGTGATGTACGATGTTATCTTGTTTGAGGAGTCTGATTAGTCTTCGATAAGATTCTGCTGTGGTTACATTGATTTTTATTGTACCATTTGATTGTGTCTTGCAGTAGTACTGTTCTTCCTCTACTGCTGCTGTTAAATAGTTTACCATCTGTTTATAGTTAGTAACCCTGTAGACAAAAATGGGTGGTGGTTTGTGGTTTCTTGTTTTATCTTCATAATCTGTCACTGTTTTATCGGTTTCATTGGTTAGTGAATCATTTTCTAGGTGCTGTGTTAGTTTTTCAAATCTGTTTTGGGTCTTAAATTTAAAAGGGTTTTTCACCTGTGTTAAGTCCGGTGAGTGCTTATTTCTTTTCCTTTTCTTTGTAACCTGCCAAGGCTGCTTGTTTGCTATTTCCGGTTAATTTTCAGTTGTTTCTACAGAATTTTCTTCGGTGTCGATTTCAATATTGTTCCTTAAGTAGGCTGTACTTGTTGATTGTTGTGCTAGCTGCTGTTTTGTTTGTTAGTGTATTTGATGGATGTTAGCTGTATTGTTGCATTGGTATCATGTGGTGGTTAATTTGCTGTGCTTGCTGTATGGGGATTGGATTTACGAATGGTTGTTGCGTTTTTTGTTGTGCTGGTTGTTGCATTTTTTGTTGTAGCAGTTGTTGTATCAGTTGCGGTGGAGTCATGTTATAGTTAATACCGTATATGGATTGTGGTGTCGGTAACATTGTTTTATCTTAATCACTAAGTTTTGTTCCCGAACTCCTGGTGTTTTTATGTTTCATAACGTTTATCAATTGAGCTTCCGGGCTATTTACAAATGCTTAATTTATTGTTTTGTTATATTTTATTCTGCGCACTCAAGATAATTTTTTGTTGTATTGAATTAAATTTAAATTTATTAACTTTATAAATAAATGAATAGAAATCACTTTAGTTTATTTATTTATCGCCTTCGTTTATCACGCGCGATAATGCTAGCACTTGAACTTTCTAGCGGCCAGAGAGGTGACCCAAACATCTTTACGCTGCGAAAGCCAAATGGGAATATAATTAAATGAATGTTAAAAAAAATAGTAAATTAGATTTTATTAAAAGATTTGTGAATTAGATTTAAGATTTAGACAATTGACTCGCCATTTAAACTTTTTTTGTTGTGAAGATACACCACCACAAGCTCTTAAAAATTTACAAAAAATTGGTTTATTATTTTTTATTGCAATCATATATAATCAAGGGGCTATAAACTGCAATCAATTACTTATTTAGAAATATTCATGCAAAAAAACTATTGCAAGTGTGAAGGACCAATTGCTAATGCTCAATATATTGTTCACATCTATAAAAATTATTTCAGCTTTTTAGACGAATTGCATTAATTATTTAAAATTGATCTAACCACACAGCTAAATATTAAATTTTAAATAGTTTATATACGTTTGGATAATACAGGATCGTTGAGGTAAATTTGAAATCTTTTTAGGTTGTATTGTGGAAAAACCGAATGCACAATCCCCTACTATGTAACATAAGTAAACTTTATCTAATCAACAACTTACTATTGTCGGCAAAATAAGCCGAGGGTATGACCACGGAACTACTATAATCGAATCCCTTCGCACCAGATAATCTCCAACAAAATTAGTGACTTGGTTACAGAAAAAACTCAAGCTTATGTCATAGTCGAGAAGTTTAGAAACTCTGACCACCAAAATAAGATAACTGCTGACACTGCCACACACAGTATATAATCTGATTTTATAAAAAGTGATAAATTCGTCCGCAAACTAAAATATGAGATTGGTCAGGATCGTGGGAGGTACATGACTGACCGGACAAAAGAAATAGGCGTGGCGGAGTTGACGTCAGTCTACAACTACAACAGGATCTGTACCTCAAATCTTTTATTTTGAAGAATTCTCAACTTGACTACAAAAAACAAGGAAATTGAAGGCCTAAACACTGATCCACAGCATCAAGCACCACAAAGCTGGGATTCTTTTCGGAAATAGAAAAACTTTATTAAGGACGGAAATAATCAAGAAAATGACCGTACAATCTACCAAGATGCCTAGGAAGTGCATAACGTTATGTATACATAGTTTTTCATCTCTGTGACATTGATAGGGCTTGTGGGCAGCGAAATAAATGTTATAGACCCTCATTTTCTTGAGGGAGACAGTCAAGCCCTGGATAAAAATAGCTACTAGGCGGAAATATGTGTTCTAACAAGACTCTGCTTCAGCTCACAAGGCAAAGAATATCCAGATATGACTATGTAACAATTTGTATTACCACTGGTCCCCCGACTTGTAGCCATTCTTCAACCCCGACTGAAATTTTCTCCACTATTACATATAAGGCGTGGTTGAAACGAAGATCAATAAAAGGCATCATAACACAAAAACCAGTTTAAGGGCCTCTATCATGGAAGTAATAACACATTTGGACAAAGAGAAAGTTATATAGGTCTGTGGTTCAAGAAGCTCGTGGCCGCTGATCACACCTACATTAAATAATATGATTTTCATGTAAATAAGTTCAGTTTTGTTTGTATCTTAATGTTATTGTCATTGTCTTTACTGACCAGATGTGTAGGGGGTGAGTGAGCACATGCAACGTATCATGGACTGTAGTAACTAAATATAATATAGTATAGCACCAAATCAGCATCAAATTTTGTGCAAAACTGGAACATTCATCAACAGAAACTATTCAGGTGATTGAAAGGCTTCCAGAAATAGAGAAAACCAGCCCTGATCATACAAAAAAACTTATAAAAATACAAAAAAGCAATTAAAAAGTTTTGTATTAGAATAGTTTCTTCTTCTTCTTCGACTGGTTATTTAATCTATTGGATGTTGCCGACCACATTTCTTAATTTTTCTTTATCTCTTGCCATGTTGACTAGTTTCCTCATTGTATTGAATCCAATCTATTGTCTTATAGTTTTTGCCCATAACAATTGTTTCCTTCCTATTCCTTTCTTTCTCTCAATTTTTTCTTCTAAAATTAATTGCAGTATTCCATACTTTTTATTAACTTTCTACAGCGGAGCTTATAGTAGAAAGTTAATGAGATTATCATCCTGTCCGTCTGTCTGTGTATCTGGGGACACTAAACTTCCGTTCTATCCAACGGATTTACTTCAAACTTGGCATACACTAACAAGTACCTTTCATGGTATTGATTTTCAGCCAAATCGGTTAACGGCAACCAGAAGTGACCGTTACGATTTCGCACCGCTGAAGAAAGTTTCCTTTACGGTATTACACCGTTCTTGTTTCTAATGCTTTGTCTCGGATAAGCAGTTTTCCATTGTTTAATTGTGGTGAACAGTTCTCGGTCTTTATGCATTATATTTAGCACTTTTTCATTGGTCATTTTTTCAGTCCAGTATAGGTGTTTGTAAGTCCAAATCTCGAAAGCTTCGATTCTATTGGGTGTTCATTTTTATGGTCCATGACTCCATTCCATATAGCAGTACAGACCATACATAGCATTTTGTATAACGCATGCGTAGTGACAGACGGATGTCTCTGTTTCTCAAAACTTTTTCACACTTCATAAACGTTGCTTTCTTAAGAAAACTTTACTTGCGAAATTAATGCCAGTAATAACCGAAATCTACCTTATCCCCAGAGCATCAGTTTGGTTTCCGGAAAAACCATAGCACAATTGAGCAAGTTCAAGGAGTAGCTGAAATTATAAATCAAGCGTTTGAAGAAAAAAGTTATTGTGTAGCAGCCTTTCTTGACGTTAGCCAGGCGCACGATTGTGTTTGGCCTCAAGGACTACTATACAAACTCAAGAAAGCCTTACCACACACATTATACATTATTATAGAATCTTACCTCACAGAAAGATAGTTCAGAGTAAAATATGGGCAAGAAGTAACAGATCTGTATCCCATAAAAGCAGGCGTATATACCTGCTCTTTACGTCTGATTTACCCACAAACTCCAACGTCTGCACAGCAACATTGGCCGATGATAAAGCTATCTTAACAAAGCATCCAGACCCAATTATCGCAGCCAGGTTACTACAACAACACCTAAATGTAATAGCAAAATGTACGTTGCTATAGGGCATTAAATGAAAACAAGTCATTACAGGTCACATTTATCAAATGTAAAAGAGCTACCCCACAAGTTATGTTCAACGGTCAAAACTTGCCGCAATCAGATAATGCCAAATACCTAGGCATGCACCTAGATAAAGGACTGACCTGGAAAACACACATCCTAAACAAACGAAAACAACTCGGCATGAAATTTACAAATCGCTACTGGTTGATGGGGCGCGAATCCAACTTATAACTCAAAAACAAGGAATTAATCTACAAAGTTGCCTATAAACCAATATGGGCCTACGGCATAGAACTATGGGGGACAGCAGCAAATTCTAACATAGAAATCATGGTTTATACCCAGGTTTATACAGTGAAATTCGTGACGATCTAAAAGTTCCCACAGTTAAAGAAGAAGTGAGCAAGTGTAGTGAGAAATATCTAAAAAAACTAAAAGTCCACCCGAATACTCTCATGATAAATCTCTTAGAAAATAGTGAAGCTCTACATAGACTTAAAAGACATAAAACCATAGACCTGCCAACGAGGTTCATGTAAACAGTATCAATAGTATTCCCTAGCTGTGCCTAAGGACACCTAAAATAAAATGTAGAAATTACTGAAATCACTGGATGGCGGCTCTCTTTATTATTCAGTACCTGTACACACAACTCAAAATATTTACTTATAGTATTAGTTGCATACTGATTGTAAATAGTAATAAACAAAATTTAAAAAAATAAATAAACGTTGCGCGTGCTATTTCAATTCTGTTTTTAATTTTGTTTTTGAGATTCCAGTCTGCATTTAGCTGACACCCCAGATATTTGTATTGGGTTACTCTTTCAATTTGTTGATTTTCTATTTGGATAGCCGTGTTAGTGTATGGTTTCTTTTTCTAGCTGACAATCATGAACATTTATGTCTAGTCTGTAACTTTTACTGTTCTCGTTCAATTGTGTACGTATTTGCTGTAATTCTTCGATATCGTTGGCAATCAGTACTGTATCGTCTGCATATATAAGGTTCAATATTAAGACCACATTCACTTTTATACCCATCTGTTGTTCTTCGAGGATTTTGTCAAATATGGCTTCCGAGCAAAGATTAAATAATGGTAGAGACAGCACACACCCCTGTCGTATGCCCCTCTGAAAATGGATGTTAAGTATGTTAATACTTTGTGTTGCTATGTATGCTATCTGGTGCCAGTATAAGTTCTCTATACATCTCGATATGTTCAACACAATCAAACACTTTTTCGTAGTCTATAAAACAAAGAAAGACGCCTTTGTTTATATTTCAACAATTTTGTACCAATAACTGTATCCTGAAGAGCGCTTTTTAGGTTCCCATCTTTGACCTAAAGCCAAACTGATTGCGGCTTATATTACGCTCGCATTTAGAATAAATTCTGTTATGTAATATCTTTAAAAATATTTTTAAGGTACGATTAATTAAACTTATTAGTCAATGGTCATTGCATTTTCGTGCATTTTTCTTTTTGGACAATGTGGACTTTAACCAGTTATTAGAAGCATCCTGTGTCGTATATGTTATTGAACGATATCGATGTTGTCTTAGTCAATCAGTTTTATAGTTTCTGCTAGTAAACCGTCTGGTCCTGCGACCTTATTATTTTTGGCTTCTTTTACCGTCTTTCTAATAATGTCTGTCATTGTTGCTGGTCCTGATAGTGCTAGTGTTGCAGAAGTTCCGTTAAGATCTCGTCGCGAGTCGTCAGCAAACAATTCTTTACATAGTTTTTCTAGATTTCTTTTTTATTTTTCTATTCTGTCATTATAACATTCCTGTCAATCAATAACATTAGCGATTGTTGTGTTTTATATACATTAACTACTTCTATTAGCTTCTTATGTTTTTCTAGGGTGTCGTGCATATGTTGTAATTTTTCAATTTCTTCGCATTTTTTCTTGATCCGTTTACTTTTAGTTATTTCTGTTTTTGTATTTTCGTCGTTGCTCCATTAATTCTAGGATAAATGATGGGGATCATTATTTTTATTTTTTATATGTTTGGGGGGTTTTCTAATTCTTTTATTAATGTTTCGTATTTTTTCTTCAGTTTCCTTCTATAATTTTATCGGTGTCATTTCTGCACTATTTTCTGTTATTTTTGTCAGTTTTTTATTTCATTTTTATTATAGTTTTGTTTTAATTTCTTTTCTTAGTTTATCGGTTTCCAGTTTTTGTGTTTTGGCGTGATTAGTTTTAGTTACGACAATTTTTAGTTTCGCACTTGTTTGTAGAAAAACATAATCTGATGGAAAGTCAGCACTCGGGTATGTGAGAGCTCTTATTATCAATTTACTAAATCTCTTGCTGATGAGCATGAAGTTGATTTAGTTTCGTACGATGTTTTCATCTTTATCTCGAAAAGACCCTCACATGTACAATCTTTTCGGTGGTAAAGTGAACCATGTGTTTGTATTTTTAAAACGTTCTTCTTGACAGAATTTTATCTCCTCTTCTACTTCTTTCTCCTAAACCGAAAAGCTCTACTGCACCTCCCACTATTTCTTCTTTATCTACTTTAACAAGGAAATCACCTTGTATGACATTTAATTCATGTGGTTTGATATATTTTAATAGTTGTTTAATGTTGACGTAGAAAGCTTCAACTTCTTCATCTGGTTTGATGGATGTTAGGGCATATTCCTGGATTATACTTATATTAATTAATTTTACTTGGTTTTTAGTAGCATGAGTAGGGTCTAAATTCTGTGACACCTTTATTTATACGTTTTTCAACAATAACCTTAACTCCATGTCTATGTTGCATTGTTAATAGTGTGACGTTTGCCAAATCCCGTAGCAGCCTATCCTCTATTGGGATCGCAAAACAGTGCTACCCGCTACTCATTAGAATAGCTGAGATGTTGCAAGTAAAAGAGAGAATTTAACAAGATTTTGTATCTATAGATCGAAGAAAGTAATAGGAGTGTAAATGTTGGATATCTTTTTTATTGGGGTGTACTTACCAATACTGTAGCCTCAAAGACTTATTCTGCTTACAAACATACACTTTACCTTAATACTACAACGTTCAACCCAAGGGTTGAACAAAACATTAATGATCTTGACATTTAAGCTATGGAGGCATCTCTTAGATCCATTACAAAAGAAATTTCTCAATGAACATTTTACTTCATTTTTTTATTATTATTTATTAACAAGCAGAATTACAACAGTATTCTTCAAGCTGATATGTTGGCTTAAGGAATGGATAGTTTTTCATTGAAGTGATGAAGTCTTCTCCATTGACAAGTCTTCAGTTGATACAGTCGTAAAAGGATTGATCTTATACCTTTATGATTTTATGTTTTAGCTGGTTACAATTTAAAATATTTTTATCTGCAGGTGCTTGAGTTCGGTGCTATTGTGCTCTGGCTCTCCTTTTTACTGCCATGGGTTTTTAGTCTCCACGGGGACGTTGTATGTTCAATTCTGGATATTTAGATATATATCAGCTTCTTTGAAAGTACAGAGCAACGTAGTTAGTGTATTGTCAATTCTTTCCTTTTGCGGCTAACCTTTAAGTTTATGTTTTCTTGAATGTGGTTCCTGCATACTTTCCAATTAGTTCTTCTGTTATGTAATCTAACTGCTCTTTCTGGATAACACAGAAGCTTATAGTGGCTATGATTGAAGAATAATGTGAGGAAAGGTCGTAACTTGGGATGATATCCGTATAGGGTAATGTGATAATATCATTAATTATAAAAAAGTCCAGTAAATCAGGAATTTTGTGGGAATCGGCTGGCCAGTAAGTAGGAATGCCAGTGGAGAAAAAGGAATAACTCTGCTCTAGCAGATTTGATAGTTCTCTGCTTTTTCTAGTGATTATGCAAGATCCCCATAGAGTGCTTTTGCTATTAAGGTTTCCTCCTACAACGTATTTCGTCCCTAATGTTTGAAAGAAGTCTTGAAAATGATTTTTTTGATACGCAACTGTTAACTCATAAGAAACCATTTTAACTTTTATAACTGTGTTTAGTAGGTGAGCCGTCTCGTTTTATATAAAGCAAAATGGCTGATTTCTTTATTGTTATAGCTGTACCAGCATGGGCAGTATTAACCGGATGGTTGGTAAAGTAAGTTAAATAGTTGGATAAATTATAGTAGGATATGTCTGTCAAATTAGTCTTTCCTATTAGCAATATATCCACAGAGTTGTTATAAAGGAATATTTTAACTTCTCGCTTGTGCTGTAGAGGGCCGTTGGCATTTCACTTAGCTATCTTCACAAATTTCGAGAATTTCATTAACCAGCGTTGAAAGCATGTTAAATACCATGCTGTTTTACTGCATTCATTGTTGCAACATAGACTTAAATATTTCTAAAAATTTTCTCATAATGGAAGAAATATTGTGACCATGATGTTCATTGCCTGATTTGTGTAAAATCAAGTTTAAATTGCTTTTACTTGTTTTGGTACTTGTTATTGTATTCGCGTAGCTATCATTTGACTGGCCAAATGATGTTTGAATCGGATTTGGCAACATAGTGGCTACTGGAGTATTTTGCTGGATGTTTAATCTATTGTTACGCTTTTTCAGCAATCTGATAAAATTCGCATTTTTTGTAGTTAGCATCGTGAGCTCCACCACACAAAGCGTATTTAGCTGGGGGTATACTTACTTTTTTTGCAGTTAAACGTGCTATGTAATCCTTCACATCTTACGCAGACAAATTGCTTTTGCAGTACTTTTTTGTGTGCCCATATTGTTGATAGCGTATATGCTGCACAATGCCATTTACCTTTTTTGGCGGTTATATTGCGATTAGTTAGTTTTGAATTTCTGTTACTTTATAAATGTCGTTATTACTGGTCGCCGGTTCTAGATCAACAAAGAACATATTTAGTGGCTTTTTTTATTATACTTTTGTATCTGATGGGTAATGCAAACTTTTGATGACGACTCTCTATTCTCGGTTTTGCTTAAGTTGACATGTATGATGTACTATATTGTTTTCTCGCATTTAATGTATTAATTTTTGCATGTATCTGAGAGACTATAGTTGATTTTTATCATATCGTCAATCAATGTTTTTGTAGAATATTGCTCAATTTTTGCTATAGCTCTGAGTTTGTTGGTAATTTAATACTCCATAGACAAAGATCGGGCAAGGTTTTGGATTTTTGTTGTCAGCTTGTTTGTCGTTGGACATTTCAGCCTTTTCTTTTGTTAGTTGGCTATTATTCGCGGTAATATTGTGGTTGTTGGAAAAATTTTTTCTTTTTGTCCGTTTGGCATTTTGCCAAGGGTTTTTGTTTGCATCTTGTCCAAGGGTTTTATCATCACTTGTAGAAGACATACGATAATAGTAGTAAATAGTACTTGAAGATTGTTGAGTATAATGTGCAAGTGGATTTACAAGTTGTTGTTGCGATAAATAATAATTAATATCTCTTGATGTTGGCTGATTCGCTTGTTTAGAGTTGTAAAATTGCGGTAGGTAAGGGTTAAATGGAACAGCCTGCATAGCATTATTATTTGAAACGTGTGGCTAGCCGTGAATGACACCTAGATTATTTAAAAAAGGTAGCATATTTAGCTTCTAAAATTATATTGAGGTTATTTTTAACACAACTGGGTTGTACTTATCTTAGTATGAGCTGCGAGTGTTGTTGATAGCAACGGTCACTTACTTGCGCACTTGATAATAGAGCTTTTAAAGGCACCTGTATGTGATACAAAATTCAAGCAAAAAGTAATCTCAAAATGTGACGATATATTATATTTCAGAAAATAAATAAATCCATGCAATTGTAACGTCGACTACTACAACTAGGCTAAAATATTGGTACCTTTTTAATTTAGAGGAACTTTGTATAATTCATTCTGTACAATATTTCTGTTATCTCCCTATATCTTTTTTATTTTTCCCCCCTTGTTATCAAGCTTTCATTACTCTTATAAATTTTAAAATTAATTATTTGCTGTTTTATATTATTATTTATTTATTATTATTTCAAAAGATTTTTTTTGAATAAAACGATCAACATATTGGAACAATCTTAGTTTTATTATTACATCAGTGTAAAGTGTAAAATTAGCTGTTACGTATGTCAGTCAAATGCTCTGCACGACTCCGCTGACTTGCGGCCATTCTCTTAGTGCAGTTTTCCATAAAACTTTCCATAAAACTTTTTCATAAATGCGACTCTGTTTTAGCAGTTACATATCTGATGTTCTCTTTTATGCTTGAAATAGTAATAAGTTTGTTGACATAAACTCTTTTGTTCAAATAGTTCTAGAGGAAAAATCTAACGGGGTTAGATCGCAAGACCACACTGGCCAATCGATGTCACCTCTCTGCAAGGTAACAATCAGCAAATTTGGTTTAAAGTAAAATGAGTAAAATAGGACCTGTGATTCCTTCTTAAAACCAAATGTCATTCAAGAAAAAATTGTTGGTTTAATTGAAAAAATTTTTATTTAACATATTTCGATAACATACATCATATACAATTAACAGCGTCCTCAAAAAAGTACGGATCAATGATTTGTCCAGCCCATAATGTACAACAAACAGTTTATTTTTTTAGATGGATTGGTTTTTCTTAAATATTACATAAATTTCCATGAACCCAAATGAGAATTATCGCTTAATACGAAAGCTAAAATTAGCATCAATTTTTGTGCTTTCTAAAACCCAATTCAAAAACATATAACGATTATAGTAATTCATTTTTAAAGTTCTAGAGTTAACTAAATTTTATGCCTATAAATGTACATCCTTTGTTAACATTTCTCGGATAGTGCCGTATGAAGGGTTCGCCGGAGACGTGCATGGTTCTATATGCACACTATCAGTTACTCTGGCAGTATTTCCACCTAAACGACTATTGTGTTGCTAAATCACGAATTACACCCTTACTTGACACATTATTGTGCACAAATAATGATCAAAGTTTTCTTCGCATAGTTATAGCTGATCGTCTACTTTCATAATAAACTTGAATGATATTGATGCATTGATACACAGTGCACTTGACTTTACCATGTATTTTGAGATCAACTGTACAAATGCAGGCTTTTAATGTTCGCAGAATTCAAACGACAAGCAATCCAAATCATAAAGTTTAATTTGGATCATCCTATACTTGCGTTAAGCAATAATATTTGAATCAGTTAAAGTTTAAAAAAAACTGATATTTTATGAATTTTACTAATAAATTTAACATCATAAGGTACATTTTTTGAATAATTGCAAATTTTTTTTTTGAATTAATTTTATTAGCAATCAGAATGTTTACAATATTCTGTGAGCTAATTTTATGTACAAACGATAAGAAAGGTCATGAGAGGAAGGCATCCAGTGAGGCCACCCCTAATTTAATCTCTTAAGTCTATTGGCCACTTCCTTTTCAATCTTCTGTATTGAGGTGCTTTAGCTAGCGAAGGCATTGTTACGTTTGGATGATTTGCTAGGGCGTCGTGATGCTTCATTGCTCTTGCTTTTATTACATCCTGTACGTATGGCACATTGAGGTCAGTGTAAAGAGTTACATTTGACACATACCACGAAGCGTTAGCCAGCATTCTAAGTGTTTTAGACTGTAATCGTTGTATTATGTTTAAGGTTGAGTTACTAGCGCATCCCCAAAGTTCTCAGCCATATAAACTGGTGGGGCGAATGATACTCTTGTAGATTAGTAGTTTATTATCTAATGTAAGGGATGAATTTTTGCCAACGAGCCAATACAATTTTTTACAACGTAGATCCATTTCTTTACGTTTTTTAATGACATGTATTTTCCATGTCAAACGTCGATCGAGATGTAAACCTAAGTATTTCACTACATCTGTCTGCGGAATAGGTATGTTGTTTAGTAGGATCGGTGGACACGTTGAAGGTTTGGTGGTGAATGTAACACGAGCAGATTTGGATTCGTTCACTTTTCACTTTTCCATCCATGTTTCTAGTAAGTTAAGATGTTCTTGTAATAGTTGTGATGCGATAGCTGGATTCTCGTGGCATGAGAGCATTGCGGTATCGTCAGCGAAGGTTCCAAGTTGAGTTTGCTTTGTGGTCGGTAATTCGTAGATGTCTAGAAGATATAGTATCGGCCCGAGAACGCTGCCTTGGGGGACACCTGCTTTTATTTCTTTAATCTGAGATGTTTCACTACCTACTTTAGTTTGAAAGTAGCGATGTGTTAGATACGATTGTAGAAGTAAGTAATAACTGTGTGGTAGTAATTTCTGAATTTTATAAAGGAGACCTCTCTGCCACACTTTATCGAATGCACAACTTAGGTCCAGAAATACTCCACTACAAAACTTCTTGTCGTCAAATGCCGAGCGTATTGTACTGATCAATCGGTGGCATTGTTGTGTTGTGGAATGCCTGATGCGAAAGCCGAACTGATGAGTTGGTAGCCATTCTTCCTGAAGTTCACTTTCGTTTATGCGTTTTAGTATTAACCTTTCCAACAGCTTAGAAATTATCGGGAGCAGGCTGATGGGACGGTAGGATTTAATTTGGTCAGTAGGTGTGCCTGGTTTTGGAATTAGTATAATGTGTGCAAACTTTAGCACTAATGGCCAGTACGCGAGTCGTAGGACTCCATTGAACAGGATTTGTATAAATCGATGACCTTTCTCTGGTAGATGTTTTAGAACAATTCCCGTTACAAGGTCATAGCCTGGTGACTTGTTGTTTAATAGTCTGATCTGGGTTTCAATTTCCTGTAGTGTGAAACTACGTATGGGAAGTGACATTTGTAAGGGTGTTGCTAAGTAGGTTTCTATTTCTTCATCAGGCTCATGAGAGTTAGGTTGAAAAGTGGTTTGTAAGTGTTCCGCAAATGCTTCAGCTTTTTCTTTGTCGGACCTGCTCCAGGGTCCCACTTCATCTCGTAGGGGCGGTACGTGTCCCTTGGGTCGTTTAATTCACCTTTGTTTGTCTCCAAATTGTGAGGTCATGTACAGATAGTGAGTTAGTATAGTATTTAAAGGTTTCATTGCGGATTTCTTGCTGTTGACGTCTTCATTTATTGTTTAGTTGATTGAATCTGGTTTTATCAGCAACATTACGACTACGCTGCCATGTTGCTCTTACGCTTCTTTTTTCTCTAACTAATTCCCTTATTTCAGTTGGAATATTTGGTGTATTGCATTTTAGATTATTAATTTGTGGTGTTGCATTCCATCCTGCTTCCTGTATAGTTGTGATTAAGTGATTGATTGCATATTCGAGGTCATCGTTTGTTGTTAAGCGTAGGTTTGTATCAAGAAATTCGTTAACATGAACTTGGAACGCTTCCCAGTTGGTTCTTGCATTACTGAGGGTAGGTCTGGGTTCTACATATAGTGTTGTTGAGCTCACAGTTGATATTATTGGCGTATGATCAGAGGAGATATCATAGTTGGAGACAATATCCATGTAATTTGAGGACATACCGTGGGTAATAAAGAGGTCTAACAAATCTGGAATTTTAGTGGGGTCCGTTGGCCAGTATGTTGGGCTATCCGTTGACAGAAAGTCATAGTTTTATCTTCTAGAAGTTTGTACAGTTCTCGTCCTTTAGTCGTTGTCAGGCGTGAGCCCCAGTGTGTATGTTTGGCGTTAAAATCTCCGCCGGTGAGAAACCTTGGCCCTAATAATTGAAGAAGGGCCTGTATCATTGTTTGGTAATGTTATGACGAGGTGGACAATAAACACTCGCTATAGCTAGGGGTGCTGGCAGTCTCTCGACTTCTATCATGGTACCTTGAAGGTAGTCTGTGAAATAAGAAGGTAACTGATAATGCTTTATGAACTACGAATAATGGCTGAACTACCGTGAGGAGTGCCGTCTGGATGTTCTGTATAATATACTGAGTATTGAGGTATTGTAAAATAAGTTCTTGAAGTGAAGTGTGTTTCTGAGATTAATAAGACATCAATATTATTGAGACGTATAAAGTTGTCTACTTCCAACTTTCGTTGTTGTAACCCGTTGGCATTCCACTGTGCAATCTTTAAGTATTTAGCCATTAGTGGAGTAATTTGTTAATGACCGTAGTTAACATATTCAGTATCATACTGTTCTGCTGGAGTAGTTGATTAAACATATTTTTGAACTCTTCAAGGAATTGTTTCATGCTAACATCTTCACTAGAAGAGGGTTGATTTCGTACTGCTTGCGCGTAGTTTGAATATATATTTGTTGGGTAGTTGGTGATCGACTGACTGTTTTGGTGTGGTAATGAAGGAAAATTCTGTTTTGTGGAGTTTGGAGGTCGGAGTGTTGGCTGTTGCTTGTGGGGCTGGTACTTTCGTTGGAGCTCTTGATATATGGAACATTCCTTGTAATTAGCTGGATGTGACCCTTCACATAGGATACATGTAGCTGGAGTTGCACGGATTTCTTGACAGCTTTTTGTATCGTGCGGACCTGCACACTTCACACAAGCAGTTCTATAGCAGTAGCTTTTAGTATGCCCGTAATTCTGGCAACGGGTACATTGTACTATATCTTTACTTGATTTTGGTGGTTCAAATGTAACGTGCTTATTTTGTAATGAGCGTATGCTGTATATGTCTTTGTTGTTTGTAGCTGTAGAGCCAGCTATATATATAATATTGGCAAGGGGGTTTTGCGTTGTTTGTTTTGTAAGTTCATGATATTGCGTACTGTGTGTCCTAGTTTTTGAAGGGCTTCTTTAATGTCGTCTAATGGGGTAGTAGGATGTAGATGTTTTAATACGACTTTATAAGGACGATCCTCTTTCATCTGATATGTATGATGTGCAATCTTAGCATCTTGCAAATGTTTAATAAGTGTGCGATATGTGTCAGGTGTTCTTGCATTGATTTTAACTACATTATTATGTAACTTTTTGTGGTGTACTGCTATTCTGCAGCTATTAAGTGTAAACTTTCGGTCATCTTCATATAGTCGAGAACGCCATGGATGAAGATTGGTGGTGGCTTGTGTTCACTTACTTTTTGTTGTTCTTTATTAATCGGTTGATTTGTTTCAACGTTTTCAGCTAATGCTGAAAATCTGTTTCCATCTATAATTAATGGTTCGTTTTGAGTGTTAGACGTTTGTGCGTGGAGATGTTTTGTTAATCGTTTCCGTTTATTATTTGTAACACGTTGCCAACAAATGGCGGGGTTAGTTTCCATTTCTTCGTCATTTCCTGAATCATCAGGTTCGCTTGTATATTGAATGGGTGGATTCACTTGCTCGCCGTTGTGGTGAGAGGCGTAAAATTGTGGTGGAATGAATGTTTGCGAAATTGGATGATTTTGTGACGATAAATATGACGGGGTTGAAGGAGGTAGGAATGAATATTGTGGTTGTTGATAAGAACAATGGAGTTGTGTATTGGTGCCGGCCGGCAGCATTTTTGTGAAGTATTTAATTTATTAGTGTTTTAAAGTTATTTAATTGATTTATTAATAATTAATAGTCACTTACAGTTTATTTACTCAATATTTAAAGTTGAATGTATAAGTTGACCATAGGTCATGCTTAATCGCTTGGCACTTGATATGATATCTCGCAGACCGCTCTTTATTCTACGACATTCAAATAGCGACTGAATTGCAAAATGAATATAATTTTTTAATATGGACTTTATAATCTATAACAGAAGTTACCTATACATATTTTTAATTTCTGTCAAAAGATTAACATAAAAAAGATATAAAATAGGCAAATGTAGAAAGTAGAAAAGTTAAATATTAAAACTTAATGAATTGCAATCAATACTTTACTCCCAAGAAATTAAGTTAATTATGAAATCAACTAGGCAAATACATATAAAACATTCTAGTTTAAAAAGCACATCTATTATTCCATTTTGTTTTTCTCGCAGTTCATTATTTTTAGTCATTTAATTACTTGTAGCAGCCCTTCAGCCGCCGGACTAATTTATTCGCGCTTAAGACAAATGATGCTTTAATCGTTCAAAGCCTATAAGTGCTTTTTAATGAAAACCATTTTAGGTGTAACGAAAATGATGGCCTAAATCTGACATAATTAATTTTAGGCTTGCAGCTAAGGCCCGGAAAACCCCAAAGGATCAAAGACGTGGGCTGTTTTTGCTGAAACAGATCTGGGCTGTAGTGCCCAACTTCGTGGTTCGAGCATGCGGTCTGACAGGCTCCCAATAGAGAGCTGTCGTTTTTAGTATTGAGCTTTCGTGGTGACACTTGTAATTAATAAAGATTAATGCAGGTATCATTTAGCAATATCAATGTTTGTACTAAGAGATTTTCTTTGATCTGAAACTTTAGTAGCATCGCTAAAATTTTGTCTTTTTAAATATAACAGAAAATAATGCAGCACAGACAATATTTTATTCAAGTACAAAATAATAATTAGTTGCACCTCAAATAATTTTATAACAAATATGTTAAATATACTTAAATATTATTTAACAATATTTAAAAAATTAGCACTCTAATTCTTGGAATGTTAGTGTTAAGCTAATGGTAGCAATATTAAGAAATTAATCAAATAATTAGCAATTAAACCTGTAAAGAGCTGTAATAAAACAAGGACATTAATAATTTTCTACAATTTTAGAATTTTAAAATGAAGCTAATGAAATAATATAAAATAAATAATGCTGGGATGGTAAATAAGTTAGATATGTTTTTGTCCCTGAAAATTTATCTTGATTACTTCTAATAATTTAAAGGGAGCATTTTGTTTTACGTTTCTGTAGTCTTCTTCTTCACATTAAGTATTAGCCTACATAAGTTATTCCTCACCAATCATTGTCATCTGCTTCTAGTTGACCAATTTCGTTTAACGCAAGATTGAAACTTTAATGGCATTTTTGAGAATTGACTTTCTTTCATACGCCGAAAGTGGGCTTCTTGACTTTATTGTTTTCGTTTTAAATCTGCCTGCTGTGTTATAATCTTTGAATGCCCTTAAAAATTTCATTTCCTTAACTTAAACACAAAATAATTTTTTTCATAAAGTCCATATATCAACACAGGAAGTGCTTTTGTTTTCAAAAAGTTCAGGTGAGTGCCTTTTCGGGCTTTTTTAGAAAGGTTTTTTTTTGTTTTTAGGTGAGATAATTAGGTTACAATCTTTATCTATTAAAGATAATTAGTTGCACGCATGTTGGAAGTTATTTTGTTTTTTTTTTAATAGTAACCAAGTCATCCGCAAAAAACGAGCGATTTATTTAGACCGTCTGTTCAGATACGTAGATTCCTTTAGGACAAAACTCTTGTCGAACACTTTTTGTGTTAGTAAAAGTCTTACTACGCGTGTATTACATGTCAGTAACTTTCTGGACATTCCGGTAGAGCAATAATTTAAGCATTCTGTGAGATTATTTGGATATTTCATAATTTTTTACTTATTGAGATATCAACAGTTGTTGTCAATCAATAAAGGGTATAATATTCTCAATAAGTAAAAAATTATGAAATATCCAAATAAAATAAAATAAATAGTCCGTACTTTTTTGAAGACGCTGTTACTGTCAATGGTGTACGGTAGTGGTCACCATCCTTTTGAATGTTGAACTACTTTGATAATTTTAGAATAAACAGTGAGCTACCTAGTCGTAAGCGACGTAAGCCAACCTACATGAAATAATGCACAATTGTATTCGACATGCATTTATTGATTTTGCTAATTAACTAATACATACTAATAATAAGCTAATAACAGAATGACTAATATTACTAATGCATATTACATAACTACATCCATACCTACCAAACGTAGGTGTTTGAAATTAAACAGAATTTTTATGCAGTCACAATAGCATGTCACATACGATTTAATAAAAATAACAAAAAAGCAGCGCCCTCTTTTAAACAAAAACATGTGCAGATAAAAAATGCATGTTCAGTGGGAAGGCTGACACTCAGACTCATCGATAAGTTTTTTAATGTTTACAGTATAGCTTGATAGAGCTATTCAATTATCCAAATGTTCATCTGTAAGTCGATTGCGGTACTTGTTCCTAATAAACTTCATATTGGAGAAAGCAGATTCACACAAAAACTAAATAACGCTTTCACTTTCAAGGCAGTATGATGAGAACTGAATATTTTTCTTTACTTACTATAAGCCAGATACATTTCGTTCTTTTGACTAACGATTTTAAGGCTAAATCATTTTAAAACGCAATCACTTCCATTCCTGTTGCAGCGATGTCTTCGCCAAAGTTCTGCATAACACAAGTTGTAAACTGTTGGATATCAATTTCCATGAAAGGTGAAACCACAAATTGCTCCACTAAAGCCATTTCGTTCCTTAAAACGATTTTTGAAGTTAAAAACTATTTCTACGTGATAGTTACTGCCATAGGGTTCCAATAGATTTTAAGATATCTTTTCTGAAAAAATAGGAAAATGCTTGGCATCGCGGTTGATTAGGTTTTGTTCCAAAAACTGAAGCTTTTTGATAAATGCTTTTATATCAGAAAGCTGAAAATTAAGTTGATTTAATTTTTCTGTAATGTCCACAAGAAAACCAAAATCTCTAAGCCAGATTAAATTTTCCAGTGCCGAAATCGGTTTATCGTGTTGTTTGAAAAATTGAACTATAGCACTCGTCTTCTACTTAATCATCGGACTTCAAAGTACAAAATAGTTCCCCGTATTGACAGTCAATTTCATCGGCTAAGGTTTTGAATAATCTTCTTTGTAACGCTTGAGCTCTAATCTTGTTCACAATTTTTACTACCAATTTCATATCATTGTTTAGTTTTAGAAAATTTTCACATAATCCTTGCTGATGGATAATACAGTGATAACTGAGTAATTGCGGAAAACTTTCATCTTTACGATATAACGCCACCAGACCCTTATCACAACCCACCATAGCTGGAGCGCCGTTGGTTGTCAAGCCTACCATTTTCGATATTAGAATTTTCTCAGAAGAAATAATATTTTAGAAATGAGAAAAAAACTCTGCCCAATAGCATGTCCCTTCAGTGGAATAAACTTCACAAGATCTTCTTTTATCGTAAAATCGCTAAAAACCATTCTGCCGAACACGGCCATCTGGGAGGTGTCAACTACATCTGTTGATTCACCCAGTTGCAGTCGCCTCCACTGAATTAGCAGAAAGTTGCATAGATTTTATAGCTGAAACTATCTCGTCTTTATTTCTAAAGTTGGCAAATAACGAATCTGCAGCTTCTAAAAACGCCTGTTTTATCATTTCCCCGTCTTCGTAAGGTTTCTTTTTTTGTGCAACTATCTGGGACGATATGATCCCTCAGTTGCAGCCTTATTTTTGTCGAATGTTTTTAAAAATATGTCTAATTAATTGGTTTTTTAATTGTTTCCTTTCTGGTGGCAGAATGTAATGGGAATGATTTTTTAAAATTCGAATGTGCAGTTTAATGATCCCTCTCAATATTTCCTTTTTTAGCAACGGAGACAGAAGTATTACATAGCAAACATACATTTTTACCTTTAGCTTCTGTAAATACGTATTGTTCTTTCCATTCCAAATGGAAATGGCGTGTCTTCACCTTCTTACTACTGCTTGCCATAATACTTTTTATTGTTCTTTACTTCTCTACTAACCCAACTGTTGGACGTTGATTGTGCGTCGTTCAGGTTTAAACTGAGTGCAATGTCGCCACACAATGCGTATTTATGCCGTTCAAAGCAACCCAGATTGTTCTCGAATCCTAGAGCGCGAGTCGCTTCTAGCCGATTCTAGATAATTCTAGCAAGGTAATGTTGACGCCAGATTGCTCACCGCAGTGTTGCCGCTGCTTGTGTTTGTTATAAGAATTTGCGAAACTTACAGAAGCTTCTATGATTTTTACACCTTTTTAAAATTTAAAATATGTTATGAGTTACCAGAATTGCCTTTACGAGCTACCAGTAGCTCGCGATCGACGGGTTAGCGACCACTGGTGTACGGTATCAAAAGATGTTAAGTAACTTTCTTTTTAATGAAACCAATGATTTGAACTTGAATGACATGTGGTTTTAATAATAAGGCGTAACATGTCACACAACACGGATAAGACTCAATTTACTTTAAACCAAATTTTCTGATTGTTATTTTGCAGAGAGGTGACATCGATTAACCACCACGGTCTTGCGATCTAACCCCGTTAGATTTTTCCTCTGGGACTAGTTAGAAGAAAGAGTTGATGTCAATAAACTTATTACAATTCTAAGGCTAAAGAAAACATCAGACATGTAACTACGAACACAAAGTCGCATTTATGAAAAAGCTTTATGGAAAGTTTTATAGAAAACTGCTAAGAGAATGGCCACGTGTCAGCGGAGTCGTGCAGAGCATTTGACTGACAATATTTTATACGTAACTGCTAATTCGTAATCGTCGACGCGAAAACCGAACGTATCGGCTCCGTCACATGGCGAAGTTGTCAAGCTATTTAAAATAATGTTAGTGAGATTAAATTTACAATAAAGTGCAGAGTACCCCTATTAAGGTCAGGTATATAAGATAATAAGAAGTCAGTGAAGAACAGGACAATTAGATGAGCGAACTTCAATAAGTAATTATTAATAACGTTAGAGCTAAGAGAACATCATGAGAAATGGACCGCATAGCTTATCGGTCTCCGAGGGGTCGACCGGACAGATAGGCACGGGTAATCGCAAATAAAATAACACTGAAGAAAAATAATATTTGTGCATAAATTTGAATGTTAATATTTAAGCGTAGATTTATTCCAAAAATTTTTTATAAGTAGTAAAGAAATTCAGAGGGACAAAACACACAGACGTATTTACTAT
This sequence comes from Sinelater perroti, assembly GCA_036346155.1. Taxonomy (NCBI): domain Eukaryota; kingdom Metazoa; phylum Arthropoda; class Insecta; order Coleoptera; family Elateridae; genus Sinelater; species Sinelater perroti. The sequence goes on along the minus strand of JARFIY010000329.1, from coordinate 4,191,348 downwards.
TTAGTAAACAGGAGAAAAAGACACCAGAGATGTACAATACAGATAGTGATTCAACAAAGAGAGAAAAAAGGAAGAGAGGGTAGAAAAGGAGGAAAGCGACGAAGAACTAAAGAGCTTTGCGAAATCTAAGAAGACAGTTAGATCGCCAACAAGCCAAAAACCAAAGAAGGAGGACAAATTAGATAGAGTATTAAATATGCTATAACAGTTAACGATAAATGTGAACCAAATAAAAATGGAATAGCTAAAATTCAATAAGGAGATGAAAGAATTAAAAAAGGAAAATAAAATTCACAAATTCACAAAAAGTAACTACATAAAGTTAAAAAAAGAGTTACAGGACACGACCGAAAGATTAGAGAAGAAACAACATAGTAAAGCACCGAATAACGATATACTCAAACAATACATTAAAATTAAGCAGAAAATGAAAATATTTTTAAAAGACAATCTAGAAATTGACACCCAAATTAAAAATGCCTATAAATAAAACCACAAATCTACATAATTGAACTAGAAAACCCAGGCGATAAAATAGAGATAATGAAAAGGAAAGCGAATTTAAAGAAATTAAACAGCGATAAGATATACATTAATAATGATCTAACAAAACAAGAAAGGGCGATAGATGCACAGATTGTTGTTTATTGATGGAAAGGAGTGAAAATTGAATGAGCTAGAAGATGTGAAGAAAAAAGAAACAAGTTAAATTTCAAAAAACTAATTAATAACAGAGAAAAGATATATGCTAGACTTAACAGAAACAAAGAAGAAAGGGAAAGGGAAAATCGAATTAGAAGAAGGACATATATTAATATACAGCGGGGTAGACGACACAGAGAGCAAAAAAGGAGTAGGCTGTATCATTAGAAAGGAGAAAGCAATGTGAATGATACAAATAGAAATGGAAAAACAAGAATAACTATCGTAGTGGCCTATGGACCAGACGAAGATAAGATTGCACAAAAAAAGAAGAATTCTGGGAGCAATTAGAAGGAACAACAGAAGAAATTAGGGAAAATTGATAACAATAGGAGATTTAAATGGAAGAGTAGGAAAGAAAAATGAGGAAACGGAAGAAATAGTAGGAAGTCACGGTGAGGACGTCAGAAATAATGTTGGTTTACGACTGATTAATTTTTGTATTCAGAATCACTTCATAATAAGGAATACCCTCTACCAGCATAGGGAGATTCATAAATATATTAGAGAAGAAGTGAGCAGGAAAGAAAAATCCATTATAAATTATATAATAATAAACAGACAATATAGAAATGAAATAAAGGATACAAGGGTGAAAAGAAAACCTAAGATATATTTAGATCTCTATTTAGTGATGTCAAAGCTAGAAATACAAACAAAAAGGTATAGGACAACTAGGAAGACTGGAAAGAGCAGAAGTATAATTAACGAATCAATCAAATCTTACAAATTGGGAAATAAGGACACAGCAAAAGAATAGAAAGAGAGAGTGGAAGTAAAGATGAAATAAAATTAGCAAAAATTAAATAACTTACCACTACAAGCAGCGTGGAAATGTATCAAAAGCATTATTAAGAATGGCAAAAGATGTATGTGGAAGTACAAAAATTATCAAACGTAAGAGGCAAACAAGTTGGTGGAATGAAAACATAATAAAGGAAGTACAAAGAAAGAAACAATTATGGAAAAAATATTTGGAAAATAGAACACAGGAAAACTGTGATAGGTATTGGTGTGGCGGCCTTTTCGCCCTGGAACCGCTTTATATCGCGGCGGCATGCTGGCGGCTGTGATGTTTGCTGCTACGTTTTGCCATCGCACAAAACGGCATATGGGCTTTTGCTCAGCCGACAAGTCTGCATACGCCGTCGGCGGCACCTTTGATATGAAAGGTGCTGTCGAATGAAAATTTCCGCAAAGACCTACCGCCGCAGGCACGAAGCCCGGCAACATTCACGCATCGCAGCTCGGCCAATTCGGTCGTGTCTTCACCCCGCAAGAAACATTCGCTACCCGCAGATACCAGATCCGCAACGCAGAGGTGGCCACCTTGGAATCGCCGACGAAGCCGAAGCCGAAGCCGATTCAGGTGAGCGATTTGGCAATATTCGTTGGGTGATATCGGTAGCCGCCCCCATTCGCTTACGCGACGGCCGTTTAAGGGACGATTTGGGCCTTCTCGGTTGACGTTCCAAACGGGCCGTACTACGTTTCCACACCGCACCACGAGAGCGGCTATTTACACGCCTGCCTCTCCAGGTATAAAGAACAGAGAGCCAAAGTAAAAGAAAATGTCAAACAAGCGAAAGTAAAAGCCTGGGAAGAGTTTGGTGAAAGGATGGAAAAGGACAGCTTAGGGAATCAAAAGTTATATTACAAGGTATTCAGAACACTACGGAAAGGAAAGATAGAGAAAATTAAATATATAAAATAGAAAGATGGAAGAACGTTAGGAAACGAAGATGACATCATGAAAGATAGAAAGAGTATTTCCAGGAAATATTAACGATAGAAGAGAGGCATAACATAACAACAGAGAACGAGGAAGAAAAGTTGAAAATAAAGGTCAGAGATGTCGTTAGAAAACCAGTCCAACTAAACAGAATACTCGCATTGTTTGCCGCCTCTTTAAGGATGATAGTGGATTAATGGTTATTAATATTGCTTCTGTTAACTTTGGTAAAAACAAAAATTATTTATGTGTATTATTTTATGTCAAAATATTAAAAATTTGTTTAGAACAACAAAATTTTAATAAACTTCTTGTATTTTAGATTTTCGGTCTACTATTATCATTTTATTTGGACTGCTAAATAAAGCATATGGAGGATATCTATTTGATGTTATGTAAGTGCTTACGTGTGACTGGTTGGTATCGCAATCACTTTTATTTTATGATAACGGGATCAAGTAATTATCTATTATTTAAAAATGTGTTTCTAAGCCAGAAGATTGAACCGCTTCTTTAGCAGAAAACTCAGCATGCGGGCGATTTTATTTTCTCTAAAAACTCAGTAGTGTATAAGGTTGCATGTTAATAGGCTACGGTGCCAGTAAGTGCACTCCAACGGAAAAAAACAGAAAAGCTCTTTAAGATAATATATCCAATTATAAACTTTTATCATTGCTAGTTTAGTTGCTTTAGATCAGATGATGACAGTGGGCAAATTTGAACGACCTTTATAGGGTATATTTATTATTACAAGAATTATAAATAAGAATTCTTTATGCTTTCTTTTAAAAAATTTTAATATTGGACCTTTAGTAATATTTTATTTGGATACAAGAGAGCGAAATAACTTTTATATTTTTTGGTACGTTTTTTAAAATAGAAATCATTGTTATATTTATATATTTTACATCTCTTTATAAATTCTTTAAAGTTTTTCATGTCTGCATAACTATGATATCATGAGAAAGGTGATTTTGTCTTATAATTTTATATTAGTATTAATCTTTCACCATTTCTTGATAATGTTGTAACAAAAAATAGAATTGTTAAATAGGAGACAAAAAACAGTAAAATCAAATGATTCCTGACTGATATTGATTGTACAATACTGATTAACGTCGAATCATCTACTAATATTATATACTTAATTCGCTCAAATGATTTTTCTACACAGGATGTTCCAAAACTTTGAGTATAGGTACCTTAAAACATTTCAAGCAAAAAGATCCGACAAACACGGGTGGAAGTCTCAGCCGTTTTTGAGATATCGATGAAGTAAATTAGAGGTGTTTGAGGGGTGCTGGGTCTTACTAAAATGTTATTCTTTCTCGCGACCGGTCATCGCTTTACCTGATATTATGGTTATCAGCATATTATAAAATTAAAAGTAGGATGTAGTACTGCCAACTTGGAGCCCTGCATATTACGATCGAATTGTTACTAAATGTTTAAACAATAAGTTTGCTCTACGATAGATTGGGAGGAATGGCCTCCTAAAATACCTCCAAGTTCTTTTGATCTCAATCGTTTGGATTTCTTCTTTTGAGATCATGTGAAGTCACTTATGTATTATACGATACGATTCGTGAATTGATGGAAAACATCAACTGGCGGGGGATTTATGACGTCGCATTGCTTTGTGTTCAGAAATTAAAGGAGGCCATTTTAAATAGCGTTTGTGTATTCCAATTTTAATTTATTCTCATTAATTACTTTTATGTTGTGTAAATAATATAATCGTTTTTTCAATAAATGAAAATTTGTTTTTTTATAAATTTATTACTTTCAACCGGTAACAGCAATGTCACTAAGAATTACTCTTTTAAGTACGTATTATTCTTGTCTATATGTAGTTTCTTTGGCAACCAAAGTTGCGATGATAATATTTGGATGAAGAATAAAATATTAGTATGACCAAGCATCTCAAAAACCCACGTTTGTTAAAACTTTTTTTCTTAAAACTTTTTAATTTACACACAAAGTCTTGGAATATTCTTGTGGGGCTCCTGTATCCTAATTTAACAATAGTTTTGTTAGACATATCAATTACAAACTTTTATGGTTTTTCTTAGAATACGTTGACTGATGTTTCCTTATTTTATATGGTCTAAATTAGTATTTTTACAAAAGTACAGAATGACGACTTGGAACCACACTATACAATAACATTGCTGACAATTTCTTTAGTACCTTTAATATTATAACAATAAATATAGTTCACTTTTAATCTTTTATTTAATTTTGCTCGAAGAATAGTTTATAAAAGGTGTCGCAAAATTAACGCAAGATTTGAATTAAATAGAAAACACAATTTTTAGTCTATTAATTGTAATTTTTTTATTGAATCATAAAGTACATAGGATAGAGTTATTTATGGAATGACACATCGGGCAAATAGCCTCCACGGCTTTGCATACACATACGCACTCGTTTGTAGAAATTTTCCATGACCATTCTGCATAAATGGGGCTGAATTTCGTTGATGCAACGTTCAATCTCCTCCTTTCATGCACGCGTGGTTGTGGGCTTGTTGACATAGACCTGTGATTTTAAATAACCCCATAAAAAGAAATCTAATGATGTTAAATCACACGATCTAGGGGGCCAATTCTGATCACCGAAACGAGAGAGTACACGACCTGGAAATGTCTCATGCAGTAATTGAAGTGTTTCACAGGCTGTATGGCATGTGGCACCGTCTTGTTGAAACCACATATTGGCCACATCAATATCATCCAATTTCGGCAAAAAGAACTGTGTTATCATGTCGCGATATCAAGCACCAGTAACAGTCACTGCTTGACCAACCTCATTTTCAAAAAAGTATGGTCCAATTATGCTTTCAGCCCAAAATCCATACCAAACAGTGACACGTTGTAGATGCATTTGTTTTTCGACAATCACATGTGGGTTCTCAGAACCCCAAAAGCGGCAATTTTGGCTATTAACAAACCCATCAAGGTGAAAATGTGCTTCGTCGCTTAGGATGATTTTGCTCGAAAAATCAGCATCCATTTGTTGATGCTCAATAATCCATTCAACAAACTCTCTTCGCTGTGCATGGTCATTAGGCTTCAGTTGTTGTGTTAATTGAATTTTGTAAGCATGGAAAAACAGATCTTTAGTGAGTATACGCTGTAGAGAGCTTCTTGAAATTTGCAATTGTTGTCCACGACGCCGAATTGAGATTCCTGGATTGTCACCGACACTCTCACTCACAGCTTCGATGTTGACATTTGAACGGCTTGTTTTTGGACGACCAGTGTGTTTGGCATCTCCGACGGATCCTGTCTCTCGGAATTTTTCAATTAATCTCTTCACAGTTGACGAAATTAAAACACTAGTCCGACCATATTTTTTATGAAATTTTCGAACAGCGGCCGCCAAGCTTTCATTATTTTTGAAATATTGTTCAATAATGAAGACACGTTGTCCTATCGTGTAACGCTCCATTTTTACTAACCCTAAACTGTTAGCTGTCGATTTGTTTTTGTTTTAGGGTTGTCAACACTTTACTGCATAAATGGCGGCAATTTTAAATCTTGCGTTAATTCTGGGACACCCTTTATTAAATTTCTCGGCTCTTTCCTCCAACATTTGTTTAAAAAGCGACAGGACAAATATTGAAATAATGCCGCAGCCAACTATAACATCTTTATTAACAATTTCAATTTTAAATTTCAAAAAAAATAAAAAAAATATGCTACTGAATTACTATCAAAAAGTTCTTTAAGAATGTAATAGTTATTTTTCTTTGTTTTCATAAATAAACAAAATATTGCCATGAAAAATAAAACTTTTGTCAAAAATAATAGCCGATTTTTAAAATTTATAAAAAAATTATGATGGATTTAGTTATCAAAAATATCCCATAAAAACGTTGATATTTGCCCAACCTGTACAATTCTAAAAGCATAGGTCCAAAACCGTAAACAACATGAAATTGCAAGCTCTGCTACCCAACCAGTCACTGTTCTTGTGAAAGAAAGAAGGAGATTAAGGTTTCTCTACTTCGGTTTACAAAATTAATTTTGCCAGCAACAGAATAATCCCATGCGACAAATAGTATTTTTAATAATAGTGGCCTTGTATATCAAACCTCTCTAAAGTACGAGTTTCAATATTGTAATGCGGTTTCAAAGTAACATAACAGTAATTTCTTCAAAAGCCTACATTTTTAATCTTAGTTTAGAAAATGCGAGTGTGTCTATTATTTAAATTGCTTTGTGCATACCAAACTTATTATTTTACATAAACTAGCAACAGATGTGCTGGTACATTTTATTCGTAACCTAAATCTCAAAGTTAAAATTCAAATATAGTATCGAAAAACATGAACTACTCTAATAATGCTTCAAAAGCAATGCATATTACAGCTTGCTTGCATCGTATTATTCGTAACAGCAACCGCAACATTAATACGTGCGTGTAATCGGAAACCGGGGAAAATCTATAAGCATATCTGGCATTTATTGCAGGAGCATATCTCTAATGCAATTAGCGTGATTAGGGTACGTTTATAAACTGATGTGAAAACTGCGCGCTGTATTTAGCTGGTTAGAAGCACGCAAATCACTAATTGTGCAAAGATTTAACGCATTGGTGCTCTCCATTAAGCAAAGCTTTATTTGAACATTTATTTTTTAATGCCACGCAAGACCTTATAACTGAAAGAGCAAATCTCAATAATTCATGAAATCGAAAACACTAAGATATTAATTTCATGTAGAAAGGAAAATGATGATTTAATATTTTCATCTTATACAAAAAGAATCCCAAAAGAAAGTTTCTTTTAAAACAGTTATAAAAAGCAAATGAGACGTTTATTAAAAAAACTTTTATTTTTTATTAAATGCAGATTTTGGGAAATGATTCTTTTAAAAATAGTGTCATCTAAATGTAATCTTGCATACTCGCGACACTGTCTTAAACGAGAAGCAAAATTTCTGAGCACTGTGCGGCACGTAGTTTCCGTAATGGCTACCATTTCTTGACGGACATTTTCTTTCAATTGAAACAAAGAGCCCGGATTGCTATTGCAGACTCTTGATTTAAGATATTCCTATAAGAAAAAATTAATAGGAGTCAAATCAGGCCTGTGTGGAAATCTAAAAATTAATTTTTGAGAGAAAATTTCACGAAATGCGATGTTGCTCCATCCAACTGGAACCATATTCATTGCTTATAGTCAGCAAAATTTTGCTCTCAGGTACCAAGAAATTGTTTAGCATCTCCACATAACGCTCTGCAGTCACTGTTAACGCGCGGCCCTTTTCATCTTCGAAGAAGTACGGGCCGATTGTTTCCCCGCTGAAATTGCAGCTCATATAGCCACTTTTGGTGAATGAAAGAGATTCTCATGCTTGCATTGTGCATAACGGCAGTTCTGTTTGTTAACATTACCATTGATGTAAAAATGTGCCTCATTCAAAAACAAAACATTGCAGAATGAATTGAAATGTTCAGTTACACAGTTAACGAATTGAAGCATCTGGCAGACATCGTTGGACTTTAATTATTGCACCAATTAAATTTTATAGGGGTGCAAACACAAATCTTTGCACAGAATGCGGTATAATAATAATTTAAACACATACAAAACACTTGCCCGTTTACGAACAGATAGGTCAGGAGACTAGCAAACGGACTGTGGTATACTATTTGCGTTTTTCTGTCCTTAATGACCTTGGTCGCCCCGACTTAGGTTTATCCATAGTTGAACCAGTTTCTGAGAAGTTACGCACTCATTTTCTGATAAGAGAAACACTTGCTGCTTTATTTATGTTATGCAAATCATGATGATTACTGAACTTTCTCCGTGAAATAATCGTAAAATCATTGTTTTTGTAAAATTTTGCACACAAACGGCATGGTCCGCTCCCGAGAAACGCTCTATAGCGACCACATTGCCGAAAGCCGCGCTACCGATTGACATACACCCACGCCCCTCTGGTTCGTTGCATGGTGAGCCAATTGAGTTGCTATTTGGTTTTCAAAGCATAAGCAAATGCCAGGACGCGCAAGTGTTAAAGCTTATCGCGAGTGACAAATACGAGGCCGTTTGCCTTAGATTTATCGGTAATGTTATTTACTTATTTATCTGTGCATACATAAATTAATACAACTTGAAGCAGCTGTTAAAACAAAAACCATTAACAAGAACCCATGCAGGGAGGTTCTTTAATCAACATGAATAACATCAATCTTAAACTAACCAGCCCTATTCTCTGGCTACCCATATCAGAACCGAATAAAGTATCTCTTTCAACTACAAAATGTAATAGCCAACAATACATTTTTTGTATCGGCAAAACAAATAAAAAGTCCACCCAAAAAAAATTTATCAAGGGTAAGGTGAAAAGTTCTCGGCCCGACAATGAAAGACTGCGACTTTCAGTTAAAAAATGATTTTATTTTTCTACATAATTTCCCTTAACTTTAATACACTTGATCCAGCGCCTCTCCAACGTCAGTATTCCTTCTCAAAAGTGAGAATCTGGTAGATTGTGAAAATATTCATCAACTTCTTCATTGGATGCGAAGCGCTTCTCAGAAACAAATTTTTTTTAAGTTTGGGAACAGATGGAAGTCTGAGAGTGTCAAATCAGGAGAATAGGGGGGATGGCCGAACCAATCGTAGCCCAAATCCCGCAGTTTTCCCATCGCCAACGCAGGTGCGTTGTCCTGGTGAAAGATGATTTTTTTCTTCTTCAAGCTAGGCCTCTTCTCGCGAATTTTGGTATTCAGCTGGCCAAGAAAGTTGGAGTAATATTCGCCTGTAATTGTTCTGCCTTTTGCAAGATAATCAATTAACAGGATCCCTTTTGCATCCCAAAACAAGGTGGCGACCTTTCCCGCAGATGTGATCGACTTCGCTCTCTTTGGCGCTGAACCACCGGCTTCCACCCGCTGCTTGGACTGCTGTTTCGTTTCTGGCGTTTAATGGTGGGCCCATGCCTCATCCATGGTGATAAATCGCCGCACAAAATCGGTCGGATTCCTGTTGAATCGGTCTGCACAATGCAGATAAACTTAAATATCAAGAAATTATTTCTGACCTTTAGAAAAGCCAAGAGTGAATTTACCACTGTAATTAAAATAAACAATTACGAATAAATTTTACCAGTATAGAAGAGCAATAACTAAGCATTACTACGAGAAGAAACTAAGCTATCATACTTTTAAGGACTCCGAAGTTAACAACTTATCTATAATAATCCAAATCGTACCCGTTTCATTTACGAAAGACAAAATTAGAAATTCATTAACAGCTTTAAATTACCCTCTACTAAAAATTGCCAGATTTTACAATAAAGACAGATACCCAATTCCACCATATGCAATGAACCTTAGTTGTACCGAACAAGGCAAGAAAATATTTAACCTAACAAAGCTAAATTATAGTATTGTAAAAGGGGAGATAAGAAGAAAATCCAAAGAAATTCCTTAGTGTAAAAAATGCCAGCTGTATGAACACACCCGCAATTACTGACATTCACAAGTACGTTGCGTGAAATGTACAAGCAATCATTTATATAGTGACTGTTCTAAACAGCCTGGAGAAGATCCTCAGTGGAAAGCACCCAGCAAACTAAAAAAACCCGAGAACCAACCACACGATGCACTAAAAAGAATGTAATTGTTATATTAAGATAAATCAGAACAATGTGATCTAGTTATCGATCACAAATAGGTTATACTTCCAAGCAGCAAAAAGATAGATAAGACAGTTTGGCAAACCCAGCACGGCCACATCTGGTGGATAACAAAAATCAGCTGACTACATCTCCACCATACTAAAAAAATAATTTAACTGCTAAACCCCTTTTAGATAAATTAATGCCATTTCTTACAACACTACTTCTAACATTGCGAGACAATGGATTAAAATAATGGTCCTTTAATAAACAACCTAACAGTAATTGGAATGCTAATTGTCTTAAAACTCAATTTTTATAGAATTCATGACACAGCACAATGTAACGTGTATCACTCAGGAAAGTTTAGAATCTCTAGATATTACATTTATCTTAAAAATGGAGAAGCAGTAATCGTATCAGGCAAAGTTGCAATCGTATCAAAAAGAGAATCACATTCTTTTATATGAGTGATCTTCAAAATTTAGAAAGCATTACTATAAAAATACTACTATAAAATAATATCTCTTTAATTATCACACCAACATACAACTCAACGGCTTCTTTAAGATAAAATTGGCAAACTTTTCAATAGCGATGAGCCCACGCTATACTTAAAAAAACTCAATGCAAAGAACATCATATGGGGCTGCCGAGATAGTGACCCCGACGAAATCAAGTTGCATAATATTATGACTGACACAGTATTCTAATATCAGCTTTAGATTATTTCACTTACCTTCCATATAGAGTCTCAATATACAACACTCATCAAACAACACCTTTACTCCTAAACTAGCGTACGGAAAAACAAACCGAAAAAATTTCCATGCAACCCTCAATAAAAACCGATACGGATAAGGCTACTTGAAGCACCCCGAATATAAACGATGCAGTTTGACAATACACATCTACAGTACAAGAAAGTATATAGAAATCTACTACACCATGAAAACATAGGAAAGTTGCGACCATATTAGAACACCCAACCATATACTCAACCTAATTAAACTGAAGAATAGATACCGTAGGGAGTGACAAAGATCTCGTTTACAATACCTCAAAGCGCTATATAACCAGCTATGTCATTTAGTAAAGCAAGAACTAGACAGCTTAAAAATACAAAGGTATAATTCCTACCTTGAAGATATACAACCCAGCGATCCATAGCTATAGTTGGCCACCAAACGACTGTTAAGACAAGCGAACATAATCCATCCGATTATAGCCAATAGCTCCACATAATCTTCCGAAGACAAAAAAGCATACTTATTAGCAACGCATCTCGAACAGGTATTTACACCTAACATAGGAGAACGTAGCAAACACTTTGAGAACCAGGTAACGAGCACAATTGCCAATTTCCAGTTACAAGATAACGCAATAATATCTCCTCCTGTTGAAGAACTCAAACCCTTCATAGCATTATTACCTAAACGTAAGACTCTCGGACCCGACCTAATAACTAATGAAATATTAAAATACCTTACCAAAAAGGAAGTGGCTTATTTAACCACAATCTATAATGTCTGTCTCAGGCTAGGATATTTTCCGATTTCTTGGAGAACTGCAACTATACTCCTCATTATTCAATTATAAGCTTGGATTTCTCCAGGTGGTAGTCAAAAATAAATTTTACTACCATATATGCTTGTGATTAAACAAATAGTTGGCTCTCAGTTAAGACCTATGGTGCTAACATCTTATCTGTTATCTTTGATTGGGTGGGACATGAGAAGAAAAGAAGGAAAAAGAATAAAACTACTGACAAAGAAATGTAAACATAGAAGCAATAAATAATACAAATAGAACACTGCAAATATCTGTTGTATTTAATAAAATTTTTAACTAAGTCAACATGTAATAACTTGCAAAGATAAGAAGAAACAAAAAGGAATATGATAATGTTGAAAGATAAATGAGGTGGGAAATAAAGATATCGAAGGAAAACTAGCTCAAAACGCAGTAAAAGAATAATAGCATTAAAGCAAAAATATAATTTGTTTAATATGTTTAAAAAATTAAAATAATTAAAGAAGCAGCTGGAATATATTAACTTAATATATTTGGAATATTACATACTAGAGCTTGCCCGCCGAAAGGTATTTTTGGCGTCCTAGGGTGACAATTTTTCACTCGACTTTCTTCAAACTTTTGCAAGGTGGGAATGTGTAATTTTTTAATTGGATCGATTTTCTCCCTGGATTGGGAACTTACAATCGAATATCCGCTCAGCGGAAGCAAACTAAATGGCCGTGACAAACGCGCTTTATGCATTCAGCAACGGCCCGATAGCCGCAGTCGCCCAACCATTCGGAAAACTAAAGTAATTATTTTTAAATATAACCAGTACCACTACATTTTAGATGTGTTTTGTAATTTGTCTTGTCGTCGATAATAAAGATTATTATCTACTCTATAAAACCGCAAAAAAGTAACTATGTGTGTTCGTTTGTAACTGACATTGCAACTCCTACAGTTATGAGCCGATTTCAAAGATCAATATTTTATTCGGTTTATGGCTAAACCTCGCATAAAGGTTTCAGATTTTCGATTTAGATCACGGTTGAAACATAAATTATCAATTCGACAGTTTGCGTCACCTATCGGTGTTTAATACACTACGTGGCCAATTTTTGCCGTTAGTAGGTGCTTGTGGCACAACTTTGATTTATGTAAAACCGAATATAACCAAACAAATGTCATCATGCTTAGATATAGCCGATAAAAGAATTATTAACTCGGAACCAAATATTTAATTTGGATTGCCCGTCTTTGGGACTTGCATTTTTACTATTTATTATAACAATTTCTTAGTAAAAAACATTTCTAAAATTAAGGCAGTGCTTTCACATACAAAATACATTTGGAGCATATAATATTAATTACTGAAATAAGCAAATGAGCGGCAGTTAGCATAAAAAGAACTATTTTTTTTTTTTGATCAACTGAACATGATATGTAAGATAAAAACTACAAATATTTATAAGAATATAAAAGCAGTTTAAATTTTTAAAAAATGTGTTTAAAATTAACACAGACTAATAATTCAGATACGACAGTTCATCGTCCGCCTAAGAATTAAAGATTTGGTCTTCATAAATCTCCCATGAAACTACTTTTAATACCAACAATAAAAAGAAAGTGCCATTTAGTGAACATGTTTAAAGGTTTTCTTAGTTTTATATCTTTGATGGTGCTTTATCGCGTGTCAACATTTTCTAAAACAAAAAGTAGATAAAAAGTTTGATGGCTAAAGAAGGATAACACATAAGTATCGTGGTTATAATTAATAGTATATAGAATTAAATATAACTAATACAGAATTTTTTTAACACAAACCAGATGTATACACATAACTGTGCCTTGCCTCAAACCAAAACAAGATTTCTTCTTCTTAAAGTGCCTTATTCATTATTGAATGTTGGCAACAATCGAGGCAAAATTTTGTCTATCTTTAGTGTCTCTTATCAACTCATGTGTACTCATGTGGGTCCAATCTCTAATGTTCTTAAGCCAAGAGCATCTCCTGCGACCTCGCCCTCTTTTGCCTTCAACTTTTCCTTCCATAATGAGCTGTAACGTATTGTATTTGTCATTCCGATATAAATGTCCAAGATAAGCTGTTTTTCTTTTTTTAATAATTAATAGGAGTTCATTTCTTCTATTCATTAGTCTCAGGACCTCTTCGTTTGTGATATGCTCTGTCCAAGATATACGTAGCATTCTTCTAAACACCCAGTACTCAAAAGCTTGTATTCTCTTTTCTGTATTAGCCTTGAGGGTCCACGCTTCAGCACCATATAATAGTATTGAGTATATGTACGAGGCGCATTCATAAAGTAAGGGCCGTTTGCATGTATATAAATAGTGGCGCTTCGAAGCACAGTTTTACCACTGCAGCGCCATCTACTGACTCATTGCGAAGCTACAGCGTCATTTGTTTTGATTCTGAAATTGTATTGTTGTCAGTGAATGCAAAGAACAATGGCCGCGAAAATCGTTGATCCCGCCAAGTGTGAAGTGCGTTCTGTGATTCGTTTCTTATGTGCAAAAGGATCGTCGGCTGCTGAAATTCATCGGGAGTTATGCCTGGTTTACGGACCTACAGTTATGAGTGAAGGAAAGGTTAGACAATGGTGCCGTTATTTTACAAATGGCCGAACAAATGTCCATGACGAAGAGCGGAGTGGCAGGCCCAGTATCCAGACTGATGAAATCGTTTCACAAGTGGACCAAGCACTGCGATCTGATCGTCGATTGACGATTAGTGGCCTGGCTGACAAATTTCCTCAACTTGGACGCACTACTGTTTACAATATTGTCACAGAAAACCTCGCATACAGCAAATTGTGTGCAAGGTGGGTACCAAAATGCTCACCGACCACCACAAAGAGCAAAGAATGTCTAGTGGACGAAAGTTTTGGCCCGTTATCAACAAAATGGAGATGATTTGTTTTCTCACATTGTTACATGGGGACGAGACGTGGGTATCCTACGCCAACCCAGAAACAAAACTGCAATCGATGCAGTGGCGACACTCATCCTCACCAAAACCGAAAAGTTTAAACAAACTCAGTACACAAGTCGAAAATTGATGGCTACAGTTTTTGGGACAAAGACGGTGTTCTTTTGGTTGATTTCATGGAACGTGGGACAACAATTACAGCTGACTGTACTGCGAAACGCTCAAACACTTGAGACGTGCGATCAAAAACAAACGCCGCGAAACTGTCATCTGGCATAATCCTCCTCCACGATAACGCGCGTCCTCACACTGCTCAAAACCATTGGGAACTTACAATCGAATATCCGCTCGGCGGAAGCAAACTAAATGGCCGTGACAAACGCGCTTTATGTATTCAGCAACGGCCCGATAGCCGCAGTCGCCCAACCATTCGGAAAACTAAAGTAATTATTTTTAAATATAACTAGTACCACTACATTTTAGATGTGTTTTGTAATTTGTCTTGTCGTCCCTAATAAAGATTATTATCTACTCTATAAAACCGCAAAAAAGTAACTATGTGTGTTCGTTTGTAACTGACATTGCAACTCCTACAGTTATGAGACGATTTCAAAGATCAATATTTTATTCGGTTTGTGGCTAAACCTCGCATAAAGGTTTCAGATTTTCGATTTAGATCACGGTTGAAAAATAAATTATCAATTCGACAGTTTGCGTCACCTATCGGTGTTTAATACACTACGTGGCCAATTTTTGCCGTTAGTAGGTGCTTGTAGCACAACTTTGATTTATGTAAAACCGAATATAACCAAACAAATGTCATCATGCTTAGACATAGCCGATAAAAGGATTATTAACTCGAAACCAAATATTTAATTTGGATTGCCCGTCTTTGGGACTTGCATTTTTACTATTTATTATAACAATTTCTTAGTAAAAAACATTTCTAAAATTAAGGCAGTGCTTTCACATACAAAATACATTTAGAGCATATAATATTAATTACTGAAATAAGCAAATGAGCGGCAGTTACCATAAAAATAACTATTTTTTTTTTGATCAACTGAACATGATATAATGTAAGATAAAAACTACAAATATTTATAAGAATATAAAAGCAGATTAAATTTTTAAAAAATGTATTTAAAATTAACACAGACTAATAATTCAGATACGACAGTTCATCGTCCGCCTAAGAATTAAAGATTTGGTCTTCATAAATCTCCCATGAAACTACTTTTAATACCAACAATAAAAAGAAAGTGCCATTTAGTGAGCATGTTTAAAGGTTTTCTTAGTTTTATATCTTTGATATTTGATTTTCTAAAACAAAAAGTAGATAAAAAGTTTGATGGCTAAAGAAGGATAACACATAAGTATCGTGGTTATAGTTAATAGTATATAGAATTAAATATAACTAATACAGAATTTTTTTAACACAAACCAGATGTATACACATAACTGTGCCTTGCCTCAAACCAAAACAAGATTTCTTCTTCTTGAAGTGCCTTATTCATTATTGAATGTTGGCAACAATCGAGGCAAAATTTTGTCTATCTTTAGTGTCTCTTATCAACTCATGTGTACTCATGTGGGTCCAATCTCTAATGTTCTTAAGCCAAGAGCATCTCCTGCGACCTCGCCCTCTTTTGCCTTCAACTTTTCCTTCCATAATGAGCTGCAACGTATTGTATTTGTCATTCCGATATAAATGTCCAAGATAAGCTGTTTTTATTTTTTTAATAGTTAATAGGAGTTCATTTCTTCTATTCATTCGTCTCAGGACCTCTTCGTTTTTGATATGCTCTGTCCAAGATATACGTAGCATTCTTCTGAACACCCAGTACTCAAAAGCTTGTATTCTCTTTTCTGTATTAGCCTTGATGGTCCACGCTTCAGCACCATATAATAGTATTGAGTATATGTAGGCCTTAAAATAGCTGTATCTGGTTGTAAGACGAAGACTGCGGTTGGTAAGTAGTTTTTGAGTTTTGGAATGCTGATTTTGCTGTTTCTATTCTTATTTTTATTTCCGTTTCTGGGTCTCCATTTTCTGTCAGCCAGCTTCCAGGTATTTGAATTTTGTACTTTCTCTATTTGTCGATTATATATTATAAGTTGTGTTTGTGCTATTGGTGTTTTGCTGAAAATCATGTATTTTGTCTTTTAGTATTTATCTTTAACCCTATTGCGTCTCCTTCACGGCTTACTGCATCCATCAGTCGTTGTAGTCCTTCTAGGCTATCCGAGATTATTGCGGTGTCGTCAGCGTACCTTATATTATTAAAAAGTTTACCGTTTATTTTTATTCCGTCTTCGGAGTTTTCTAGGGCTTTGACAAAAACTGTTTCTGAATAAATATTAAATAATAGTGGTGAGAGGATGCAACCTTGCCTCACTCCTCTTTTAATTGAGATAGCTTCAATATTTTCATTATCTGTTCTCACTGTGGCGTTTTGGTTCCAGTATAGGCTTCTAATAGCTATTATGTCTTCTTGATCAAGTCCTTTCTCAGTCAATACTGTTAATAGTTCGTCGTGCTTTACACGGTCGAAGGCTTTTTCATAGTCGATGAAGCACACGTAGATATCTTTTTGTTGGTCACGGCATTTTTGTAGCAGAACTGACAGGCTAAATAATGCTTCTCTGGTACCAAACCCTTTTCTAAATCCAAATTGGGAGTCGCTCAGATCTATTTCACATTTCTGATATATCCTGCGGTGTAAAATTTTTAGAAATAACTTGAGAACGTGTCTCATCAAGCTTATGAGTCGAAAATAATCGCATTTATTTGCGTTGGGTTTTTTGGGTATAGTGATAAACTCCGATGTCATCCAATCAGAAGGCATTTTCCCAGTTTGATAGATTGCATTAAAAGATTAGTAAGTAATGTTATGTTTTCTTCATTTAGAAGTTTCAAAATTCGTTATGAATCTGGTCTGGTCCAGCTGCTTTGCCGTTTTAGAATTTCGTATTACGCTTGTTGTTTCACTTTGTAATATATTTGGTGCATGCTCCGTTGTTGTTATATGTTGTTCAGTTCTCACATCTTCAAAGGTCTGTTTTATATATTCTTCCCATACTTGTTTTAGATCTTCTTGGTTTGTGATTAGTTGGTTGTCGTTATTTAACATTTTGTTGTAGTTATATTTCTTAGTCCCTCCTATAGTTTCTTTGATCTTTTTGTGTAGGTTAAAAGTATCGTGTCTCTTTTCTAATTCTTCTATTTCATTGCATTTCTCATTTAGCCATAGTTCCTTCGCTTGCCTTATCTTCTTTTGTATTAGTTTATTTAGTTGTTTATATTGTTGTTGATTTTTGTTTTTGTATGTTCTTCTGTTGTCCATTAACGTTAATATTTCTGATGTCATCCATGGTTTCTTATTTTTGTTACGATTTTGTCCGGTTATGGTATTTTGTACGTTTGTGATTGTTCCAGATAGACTCGATAATCTCTGTGCGGTCTGTATCGTCTACATCAGTAATTACATTATTTATTAACTCGTGTATTCCAATTTCTTTTATATTTTCGTTTAGAGTCTGAGCCAATTGCATGCAGTGGACTGGTTCTTTCAGTTTCTGTAAATCTATTTTCTTGTTATATCGCTTTCGTAGTTTTTTGAGACGTATGTTAATGTATCCTACAACAGGATTATGGTCTGAGCCCACATCACTTCCGGGATATGTTTTAACGCCTGTTAGTCCATTTCTATATCTCTTGTTAATTAGAAGATAATCTATTTGATTTCGTATAATGTGTTCCGGGGTGTGTTGTGGAGACGTCCATGTATAGAGGCGCCTAGGTGGTAACTTGAACCACGTGTTCATGATGATCATGTTTTCTTCTTAGCAAAATTGTATTAGTCGTTCTCCTCTATCGTTTTGTTCGCCCAACCCAAAATTTCCCATAATGTCTTCTACTTTGCCTTGGCCCACTTTGGCATTGAAGTCGCCCATAATAATAGTTACTTCGTCTGTTTTAATGTTTTTTCTTAGTTCATTTATGTGTACGTACAATTGTTCTATTTCTGCATCTGGTTTTTCCATTATCGGGGCATATATTTGGAAGATGTTAATATTCTTTGGTGACGCTTTTAGTTGTAGTAATATTATACGATCTGAAAAGGGTATGCAGTTGATTATAGATTTGTTTATGTCCTTGTTGACTATAATCGCCACACCATTCGGATGATTTGTGTCATTGTTACCTGCATAGTATATGACATGGTCACCAATTTCACTTTTTCCACATCCCGGCCATCTTGTTTCTGATATTCCTAGAATTTCTATGTTTAATCTAGTCATTTCTTGAATTACGTTGTGTGTCTTCCCAGCCATATAAAGGCTCCTTACGTTCCATGTTCCAATTTTAGTGTTTTTTTTCTGTTTTTTATTCACATTTGGGTGGTGCCTATCTTGTTTTAACGTGGGGATTCTTAGCACCCCTTGGTTATTTAAAACCTGCCACGGACTAGGGGCCAAATTCGGGTTTTGTGTTGCCATGATTGTTGGAACTTGAGAAAGTAGCGCAGAAGTTTCTCCTTGCTTTCTGCGCCGCGGTGCTATGACTGGATAGCATTTACATAATGCTTTGCCCATAGGTTTCCGATAATAAGCCTTTAAGGAAGATAATCTTGCAGTAGCCTTATTTCGGTACTAACAACACCGCTGCCTGTTGTCAGCCAGTTTTGGTCCACCCCAGGAATTTGATTTCCATGGTACCCACCATATCTAGTGGGCATTCCCCTATCCGCCACCTGGGGAGGCGCCCGATGGGGGACTGGAAACCCACACAAACAAGATTTAAAAAGTATAAATGTATATTTATTATTTGCAGCTCTCTCCAAGTTATCCCCGATTGGTAATTCATGGGTTGATACAAAAACTGAAATCCTTAGAAAGCAAGCCTCACTTGATTGAACATTTAAAAGTTAACAGTTAACAGTTAAAAGCAACCGTCTAAAAAACACCCAAGATACTTCCAAAAGAAATAAAACTATAAGAAATAGTAAAATGGTGTTACTGAATATCAATATTTTTTAACTATTTGCAACAAATTTTTAAATTTTAACAACAAATTTGTTGGTGGTAAAGTAACATTAATAATACGATGCTCTTACTATTTACTGGAAAACTTGTTTAATTGAAATACAAAAGAAGCCTTTGCTTTTGCAAGTGGCCGTCATAATTGCATCGCCCACCGTATATTGCATTGTTTCAGGCGATCGATTTAACCGAATATAATCGACAAACTCAATTTGCAAGAGTTCAAAAGTTCGCGGAACGAGCTTAATCGAAACAGAGGGCCCCGTTAATGAAATTACCGGCCCAATATTTTCCTTAACAGCATTAAGGTGGCCGCCTCGTTAGTAAAACGTTATCGCGCGTCGTTGCTCTTTTATGCTGCAGCTAAATGTGTTTGCAGCAAACGTTGTCCCCGGCAGATGCGTCAGGATATTGCACCGAGCGCATGTGATAGCGTAACAGGGTTAGCGTCAATGCAAGCATCAAACATCAAATGCACATAATGATCACGTTGGGTTTGCTCTGCGGTTTACGCATGCCAGCCACGAAACCAATTTTGAAGTGGAGGCGCCTCTGTAATTTCATAGAGGCCTAAACGCAGATTAGCAGCGTGTTCGATAGACACGATCTACATATCAGCGATAAATGCGGATCGGTCTAGTCGTCTGCAGCACAGCGTTAAAAACATTAATTTGAGCGTACTACTTTTTAAAAATAAAAATGTTTTAAGTTTCTGCTATAGCTCTATAATATATAAATAATTAGAAACTTTAAGTTTTTAGAGTGTCTGATTTGAAAAAAATAATGTTACGTAATCATTACAGAAAAAAGAACAGCATATATTTAGTATCCTAAAGCATCAGAAGATTATAAATGAGACATTGCTTAAACTTTTAATAAAGTCAGCGGTTATAAAATGATTATTAAATTTTTTAATTAAAAAAAAGTTAAAATGTGTAGCCTACTTCGGCACCTAATTATTATGTTTTAATTAAATCCATTTTCAAAGTATCTGCAGCTGCTTTAAATGAAGAATCGCAAAAAAACTTTAAATTTCTTATTTTAAAACATTTTCAATTAAGATATCGAAAAGTTGTGTTACAACTACTTTTAAAAATGTTGTTAGTTGAATTATTTTTTAAAGAACAATACTGCTGTTTAAATGTAAACATAGTGCGGCCGTATCCATGTGGTGAAGTCGCTAATATGGCTTTCGGTAAAGGCTTGGACTCAAAATACAATTAAACCTTTGGTGGCCATTCAGCAGCAACTACGTGACTAATTTTCGAGGTGTAAAGACGTCAAATTAAATTTATTATAATAAATAATTAATTAATAATTAATAATAAACATTTAGTCACTAAAAATTTAGTTTGTACAATAGAACCAACAAATGGTGCAATTAAACTCAGCTCCGACCATCTATCGCCACATATAACTAAAACAACTGTTAATCCCAATGATTATATCTCAGATGCCAATACATTTTCAAACTTGTATACGTTAGCTATTCCACAAATTCCAAACTGTCAGCAAGCACCTAACTATCAATTCAGCCTTTATTATAAACACTTAATCATAAAACAGGGAAAACAAAAAATAATCCTAAAAACTTTCCACAATCTTACACGTATAAAAAATCAAAGTAAAAACAATGACGCAAGAAAAAATCCCACTCTTTTTAAATAATAAAAAAGAGAAAGATATCCGACAAACAATACAATAAATAGTAGAAGTAGTGAAAGCCAAATCTATCCAATTTTTCCAAAATCTTGGAGTTAAGACAATAAAGACATATACAATCTACAATGCTGAGGTCAAATAAAAATTTGGTTTTCGGAGTCAGCACGGCAGTACTGAACAGGTGCACAGAATAATGGACAAAATATACAAAGATCTGGAAAGAAAAAGATACTATTCTGCGGTGTTTCTAGGCGTAAAGCAAGCCTTTGATAAGGTATGGATGGCATCAAGACATGCTAAAAACTAAGAAACACTTACTTTACCAGCTGTATGAACTTATGAAATCTTACATATCAAATCGGCATTTCTTGCTAAAATACCAAATTGAAACCGCAAACATCAAGCCCATCTCCTCAGGCACAGCGTCTTAGGCCCCACACTATCTTTATTATACACAGCCGACCTGCCTACATCTCGATTAAAAACATCAGCTACTTATTCAGATGATATGGCCATTTTATCCTTACATATTAATCCACAATCGGTATCGAGGTATCTCCAAGTACATTTGAATAAAATTCAATGCTGGACTAGGACATGGCGAATTGGAGTGAATGAAACCAAGTCCCAGCGCGTTACGTTCACAACGAAGAGGGACAACTGTCTACCAGCAACCCTAAACGGACATCAATTTAACCACACTGAATCAACAAAATACTTAGGAACACATCTCGATAGGAAACTAACCTGGAGAACCCACATATTTAACAAGCATAAACAACTTGGTCTACAATTTCGAAAATTATACTGGCTGATTGGAAGAAGATCGAAACTATCTTTAGAAAACAAGCTACTAATATATAAAATGGTTTTTAAACCAGTACGAACTTATACAATTTTTTTATGGGGAACTACGTTCACATCAAATGTAGAAATCATTGAAAGATTTCAAAACAAAGTGCTACGAATAATTGTTAATGCACCGTGGTACGTGGTACCAAATGGTGCGGCCGGAATAAATGGACTGTATAGGTAATTTTAAATTTTAAATGAAGGAACTTGAAACAAATCTAAAGTTAAAACACTAACCTGTGGAAACGGCGCTTTCCCGCAGATATCGGTTCCCTGGTGTTGGTCCTGGGGCTTCCAAAAAAAGGGTATAAGGGTATGGATAAAAGATAGGACAAGTTACCCCAATCTTCACAGCGGAGCCGCACGGCAGCGCCCTTCCTGGTGCAAAGGGTTCCTTCGTTGTTCTTTTCCGAGCCAGTTCCAAGAAAATGGACCGAGTTTTTTAAAAATTCTGCTGCCAATTAAAGCCGCCGGCGAACTCTCGGTTAAAAATGCTCTCGTCTTACGGAAAATTTCTGCCACAAACTGAATTCAAAGAACGACGCCTACAAGAACATAGCCAAAAGGCCAAGCGAAAACAATAAGTGTACAAAACGGCGAAGCGCGAACGAAAAAGGCAAGTGCAAAAGCGAACAAAGCAAAGGCGTAGTGCCAACGAACAAAGGCAAGCGAAGGCTAAGCACGAACGAAAAGGCCTCAAGGCAACGCACGGCCCCCGGCCCATACCGCGGCCTATATATCTGCGCAACGCGTACTCGGACAAATTTGTGGCGATATCTCAAATCCAAAATATATACAAGAGGGAATCAAAATACAGCTGGCCCTATATTAAAAATTCAAAATAAAAGGTAATTTTGAGGTTGGCGCGAATATTCCCCCGCTATTGAAGCCCCCGCCTTCAGTACCAACAACTACTGCGAGGGACGGATCAAACTCCGAAGTTGAACCCAACAAAATTGCAATACAACAAATGCAATAGGCTAATACGCACCAACATGGTCTCTCCAAAATGAAACAAATAAACAACCTGGATAACTATATACAAACAAATGGCGATGAACCACAACAACCACCTTATTAGGAAAGAGTTGGAACAGCTTCACCGTCGATAGAGCAGAAACTCCTCCCCAGGATCAAAACACGAACTACCCGAGGTACGGAACAAATCTCCCATCAAAAGGTGACAAATTTTAGACGAAATTGTTAGGCACTTAACTTGTCAAGTAACTTTGTATCACGTTCTCGTCTGTTAAGCTACACAATACACGGAATTCGCTTACAACTTATCTAAGAAGGCAGTAGACTCCTTATCTATAACACATCGAACCTAAAAACAGCAAGAAAATTATGAACAATGCAATATAACTCAATGACAGTTAACATGTTAGTCAGAACTAGTTAGTAATGCAACATCACTAGGCACTACCAGTAAGTGAAAGATTGCTTTAATTGTGCGATTTTTAGCTGCGCACCAAAAGAGCAGCAATGGGTGTTTTGTCTCTGCAGAACCAATTTTTGACTACTGCTTTGATCGAAACAATTTCAAAATCGTTTTGTCGTTTGGAAAACGTTCAAACACTTAAATCGCCATCGATGCTTATTAAAAGAATAAAAGTGCGAATATCTGTAAGTAAATTCCAATTAGCTTATCAAGTTTAGTTTAACAGAACTACTTTGAGAGAATATAAACATAAACAGACGAAATTATGTACACAAAATACATCAAACATACGTATAAAAACAGACTTACTGCTCATCTAAATAACATTGCGCATCACCTAATGGACGACAACGATGAACTAAAAAAACTAAAAAGGTTTAAACCATCAGAGTTGCCTACGCGGTTTCAATTTTAATTAGTTTAGTTCATTTCAATTTCAATTACAATTAACATAGAATTAGAATTATCACAACATAAATACTATTAAGATTAAGTTAATGTAAGGAGGAGGTTAGCTGAAATCTTTCTTGACACACCTAATTTGTAATCAGCAGTGGTATTGCATTTTACGCTCTAGACATGACAAAATATTTATTGCCCCATTCTATAGGAAAGATAGTATAATAAATGGGGCTAAAAAAACTTTTATTTATCCGATAAGTATAAAAACTTTCACTACTTAAACAAACGCTTCATACAAAATAGCGATGTTTAAACTGGTAGTTTTTATGGATCTGCTTATTTACAAACTACCCAGTTACAAGTAATAAGTAAATGTTATGTAATTTACATGACATAAGGGGGTCCGGCCAATGCCAGTTTCCCCATGATTTCACACTACACCTGGTTGGTTACAAGAATAGATTTTGTGACCATTGTCTTTTCAGTCTTCTGGTGACGGTTTGTTGGTTGCTGAGCTGATCAATGAGATAATTTTTGTCTTAGCAACTTGTTAATATATTGTTTTGTAAGTCGCTGGATTTTGTTCGCTACATATGATATCGCCAAATCGTTGTGTAGAGTTTCATTTATTACATATTCGTTATTGATCTAAGAATCTTCGATTGGCATCTTTATAGTATTTTGGTATAGGAAGCTTTTGCGCAGTTTCACAGTTGGATACAAAATGTCCAAATAGGTTTAGTAATAACTTTATATAAGAGTAATTTGTTAGACAAAGATAGCTGAGATTGTCTGCCAACAAGCCAGTTTATTTGTTTAATATTTAGGTTTATTTGCTTTATTTGGGCTTTGGTATGTATGTGCACTCTATGTTAGTTTCTGGTCCAGATGTAGTCCGAGATTTTGGTCTTCTGGCGTATCAGAGCATCGTTTACTCTGACTTGTGGGCAAACAGTACGCCTGTTGGTGAACGTGACATGAGCAGATTTGTCACTATTTACTGCTATTCGCTATTTGTAAAACCAATCTTGCAGAGTGTCTAGATGGGTTTGTAAATGAGCTTCCGCTGTTCATGGTCTTTTATGTGGCTGAGAGGATAGCCATGTAATTAGCAAACATGGCTATTGAGGTATTGGTTGTGGTTGGTGTGTCAGATGTGTAGAGTAAATAGAGTAACGGACCAAGTACACTTCCCTGTGGCACTTTTTAGGCACCTTTTAGGTACAACTGGCTTGAAAAGTGTAGTTTAATCTTGTGTAGCACACCCTCATGCCATACCTTATCGAAAGCCTGCTTAATGTCTAAAAATGCGGCCATGTATATACTCTCTACGGTATGAAAAACATTCCTATGGCTTTGGTGAGTTGTCGAATGATGTTATCAGAAGCCGAATTGATAAGATGGGATGATACTATCGAAGTCTACAGTTGCTTGAATTCTTTTGAAAAGCAGTTTTTTGAAAATGTTGTACAGTAAGGGCAGAAGACTGATTAGTCTATAGAAGGAAGGTTATGTGGGTGGTTCCAATGAGTAGAAAAGTAGCGCAATTGTAGAATGCTATTGAAAATTATGGAAAGCAACACTACAGCTTTACGAGGAAGATTTTGTAACACTTCAAATGCTCGGCGAAGGTATCAACTTTTTTTATTTCAGATTTGGTCCAGTTACCGTCAAGCTTTGTGATTGAGGGTATCATACCTATAGATCGTTTAAACTTTTTCATTGCTTTTCTTATAATTTGGTCATCTGGCAAAAGTTGCGTGACGTATATTTTGAATGTGTCATTCCGTTCTCCAATTAGTGAATTGTGAATCTGGTGAGTCTATTGTATGAGGTTTCATCATGTCTGTTTTCAGTTCGTTACCACTTCTTCTGTACTCTGCGTTTTTCAGCAACGAGGTCTCGTATATAACGGGGAATGTTAGTAGCTTTTGAATGGTTGGTTGTTGTATTAGGCGTAGCTTACCAGGCAGCATTTTGTATCTTTGTTGTTAGATGTTGGATTGCTTCGTTGAGATCTTGAGCGTCTTTGATTTGTTTAGAAAGAGTAATTTCATTTTCCAGTAGACTTCGAAACGATCCCAATTGGTGTGTTCGGTGTAGAGTTTTGGGGGGAGTTTTTTGCTATAACGACTGTTTTGTTTAGGGTAATGGCAACTAGGATATGATCGGTGGATAAATAATAATTAGATTCAGTCTGGGTGGAAGTATTTTCTATTCCAAGAGTTACAGCAAAATCGTCAGATGTGGCAATTTATTTGCATCGGTGGGCCAATGTGTGGTTCTCCGGTTGAAAGACATAAACTGATATTAAAAGACATTTTACTTGTACAAACTATTAGGAGTATTAGAAATTTTTTTATTTTTAAGTTTTTGTGTAGTGATATAATTTTGATACATTAACTTAATAAAATTGAGTCATAAAAATAATGACCTGATGTTCTTAGATCGGCTCCATGCAACAAAGATCACATAGCAAAAATTTAGAAATTTTAGATGTTATATTTAGGCTTCTATACCTCAAAGAGAAGCCTAATAAAATTGGTGCGGACATCTGTCTGTCCGTCGCGACATTCTACTCATGAACTACTGAATCTAAAGGCATAAGGGGGGTATCATTCAAAAGCCTATGGCCTACCGGGTTCACATCCGCGAGTTGGCATAGGTGGGATGTCCTACAACAATGTAAACAGAGTATTTTTTATTTCTGTCATTTCTGAGATTTGTCATGCCTTATAATTTTTGATTTGTGATAGATAGAGACATGACGTTTTCAGTATTCAACTAAGGGCAATAAGTCAAGTCCAGATGCCAAAAATCAGCCTGATCGAAAAATCTCGATGCCGGACTGGAAGTGGCCGCAAATTTTTGTTTATGTATAGAAGCCTCGGACATTCGTGGAAAAGGAGTTGCACGTCCGTACTTGTTTCTTCTTAAATGGTTTCATGCTACCATATACTTTTAAGGCATTTATTGCTTTTTCCGTGCACTATTCTGTCTTTTGTTTCGCGTGTCTTGTTTTATTCTCACTTAAGTATTCATATATCGTTACTCTTTCATAATTTTCTAATTCAAGGCTATCTGATGTTTCTTCTATACTCAAGTATTTTGTTGAATTCACTTTATAGTTAAAACCTATTTTCTCAAACCCGTATTTTATTTTGAGTCCTATATTCTAAGTTTTCTTTATTTTGTGTTAACAAAATCTGATCGTCGAATGATTGAAGGATGTACATAATTTTATTATTTCATGCTATGGTTATGCCAGCACTTTTCTTTTTTCAGTTTTTTAAGATGTTTCACGTATGTTTTCAATACAGTATGAGATAGGCAACATAAAAATTTATATTGCGCTAAAACATTTCCGCATTATAAACAAGAATATTACTAACGGAATTAACACACTGTTTAAAATTTTGCTTTAACTCTTTCATATTGTTACTAGTCCATTTATATAAATCGCCTGTGGTGTTTTTTCAAAATAAGGAAATTTAATAGCGATGTTAATGGTAATCACCGTACCATTTCGTTGGTCTTTAGACAATTGATTTTAAAATTAATGATCAACAGTTCCGAGACGATTATTATGACTTACTTAAAAAAATTGTTGGTTACAGATAAGGTACCAATCACAAACACCGAAGTGTTCCTGGTTTTGGACATCGACCATACGTTGGAGATTAACGTCGGACCACCAATGTTCGTTGTACAAGTCAAAAATCGTTAATATGTGCTTAACTTCCGAAAATAATATTTTTATATAATAATTAAATTAGCCGCGTTTGTTGCAAATACCAATTATAAAATTCTAGGTGTTGTTCAAGATCTGTTGGCTGGAGTTGTTTATTTTTATTTTATATAGTTTGCAATTGTGTTTTTTTTAATGTTCATCGCTGTGTTATATCGTATTTGTCTTCAATGACTTGAAATCACAAGAATTACAAGTAGCATTCCAGTAACATCTGTGTCAACAATCCCAACACCTTAAATATCTTTCTCTTGCAGTTTTGGAGTCGCGTTTCTTTGAACAAGTGAAGCAATCATTTTAGGCGTGCAAGAAAAGGAGTTTGTCGGAAGATTAGCGAATAGACGATCTGGCACGTAACTGCGCAAAAATCTTCATTCTTGCAGAGATCGCGGCCAAAAGGCCATATTCCAGTATTCCTGAAGCTGCTGATAATGTAGCTCATGCTGAATGACTAAGAATAAGCTTTTTCAAAGAACTGTGCTACGTCATAAATAGTAATATGACCGATTAGGGTTGCTCATCATCCAACTGCTGCATTCAGAATTATAATAGTTTTTAGTCATTTGTATACGGATACGTCCAGTGGCTGCAGTTTTGAAGACGTGTGAGGAGCGATGGTGACTATGTAGATATTGTTTTTGCGGCCAAACTTAATGAGTTTAATTAGTTAATCTTATGGTTATCATAACTCACCACTATCGGCTACTCTGACGTGGGGAAAGCTTGAGTTGCAAAATGCTTTATAAGTAAAATTTTTGTTCATCAATTATCACTATTTATCATTTGTATCTCGAAATTAACTTGAGAAAAAATCAAGTAAGGTGATATTTTGTTTCCAGCAGCGCCAATAAAGCAACAGGCTGTAATCAGAACACCTCGCTCAGCCGAAGTCGCTTGACCAACTTGTTTATCTTTTGTCTTAACAATAAAGTTTGGAGACTCGTGTGCGGAAATTAGACCAGTTTCATTCAGATTGAGCACTTTATAGGCTTTAACTTTTGTCTAAATTATTAAAGAATTTGTTTACCGTCGTTCTACTGAAGTTGCTCTGCCAGGACTAGTGGCTTCCGGTTTACGAACTGGCAAATCGGGCCAACGTTTCTTAAACCTTTTTAACCAATCCTCTTCTACTGCCTGTTTCTTATTCTATGACTCAGGTTAATTTAAATAATTTTCTACCAAAGTAGGTTTTGTTTGCTTTTATCTTTGAATTGTTTCTCCAAATCATAACTGAAGAGCTTATTAACAACGTAGCTATTTTTGGGGATGTCTTGTTGCTTTATGTATCTCCAAAGAGTAGTGAGACACAAACCAAATTTAGCAGCTGTTTTTCGTAGTTATTTTGTATCTTTAAAGGCTTTAAGAGCTGCCCTCATTGTATTAGGTGTGAAATTGCCTTTTGTTCATTCTTTCCCTTTTTGTGTGTTTGACATTTTCTGGAATTAAGAAATATTATGTATTATCAGGAAAGTGGTAACGGGTAGACATTCTGTAATTCCAATAGAGAATAAATCTACTTCAAAGAAGCGACCCTACCAACGCACGCCTCAACTCTTCTCCACCTCCTAACAACTAAAAAAAGTCGTGTCTTAATTCTACCCATAATCTACAAACTCTTATCCTTCATACACACT
This sequence comes from Sinelater perroti, assembly GCA_036346155.1. Classification (NCBI taxonomy): domain Eukaryota; kingdom Metazoa; phylum Arthropoda; class Insecta; order Coleoptera; family Elateridae; genus Sinelater; species Sinelater perroti. Next base: position 4,162,024 of record JARFIY010000329.1, on the reverse strand, counting down.
ATCTACTCGCCAACCTGTTCGGAACAAAATCTCCCTTAAAATGCGAAATTGTAAAACATTTAAGGAAGACCTATGTCCTGCAGTGGACTCCAATAGCTGTGTGATGATGATGATGATGTGACAGGTAAGTTAAGCATGTTGGGGATAATGCACCAGGAGACAATACATCAGTGAACACAGTGCACCACTGGATCATAATCCTCTAATGCATTTTCCCCACAGCGCTACAACAAATCAAAACTTCTTAAAATAATTGTTCTGATATGTACAATCTTTATCAAAAGTCTGGGCTTCATTTAGAGGTACGGTAGTACACAGTTTCATTTTTCTCTAGACTTTTCATAATATTGTCGATAATTCTTGGTTTTTGCTCTAAAGTTGAGTAGCGCTCTCGGAAATGAAATTGATAGTTTGGCATACTTGTCAATGTTTTTTTTTAATTCTTCTCATCAAAGTTTTTTAAAGATCTTAGATAAAATAGAAGGGTAAATGGAAAATATAATCTTGTTTCATTAGCTAGTTTTCCTGACTTGAACACCATAATAATGTAAGCAAATTTCCAGCTAATATGATAATGTCGGTACACTATTATATGTGATTATAATCCTACTGCTTTTCTTAATAAATATTAAAGAATTTTACCTAAAATAAGGTTAAAACTTAAATGTTGATAGAGAAGACAACGCTTTGATTGGGAGTAACATTTGGAAGAGCACGCCAAGAAAATCCTCAATAAAATTGCCAATGCAATTAATGTTTAATCTGAGTATTGTAAGTACTTTGACAAAATGTGTTGCAAAAGTATTTTTTTTAGCCCAACCTCTGTCCGACTTTTTTTAATAGAGGGTATTACAATTTTTAACCTTTTAAAACTTTTTGCTGTCTTCCATATCTTTTCCATATCATCTGTAGATTGTGAGTTTATATAATGTTTAAATATCGTATTGTTAGCTTTGAAAATAGTTTTGTACAACTTTCTTTTTAGCTTGTATATTAGTTTGTCTTTATTGTTTAGGGACTTTTGCTGTATACTTACTTCATGCTGCTTGCTTTGTAAACGTCAACTTTGATTATAAAGGGGTATATTACAATATCTCTTTGCTTCTTGTTGTTTTTTAGGAGTTAATCACCATACAATCTCTTAGTTTATCAGCCTCTTTAATTAATAAGTTTTTAATGTATCTAATTTTTGGAAAATAATTTAGCCTTATTGATTAGTGTTGGTATGTGTCCTTTATTTATAATATACGTATTTATTGTCGCAATTACTGGGATAATATAAAAGATAATTCAGCGTGTAGATAGTTTGTTGTAATATTTTTTGTAAAAAATCTAATATGTCGGACAATTTATTATGGTTTATCATCCAACAAGATAGATCATCAGTCCATATACAATTGCTGTTAAATTTTTTGATAGACTATGATGAGTTTTTCCTTTATATGTTAACAATGTTGCTCCTTAAATTGTATTTTTAGCATTAAAATATTTTCCTATCTAAGTCCAAGTGATGCAAAAAAAATAACATATCCTTCTTTAGGTATGTCATATCTAGGTAGACAATAGGGAGAAGATTTTCAAGGACTAAAGCTTAGTGTTTACTTTAATATTGACTGATTGTATTTTGTTTGTCTATTGGTAAATAAACTGGTAATAGACTATTGAATTGCTACACTACCTTGTGTCATAATAAATTATCTGGTAGATCTTATAATATGGTGTTTTAAAAATTGTTCTAGAGATAAAACATGTTTTTGAAATTAGAGAGATATCTATTTTTTGTAAGTAAAGGAAATTTTCCATCTGTAATTTATGATTTAATAAACCATTCCAGGAAACTATTCGTACAGTATGTTCCATTACCGTGCTAATTTATTAATTAATGTACTGATCATATTTAATATTGTGCTGTTTTATCTATGTTACCTATGTTTTTTCTTTAATCAATTTATAAATCGTAAGCTTTGTATTTAGAAGATCCTTTTGCTATTATCGTCTGCCGCTTTTTTTCTATTATTCTTAATTTTTCTAAACATTAAGTGAATATAGTCGCATTGTTTGCATGTAGAATCAGCCGTACAACAAAAATCTGACTGTAAATTTTAAGAAAAAATCATTTATTCCTGTTTTGTTTTAAAAAATATTATTGCATAACAAACTAATTTTGTTTTTATTTTGGCTCTAGAAAAGCGCAGTTATCCCTACGTCGACTCCAAGGCATATATATTTCAGCACTTCACGTCTTCGAGGCCCATGACTTCCTTGCCCTTATAGGCTTGTATTTTGTATATATGTAGCTTTTCAAGAGAGCCGTGGTAGCTTAGTGGATAGATCGCTAGACTACGAAACCAAGAGTTGCGGGTTCGAATCCCGCTCTCGCCAATTCGATCGCTGGCATTTTTACGGCCCAGCTCGACTCAGGCTGCAATAAATGAGTACCTGGAGGTCAAACTCTGGGGTAATAATAGGCGGTCGGTACGTAGCGCTGGCCACGTTACTACCCTTGTGTACCGTAGGCTCTAGACTGTAACAGATCTATCCTGTTACGACCCCAAAGGGCCTTCGAGGCCTATTACGGGGAACTATTATTATTATTATTATGTAGCTTTTCCATACTCTCCTGCCTTGGGGTTTTTGTTTCCATCTTTCTACTCCAGCCTCTTTTAAATCTTTTATTACTGCTTTCAGCCATTTCTTCTTTGGTCTACCTCTCTTTCTCTTCCCTCCTTGGCTAGTAGCACTTTTTTAGAATTCTATTTGGCTGCATTCTTTCCATATGTTTCAACCACCTGACTCTTTGGGCTCTAATTTTTTGTTTTATTATTGGTTTTCCATAAGTTTCTATTATTTCTTTATTAGTTTGCCGTTTCCAGTTCCCTTCGTTACCCCTGATTCCTTCATAAACATTCTTCAACGTCTTCTCTCCCAGGCTTCTAATTTGTGTGGTTTCTTTTTGTTCGTTATACACAATTCATCACCGTACAGGACAGCGGGGCAACCGTGTCTTGGCTGCCAGAACAATTTTTTTAATGCTTCGGTTGCTTTACTTTCTTGTTCTCTTCTCTATTTCTATTTTTTCTTCACTTTTATTGGTTACTGTCATTGCTAAGTGTTCAAGTTACCTTATTTCTTAGAAATAGTACGACTTTCCCTCTGTTATAATAACTTGTAAGTGTTGACCTTCTCTTACTACTTGTCCACTTATTATTTTCATATAATTTGTTTTGTCGAGTTCACCTGCAACCCATATTCGTTTGCTTTCCTTTCTAAGTTTCTAAATACTGTTTTTAGTTCCTCTACCGATCTGCTGATTAGCGCCACGTCATCTGCAAAGGCAATGCATTTGTGCCTACTTTGATATATAAACTCTGTTATTTTAATCTGACTTCGAGTACTACATTGAAGAGGGTGGTGATTAGTAGATTCTCGTCTCAGACCCGACTCCATTCCAAACTTTCTCAGAAAGGTTCCTTCTGCTACTACTTTGCTTTTCGAATTATTCAGCGTTATACAAACCAGTCAAATCATTTTCTTAGAAAATTCAAATGTTTTCATTGTATCATCTATTTTTTCCTTATAATTCTATCGTACGCTTGTCGAAAAGTCAATAAACATAATGGGCAGCGGTAAACCTTGTTCGTGACTTGTCGCTTGTATTTGCTTTAGTACAAAGATTTGATCTGTTGTGGATCGCCCTTCTCTAAATCTCCCTTGGTACTCCCCATTGACTCTTTTTATGTCCTCTTCTATTCTGCTTCTTATAGTCCTCGCCATAATTTTGTTTGTTATGTCTAGCAATGTAATTCCTCTGAAATTACTACATATGGTGGTACCCCCTTTTTTATGTATGGGATAGATAACTGCTCTACTCCACCTGTTTGGCATTCGTTCGCATTTTCATGCTTTCTTTATTATATCTGTTAACCATGTCAATAACAGTAAACCTCATTCTTTTTAGAATTCTGCTGGTATGCAGTTTTCCACGAAATTTTTGTTACTTGCTAATTTAACGATTATTCCTTCTATTTACTGTTGTGTTGGCTCTCTTATCTTTTTTCTTTTTCTTCTATCTTTTTATATTTGTGAAATTCATTGGTCCTTCTTCCTTGTTTGTTCCCAATAGCTTTTCAAAATATTGCGCCACAAAGAAAATTTAAAAAAAATTGAAATTAACAGCAACGATACTTTTAGTGTAGTTCAAGTGTTTGACCATTTTTGTTAAAAGTAAAAGAATCTTCTAACTAAATATATTCATAGCTCAACAAGCAAATTATTTAAATTTCACCAAATGTTAAACCACAATACTTTCCATTTGGGGAATTTCTAATCCATGTAAGAAATAAATAATAACATCGGCAAGTGTCTTCCACCCGTGTAGTAGGAAAGTATTTGTACCCATTACTAAGCTGGATTTTTCTGGAAGCTATATGTTAACAAAACTGTACGATATCAACATAACTGTATCTGCTAACAAACAGAATATTATCGGTAAAACTTAGACACATGTTTTTGATGTACAGTATGGTATATTATAATCTAGGTAGATAGCATCCTTATAATAAGACTAAAGTAAGAACCGCCACAAAACCTTTATCTAATATAAGACCAAATAAAACACATTAATGCTACTTTAATACTTATAATAATTACTAACACAAATAACATTTTTATTATTGTTAAAGTGGCGGGTAATAAATATTAAGAAGTGTCTAAAACAATAAAGTATATAAAAATACCATAAAAACAAAAATTAAATTACTAAACTTTAAATATTTAATATCGTAAATCCCACGGCCATTCTAACACTAAATAACAAAATTGTACGTAAAAATATAATAATCTTATTATATAAACAATAAACCATGACTTAAAAATATTATAACCAGCTTTTATTTCTTCCTAAAAATCGTACATGCAATAATATCACGTTATTTCAAAAATAAAACAATTTATGCTCCGCAGTCACGAATGCAATAATTTTCGCTAATGTAACGGTTTTGATATCTATATAAACGCAACATTTTCCTTTAATCTAAATTCCTAAAATATTCAAATTTAGTACTTTACCGTAATCGGCCATTAACATTTTTATTACGATATTTCCGATTGCGCTTTCAATTAACTTTATTTGAGGTAAAAATATAGCCCTAGTATTTTTCTATAGTAACCAGGATGTACCTTCCAATACTTTGTTTAATTTTTGTGAGCATACTACTTCTGCCGGAAAGCACCCAAGTAGTATTAATGTAATGAAATATACTATATTATATATTCGGGGCAAATCTCATATTTATATTATATAAATAGCAGCTTTATTACTTTATTTCTTCATTTTATTTTTCTCTTTATTCTGGTTCTTGCTAGAGGGCTCGTTAATACATTTTTAAAAAGGCGTTTCTTTGCGATCCTCATTAAGTGTCTCATTTATTTTATTCTCGGCGCTGTGACTATGTTAATTAAGTCTGGTTCTGTACAAGTGCTTTATTTAATGATTAGTTTTCCTTTCCAAACTATTCATTACCTTTTTTACCAAATATTTTCTTAATTATTTTCCTCTTCCGTATTCTCAACATTTTCTGATTCTTTTTTCCTAAAAGCCACACTTAACTTTGTGTATCACTACTTTTCTCACCACAGTTTTGTAAATTCGCACTTTAATTGATCGTGACATCGCCTTAATTGCAAAAATTTGGTTTTACACTACTACAAACAAAAGTTTTTTCTACTTTTTCGAATATTACCTCTTATTTGATGTTTTGACTTTTATTTCTCGAAGTAGGTGCAATTGGTCTATAAGAGGAGGGGATCCCGCCGCCTGCTAATGCAGACACTGCCCCAGAGAGGGGGAGGGCATTTCCCGCTATTGGTAGTCAGGAGTTAGAAAATCTAGAAAGTCTACCAAGGAAACAGTAGACTCAACCTAATTGGCAAGATACAAAAATGTAATTCTCTTAGTGATAACTACTTAAAGAAGAGAAAACTAGAGGACACTTATAGGCAGGAGAAGGATCAGTCCTATACAAAAGTAGAGTGCTCGGAAGTATTCACTCTATTGGAAACAATAGAGGCAATGACAAAAACCTGTACGGATCTGGAAAAAGATATTCAAATCACGTACAACCCAAAACGAAGTTTCGTTGACCTAGTGACAAAATTTTAAAAAAAAATCCGTATTTCATCTAGAGATGGTGAAAACTTGGCTAGACCAACATAGGTATGAGCTCGTTAAAAAAATGATGCATGATGTGGACACGCAAACCTCTGAAGACATGAAATATACGAATGCTAACAGTCAAACACAAAAACAAACCCAGTACACTACAGTCGGCTATCTGGATAATATAAACTCTAATAAAAAGTCTGAAGAAACAAGAAAGTGGGCCTCGGACAACTTTACCTTCTCAAGTCTAGAAAGAAGGATTAGAAACGCAATATAAGCTCAAGGTAACGTTGATAAAGTGGTCTTTCTAGAAGCTGACGATCTCCATATCACGGAGGGAATCCAAAAAATGTACTGCTATGTTTACCTGGAACTTAGAGAAATTAGAGGAGAGTTTAAAACACTGCAATAAATCACGCTAGTGAAAACAAGAAGCCACAAAAGAGACAAAAACAAAAAAAAAGACTATACATAGCTGAATTAGACTCTAATGAAGAAAAGGTGTGATTACACCTAAAAAGGCTTCAAGATGAGACGACAGGCGGGGAATGGCAATCCATCATATATCTAATGAAGGACTAAAAAGGATGATAACAGCAGTATTCAAAAACAGCTACACAGTCTGTATTTACACGATCCGGAAAAAGTCATGAAGGATGAAGAGAAGTTAGGAGTTAGAAAACCAAAAACAAAAAACATCTACGCCCTGATATTGGATGCAGGCAAAAAAGACTACAACTAAACAGTTAAGAAAATAAAACAATTGATGGCTAAGAAAGACTCAAGGAGTGCCATTAGAGAAATCAGGCGGACCAGGCAAGGGTAGGTGTTAATTACACTAGACAAAGATGATAAATGCACTGAAGACCATTAAGTTGAGTATGGGTGAGATAAAGAATGAGGATGTGGAAAACACGGTAAAAATAATAAACCCTGAAGAGAGATTGGAAAAGAAAGCTTTTCATATAAGAAGAATAGACATTAGATCGGGTTGTAAAAAAGTCAAATCCGCGATAAAGATTAAAATGGGTAAACTTACACCCAGCGAACTATAATTAGGCCCGTTGCGAGAAAACATGGGAAGAATGCAGGCCATAACTATTAAGCTATCGAATGAGAAAACGAATATCCTTTTCAAAAATCAAGAATCTCCAAATCGGACTGCTAAGAGTAGAGGTAGAAAAAAGAATGAAGGTTTAAAGGTGCTTTAGATGCTGAGGCTAACCACATAACCACAAAGTTAAAAACTGTAAAGGAGAATATCGCACAAAAATGTACTTCAGATACGGCGGGATAGACCATGCGGCACTTATAAAGGACATACTGGAGGAACTGCTAAATGCAAAATTTTTAGAGATACGCTGGCTGCGTCAAAAAAAAAACCGGGAACCCAAACAACATCCTGGGAAGAGCAACAATAAAGATCTTAGAACTGAATATGAATAGCTGCGGATCTGAGTTATTGAATAAGAAGATATAGATATACTGATAGGGCAAGAGCCCAATCAAAAAAGAGTGGATAAATGCAGAAGACTTGATAGTCCTATACGAGGGAAACGAACCTACCTTTTCATCTAGTAATGGCGAATCGGTGATTGACGTTACTATTTCTACTTCTAAGATAAGCAGACGCGTAAAAGCATGGCAGGTTAGGGACGATGAAGAAAACTTAAGCGACCACAGAACCATAAGTTTTTGCTTAGACACAAGGACACCATCTACTAAAAAAACTCCAGTACACATACGATGGCAAATAAACCCTCAGGGACTAAAAAAAAAACTAGACGATTTTTATGAAAATTTAGGACCGATTCGACATACGGATGGAAACGCAACTGTTTTCCAACTGATGGACGACATTAAAAAAGAATGTAACAAGTATACTGGTGGGCATCAGAGATTATGAACAAAAGAAGGGAGCGTATCGCGGCTAGAAAACGGACACTTCGCACACGAAAATACTTTGGTAGCGATAAAAAGCGCGTAACTACAAAAGCATACGATATAGCTAAACAAGAATTGAAAAAAGAAATAAGACAGAAAAATATCCAAATGTAGAGCCAACTCTGCGACGACCCGCAAAATAAGGTATGGAGGAAAGCATATCAAATGGTGACGGGCAAGATGCGTCTTCGACCGAAGACGGTACTGACAGAAGATGAAACAAGAAAATAAATAGAAAAACTATTCCCTCCGCACCTCCTTATTGCGTGGAAAAGGGTTAATAACTTTCATATCCCGGAGAATAAGATAAAAGAAATAACTTGGATAATAGGCCAAATTAAAGCAAAAAAGGCACCAGGAGCAAATGGCATACTTTCAGCTGTCGTGAAAACTGTAGGTACAAAAAGACGAGAACAAATTTGTGAAATCTTTAATAAATACTTTTCACAGACAATCTTCTCAAAGATATTAAAGAGAGACAGGCTTGTCTTAATCGAAAAGCCCGGACACGTTTCTGCAGCAACAAAAAATTTTAGACCCCTAGATGTTTGGGGGAAGATGTAGGAGAACATCATAAAACGACGGCTGGAAGCCGAGCTGTTAGAGGGAGATATTCTTCACAACAACCAGTATGGCTTCAGGAAAGGAATATTTACAATTGACACGCTTAAAAAGGTTATGGTGACCCTAGATTAAATCAGAGAAAAGGGCCATACGAACCATAATTCTGCGTTTTGGTCACACTGGACATCAAAAATGCATTCAATTCAGCATCGTGGACCGGCATCGTAAAAGCAATAGAAAAAAACTGAATTAGTACGCACCTAATCGAAATAATAAAAGACTACTTGAGCTAACGCAGTATCCTCACTTAGTAAGACAGCAAATTTAATGTCTTATTCAGGGTCCCACAGGGATCTGTACTGGGACCAATACTGTGGAATATTTTCTACTAGCAGATTTTGAACTCGACGTAGGAAAAGAAGCAGAGACGGTAGACTACCTAGACAGACGATCTTGTAGCCATCGTGCGTGCGAAAAGTGCATCCCTACTGGAGGACCTGACCACAAACGCCACAGCAACCATATCAGGAAAGATGAAACAAATGGGCATTTCTCTGGTAGCCCAAAAGACGGAGATACTTATCTTAGTCAGCGGACGCAAACTGGAGGAGATAGAAATAAAGGTAGAAAGAACCAGAATACGAAGCCAAGCTGTCTTAAAGTACATGAGGATTTACATAGACCATAATCTAAGGATAACTATGCATGTAACAAAGACCTATGCAAAAGTCTCTACCATGGCAGGCACCTTAGCTAGAATAATGCCCTACAGCGGCGGACCGAAGATCGGCAAACGTCAACAACAACTGCAATATCGATAATACTGTACGGCACGCCTGCTCGACACAGAGCTACAAAATATACACTGCCGTGACCTCCTAGATAGACTAAATAGAATAATAGCGATTCGCACTGTATGGTGCCAACGGAAGCGGTATTAGCCATGACGCGAATGATAGTGATTGAAATCTTGACACAAGAACGATTAGAGACTCATAGAAGAGGTGTGGAGTACAAAAGACTAGCAAGGCAGGCATCTATAGAAAAGTGGAAGACAAGATGGGAGCAATGCAATGGATGGACCAAATCGTTCATACCAGACGTAGAAAGCTGACATTGCCAGAAGTGGGGAGACTTTGATCACTTCGTCTCACAGGCCTTGACAAGGCATGGGATGTTCTTTGTGTACCTGTATAGAATTGGTAAACGAGACAATAAAGATTGCTGGCACTGAGGCGAAAGAGATACGGCAGAGCATACCATATTTCACTGCAATAGGTCGGACAAGGAACGAGGAGTAGCAAATAGGAAGTGTGGCACAAACCTGACGAGCGAAAATGTCGGCACGGTTATGCTCAACAGTAAGGAGGAAAAGGCGGCGGTGACAGAAATGCTTGGATGTATAATGAATACGAAAGCTGAAGAGGATAAAACAATGTAACGGGCGCACTCACCCTAATGTACTATAATACTTTCTGGTGGTTCTGGGGTGGCTTCACACACAAATCGCCCTAGAAGAGGTTTTTGGCCGGTAAGGATCCGACAGTATCGCGGGTTGATACATTGTAAGATCTAAGTCTTCTCTCCACAAAAAAAATGCTACTCCAACCTGCATACAGTCAAGATCTGGCTGTGCCAAACTTTTTGTTTCTCTGACTTTTTCGAACAATTTCGAAACTGTTAAAAAAGTGCACAATACCGTGTCTTGTGGTCTGAAAGCCTTTTTAATTTAAGATTTTCAAGCGAGTTCAAGTATTTTGTTTTAAGGAATATTAAATTGTATATAAACATACCTTCAATTAAACGAATTTTCTCATTACGTTTTGAACATACCTTGTATAGTACAATTTTTGTTTTGTTGTGAATTTTTTCACAATATTCTGAGAAAGCCATAGATTACTATCCTTAAATTTTTTATTAATTATTTTTAGTTATCTGCTTTCCGTCCTGTATATTAATTTAAAAAGAATACCAGAAATCTCTATAGAATGAACTTTACGATTTACTTCCGTTAAACAAAATTGTGCCATTATTATTTGATGAATCTATAATAGAGCAAGCTTAATAAGAAGTTAATAAGTCAGACAAATTTAATTATCAAAGCCATTACATATGTTTAAGAATTCTTGTTAAAAACTAGCGCTTACATCAAAAACCGGATTAATTTCTAAAGTCAGGCTTCTGTTTTTCACAAATAGTAACCAAAACGAAAACTTTTTTCACATTTTAACTGCATTTAAACCAAACATTCTCAAACACATAATTTTTGCTATTTCTATACAAACAGTCTTTCTTATTGTCATTAGTAAAAATCTTTACTTTTATTTCTTATCATTCATGCAAACTTTCTTTGCGTAATTTATTATTTTTGTGAGATTTACGGGAGTTGCTTATCAGTGTATCTGGGAACTTGTTGCCTCTTCCAATAAGTAATTTTGTTTTGCTTTAAGTTTTACGAATATAACCCAGGAAACTTTGTTTTATCGTCAACTTGCGTTCAAGGATGCTAACCCCATTTTCAGCACTTATTGGGAGTTTTGTTGCTTGCCATTAGGGCACGTAGTCGACCCGTTTTCTAAAGTATTCTAGCAGGCTTACCAACTTTTCATTGTTTAATGGCCCGGTAAATTGTAAAAGTTATTGTATTTTTATGTTCCTATTTTAATTTTAATATTCCTAGGTTTTATTATTACACACAAACTACACTTTTAAAACAATATTAGGTTATAATTAGTTTATAGGTAATTCCGACAATTGCCAACAATATTTATTGATATCACTTAAGCCAAAGAATTAATTTTTTTCAAACCCTTAACCAATTACACAGCCCCACAAAAAAAATTCGAAAAACAGTACCAGAACCTAGACCAGTCTTACTATACGTTTTTGGAGTCGCTGAATCCAAAGGTCAGTTTTGCTCCATCACGTCAGGATTTTTCATAACCTTAAAAATTGAGCCCAAAAACTCCATAAATCGGGAAATCATTAATCCCCGAGCATTTTAATTCCAAAAATCCTATAACCCTTAACCCCGTTATCCCACAACTTCGTGAACCTAAAAACCCCATAATCCCAAAACCCGACTAACAACAGAGATACGCATCTCTGCTGCCGGAAAATCGCAGTAAATGGGCTGTTGGTCAAAGTATCGTAAACTCCACCATGTTACAACCCCATGACCCCTTAACCCTTAACCCCACATCCCCGTAAACCCAAAAACCCCATAACACCATAACCTCAAAACCCGACCAGCAACAGAGATACGTTTTTGAGGTACGTGATGTAGATTATGTGAAAGAGACAGATCGTTCTCTTAAGAACTTTTCCGTGTGTTTGCAATCCAGGGCAGCTCCACGTGGTTGACGGTGGGCAACGGAGTTGATCCGTGATCCGGCAGAGCCCTGGATAGCGGCGTTCTTGCCGTCATGGCAAACATGCGGAAAAAGTTTACGATGCAAAGAGGAAGTTTCTCAGTGTCAACGGCTAGTCGTGGCAAGCAAGCGGGCCCCCAGGCGTCGTCATACTGCGACCGCAGTTTCGTAGAGGTGGATTCTTTGGCCTCTACGAAGACATATTCATGATGATCCAAGTAAACCAGACAGATTTTGTTATGTTTGTGGATTGTACCTCTCTCCAAACGTAGGGAAAAAAAATAACGTTGTCCGGACATCGTACAGATGTTGTTTTTCGCCCGATATTTCGCATCAAGATGAAGATTGGGTACCTCACACAATTTGTTCGAACTGCTACAAAATATTAACATCATGCTACAATGCTCAGAATCTTTTCAACTTGAAATTCACATCTCCAGTAATATGGAGTCAGCCAGAAAGTAGAAATGAGTGCTTCTTTTGTATGACAGATACAAGGGAATTAAATTCCAAATATAGACCTAAAATAAATTATATTTACACGAACAAAGTATTACACGCAGTTACCACAGGAACAAATTGCGATCGACCGAAAAAGAATCCGACGACACTGCAAGAGAAATGCTAGAAGACGCCGATAAAAATCGCAGAAGCAGAGTGAAGGCGAAGAGGCCAGTAATGAATCAAGTGCAAGCAGTGACCGACCATATATAAAAAGTGATGTACCACAAAAATTTAACCAAGCAAAGTTGGACGATTTATGCAGGGAGTTAGGTTTACCTAAAGAAGCACACGAGCTCTTGGCCTCAAGATTGAGACAGAAAAATCTGTTGGAGAAAGGTACAAGAATTCCAGGAAGTACAGGAATCGTGAGAACGAATTGAGGCAATTTTTCACCCGGGAAGAGCAACTAGATTTAGTATACTGTAATAACGTTGCTGGTCTCATCAACAGCTTAAAAGCAGATATCTGCAAACCAGAAAAATGGCGTCTTTTTATCAACTCATCCATGCAAAGTCTCAAAGCCGTCCTACTACACAACACAAATGTTTTCGTATCAATACCCATCGCACATTCTACAATTCTTAAAGAAACCCATCACAATGCCAAAATTCTTCTTGAGAAAATAAAATACACCGATCACAAGTGGCAGATATGCGTCGATCTCAAAATCATTGGGATACTTCTAGGCATGTAAAACGGGAATATAAAGTACCCTTGTTTTCTTTGTCTATTTGACAGCAGAGCTCGTCTAAAACATTACATCCAAAAAGAGTGACCCGAGCAACAGTCTTTCAAATTTTCAAATGCACTGAAAACACCACTCGTGGATACAAAGAAAATATTACTGCCACCTCTACATCTTAAACTAGGCTTGATGAAGCAATTTATGGAAGCTCTAGATAAACAAGGAGATTGTTTCAAGTACCTGGCGAAGAAAATGAATAAACTTAGTGATACAAAATTGGAATCAGGCATTTGTGACGGTCCCCAGATAAGACAACGTTTTAATGACGAATCTTTTAGAAAATACATGACCGACGAAAAGCGAGCAGCTTGGGGAAGTTTCCGTACAGTCTCCAAAAATTTTTTGGGGACTAATAAAAGTAACAACTATAAAGAATTGGTGAGTGATCTGATTACAAATTATCAAGTTTTAGGGTGCAATATGAGCATCACAATGCATTTTCTGGATTCTCATATCGATTTCTTTCCAGAAAAATTGGGAGATGTCAGCGATGAGCAAGGAGAGAGGTGTCATCAAGACATGAGGGACATGGAAAAATGATACCAGGGGACGTGGGGTGTCAATATGATAGCCCATTACTGCTCGAATCTGAAACGAGATATCAAACTAGATGAGAATAAATCTAAGCGTCGTTCCCTCCGCTGATCGTTTGAAGACAAACAAGTGAGATATCATAAGCGAAACAAGACATAATAAAGTTTTATTACAGCTTTACATTTTCGATTTGTTAGCATCTCGTAACGTGAGAGGCGAGTGAACCTCAGAGGTGCGTATCTCTGTTGCTGGTCGGGTTTTGAGATTATGGGGTCATGGAGTCATGGGGGTTTTGGATTCGCAAGGTTGTGGGGTTACGGAGTTAAGAAGTTATGGGGTTTTGGGTTTCAAATCCCCCGGGATTAATAATTTCCCGAGTTATGGAGTTTTTGGGCACAATTTTTAAGGTTATGAAAAATTCTGACATGATAGAGCAAAACTGACCTTGGATTTAGATTCAGTGACCCCAAAAACGTATAGTAAGACTGGTCTGGGTTCTGGTACTATTTTTCGAATTTTTTTGTGGGGTTATGTTATTTTAAATAATCTTATCGTTCTCTAAAGTACCTCATTACGAAATCGACAGTTTTTAATATTTCTAAATAATACATTTGCTTTTTTATACAGAGAATAAAAATATATACACTATGTGTACTATTTTATACATTCTTATCTTTTGTATATTCTTGCCTTGGGTTATAACACTAAATTAGCTGTGATCATTTTAATTTTCTTGTAATTTTCTTTCATATAAGGAATATACTACAGTTATTAACGTTTTTTTTTTAATAGTTGACTTTACTTAACAATGTGTACTGTAATAATTTTATAAACATAAAATTTTTTGGATCTGCATGTCACGAGGAGTTAGAAATATACGACTGAACATCAACTGTACCGTCAAATAAGCTTTACACTTTCGCTATAAAAATTACTAAAAGTTTATGTTTCTCTCTACGAAGTAATAAATATTTCTATTTTTTTAAACAAGTTTTTTAAAAGTTAATCTGCTGTATAACTAGATACGTGCATATTTAACTTTATATAGAGCTTAGTTTATATTTGAATAATGTAGCACTTAATACAGTTCTTCTTCTTCTTTTTTCTTTCCATATTACTCTCTCGGGTGTTAGAGTCGGGTTAGTTTTTTTTCATCCATTTTTGCCATTCCTTTCTGGATTGTGCTAATTACTTCATTTCCTCCATATTTTGCTCCTTTCGTTTTCCGCTTCTTTTATTTGAGTTATCCAAACCTTACTAGGTTTTCTCTTCCTGTAATTTCTTATTCTCCATATCTTCTTTACTAATTTGTTTGTATCCATCCTAACTGGTGTAGCGGCCTTTTCGTCCTTGAACCGCTTTATATCGCGGCGGCATGCCGGGGCGGCTTTTTGACATCTGCTGCTACGTTTTGCCGTCGCACACAGAACGGCATATATGGGCTTTGCTCAGCCAACGAGTATACGCACTCCGCAGCTCGGCCAATTCGGTCGTGTCTTAATACCCCGCATATATACGTTCCGCAGCGCGGCCAATTTGGTCGTGCTTAACAACCCGCTCATATTCACACCGCATCACGTCCAGTACGGCCGCGTTTAACATCCCGCAACATACAAGAAGACAGCGCAGCAAGGTAGCCACCGTGAAACCATCGCCGACGAAGCCGAAGCCGAAGCCGATTCAGGTGAGCGATTTGGCTTTACTTTCGGTGGATATCGGTAGCCGCCCCCATCCGCTTTCGCGCTGGCCGTTTAAGGGACGATTTGAGCCTTATCGGTTTACGGACCAAGAAGCGGGCCGTACTACGTGTCCCGCACCGCATCACGAGAGCGGCTATTTACACGCCTGCCTCTCCATCTTTTTTGGTCCTTATGAGCCTTATCGGTTTACGTTCCAAAACGGGCCGTACTACGTATCACACACCGCATCACGAGAGCGGCTATTTACACGCCTGCCTCTCCACTAACCATGTGGCCGTACCATTTTAATTGTCTTTATTTTATTCATTACCGGTTCTTGTTTAATCTGATCTCTTATTTTTTTTGTTTTCAACTCTATCCCATTTCGTCTTCCCTGCTTTTTTTCTTAAGTGTTTCATCTCAATTGCATTTAACTTTCCGATGTGTTTTTCCTTATTGTCCAATTTTAACTTGCGTATATTCATGTCGGCAAAATAATGATGTATATTTTTAGTTTTGTTTTCTTATTTATTTATTTTTTCTCTAGTATTGATTTTAGAGCATAATATAGTTTATTTGATCTACTCATCTTACTTGCTAGTTCTATGTCTATGTTTCCATCGTTGGTTACGATGCTTTCCAGAAAAGTAAATTTTCTTACTTTTTCTATGTGTATGTTATTGCATTTTATTTGTGTGTTATCCGGTTCTTGCTCATTTATGATTATTATTTTGGTCTTTTCTATGTTTATTTCCATTTTTAAGTTGTATCTCTCTTCCGTCCATAAGTCTATTAACCTTTGTATCTTCTTCCTGGAGTTTGCTATCAATACTATATCATCTGCATACATTAAAGTGTTGATTTTAACTTTCTAAATTCTTCCCAGCTTTTTCTCATTGCATTTTTAACCATTTTCTTGACTTTTTTACTCAATTTGATGTAATCTTCCTTGTCCTGTTTATTCGCTGTCTCGAGGTATCTTCCCCAGGCTTTTTTCTTTTTAATCTTTTTTTTTATATCCTTGTTCCATCACTTAGTTCTTTTTTATGTGTAATTGTTATAGTTTGTTCCGCAAACTTTTTCTGGTACCTCCTTTATTGTGGTTTTGAAAGTGGTCCACCTTTCTTTTAGGGACCTTTTTTTCAGGGTCTCTAAACTTTTCAATTTCTGATCAGTTTCTCTTCTGTACTTCTCTTGGATGTTTTTCTCTTTTAATCTTTTTATATTTATTTTGTAGCATTTCTGTCTCTCCTCCGTCCTTGCTGTACTTTCTTTTATTGTTGCTGTGACCATTCTATAATTTGTCGATAGTTCTAGTTCTATTTCTGTCTTTATGTTTTTTATTTATCGTTTGAGGTTTTTGGTGTATATAGCCGATCAAGCTTTTTGAATTTCTATTTTCTGCCACAAAGGTCTATTTTTCTTCGTCTTTCTGTTCTCAAAACGTATTTCCAATTAGCAGGTCGTTTGATTGACAGAAATCTAGCATCTTCTTGCCGTTTCTATTTAATGTCTCCTCTCCATATCTTCCTAAGCTTTTTTTCCTTCTATTTATATCTCTTCCCACTCTTGCATTCTAGTCTCTAATTATTATAATTTTTTGGTATTGTTCTCTTATTTTATCTCTTTTATATTGTAGTTCTGCGTAGAATTTCAGCACTTCTTCTTCCGCTGTTCCTCCTGTTAGCCCATATATGTTATTTATGTTATTACTATTTTACGCTTGTCTTCCTTTTTTTTGTTTCTATCTGTTTCTTCCTCTGATATTTCTTTTCTGTTTTCTCTGGCATCTGTTTCATCCAATTCTTGACTTCGTATATTTCGTCATTTACTGTTAATTTGTTGTAACTTAGGTATGCCTTTTATCCTCCCGTTTTCTTTAGTTTCGGTATTAATTGCTTCCGTTCTTCTAGTACCTCTCTTGAATAATCTTTGTCGATCCACACATTTGTTCCTTTTAATTTTTTTGTATTTCTTGTTGGTTTTCATTAGTTTTAGTAATACTGACCTTGCTTTTTCTTTGTTGTATTTCCCGATTCTCCTAATTTCTTCCTCATCGTTCTCCATATCTACTTTTATCCCCATTTTATCCAATACCGTTTCTACTTTTCCTGTGGTTATTATCTCTTCCCCCTTTTCTTCATCGAAGATTCCTTTATCAAATTTTTCTTCTAATTTGTTTTTCCAACCATTCAATTTTTTGGTCTTGTTTTGATATTTTTTTAAGTTCAGGTTTTCTGTTTTTATTTTCCTGTTTTCTGAGGTTACTTCCTCTAGTTTGTTATCCATTTCTAATAGTTTATTTTCAGTTCGTTCAAGTATTTTTTCCATTGTTTTCTTTTTAGTGCCTTATAACCTTGGAATATTTCTGCCAATTCTTTTAATTAATTTTTCCTTAATACGGCTCTGTTTGTTATTTGCATTTAGCGCAGATGGTTTTAACGCTTGTTGTGTTGTCGCACGCCCAGCTGATCTCGGCCAGGTCGTTGTTGTCAGTGTGTTTGAATTTTGTTTATGTTTATTTTCTGCTTAAATCTAGTCCTACCTTATGTTTTGGTTATTATATGATTAGATTAATACTTCTTCTGCTTTCCACCGTTTCCTGCTATATATTTGGCACTAGTTTTCCGCTTTATTTGCGATTTTACTGGAGCACAAATCGCTTATGTTTTCACTCCTTAATACAGTTGATAATTTAATATTGTTTGAATTTTGAATACCATACCACATCCGATAAAAGAATATTGAGAAACTCTTCGGAGCAATTTTTTTCTTTTTCGTCGAGTTATTAATTACATCAATCATATAATGACATTTCTGCACAGTTAGAATAGTAAAAAAACAAATTGATTATTGGGGTTTTAATTAATCGGTGGTGAATATTTATTAAAGTGCTTTAAGTACTAGTATTTCCACAAGTTTGTTTAAAATAGAAAACAAACGGATACAAAAAATATCTGTGGGTATTTTCTAGATTTTAAAATGACTATTTCTTCAAATTTTAGTCGTAGAAGGCACTCTTCTTATCGTATAATAGTATTAGTTACATAAATAATTGGGATTATACACTTCCAATAATTTAATTGTATTCAATCACCTTTCTGGGATATACACTTTTATAGCCGATTTCCTTTTTTATTCATTTGCCTCAAAAACAACTAAAATAAAGATTTGATCTGGTGACGATAGAGAAATTCTAAATCTTGATCTTTAATATTGCTGTTGCAATGTAAAATGTGTTTGCTTTTCCTGTGTATCGTCAAGCCCCTCAACCCATGTCTATGTGTATGGGTAAATTTGAGTGTTTAGGTCATTTAACTCTTTTAGTTGCTTTTTGCAAAATGTTATTCTAAATATATAGTTTACTTATAACACTTTTATAGATTTATTTCACATTTCTTTTAGTATTAACTACAAATTATTGAAATCATCTTCAAAAAAATACATGTATATTAATAACTTGCGCTTGCTTTTTGTTTTTCATTTAAAATATATTTGGTTTCCAAAAATATTTTTAAATTTCTATACTTGGTTTAATTTTTCATAGCCATATCTTTAAACATCGTGCAGTTAGTTTACAACTTTTTTATTACTAATGTACTCATTACAATCAAAATAGGTAAAGAGTTTAAAGTTAAATCATTATTAGTTTCAATCTTGGTGTGGATAAGACTAATAGTTATATATAAATAATTAAGTCCTAAAAGTTTTTAAGAATTATGCTTTTTCGGTAGATACTATAGTTGTCATCCGATAAGTTTATAAAGTTCTCTTCCTCATTTTTATTAATGGAGATACCTATAAGGTGTGCTCATTGTTAAAGCAAAATATGATAATAAACCTTTTCTCAAATGTGCGGTAAAATCATCTTATACCTATCTATTTTTTAATAGAAGTGGTTAGTACACAGATAAATAGCACTTGTACTCAAAAGTCAGCTCCACTTTAAGCTCGTGCTCCTCATTTTAAGCAAATGTGAGTATGCATTCGGGAACTGATAACCGTATTTGCAGAAGAATAAATGAGTAAATGCTTTCATAAACTAATATATATTTGTCCACATGAAATACAAATAGACTTTATAAAAAATGTAAGGGAAACCCACGGGATAAAAAAAACGAAAGTGTTTCCCACCTAAATACAATAAATATGATGAAAATTTCTTAAATGAAAAGTATCTCTTTCAAATCTCCAGGCGAAACTAACTAAAGAAGATCGACACGCCAAAACAACAAATAAACTTGCCATAAGCATTGGAACATAAAATGTAAAAACACTTTCTGACACCAGAAAAAAAGAAATTAAAAATAGTAATGAATACAGTAGGTGTCTGGAATATTGCAAACTTAAAAAACGCCAACATACGACAAAGATTGAAAGAACTAGCGAAAGAAATTATAGCAGAAGTAACAGCAAGAGAAAATAATGAGGTACATAAAATCATCTAAACCAAACCGCAATGTAAGCTAAAAATACAATAATAATTTAAAAATAAGATACATAGAAAACCATAGCTATAGAAAAAATATGTGACAAAAACGTTTAAATATAAAAATTTACATAATGAACGAGAACAGAAGAAATAGAAAATATTAAAAAATAGAAATAAAAAAGCAGATCAATGAAAATAAGTGCAAAGGATTCTATACGAGCACAGAAACTGATAACGTAGAGAAACAAATCATTTCTTCAACGAACATAATAAGAAATCTTTCAATAATCCACAAACAAGGAGACATACTTATAGAGTAAAAAGATATTAATTCTAGAAGTAAAAGATATATAAATAATAATATATAAAAAAACGCAGAAAAAATAAAAAAAGATTTACTACTAAAAAATTAATTTTATAAAGCAGTTAAAAATTTAAAAATGGGATAGCTTTGGGAATAGATGAATTGCCAGAAGAGATTATTAAATGCTTAAAAAAACAGCCTTCAACTTCTTTTTAGACAAACTAATAACACTTATAAAGCAGAATGAATATGAGTGTGTGCTGAAAAGTAATGCCTCCAATTTTTTATTTAAAAAACTCTTAAAGCTTTTTAAATAAAACGAGCTTTATTAACATTCTACATCTCTATTATTCACGTTTACATATTTATTTCGCAACATAGTCATTCTGGCGACGAACACATTTCTCCCAACGTGAGACCAGTTTGTTGATACCGTCACTGTAGAATGTTTGATTTTGTTGACGGAGCCAAAACCTCGCCTCTGCTTGCACCGCTTTATTACTATCAAAGTAAATTTCTCGAAGGTGTTCTTTAAGTTTTGGAAACAGAAGAAAATCGGATGGGGCCAAGTCGGGACTATATGGAGGATGACCGATGACGATGAGCGCTCGTGTGTGGTCTGGCATTGTCATTCTGAAGAAGAGAGTGCTCTATGTGTGGAAAACTCTTCGGATTAGTGCTTTCAATTTTCTGAGTGTCTCGCGGTACCTTGCAGAGTTTATGGTGGTGCCGTTAGACATGCATTTTAAATGCACCACAACTTGAACATCCCAGAACACTGTGGGCATGACTTTGCCTGCTAATAGCATGGTCTTAAACTTTTTTGGTGTCGGTGATCCTTTGTGGCGAAACTCCATTGATGCTCTCTTATTTTCGGAGTCAAATGATAAACCCAGCTTTCATCACCTGTTACAATGTTGTTAAGGAACCTATCACTTTCGCACTCAAAACGCAAAATAAATTGTTGACAAATACCAATCTCCTCTGTTTCATGTCAGGAGTAAGCATTGTGGATACAGTTTTCTGCACCGTAATTCTGCAATCATGGCCTGTACACGCTCTCGTGATGTGCCACAC
This sequence comes from Sinelater perroti, assembly GCA_036346155.1. Classification (NCBI taxonomy): domain Eukaryota; kingdom Metazoa; phylum Arthropoda; class Insecta; order Coleoptera; family Elateridae; genus Sinelater; species Sinelater perroti. The sequence goes on along the minus strand of JARFIY010000329.1, from coordinate 4,140,710 downwards.
TTACCTGAGGACTGTGTCTGTGTTATCTGACGATTTTCTGCGATGAGTTTATTAACCCAATGAATGTGGTCGGTTGCCGAACGCAGTCGTCCACTCCAAGTTCTGTTACAGACGTTGAGGTTAGCACCACGTGTTCCTCATTAAGAGCACGAACAACCCAACGAGGCACATTACTGATGTCAATACAATCATCACCGTACAGAGCTTTCATTCTATGGATTTTAATTGGAGGCACGTTTCTGCGGTTAGAAACTCGATTACAGCACGCTGTTTCTCACGCCCCGATATGGTTACGTTACACACCGCCACAACTCGGAGCCCTCTATCGGCAGAGGGTTGCAACTTGCTTTAACAAAGCGAGAAAGTCGACAGAGTAATATGCATAACATGTAATACTTCAACCGATATTGAGAACAATAAAAAATTCGGATTTATTACTTTTCAGCACGGCTTCGTACTATCAGAATTCATATAAAACATTATGAGGGCAATACCAAAAAAGCTATTAACAATAAATATGCAAATCACCAGATGGAAAAGATATATAAAAATATGTACGAAGAAACAAACAAGGAGGACTCCGCTATAGAGAAAGAACAAAGTAGAAAAAGAGGCTCAATACCAGAAAATTATTTTGCTGGAACAGTAAAAATTTTTAAAATTATAAAAGCTCTGAGAACAGATAATTTATCTACTCCCAGACAGAGATTATCAAATGCATTATAAATCTAGAGTTTTGTTTTATTTTAAATTTCTCTTGTTTTTTGATCTATTTCGTATTGTGAAGATGTGGTCTTGAGTTTGTCGGTTTGATCCGGAAACTGCTTGTTCTTTTTTGAGTTTTCCTTCTATTTCCTGTCTTAGTCTTTTTCTAGTACTACAAAAAGAAGAAATTAAACACCAAACCAAGGCAACTGTATTGAATAATTGAAAGAAAGTTGCAACTTACACTAGAAACTGAAGTGCTTGTGTATAAAACAATGTTAAAGCCAATATGGATTTGTTCAAACATAGAAATATTAGAAAGCTTCTACTCTAAGGGCCTACGTCAAGTTACCAACGTCTTATGGTACGTGACCAATGTCTAAAATTATCAGTGCACCCAACTCAATTAGCGCGCAGACTTTTTAACAAATCAGATGACACACGTCGATTCAAGCGTTTCAAATCCTTGGACATACTAAATAGATTCCAGTAGCAGGAATTAAAATAGACTTCATCAGTGTAAATTAAAATAACTCTTACTGAATTCTAAGATTCACTGGGTGACCTGCCTACATGATATGTTTATATATAATATATATAATAATTATGTTATAATTTACTTAAACTTCAAAGTCTTTTTTGGTGTATTGATTTTTTGAAGTGTCATAATTTTTTATTTTAGAAATACATTTTGTGCTACGCGGAAAACAAATTCATGACATTTCCACGAACACAACATTTGAATTCTGTTCCTGCTTCTCTTTGTACACACAGGATATGTTGGTAACAAACATCAAAGTATATCCAGCACATAAATACAACTGTAATGCTGTGTGCTTTCCTCGCACAGACACAAATGTGATGCAGAATAAACAGTTCCGCTAAATGAATTAGTACTTGGTTACGAGTGGGTATGCATGCATTCGTGCAACTTCAAACTAGACATCAGTTGGTTTACCTTCTGCGCACTAAATGTAGCGTTAATCAGCTATTAATTAATTAGTGCTCGTATATATTTAATTAAGATTAAATTTCTCAATAAATTTTTAAGTTGCTTTTATATTTAAGTATTTGTTTTTATTTCATAACTATACTACGCCAAATTACGTTTCCTTATTTTCAACTTGCAGGTTTGTCATATCAAAATAATTAGAGAGAGTAATCAAAAATTTTTGTGACCACACTAACAGGTAGCGACACGCCCAAGTATCACTTTATTTTTAAAACGTTATATATTTATTTTAAAAAAGTATGTACTGGCTGTCTAATTAATACCCAATGCAAACCATTATACCCAAACACATAAAATTTGTGGATTGTATTTTTACAGCCTAGACATTCACCAAGTATACATTTGCCGTAATTGTTCCTCTATATTTTTTAAAGGTATCTATAATTTAATATATTACTTTCATAAATAAATAAGTATTTTTGCATTTTTCTTAATTCTACCCCTGAGTAGGTGAAAATAAAGCGATACATTTTTTAAATGACACCTACATCACAAAAGCCATTATAAAATGTGCTCTCATAATTGAATTATAATATTTTACTATAACCAAATAGTAATATTCTAAAATATTTCTAAATTTTATACTTAAACGGGTGAAAATGAGAGTTAGGTTTCCTTTTTCTCAAGAATCATTAAATATTAAGGTGTTCTAAGTTGTTACAAATAAATCAGCATGTAGTTTAATATTTTTAATAAATTTTGCCTTTTAAATAAAAATGAAGTAGGTGAATATATATATATATATATATATATATATATATATATATATATATATATATATATATATATATATATATATATATATATATATATATATCATTAAAAAACAAAAATAATCCACTGAAAACCACAACAACCAATATATTACAAACCTGGAAAAACATTGTAAAAATAAATTTTGAAGAGATAAAGGCGTACAGAAGATATAAAAAATAGAAAGTATTGTAAATAATACAGAAGATGAGAAAATATAGGAAGAGAGGGCAATGAATGTATTGAAGAGAGCCTTAAAGATAATTAGATTAAGGAAAGAATGTTATAGAGGCTCTCCAGAGTTTAGATAATTAATACTCAATTGTTAAAAATTATTATATATTATTTTAGGAATTCTAAAGGTAATGTTAATACTGATAAAAATTTAAAATTTGTCAAAATGCTCAAAAACCATTTAATATAATGAAATCACTAAAAGTTTCTGTATAACAAAAATACGTTACCATTAACAATAGTAATACACTAACGCTAAGTTATTATAGGTCGGGGAATATTAATATAATTAAAAAAGCAATTCACCCATTATGATTACGATACTAATATGTACAAAAATCTGCTGTATTAAGTAATTAAAGAACTTTTTTTTAAGTATTTAACAAATGCTTATTTATTAGGTTTTCCAAGCATTTTCAAGTGTTTCAATTTTTTATATTTTTTCATTGTTATTACATGTTTTTCGTATTTTTTGAAAGCTCGAAATCTCCCGCGAATGTTTGATATATAATACTTGTATATTTGTTTCAGTATGAAGCTTACTAGTGAGAAAAAGGATTATTAATGCTGCTCGAGTACAAGTTGAGTTCAAAACCAAATTCTGCTAAAACCGCTCGCCGAATTAATAAAGCATGGAGTGAAAGTCGACGGTTCGAACGCATTTTATAGACTACAAAGCGGGTAATAAAGACTTGGATCACAAGCAAGGAGCTGAACGTCCAAAAGTCCTCCACAAGTTCGGTAAGGTCTGGAAGAAGACGCGTTGGGTTCCACATGAGTTGGCTGCTACTCAAAAGACGAAATGGGTGAATGCCAGTCAAACTTTGTTGGAGTGTCAAAATGAAACTCCGTTCTTAGCCAATCGATTGGTTTCGGGAGAAATGGATCAGCTTTAAAAACCCGAATGGCGTTCACCGGGAGAAAAAACAACTGCGACACTAAAGAAGGACTTTCGGCACAAAAAAGCAATGAAGTGTGTGTTTTGGTCGGCTCGAGGTTTTGAGTATCGGGAGCTGTTTGAGCCAGGACAAACTGCCAACTGGGAAGTCTATTGCTGTTAGTTGGATGCGTTGAATTGAAGTTTGGGTCGCCGTTATCAAGGTCGGGTTGTTTTTCTGAACGACAGTGCAAGGCCTCACCGCTCGCGCTTGATTAATGCAAAAATCATCGTACTTGGTTGATTATCCGGTTTACTCTCTTAATTTGATGCCATCAGATTACCATTTGTTCCGTTTGTTGCAACATTTTTTGAAAGGCAAACCTTTTGAAAACATTGATGAAATGAAAGAATCGCTTGAAAAATGCTTTGACTCGAAAGATGTTGAATTCTACCGACACAGGAAGCTGCCGCAAAAGTGGAAAGAAGTGATCAGTATTGATGGAGAATACTTCGATTAGTTGTTATAAGTTGTTTTTGTTCAAAATTATCAAATAAATTTTCGACGAAAAGTAAAGTTCTAGAACATTTTTTGAATAACCTAACACAATCTATTCGTTATACGAGTATCATGTAATTGTGATGTAGTTTTACGTGACATGAGAGAGGTCTTGATTAGCTTGCAAAGTGACGATCAGTTGATGGAAAACTGCCTTACGAGTTAATTTCTATGCCCTGCAAAGTTGCTGGTGTACGCTCTTTCGAATTTCTTGATCTTGTATACCACATATGGTATCCCTATATGATTTTGTTAGTGACATACCATAAGATCATCCGTTATAGTTCTAAAAATTCTTAATTAGCATTTCTGTAAAATTGGGTATATGATATGTTTATAGAGTCTATATAGGTTTTATCATTATTTTATTTAAGAGCAATTTGTTTGATAAGGAAAATTAAGATTGTCGCCCAATCAACCAATTCATTTGTTTAACTTTTATATCTGTTTTCTATTTGGCTTAATATAGGTGTTCCAGATTCACTTGTAATTCAAATGCAATTTATTATATTTAATTTCAGACTACTTGGGTACTAGTAACTGGATATGTAATGAATCTATTGGTAAACGTGACCTGCGCTGATTTATCGCTATTTACGGTTATTCGCCACTTATCAAACCAGCCTTAGAGGGTATTGTAGTGGGTTTGTAAATATAATGTTGCTGTATCCGGTTTTTTGTTAATTGAGAAAATAGCCAATATTATCGGCATATGAGACAGTTATGATGTTGTCGGTAATAGGTGTATCAGAGGTGTACAACAAATATAGTAGTAGTCTTAATACGCTGCCTTGTGGGACTTTAGAGTTAGTTGCATCATAGTCGAACACATACTTGTTTATCTTAACTTGGTATCTTCTTTCGGATAGATAGGACTTTAGTATCAAATACAATTGACTTTGAAAGTACAGTTCGATTTTTATAATAGACCCATGTGCCACACCCTATCGAAAGCCTGTTGTATATTTAAAAATGCAGCTGTACATGTTTATTTTATTTCGAGACTATTGAAGAACTTGATAAATATTTTTTGTATATGCTATGAATTATGGTTTGAAAGGTAGTAATAAAAGCTTATAAAAGAAACTAAATATAACCGAAACCCTTATGTAATTACTGTATAGATTTTTAAAACGGAAGGGGCTGTTTTTTAGGGCACTTGCACTAGTTTTCTTGAATTTCTTATCGCGGATTCGGATTTTACGTCAAATTTAGCTGTGCCTTTTGTTTTTTCCAAAGAAAACCGACGGCTTGGAGATTTTATGTGCTATCCTTATTATTTATAGAAAAAAATGCTATGCTTATTGTTATAGAGAAAATAGTTTTCTTCAGTAATGGTTTTCAGATCCAAATTTTTAAATTTTTCCAATAATTTTCTAATTATATATATTAAGTCTTCAACGACTTCAACCAATATAACCTGATAGTCAACAAATAACAAAGTGGTAATATGTTCTTTACCAATTCAGATCCCAATTTTCTTACATTTTCGAATCCATTGTTTCAAAGTTAAATTTAAATAAATTTTAAAGATGGTAGTGAGAGACGGCATCCTTTCCTCATACTTTTATTATTGTGCAAACAAAACAGGACACGGGAGTTTCATTCCTATACAAATCAAAAACTGTAAGTAATTTACAAGTTCGTTTTCAAAATACCAAACGCATAGTGCGGCCGCGGCCGCAGTCGCGGCCATGCGGCGAGGCCGCTGATAGCAGCTCCTAGTTCAGGCTCGGACTAAAAATAAAGTTAAATCTTTAGACAACCGTACTAGTGCACTGAGCAAACGGACAGAACGCGTGATATCGTTGGCTTGCGGTCAACGTATTTTATTGCAAACAGTGATAAACAATCTGTTTTAAAAACGGTTAATAAAAATGTTTCCTTCGGGGAACGTTGTGGGACAAGTAAACAATGTGCAACCATCAAACTTTATACATGGTGATTTATCACAAAATATGCAACAATTTTCACAAATGCCAGTATATCAACCACAAATGTCTCAGTTACAAACGACTCCTGTCCCGCCCTCACATATCAGTCGCAGCAATACCCAGGTCAGTCAACAAATAATCATTACACATTTGCATTTCCCCCAAATCAAGAGCAATATAAACAAACAATACAGCAACCACACAGCTCACGTCAAATCTTACGTACGGTTTCAACAAGTGATGAAGAAACGGAGAATATTACGTGTAATAAAGAGACTCCATGGCAAGTGGTTAAAAAGAAGGAAAATTTATATTGACAAAAACGCAACAGAAGGAATTAATTTAGATAACAGATACAGTTCTCTCAACAACACTGACGAAGATGAGACAATGGACACTAATAAAGAAAATAACACTAATGAGAAAACTCCTAAACCCCCACCAATATTTATATATGGAGTAATTAATTTTCCGGATATGACAAAGAAACTAAGAGATATAATAGAAGATGAACAATACGCCACAAAATACATGGCCAACAATGCTGTAAAAATCAATGCAATCAATCCAAACACGTATAGAAAATTAGTACAATTTTTGAAAACACATAATGCAGTATACCACACATATCAACCAAAAGAAGAAAGAGCGTACAGAGTAGTTTTAAAAGACATAGATCATACCGTAAATACAGAAGAAATTAAGGAAGAACTGAATAATAAAGGACAAAAAGTAAGAAATATGAATGTCAAACACAGACAAACTAAGGAATCCCTAAACATGTTTTTCATAGATTTGGAACCGGCTGGAAATAATAAGAAAGTTTATGAAATACAAAATCTACAAAACCAAATGGTTCTAATTGAACCACCAAGAAAAGGTAAGAACATTCCTCAATGTACGAGATGTCAGTTGTACGGTCACGCCAAGGCATACTGCAACAGACCGTATGTATGTGTAAAATGTGGAGGTCCTCATAATACTACAAGTTGTAGTAAAACCAAAGATATTCCAGCATTGTGCCTTGTACGGTGGGTCACACCCAGCAAATTATAGAGGTTGTGAATATTATCATAACCTATACAAAACTAGCAACTACCAAACAAAGCAGGCTTTCCCCCAATCATCGGCACAAAAACAATTACATGTACAACCCCATTTTTCTGGTCAGAGACCGACATATGCACAAGTCACAGAAAGTCAAGACGCTTTATTATCAGAAAATGAAAGTCCCAATACCGTCCTAAATAAAATCTTAGAAGAATTTAAAAGCATGTTTAGTCAATTAATACAACAAAACAACGTGGTAATGAACATGCTTACAATGCTGATTAATAAGATTAAGTAATGGCTAAATTTCTTAGCATTACTTTATGGAACGCCAATGGGCTAGCTCAACACAAAGAAGAATTAGAAATATTCTTCCAACAATATCTAATAGTTGTACTATTTATCAGTGAAACACACTTCACCACTAGAACATATTTTAAAATACCCCAATACCATCTCTACCATACGATACATTCCGATAACTCTGCCTATGCTGGAACGGCAATTCTAATCAAATCATCAATTAGACACTATAAACTCCAAAAATTTGAAAAATCCTATCTACAAGCAACTAGCCTTAAAATTCAATTACTTCCATACGATCTAACACTCACCGCAGTATACTGTCCCCCTCGTCATAACCTGAAAGAAGAACACTTCCAAGAGTTTTTTGGTACACTAGGTCATACATTCACAGCAGGAGGAGACTTTAATAGTAAAAACACCTTATGGTGTTCCAGAACTACTACAACTAAAGGAAGAGAACTATTAAAGGTACTGAATAACAAGAACTATTCATTTTTATCAACCGGAACCCCCACATATTGGCCTGCTGATCCGCACAAAGTTCCAGATCTCCTCGACTTTTTGTGACTAGCGGCATTTCGACACTTTACACACAAGTAGTGCCCAATTATGACTTATCTTCTGACTACTCACCTATCATAGCGATGGTTAATTCAACGGTTATAAATATAAAACTTATACCAAAATTGTACACAACAAAAACAAACTGGAATATATATAGGAACGAGATATCAGCAAAAATTAATTTGAAAACAAGATTAAAAACACCTACTGAACTGGAAGAAGGAGTCAACAAGTTAATCTCAACTATACAACAAGCTGCCAAACAAGCTACACCAAATTTATACTCACAAAGATCCGTTGATAATATACCGCTTGAAATTAAAAAACTTATTTCCTTGAAAAGAAAAGCCAGGAAGATATGGCAACAAAGTCATGCCCCAGCAGATAAAACGCAATATAATCACTTAAGCAATAAACTCAAACTAAAACTAAGAGAACTTAGTAGACATAACAATAGTATTTGGAAACCAATTACAACCTCAAGAAAACCGATTACAGCAATACCACCCATACGTTTTGAATTAACAATCAAGAAAAAGCAGACCTCTTTCCAGAACACTTGGCAACAGTATTTACTTCAAATAACTATATACCAGACAGAGACGTTCTGAATTTCCTAAACGACAGCACCCTAGATCCATCTGCGCACAGTATACACCTCTTCGCCCCTAAAGAAGTACAAAAAGAAATATCTTTCTTAAACAATAAAAAAGCTCCAGGAATAGACTAAGTTACTTCCAGAATGCTCAAAGAATTTCCCAAGAAAGGACTAGTTATGTTAACATATATATTTAATGCTGTACTCAGACTTCACTAATGCCCCCAAGGACTGAAATTATCAGAGATAATTTTAATACCAATACCCGGAAAACACCAAACAATGTAACTTTGTATAGACCCATAAGATTGCTATCAACCATATTAAAACTACTAGAGAGACTACTAGTACATCATATTACACCTCTGCAAGATGTAATCCCAGACTATCAATTTGGGTTTCGAGCAGAGCACTCTACTACACAACAGTATCATCGGATAGCTAACACTATTCAAGAATCTCTGGACAATAAAAAATACTGTACAGCATTCCTCGATGTCTAGCATGCAGGTCTGTTATACAAAATCAAACGCATCCTACCGGAGTCTTACTATATATTGATAAAATCATACCTTGAAAACAAAAAATTTAGAACAACGATAAATGGAGAAAATTCTATCTTTCGCCCAATTAAAGCAGGTGTTCCACAAGGTAGTATCCTTGGACCCTTCCTGTATTTGACATACACATTCGATCTTCCCACAACCACTAGCACAGTCACAGGAGCATTTGCCGACACAGTTATTATGGCTGTAAATGACAATCCCCTAATAGCATCTGCACGCCTACAAGTCCACCTTAACCTACTTCAACAATGGCTAGATAAATGGAAGGTTAAAATTAACGAAACAAAGTTTCTACAAGTAATTTTCACCTTACGGAAACAACAATGTCCACGAGTCACCATCAACATTATACAGCTTCCGGTACCAACAAGTCTAAAATACCTTGGAATTCACCTAGATTAGAAACTTACATTGAAGGAATACATACAGAAGAAAAGAAAACAAATGGACTTACGTTTTAAAGAATTATATTGGCTTTTTGGAAGAAGATCTAAGCGGCCACTAGAGAATAAAATTCTATTACATAAAGTTGTTATCAAGCCGATATGGACATTTGGCATCTAAAGATCGCAATAAAAAATCATCTGAGCAATGGTTGATGCACCATTGTATGTGATACTCCATCAAGACTTACGAATACCATTCATCACGGACGTCATTTAAGAGAGAAGTAATAAACACCACAGCAGACTAGCAACTCACACAAACCCCCTCATACAATAACTATTGGTGGATCGGAGCAACAGACGACTAAAACGACACTGGCCAATAGACCTGAAGAAAGGTAGCAGGGGTCTGATTACTGAAGAAGGCCTCATCAGGACACTAGTGAATTCAGTATAATAAATGAATTCTAAGTTAGCCAAATAGCTTATAGAATATGTTTTTAATAATAATTAAAAAAAAGTGAATATAAACTAAACCGAGCTTGTAGCTCTGATAAGGGCTGATTTTAAGTATGTTTAATACCGCAATGATTTTCACTGGACTGTACACGATCTGAACACAACGAGAAACAGACAGCAAGTGATTTGCGACAGTGGGAGAGATGCTCGTTTGCTGTGCATCCACCCGCCATGTGCCAATATGTTCTTGCTGAGCTGTATTTATTATAATTTTTGATCAAGGCAGCTTCTAAGCTGGAGACCAGCTTCTATTTCTGTCATTTCTAACATCTGCCACGCCTTATAATTTTTTATCTGTGATAGATAGAGACGTAACGTTTTCAGTATTCAACTAAGGATCATAAGTCAAGTCCAGACATCAAAAATCATCCTGATTAGAAAATCTCGAGACCGGTTTGAACGAAAGTGGCCGCATATTATTCTGTTCCGGCTATCTATAATATTATTAAACAAATTGTTGTTACACTGTTATATGGCATTGTTAAAAGGTATTGTTGCCATAGACATAAGTATTGTTGACGTAAAATTTTAAATATTACATACAAATAAATAAAAACTTTTGAACCTGTCATAATAGCCTAACGATTTTTTGTTTAAATTGTTAAAAATAAAGGCACACTGTTTAGATTCACTTAAAAAATGGGTCGTTTAAGTATGAAAAGTAATGTTTAAATATTACACACTAATAAAGTCATAACCTTTAAACCTGTCATAAGATCTCAGTGACAATTCCTGCAAATTCTAGTTATATGCATGCTTGAAAAATCTAATTACTACTAATAAATAACTTGTTTTTGTTGATTATTATAAAGTAAAATTCATTTAGTTTATAGAGCGAACAATATATTCAAGTCATTGATTAGAAACTGAAATTATTGACTTTTGTGACTTTTTACCTAAAAATTTTGATTTTTGAGAAAACGGCCCTACCGTTTTTGCTGTAAACTTGGATTTCAACTTATTTTAATCTATATAATTGAATGCAGTCATAAAAAAAACGTGGTGCAAATCCGGTCGATTTAAAGGCCTTTCGGGTCCACCATGGGCCTAAAACCCTCATAATTGCACATGTGACGACTATGTGGCTCCCCTTAGCTTCCAATAATCCCTTTAAATAAATTGTTATTGATAAAACTAGGCTCCAATATGGTTAGATTTCATTGTTGTTCTATTTTCGGAAAGTATTGTTAGACAGAATTATTGAACATTGTTGAGAACGGACAGGCGGATTGTACATTGTGCCCCCATCTGTAAAACCGAAGTTAAACGTCCGTAATTGTCATTAATATTGCTCTACTTAACAGTAACAATAAATAAGATTAAAAATTAAAATACTTAATCAACATAAAATAAATCTTAATTCTACAACATAAAATGTCAAAGATGCGTCTGTATAAACAATTTTTCAACAAGACCTCACACTGTAGTAATTCAACTACCGACTGTAAAAAAGAAAGGAATAATAAGGATGTAAAATATGTAAACCTTTGAAAAACTCACCCAGACAACTTGCGAGGTTGTCTTATACACAAGCAGCCGCACATATCCTACGTGAAAAAATAAATGTATATGTAACAGATCAAATAATGACAAAATCAACAAAAAAAATGAGTATCGTGTTCCCACATAACCAGAGGAAATACGCAACCTATTGATAATGAGGCTGATAAATATGTCTTAAAAACTGTCAAATTGAACACTAATAGACTTTGCCAACAAACGGAAACTAAAATCAGTTATATTAAAAAAGTTAGATATTGAACACTTAAAGTCCAATTCACTGAACTTATTAATTGGGAAGAAATTGCTTAGAACCATACACAATGTGGCCCACTAATTGATGGCTAAGCTTTACATACAGGTTATATAAGCAATTCTAAACAAAATATATTAAATAATTTTTTTTTAATTCTCAGCTGTTTTAGAGATATGGAGGTTAAACGTTGCTAATTTTTCCGGCCTTACTGCCTAATTATGTCAGTTTTCGTTGCCCGACTTTTTTCGTTGTCAAAGGAAAATATTTGTCAAAGGTAGCAAAACAATAATTAATAACGTTGATATGTTATGTCTTAAAGTTCGTCAATATGCCTTTTTTGTTTTTCATCGAAGAATGCGCTCATATTGTGTTTGTGAAGAAGGCATCCTAATTGAAGAGCACCAAACCACAAAACCTTCACCAGTGCATTCCGATCCTTTCGTGAAACCGGAGCGTTTCCAAAGCCCACTTGCGAGCGATAAGTACCTTATTCGATAAAGTAAGAAATAACATGGAAAAGATTTAACTTGGCGTGTTTGTGTAGTTAAGTATTAATCTTTTGCTTAGTAATTACGGAAGAAAACATAAAATTTCCCCAATAAGTCTAACATGTTTTCATGAAAGTAGAACAAATCACTTATGCGGATTAGAAACTTTCAACCTCCATATCTCTGAAACGATTGAGAATTTGAAACCTGTAATTTAGAACCTGTACACAAAGTTTCTCTATTAATTTATGGGACCCCCTATATAATATAACAAAATACAGTCCATCAAATGATAAAAATAGACTCAATGTACCAAGAAAAGTCTTGGAAACACTATTACGTAACATAAAGGAGCAAGCAATTCAAAACTACTTAAGTACATTACCTTCCAGATAACGAATTATTTACTTTGAAAAGCAACGAAGACGCTCAAGTAACCATAGCAATATATTCCACCATTCAGACTATCAAATTATCACCTGAAAAAAAGTGATTGCGACTGCATTTTGTCAACCATTTAGAGGAATTGTTTACACCATACATGCACTGCAAAAGAAGAGAACTAAATCTGTAAATACCCCGACACACCTTTTCAGACAACTTGACGCAGGCTGCGCGACATCTATTGTGAAAAACTAACAAAAAATATTGTTTCTGACAGTCAATACAATGTTGCATATGCTGAAATTAATTTGTGTAGCATTTTTGTAATAGCGAATCAGGTACCTCCGAAATATGAGCTTTGAACGCATCCACCGTCTTCTCCTCCGTCAAACATCGTTGTCCACGCAGTTATTTTTAACGTGTGGGAACAAAAAGAAATCGATTAAGTCCAAATTAGAACTTACGATGGATGACCCATCAATTCGACGTAGTGATTGCTCAAAAAGTTAGTTGTTGGCGTCGATGTCTGTGAGCTCGCATAACCATGGTAGAAAATGATCCGGCGTCACGCGTTGGTTTTTCTTATTTCTTCGAAGATTTTACGATCCACGGTGGCGACATATCCAATATTTTCAAAAAAACAGGCGACCATTTGCTTCGAGCGTAAACAACTTTTGTTGGGTTTGGCTCATCTCAGAAAACCCATACTATCGACCGCTGCTTACTTTCGAGCTTATACTCATATATACAAGATTTTTCACCTGTGAAGATGTAAATAGTATTTGTAACACAGCTATCGTATTTCTTGAGTATTTCTTTCTACAATCGACTTGAGTTTGTTTTAGAGCGATCGTAACTTATTTGGGATCCAAATACGCACATAGCTTTTTCACAGTGAAATGTATACTAATCATATGAATGCCTAAAAATGCATGAATTACATAAGTCACACAACAATTTTGCTGTATCAATTTGAGGATCAATGTTTGCTGACACCATAACCTATTTGGACGGCATCCTTTAAATTTATCCGTCAGCAAACAACGACCGCGATTAAATTCATTGGACCAACGATATACAGTGGCTGTGTGGAGCCAACCAAAAGTTGAAGTAAGTTGATCGACATACTGTTGCTGAGATAATTCATGTTTAATGTTTAAAAAATTATCACACGAAAATGTTCACAGGTTAATTTTATTTTTTGTCCGAGAAGAAATTTTTAACTTACTCTTAATTACAACAATACATACAGAGTCCGTATGACAAAACGTTTCGAGTATGTATGCCAATAAAAATGTCAAATTGTATGATATAAACGTCAGATCGCACTAAAAACACGTAAGATTACCAAATCTCAATAGATATCGTGCAATCCACGTACATATTAATATTAAGGTACAAGTAAACAAAGTAAAAAATATATATTTGTCTAATTGAATATAAAAATTCACCTGGATATAATCTAATAACTAAAGAACCACTTCTAGAAGCTCAAATTTCTCTCGAAAAAAGAGTTTCTTGCCGATCTTAACGGTCTTTTTTCTACCTTATCAAAGTTATTTGAAAAGATTTTAAAATAATTAAAACCTCTTCTACAACATTTAATACCAAAACACCAGTCTTGATTTAGCAAGTGAACAAATTAATTAATTTAGCTTACATTAACCCAGAAAACAAAAAATAATGATTCGTTACTTTTTAGATGTATTCAAGCTTTTTTCTGACACTGTATAGCACATTGAACTTTTCTTTAAAATGAAATCTACGCTACCTCGTACTCTACCGTGACTTACAATTATATTTGTAAAAAAAATGCACGTCATTATTTTAGATGTACATGCCATTTATTTTTGTGTGGTAACATGTAAATAATTTTAAATCAAGATATTTTATTTCTAAATAAATTAAATCACGGAATTGGTAATATCTAATTTTTGTATTCTCAAATGTCATTTGAAAAGACTAGTTATTTGCAACAATGTTTAAAGCTTAGTATTTTTATTTGGAATTAACTTCTTTGTGTAGAAAATCCGCTTAGCAAATGCTGTCTATCACATTAGGTATTTTAACTGTATTAAAGTTAATTTATCAAACCTTCTAGAAGGATTCTCAGTCTAGAAGTTGTTCTTCTACCTAGAATTTTTTTCTAGAATTTTGTCTTGCATGTTAAGGTGTATCTCTTAGATAAGTGGTACCTCTCGGGGTGTCGTATTATAAGGTAATCAATATAGTTCTTGCCGTTTTTAATCGTCAAAAACAAAATGATTTACCGAAAGTGTAGTCTACGAAATAGTCCTCGAAGTAATCGCCATCGGCATCCAGCACCTTCTGCCAACGTGTCTCCAGCTGTGCAATTTTGGACGCAAAGAAGTCCGTGAGTGCTTGGCGCAAGTCTGCTTCATCGGTGAAGAAGATGATTGTCTAGGTAGTGGAATAGGTAATAATCGGATGGCGCAAGGTCAGGTGCGTAAGGAAGATGGCACAAAGTCTCCCAATCAAGTCGCTGTATGGTATCCCTGACCACCCGCGCGACATGCGGTCTGGCGTTGTCATGAAGGAAGAGTACACCTTTGCGATTCACCAGTGCTGGCTTCTTCTGTTGCACACGTTACAATTGCTGCAGGTCCGCAGTGACCGTTTGGCCCGTTGGAAGCAGCTCATAGTGAACCACTTGACGACCTGTCAACCAGACCCAAAGCATAATCTTGCGTGGGTACATAGGTGGTTTTGCGCTATGATGGATAGTGTCCTGGGGTTACAACCAATCTTTGGAACGCTTGGTAGTGTCACACAGGACCCACTTTTCGTCACTGGTAAGCACTCGATTGAATATGGATGCGGTACGGTTGCGAGAAAGCAACGACATACAGGCTGTTGTCTCTTGTGGCCTTTCAACAGCGTGTGCGGAACCCACTTGCACAGCCTGTACGTCTTTCATCAGAAACGTTAAACTGTCTTGCAAGTTTATTACACGTTAGACTACTGTGCTCCTCAATGCCCTGCAGGTGCTTCGTCATCCAAGGCCTGTGGTCGTCCACTGCGAGATTCATCATAGAGGGACAAATCTTCTGACCTGAATTTTTAAAACCAATTCCTTGCAGTACGTTCTTTCACAGCACTATCACCAAACGCTTGACATATTCGGCGACTGGAAGCAGCTGCTGATAAGCCCACTTTGAAGTCGTAAAGCAAATAACACCGAACGAGATCCTCGGACACTTCCATTTGTCTTCGCTGTTGTACGAGTTGCGAATGATGAAAGTGCGCAGTGGGCCTGTTTTTATAACGACTGATATTCCTACTCTCGACCGGCCGGTTTTTAAACCACGTGATACACTAATTGCATACCTATTCTCCTTTTATTCAATGGCAAAGAAAAATGGCAAGAACTTTATTGGTTACCTTATACATATGCAAAATACTCTGGCTTATGTATATTTATGGTTTAGATAACTTTAGTTAATTTACCCAAGCAATTCAGTATCGTTTCTTACTCTGGCCATCTAAGTGATTCTAATATCTTTTACAATGTTGATCAATGTCTAAAAATTATATTAAACTATACTCGCTCTTTCATCTACAATTGTAATTCAAAAAGAACTAATGTAGATCATAAAAAATATATATCAAATTCGTTACGTTTAGTGAGCCAGGAAAAATTCAGTCAAGAAATCTTTATACGTATCACAATTTATTCAGATTTAGGTTCTAAAAACTATTGCCTTTACATTTATCAAAAAATTCCATAATTCACTTTTCCTAAATTTTACTTTTATGGTGTTTTTACAAATGTTCGGTGATCATTTTTTTAACAAATTATTTTTATTTTGATTTATTATTTATTTAAAAATGTATTTAGATTTATAACTTCATTCATTAATATGTGACCCTTTTACCCTACAAAACTTTATAAAACGTAATTTTAAAAATTATTTTATATTAGTTCAACGGTTTAAACTGTGTGGCTCATGCATATCCGAGAGCTAACCGTAATAGACATTAGACATCCCGATCTTTAATTTATTTAATATCTTGGATATTGTAAGTAAACACTTTTAATTTTAATCGACAGGCACATAAAATTAAATCTGCGTAGTAGGCTAAACAGCAAAAATGTTGGCAGCTGGGAACGGTATTAGCGATCTAAAACATTCCAAGCGGAGCATGTCCTTTGGCAAAAAGTTTTTCTTCTACCACGTTTTCAACCTTTGCTTACTAAATTTCAAAGGCGTAATTCTAAAATTTTTAATAAAATAATATTTTAATTTACATATCTTCTCTGTCAAATAGTATGTTAGCTACAAAATAATTTAAAAATTTTAATGTAATCATGTGGGTACCGAGTACACTTACAAGTTATACAGTAGACAAACGAGAAATAACGCCTATAATTCTTAGCCCCATATCAACAACTAGAAAAATCCAGCCAGCTACGCTTGGCTGCTATAGAGAATGCAAGTGTTACGAACTTTCTGTAGCAATCGTTACTATTCTACAGCTATTTCTTCTGATGTTCTTTGAGAACCTGCTATTTCTTCCGGGTCTCTTCGTAAACTTCGCTGTTGCCTTGCTTCGTTCTCTGCAGCTATTTCTTCCGGTGTTTTTTGAGAACGTCGTTGTCTTGCTGCTTGGTTTTCTACTTCAACTTGCTCCGGAGTTCTTTCGGCACATATACATCGCCTCGCTACATTTATTGCTGCCCTTTCATTCGCAGTCTGCTCACTTCTTCGTTTTTTCATGTAATTTCTGTGGTGCTCTGTCTTTACCCGTTCCATACCAAAGAATGCTCATTTGCAAAAAAAGAACAGAAACACTAAAACAGTAGGATATAAATAACTTAATTTGAATTTAAAATTAAAAATATGACGATCGTTCGTGTATTTCCGCGTGGCCCCGAACTCGTTACTCTAGCAACCAATGCTTTTCACACGGCCGGAGGACCGGAGACCGGGAACTTCCGCATCGCGCTTTAAAGATATTAGATAATGTAATTAAAATGAATAGCAGAAATCCAGACCTATACTGTAATTTAAACATATACAACCCATTATACTTCACATATTTTAAATTAAAGTTCGACCTTATACAAAGAAATTACTCTCCACTGTTTAAAGCCGTCTAGAAAAGTTAATTATATGTAGACCAAGAGTATACAAATATTTGAGAAGGATGTCTTTCATGGGGTACTAACGCTTAATTAGTCAGTATAACGATGTTAGAATAAAAGGCACTCTCCTACACTAAACAAAGATATAGTTTAGACACAATACCCTGAGAAGTGTGTAAGGAGTAGTAAATAATTTTTATAAAAACAAAAAAAATTAAAAATTACGTTATGTATTCTTTTTTATGGCAGCACCAGACTCCACACAACTGTCCAAGCTCGAGAAAATATTTAAGTTTTGTTTTTAACTATACTGGAATAGTTTCCATACAGTTCGAAGCTATTAGCCTGCGATTATAATTTGTTTTTGCCTCTATAATAAGCACTTGCTAAATAAAGGCAAGGAGACTCGATGAGTCCTAAGTTGTTTATAACAGCACTAGAAGATGTGATAAAGTCACTTAACTGGGAAAACATAGGAGTGAATATAAATGGCAAAATGCTCAATCACCTGGCCTATGCAGATGACCTAATCATCATATCAAACTCAGCAGTAGACTTACAAAACATGCTCGAAGAACTCAAGAACAAATCAGTAAAAGTTGGGCTAAAAATAAATAAACAAAAAACAAAAATAATGACTAACCAACAAGACAACATAAACATAAAAATTGACAACCAAACTGTAGAGACAGTACAAGAATATGTTTATTTGGGTCAATTGATAACATGCAAAAAATTTAACCAAAATCTGGAAATTGATAGACGCATACGCCAAGCATGGTCGGCCTTTGGGAAACAAAATAAAATAATAAAAAACCAAACAATCCCCTTAAAACTGAGAAAAGCTGTGTATGACCAATGCGTACTCCCAGTACTTACTTACGCGGCACAAACATAGACATTAAACAAAACATTAATGGGAAAACTTGCCAAAGCCCAGCGAGCAATGGAAAGGCAAATGCTAAATATAAAGTTGAAAGATAGAATAAGAAATGAGAGTATAAGGGAAAAAACAAAAGTAATAGACGTCAAGAGACATGTAGCATCATTGAAGTGGAGATGGGCAGGCCACACCATGAGGCAAAAAGATGAACGATGGAACAAGGTAATACAGGAATGGAGACCATGGACGGGCAGAAGGAGTGTGGGCCGCCCACAAACCAGATGGAAAGATGACATAAAATTAATAGCAGGATTAACATGGATAAGCTCATAAGCTTATTTCCCCGGTACCCGCTATATCTAGCGAGCATCCCCCTATCCGCCACCTGGGGAGGCGGTGTTCGTAAGAAATATCAAATTTTAAAGCATTACTTTTAAACAACAGCAAATGGTCTTATGTTGGCAACAGAACAGTTGCACGTACACTATCACACTTCATATGAGAAATGATCTAATGATCAACTGCAAAGCAAAGCTCGCTCCAATGGATGTTAACAGTCTGTTGGCCTAGAGAATAGTGCAACGAATCTGCTTAAAACGTCCATGACCTGGTATACCCAGTTTTGGGGACTTGTGCTTGCCTCTGCTAGCTTTATCCTTGCGGATCTCTCGCACTAAAGTGTAAAACGCGTCGTCGACGCCCATTCGAGTCTTCGCTGACGTCTCAACAAAAGGGATTCCATACTGTTTGGCCACCTCACGAGCCTGAGCCATATCGACCGCCCATGCAGATAAGTCACACTTATTCCCAACAAGCACCATCGGTACCTCCTCTGCATCTTTGACCCTCTTGATTTGTTCTCTGTAGGTTCCTATATCTTCAAAGCTTTTCGCAGAGTTTACAGCAAACACAAGTAGAAACCCTTCGCCTGTTCGCATATACTGATCTCGCATTGCACTGTATTCTTCTTGGCCTGCAGTATCCAAGATATCCAGCAAGCATGTCTCACCGTCTATTACCACTTGCTTGCGGTACGAATCTTCAATAGTCGGATCATACTCGTCCACAAAATGGTTCTGTATTAGCTGGATAGTTAATGCCGATTTGCCAACACCTCCAGCTCCTACTACTACTAGTTTATATTCAGTCATTTTCATAAAATAAAAAAAAGATACTACCGCGGTGCAATAAAGCAAAAGGCGATTTTCGAGACAGCTCAAGACAGAGACAAATGGAGATTTAAAGGGGAGGCCTATGTCCAACATTGGATAGATAAAGGCTGATAAAGAAGAAGAAGAATAATAATAAGCACTTGAAGGGCAAAAATTTTAAGATGATCTTGGCGAAGTGTTTGGCTGGAATCAGAGCAATCCTCATTTTATGATAGAATAATCAAAAAACTAGCTACCTATTTTTTTTAAGTCAGAAAATTATGTAGAAAAATAACTTTGCGTGTTGGTCTTATTATGGTATTTTAATATATTAAAAAAATGACTTTTATTTATATAAAAATTACCCTTGTACAATCAATAAGTCTATCTATATATTTGAACAGAAAATAAACATACGTAATGTAGCGTTGCCCTACGTCCTTGATTTACACGAGGAAATCCATGTGTAGTAAACAAAGACAGCCTGAACAAAAAATACACCAAGACGGCCGACATTAAATTTAACGTGCCGCGCTCTGAGCGCACGCATGTCAGAGCCGCTCTCGCTCTTCCGGGTGGTCGCGGCTGTCTTTGTATCTGTTATCCCTTTTATGATATAGGAACAGATGCATATTTACTAACTCAAATAATAGTTTCCTGATCGTTGTAAAACGAAACCAGAATGTCGACAATACTAAAGGTTAGGTTATTCAATTTCAGAATTAAAACAATCATTTTGTTCATGCTTTTAGAATATTCGTTATAATTTTTGTTTATGGTTCTTTTCCATTATCTTTAATAATTATTGGATTATCATTTATTTCTATTTTTAAACGGTTAACATACGGATATCTAGTACTCTCATTCTCTAGCGACTCCATATTGAACTTTTCTATTTGTTTTAGGTAGGTTCGTTATTATATAAATACATTATCACAATCTTGCATAAAACCATGAACGATTGCTGTCTATTTTGTCAAATTCAGTTAGTAAGAAGTGTCTGTCTGTTATTATTTAATTTTTTACAACGTAATATTATTTATAGAATATTTATATTACCTACTATCATGGTCGAAGAAAGCGTTATGTATACTTAAACATAAATCAGTTAATATATTCCCCTCATTAAACATTTGTTAACGTCTTGTAAAGGTGCATGGTCTATTCGAGCGTTAAGATCATGAACTAGTAGTTGTAGGATATCCTCTCTCTGATGTTTTATAGTTTTTTTGTAAGACCCCGTCTTTTTTCCTTGTTCTAGTGATATCAGGTGCCTGCACGTTGATTAACTGAATATATTTATTATTTATGTTAAATCTTATTTGCAATAACAGTTAATCAACATAAATTATATCTTCAATACATTTTTGATACTCAACATGCTTAAGTATTAAGCATTTCTATTTTTCACTACAAATCAAAATTCTCTATGAGTTGCGTGTCTCTACTTTTTCTCATTTTAAAGATACACATATAGGTGATTTTATAATCTCTATTGATACCTATTGATGATACCTCATTAGTTTATTGTTTATTTATTGCCTGTTCGTTATCATATTGTTCTGTTCATGTTAGATGCTTTCTTTGCTGTTATCTATTGTTCTTTGTTTATTTATATTTATTCCTGTGGTGTAATGCTTACATCGCTATTTCTTAATCATTCCATAATCTTGTGCGTGATTGTCATATGCGTAGCTTTATGATCATAATTCGTTTTACTTTAAGTAAGAGCATGTTCACCAGTTCGCGCAGTTCTTAAGGTAATCAACTAGGAGAAATTATTTCTTGGCAAATCATCACACTTATAATGGAAGTACGCTTTTTGCACTTTTTAGAAGTCCATTCGCTTTATACAGTTCACTGTTTAGTGACAAGTCTACTTTTGTTAATGATTATAAAACCATATAAAAATGTGTTATATTATTTTTAAACAATTATAGATGCTGGTAATTATAGATAAAAGCCGTTTTGCGGCCTTGTTAGAGTATACTTCTGCGCGTGAGATAGTAAAGCTTTCGAGCGGTGTGCATTGGGGCGTTTCGAGCCTTGTTAGAAGTGCAAGCCCTCCATTCTCCCCCATTTAAAGGTAACCAATGTTGGAAAGACGGCAAGCCTTATAATTTTTAAAGGGGCTATTTTACTTGCACTGGTTTGTACGTCAAATTTGGCTTATCCTTTTGATTTTTCCAGAGAGAATCGGCGGCGAGGGTATTTTATGTGCTATGCTTATAGTTTATAGAGGGAAGAACTCATTTACTTTTGTTTTCGATCCAACATAAAGCATCTTGCTTTAGATGCACATGACCTTTAATATTTTTTATTTTTTCCCGTTTGTCGATCAAAATTAGACGAGGGTCATTCGGAAAAACCTTCGTTTGAGTATCAATAACAGATACAGCACATTCCGGCTTAAGTTTTCGAAGCATGGGGACGGTAATCAAGTTCCCGCGCGTTAAATCGAATACAAGCCTACCTGCGGTCGAATGTTGCCGAATTTCAAACAAGCCTTAGAACGTGTTTGATGCTACGTTTACTTTGAAATACCAAGTGCTACGATTAAACGTTAATAAGTAAAGTAATACAATAAAGTAATATAAATAAAATAAATAATAAATAAGCGAACATCCACTAAAGAAGAAATGTTGCGTTTACCCAACGTTTATACTGTCCATCCGTCGCAGCCTCCTGGATCACACTATTATGAACAGATTAAGTACCCATTCGATGAAGTAACCAGGTATGCCAATGTAACATATAACGCAAATACCACAACAAATAAATGCACAATCACAAGTTCAACCAAACTTTGGATACCTGCCGCAACAGTCAGTAAAAAACCAACCGTATCAACAACACAAGATAAAAATACGCAATATAGTGCAAGTCAGCAATTCCCATTGCAAACCGCATGGAAAACGGTAAAAAACAAGAAACGAAGCACAAGTAATACTACAGACTAAAATATCAAAGCGTTAAAACAAACTAAAGTAAATAATTACTGGTTATTCAAGCCAAGCACGTCAAACAGATATGGGTTATTATCAGAGGATGATAAAACAGATAAAAACGCATCTAATGAAAAGGATGCAACAAACAAAGTTTTCAAACCGCCACCCATATTTGTAGCAAACTTTAAATATATTACACAGCTAAAGCAACTCCTAAATGAAATTTCTGAAAATAAACACAAAATTAAAAACCTTCAAAACGATCAAGTTAAGATTCAAACAGAAATTACTAAATTATCCTCCAGTATAATAAAAGCGCTAATGGAAAGGAAACTAGAATTTTACACTTATAAACTAAAGCAAAACAGTAATTTTAAAGTAGTACTGCGGGAAATGCACTACTCAACTAACACATAAGACATCAAGAAAAGGGTCAAAGAGCATGGACATAAAGTAAAAAATACATCCAACATAAATCAAGGAGGTACCAAAAAGCAGCTACTATTATTCTTCGTAGCAATCGCAGCGGATAATAGCGCTAATAAGGATATATACAACATAAATCACTTAATGAATACACAACCTCATATATAATAATACCACAATCTACAAAATACCAGAGGTACGGCCACACAAAGGCTTTTTGCAGCAGAACCCCGCGTTGTATCAAGTGCCCAGGTAATCATTTAACTGTTAACTTCCAAAGGAAAGAAAAAATCAAGAATGTCAAATGCGTAAATTGTGGGGACAATCACCCAACCAATTAAAAAGATAGCCATGTGCACAAGCAGCTCCTCCGCTAAAAAGAAAAGAAATAAATATTAATTAAACAAATCAAATAAACTCTATACCACAAAGGTGACCTCAAGGAACAGGAATGGTGGCACGCCTTATGGAAAAAATGAGTACCATGCTCAATCTTTTGGCCGCAGTCATCTCAAAAATAGCATAATGACTTAATACAAGTTAAGAATTGCCAAATGGAACGCTAATGGACTTTGCCAACATCGGCCAAAAATAAAAATATATATAATAAACAATAAACTAGATATATTGTAGTATTAATATCTGAAGCTCATTCCACTGACTGTTCCTACCTAAAAATAAATAATTATTTCATATTCAGTACTTAACATCCGAATGGCATTGCTTATGCAGACACTGCAACCATAATACAAAACTTGATTAAGCTCAGGGAGCTACCTAAATACAGGTATAATTATAAACAAGCTGCAAATGTTGATGTAGTAGACTGGCTAAAAAATTTAACAACGCAGCAGTTTATTGCCCACCCCGACATCCCATATATCAAGATCAATTTGATCACTTTTTCGATACTCTTGGAAGCCGATTTATTGCAGCAAGAAAGTATATTGCTAAGCATGACCACTGGGGATTTAGGGTGATAACACTCAAAGAGAGAGAACTGCTGAAGACAATAGAAGTGAAAAATTTATATGCCTTGTCGACTGGTCAACCAACCTATTGACCCACAAATACCAATAAACTACCCAATCTACTTGATTTCTGTGTAGTAAAAAGCGTATCCCAAAATTATCTTAGAATCGAATCAAAATTAGATCTATCTTCGGATCACTCCCGCATTAAAATTACATTTAGTACTGAGTACTTAATTGCTGAAAATCTCCAACGCTATGTGATAAGAAGACTAACCGGGAAGAATTTCGAAGAATATTAGATAAAAAAAATCATACCTTTCCGTTCTTTTCAAAACTGAGTGTGATATTTCAATATTAATTGAACACTTAACTAAAACTAGCAAACACGCTAGCAATCAACGCCTATTTCTTCATAACCTAGAAATCGAGAAGATCTTTCTATATTAGTAAGACAGAAAATAGCTAAAAAGCGCAAACTTAGAAGAAGATGGCAAAACTCAAAGACAACAAGTGATAAAAGGACACTTAATGCAGCAACCAGATATCAGCAAACACTACTAAACAATATAAAACAGCAAGCAATCGAAGACTATCTTAGTACATTGTCCCCTTCGGAAGCAAAAGATTATTCGCTTTGGAGAGCAACCAAGAAACGTAAGCAACTACAACAGTATATTTCTCCGTTAAAATTATTAAATGGTCCCTGGACAAAAAGCTATCAAGAAAAGACAAATGTATTTGACAATCATCTAAAAGTAGTATTTGCACTATATCTAGCTGAAATAATTCCAGAAGAAGAAAACTTTATCTATAAATATCACGGTGCCCCGTTCCAGATGTCACTATCTGTTAAGAAAATAGAAGCAAATAAAGTAAAAAAAACTATACTCTTTGAATTGAATACCAAATATGATTTAATAACTAAAGAAATCTTAAAACATTTGCCTGAAACCTGCATGAAACTAATCGCATACATCTTTAATGCTATTTTAAAAACAGGATTTTTTCTGACCATTGGAAAATCGCATAGATAGTACCAATTCTGAAACCTGGAAAGCTATCTGAGAAAGCATCTTCTTACCGACATACCAGTCTCCTTCCTGTCATGTCTAAAGTGTTCGAGAAAATATTCCTAAAATGATTAAAACCTCTCTTACAAAATATAATACGAAAACACGAATTTAGATTTAGAGTATAACACGCTACTGTAGAGCAAGTGGACAGATTAGTTGACCAAATTCACCGAAATCAGGAAAACAAACGATATTGTTCTGTGGATTTTTTAGATATTACGCAAGGTATGGCACGAGGGGCTACTGTTTAAAATAAAATCTAATTTACCACATGGTTACTACACAGTTTTACAATCATATCTGTCAAACATAAATTTTCTTGTAAAGGTAAAAGATAAATACACGTCACTTCATCCAGTAGGTTTAGGAGTGCCTGAAAGAAGCGTGTTAGAACCAACGCTGTATTTGCTATATACTTCTGATTTCCTAACTACAAATCTGACAGTAACAATTGCATATGCTGATAATACAGCTATTATGGCATCTCACAACAACCCAGACATAGCGTCACGTTATCTTCAATACTACTTAAATTAAATCTAAACATGGCTCAAAAAGTGTTGCGCATCAAAGCAAATGAGACCTAATCAAAACATATAACCTTCACTTTACGTAAATACACTTGTCCTGTAGTACACTTATACAACCAACAGCTTCCACAAACGGAAGACATAAAATATCTAGGCATCCATCTATAACGACGACTTACATGGAGAAAACATAAATGAGGCAAAAAAAAACCAGCTAGATACTAAATTCCGCAAGATGTACTGGCTAATAAATCGCCGGTCACAATTATCCATGGAATACTACTATATAAAGCACTACTTAAACCAGTGTGGACCTATGGACTACAGCTGTGGGGGTTTGCTAATAAATCCAATTTAGCAGTACTACAGCATTTCCAATCAAAAGTACTGCGTGTTATATTAGATGCTCCATGGTGTGTGCCAAATAAACTCATCCATCGAGATCTACAGATACCTACTATTGCAAAGAAAATTACCAAACGCAACATACGATATTGAGATAGGTAGTCCTTTCATCCTAATACCGTAGCTACGGAACTTCTACATAATCGTAAAGAAACACGAAGATTCAAACCAATGGATCTCCCAAACAGATTTATTTAAATTAGTTCTAGTTCTATATTACAATTATAACATTACTTTTGTTACATTACCGTAAACGGTTGCACTACTGGGTGATACCGTACATATTCATGTTATTGTTATTTATTACTAATCAATATATAATTTACTGAATGCCTAGCTACATTGAGACAGATTGTAAATAATAAAAAAAGTTAAATAAAAAAGATACAGCACTTTTATTATACACATTAAAAACCTACAACAGTATACTACTTTTCGACAGAATCACCATTGGAGAGGCAGGCGTGTAAATAGCCGCTCTCGTGGATGCGGTGTGGGATACGATACCGATGCGGCTCGTAAGGACCAAAAATGGAGAGGCAGGCGTGTAAATAGCCGCTCGTGGTGCGGTGTGGAATCGTAGTACGGCCCGTAGTGGAAGGTCAGCCGATAAGGCCAAATCGTCCCTTAAACGGCCGTCGCGTTAGCGGATGGGGGCGGCTACCGATATCAACCAATGAATTGCCAAATCGCTCACCTGAATCGGCTTCGGCTTCGTCGGCGATTCCAAGGTGGCCACCTCTGCGATGCGGATATGGTGTCTGCGGGATGTTGAGACACGACCAAATTAGCCGAGCTGCGATGCGTGAATATTTGCGGGGATGCGAAATGCGAATTTTTGCGGACTAAGACACGACCGAACTGGCCGCGTTGCGGGGCATGAATATGAATGTATGCGGGGATGCGAATATGAATTTATGCGGACTGAGACACGACCGAACTGGCCGCGCTGCGTGGCGTGAATGCTTGCGGGGTAAAAGCCCATGCCGTTTGTGTGTGCGACGGCAAAACGTAGCCGATATCAAAAGGTCCGCATGCCGCCGCGATATAAAGCGGTTCAAGGGCGAAAAGGCCGCCACACCAACCATTGATGTACGACAGCTTCAATTAACACGTTTGCTCCTTAAACATTATACAGTTCGCGATAAATAATAGCTACCAAAAGTTTTTTCGCATACAAAAATCGTATTACTACACGCACTTCAAATTTAACGAAATTTTTCATGGCAGCGTTTATATTAAATTGACCTAGCGGACAACTAAACTACAACAAAGGCTTCTTTTTCCATTCCACACTGCTTACTGAATTATTGAGTACAGCACTACACGGAAGGGCAAACAAAAGTTTCAAATTACTCTTGTATCATACAACTTGTCAATACTTTCTAATGCGACGGTTGTTTTTGGACTTCAAGTTGTGGTACATCTTTGATTCTTGTTCTACCGTGTTAAACAGTTTTATAAAAATAGCATAACTTACCCAGTAAAGTCAAAATCATTTTATGGATCTTCTTAGTTGTTATCTCCCGAAGAAATATTTTTTTATTACTCATATTACTTATATTTAAACAACCTTCAAATAACAAACTGATTATAAGAAAAAAATTTTAAGAATATGCGAACCAAATTATTCATCAAACCACTCTCGTAGCACCATATGTTTTAATAATTCCATATCAGTCAATATCGCTGCGTTCATTTATGATAAATACTCTGTACAAAAGCATTAACAATATTTTTTAATTATACAATATTATTTTTGTGAAAGTTCTTCATACAATTGATCAGTTGCGTACAAGAGGAACAATTATAATTAACTTAATTTCTGGTTTGCCTTTTTCAACTACTAACCCAATACTTCTCTGTAACCTATGTGTGTTATCTAAACGAACATATTGTAAGTTTAATTCTCCGTTGCCCCGTATTATCTCTGAACACATAATTGAGCAATTCGTTGATGCTGCAAATTGGAAGTCCTCTAATCAAACTTGCCCCTGAAACGCAGCAGCACAAAAGGAACGAAAATCTGCTTAGGTATCAGCCTACTAAAGAAGTAATTATTGTGTCAAG
Organism: Sinelater perroti; assembly: GCA_036346155.1. Lineage (NCBI taxonomy): Eukaryota > Metazoa > Arthropoda > Insecta > Coleoptera > Elateridae > Sinelater > Sinelater perroti. The sequence goes on along the minus strand of JARFIY010000329.1, from coordinate 4,112,452 downwards.
ACTTCCCGTCAGCTCGAGAGACTCTTAAAACAATGTCGTCTGCAACTCTGCCCATTGTAATCACGTCAGCGCTGCCATCTACGCTGAAACCTGGCAATAAACATAATTAATTAAACCCCACACAAAGACTTCGGTCGGGATCGCAGCGAGCCTCACAAGTTTTCAGCGCGACGCACTAGGTGAAATACAAAGTACTTAAATAATCTCGCACTTCCGGCGAGTTGTAATAATAACTAATTTGTTTTATTAATCAGAATTTAATTAGATGGGTATCGGCGCTCGCACGTGTGCGTTTCCCTATTTTAATTTTTTATTAATGTATGTGGACAAGATGACGAAAAAGGGGCATAAAAGTGGAAAGTTTTTAATTAATGAAAAAAAGTTTCCAACACATTACACTTTCAAAGAATAATGCTGCGCTTAGCTCAATCTCGACGCTTGAATGGAATATTAAAGTTAAGCTGGAAACCATCGATAGGTCCTGAATACCTTTTTGTTCAGAAGCGATGGTATTTCTTAAGGTGATATGATGTTATTTTATTTAAGATGTTACAGAGCCATGGCTGCAATTTGCACTTGTTCAATATATTACTGCAATATTTACAACTAGCCGTAGGGATGACAAGTAAAACTGCCCAGTGGCAGCCCATTATAACTACTAATTATTAAAATCTAAAGATTTAAATTTATCTATTTGAATGTCTAGTAATATTTTCATTACTTTATAAGTTGAGCACTAGCGCACTTGAATGTTCATGTAATCTATTCACATACAGGATCTTTATTATGTCACACAAAGGATTTAATTATTAACATGATCAAACTATTCAGCCAATTGTGCTAAATTTGCTCTACAATTAAACTGTCTATTTCACTACGTTGTAATAGACTAATTTAAAAATTTGAGAAGACAGGGAGTGTACTGAATGACAACTTGTCAAAGACGGGAAGACCAGTCACTATAAGTCACTCCCGAGGCCGTAATACAAGCTCGGGAGCTTTACAAACAAGAGCTCACAACTTCGGTCTTTAATGGCACAACTCAACTTGGTGTGAGTGAGAACTCTTTGCACAGCATCCTCACCAAGAAATTGAATCTATTTCCGTATAAAATTGCAATGGCAAACCTCTGACCGACGCCAAGATTTGCAAAAGATTTGCTTTTGCAAACCTAATTATGAAGATAGTTTAAACCAAAAAGTTCCACATATAGCATATCCATTTCACAGAGGAGTCCTATTTTCAACTAGAGGTTATGTCAATAAACGAAATTATCAACGTTGGGGTACCGAAAACTTACATTTGGCCGAAATTTGTCGATTGAGTCCAAAACAAGTTGTATGTGCACGATGCAACTTCCCACTATGGAATTGTCGGCCCACTGTTTCTGACAAAATATGTGAATGAAGAAGTTTTTGGCACAGAATATCTCAAGAAATTCATTTCAATTGTGAGAGACAAAAAACAAGTCAAGCAATACTGGTTTTAACAAGATGAAGCAACCTCTCATCGGACTTCTTACAGAAGTCTTTTTAAAAAGGATCATAAGTCTGGACACTTCCTGTAAGATAGAAGGTAGCATCGAGTGGCAACCAAATTCCTCCAATTTAAACATATGTGATTTCCTTTTATGTGGTTATCTTAAGGATAGAGTTTATCTGAACAAACCCCACTTCATCGACAAACTCAAGAATCGCATCACAGGAGATGTTCTGGCCATTTCTGGGGACATCAGAAAAGCTGCAATTGAGAGTATCTAAAAAGGGTTGAAATGACCATCTCTAGTAAAGGCAGTAGTTTTGAAATTATAATTTATTGAACTCCATTTACATAATTATATATATAAAAAAAATTATGAGTGCTGCTGCTGCTTCTGTCACACAGGTCAAAGTTCAACTATTGCTGTCAATGATGTAGTGATTTGAGGGAAGGGCTAATAAAATAAACAAATGAGTCATTAATACTAAAAAAAATTATTCTGCCTATAAAGACACATCATATATAATTCGAAATTTGTTGATTACGCACCATGTGGTAAACCGAGAAGATTGCGGCTTCTAAGCATTGTAGGTAGAGATATCTAAAGGGGATTCCCCTCGTTATAATAATAAAAATTTTATCTTGCATAGTTTTTTTATAATAAATATTTTATCGTCTGCGTTACATAATAAAGGTCCTGTAGTTGGTTATGTACCTTTTAATTTTATTTCTAATTCACAAAACTCAAAGGTCCTCATATAGGATTTTCTTACTGACGTATTATTTTATGACGACCATTGTAAGCAGGGTCTTATATTAAAATTTTTGATTCTATAAGTCTACACTAAAAATAACAATTTCTGATTAGTTACTTAACTTTTTTCCAGAAGGTAGCATGATTATTGCCAATGTTCGTTTAGTTCTTTTTTTTTAAGTGTAAATCTCCATGTTACCCGTTCATCTAAGTTCACACAAAGATGTTTAATTTTCTCTTTAAATGTAATTTGTATGCCATTTAAAGAGATCACTGGATCAGTGTTATACAGAGAATTATTTCTCTTTTTCGAAACGGCAATAAAAAGGACAACATAGATTTTTCTCAATGTTTTATTGTACCACCACACAGAACAATGCCTGTCATTTAATCATCAACTAGTGTTGAAAATCGTTCAAATATTTCCCCGCACGAGTAACATACTCCTGCAGCCCTGCCTTAAAGTTCCGCATTACTTGCACTTTTATTTTTACTGAGATTTCAGTAATCTAAAGCCAAACAGCATTCTTTAATTCCTCAATAGTCCGCGTCCCGCGTTAAAAATTTCAGCTTTTAAGTGTCTTCACCGGAATAAACCACATTTGGGCGTATATGTTAACCTAGCCGGGGATAAAATGTTTCCATGTAATAAGATAGAAACGTTTGTCCTAGCTCTTCCCAAGAAATTATTACCATGTATGCAGTAACGCCATTTTGTTGGAACATTTGAGATAAGTCTAGACTTCAGGAAATTGTGCAACATCCCAACATTGCGAGCAAATGTGAGTCCCCGCGCGTCCTGCTTCCTTAAAAAATACGACTGTACAGTACCAAATTCTATAACAACACAAAAAACAGTTACATGCAGACTGCTTACTGAAAAGAAGTCGCTCACGAAGTTGTCAGGGATTTTATGGAGCTCACAACGTTTTGCTTATTGTCGCAACCCGCTGAATAAAAATAAGCTTCGCCACTACAGCATCAGTTGGAACATTTATCTACAAGTCTTCGCAAGCAGATTGTTGGGCGTTGCTAGACCACCATAGGTTTGTATGGGTGGAACATGAGATCACAGAGAAAGCGAGATTATGCTCAGTGACGGGACGTCCTGCCGATTTGACAACATCCTGCCTCACTTCTACGATATTCGCTATGATGTTTACCGAGTGATTTTCGTTTTAATGCCAAACCAGTCTGTCGAAAATTGTAAACCCACAACATTATGTTTTTTTTTATCTAAAGTTTTCCGAGACGAATTACTCTAAAATGCTTATGAAATAACCAATGCGTTACAATACAAAATCATCATTTTAAAAATAAATCTCCAAACAAACGTACTATGTTCACCAGTTCATGGCATGATGGGACTAAAGTGACATTCCTTTTGTTACTAAAGATCGACTGAGCGCCGTCTATCATTCAATCAAAAGAAGAGAAGATTGTTCTGCTGGACCCCGTATATATTTTATGGTAGTTGTTATAGCTGTAGATTTGTTTTTCGTGATGTTTATGGGCGCGTCCACTGAGAACGGGCCACCCAGACCGTGCGGCGCATTTTTTGCCCGAGTGCATTGTGTTCAACTCACTCATACTCCTAGGAAGGAGGCTAGAAAAATAATAAAAAAATATAAATTGATAGATTTTGATTTGTTCTTCCCGATGGTGCCATCAATTTTTGCTGAAAATCTTGTTTTCGTGGTGAAAATGAGTTTAAAGTTCGGGATGTTTCTCCAAAATTGGCCACAACTTTTCATAGTAAAATTTATACGAGTCGAAAGAGCAACTCTTCGGCAATATCTCCATAAATTTTCAGAATGGGAGAGCAACAAATGCGTAAATTACAAGCAAATGCAGACGGTGGCATGGGGGCAGACGCGCGCGGCGCGTGCGTTATCGCCGACGCGCATTCCGAATTGAAATTTGGGTTTGGTAAATTTGCTGCGTTGCGGCCGAAAAATTGTGTTTTTGCTGGTGCAAGTGGTACGTATACTGTGTGTGTAGGCGTACATCATCAAAATGTAAAATTAATGCTTGCTAGATTAAATATTTCAGTGTTAACTCAAGGCAAAATTAAAGATTACAAAGAGTGCATTACACAAATTATTTTCGAAAAATCTACGTCTGAATATTATCTGATTGAGGGTAAAAATTGTTTCGGAGTAAATAAATTAAAATCAAATTTATTAACGTTATTAACAAATTCTTTTACTAATGAAATTAAGTATCAAACTTGGCACACTCGATCGATAGATCAACGTTGCAAACTAGAATCTATTCCATAAAGGATTTTGTTGAAGATTTTATTAAAGCTAAAAACACATTCCTTTCTCGCAAGAGAGCAGCATACATTCTACCAAGATTCTTTAAAAACTAATGCATTTTTGAATTCAATAGATTTTTCGAAAAGCTATGCCTTTATCGTACAAGACGCTGCTCAGTCATTTCACTATACCATAATAATAACCAATGCAGTTTGGCTACAGTTGTAATTTATTATAAAGAGTCAGATTCAAAAATTAACCGCAAAACTATAGTAATTTTTTCCGATAAATTATCGATTTCATTAAAAAAAACCTTTGCCTCTGTTGACAAAGTTATTTATTTCACCCACGGCGCTGGACAGCATTTTAAAAACAAATATAATTTCAGCAATTTACTGTACCATTTTGAAGATTTTTCTCTTAAAGCAGAGTGGCACTTTCACGCAACAGCTCATGAAAAAATACTTTTGATGGCATCGGTACTTGTGTAAAAAGTAACACGAGGCGTACTAGTTTGAGGTAGACTTTAACGCCGTGAGTTTATGCGAGTGGTCGAAGGAATATTTTAAAAATATTACATGTTTTTATACATCCAAAGACGATTGTAAGATTGCATAAAAAAATTGAAATCCAGATTTCAAAAAGCAATTACAATCCTTGGCACTTTACCTTTTCATTGCGTGAAACCATTACACGGAACGGAGCGCCTGGATCTGAAATAACTCTTAAGATCCTAATCTTCACACCTAAATTTATTGATTATTGAATTTATTTTTTTATGCATGATAATTTATTGTTATAAGTTTTATTAAATATTATATGTCGGCAAAATACATTTATATTTGATATTTGATAAAAATATACAAAGACGCAGACACGTTGGTAGCTGTGCAGCGCCGCGTGTAGGTGATAACCCAAGCACCATGCACGTCTGCCCCCATACCGCCGTCTTTATTTCTCCCACTCCGAAAATTTATGAAGATGTTGTCGAAGAGTTGCTCTTTCAACTCTTATAAATTTTACTATGAAAAGTTGTAGCCAATTTTGGAGAAACGTCCTGAACTTTAAACTCATTTTTCACCACGAAAACAAGATTTTCAGCAAAAACTGATGGCACCGTCGGGAAGAGAAAATTAAAATCTATTTATTTATGTATTTTTATTATTTTTCTAGTCTCTTTCCTACGAGTACAAGCGAGTTGAACACAGCGCGTTCGTGCGAAAAATGCGCCGCGCGGCTCGGGTGGCCCGTTCTCAGTGAACGCGCCCTTATTCGCTACTTTTTTAAGTGTATTTGTATATTATTTAGACAAGCTTTGTAATACTTGCGTGGAATGCAAAAGCGTATGTGCTGCAAAAAAATAATGTTGGTTTTAAGACACTAATCTGTAACACAAATTTTTCATATAACTTGATAGTACACCTTGCTTAGGTATGAATTGAAGAAAAATAATATTGGTGTAACAAAAATTTTTCATAATGATCCAGAGTAGCACCGCGTCTTATACGACCGCCATTACTATCTTTTGTTCGAGTGAACGCAGATAGCCAATTATTTTTAGTGACTAAGCATTGAACTAAGAACTAAGCATTGAACCCGAGTGCGTCCGCACCGCAGCCCGCGCCTCAACCATTGGACCATTCTAGCGCTTCTGTTTCACTATTATAGATGCAATGTCTTCAGTAATAACCGCTTGAGTACTCTCGATAACGATGATAAGAAGTTCATCAATTTGTATGACGTAGTTGCATAAGCAGGCTTGTTTGTGTATTAATTAAAATTATTGTTCAAATTTCTACTAAACTTAATCTTACGTTCACAATAAATATTTGTATGTTCACATTATTACCTTTTAATTAGATTCTTTTAATTTTTTCTTATTTTTCTTTTTTAGGGGTTTTAGTTTTAATGTATATGACTGATAGTTTTTAATAATTTCTGGGTTTTTTTTAATTACATTTGGAATTGAACAATAACATGCATGTTGCATGGTACTGCATGATCTGTGCATGTATTTATTTACTATTTACTAATAAAATATTATACTGCACTTTTGATATTGCCATGGCAATAACTTTCAAAATATTAAATAGCACGATTTGCATATTTGGACATTAAGTATTGAAACTATTTTTGCCATAGATTGTTAAATAAACATGGCTATCGAAAACACTTATTAGATAATATGAGATTATTATATACAGATATAAAAAAAATTAAAGTTTCTTTACCTATTTGCTTGACGAAGGAATGATCTAAAAACGGTTCATCTACAGAATCTATTAGCTACAAAAGACAGGGATTATTTGCTTTCGAAGCCCACAAAGTGGATAAAGCAACCTTAAAAAGAATATCTCCAATTTGTAAAAACGATCTCAGCTGAACAAGAAGTGACGGCAAAAAAGCAAAAACTTTTGCAGAACACCTATCCACAGTCTGCTCCACATTTTCTTGAAAATCTTCTGGACAAAGTAAATGTATATCAGTTCCTAGAAGTCCTAATAAAAATGGCTAATCTCATCAAATCGTTCTCGCCTAAAGAGGTACTACATGTAATCAACAAACAACTCAGTCTCAAAAAAATCTGTTATAACGTGTAAGATACGAATAACAAAACAATTATCAATCCGAGCCATAGCGACCACGGCAGCTATATTTAACGCAATATTGAGAAGAAGGTACTATCCGCAACAATGGAAGTTGGCTTAGATAATGATTCTCATACCGGGTAAACTACTATACAAAGTGGAATCATACAAGTCCATTAGTCTTCTACCAACAATATCTAAAATGCTCCAGAAACTTCTACTAAAAAAAACTGCGACCAATATTAACGAAAAATAAACTAATACTTCAACTTTAGTTAGGCTTCCAACAGAAATATACAACAATAGAGCAGATTTACAAAGTTACAGCTAACATCGAACAGGACTTATAAACTCCGAGGCATTCATCGACGTGTGGCATAATGGCCTAAATTATAAAATTAAGTCCACTTTACCTTACCCGTTTGTACATTTTCTTAAATTATATTTGACAGGTCGCTTATATCAAGTAAAACTACCCCATGGAAAATCAAGCCTGCATGCAATTAAAGCAGGGGCCTTCCGATGAAGTGTATTAGGACCAGTACTGTACACCCTCTACACTTTAGATATGTCAAGTCGTACTAAAACTCTCTTAGTAGCCTTCGAAGATGGCACCGCTATTTTGGCTTCACAACCTGATCATCTTCATGATACACAACTGTTACAAAAACATCTGAATTACGTACAAGTACGGCTGGAAAAGCTAATAAAAACAAGTCAACCTATATAACTTTTATCAATCTAACACAAACAAATTACACTGAAGAACAAGTCACTACCACAAGCGGAGTAGGTAAGATTTTTTTGCGTGCCCTTAGACAAGCGCCTTATCTGACGAACTCATATATTGAATACAGTTAAATTATAAACTAAATCATAGAAAGAAGCTTATTGTCAGAACTGTCGTTAGAAAATAAATTGCTGGTATATAAAGTAGCCATAAAATCAATGTAAACGTACGATATCTAGCTATGGAACACTGTAAGTATATCTAATATTGAGACCTCAGAAAAGTTTTAGTCAAAGAACTTTCTAATGATTACCAACGCTCTATGGTATTTCCATATTAAGGAAGTAATCAGCTTCTTCAGTACCAAATACCTCAAAAAACTTGAGAAGCATCCAAACTTCTTACCCACAAATCTACTGGACAACAATATCAACATAGATAGGTTGCGAAAAATCAATTATTTAAATTTACCCTACAGGTTCTCCTATCAACCCTACCGCCGCTACAGTGTGTATTTCGAGTGTCACTTAAACTACCTTTTGTTTAATTAAGTAATTACGTGAGTTTATATGGTGCTATGGCAAAAGATCAGAGCCCAATACAAGTCAAATATACTTACTGTTCTAATAAGAACAATTGTAATGTTACCTGTAAATTAAAAAAATAATAACAATATAATCTCTTGTTTCCCTACAAGTAGCAATGCTATATTACTCTCTTGGTATAGTAGCTTTGGCTGTGACCGCGAGTTTAACAATGTGCATTTGATAGTTCTCTATCGAAGTGATTCTACTGTTACTTGTTGATAGTTTAAGTATTTTATTTCGTATACATTTTTGTTATGAGTAGCTAGCTCGTTACTTTATGTTTTAAATTGATGATATTTTCTACCTTGTAACCTAACTTTATAATTTATCTTTTAATTCAACGGCATCCACAGAGTGATGCATATTTGCAAATAGCACGTTTTTTTACTAATATATTTCGTGTGTATATTTTGGTAAATATCAACTGTATTTGTAAATTGTTGACTGAATGATGTGGGTTGTGTAAGTATGACCGCTGGAATGTAGCTGTTAACGGGTCTCATTCGATTAGATTTTGGTGCTACCAGCTGATAGTGTAGTCATGATCTTTGCTTACAATTACTAGTTTTAAACTTTGCTTATCAAGAAAGTCAAACGCTATAACACCGTAACAAATCGCTTATTCCGAAATTCGCAACCGCTTGCCTCAATTACTCAAAACTAATTCTATTTCATCCTTTTATACTAACTTGTGGGTTACAAAAGAGGTATAGAGACGTTGAGGCAAATCTTGAAAATAAATAAACAATGGAAAAACAATAATGTAGAAAAAAAACAAATTTAAACCTGCAGCAGGCCAACATAACTTTTTATTGTCCATGTGTCATTATCTCCATAATGGAGATTCTTAAACTGTCTTTGACGTTATGTTGCTTCGTCTAGACGACGCCCCAGACGTATAGGTATAAGAATTCCATAAACTTTACTATACATGCTGTTATAAAACTAATGAGTATATCAGAATTTTTAAGATTTTTAAGATCCTGAAGCAACCCACGGTTACCCCCACACTAAAATACAATGGCCAAATAATATCGGAAGATAAGGACAAACCTGAAATATTCGCACAACATCTCGAAGCAACATTTACCACCGCATATTTTAACAATGATCCCAATCATATCAGACAGGTTGAAATGGAATCTCAAAATATTACACCCCAAGAACAAATGTCAGATAACCCTATCTCCCCAACAGAAATTAAAGAATGCATAAAAAAACATAAAACCAAAAAAGCACCAGGAATCGACATGATCTCCAACACAATTCTGAAAAATCTAGCGCAAAAAAGTATATGTTTACTAACAGCCATATTTAATTCCTGCTTAAGATTGGGTTACTTCCCTACCGAATGGAAGCGAGCACTAATTCAAAAGATTCCCAAATCAAATAAACCACATGACAACCCTAACAACTACCGACCCATCAGCTTGCTGTCCACAATTTCTAAAGTTTTTGAACGAACCATTCAAAGCCGATTAAACCAGTTTTTAGAAGATAATGCAGTCCTGTCCAAATTCCAATTTGGTTTTAGAAGCGCGCACTCTACTGGTCATCAGATCTTACGACTCACTGAGATAATTGAAAAGGGTTACGAAAACAAAATGTACACGATAATGGAACTTGTAGATATGGCGCAAGCCTTTGATCGTGTATGGATAAACGGCTTATTATACAAAATGAAAGATTTGGCAATCCCTGTTTACCTATTAAACATAGTTAAATCATTTTTAACTGACAGAACGTTCCAGACAAGAATAAAAGGATATACCTCATCAGTACGTAAAATCAATGCGGGAGTACCGCAGGGATCCGTACTGAGTCCCTTGTTATTCAATATTTTCATGCACGATGCTCCTACAACACCAAACTCTGACATCGCAATGTATGCCGACGATACAGCCATTATAACTCAAGACTACGACATTAACCTAGCCGCAAACAATCTGCAACAAAGTCTGAATCATCTTAACTCATGGTTTAACAAATGGTTTATACGAATTAATCCCAGCAAATTTGATGCCAAAATCTTTACCTTGCGTCACCCACAAAACCCACCTAACATCGTTATCAATAATGTACCTATCCCTTGGAATCCGAAAGATAGCACGGTGAAATACCTAGGGGTCTTTCTCTACAGTAGATTAACATGGAGTTTCCACACCAATAAAAAACTGACTGAATCATACGCAAGACTGGCCATGCTCTATCCCATCATCAACAAGAAGTCAACATTGAAAATAAAATGTGAGGTTCTCATCTACACGACCATCATACGACCAATTTTTACATACGGGTGCAGTGTCGGTGCGCGACATCAAAAACTAATCTGCGCAAACTCCAAGTGTTACAAAATAAAATTATCCGTATAATAACAAATGCACAGTAGTACGCAAGAAACTCGCAACTCCACCGAGAAACAGGAATCCTGAGAGTGGAAGAATTCATAAAGCAAACAACACAAAAATTTTATGATAACATAAATCAATGCAGTGGTGCGGTTCACTACAACTTGGTCACTGAAAACTTACACACCAGACTTAAAAGGAAGTTACCTATTGATGTCCTAAATAGTGAAAATAACTAATTTAATTGTCAAAATCACAATGAACTATCTATTTTAGTTATATAAATGTTGAAAATCTTTTAATCTTGCCATGTAATAGCAAATGTAATGCTGATCTGGCATAACCCCTATTAATAAAAAAAGAATTTTTAAGTCTTTGGTAAAAATTTAATTAATACATAGTTGCTGTTCAACTTACAATTATAAATTAAAAATAAAAGTGATTAATGATTTATGTTGTTTCAGATTCTTGATTTTCGGTGTTAACCTTTTCGGAGCTAGAGAATATTTTTGATAAGAAATGAGAACTAAAAAGAAAAACTAAATCTAACAAATAAAATAAGCACAAAATAATAAAAGTTTGTTTTGCCAACTTTTATTAAACGATTGCACTTGATAATTTTGAGCCTTTTTCTAAATTACTACTTTTAACTAATGTAAAGGTGCTGAATAATATATTCAATAACCGTTTCTAAAATAACCTATCAGCAGATTTCCTCTGTTCCAGAATAGTGTAGCCAATATTTTTCTAGCCGATTAGACGGACGATGTTTTCTTCGAAACCGACTGACCGCGTTCAATTTACTGCTTTGATTGCATTTTAGTTTTTAGTACACAATAATAAATCTGGGCCTCATCCAATATCTTTTAAATGGATTGCGTTCCTGCTCCGCATTGAGCAACTGAGAGTTACGTCTCTCGATCAATGTTTTTTATAGTAATTTATTACATAACATAAGGGCCACTATTTCACAAAAGTTGTTTACAAATTTTTAAGCACCTTTATTAGGTGATGTCTCATAAACTTACACTGGAATCTTTGATACGGTTGCCGTTTTTTTATATCGCGACTGTAGTTCATTTATTGTGCGCATGCAATCACGTTTGCATTACTAAACACAAAAGTCTACAGTAAATAATAGAAGTGATAAATCTGTAAAACCAGCATCCAAGTTCAATTTAATTTCCGTTGCGGCTGTTCTTTCTGAATGAAACACCTAATGACCACTCGGATTTCGTTTATATCAGTAATGAAAATTGACAAAGCCGTTTTATTTTAAGGCTTTTTAAAATCAAACTAACGTTAAATTAATTTGATATAACAGATAGTTCATATTAAAAAAATTTCGGCCCAACTGCATAAAAATATTTAGAAACAAGTAACCCCCTAATGTATCGCCGTAAATAGATGAGTGGCCAAGAGTTCGAAACACACACACACACACACACACGACGTTCTATTATTCATGTTGCATGTTAGTAGGCACGATAAGCTCTCGAGTCTGCAGTCCCAGTAAGTGCGCCCCAAGGAAAAACCTTGGAGGTGATCTACGATTCAACTCTATCATCGTATTTTATTTTTTACAGTGTCAAACACCACTTCTCCACTTGACCAATTTTAAAAAGTAAACTGCTGGGTGCTTATTTATAAAGAAAATTTTTTTTGCAATTACACTATCGGAATGTCGACGAAATTTTAGTTTGCAATAGCGTTTCTCTAAAAAAACAAAAGGAGTGAAATAACGCCTTCTCATTCCTATTCTTTTTCTTTAACCTTTAGCTGGCACACTTTATAAGGATCATTTAGCTTAAATATGAACTAACAGTAGCATCTGTTTACTGCCCACCGCGTCACAACATCAAAAAAGAACATTTTCAGAACTTCTTCCGGACTCTAGGAACAAAATTTATTGTAGGAGGCGATTTTAACAGTAAAAACTCCCTTTGGGGATCCCGCATGACAACTACTAAAGGCAGAGAGTTTGCAAAACTTCTCCATGAGCAAAATTATGCTTTCCTTTCTACAGGTACTCCTACCTATTGGTCTACCGATCCCAACAAAACTTCCGACCTACTGGATCTTTTTATAACAAATGGTATCTCATGACCATATATGGATATTGTCCCTAGCTATGACCTTTCCTCGGATCACTCTCCGATAATAGCCACCATCAGCTCTTGTGCCATACATAAAAAGCATATTGCTAGAATGCACAACAGAAAAACCGATTGGGAAGTGTATCAAAATCATATTCAAGAAAATATAAACTTAAAAGTTAGTCTCAAAACTCCAGAAGAAATTGACGAAGCATTAAACAAGTGGTTCTGCATCCTTAAGGAGGCTGCGCAGCAAGCAATTCCTCCAGTGTATCCTCGGAGCTTTACATTCAACGTGCCTGTGGAGATTAAAAAACTTATAGCTGTAAAAAGAAGAGCCAGAGCAATTTGGCATCGGACCCAAGCACCTGCGGATAAAACTACTGGCATGAAACCGATCAAGTCCGGTGTACCACAGGGCAGTGTCCTGGGTCCCTTTTTATACGTGCTGTACACTTCGGATTTAGCAGTAAATGATTATACTACAATGGGCACCTTCGCTGACGACGCTGTTGTCCTTTCTCCCAACGATGACCCACAACTAGCAACCTTTACCCTACAAAATCATCTAAATCAAATACAAGAGTGGACACATAAATGGAAAATCAAGATCAACGAAGATAAATCTGTACAATTTAATTTTACCTTAAAAAAAGACCTGTGCCCCCCTGTTTATCTAAATAACATACAAATACCTACTTGTACAATCTTGTACAAAATACTTGGGGATGCATTTAGATAATAAACTATTATGGAAACAACACGTGGTTAAAAAACGTAAACAGATCGATCTAAAACTTAATGAAATGCAATGGTTACTTGGTAGGAAGTCAAAATTACCACTTGAAAATAAGCTCCTTATTTATAAAACGATCCTAAAGCCAATGTGGGTTTATGGAATTGAGCTCTGGGGTTGTACCAGTCGTTCGAATATGGCAATTATACTGAGAAGTCAGTCTAAAATATTAAGTATGATCTCCAATGCGTCATGGTATGTTACTAATGACACACTTCATTCAGACCTGAAAATTCCATATGTTAAAGATGTCATAACCGAAAAAAGTATTAAACACCACATAAAGCTAGAACACCACACCAACGCACTCCTTAATCCTCTTCTGGAAATACAAAATACGAGAAGGCTTAAACGGAAATGGCCTAATGATCTAAAAAATGTCTAAGGAGGACTTGTCACTGGAGAAGACCTCACCACGTCAATGAAGAGCTACTTAGTTCTTAAATCAACACATTAGCTCATAGAATTCTATTGTAAATTCTGATTGCTAATAAAATAAATTAATAAAAAAAAATTAGCTTAAATACTTGGTCACCTGAAACCCTAACCAGAAAAACGCTAGTTTCCACAAAATTATTTATTGTTCTTTCTTGAAAAATTTTTTTAATAATTTTCTAGTAATTACTTATTTAAATTTACACTAAAAACTGTTACACACAGACATTCAGTAGTTTGTTTAACAAGTCTAAATAGAGGAGGACATGAAGGTGGATGATTGCTCACCTGTATTAAACTTAAAACTAGTTTGACAGATATTAACTAACCTATGAGATGTACGACACTACACCGCATTGTTACTCAAATCTGGTTATAAGGTCTAAAGATTTAAACCTTTGTAAACGAGATTGAACTTTGTCATCGTTTTCAAGTAAGCATTCTACTAGAACTGCTTGACGATTTTGTAATTGTAATAACACACTTAGTATTGGTGCATTCACTAAGGCACGTTTCAGGTTTTTAAAAGCTTCTTGACATTCTTCGTTTTACTCGAAACTTCAACCCCCTTTCGTTAGTCGTGTCAGAGGCTTTGCAATATTGGCAAATGCAAACACGTATCGGCTGTAGTAAATGCACGGTTCCAGAAATCTTATAATCTCATGCTTGTCTTTTGGTCTTGACGGTTCTTTCATGCTTCTAACTTCCTCTCTGAATCAGCTGCTATACCCTCATTACTCACTACATGTTTAAGGTAGTGTACCTTCTTTCTGAAAAGAGAGCACTTTTTCGTGCTTAATTTTAGATTGGCGCTTCTTAGTCGTTAGAATAACTGTTCTAAGTTCTTTAGATGCTCTTTGAAAGTTTTCTCAATTACTATGATGCCATCCAAATACATCAAACATGTTTTCCAAGATAGCCCACTAAATACCGTCTTCATTAATTTTTTGAAGGTTGAAAGGGCATCATAAAGTCCGTAAACCGTAACCGTAAACTACCATAGCCTTAACTCAATAGAAAAAGCTGTCTTTTCTTTGTCTATGAGATTTATTTTGACTTTCCAATATCCGCTATTTAGATCTAAGTTGAGAATCATTTCGTTCCGGCTAGAGTGTCTAGTGTGTCATCAGTGCGCGATAATTGGTAATTATCTTTCTTTGAGCCAATGGTAGTCAACGCAAAATCTAGTAAATTCGTCCTTCTTCTTAACTAACACCACAGACAAACTAATCCTTTTCCATATCCGAAATTATCGTCTCAGCTTCCTCTCTTTTAGCTAGTGGCAATCATCTAGCACTCTGTCGTATTAGGAGTAGCATTGCTGGTGTCTATTTTGCGATGCACAATATTCGTCCTGCCTTTTAAACACTTGTCGTATTTGGAATACGTCTTAATTTTGGTGCAACAGATCTCTAACATTTGTTTGTTAGTTAAGACTCAAACCACTCCAAGTTGTGACAATCACTGCTCCCAACTCTTCAGAAACCTTTCTTGGTTTTGGTTGGATGCTATCGATTTGAGAAACCGCCGAAGAGGCCGAAATGCAATGACCGAAGATTGTGCCTTCCTTCAATATCCAAGAATTTCCATTAACATTTGTTACGCGCACCGGTATCACACTACCAGTTTGAATTAGTGTTTTCTGGTTTTCTTCTCATTATTACATGGTTCAATAAGGATGACCCTTCTTGCTGGACGATCGCAATCTGAAGCTGCAACTACCACCAATGAACTGCGTCCTGCAAAGATGGTGTCATGAGCCACGACTTCCTCTCTTTTTATCTAAATCCACTTTACACCCATAAATTTTCAAAATGTTCATTCCAAAGATTACGTCATTTTCACTGTCGTCTACCAGTATAGATATTTAAGGGCAGCATTTCCATAAACCTTTGCTGAAGCCAAAGATGCCGTCCAAAGTTTTCAGTTGGTTGGCAAAAAATATCCGGATGTTTCAATAACATTAGGTGTTGCAATCGTTTTTGTCGTGTCTGTGTCTAGTAGAAAAGCATGCAGCTTTCCATTTACTCTGTCATCGACATAAATACTATTGGAATCATGCACCAGACTCGCAGTTTGTGTTTCCGTGACCTGAGCTGCACTACTGGGAGTCTACAAGAGCTCTTTTCCATTAACCTATTTTCGTTCTCCTTGCAAAAAAACAGAACCCCATTATAGCTTCTTACACCGACTTCTAATAAGACCCATCTTGCTACAATGCCAGCAGCGTAATCACCTTATCCTATTCCTCAATAAGCTTGCAATCTTCTCGGCTAAGTTCTCCACCGGTACCTTATTTTGTTCTGCCGCCAGTTCTCTTATATTAGCACAGCTCCTGGACGTCTGTTTGGCAGCCACAAATTTTAGTGCGTGCGTAAGCACAACAATCAAAGCTTTTGGTCTGGCTTGCTGAATTTCCCAATCGTTAATGCCATCAATAAATATCCGTACAGCTAATACCTCTAAGAAATCAGCTGGGGCTGTTGGGTGAGATATAATAAACAAGACTAACCACATCTGCTTCAATCTCTTGAAGAGTTTTTTGTGCACAATTCTGAAGCTGTCTGCGATAAATTTCCTTTAAATTAGCATGACCATAATGCATTTTTAGAAGTTTGACAAACTGGTTATAGTTCTCTTGCTCGTTAATAGGCACAGTCTGTAACACGCTGAGTATCGCCACGCATTGCAACAATTAAGCGGTCGCCTTTTCAATTTCCGACCATCCATTTGCTCTATCCATCGCCTCAAACTGTTTTTAATAATTGTTTCAAGAAGACTTGGATGCTAGGCTTTAGTCCTCGCCATGTCGGCGTCCAACAATGGCTCTTGCACCTGCCGACTTTCTTGACTGCTCTCATTAGATTCGTCAGGCACGCTACTGGAAATGATCTCGATCCAAGCACTAAACTTGCCTTCAATTTCTTTATATTTTTAAGGGTATCAATTTTCTCGCTTGTGCTATTTTTACTTCATTAATTTCTTTTCTGACCTGATTCATTTTGTCATTTAACGTTTTGGTAAACTTGTCTTTTAGGGCGTCTATTTTATTATTTATATTGATCATATTCGACTTCAAATTTACTATATTCGAATCTAAATTTGCTTTTAACCCACTCATAATTTTAAAATAAAAACATTCTGTATCCTCGCTCGTGTTCAATGAGGCTTGTTTAAGTCAGAGCTGTAATATGGCTTTATTTCTAGTAATTTCTTAATCCCTTTCCTCCAGCTCAAGTTTGAGGTCGGAAACTTTCAGGCCGAAAAGTGTTACTTTTATCGCGGCTATGCTTTATTTTAATTTATTCAACACTCACGTTACAAATTCGAAAATACCGCACACCTAATAGCAATTGCAAAGTTTTCTACTTTTAGTAGTGGTAAATGAAACGTACTAATTTACTTACAATTCTTTATTTATTGTACTTACAATTATGCAAATTGATAACACTATTTATGTACACGCACTATAGACAACACCACATTATTTATGTAAACACCGCTTTCGTTTGGATTCGCCCACTTCATCATATATCATATAGCTCCTTTGTTGGAGCAAAGGGCGCCCTTGTTGGGGCGTTTCATTAGCTTTAGCATTAGACTTCTTGTGGTGAGATAGCCAGTCTCACGCACTGTCTGGGGTCCGTTCCGTTGTCACAATTCTTTCCATTAGTTCCTTCCATTTTTTCCTATCTTTTGCTATTCTTTTTGCTTGGTTCCAGTTTAGGCCTACTTGTTTTAGTTCTTCTGTAATTGTTTCTTTCCAAGTATTAGTTGGTCTGCCTCTCCTTCTTTTCCCTGTCCTATTGTACTCCAAGGCTTGCCTGGTTATATTTCCTATCGGTTTTCTAAGGGTGTGACCAATTCATCTCCACTTGCGCTTTTTTATGGTTATCTCTATTCTTTCCTCTTTTGTCATTTCCCAAAGGTCCTCATTACTGATTACTTCTGGCCAGAAGATTCCGCAAATAGTTCTGAGGCATTTATTTATAAATATTTGCAGTTTCTTATAGTGTTTTCTGTCTTCCTTCCAGGTTTCTGCTCCATATAGTAGTGTACTTTTTACATTACTGTGGAAGAGTCGGAGTTTTATTTTTCTGCTGATATTGTTTGACGTCCAAATTTTAAATAGCGAATTGAAGGCTTTCTGTGCTTGTCCTATGCGTCTTTCTATATCCCTCTCTGTGCCTCCTTTGATGCTTATTATGCTTCCTAGGTAGCAGAATTCGTCTATTTCCTCTATCTCTCTTCCTCTAATTGTATTCTTGTATTCCCCATGTTGTTTTGGTTAGTAGTTTAGTTTTGTTTGAGTTTATTTGTAATCCTACTTTCCTAGCATTGTTGTTTAGTTTGATCAGTTTTTGTTGCATGTGTTTTTTATTTGTTGTTATTAGGCAAATGTCGTCCGCAAACTCTAAGTCGTCCAGTTTGCCAAATACATTCCAGTTTATCCCTGTTCTTTTGTCTTCAGTCCTCCTCATTACCCAATCGATTACTATTATAAAAAGGAGAGGGGAGAGGATGCAGCCTTGTCTCACTCCTCTTTGTATTTCAACTTTTTGAGTGAGTTGTCCTTCATGCTGTATGTATACCGTGGAGTTGTCGTAAAATAGTTTTATTATTTTAATGTATTTGACTGGTATGCCGTATTGTTCCAATATTTTCCACATTACTTCTCTGTCTATTGTATCGAAGGTCTTTTGAAAATCGATGAAATTTGTGAGGATTTCTTCTTCAACTTCGGCTGTTTGTTCTAGGATAATTCTTAGGGTGTTGATGTGATCGATACATGTTCTATTTGGTCTAAACCCTGCTTGATTGTCTCTCAGTTTTATATTTATAGGGTTTCTTAATCTTTCTAGAATTATTCTGGTCATTATTTTACTTGTTGTGCTGAGCAGGGTGATCGGTCTCCAGTTTTCGCACATTGTTCGATTTCCTTTTTTAGGTATTTTTATTATTATACCTTCTGTCCATTCCTTTGGTATTTGTTCTTGTGTCCATAACTTGTTTAGTAGTATATAAAGTAGTTGAGTTGAGTAATTTGGATGTGTTTTTATTAATTCTGCTTGGACTCCGTCTATCCCTGCTGCTTTATTATTTTTCAGTGTTTGTATTGCATTCCTTATTTCGGTTTTAGAAATTTCTTCTGTAGGCAATTCCAGTGTTCCATGTATGTCTATTATGTCTTCTATTTCTCTATTAGTCTTTGCGTATGCTTTGTATATTTCGGTGAAGTGTTCTACCCATCTGTTTTAATTTCCTCTTGTGTGGAGTACTTCTCCATTTTTTCCTTTAATTTGGTTGACGTCATTTTGTTTGGTCCCACTAGTTTTTTGTTATTTTGTATAGTGTTTTAGAATCATGCTTCCTGGCTGCCTCTTCCGCTGCTCTAGTCATGCTGTTTATGTAATTTCTCTTGTCTTGTCTTGCGCTCTTTTTACTTCATTGTTTTCTTTGGTGTAGTTTTCTTGCCATATTTTCCTCTGGTCTTGGTTTTTCTCTATTAGGAGTTTTGCTCTTGTTGTTTTCTTCTTTCCAGTTTCATTTTGTTTCATTTGAGATCCATGTTTTATCGTGTCTTTCATTATAACCTATTATTTCTATTGCTGTTTCATTTAATGTGTTTTATAAGCGTTCCATATCTCTTCAATAGATAGTATCGATGGGTCCATCATAGTGCTGGCTTTTCTTTCTATCGTTTCTTTAAACTTCTCTTTTATTTCTGGGGCGTCTAATTTATTTACGTTAAGTTTTCTTCTTTTTGGGTTGAGTTTATACTTGGCTTTTATACTGATTTTAATTTTTGCTCGCACTAGCGTGTGATCTGATGCGCAGTCTGCTCCTCTCATAGCTTTTACATCTTGCAATGTGTTTCTCCATTTCTTTTCCATGAGGATATGGTCAATTTGGTTGTGAGTTGTTCCATCTGGTGAGGTCCAAGTTGTTTTGTTGATGTCCTTATGTTGAAATAAAGTTCCTCCTATTGTGAGGTTGTTTAGGGCGCAGAATTCTGTTAATCTTGTGCCATTATCGTTTGCTTCACCTATTCCATGTCTTCCCATTACATTCTCCTTTCCTTCATAGTCTCTTCCTACTTTTGCGTTCATGTCACTTATCATGATTACAATATCTCGGGTATATTTAGTTTTTAGTTTCGTTATAATTGTGTATATTTGGTTATAGAACATATCTTTCACTTCATCTTCTTGCTGGTTTGTTGGGGCATACACATTTATTATGATTATGTTCCTAAATTTTGCTCTAAATCTTGCCCATATGATCCTTTCTGATACCCCTTCCCATTCTAACAGTGCTTTTGTTGATTCTTTATTTAACATTATTGCTACCCCACGTTCTTTGTTTGCCTGTTCATCTTCGTAGCCTGAGTAAATAATGGAAATGTTGCCTGCTAACTTTCTCTGACCCATCCCATTCCATCTTGATTCGGCTATGCCTAATATACTGATTTTGTATTTTTCCATTTCGTTTGCTATTTGGTACGTTTTTGTTACTTCTGCCATAGTTTTAACGTTCCAGCAACCTACGAAGGTTCTGGTTCTTGTATCTAGGGTTGTTGCGCTAGTATTTGCTTTCCTTTTTTTCTTCTTTTTATTTTTATTCTTTTTTATTTTTAATGTGCCTTTATAAACTAAACCTAACTTTTTTTCTACATTTGCCTTATACTCGTTATCCTTGTTATTTGCCTTTGTTGTCGTCAGTTTATCCCTTGTATTTTGCTCTATTAGTTTTTTGTTCTTTTGACTTGTGTAATCATCAACAGTTTCTCTTCCGCTGACGTACCTTCGTTTCTTAGGGCTTGGTTCTGGTCTTCTGGGGATCTCTCGCTGGCAGTTCTTCCTTTCTTCTTATCTAAGTCTGTGTTTGTCTGTATTCCTTCCATGTTTCCCAGTGTTTGTATTGTTGTTTTTGGTCTGTTTGCGTTATCTCCATCTGACTGTTCAGGTAATTCTATCATTTGTAACTGTTGTAGTGTGAATTGGTCTCCATTTATTATTAAGGTATCATTTTTCATAATAACATGATGTCCTTTGTTTCTGATTTCTTTCATGTAGTGCTTCAATTTCCTGCGTATTTCTCACATTCCTTTGGAGTAGTCTTCTTCTATATAAATTCTCGTTCCCTTTAGTTTTTTTGTTGCTCTTAGGATTGCCAATGTCTTGGTCCAGCTTTTTAGTTCAACTAAGATTGGACGGACTTTATTTTTATCATGTGATTTCCCAATTCTTCGAATATCCATTACCTCGTCTTCCATGGATGTTGGGAGATCCATGTCCCTTAGAACTGTTCTTATTTTTTCTTTTAGTATGAGTTCGCTTTCTTCTGAACTTTCTTCAACTCCGTGTATAATTATATTTTTCTTTCTTGATTCTTTTTCTAGCATAGCTATTTTCTTCTCTTGTTGGTCTATTCTAGTCTTTAGTTGGTGGTTCTCTATCTTTAGTTGGTTGTTTTCCTTCTTTACTTATTACGTATTTTATCAAGTTTCGTTTCCACTTTTTCTATTGCCTTTAGTTTAGAATTTATATCTTCTAGTATTTTTCCATTTTGTGTTCTTCCATTCTGTACTTTGTATTTCTTATTTACGCGCGAATTTCTGTGTCCCCTACGTGTTTTATTTTACGTTTTTGTTTATTTTCACTTTTATTTTTATGGTAGTATGAGTTTTATTTGGTTTCCACTAGTTTTAAACACTATGTTTATGTATTTTTATTTTATTTCTCTGCGGTTAAAATTTGCCTTAATCCAACGCTGTGTGTTGTTTACGTTTGGCGCGGATAATACGCGTCCGTGACCGCGCTTATCACTTCACCTCGCTCGAAGTTTGCCTTCTCTTATCTCTATCCTCGATTCAAAGTTTATTTCCCTGCTATTAATTCTAATCCTACCTTAATTTCTACTAGTATATTGTTTCTTGTCACACTTGTTTTACTTATCCACTCGCCACTTTATACTTATTTCGCATTTAAACACTCGTTTTTACCGATATTATTCGCCGCAAAATAATTTGTAGCCAATATGTCCACGCACAGGACCGGACCCGGATTCGCCCACTTGCTTCATTTAAAAATCTAAATCGGAATCTAAATTCGTAATGCCGCGGCTGTCCCGTCGGGTGATATATACCCGAATAGTCTCAAACCTCTGAAAGCACTGCACTCGAATCTTCTAGAAAATCTCGACGAACACGTGCGTGCCACCTGGATTCCTAGAAGTGTCGAGCGCGCTACGGGTGGCGTTCAGAAATTCTTTACATTGCAGGCAACGTCCATATTTTTGGGTGTTGTGGAGAAATTCGCTGTAAATATCAGGTATAGAGTGAAACCCAATACATGTACCTTGAAATACACCTAAATTGATGAGATATAGTAGTGTTAACTCGTTGTCATATCAGATAAGAAAATTAAAAACGTATGCCAAAACTTTTCCAGTGCCCTATTTATTTTCTTCCGTAGAGATGTGGAAATGTATTTGCGCACGTAAAAAAACGATTGGTGCTCTCTTAAGAGTGGGATTCCTAGCCCTTTACGCTAAAGTACCCACCAAAGCCAAACCTTTATTTTCGCAGTAGTATCTAGCTCGAAACAGTTTTTACATTACTTCAGGGTGGTATCTGCTTTATCATTATCCCCTCCATAAAAAGACGGACCTTTCCACCTATGGTCGATTCGTTCTATAGTCTATGCATCTGTCTTTCAAGCAGACCTCGTCTTTTTTCGGGCCGAGTAGCCGCTCTACAAATCCCGGTATTGCGTTCCACTATTTTTTGCTCGATATCATCTCATCTACTATATTTCCGGTCGTAAACCTTCTTTCCGTTATGTCTATTTGCCATCGAGTTTTTGTACACCTAGGACACACAAAAGATGTGTGCTCAGCGTCGTCTCGGTCGGTAGTATCAAAAACATCCATGCCTGGAAATAAGTTGCATTAAATAGAAATGAATTTCCCCAAAGTGCCTCTTAATCCACGGGATCTGTCTACTGACTAACCTAAACATCCATCCTCTGTTAGTCTCACTTCTCCTACCACTTGAGCATGGTTGTTTCTTTTTTTTTAGAACCGCTTTTGTTTGAGAGCGAGTAAATCCATGGGGTTGACGCCGGATAACACCAAGACCGCTGCCGCGAAAACCGTCCTGTAGGCACCACTACTCTGCACCGTTATGACGCACTTCTGATTCTTGTATGTCTGCAAGGCCGTAGCCCACATCTCCGCTCCATAGAGAAGTATGGAGTGGGTCGTCGCCATAAGCAGTTTTGTCATCTGGCTCGGACCTCTCACATTAGCTACAATCCGGCTAAGCTGCGCTTATCCAGTGCTTTATCCAGTGCGATCTTTAAGTGAGTCCAGTACGCCAGTTTCGTGTCTAAAGTTGCCCCCATCGATTTCGTTGTCACCTTTTCCGCGCCTACATTCATTAACACTATCTAGGGTGCTCAATTTATCGTCTGCATTACGACTTCGGTCTTTGTTAGCGCCAGTTGCAGGCCATGTCCCCTCATCCACCGATTTACGTTCCGTATGACCTAATTCACTTTTAGCTCTCCGTGCTACGAGGAGTGGTGGCAACGGTGGCGTCACCCGCGTAGCTCACCAAAAAGGCGTCATCTGGCATCTCCAGTCTGAGTAAGCTGTCGTATAGCGTATTTCAGAAGTCTGGACCCAGACTTGACCCTTACGGTACCCCAGTCGTAATAGATCTCTTTTTCCATCCCTCGTCAGTCTTATATAGAAGCTGTTGGTTACTCAAATAGTCTCCTGTTACCCTCAGGAGATAACCGGGACTCCGTGACTCTGTAGGGCCCCTAGGATGTCCAGGACATCCAAGGTAACTAACAGTACCATCAATCTTGCTGCATGGCATGACTCCTCATTCTTCTGTACCGCATCCGTCGCTTCTCGTATCAAGCCTATCGTCAATCGTCTCTTTCTAAGGCTGTGCTGTCTGTCTGAAAAATCGACGGCATTTTGTATAGCGTTCATTATTCAAGGTTTCAGTAGCATTTCTTTTGCTTTCCCCAGAGTGCCTAACAAGCTTATAGGTCTGTAGCCACCTGGGGTATCCGCATCTCCCTTGTTCTTCCTGATGAGGACTAACTTTGACCTCTTCCAGCGAGAGCTAAAACACCTCTTTGTCGGACACGTGTTATACATTTCCAACGCGCAAAATGACTATTCTGAGAGCTCGTCTTCGGTAAAAACGGATATCTCGCCCTGCTGGCTTCCGTAGCTTATTCTTTGTTTTAGTGGGCGCGATGGGAAGAGACCATTGATTATGTTCTCTAACACGCGCGCAATTATAAGTTCTGTCATTTTCATTTTCTTTTATTTTTTTCCGATTTATTAGTTTCGTAATAAATAAAAATAAAACTATATGCCATTTGCTTCGATTTGTATCAAATATGACAATAGAAGAACACATTTTCTATTACTTTTCAAAATATAAATCAATAAAAAACTGTCAGTTTGTTAAAAGCCCAAGTTTCCAATAATATCCAAGTCGTATAAAAACGTCGTGAACGACGGCGCCCTTTTGTTTACAATATTGAATTCCATATTAAATCGGCGCGGCGTTAGCGTTTTAATGCGGGTGGCTTAAAATTCGCAAGTTAGAAGGCGTTTTTCATTTCCTCCATTTAAAATTTCATATTTCGCGACGTTTCCAAATATAAACTTTAACATTTACGGAGAGGAATTAAGAGGCGTCGTAAAGAGGCCTCCCCTAATTTATTTGCAGCCGATAGCATCATTCTCCGCGGCGGCTGGGACGTGCCGACGTTTCCAATCGCGACTGTAATTTGAAAACCATAAGAAATTTTCAACTATTCAAAATTAAAGCATTTCATGAACGTTGAATGAGCTGCCATCCTCCGGGAGGCGGACGCTCAAAGCTATACATAGTCGGTCACCGGATGCGGCTTCTGTCTGGATTAGCCCATTAGAAATTGGATTGTCATCGTAGTTTTGTCGGAAGTAACATGTAAGCCGTTTTGCTAGTTATCAACTCACCTACAGGTCACTGGTTATTCCTAAATCGTCCTCATATTCAAGCCCAACGGTGTCTTTGCGTTTTAATTAAATTTCAACTAAATATCTGAGATTTATTGTAATAAAGGGCGGCCAACCCACATAAAAGTGCTGTTTGTTCATCTGATCACGAGCCACAAAGAGTTATGTCCGCATCATTTTCGCCCCTGGGTTTTTATTACGTGAGCGATTATTGGTCGTTGGAACAAAAATAATAGAAAGAATTATAGTTATTATTCGATTTAAAATTTGGCTGATCTATATTTCAGCTTTCACATAAGCATGTTTGACAACTTAATACCGTGTCCACTCGATTATTTATTAGGGCATTCCAATATTTGTTTATAACAAGTTCTAGGATCTACCTAGCATTATTAATAAACTTTATCTTTAATTAGCTCTTGAAGCAAAAATCTAGCAGTAGTTTAGTTTCGTATATTTCAGTTTCTTAAAAGCAACATATTAGGCTGACAATTTTTTACCCGACCACCCTCAAATTGTTGCACGTTTGAGACGTTATAAGAAAGTTACAAAATATTGATTGTTTATATAAAATGCGATTTTTTAAATATTTGTTACACACACAATTCAATAATATCTTTACATGCATTCACATATAAATAAGGAAAAACAAAAACAAATGTCCATTTCATCTAAAAACTTTTATTTAAAAAATATTTCTTTTTCTGGCTTTAGAATTGACAAACATCTGGACTATGTCATCAAAAGAAGGATTGCAAAAGTACAAGCCTGGTACGATTTGTATAATGCTTGACTGGTATCAGTACAAAAATTCCCCCAAGTTGTCATCAAAGTATTTAAAGATGTAGTCCTTTTTAAAGTGAAATTACAAGATTTTTATTTTTGGTTAAAGAACTAAAAATCCTAGATTTGTTGTTTTAAAGAACAAAAAGCATAGTACTTCCTGTTCTCTGCAGATGCAGAATCAATTAGTTGTAAAGAGTGGCCCGCACAAGAAATTATGTGGCTAGAAGATTTACTTTCTTTATTCTAGTCTAAAGACCCTTGTAGCAACCAGACATTTTGTTGGCATTGTTTTAGCTCTGTTGTCTACACTTACTTAGATCAAAACCTACAAAATCTACAGTTAATATTTGAGCATCTTCCATTTTGCGTAGATAGTATATATCGATAATACAAGATATTTATAATGTTCGATAATCTGCCTTATTTGTATTTGATAACTATGAGAAAACAACTATTCGTTTATTTCCAAATTTTGTTAAATATTTAGAAATAGAAAAATCAAATTTTGAAATAACTTTTACACAACCAAAAAAGTTTTCATTTTTTTTAGAGCCCAATTTATTATCGTCATGAATTGGGAGTAAACAAAAACTAAAAACTTTTCCAATTTAATACCTCTTAAGAGACCATTTCGTCAATAAAAGCTTCTTTCTAGTATTGTTCCACTATTTTACAATCCAAAAAAACGTTGTTAGACTCATTGAGAGTTTGATGCATAAGTACATATTTGGGGGAGGCGGTGGCTCAGATGGCTCTGCCCTCTAGCCGGCGCGCGCGAGTTCGAGTCTCGCTCAACCCATGGATGTGTGTGAATGTCCTAGAATAAGTGCATGTTAGTGGGCACAATAGGCCCTTAAGGCTGCAGTGCCTATAAGTGCGCCAAAAAAAGTACATATTTCTTCGTTTGCGTGGCAGAATCTGTCGAGTGTCAGGTAATCTGCGAAAGTGTTTGCCTTTTCTTGATTTCTTCTTTCCCAAGTGTTGTCGTGTTTCCTAATGTGTGAAACTGGAAGTTTTAATTTTTTTAATGTTTTGTGGCTTTTCATAAAGAATAACTGGTGTCCTCAGTATGAGTTAGTTTTTAATGGTGGACAGGAGATATTTTAGTTCCCGCGTAGCTTAATTGAGTAGGGTTTTGCTTCTGGGATGTTTTGTGGTTTGCTAGGTTTTTCTTATTCTTCGCTTTTCTTTTAATTTTTGTTTAATGATTGTCGGACAATATTCTGATGCTTTTTGAGTTTTGTGGACTGGAAAAGCTTTCCAAGCCGTTTTTTTGTACGGTATGATTGAAGTAATCGATGGCACTGTACAGTTCATATTTTGTTTTTAAGGGGATGTTTAACTGTATTCTTTCTGTAATTAATGCCCGAAAGTAATTTCAGTTAGCGACTCTAAAAGATAATGTCGTTGGCTTTTAAACTATTAGTACTTTTGTGCTATATGTAATAAGTACTGGTGAGTGGTCTGAGGACAAATCCCAGCAAAAGTCAGCTTTTAATTAATTTGATGAGATTCCTTTAATTACGCAGAGTCTAAATTCTTGTTGAGATTTGTTAGTTTATATGTGCTTAGGTAGTGTAAGTTGTGTTCTTTATTACTTTGTACAGCTCTCTTTTTCGAGTTAATGTTATTCCTAACCTCCATATTTGATTTTTGGAACGTGAGCCCAAGTGTATTGAAAAAAGATGCAAATTTTTGCTTTTCAATAGTGAGTTGTGGGGGGGGGGGGTCAGTATACAGAAGAAAATATGATATTTCTGTTTTTCTACATACTGCGACTGTAGTAGCCTGGAGATATTCGGTTAAATCTTTGTAACTCATAATATTTGATTGAGAATTTTATAACGAGTGCGGTACCTGCATAAGTAGTGCCATCAGGATGAGGAGTACTGTATATGGTATACGTTGGTATCTTCAAATAAGAGATAACTGTGAAACAAACTTCTGATATATATCTATGTCGTAAAGTGATAAGAATGATTTAACCTCCTACCTATGTTGAGCAAGGCCATTGGCGTTTCATAGACCAATGTTTAGGATATTAAGCATTGTGAGTTGGTTTGCTAATCATGGTTGTAAGCAGGTTGAGTATGGTGTCTATTCTTTCTATGAGTTTTATCGTAAGTGTTTCTAGTTTGCTATATGTTTGTTGTTGGTGTGGAATTTGTGTAGGTTGTTGTGGAATATTAGTTTTGTTGTAATCTGGTATACTGACTGATGTTTTTTGTACAAAATTAGACTGAGTATTAGTCGACCTTGGACGTAAGGGAGGATATTTTCTTCTCTGATTTTTTTCCGTTAGCTGTTCGACTGCACATTTAACGCATCTTGGTGTTCTGACAGTAATTTTTTGAATGACCAAATCTTTGACACTTTTGACATTTAATTATTTTCCTTTTGACTCTAGGTAGTTAGAATCTTATTTTAGATTACATTAGAAATTTTATGTCGAAGATTTTTTATTGTTATCGGCCTGTTCGGGTTCTATAAAAACATTGGCAATGGATTTTTGGTGATTCTGTGCCTGACATTATAAATGTTCAGAATTTTATGTCCATGGTCATTTATTTCAGCTGCTGATTCTTTGATTTTGACTGTAGGGTGCATGTCCCGTAGCACCACTTTATACTTTTTCTTCTCCTTTTGTTAGAATGTATATAATTCTTGTTTTTTTAAGTATTATGATAATTGTACAATAGTTTGTAGCTTTGTTTAGTTGCACCTTTGCTTGTGTGTTATTGATTAATTTAATAACATGATTGTTTTTGGCTTTTTCTTCCAACATGTCTGTTAGGTGTTTCAAATTTCTTACGACATAAATAAATACTGGCGACGGCTTTCGTTCTTCTGGATTAGAATCGGCAAAGATTAATATTTGTTAGAAGCGGTTGGGGCGTTAAGCCAGTAATTAGATATTTTTGTTTGTTTAGCATCGTGATGTAGTTCGGAACCATTACGTTTTCTTCTTCTTGCGTTTGGAACTTGCCAGTGATCGTCCAGAGTTGAAGTGTGTTCTAAGTGTTGCGATTGAATATGGATGACTGGTTGTTGAAGTTGAAAATGCTGCTGTTGTTGCTGTTGCTGGAGCATTTGTTGGTATGTACCAGGATTGAAATGCTGATCAATTCACATCGGTGTTGAACCCGTAATTTGGCACGCCAAACATAGCGGCCTTGTTTAATTGAGCACTTATTTATAGACCTATTAGTGTAACTGTTAGTTAATATAAAGTAATAATGTATTAATGTAAATTTAAAAGTTATCGTCCCACCTTTTGATTAGCTATTGCTCGCTGAACCGGCAGGTGAGACCGGCACAACCTTGAGGAATCTATAAAACTCTATTAATTAACTTTTTATAAAACAACAAATTGCTATAATATTTTCTTAGGTGACATACTATCGTACAACTGTTTAGAGTTAAGAGTCATCGTTTTGTTAAATGCCATTATAAGCTATTAACACATCGTTTATACGCCACAATGGCGTAAAATTATGAGGTCGATGAACGATGAGTGCACGATTTCAAAGTTTAACAGTTGTAACCTGTTTTACGTTTCTCTGATTGAGCTCACTATTTAGTTTACTGAACTCATAATTTTACGCCCAAATTCTAGCGACCTATGCTGCAACTTACTCAGCCTACAGGTTAATTGGGCCCTGCATACTGATATATTTGTCACTATCACAGTGTTTAAATAGCAAATAATTATTAGGAGTTGTTATAATGAATGCTTATATCTTCCACGCGATGCATTTTAACAGTTTTTAACGTTTGATACCAAACATTTGTTTTGAAAGCGGATTCAATATTTTGCTGTCATACAAATGGCATCACTTTTCCTAGATAATTATCTTAATAATTAATTACAAAAATTATCATCACACAGTTTGATGTGTTGAATTGCTATTCTATGGTGCTTTAATTTATAAGAATAAAGTTCCTCTAAAAGAATATTTTTCAGTATCCTAAGAGCTTTATTTTGGAATAACTTACATTTTTTCACGATATACCACAAACATGTTATGGATTGTTATTTACGGGAAAATAACAGGAATTGTCGTTTGTCAACATACCATTATATATTACATAAATACGTAGTTCAAAAAAGATTGGTAACTTTGTAGTTTATGCCAGCAAGTATAGTTTATTCAAAAACATTAATTACATGCATCTCGCTTATCATTAAAAAATTAAAACAGCATATAAGTATGCATACTTGGTACTCTTTACTACTAGCTGTTTATTTAAGTCTGGTCAACAAAATTACGTTTACGGATCAAACCGCGTCATTTTAGAAAAGTTTTGATGTTTTGGCATCTGCTTTGATGCCATTATCAACATAAACTGGAGTTAGTTCTTTATAAGAAATTTCAAACTATAAATCATAGAAGAAGACTGGTCTGTTGCTTGTTTTAATTCGCTATTTATTAAATCAAAAGTAATTTTATTGGAAAATGCACTGGGTTAGGAAAAGTTTGATAATTTATACGAATTATGTAACTAAAAACTTATGGTGACTAACGGTTTTTAAATGATGGTTAAACGTTGACTATTGTCTGAAGTATTAAACGTTTTTTTAGTTATTTTTTATTTTCAGTTTTTGCTAGTAGGATAGGAAATGAGATTAATGTAGTCAATATAAAAAAAAAAATTTTATGCTAGGTATTAATATGTACAGCAAGTGCGGATAAAATTATAGCTAATGTGGATTGATATTTGTATGTCTGCTTGTCTTACGTACAGGGTCGTTAAAATAAATCCGGAATTTGTTTAGGTTGGGTTACGGAAAAGCCAAAATGCCACCTTATGCGCATGCACAATCCACTATTGCGAAGTGTGTGTTTCCTCATTCGCAATGTTAACACCCATCTAAATTAATCGTCAATTGAGTGATTGATGTGCATTAGTGGGTACGAAAGTTTAAAGAAGGTCGAGAGTTGTGTGACAATAAACCGAAACAGCCTCGGCTACAAACCAGCCAGATTGAAACTATGATTGCGGGAGTAGAGCAAGTTATTATGGAAGATCGTCGTGATATTGCCTCTAAACTTTTCGTATTTTCCTAGATCTGTGGAGTACATTTTGCATGATGACCCGAGAATGCAAAACGTATCTTCAAAGTAGGTCCCACAAATGCTGGCCGACGAATGCGTTAACACATGATTTTGCCATAAATTTCCAACTATGGAGGTCACGCTTTGTAGCTGCTCATTTTCCAATCAAGCCGCTGTTTTCACTGAACAAAACACAGTCCTAGAGAAGTGTTCTCAGTAACCATGGAATCATGGCGATGACGTTGTAAAAAAATGTATACGTTCAGACCGAGATTACGTTGAGAAGTAACAGAAGTTTCAAATTTCTTGGTTAAATACTTTTTCAGAAAGAAATTTGGAGACCTTAGAAGTTGAACAGTCCTCGTAAATAACATAAGTTAGCTTCACATAATTAGCAATCTACGATTGTCGACAAAATGAGACGAGAATACGACCGCAAATCTATGCTCAAATTTGCAATCTAGGTTTATCACATAGCCAAGAAGTATAGGAAATCTGACCACTGCTGACAATGCAATTTACAACAAGAAAGCTGATTGCAAGAGAAATTCGTCTACAAATTGAAAGAGAAAATCGATCAAAATCCTGAGTGTAATTTTGCTGACCTAGTAAAAGAAATGAGCGTGGCGAGGTCTATAATCTGTCTAGCAGTACATCAAGGCAAACAAGTCTTTCGTCCTAAGGAACCGCTAATTGTTGAATGAGAAAATAAAAGTAGACAGAATGTTAAAGACCCTGAGAAACTTTTCAAACGAAAAGGACTTTATTTAGAACAAGAAGTTAAACTTCTAAAATTACAGTCGATTCTTCTAAAATGCCTTTGAAGTACCTATAGCCTTACATACAAAGTTTCTTGCCTCCGAGTGGTGCTGGGGCTTAAGAGCAAGGGAAACCTGAAGGTGAACTTCAACAGCTATATCAGCATGCTGCAGATAGTTGTCAAACCCTGGATAGAAATAACCTCTAATCGGAAATACGTATTCCAGCAAAACTCTGCCCCAATCCACAAGGCAAAGAAGATCAGAGCATAATTATACAGCAATTTATATTACTACTGGTCCCCCGACTTGTTACCATCCTCCAACCGTGACTGGAATCCCTTAATTATTACTTATTATTATTTATTGAATATCATAACACTAAAGACAACTTAATAGCCCCCATCATGGAGATAATGCTACATATGAACAAGCAGGATATTTTTTCTACCTGCAGCTGATTTAGGTCTCAACTCTAGATGATAGGGGCTGCACTGAGTAATACTTATAATTCTCAATACTATTTATTTTAATTATGCTTTATGTAAATAAATTTAATTTTTTTGTATTTTAGTGTTTTTTAATTTTTCGGATTTATCTCGACAACCTTGTAGGTTCTATCAAAATCATTACAAGGAATTTAGCAAATTTCTTTTAATTATAGTCCTTAGCAGAACATATAAAGTCAACTATTTTATTGTTAGCCGTAAAAGCCGTTTGTATTCAGGTAACCATCCTATAACACGGTAGATACATTTCTATAAAATGTTGTGTTATGTAAAACCAATTATATTAAACCCAGGGCAATTACAAAAACGGAGGATTAGGTTCTGAAAACAAACATATTTTTTTAAACTCATACAAGAAACTTCACTTGTATTAACAATATTAACATGTGTATGTATGACACAAAACAAAAAGAAATATTTCTTGGTATTGAAATTGCAATTGTGCAACTCCCTTTTGAATTTTCGGTTTCTTTTAGAGAATGAGTCTGCATTTGAGAAAAATTATTCTGAAGCTAAGTTTTTTCTTAATTTTTTTAATATTGATTTGATAACTTCACGACCTTCATCACTGCTGTTCTCAACAGAATCGACCTGATTTACAAGTTATAATGGCATTTCCAGCAAATCCGCTTTAACAATTTCTTCTTCCTTTAATGGACTTCCCTTGGAGATCCTGAATAACCGTATCTTCAAAATTATCGTCTCCGACGTGCACTTAACGTTGATGTTTTTATTTATTGCCACAATAAGGGTATGATTTCGATACATTGCTTAATGAAAATTGCTTACAAACTTTTATTACACCAATTGATCTCGATTCAGTTATGTCTGAAAAACATTGTAATGATCTGACGCAATAAGTTTTAAAAGTATGTATAATGCCCTGATCCAATGGCTGGAGCAACGAAGTAGTGTTTGGTGGTAGAAACACTATTTGTATGTTGGGATGGTTCAACTCTGTGGATAACCTGGAGCATTGTCTAATAATAACATTAAAGTCCAAATTCTTTTTAATTATTTTTTAACTTTTAGCACAAAATATAGGGTCGAGGAAAAGTTCGTGTCGTTTTTCTGGCAAATACATTTTTTATTACTTTCCTTATACGGCTTGGCAGCTAGGAGGGAACAGGCAGGCGATAATGGGGAAGCCGTGCGGAAGAGCTCGCACGGTTACCTTCAGTGACGTAGCAAAATTTTATGTACTAATCAATTATTGTCTTGTACTGTTCATTTTAATCAGTTTTCGAGTGTTGGACTCGCGCCTCGTCCTTTTTTAAAATAACAAGTTCCGGGACGAGAGCAGCACAGAGCCGAGACGATGGACCCGGTATAATATATAATAATAGGATAAGGAAAATCGTGTGATGTTCACACCAGATTTTTTTAAAACTTGTTTTTTGTTTTTTGAGCTCATTTGAAAGCTCTGCTCCTTGCGCATCGATTCATATATAATTTGTCTATATTTGTTTTAAGATGTAATTGGATTGGGAACAAATTCGCTTGCCGCTTATGCACGAATGGTGGATAGGAGAAAGTGCTAGCGTAGCTGCGGGCAAAATCAATAAGACTTGAGGCGATAAAACAGTTGTAGAGAGGACAGCTCGAAAGTGATTTGTAAGGTTTAAATCTCGAGAAGAAACTTTGGAAGATCAGCCACGCTCAGGTCGCCCAAAGAAAGTTGACCGACAAGCAGCTCTTGCCGCCATTGAAGAAACTCCGTCGTTGACCAGTCGAAAGCTGGTCGAAGAGCTTAATTGCGACCAGAAGACTATTGTCAACAATTTGCACGACCTTGGTAAAGTTTGCAAAAAGACACGATGTATTCCTCATGAGTTGACTCCAGCACAAAACGTTTTTCAATTCAAAAGATGCCAACTTTTACCGTCGGGGAATTGAAAAGTTACCGGAAAAGCGGCAGGAAGTGATCGATGTGGACGGAGAATATTATGATTAGTTACTACAAGTTATTTTTGTGCGAAATTATTCAATAAAAATACAAAAAAATCAAAACGGCACGAACTTTCTCCTCAACCCAGAATTTTAAAACCAGCACATTCTCTAAATTAATTTCCAGTTACTCAAGCACCGATAACGTTTTTTACGCCTTTACGGGGACTTAAGGATTTATAAGCAAGCAATGGTTTTAATATAGTCTCTTGATGCATTACTACACAAAAGTAGTGTGATTACCTTGAATTTCTTATGCTATAAGTTTCAAAACACTTTTTGAATTTTTAAACCAATCTTTACTTGCCATAAAATCTTGGTTGACAAATGATGCTCTATTTTTTTAAGGTATTTGAAAATTTTGAGAACTTTTTGTTCGATGATATTGCCGTCCAATATAGTTTTTTCCGGTAGCTATTTATAATCTAAATGCGAAGCTCCTTTCCCATTTTCTTAATTATTGGGGTACGGAGACGAGCTGCATATTTTTTAGCTATCGAAGATCCCACAACAACCACACTTATAATTTTCTTTTTCTTTCTTTTTGGTTCCGTGGTTTAGATTGTTACACTTTTGCAATGTGTGATGATTCTTCTCCTTTCATAAAACCATTATATTTTTACGAGAGATGTTCTTTCCGAAACCACAAACACTAGAATTTCTTAAATAATATTTTTTGGAATTCACAAACTGAACACTTAAAAAATACGCAATGATGTGCGCCTAATTCAGAAAGCAAGTCTTGATAAAACAAAATACGGGTATTCTCCACGTGTATGTATTCAATGATGGAAAGATATGTGTCAGGTATTTCCCTAATTGTATTGTATTTTTTGTATGTATACACATGTATTGTATACCCATAGTGTGCAATTTACAAAGTGGTTTAAATATGACCGGGACTGATTTTTTTATAAAATGTTCTGAAAGTATCCTGATGCCCTTTTTAAAAAAAAGGCTTTTGGTTGGGGGCGTATTTACTCCCGAACGGCTTGGATGGCGGCAGTCGTCTGCAAATCGCGTGACTTGCAAGTCTGATTTGAGTCTTCAAAATAGGTAGAAATCACTTGAGGCCAAATCGGGACCGAACGACGAATGTGGCAGAAGGTTTCATTTCAATTTCCGGAGGTTACCCGCTTTCCACCTGTCTTCCGCTTAGATCAGATCTTGTCCTTCACGTCTGTTGCCAGGAGATTTAAGTAATAAGCTGCATTGATTGTTCTGGCATCTGTCAGAAAGTCTACATGGATAACCATCTACCAGTTCCCGAAGAACATCCCAAACACTTTTCTTGTCAAACGGCTTCTCCACGCTCGTTTGGGTTTGGGAAGAACTGGTATGCTACCACTGACGTGATAATGCTAGGTCTTTGGAATGAAGCAGTGCACCTACGTTTTAATGATGGTTACTATAGACTTTACAAGTGCATCACATTCGTCTTCAAATTACTGTAGAAGATAATTGGCAGCTTACATGCGCACCATTTTGTTCACGTCCATCAAAGTGCGTGGTACCCACCGTGCATTCACTTTGCGATAGTGCAGGTGATTTTTTACAATGCTTTTGCACTACCAACACTAATGGACAGCAAGTTCCTTGATAGTTCTGCGCCTATTCTCACAAATAAGCGCGTCTGCACGTTCAATGTTTGGCTCGGTTACGGATGTTTGCGGCCGACAATTATGCCAGCTAATACAAATTTTTTGGAGAATTCCGGGTAATTCCTCTTTCGCCGGACCCAAGAGGTCAAGGTAATACTTTTTAAGCAGCAATGTTTCTCATTTACTTAATTCAATGAAACATATTTCAAACAAGGTATTATTCCTAGTACAAAATACACTAACATTTCCCGTTACTTGGTTGGTGTTGAATCTGCAGTAAATTTCAGCGGGCAGGACGTTTTGTCCAATGAGGAATTTGATCCTAATACCTTGTTTCACGCTCCGCTTATCGCTCGGGTAACTCCCAAACAGGACTGAGTAGATTCTAACCAGAGAAGAGAGGGTTAAAGTTATGGCTCTACTTTCTCAAGGTCGCACCGCTGCTACGCAATGCGGCTTGTTTACACACACATCAGTCCCGGTTATATTTGAACTTGTAAATTTCTAAGTACTTGCCTATGTGGAACAGTAGAAGTACAATGTTGTATGAGGGTTTCCCAAAATATCTAAATGTGTTAGAGTAAAACTATGTTGTAAGATTTCACATTAATGTGTACAAGAGTAAATAAAATATAAACCAGATTTATTACTTCTTCTTCTGAGCTGTAGATAGAGATGCTTGAGATTACCGCTTTTTTGTTAGTATTAATATGTCAGGGCAAGAGCTTTTTACTACTTACTACAAAAGGCGTAAAGCAATCCGAAACTTTGAAAAGTCTTAAGACGTAATTTAGAAGCAACTCCCTTAAAAAGACTCAAATTTGATAACGACCAGAGGCAATTCAAAATAAAAATCAACGACATCTTTAAGAGATCGAAATCTGAGTCATTATTTTGTTACCGACAATGTCGGAACATAAATAGCTGCCCAAATTCAACAAACAATTATTTTGGGCTACACTAAACATTTTCTTTGCAGTTAGTAATGATCACTCCATGATTATCATTTATTTTGACAAAAAATTTGTACGTCATTGCCTAGTATTATAATAATTTACATTTCATAACAGCAATATGAAAATCTACTTATCAGTTGAATAAATGTGTTTCACGTCAGAAAATATATAGAACAATAACTTTTTATGCTTTGATTTTTAAAATGCTTTAGTAAAAAATTTTGGTTTGTATTTAAGTCGCCCACGTATAATCGCAACATATAAAAAGATTCATTTTTTTTACTTTTAACAAAATACGGCTCTTAAGATTTTCCTACAAAGAAGTAAAAAATGAACAGTGTTTTTTTTACAGTGAACATGAACTTTGCGTGGCAACATCTATCTCATAATGGATCGAAGATGTCAACTGAAACATAAACCCCACTCGTTTTTTTAAGATAATTTGGTATTCGATATTATAAAGGCTTTCGACATTTAATAGCTTGATCTGAAGCTCAATCCATATACACGTGATAGAATTTTTTATCTCAGTTTTTATTAACTTTGTCGAGTAAGCTTCATCAAAGAGTTACGGGCTCATTTTTTGTTGAAACAAATAATGTTAAGGTTATTCCATTATATTATTATTTTCTTTATGCAAAAATATAAATTAATTAAATGAAGAAAATAAACCACCTTCCGTTTACTTCAAAATAAAAAGCTTTCTATAAACTTTAAGTTTCTGAAATTTTATAATGGGTTTTGTTTCTTTTAATAAATATAAAATGTCTATAAAGTTTCAGTTTTCAGCGGAAATATAAAACGCAAAACAACGCCAATGCGACTGCATTACTTCTTCTATTGTTTTGGTATTATATTGTATTTTGGGCTTCCATAAATTATTTCCAAGTGCTCAGCAGGAGTTTATAAACAACATCCGTCGATCAAAAGCTTCACACATTTGCTGATTCTATTCAATCAGCGACAACCTATTGTATTTGTGTCAGTTGCCGCATCAACTTTTTCATTGCCCTGTTAGATAGTCGACGCTCTCAAAAGCTCCAAATTAATACTTGGTAGGTTTGAATGCAGTTACTAATAAGAAATTTGCAAATTTAAATTTTACTCCGTGCTTTTACGTAACATCATTCAGTCTTGCCAGGGTTTCTTATACACAGGTCTTCATTTCGTTGAAATTTTCAAAGCATTATTCGGATAAAATCTAAGGTAAATATAAATTAAATGGCAAAAATTGCGAAGTGCCTTAAAACGTTTTAAGCGGGCGGCTTTTCAACGCGCCATTTTAGTAACGTTCGGTTAGAGGCCGCGTTATGTTTGTCGGCTCTTTGAAATTTATTGCTCCTTCTACCTACAATGAAAGATTTTTTACTTCCTCCTCTCTTATTTTTTACGCCACTGCACTAATTCTGTTTACGACATAGAGGAGAATTCAGCCGCTTGTGTAATTGCTTAATATCATAAGCAATGCTTATGAAATTTGCTTTGGTGTATTTTAACTGCACAAAATTCAGGTTTCTAATATACATATAATTAAGTCGGACACTTTAAACAATTTCTTAAAAATAAATTTTATTTCAAAAATACAAAGTGTCGATATTGTACATTTTAATGTTATTACTAAAGACAATTGCTACTTACTAACTACTATTCTAAACGTTGGCCGCATTTATACATAAATTGTCAGCAAACCGAAATCCCACGGCAATGCCTAGAATGTAGATAAGAACTAATTACTAAGAAGCAAATACAAAAAAGTGCTTTATAAGAGATAAACGCTGCAAGTTTCTAAATGCTGATTTAACTTCCCACGGCAATAGCTGATTTAACTGCTCCCTCCTTAAGATAGAACGTCCTCGTTCTGCGTAATAGCGGTTCTTGGAAGAGGCTCATAGCTCATGAGAATCCTCTTCTTTTTCTTTGATTGCGACTTGTATTTTACTTCTAAATTTGTACAATATAATAAAGCTAATAGTTATAAAAATTACTATAATTATTCTCATAAACGAATGAACTCCATGATATACGGGATACAATTGTGCCGCTTTCCAAATGTACAGCATCTTCTCTTAAAGCTATCAGATCGTTTAAATGGCGAGGTTGTAGGCTTACTGTCATGTTAGCGTCATGAGTATTAATGATCAAAGGATTCTTAAATGTGAAGTTATTAAACGTATTTTCAAATACTTCTTTCCCTATAATTATTTTACAACTAGGAGTTGCTCGCCAAAAGATATTTTTGGCGTCCTAGACTGACAATTTTTCAGCCGCCTTCCCTCAAATTTTTGCAAGGTGCGAACGTATAAATTTTTAATTAGACCGGCTTTTTCTCTGGATCACAAACATGGAACAATTTAACCCCATTCATGGTGGTGGAATTAATGCAAAGCTTATGCGCTCGTTCATAATGCACTCCCGTAATTTTTACGTTTTACGTTCATTTGCAGTAATTTTTAATTTTTCTCTAGATTAATGTTGGCAACAGTAACAGAATGTTTGTTTTTATTCTAAAACAGCTGGGACCCCGCAGGCTTCGTCGACGAAGCCTGATCTAGACGCCAGGTAGTCGTGTAGAACATTCCACATGTTTCTGCGACAATAATCAAAATATTTAAATAATTCAAAAATGGTTAAAGTTAGAAGGCACCGAATTAGAATATATAGTTGTGAATGTGGTGTGCAAGTTTCAAGGAAATCGGTTGAAGCGTCTAGGAGGACATAGAATTATAAGTTTAGGGAGATAAGACAATTATATGATTAGATTCTCTGATGAGATTAAGGCGCTATTTTTTACATTAAAGTGGGCGATTCTATCAGGAAATTTTTCAATTACTTTTAAATTAGTTTTACAAGAGACTAAAAGTTTTTCATTGTTATGCCTACTGTACAATTAGTAGTTGTTATTGGCTAAAGCGAAAAGACAATGTTTACTATCAGATAAGAGGCATTTATTAATGTGGGGTATTTTACGACATATGGTTTGTTTATCAATTACTTTACAGTCTTCATCACTCCACAACTCGGTTCTTCCGCTCGGCAGGTGATATTTATATGGAGATATCAACAACTTATCCTGCTCTTTAGGAATAGGATATATTTTTGCATGTTGGTATGGAGACGAGTTTAGAATAGGGACGCGCAATATACATGTAATTACTTTACGTATTGATAATATCTGAAATTTTGTAAATTCTAATACTTTAAAAGCATGATTTTTGTCTAATTCTCGTAACTGTGTAGGTCTATAAGTTAGCTTTAGGTGGTTCATGATAGAAACTAATTTGGAATTATTTCTAAATTTGTGTTTACCCAAAAATGCTAGCGAAATGGTTCTTTCTATACGTTCGAGGATGCTTATCATTTTTGAACTGAGATAGTAGTTATATTGTAGGTTTAACTGTATTTCGAAAATGTCACTCATATTTTTTAATGCGTTGAATGATAAAAATAAGTTTTTTGAATGGTTTTAAAATTTTGCGAGTACCTATTAGAAATGTGATTTACGAAACATGTGAATTTGTCCATTTGTTTGATAATTTTATCTTGATTCTTGTAAAGATTATTTAAGTTTTTATTTATTTTCGCGAGATCATTATTATCCGGGTTACCTGTAATGTATTTTATTGTTGTTCTTAGAGCATCTATTAAACCTCGTTTGAATTTTGCTAATTGGCCTTCGATATGCAATTTTCTTGAATGGCGTTTATGAGTTGGCGTGTGATTGTGTTGATGGATTTTGTTTCTAAAATAATTATATTAAGGTGCAGTGGGGTAAATCCGTACATGGGGCAAATCTGCACTAGGCCCTATTCGAATATACGTTACATTGTACCAACTGTAAGGTAGAAATCTTCCTTTGGTTAGTATTCAATGATCAACATAGGTAACCGTTATGTATTCTATGATTTCCCCGTTTAGCTCGTTCGAGAAAGTTCATGGTATTTCCAGGTGCAGAGTAAAGATTGAGTTAAACATTATAAAACGATAATTTAAGCAATAGTTTACAAATCTGTGTTTATCTTCGATAGGCACAAAGTATAGTAAGGTAAGTTTCCTTTATAGTAATAAAATATATCAGTTCTTTTATATTTTTTGATAAAATAATAGTCTAACCTAACTCAGGAAATTTTGAGCTCGGAGCAACCGCACTGTAATACGAATTTACCCAATGTTACATTTTAATCCTTACTTATTC
Source organism: Sinelater perroti (assembly GCA_036346155.1). Lineage (NCBI taxonomy): Eukaryota > Metazoa > Arthropoda > Insecta > Coleoptera > Elateridae > Sinelater > Sinelater perroti. The sequence continues at coordinate 4,071,538 of JARFIY010000329.1, read as the reverse complement.
AACTGTTTCATTAAATTATCTTCTTGGTAAGTAGTTAATTTTAGACTGATAATACTTTTGTAACCCCACGATAGTCCGAAATTATGTAAAGAAAACAACACCGCACTATACAAAGGAAATGTTGGCTGAAACATTGGCAGAAATTAAAGCTGGCCAAATGACTGTTTATAGAGCTAGTAAGCACTATAAAATACCAAAAAATACAATTAGTGACCTACTCCGAGGAAGAAGTGGACAAAAAAGTGAATCCCGAGGAAGAAACAACGTACTTTCACGTAAAAACGATAAACGTCTTTCCCATGGACTGTTAACCTTGGAAAAATATGGATTTGAATTTTCAAGAAAAGAAATGTTGCTTGTTGGGCAGTTTGTCAAAAAAAAACTTAAAAACTCCCTTTAAAGATGGAGTACCCGGAGAAGACTGGTTTTTAGGATTTAAAAAAGGAATAACTTACCCTTAAAGAAGGTGCAGGGTGTTGAAATTGCTCGGAGGGGAGGTTGTAATCCAACCACAATTCAAAATTATTTTACTCTACTTGAATCTACTGTTAAAGAGCTTAATTTTGAAAATAATCCTTCAAGAATATGAAACGTGGACGAAACAAGTTTCTGCACAGATCCATCCAAAACTAAAATAGTCGGTGCGAAAAATAAGCCGTGCACTAGAACAATTAGTAGTAGAAAACACAACATTACTGTTTTATTAGCAGCATCTGCTACGGGGAAAAAGTGCCGCCGCTCATAATTTTTAAAGGAAAGAATATTTGGGACAAATGGTATGCACCAGAGAATACTGGTTTTCCTAACACTACCTACGCCGCAACACAAAACGGATGGATGGAAACAACCGTCTTTGAAAATTATTTTACAAAAAAATTTTGCCGTCAATTGATCCAGAACGATCTGTTTTACTAATATATGATGGTCACTCAACACCTATGAGCATCAGATTAATATAGGAAGCAATGCAATCGCAAGTTACCATTCTAAAATTACATCCACATACAACTCACATCTTACAACCACTAGATATCAGCGTTTTTAAATCTTTAAAATCGACCTGGGACCAGAGGCTGGTATCCTGGCAACAACAGCATTTAGGGGAGAGATTGGCCAAAAGGTCCAATGTTTCCAATCCAAATGATTGATGAAATTTGGTGGGATTTGAATACTGATATTATTGTCAATGGTTTTGGGAAAGCTGAAATTCACTCATTTTCTATGGAGGTGGTGCTCGATTCCGTTTTTGATGTCTAAAACAGTGGCAAGAAGCAAAACAAACCAAGGCGAATTAAATGTATGAACAAATGATTGAAGAAGCTGTTTCACAGCCTCCTATAATCATTGAGTTATCTCCTGTTGAAGACCAGTTTATAATTGCTGAAGAAAATTCCATTATATAGCCAGGAACATCTGCTGATGTACAAAAAAGAAGAAAAGAGTTGCAAAAGGCGCGGAAGTTATAACTTCAGAAGAAACTAAGTTACGATTGTTTCCTGACAAAAACATCAAGAAAAAGCTCCTAATTCTTCTTCTAAAGAAGATGATAATTTATGTAGCATTTGTAAATGCCATTTTCGCTGTTACACTAACAAAAAAGCGTGGATCCAGTGCATTAATTGCATGTACTGAGTTTGTGGAAACTGCAACAAGGTTCGAAAAAAAACAATATGAATGTAAGAGATGACTTGACTATGATTGAATAAAATTTTGAATTTTTATTTTTATGTTATTTTATTACTAATAATAATTCCGCTTTTGCCCCATAATATAAGGAAATAAGATTCAATAATTTTTAAACAGGTAGGTGCAATTTTGCCCCAGTTCCGGGGCATTTATTTAATTTATTAAGAAAATCATGAAGGATGTAGAAGAGGCAATTAATACACTTAAACTTGGCTAGGTAAAGGAAGCAGATGGTGTCGAGGCAGAGATGATAAAAGTCATGGGCCCTGAAGGAAAGATATGGATACATGAAATATTTCAGAAAGCATAAAGAAGAACGGATACCTGAGGATTGGGAAAACAACATAATTATACCAATCTACAAAAAAGGAGAAACAGGAAAATGTGAAAATTATAAAGCCATCTGCCTTTCCTCTACAGTATTCAAAATGTATACGAAGATTCTGCAAAAGAAACTCATACACTACATAGGACACAAGCTAGCCGATGAACAAGCAGCATATAGACAAGGAAAACAAACAACAGACAACATACACATAATAAGAAATATAACGGAGAGAACAATAGAAAGAGGAGGAGAGCTGTTTGTGACACTCATAGATTTAAAAGCAGCGTTTGACAATATAAAGAGAAGTCACATATGGAGGTATTTGGCAGAATTACAAACACCAAGAAAACTCATCAGAAATATCAGGAACATGTACCAGAATGTCAAAGGAAAGTGCAGATGAACGGAGAATCTTCAGACACGTTCCTCATGACAAAAGGAATAAAACAAGGAGATAGCCTTAGTCCACTGCTATTTATAACACTGATGGACAAAATCTTATTAAACACAAGAAAAAACACAGCATCTGCAAACACAAATAGACATTACCAACTAAGGCCAATCAAAGTAGACAATTTAATGTACGCAGATGACATAATACTCATAGCAGACACCCACAATAAAATGAAGGGACTGGTTAAAATATGGAGCGAAGAAATAGAGAACATGGGTATGGAAGTAAACACTAACAAAACAAAAATGATGATTATAAATAACAAAAAATCAGAGATGGTAAGAAGAATAGAAATAAACGGGAATACAATAGAAGTAGTCACAGCAGTAGAATATCTTGGCTCCGTAATAACAGATGACGGAAGAATAGAAGTCGACATAGCAAATAGAATGAAAAAGACGAGGAACATATACTACGCAATAAACAAACCAATATTACAAAAACAAGAAATAGACGAGCAAGTGAAATTGAAAGTTTACAACACAATAGCAAGACCAACATTAACATATGGTAGTGAGACGTGGACCATAAACAAAAAGCACGAAAGCAAGATCAATGCTGGTGAAATACAGTTCCTAAGAAGAATCGAGGGGAAAACCAAATGGGATAGAGAGACGAACGAAAGAATCAGACACACTCTAAGACAAGAAGGAATAATGGACATTATAGAAAGAAAGCAACTAAGATGGTATGGCCACATAATAAGAAAAGATGAACAATCGCTACTAAAAAAGATCACAGAGTCAACAGGAGAACGAAAGAGAAAAAGGGGTAGACCCAGAAAGAGGTGGACACAAAGGATCGAAGAAATCGGTATCGAGAGGGGCAAAACATTGGCAGATACGAAAGAATGGCAAAGAACCGGAAGGAGTGGAAGGACTGGACCTCATATCCGACACCCTGAAGGGGTATAAGGAAAAGAAGAAGAAGAAGAAGAAAATCATAAGTTTCAGAAGATATTTTTAATCCAAATTAATGCAACTTAAAGAATAAACCATGCGCTAAATAAAAGTACTAAAATTATTAGATTTTAGTGGAATAGATAGAAAATACGTCAGCTTAAAGTAAACTTTACAATTTCTGAGTCGATTTTACCCCACTCCACCTTACTTAATATTTTACGATAACTAATTTCTAGGTCACTAATATTAATATAAAAATAAAATTTATGAAAATGGCTTAGAATTTTTGCGGGGCTTAGATCTTCAGCGAAAAACCATTTACTTGGATCTCTTCTATTTGAAGGGTCTGGCTCCTGGTCAGGAGGCCGATTCTGTAATGGAAATTTCTTTTTAATTCTTTTTATTTTCTTGTATGTATATTGGCGAGTGTTTTTGATAGTTCTCTTGTACCTGAAATTTTATTTTGTGTCTTTCTAATTCTTTGGCGACTAAAATATACTGTCGGTTTGTCAACTTCTATGTTGGAAATCTTGTCTTTGTTCTATGTTTCTAATCTCTTGATGCCTTTTTCTAATTGTTTTTTATATAATTCTTTGTAAAATGGTAATATTTCGTTTTTTCTCTTTTCATTGTAATTTTCAAACGTAGTTTTATTTAATCAAGTTCGTGAGCATTTAAATTTTCATATGGGCCATAAATTAAGGTAAATAGGGTATATCCTGTGGTTGAATGAACAGATTAATATTAATATGGCTGTTATCATTATATCTTGTCGAGATTCGTTTCTATTTTGAGCTTTAACTGTTCTCAGTTTTTCTAGGATGGTAGAATGAAATCTTTCTATAGGTGAATTTGAACTACTATTGTAGTTTGTGGTAAAGTAGGTTTCAATTGTGAACATATCACAATATTCTTAAAAGACTTTATTTTTGAACTCTTTTCCTTCATCACACACGATTCTTCTGGGAAAATGATGGTGTGAGAAAAGTGTCGAAATTTATTTAGATTGTAATTCCGGTCGTGTCGCTTATAAAGTAGGCTTGTGCATAACGTGAAAATAAATCTATGATTATTAAAAATTTATGACCTTGTATATTATATCAAAAGGTTTTTTTGATAATAATGGTCTTGAAAATTGAATTTTATACGGGTTTCGTTCGTATTTATTAATTAAACAAGTTTCACATTCGTTAATTATTTTATTAGTTTTGGTCTTCATATCTGGCCAATAGTATTTCAATTTAAGGTTATTGTAAGTTTATGTGATTCCATGATGATTCCTAAGATGATACTGAGTGATTGCATTGTATGTATCGTTAGATTCTTCCATATCTTTAGTCAGAATATTGCTTTTAATAATTTTTACTTTGTTATCAAGCAGATGATGTGTGATTGTTAAAAATTTTGATTCTAATTCGGTGTCTTTAAAATAAGTTCCATACACATTGTTAGGATTTATATATTCCTTGAAAAAAGGTTGAGGTTTTCTAATTCATCTCCTCTCTAACTGTAACATCGTAATGATGCTTATAAAAAGGTCTTGTGTAGCTTACATTATATTGGTCTCCTAATTTTAGCATGATGCGATGCACAAAGTGATTTATTGGTTTATCGCTTATGGTCATTGTAAAAACGGGGTTTTCTAAAGAGGTATGGCTGGTGGCGTCTTCCAATTGCTGATTTTCGTCGGTATTGACAGCGCCAGTTAAATCAGTATTTAGTATTTCATCAAGTTCATTTGGTGATAAGTCTAAGTCTTCATCGGTATTTGGTAGTATTGATAACAGATCAAAGTTAGTATCCTTATGTGTTGTTTCATTAGTATTAAGTTCGATTCGAGATAAGGCGTCAGCAACAACGTTTTTTTTCCTTTCTTATATATTACTTTATAGTCAAATTCTTCAAGACGTAAACGCCACTTAACTAGCCTAGAATTCGGATCTCTTAGGGAGAATAACAAGGGGTTTATGATCTGTTTCTATAAAAAAAATATTTTGTGCATTTCACAATACTGAGTAATTCTTGCTCTATAGTTGAACAATTCTTTTCGGCACTATTTAATGTTCGGGAGTAAAAAGAGAATGCTTTATTATTTTCTGACAGGACACCTCTAATAGCCATGTTAGATGCATCAGTAGTGACACAGAAGTTTTTGTTAAAATCAGGGTAAGCGAGTCTGTAGGTAGTTTGGGTCATTTATATCTATTTTTGATCCCTTTTTTAAGCATTTTGTAAATGGTTGAGTAATCTTAGCAAAATTTTGAATAAATTGTCTGTAGTATCCAGTTGATACAAGGAACGATTTGATTTTCCTTATTGTTTTTGGTATAGATATTCCTGAATGGCTTTAATTTTTGAAAGGTTTGGTTTTATACCTTCTGGTGTGATCACGTGGCCTAAAAACCCAACTTTTTACAAAGAAACTCATATTTGTCTATTTGTATTTTCAAATTTTATTCTTTAAGTTTTTTGAAATTTAGTTTAAGATGCACCATGTGGTCGTGTAAGAGTTTCGATAAAATAACTACATCATCCATATAAACTAAACAGAACTTATATAAATAATCACTCTTTATATAAATAATTACTCTTTGAAAAATACTAGGTGCATTCTTGAGACCAAAAGGCATTCTAGTGTATTCATAATGCCCATTGTTTACCGTAAAGGCCGCTTTTTCTATAGATTCGAGGTCTATTTCTATTTGGTTGAATCCTTGGGCAAAATCCAAAGTAGAAAAGTATGTGTATTTTCCGAGGTTATCTAATATTTCTTCAATTGTTGGAAGCGGATATTTATCTTTGATCGTTTTTTATTTAATTTCCGGTAATCGATAACGAGTCGCCATTTCTTTTTGGGACTATCCAAAAGGATGAACTATACGGAGAAATGCTTGACCTAATAATTTTGTTGTCTAGTAGCTTTTGAATTCGGTTTTGAATTTCTTTTTTTGAATGGTATGGGTATCTAAATGATTTACAAAAAGCAGGTTCGTCGTCCGTATTTCTAATTTTGTGTTTTACAGCATTAATGAAGGTCAAATCACTATTTTCGTTGTAATTTATATTTTTTACATAAAGATATCTTTTCAGAACTTTTCTCCAAATTAAGATGTTCAGTACGTATAATTTTTGTGATATCGAATTCTGAACAGGGAGAATTTGGGGTAGCCAAATAAAAATTATTAACCGGTTCCACTATGAAAGGGTGGATAAAATTTATATCTATATTTTTTCTTCTTTTAATTGTATTCTACACAATCCATTTTTACAAAAGGCAATCGATTCTGGAATAGTGTAGTTACCTATTCTGGTTTCAGGAATAATTACTGGGCCTTCTTCGATACTGGTGGGGACTTTTATGTGTTTTTTGGAAATTTGTTTAATAGTTTTGAAATTGTTCGGATTTAATTCGATAAAAAATAGAATTTTAAAATTATTTATTTGTAGTGTTTGTTCTTTATAATCTATCTTGAAAATGTGACAATTAGATTAGTTCGAATGCCTAGTCCTCAGTCCAAACATCAATCCCATTTAACATGTCTGGGATGAACTGGAACGACGTATTGGAAAGTATACACCATCTTCAAGAACTGCCCAGAAACTGAAACAGTTACTATTGCAGGAATGGAATAACATAGACCAGAATGTGATCCTCAACTTAATTAAAAGTATGCCTGGACTTTAAACAACCATTAACGCAAGAGAAGGGAATACACGTTATTAGTGATAAATTTTTTCATTGTTTTGCTTTCATACTGGTCCTGGTAATAATAATTCTAGCTTCATTTAGAATGCAAATTTGTTGTTTTTTTCAAAATAAATCGGAAAATTAAAAAATGTGCTTTCTGATTCGATATTAAATATTGAATTTAGCTTGCAAAATACGGCACAATTATTTGTTCTTCTTGCGTTGCCTTAGCTGTCAAGGGTCGTTGGCTTTCATATTAGCTATCATGTTTACTATGGTAGCTTTATTGACTGCTGTTCAGAACAATTGAATGATCGTTTTCCCATACCAATTTCGTAAGTTCTTTAGCCAGAAAGTTCTTCTTCTACCTGGTCTACGTTAACCAACTATTTTTTTCCTGTGTGATTAAATAGAGAATCTCATATTTTTCGAGGTGTTTCATTATGTGACCGAAGTAATGCAGATTTCACTTTTTACAGTTTTAATTATTTCCAATTCTTTATTTATTCGCATGAGCACCTTATTATTACGTATTCTGTCTATCCAACTTCTGTACACCCACATTTTAAAGAATTGTAGTAGCTTAAGTATGGCTTTTGTTTGTGACATAGCATTTCAACATCCTCATTCTTAGATCAATTCTTAGGTCACGAGTACATAAGACCTTTCTCACCTTAACGAATGCTGCCATTGCTTTTTTTATACGGTTCTTAATTTCCACGGATGGGTCCCAGTTTTCATTGATAATACTTTCCATATAAATCAATTTTTTGACCTTCTTCAACCCTGTGCTGTTTACCGATATGCCATTGTCTTCTACGTCCCCTTCTTTACTAATGATTGATGAAGTTTCAAACCAAATTGTTCGCACTTATCTGTTAATTGATTTATTAGATTTTGGAAACTATCTGCTGTTGGTTATTACTAGTGTGTCATCCGGGTACCTAAAGTTATTAATTGTTAAACCGTTAATATTAATTCCTTCCTCAACATCAGCAAAGATCTCATTAAATATCTCATCTGAATATAGCTTAAACATCAATGGGGACGGTATACAGCCCTACCTAACATTTTTAATATTAATTTCGCCTAACAGTTAATGTTTTATTCTATTGTTGCTGTTTGGTTCCAGTATAAGTTATAAATGATTCTAACGTCTTTATCATTTGTGCCCGATCTTTTTAGAATCTTAATCATTGTATCATGTTTAACATTATCGAAGACTGTTTCAAAGTCTATCGCCCATATAAATACATTTTGGTTAACATCGCGACTTCTTTGAATTAACACTTGGACGCCAAACAGTGCTTCTCTTGTTTTAAGGCTGCTTCGATAACCAAACTGAATCATCCTAACCCAATCTTCTTACTTTTTACGTATTCTATCGTGTACTACACGTAGGAAAATTTTCAAAACATGGCTCATCAGACTAATTGTTCTGTGTTCATGGTATTTAGTTGTTGTCCTTTTCTTGGGAATCACTACGAAAGTTGATTTTAGCCAATCCATCGGTATTTCTCCTGTCTCATATCTGGTCTCGATCTGGTCCGGTTGCTTTCCCCTTCTTTGTGATTGTTATTGCTTATATGCCTTCTTCTTATTTGTTTATTATAGGACTCGTCTGATACCATTTACTTCTTTTATTTTATTGTGCAGATGAAAAAGGTCCTGTTTGTTCTCATAATCTTTTATTTCGGCACTTTAATTTTACTTGTCTTATATTTTTCCTTATTTCATTTTGTATCCTTCTATATTTCCTATTATTTATGTTCTTATATTTCATTCTTTGATCCATTAGTCTAAGAATGTCTTCTGTTATCCATTCTTGTTATTGTTTTTTCCTGTAAATTATCTTTCTGTGCATTATTAGTATTTTTGGCTTTTTTCCACATTTTCTCTATTTTATCTACATTTCCTTCACTTATTGCTACTGTTTAAAATTTATTTTCCAGTTATTCTGTTATTTGTTGTTGTATCTGTTCGTTAGCAAATTTACTTCTGTCTACATTTATTGTTGTATTTTGTGGCTTGATAACTTTTTTAAAGCGCACTCCCTTCTTTTCCAAAAGTAGATTATGATTTACGGGCACGTCTGCTCCAGGATAGATTTGATGAAATATATCTGATTTCTAACGACTTTTCGTGGTGAATCTGCAGGTGATATCCAAGTGTACAAGCGCAGTTTAGGTATCTTGGAAAAGGTATTTGTAATTGTTAGGTGGTTGTCTAGAAAAAATGCAGCTAACCTGTTGCCTCTATTATTTCTTACGCCTAGTCCGTGATTTTCAATGACATCTGCCTGTCTTCCTTCTCCAATTTTCCCATGACGATAGTGACTTTATGTTTTTTGCTAAATGTTAGTACGTGATTTAAGTCATTGTAGAACTGTTCTACCTCTTTCTCTTCATAGTCTCGGGTTGGCGCGTAGACTTGTATTATGCTTATATTATGTTAGCTTGGAGTTGTATCATTATTATGCTGATTGTGGTATTACGTTTTTACTCGTTCTAGCTATATCTTCTGAAAAGATTATTGCAACCCCATTTCTGTAGTAAAAACTATACCGTCCCGAGTAGTATATGATGTGCTTGTCTATTATGATTCTTCCATTGTTGAGTCAGCGCATCTTACTTATTCCGAGTACGTCAATATGCAGTCGTTTCATTTTTCGTATGGTGTAAATTTTTCCGGGATCATACATGCTATTCACAATTCACATTCCGATATTCTTTACTTCTTTAGATCTAAATATATCTGATTTTAGCTAACCGGGAGATTATTTGCACCTCTTCCCCATTTAATAGACGCCCGTACTCGGGGCCGTTGTATTCATCAGCCATAATTATGAATTTTTTAGGGAGTTTTTTTAACTAGGTGGTTTTCCTTCGCCTTCCTAGCCGATAAGGATGTCTGTGTAGGTCTTATGAGTGGAAAATGTGGATATAATTAAGAGTGTAGACATGATTCTTCTCGGTATTAGGAGTGAAAAAGAACCATAGCTCGCGTGGGCAAGAGTGCATTTCTAAAGTAGATCTATCTTAACCGAGTTGGTCAAAAGTACCTACCTGCTACCTTTGATTTATAATTATTTACAATTTACAAATATAAGCGTTTAACTAAAAATTCTAAAAATATATCATAATTTCAATGTGACCTCAATTTTTTACTCACCACTGTATTAACTAACAATTTTAGATGAGAAACTTGTCTAGAAGCAACATAATTTGAGATTTAAGAAATTATACTGACCTCTTGAAAGAAGATTCCTCTTATTCTTAGAAAACAAACTGTTAGTGTACAAAACGGCAATAAAACCAATACAGTTTTGCGAATGTGCCAGTAAGTCAAGTATTGCTATACTCCACAGAAATTAATCAAAAATTCTAAGGGCGATTATAGACGCACCGTGCTATGTGTCAAATTGCACACATACTAAGATCGTTATGAATCATAGTATGCCATTCATTCAAGAGATAATAGAAACTCTAGATGAAAATCACCACCAAAGACTAGAAGGATATTGAAATTCTCTCTTACAACCAATTCTGTATCAACCAGACAGTAAAAAACTGTAAAGAAAATTACCAAATGAAGTAAAAGAGTCCTCATCACCTTACTTTATAAACTAACTGTTGTTACTTTAGTCTATTACTAACAAATTAGCTTATAGAATTATTTATTATAAATGCTAATTAAATTGCAAATAAAAAATCAAACTAACACTTTATTTCCTCTTTTTAGTTCCATAACTTAATCTATTGTTCAGTTAATGCAACTGTTCGCGCTAATCTCCAAATTATATTTATTTTTGAAATTTTAAATTAGGGCCTCTCATATATATGTGAAATTTGTTTTATCGCAAGTACGCGTCGCGATTAAGGCCGCGGTCTGGGCCGCGGGCCGCGCTCGTGCAGTTTGCATTTAGAATTTGGCTTTGAGCACTTGCTTTGGCATGTTGGTTCCGTTTAGTTCGCGCGACAATAAGCCTTTGCTTTATTCATTTTTAAACTTGCCACTTCAATTACCTTTCAGTTCGCGCGACTTTATACTTTTGCTTTATTAAAACCTGCATTTCGCATTTTTGTTTGCGCCATTACGCATTTGCCTTTGTTCGCTTTTTGCATTTGGCATTTTTGGCTGTGTTCTCGCCAATAAATTATCAGCTCGACGAAAGAACCTTTACAACAGGAAGACGCCCCCGTTTCGTCTGTTGTGAAGATTGGGGTAACTTGTCCTAATTTTTATCGATATCTGGAAGCCCCAGGACCAACAGCAGGGGAACCAATATCTGCGAGAGAAGCGCCGTTTCCACAGGTTAGTGTTTTAATTTTAGAGTTGTTTCAAGTTTTCTATTCAAAATTGAAAATTACCTATACAGTCGACTTATTCCGGTCACACCAGCAACTTTTTGTTGTTTTATGTGTTACATGCTATACAGAGTTAACAAATTAAATAAATAAATATGTAATACAAAAAATAAACAATTATATACATACATATATATATATATATATATATATATATATATATATATATATATATAATAGCATAGAGGGTACTTTTCACCTCTTGGTAGTGTTTTTGTAATTTTAGTTTCCTGCAGGTTAGTCGAAATAAATATCTTGAGGAGGTTTGCGTTTCAATCTTGTTGAACAGATCGTTGACCCAAATTATATAGTTCAGCGCATTTAAACATTTTTATGGTTTGATGAAATCTTTCTGTAGTTGCTTTTATATAGTCCTTTCATTGCCTATCCTTCTATGCAATTGATCATTTGTTATGCACTAAGGAGCGTCTACAGCTATTCGAAGAGTGTTATTTTGAAGCACTTAAACGTTACTTAAATTACTTGTAGCTGTATATCCTCATAGCACTCTGATCTTATTAGATATTTATAAATTAATAAAGTGCCATCAGTTTTAATAGAGATTTTTTGTTGGAAAGTTGGAAAAGTTGAGAGGGTTTTGAGTAACTTTTCATCATTCCAAGGATTACTGTATAATTTAGTATTTTATTTTATTAATTTCAATATACCAGTGGTTTCATCGTTTAATTGTAAAGCTTGCACTATTTGTAATTTTGAAATAGCTTTATTTAGATATATATTCGTCTCGAGTTTTGAGTGCACTGTCGTCCGCAGACCTAGCTCAGTTTGCTGTTGTTCTTTTAGTGTGATAATATAAATATGTGAACAAAAGAGAGCCTCTATCTTGATACTCTAGTTGATAATTTTTAATTTCCGATAAAGTGTTACACACAAAAATTGCAGTCGTTACAGAAAGTGGAAATTATGAGTACATCTATTTTAAACAATTTATATTTGAGTTCATACAAACAGATACTATTGAAAACGTGTGTTAAATCCAAGAGGAGTGTGGTTGTGTAATGGCCCTTTTCAAAATCATCTTCTATAACATTCAGCAAGCACCAAAGGTGATTTATAGTAAAAAACTCTTTTCTAAAACCAAATTGAAATAGTAGTAAAATGTTCATGTGCGTGATTTTATTTTAAGCCTAAAGTATTTTACTTTTTCTAAAATATTTGAAAGTCTTCATGCTGAGCAGTTGCCAACGACCGCAGAGCGCTGATGCCACTTTGGATGGCGCTTTTGGTGATCTGGTGGGTACAGCAAACTGGGAGGTCAGCGAGTTGAATATCTTAGACGCTGTTTTGTGAGACACTTTATTGCGTATACAGGTAACAAAAAATGACGTTCCGACTTGGGTGCAGCCAAATCCGGTGATGAGTCTTTGCTCCTCTCTTCTTCCTCCTCAACGTCGTCGGAGATAATCTTAGGTATATCAATTTGAGGCGAAGCTTCATTTCGGTTCATTTCGATCCTGGTTGCGACTGAACTTGTCACTCTTTGCCTGAAAATTTTGAGATCCAATCGAATCAACGAAAGGAATATGTGACGGAGCCGCTTGCCGCGCTGATTATCTAAAAACTTGACGTCACTTTTCTCCATCAGCTTGGTGCACACCACATACTTGCAGTCAGTTTCCAGCTTAGATTGGCAAAGAGCAATATCGAAGAGAGAACGATATGCGGCCTGGAGCTCCTAGATCTTTGCTTTTCACTCGTCTCTCTCCTTCGCCGCGTGTCGATGAAACCAGTGCGCCACTTGTTTTTCGTAATGCTCGTGTAGTCGCTTGACTTTCACCTTGACGGCGTCCAGATTCTGCGCGCAGATACTTCCGAACATTTCCCAATGATGGACGACTTCTTTGGCCACAGTATTGACCTGTTCTTTGATCGTCTTCGAGTAGGCGTGAGTTTTGGCTGATAGTGAAACTTGTAGAAGCGTAAATTTCACCCTTTTAAGTGGCTGGAAGCTATTCAAAGTGGCCCAGAATCGGAAACAAGGTCCCCTTGCGAATTGAGTAGGTTTTGGGTAGCATGGAGTAGAATTGAGTAAACAGCTATAAAAATTGGGTAAATTGACTAGAACACAGCGCCGAGTCGATGATGTAACGCACGCAACAACCGCCCACACCGCAAATGTCCACTGTGCATTGACAGTACAGTAACGTAGTGGGTGCGTCACTTTTCTGGGGCAGCAGCGCACACCAGAAAGTGTGGCCACCTAGTGGTAACTGATGAGACTACACGGAATGATTAATTTTTTCTCAAAATCTTTGGATCGAGCGGACTTGACCTTAAACTCATCAGATCACCTCCAGATTTTGCCATAAATTCTTTCTAATAAGGGGGCATACGTGAGTGAATGTGGGTGAAGATCGGAGAAAAATGTTAAGTTCATTCTGCCCTATTGGTTATTTGAACAAGAGAAATCAAAATTTAAAGACGGCGATCAAATACTGAAAGGCACTATATTGATAACTGCAACGAAAACTATCAAAAAGAATAAAGCTAAAAACATCTTCGGTTATAGCTATTACTTAGTAATTAAGGCGTATGAAATTCATATTAAAATGAAAACTTTCTCATATCCAGCAGCACATGATATATTTGAAGCCTCGAAGAAAAAAGTAGATTTTTATGTCTCCAGTCTACAACAGTATTCTTCCTGACAAAAAGAAAACTTTAAGTATATCCAATAAAATAATGAGCTATGTACAAGTTGGAAAATAAATACTTAAAACTTTTAATATTAATTGTTGTATTTTACTATTTTTGTAAGTGTAAAAGAATATTCAATCAAGAACTGACAAATATATAAGACGTAATTAATTAAACGTGAAGCGGAATGATAAGTACAAGTGTTTTTAAATAGTTAATATTTTAAATACTCTAGACTTTACATGACAAACTGCAATAAAATGTCAATTTTGGTAAATAATATTTATTTCTGGAAACATTGGCCGAGTTGGGGTAGAATTATTTTGAACTTAAATGACCTTCAAAATAACTTTTTCAATGCCATTGGATTTTATTGTCGCATTTTCTTATAATTCCACTTATGTCATCAATTGTTGGTAATTTTTGTTTCTGGGAAGACACGCTAGAATAGTTTCGTCTCAAATTTACAAAATATTGCGTAATACAAATTTTGTGGCGCTTCACACATTCTTTTGGTAATGGTAAAGTGGGGCAATTTATACAATGGCTCTATAACCTCATTACACTTAAACACTGGCCATATTGTACATATGGAAATAATAAGCAAAGCAAGAGTTTTTAAACCATACTACATATGAGTTTATCCAACATATGTGTCAGGAGATATAGGACTTCAAAGTGAGTCGTCACACCAAGTCAAATATGGCAAATTTTAATTTTTAACGATAACTTTCTTAGAAGTAAACATTTGCCCCGGTTTTTTGCACTCATTTGCATTATTCATAGCGGTTATGACCAACGTAATTACATCAATGTGCCACTACTTCTCTTTATCACATCAAAAAGTCCATAAGCAAACTTATTTGATACTCTGTAAAAAGAAAGCTATTAGTCCCATATTCCGTCACAACACAGCTAATAAAAGTTATGGCTGATTAAATGAAACTATATTCGGTTTTAATTTTTTTTGTAATAATAACTTGCAGTGTTATTATTTTTGCCTACAAATTTGTCTTTAAAAATATCCTAACAAAGAAATAAAAGATTACTATTTTTTTCTACTCCTAAACTGTAAAGCTCAATTATAAATTTTGTAAAATTAACTGTTATTTCATTGAATTTTTTATAAAATATTTATAAAAGTCATTTTACTACACATTTGAACAATATCTTATTGATGTCTGCGCAGTTCAAAATTAATACTCTACATTTTTTTTTCCACCAGTCGAAGTTGTCAGAAATGAGCCGAGAAAACTAATATATCTTTTGTATAACATACAAAATAATTTTAAATTGGTTAATTTATATAAAAACATCACAAGCAAACTTGTCTGTAAGATCCCAGAACGAATATTACCATATTCGATTGCAACAAATTCATAAATTGAAGAATATATGGAAAATTATTCGACATAGAATTTTTCTTCATTTTCATATTAAATAAATTCTATAAGAATCACATTTAAAATCGTAATGTCGAAAATTTTCCGAAATTAGTCGAATATCTCAAACTATTCGACATAGAATTTTAGATTATTAAAAATCAGCGTAAATTTTCCTAAATTAACATAAAATCGCAATGTCGAAATTTTAAATTTGAAGTCGAATATCTCGAAAATATTCGAGATAAAACTTTTGATTTCGATTTTGAAATCAGCGTAAAATTTCTTATAAGTCATTTTAAAATTTTAAAAATCCATAATTTTGTTCACCAGACGACAGAGCAGACAGACAGACAGACAGACAAGACAGACATAACTTTGATAAATTCAGTAAAATTTTTAAGTTCGTTGAAAATGTGTTGATCCAACGGAGAATATTTTTAGTTATAGCAACAACAAAGTGTAAATGTGGTTTAAGACGTTATTTTAAAATAACAAAACGACCTTTTAGAATGCAACTATACTCTCCAATGTATTAAATGGAGCACAATAAATTAATTCTATTCACTCTATTATGTATATAGTTGTACTTAATGTTAATGAATACAGAGCTGATATTATCACAGCGTTTTGTAATCCATTATATCGTTAAAATAACATTTTGATGAATATAACATTAGATATTTATGTTTAAGTAAAATGCGGTTCTTTATTTCAAATTACTAGATTTATTATTTATGTATTTTGAAATTTTTATCAAAAACCCTTAGCTGTATACATATAATTATATTATACTACTATAATTACAGTATGTATATATGCAACTTCTCTAAATAAACAAAATGTAATCAGCAAATGTTTACGTTGTTAATTTATCGCAACGAAATATTAAGCTTTCAACATAAATTAGTGTAGCTTTAGGTTGTTTTGTAAACTACGTAACATTATATAAGTATATGTACAATTTAAATAATATACCACTAAATATAAATATAGCATAGATCAAAGCACCATACAATTATATTAAATATATAAATTGTAATATATATATATATAAGAACTTATATGAGAGAACATGTTCTTTATTCAAATGAATAGTATACTGCAAGATCGGTTGCCAAAGCCTCTTTGATTGTCTAAGTAGATATATATAATATATATATATATATATATATATATATATATATATATATATATATATATATATATATATATATAATATACGGTCGCGCGAGGGTCTCCGATTTCGTTCAAATTTTAGGAGCTAAAACTAGGTAGTGAAAAATAAAATCTTCCAATTTTTAGCCCTCCACCCTCCGGATCCAGAGATATGAATTTTGAAAATTGAAAATTACCCTTATTTTGCTGTTTTAAAAATCCATATCTCGGAAGTTTAGTCCAATGGCTCAAATAGGACGCATTTTTTTCGTCTGTGAGTCTACTTTCATGCCATCTGGGTCCGGTCTATTTGTACGTTCCACTCTTTTCTTGGCAGCTTGAAATTCGAGAACATAAAAACAGCAAATTCTTTCATCTTGAAAATAGACTCAGATTACAGCAACAGCTCGAAAACATTTTAGACGTAATAGGCATGAAAGTAAGCTCATAGACGAAAAAAATGCGTCCTAGTTGAGCCCGATTGGACCCAAACTTTCTCAGATACGAATTTTTAAAAAATGGCGTTTCCGCGAAATTAGAGTTCTTTTTCCGATTTTCTAAGTGTCACCAATCGCGCCTGACCGATTAAAATACTTTGAAAAGTGGGGAAATTGTTGTTTTACTAGAATACAATGATTTCTTAATGGTTTTATCCTTGGCCCGAACGTGTAGCATGCGCGATCGCTACTGCGCAGATTCTTCTTTTCTAAGGGAAAATAAGCGGAAATTGTGGAAATTTCTGAATTATACGGCGAGCTAGGGGCTCAAGAAGGGTTGAAAAAGGTCGAAGTCAGTGCAAAATACTCTTTTGACAGATTAAACGGTGACAGAACCTGATTTTAATAATCTTTCGACGCCTTAAACCATTGTTTACTGTAGTCATTTTTTAAAACAATTACGCTCTGCTAGTCGCACATATTACAAATTTGTCTTGAAGTTGGCTATTTTCTGACACATTGTAATGAGAGAAGCTCGTGTATCTTGTTTGGTACCCCAGAATTTGTACTTGATCTCTGTTATGTCCCAGGAAATCTCAAAATCATCCAGCACTTGCGTAATTCCGAGAATCCCTGGATATTTACCGCATCGATGGAGCATACAGTCTATGTTATCTGAATCGCAAGTTGCAGCTGCTATCAAATCACAATAATTGATCCTTTTATTCAGTGTTTTTCGTGTTCGAACAGACACAAATGTTGTGGGAGCCTGGATCTCCAGCATAAATACATTCTTCAGGTACCAAACTCGCAAAGTGAGACAATTTTGATACGTTTTCACCCCCTTTATAATCTTGCAGAAAGTTAGAGTGTAAATCTTGTAGTGTGTAGAGGAGCAGACGCTTTTGTTTTACTATTTCGACCATCGACCCCGTTTCATCTCGAGCCTTCCTTATCAAATTCTGTTTCTTCCCTGGACATATGTATGAATTTTTGGGATCCAGAATATAACTATATAATTTTTTCCATTGCTTGAGAAATTTTAGAATGTTTTTTTCTCGGTGGATTTTCTAATTCACCTGTAGACATGAAAACGTGGAATTAAACCAATTTTCTAGACAATAATCTTACAACTTTCATCATGAAGAACTTATACATTTTTCTGCAGCTTCCGTACTTTATTGAACATATACGAAGTACATTTAAAGTACTTTTGGCATAAATCGAAACTCCAGTTCCTTGGAGCAAGTAAAAGAAGTGATATCTTGTCAGAGATTGTTGAATTGCTGTCGAATTTTCTTTGCAATTCTGTCAAGACTTGATGAAGAGAGACACCGTCTTGCATGGAACTGCCAGTAACCAGTGGCATAATTGAATTTAGATCGAGATTAAAAGCATCTTTTATTTGTTGAATTAATTTTGCCTGAACATCAGTTAAAAAGTCGACCACTAGTTTTTCTTTTCTGGGTAAAGAAACCCGTGATAATTCAAGATCGGGCATTCCAAGTTCTCGACAAACGTTTCTGAGAGTCGATCGTCCCTGGCTACAAGTTAGAAATTTAGTACCACCTGAACTTTGCGATGAACTAGAAGGATAAGTCTCAAAATCGCTTATTCCTTTAATTAGAGTATCTACTCCACTCGCAACAGTACTACTTGGCCTTAGACCATCCGTTCTCACAACATTGTTATTGTGACCCTCCGCTCACACTGTTTACGTATTTTATTCCCTGGAATCAATCTCGTTTCCGTTGCCTTACAACATTTTTGACTCAATTCTAAGGTAATAATGCGCAGATCACCCCGAACAGTTTTTTATGAATTCCGTATGGATCGCAACATTTTCTCCTTTCAGCCGTATAATTATCGACAAACTTGTTCTTGTGCCTTTTACATATGTACTCACTTTCATAAACACTCAAATTACTGTTTAATCTCAAATTGAGGATATCCAATTGTTCGGTATCGAATTCACTTAAATAACCAAAATTATAAGGTTCAGAACAACTGTCGTTCAGGAATTTCCTGATAGCACACATCATTTCCAGTGCAGCCATTGTCCACTTCCTTTTCCACTAAGACACGTTACATTTATACAACATAACCTCACAAGTGTTTAGCCTTGTATGGCGATAACACAAGAAACTGAGAAACTGAAAACTGAGGAATGGCCATCCACTCCCCGTAGAAGACTTATTCTAGATTTGAAATACGACTATCGTAATATTCTGAAACTGTTTGAATTAACTCGCAACACTGAGGCGACGTGATAATTGAAAAACTTCAGAATTAGAATTTCACCCAACTTAGCAGACGGACTTACACTGGCTGTTAGCGGGAGTAATATGTGCGACTAGCAGAGCGTAATTGTTTTAAAAAATTACTACAGTAAACAATGGTTTAAGGTGTCGAAAGATTATTAAAATCAGGTTCTATCACCGTTTAATCCGTCAAAAGAGTATTTTGCACTGACTTCGACCTTTTTCAACCCTTCTTGAGCCCCTAGCTCGCCGTATAATTCAGAAATTTCCACTCACTTATATATTTTACTTAGATAATCAAACAGGCTTTGGCAACCGAGTCTTGCATTATAGCTGTTTCATTTGAATAAAGAACATGTTCTCTCAAAATTTTAGCAAAAATATATTACAATTTAGTAAATAATTACATTGTATGGTGCTTTGATCTATGCTATTTTTATATGTTAGTGGTAATTATTTTAAATTGTACATATATCTTATATAATGTTACGTAGTTACAAAACAACCTAAAGCTACACTAATTTATGTTGAAAGCTTAATATTTCGTTGTGATATATTAACAACGTAAACATTTACTCATTACATTTTGTTATATATATATTATATATATGATATTATATATAGTGTGTGTGTGTGTGTGTGTGTGTGTGTGTGTGTGTGTGTGTGTGTGTGTGTCAGTAAAATATGTTATATATATATATATATATATATATATATATATATATATATATATATATATATATATATATATATATATATATATATATACAGTTGATGGTTACTAAAATGGAGCGCTACAGGAAAAAACAATGCGTTTTCATTGGTGAGCAATAATTTAAAAATAATGAAAGTTTGGCAGCTACAATTCGCAATTTTCGTACAAAATAAGGTCGAAATATTGATTTGAATTCTTCAACTGTGCAGAGATTAATTAAAAAATTTAGGGAAACTAGATCAATCATTGACAATAGACACTCTGGCCACTCTTCAACAAATCGTTCAACACTAAATATTGAAGCAGTTTGTGAGAGTTCAGGAACATCAATTCGGCAGTGTGGTCAAGAATTGGACATTTCGAGAAGCTCTCTAAAGCGTATTCCGCAAAAAGATTTGCAATTTCATACTTACAAAGTTCAATTGACTCAAGAACTGCAGCCTACTGACCACGCACAGAAAAGAGACTTCGTTGAATGGATTATGGAACAACAACAAGTGGACGCTGATTTTTCAGCGATGAGGCTCATTTTCATATTGAGAGCTTTGTTAATCGTCAAAATAGTCGCATTTGTGGTTCAGAAAATCTACGAGTGATTGTTGAGCAACAAATGCATTCACAACGTGTCACTGTTTGATGCGGATTTTGGACATGAGACATCATCATACCATTCTTCTTCGAAAATGCGGCTGGTCAGGCAATAACAGTTAATGGTGCTTGCTAGTGCGACATGATAATCCAGTTTTGTGTCCGAATTGCAAGATATGAATGTGCACGACATGTGGTTTCAACAAGGCGGTGCCACATGCCATACAGCCCACGAAATAATTCAATTACTGCATCAGTCATTTCCTGGTCGTGTAATGTCCCGTTTTGGTGATCAGAATTAGCCGCCCAAATCGTGTGATTTAACGCCGTTGGGCTTCTTTCTTTGGGGTCCTTTGAAGTCTAAGATTTATGACAACAAGCCCACGACCACCCACTCCTTGAAGGAGGAAATTAAGCGCTATATCAATGATATTCAGCCACATTTATGCAAAACGGTTATGAAAAATTTGAACAAAAGAGTGCGCATGGGCCAGCAAAGCCGTGGAGGCCACTTACCTGGTATTCCATTTGATACGTAATTGTATACTGTATTATATATAATTAATATATAATATTAATATCATACATAATTAATAAAAAATTATAATATAATAATAATAGTTCCCCGTATTAGGCTTTGAAGTCCCGTTGGGGTCGTAACAGGATAAGGTCTGCTACAATCTATTACAATTTTTAATTAAAAACCCGTGTTTGCTAACAGAAAAACTTCTTGCGTGAATTTTGGGACGCCCTGTGGTTGGTTTTCGGTGTCAAGGGTTCGAGGTAATGTTTTTCGGCGTCGTGTCGTGGTAGCCATTTTCAGATCGGATTCTCGGTAAGAAATTAACAGATTACCGAGTATAAGTAAATAACGTAGGTAACAATGAGATGGGATTTTTGTTGCTGCCATTGATTTTATGAAAAACCAAATTTATGTGACTAAATAGGCGGTTATAACTTTTGTAAGCAAAAACGGGATTTATAAATAAAAATAGTCAAAACAAGCATTTTTAGGCATTTTGCCTGAACATCTAGGCTTTAGTCATCAGGTTTTCGGATGGGAGGAATAGGGGTAATCGGTTGCTTCAGTTTCCTAGTTGCTCGCCACAAGAAGTAATCGTCGTGTTGTCTAGGGGATAAACTGCTAATTACTAAATGTTTCATTTCTCTGTTCTTTAATTAATCTTTTTAGTTGTATTGTTAGAGTGTTCAATTTATTTTTATCACTAGGATGTCGTGTTTATTACCAAATGTGCTTTTCTATTATCAGCAATTTTTTGTCTAATAATTACTGCGTAGTTATTAGTAAGTGTATTACAGTTTTCTTCTGACTTGATGGGCGTAGCAATCCAAGACGCATGCTGTAGGATACGTGTTAATTCTTCTATTGCTGCCTCAATATCTGTTATGGAGTAGAGTTTTGTTTCCGTTGTCATATTGTATAAAAACATTCCAGTCTGTCCTATTCTTATGTAGATTACAAACTTTTTTATTATTGATGTATTTAGTGTGCATATTACAGCAGAGTAGTCTGATCTTAACTCGTAACAATCAGCGATTTCCATATAATTTTTTTCTTCGGATCGCTTAGGCAATAGATAGGATTACTTGTTGCCGCTACATTGAAGTGGTTGTCAATGATAGTTTTATGTAGTTGTCTACCTTTTGGATTGATTAGTCTGGAGCCCCAGGAAGGATGTTTAGAATTAAAATCACTACCTGCTATGAATATGTTTTTCAATATTCTGAAGAAGCTTTCAAAGTGATCTTTATTGCATGTCAGGGTGGGCGGTATATTGCTGAAACTATTATATCTCCTATGTGGTCTTTAATTTTGACATTTGTAGCTTGTATGTGATGTGATTCGAGCTTACCCATTTAATAGTATGTTAAATTACTTCTGATGATAATTGCTGTCCCGGCATGACCTGTATTATTCGAGATGACAAGTGAAGTAGGTTTTATAATTATAAATACTTAAATAATTGGATTTGGGTAAGGTGTATCGGATATTAGTACAATATCGACTTTTTGTGTATTGAGGAAAGCTTCTATTTCTAAACGACGTTATAATAGTCTATTTGCGTTTCATGTAACTACTCTTAGTGTATCCATTATTGAGAAATTTTATTTATCAGGCTTGTCAGTTGGTTTAACATTGTAGAGTTCTTTTTGAGAGAGGGTTATGTCATTACTGTCATTATTCTGATTTTGAATGTTTTAATACGAGTTTTTTACTGTCATAGACTGTTCTTGTCCATTAGTAGCTGAGATATAGTTTAGAGAGAGTCTGTACATTCTATATGGCATAATTGTAGTTGATCTTGGGGTTCGTAGCATTTGCATTCCAGTTGTGGTGTACGTGATTCCTCTTGCAGTAAAGAGCTTGGTAAATTATGTCGTTTTCTTCTCAGTTCTTTTTTTATTAATTTAGTGTCTTTCTCTAATTTGATAGGTATGGAATATTATCTTTTTATCATCGAGAGGCTTAACGAATTTTCGGTATAAATCAGGGGTGTTAGTGTTTAGTGTTTTAGTGTTAGTATTTTCATATAACGTTTTGGAACTGAATTGCTCGGCTGCTATAATTTTTGTTAAGTTTACAACCATTGCTTCGTAATCAGCTACTCCGTATGTGTATATAGGAGGAGGTTTGTTTACTGTAGGTTGTGCTTGCTGGTTATTTGTTTCCGTATGATTAAGTTCTTGTGTATAGCTTGACAAGTATATATATATATATATATATATATATATATATATATATAACATATATATATATATATATATATATATAATAATCGCTGGTTTGATTTGGCAGTTCTATATTTTTATCAACTTGTAGAAAAGACATTTTTTTCTTTTACACTCTTTGCCATTCATGTGAATTTGTTGAAGGCTGGTTATCATTTATTTCTAGCATTTCAATTTCTGATTGTTGGTTACTGGGAGTCAACGGTAATGGATTGATTAGATCCGGTAAATAATGTTGATTAATTGTTTTTTTGCGTATATGGATGCATGGCATTACTGGTTGGTTTGGAAACATTCATTGTTGTTCAGTAATGGGAATATGTTATTGCGTAATGGCATTTGTTATTGTAATGAATATATATTTACAGAAAATAAAATAAAATAAACTCACAAGAAAAGGTGGGTTACTGACTATCGAGTGAACGTACAGATATCATCGCCTGCAAGGCCAGCGCCCTATTTCCAACATCCTCTTAGCAAGTTTTGGATAAGTCTGACTAAGTGTTGAGTTTTAATTTTTTTTAAAGGATTGTGATGTTGCTTGATCGTTTTTTACCGAAATTGTTTATCTTTTTCCTTATTTAGGCAACTAATCCGCCGCTTTTGTTTTCTGGTATAGTCAACTTTTGCAAAATCGGAGGATTTCTGACGCACTGCTACTGCATGATTCATTTACTGATTTTTAAGTTAGTGACGCAAGAATACCATTTTAAATCTTGTTGCAAAAACAGCATTTCCTTCTTCTATAGAAGAGTAATTGAGTTGGAACTTGAAAAGTGTATTAAAACGCATTTAAAAAAATCTTTATTTATCATGTACATTTATCTACAATACCAGCCAACCGCTCTTGTAGTACTAACTATAAGTTCGATGATCTTTACAAATATATTATATTACCATTTTTAAAGATAACTATCTACAAATAATTTCTTTAAAATGGCTATAAACTTACAAACTATACCATAGTATTATCCCATCTTATTTTTAAAACAAAAAAATCTTGCAAAAATTTATTTACGGTATAGTAAAATATCCGTCTCCATCTCCTTTAATAAATATAAAATTAATAATTATCTTACCAGTAATTGTGCCCCATACCATTGTTATTAGATTATTTAGCAATGTATCATAAATAAGTATATAAATTTTTATTACTCCAGTAACAGTGGCCTTATTTATTTATAAATTTATTTAGGCATAAATAGCTTTGACTCATTATGAATACACATTTTGGAACAAATACGCCAATTTCTAATAAATTTCTTATGTGTGTTTCAACAATTAGCAAACATTAGTTACGTATATTCTGTATAATTAACCCGCCATCACGATCTTATGTTTTAAGCTATAGGTTCTAGGCCTATTCTATTCCTCTATCGTTTTACAAGTTGATTCACACTTCATCGACAGTTAGGGTTCTATTTTCTTTTCGTCTTTAAGATTCTGGTTTTGTTTACCCTATCTAGATAATCTTTCTACTTTTGCTTTTTTCTTACTACTTTTTCTTTTACTTTTCTTTACTTGCATTTCATTTCGTGTTTCATCGCTTATTATTCTTTTTATTCTTCTCAAAAACTTCATTCGGAATGTCTTTAGTACTTCAGTTTTTTTTTGTTTGTGCCTACATTACGCTTTCCTATAACGTAGCTTGATCTTCCAGAATGAAAATTTTGAAAATTTTGGGAATTATTTCTCATGCTTACTAACGTTTGTTAATATTTGTTTCTATAGTTTATATTATTGCCATAAGTTATATTACATCTCATATAATTAAAATATTTTACTTGCTCAAGCGGTTTGTTTTGCAGTAGTATTTTAAATTGACGCTTGTGCCGTGACCTTTTCTTTACTTAATAACATATTTTCCCCCATTTCTTGCCACTCTCTTATAAATGGTTTTCCAATAAAAACAATATGATTTTGAAATAAAATGTAAACCATGCTTAAAATATAAGTGCTATTAGCTGTCATTTGTGTGTAGTATACTCTGACAATTTATCATCGCTAAACACACGCTTCAAAAACGTTTGGTTAACTACCCAAAAATTTTATAAAAAGACCTTTTTTGTGAATACTCAACGTACTGTTTGTAAAACCTATGATCCACATAATCGCCTTTCTGTGCTTGTTATTCGCCAAATCTTAAAATTTGCCTTTACTTCAAAATACCAACAAGACGTCAAAATGTTCGAAATATAAGGAAGATTGCTGCTGTAAAGAGACAGCGATGCAAAGGCACCAAATTTATCCAATTCCTTGTCGTGCTCAAGAATTAGGCCTTAGAAGAACGACAACTTGACGTATTTTCTAAAAAGACTTGGGCTTGCACTCGTATAAGATTGTGTTGACCCGAGAACTAAAGCAACCAGTTCATCGTAAGTGCCGTGATTTTGCTGCTTAGATTTTAGAGATTATAATTTTTGGCAAAAATTATCTCTTCAGAATTATCTCCTCTGATTAAGTAGATATGTTAACAAACAAGAATGTCGTTTTTGTGTAAAAACAATCCACATGAGATTTACATACAGTAACCTTTTGGTTTCGCAAAATGTCACTGTATGGTGTGGTTTATGGCAAGGTGGCATTCTCTTTCCAAAATGAAATAGGAGATGTGGTTACAATGGCTGGTAAGTGGTACCAATTGATGTTAGCAGATTTTTTGTGGCCAAATTAAATGAAATTGATTTCGAGGACAAGTGGTTCCAACAAGACGGTGCCACATGTCACACTGCTAGTTCCGCTATTGACGTATTGCAAGAAAAGTTTGGTAAAAAGATAATTTCAAGAAATGCAACTGTTAGTTGGCCTCCAGGTTGTAATGTAACTTCTTTAGATTACTTTTTGTGGAGTTATTTTAAATGTATAATCTGCAAACGAACCACGAACCCTTGTGATGCATTAAGATTAACATTCGTAACATTAGACCCGAATTATTGCACAAAGTCATAGAAAATTGGGTTCATCGAATTTTAGATAATAGCTACATGTTATAGTAAAAATAAAATTTTTTATCAATTTTAATTTTTAAGGTTAAATATTTATTTTAAAGTACATGCAATTTAGTTGTTTGTGATTTATTTAGATTATATTTATAAATATGTTATAGTGGAAGCCCCTCTCCAAAAATTTATTTATTATTATGTACGCAATAAGTAACAAAAAAATGAAAAACGTGCTTATTTAATTTTTTAGCATACGATTTAATAATTAACGACTTAAATAATATATAAATTTAAATTAAATGTAGTTAAAAAAGGGAGGAAAAAATAACTTGTATATAATTTTATATTAATACAACCCACACAACGGACAAGTTTTTCTACAATTCACAGAATTGGACGACGGGTGTTGGACGTCAAAACGACAAGTGTTTGCGCTTGTTATTTCGTGAAAGAGCTCTCTTCTTCAAGCGTGCTTTTAGCAGATAGAAAAATACCTTAAAGTGAAAAGCTGTAATATCAAATTGAGCCTCTTTATAAAATTGGCCTCTTCTAAAGTGTAAACAAATGGGATCTAGAGACAGATATCTCGTACATCATGCGCAAGTTTTGTTGTGAAATTTGAAATATTTTGATACGAGAGTGAGTTCGTTCACAACATAAATATAAACTCTAAATAGTAACAAATGTTTCAATATTGTATTCGGCACTTAAAACACCTATCTATTAATTACTAGCAAAAATGTTTTCGGTTAATATATTTTGTTGCAAGAAGAGAATGTAATGTAAGGTTTACTAAGATTAATTATAATTTCGATAAATTATTTATATATTCTGAATAGAATAACCTTTGAAAGTAAAAACGCAAATAATCTTGTTGTTTTTTACTTATTAAGATTGTGATAAATTTACTAGATTAGCCTAATTTATATTTATAATGTTATTATTTAAAAAATATGTTACAATATATGCAAACAAGGGGTTGCCCGCGAAAAGGCATTTTGGCGTCTTAGGCTGACAATTTTTCAGCCGCCTTTCCTCAAATTTTTGCTAGGTGGAAACGCGGAACAATTTATTTACAACTAACCTTACGAAAGTAAGACATGAAAAGCGACCCTGAAGATAGGCAACCTAACGCACGCTCAAACTCAGCCACGCCACATTTCATATCAGCTGTTTTTGTTTACTTTCTGTTTAAATGTGTAGTAGATTTTATAAAAACCTGTAATAATAATGTCGTCGCTATAAATTACAATTTATTGAGCAAAATAACTCTAAGCATTTGCTTCTTCTTTCTGTGCCATATCCTCAGTGAACGTTGGCAATCATTTTGGCCTATTTAATCCTATCGACTGCGGTTCTAAATAAGTCTGCAGATGTTTTTCCAATCTATTGTCTCAGATTGCGCAACCACGACGTTCGGCGTCTTCCGGGTCTTTCATCGGCGATTTTTTCTTGCATAACCAGTTACAAAATGTCATTTCACATGATATGGTTAAAGTATGAAATTTTTCTCTCTTTAACGGTTTTCATCACTTCTTTTTCTTTATTAATACGTTGCAAGACGGCTTCGTTTGTTACGTGATGTGTCCAAGATATTTGTAACATGCGTCAGTAACACCACATTTCAAACGCTTCTAGGCATTTGCACGCAGCATCCGTCAACGTCTAAGTTTCAGTACCATACATCAATATCAAGAACACGTAGCATTTTAGAATACGAGTTCGTAGTTAAATATTTAGCTTTATATTGCATTTTCTTCTTTACAAGCTGCTCTGTTGGAGCTATAAGTAAATGGGATGAAAGCTAAAATATGAGAGGAGAAGCTGTCCAATGACTGCACTCCAGTGAGTACAAAAGATAAGGATGATCATTTACTATGTGTTAATTATTATCTGTTGACCATCGTCGTTTCAGCCAACTTCTGACCTTGGGTGGATCTTTCAGTTGATGGACTAATTCATTAAGATGGCCAGCAAGGCTGTCTAGGTATTTGGTAATTAGTCTGGAAATTTCGTCTGTTACGAGTGGGACGCCTGAGTCGTTATGTCGAGTTTTGTTGACATACCGTGGGGCGTTAAATATCATCCTGAGGACCTTCGACTGAACTCTTTGGAGGATCTTTGTATTTAAAGGCTTTGCACATCCACAAATCTGAACGCCATACGTCCAGATTGGCTTTAGAATACATTTATAGAGCAAGATTGTATTTGCTGTTCTGAGCTTTGACTTGCGTCCAAGAAGCCAATGTATCTGTTTAAGTTTTAGGTTGATCTGAATCTTCTTCGTTGTTATATGTGGTTTACACGTAAGTTTTCTATCCAGTATGAGTCCCAAGTATTTAACGTGATCGACAATCGGTAATTGAGTCCCATTAAGTGAAACTAGAGAGCAGGACAGCCGCGAGGTAAAGGCCTCAACCTGCCAAACTGGCGCACGGCGGCTCCGGGTTCGAACCCCGGCAATGACAAAAAAAAAAACATTTAATGCTCTCCGGCCGCCATACAAACACCTTTGGCGGTCGTAAAAAGTACATTCACTATCCACTCGCCAACCCGCCCGGCAAGCGTGGCGTTTAATTGCCAAATCCCCCCCAAAAAAAAAGGGAGGCCTATGCTCAACACTGGGCGCTACAAGGCTGAAGAAGTGAAACTGGTGGATTTGTAAAAGTGATTTGAGCTGATTTGGTTTGATTTACTTGCACGCGCCAGGTCTGAAACCAATCTTGAAGGAGAGTAAGGTGGGTTTGTAGTCTCTCGGTGGCAAGTTGGGAGTTGGTATCGACAGCGATGATTGCTGTGTCTTAGGAAAATGTGGCGAGCAAGGTGCTAGGTGTGAGTGGAATATCTGCGATAAAGAAGAGATATAGAAAAGGTCCTAGGACGCTTCCTTGAGGTACGCCTTAAGTGATTGGATGATAGAAAGATGTTGCGGTGTTATATTTGCTTTGGAAGTATCGATCATTCAGGTATGATTTGAGTAAAAAGTAATACGGGGTATGAGGGTTGAGTTTGAGTTTATGCAGGAGACCGTCATGCCAAACTCGGTCGAACGCCTACTGTATATCCAGGAAGGCATATGTACAGAGTTGCTTTTTTTCTAAACTTGCATGGATGTTTACTAGTCTATGACTCTGTTGAATGGTGGAATGGTACTCGCAAAAACCAAATTAGTGCAAAGGTATTACATTCTCTAAGTTGACATTTTCAATCAGTTTTTTCAATAGAATACGTTCAAATATTTTGGACGCGATTGATAAGAGACTTATAGGTCGATAAGACGTAACGTTATTTAGGGGTTTGCCTGGCTTAGGGATTAAGATGATTTGGGCGAATTTCCAAGTCAGTGGAAAGTAGGCCTGTCGTAACATACTATTGTAGATTGTTGTTAACAGAACAAGACCTTTCCTAGGCAGTTCTTTGAGTACTCGACCAATAATCAAATCAAAACCGGGCGTCTTGTAATTATTGCTTCTTGAGATTTCTCGTTTAACTTCTGATGGAGAGAAGGCGCAAATGGGTAGTGTCATTGGACAGGGACCGTCTAGATAGCTCATTATCATAGCATCATGGGGGTTGTTAACTCGTGGTTTTGGTGCACTGAAAACTTCGGCAAGATGTGTAGCAAAAGTGTTGGCTTTCTCAGTATCCGTTTTCGCCCAACTATTATCCACCTTTCGTATTAGGGGGATGTGAACTTCTTAGTTGCGTTCCAAATTGAATGGTCCTCCTTCGATAGGCTTGTTATGTAGGTCTCAAACTCAGTGTTACGTATGTTTTTCAAAGATGCTTTTACTGTCTTATGAGCCTATTATACTCAATTTTATCAATGCGGTTTCGACTCCTTTGCCATCTACATCTGGCTCTCCGTTTATCAGCAATGAGTTCTCTAATGAACAGCGGAGAGTAATTGTGAAATGTCGGTGCAGTGGGCTGAGGTGGTGTACCTCGTGAAGTACTCTAGTAAAGTAATCGACTGCAGCGTCGATGTCATCTAGATCTTGGAGTTTAATAGCAAGGTTTATATGATCCCTGATGAACTCACGAAACAGGTTCCAATCAGTTCTTACCGAAGTCAGAGTGGGGGGTTTGCTTAGACTACTGAGAGTTACTATTATGGGCGTATGATCGGATGAGAGATCCCAATTAGCTTCGATGGTAGTGTAATTAGTCGCTATATTTTTGAAGAAGTCGAGTAAGTTAGGTAGCTTATATGCATCTGTGGGCCAGTATGTTGGTTGACCGGTAGATAGATGATACTAGTTGTGGTTTACGATGGTTTGTAGTAAGTTTCTGTCTTTTGTGGTGGTTAGCCTTGATCCCCAGTTGGTATGCTTGGCGTTTCAGCCTCCGCCTATTAAGAATTTGGCACCTAATTGTTGAAAAAATATGTCATATTCATTTGTCTCAATTATGTATCGCAACGAACAGTATATGACAGATATATCAACAGACCATGGCTGTGCGTTCAGGTGAATTAATATTGCATAGCACAGTTTTCATGTTATTAAAAGAGGTTCGTGCTTTTTCAATTCTTATTTTTATTTCCTTAGCTTAATCCCAATTTTCGTTCAGTTGTATTCCCAAATATGTAATAGATAGTCTTGTTTGAATCTGCGAAGCATTTGCTAATACTTAATAATTAAAAAAAAATAGAACCTACAAATTTGGCCATGTTTGGTTTACTCCAAAGGCGGCTTCGCATAAAGCAGATACATTGCTACTTATTAATTAAAATTGCATCACCATTGAAAACAAATTACATTACACTGTATTAAATTAAGAATACTACAATCAGAAAACGATCAAAGTTTAAAAACTATTATATTATATATTATATCATAATTATGTTCGTTCTCGGATTGTTAGACAGTGGCTGGGCTTTGCAAATTCTTTTTAACTCAACTTGAGTCTGTCCTGTAGGCATGTGATAAGGATAGTGGTGAGGAAAGGGTGTTGTTGATGTTACTGAATTAGTTGCTGACAAAATCGGATTATCTAGTGATGTAAATCGAGTCTTGAAACTAGCATCTTAACATTTGCAGGTGTTACTAGCTTTTTTTTTGTTCTTAAAAATTGTAAACCAAGATTTAGACAATCCGTCGTCCTTGTTAAAATTATTTTTATATTTGCAAATTTCTAGCGTCTGTTTGTATAGCCTCAGGTAAGAATTCCTACAATTAGGCAAAAATTATGTTTGCCTCAACTCCATCTCGTGACCTGGATTTTTCAATAGCATGTTGAACAATAGCTGATTTTCCAGATTAATTGAAACGTAGATAGCACTAATGTTTTTAATTTGTCCTTGACTGGTCGAATCAAATCCAGTATTTTGGTGGTGGTACTGTAGGTACTTTCTACGTTGTATTTATTCAGAATTCTCTCTACGCAGTCTGTTAATATAAAATAAAAAAGCTTTGCTTACCGCAACCGATTCCGGTTGTGTTTTGAGTGCATGTCGGTTAAGTTTCTTTCACTTGCAAGACTTGGAGATCTTTTTAATTCCCTATCTAAGAAGTGACGCTGACATTAGCCGTTTTCGATGTACCAATGTTTCTACAACTTGGATAGTGATTGGACTGCTTGAGAAGATATCAATCCGTATGCGTGAGTTTTCTGTACACGATGAGTTATAAATGTCCATTCTCCGATCTCAGAACATAAACGTCTATTTCAGTTTCATGGTAAACTGTATGTATATATCGGGTGTATCGAATTAAGGTGTTTAAGACACGGCGCTAGTGTCTCCTTACCGGGTTTCCATATCACAAACTTGTCATTGGCGTATTTTAGCCTTATTGTGGGTTTTAATGGTGATATATTGAGAGCGATTTCTTTAAATTTATTTATGCAGTAGTTTCTCATATAATGGTTAGCCACCATCCTTATCACATAAGCACAGTATAAAAACGAAAGAGCAGGAGACAGTAAATACATTTTCAAAGACTTTTCTTGCGAAGATGTCCGTTGAAGTTACAGACAAAACTGCAAAAATTTGAAAACTTCGACCACGGCCTAATAATCCGAAAAGCATTTACATTTATTTATCCAGGATTTGTTTACGTTGTTTATTAGGTATGTGGCCTGTAGGTAAGCTATTAGTAATGTCACATGTAAAATAAACAAAATGTTCTTTACCAATTAAATTTGATACATGTCACTTACATAGTATTAGGTGTTTCGGTTAATTTTTTGTCCAAAAGACCTTTATCTAACACAGAAAATAAATTTATACACTAATCTGCCATTATTAGTTATGAGCTTTGCCCATTCCTCTGGTAGCGTGACAATGTTGTGCCAAAAAACCAATTTATTTGTAGCACTTCTTCGAAATAACTTAAATGTGTGTCCACTAATGCTTTGATCGGGAACGGTGGTAATCTGATGGGGCTAGGTTTAAAGAGTATACGTGGTGTGGAAAGATTTCTCATTAAAGGTCTTACTGCCAAAGTAACATAAAGTCAAAAGTTATTGTGCAAAAAGATCACTTTTCGGCGTTTGCTAGCTATTGTAGGTCTCTTCTGATAAAAATTCTCATCAAAACTGAGTAATTGTTGTTTGTAGAGGTTTACAGTAACGATTTAGTTTAGTCTCTGTAGTTCGCATTAGACCACGTCGTGTTGGTTCCACCAGATATAGAGCATAACCTTATGTTCATGGATATTGACAAAAAAAAAACACTTTTTACGCCGCTTAGCAAGTAAACAAATCGCGAATTCAAGTCACAACTTCCTTCTGGATCTTTTCCAGGGCATGTAGAAAGTCTTAGATGGTTAATTTAACTTCTAATGTCCTTGCAAGTTCTTTGAGAATTTGAGTTAGGTTTATATCTAATAATTCTTGCAACTAAGCATCTTCAAACTTTTTTCTTAGCCCGAGTGTTCTTTGTCATTTTAATAAAAATCACAATTTTCAAAACATTTAAAATCTGTAGTTAAAATACTGGTGTGGAGGCCTTTTCGCCCTTGAACCGCTTTATATCGCAGCGACATGCCGGGGCGGCTTTTTGACATCTGCCGCTAGGTTTGCCGTCGCACACACAGAACGGCATATATGGGCTTTGCTCAGCCGACAAATATACACGCTCCGCAGCGCGGCCAATTCGGTCGTGTCTCAACACCCCGCAAATATTCACGCTCCGCAGCTCGGCCAATTCGGTCGTGACTTAATACCCCACATATATACGTTCCGCAGCGCGGCCAATTTGGTCGTGCTTAACAACC
Source organism: Sinelater perroti (assembly GCA_036346155.1). Taxonomy (NCBI): domain Eukaryota; kingdom Metazoa; phylum Arthropoda; class Insecta; order Coleoptera; family Elateridae; genus Sinelater; species Sinelater perroti. Next base: position 4,038,001 of record JARFIY010000329.1, on the reverse strand, counting down.
CGCTTATATTCACACCGCATCACGTCCAGTACGGCCGCATTTAACACCCCGCAACATACAAGAAGACAGCGCATCAAGGTGGCCACCGTGACCCATCGCCGACGAAGCCGAAGCCGAGGCCGATTCAGGAGAGCGATTTGGCTTTACTTTCGGTGGATATCGGTAGCCGCCCCCATCCGCTCTCGCACTGGCCGTTTAAGGGACGATTTGAGCCTTATCGGTTTACCTTCCAAAACAGGCCGTACTATGTATCACACACCGCATCACGAGAGTGGCTATTTACACGCCTGCCTCTCCATCTTTTTTGGTCCTTACGAGCCGTATCGGTATCGTATCCCACACCGCACCACGAGAGCGGCTATTTACACGCCTGGCTCTCCAAATACGATGGAGTATTATCACCATAACCCTCTTATCTTCGTAGTTGATTTTTTCAAATCAAACATGAAAAGTAGCGAATTTCAAAAATGTATTTTTGAACGTTTCATCTTGTTATACGTAAAAATAATGAATAACTAAATAAAATAAAAGAAAAATTACTATGCGCTATACAAAAATGCCAAAATTATCCACATGACATTTATCGACATTAGTACTAACAGTTAACTTCTAATCAAATATCTTTAAAGCACAATGCGGAGGTCGTCGGTCCCCGGCCATGTCCAAAAACATTGGTTGTCAGAATAACGCGTTCGAGGCCACGCGTAAATACACCAACGATTGTTGCTATATATTTCATAATGTCAACATAACGTCAACGTCCATTAGGGCGATGCACTAGAATAAAACGGAATTTAATTATTTGCCTCATACTATTAAATCTCCTTTGTTTTTGTTGTTAATTTGCATTTTTACTTAATTCTACAATTTTTATATAATACTATATATAAAAGAAAACTTAAATATCCAACCTGTAAGTCAATACTTAAGAAAGTTTAATGACTTGTAGACACCAAAACTAAAAATTCATTTAAAATGCAGTATGCTACATATAATTTGTTAAACTTCTAAATTTTAAAGGAAGTGTCTAAGGTATATAGAAAATTGTATAATTTTTTTAACCAACATTTTTATTGTTTTCAAAGATAACGCATATAACACAATTGGGAATCATAAAGCACAAATAAAAAAATGTAACTTAAGTGTAAAACATCACGCCATCCAAATGGAGACCGTTCTTGCCCAGGCATTGTTGCAGCATTCAAATATAGCGCGTGAAACTGCTCGAATTTTTCTAGTTATAGTTTTCGGAAAAGCTTCAAGAATCTGTGTTTTTTAAATGTAAACCTGCGTTTTCAGATACCCTCATAAGAAGTAATCACACGGTGAAAGATCCGGTGATCGAGAAGGCTATTCCACAGTTCCTCTCACTGAATTAAGGCGCCCTGGAAAAAGTTCTTTTAAAAAATATTCTCTTAAAGTATGGCAAGTTATCTCCATTTTATTAAAACCAAATACCTGTCGAGGACAATTCAATGAGTTTCCAATTCATGAGTCAAAATCAAACTATTCCGCACCAAACAGTTACTCTCTTACTACATAGGGACTTTTGTAGACTTTCCGTGAATTATTTTCGGACCAATACAGGCAATTTTGTTTATTTACAGCACCCGATAAGTGAAAATAAAAATAAGTTCATTTTCCAAGGTTTCCAGCATAATTTCTGCAAAGGTAAACTACCTTACATAGTCAATTCCCTTCAGTTCTTGTACTACTATAATTTTGTATGGATAAAAGTAAAAATCAAAGTGCAAAATTAGTAAACCGATTTATCTGACATACGCAAAGCGCGAGAATATCGTACCACTGAACAACGAAAGCTACCCTTCACAGCTTGTCGATCTCTTTCGATGTTTTCTGGTATTATGACGGTCCTATCATCTCCTCAAACTGCTTTAGGTCTCACATTTTCTTTCGTTCTAAAGTTGTTAAAACATTTCAGTATTGTTGGATGAGATGGGACGCCACCGCGTTAACCAAACTTGAAGTGAGTTCGAAATTCTATCCGTCCTTGGACTACCAAATAACCGGTTGCAACAAAGATGTCGCAAGCAAAAACGCATCATTCAATTATCTACGACTCCCTGGCTACTGAAACGGCAACTATAATAGAACTGCTTTAAAAGTAAATTGTCAGTGTTTTATTAAACAGAGTTCACTGCTGCTTCGTTTACCGATAAATTTGTAGAAGAGCTTATAAAAAATAAACGCGTCTTGAAGACTCACAATTAAACTGAAAGGGAACAATTTAAATGTATGTGATGTATTGTAACTTTGGGCTGTAAAGATCTAGTGTGCCGTTCATTTACATGTAGATTTTTTTAAAATTTATTTGCTTAGTGGCAATCAAAATAATAACAATATACTATGGGCTAATTGTATGTACAATTAATTAGAGTCATGGTGAGAAGACATCCAGTGAGGTGATCTCTAATTTAGTCTGTTAAATCTACTAGCCATTTGTTGTAATCTTCTAGTTTGGGGTTCTTCAGATAATGGGATTATTGTTACGTTTGAATAATTTTCCAGGGTAACATAAAGCTTTATTGCTATTGTTGTCTGTCACGTACGTAATGTTAAGGTCATTATGTAGAGCTACGTTTGACTAATACCATGGGGTATTATATAGCATTATAAGTGTTTTAGACTGGAATCGTTGTATTATATTTAAAGTTGATTTGTTAGCACATCCCCAAAATTCTCAACCATATAGCCAGAAAAGATGAATTATGCTCTTGTAAATTAATAATTTATTATCTAACGTAAGGGCTGAGTTTTTGCCAACGAGACAATACAATTTTTTACAATGCAGATCCATTTATTTTCGTTTTTTTCTTACATGTGTCTTCCATGTCAGACGTCGATCTAAATGTAAGCCCAAGTATCTGATCTCATCTATCTGAGAAATGTGTATGCTGATGAGTGCAATCAGAGGACACGTTGAACTTTTGGTTGTAAAAGTAATATGTGCTGATTTGTTTTCATATACTTTTATTTTCTATTTATCAGACAAGTTTTTAATAAGTTTAAATATTCTTGTAGCAATTCTGATGCTATAACTGGGTTCTGGTTATATGAAAATATTACGGTATCGTCGGCGAAAGTACCTAGGTTTGTTTGGTCTGTGATTAATAGGTCGTACGTATATAACAAATACATTAACGATCCAAGGAGACTACCTTGGGAACGTCTGCATTTATTCCTCTTATCTGGTATATTTCACTACCTACTTTAGTTTGAAAGTAACGATCTGTGAAGTAATATAGTAAAAGAACATGGTAATTGTGTGGTAATAAACTATTTATTTTTGTAAAACAGACCCCTGTGCCACACTTTAACAAGTGCATTACTCACGTCCAGAAAGACTGCACTATTTTGTCTTCAAATGCTGTACGTATTATATTTACCAATCGGTGGCATTGTTGTCTTGTTGAATGACTAGTTCGAAAACCAAACTGGTGATTTGGTAGCCATTCGTCTTCAAGTGCACTTTCGTTTATACGATTGAGTATTAGTTCTTCTAGCAGCTTAAAAACTATTGGAAGCAGGCTGATAGAACGATATGATTTAATTTGGTTAGGAGGTTTTCGAACAAACTTCAGCAATAAGGGCCAGTATACAAGAGGTAGTATTCCATTAAAAAAGATTTGTAAAAATCGATATCTTTTCTCAGGTAGTTTTAAAATGCGTTCTGTTATAATAGCCTGGTAATTCTTTATTGTTTAATAATTTTATCTGCATAATAAATCTACTAAATAGTTTTTTGATGAGGCTTATTAGAGTTTAATTGAAAAATGTTTTGTAAGTGCTTTGCAAATGGTCTAGCTTTCTATTTATCAGACCTTAACTACATTTTGATTTCATCATTTAGGGGTGGTACGTGTTTTTTGTGTCGCTTAATTTCTTTGGTTGCTTTCCAAATTAAGTAGTCATAGACAAAGAATAAATTTCTATAGTATTTAAAGATTTCATTACAAAATTTCTTGCAGTCTACGTCTTAATGTGTTATTTAATTGATTAGTTTAGTTTTGTTTTGAGTATTACAGCTACGCTACGAAATTGATCTTGCTTTCCTTTTCTCTTTTACTGGTTTTATTATTTTAGTAAGAATATTATAAGTATTGGGGATTTAAGATTGTAGGTTTGTGACATCTACATTGCTTCCTGGATAGATGCCGTTACATGATTTTTTGCGTACTCTAGGTCATGATCTGTTTTTAAGTTTTATTTGTATTAAGAAATTTTTTAATATGAGCTTCAAACACTAAGGGTAAGTGAGTTTTTTATGTAGTATTGTTAGGCTCACTGTACATATTACATGCGTATATTCAAACTAAATATCGTAGTTGGAGACAATATTTATGTAGTTTGACAACATACCATGGGTAATATGAAAGTCTAACAAATCTGGAATTTTATAGGAATCCGTTTGCCTTTGGCTCACGGTTGGACTGCACGTTAACAAAAAGCCATAATTTTTGTTATCTACTATAACTTTATGCAGTTTTTTGCCTTTTGATGTTGCATTAAAATCTACCGCCTCCTAGAAATATAGATCCTAATCGTTTTGAGAAAGGGTTGCAACATTTGTTTAGTTATGTTATGATGTGGTGGAAAGTAAACATTTGCTATAACTAGATGTGCTGGCTTCTCTTAACTTCTATCATAGTACCTTGTGAATAGTCCGTTCGATAAGAAAGTAATTGATAATCTTTTATGGAGTTAGATGTTATTTTAGCTAAACCAGCGTGGGCAGTGCCATCTGGATGTTGTGTATGATATACCAAGTATTGGGGTATTGTTAAATAAGATCTTGAGGTAAACTGTGTTTTCAAATTAATAAAACATTAATATTATTAAAACATATAAAAGTTTCAATTTCCAACTTCCTTTGTTATAAACCGTTGGCGTTCTACAATAAAATTTGTAAGAACTTAACCATTATTGAATTAATTTTTTAATTATTGTAGTTAACATGTTTAATATTACACTATTTTGTTGTAGTAATTGGCTGAACATATTTTTTAAGGATATCCTCAGTACTGCGTTTGATTATGACGATATTTAAATATCTTTTTTCTTAGTGCAATCAAGTTCTTAATTTGCAAAGTAAATCTAATATTAAAACAACAAAATGCTTTAATTATATTAACGTTTTTAAATTGACTATTTTTAAATACCTGGAAAGTATCCTATTTTATTTGCTTTAAATTTCTGGAAACAAAATTATAGTTTAACCGCTTAGCAGCAAATATTTATGTATGTGCTGCTTCCTATTTAAATACATTAAAATACACTTTATCAAACTGAGAATGTTTTATAACTTTTAGCGCTTTATAAAATAGCCAGTTTTATCTATTTTTTGTAAAGAGAATATATTGAAGCAGCTAATACGTTAAAACGTACTTCAACTACATATTAGACACAGAACAGCAATACAATACAAAAAGTCTATATAATAATATTGTTAAAATAAATACAACAACCCCTGATACCTATCGTAAAGTTACTAAGCATATGTAAGATGATACATTGTACATACCAAATGAAAAAGGACCGTCCTTACAGAGTTCTATTAAAACATTTACATTGTACTACTCCGTTAGATGACAATAAAGAAGCCTTTAAAAAACTAGGACATACAGTACGCAATCCTTTTCCAATATTCTTTATAGATTTTTAAAGCCAGCTGCAAATAATAAAGACATACACGACACACACTAATTGCAAAATAAACACATTATATTTGAACCACTAGAAATAAAAATATCCTGCATTGTATGAGATGTCAGAATTATGGGCATACAAAAAGTTATTGCAGTAGACCTTCTGCTTGTGTAAAATATGCAGGTCCTAGTAATACAAAAAGCTGTCAAAAAAACGAGGAACTCTAACTACATTTTTTTGCCAGTGGTCACACTCAGCTAACTATAAGGGATGCTTCAACAAAAATATCAGCCCAACAAGCAACAAACAATTCTAAGACTTCCAAATTTAAGAAGACAAAATTTTCTATTCTTGAAAAGGCAAATTAGTCAACCTATTACCAATCAACCTATTACATCTAAGTTATACACAAGGAGTTCGGAATCAATCCTCTTTCACTGAAGATGTTAGTCTTAAACAATTTCTCGATAAGTTCAAAAATACTTTCAGCCAGTTACAACAACAAAACAGTATGATACTAAATATGTTAACCACAATCATTAACAATTTAATTGAATAACAGTTAAGTTCTTTAAAATTTCATTGTAGAACGCCAATGAGTTACAAAGAAGTTACAAAGAAAGTTGAAAATTGAAACCTTTATACGTTTTAATAATATTGATGTTTTATTAATTTGAAAAATACGGTTTACCTTAAAATCTTATTTAACAATACCCCAATACTCGGTATATCATACACAACATCCAGATTTCACTATACACGGTATATATATATAGCCATAATAAAATCTAACTCCGTAAAAGATCATCAATTACTTTCTTATACAACGGAATATTTACAAGATACTATGACAGAAGTTGAGAGACTGCCAGCACCCCTACTTATAGCAAGTGTTTACTGTCCACTACATCATAACATAACTAAACAAATTTTACAATTCTTTGTCAAAGAATTAGATTTCTAACAAATAAGGAATTTTTATTCTAAAAACACCCACTGGGGCTCAGGTTTAACAACATCAAAAGCCAAAGAACTGCATAAAGTTACAGTAGATAACAAATATGACTTTCTGTCTACGTGCAGTTTAACCGTGAGTCAATATTCCCACATATCCTTATAAAATTCCAGATTGATTAGACTTTTATATGACCCATGGATATTGTCTCCAACTGCGATATTTCATTCGATCATATGTCTATAATACCTACAGTGAGAGCAACTATACTATATGAAAAACCCAGACCTACCCTCAGCAACCCAAATATTCGAAGCTTATATTAACAAATTTCTTAATGCAAATCTAAGCTTAAAAACAAACCATGACCTAGAGTACGCAAGAAATTATTTAACGACAACCATATACAAGAACTAGGGTAGAGTGTAACACCCTAAACCAAATCCAGTACTCCTAATATTTCTATTAAAATAATGAAACTAGAAAAAAAAGGAAAGCAAGAGCAATTTGGTAGCGTAGCTGTAATACTTAAGACAAAACCAAACTAATCAATTAAACAAGAAACTAAGACGTAGACTGCAAGAAATTTGTAATAAAATCTTTAAATACTATAAAAATTCATTCTCTATCTACGGCCACTTAATTTGAGAGCAACCAAAGGTATTTCATGCACACCTCTATGCCACCTATAGCCCTAATTCCATCTCTACCCACAACCTTGACTTGTCCGCTTGCCCACCCTTATTCACAGCTAAAAGGGATTTTACTAAGAAAAGGACCGTATGACCACCGACCCAGCACTCAAAGTTCAACCTTTTTTAAGAACGGAACGTAACTAACCGCCAACCATATTTTAACTTTGAATTTTTGCAAATCCAATAGCGCGCTTTGATTACGCTTTGTCTGTTGTCTTTTTGTATGTTCCGCACCCGTCCGTGGTACTTCAATGATTTTACCTCTGGCCAAGTAAAAACTCACCCCCGGATTTGACGCCTCCAAACCAAAGTATATTAACCTCCGCCGCCCAGCTACAAGAGAACGTCACGTGTGGTAAGCGTCTTTTAGTTGTTTCGTATTGAATTTTAATCCTAACAGCATTTTTTTCCGTAGTCTGGAGAGTAAATTAATTTTGCTTATTCACAATTTTTATTTTGTTTTTTACTAATGTCTTTGTTTTTATTTATTTTTTTATATTATTTTGTTGTTAATATTTATTTGTGTTAAATATATATTTATCAACCAAACTGTAATGAGCCTTCTCAAAGAAATGAAAACTATTTAGTAACTCCGTTACAACTATCACTCCTAATACATAGATTTACCTTGCAGGAAATTGAAACCTAGATAAAATTATTAAAAAGTGAAGAATCATCAAGCTATGATTCCATAATAAGAACTATTTAAAACGTCTATCTAAGAAAGAACATCGATTTTTACAAATTCTGTTTAATGGAATACTGCGGCTCGTATACTGGCCCTTATTGGTCGATTTATTTTAATCCCTAAACCGGGAAGATCTCGTAATCAAATTAAATCATATATCGTCCTACCAGCCTGTTCCTGAGAGCTTCTAAGTTACTGGAAAACTACTAATACTTAAACGTATAAACGAATAATCACCAAATCACCAGTTTAGTTTTCGAACTAAACATTTAACAACACAAGATTGCCACCGATTAGTAAATATAATACGTACACCATTTGAAGACAAAATAGTGGAGTGTTTCTGGACGTAAGTAATGAATTTAATAGTTGTTTTTTTTTATTGGATTAATGTAATTTTGAAAGAAGTTCACTTGAGTCAGGGGCCATCCATTGACGGCTCTCTGGATTCACCTAGCTAGGTCTTCTGGCCATGTTCTGTTAAGTCTTCTATTTTCCATTGGTTGTCTGAACAGTTCAGTGATTAGCTCGTTGCTGTGGGTTATGCTTCGATTTTTTAGATTGAAAGATTTATAAAATTTTTGTAATAGACGGTTTGCCGCAGCTCCATAATTCGACACCATATGTCCAAATAGGCTTAAGAATGGTTTTGTATATGAGGAGTTTGTTCTGTAGTGAGAGCTGAGATATACGATTTAGTAACCAAGACATGTTCCTCACTTGTAAATCTAATTGACGTCTTTTTGCGGTAATGTGTGTTCTCCTAGTTAGTTTTGCGTCAAGATAAAGGCCGAGGTATTTAACTTCTCCTTTGACAGGAATGGGAGTGTTATTGAAGGTAAGAGGAGGACATTCGGCTCTTCGTGTTGTGAACGTGACTTGACACGACTTATCAACGTTTAAATTAATTTTCCAGTGCGTAAGCCAAATTTGGAGTTGAGCAAGATAAGCTTGCAATTTTGCAGAAGCTCGTATCGGATCGAGATCTGTAGAAAGGATGTCTGTATCATCAGCAAACGTTGCTAGTAGTGTATCCTCGCTGGCTGGTATATCAGTGGTAAACAGTAAGTACAAGAAAGGTCCCAGAACACTTCCTTGGGGTACACCAGAGTTGATAGTCTGGTAGTCAGATAATGAGTCTTCGAATTTAACTTGGAAGTAACAGTTGGACATGTATGACTTAAGGATGAGGAAAATTGATTTGATAAGTGTTGTTTAAGTTTGAAAAGTAAGCCTGCGTGCCACACCCTGTCAAACGCCTGTTTTACGTCTAAAAATGCTGATGTACACATTTGTTTTGCTTCTAAGCTTTCTTTGATTTTATTAACGATTCTGTGGCACTGTTGGATAGTGGAGTGATTGGGTCTGAAACCGAATTGGTGGTTAGGGATTAAAACCTCTATATGTGTTACGTTTGCAATTCTGGTGAGGATAAGTTTTTCGAAAATTTTGGACATTACAGGAAGGAGGCTTATTGGCCTATAGGAAGTGGCATCAGTTGGAGGTTTTCCTGGCTTCAGTATCATGGTTATTATTGCATACTTCCATAGTATCGGATAGTAGCACAGGCGTAGTATGCTGTTATATATGGTTGTGAGTAATACAATAGCTTTTCTAGGTCAGTTTTTCAGTACTTCACCTGTAATGAGATCATATCCAGGAGCTTTGTGAGGATTTAAGACTTATTTCTTTTTTGACTTCTGCAGGTGAAATAGGCTTGGGTGGAAGAGACATCTGACAAAGGACGTTTAAGAATGTTTGTATTTCGACATCATCTTCATCATCGTTGACGATATCAGGAGCGGAAAATACACTAGCAAGGTGTTCTGCGAATTTGTTGGATTTTTCAATATTCGTCCGCGCCCAACTCCCATCAGCTTTTCGTAGAGGTGGAATAGATACTATGGGTCTTTTGAATTTCTTTGTCGCGTTCCACAGGGAGTGATCATCGGTAGATAGATTGACGATGTAGTGTTCGAAGGATTCGTTTTTTGCTTCTTGGATAGCATTGTGAAGATTGTGCGTTATTCGATTTAAATAAGTTTTGTCAATTGGATTCCTGGTAGTCTGCCACCTGCGCCGAGCTCTGCGCCTTGCGATGACCAATTCTCTAATATGAAGCGGAATGTTCTGATTGTTGCGGGTGAGACCATGGGGTTCTGGAGTAGAGGTCCAGGAAGCACTTTGTATTAACGTAGTTAGGTACTGCACAGCTTCATCTATGCCGTCCTTATCTTTTAAGCGGATATTTAGTGATATATTATCGTTGATATGTTGACGAAATAGGTTCCAATCAGTCTTTTTGAAGACAGTCTCTGTTGTGGCTTTTTCAATATAATACTGGTGCTTAGAGTTATTATTACAGGACTGTGGTCAGAGTGCAGATCTAAATTGAATTCAATATCACTATGTAGGTCTGAGATTCCCTTAGTTATGGCAAAATCTAACAGGTCGGGAATTTTATTTCGATCGGTCGGCCAATAAGTTGGCTCTCCAGTCTACAGATAGTTGAAATTATTTAGTTCTAAAACTCTCAATAATGTTCTGCCTTTAGGAGTAATCAGCCTGTATTTTTAGCATTCCAGTCTTCGGCAACTAAAAAGTGTGAGCCGAGTCGTTGGAAGAACTCGAGGTATACATCGCATGTTGTAGAATAACGTGGTGGACAATATATTAAAGCAATTGTAATAGGTCGGGGAAAAGTATATACTTTTATTATGGCACTTTGAATTTTGTGTGTTATGTATGGTTGGAGTACGTGATGTTTTATTGAAGATCTGACTATGATTGCAGACCCTGCGTGAGCCGCATCATCAGGATGGTTAGCATAGTAAATGGAATAGTATGGTATTTTAAGAGTTGTCCTTTGTGTTGAATGACTTTCAGCGATTAGGAGGATATCATTTTTATTTGTGTTAAGAAATAGCGTAAGTTCCTGAATATGGTTTGATAAGCCATTTGCTTTCCATTCTGCAATTCTAAGTGCAGGGGCCATTATTGAGTTAATTTATTGATAACTGTTGTCAGTATGGTTAGAATCATACTGTTCTGGTTGAGTAATTGATTGAACATATTCTTAAAATCATTAAGGAATATAGTAAATTTGCTAGTTAGGTCTGTTTCAGTGTTGTTAGATGGGATGTTAGGTTGTACTACGGTCATTTGGGCATAAGTAGGGGTTGGGGTTGTTGGATGTAGTGGAGTATTAGTTGTAATATTTTGTGACAAAGGTCTGGACCTGGTTGGTCTTAGGTGATGGTTTCTGTTTATTAAGTCTTGATAAACTTTACAGCCTTTGTAGTTCGCTGGATGATTTCTCTGACATAGAGCACATGTTGCTGGTGTATTTTTAGATTTGCTGCAACTAGAGGTGTTATGTGGTCCTCCGCATTTAACACACTTAAACGGTTTCCTACAATAGGTTTTCGTGTGTCCATAGTCTTGGCATCTTGTGCATTGTACGATCCCACCTTTATTTCTTGGCGCTTCTACTCGAATTTTAGAATGATACAGAAATTCTAATTTAAAGATGTCTTTATTATTGTTTTGTGGCTCGAGATCTACAAAGAATAACGGTAAGGGCTCATTTGTAATATTACGAACTTTGTGTTCTTTTTTCTTGAGTTCTTGTGTAATTTCTGGTAGGGGAATAGAAGGGTGGATGCCTCTTATGACTACACGGTATGCTGACGGATGAGTTTTCTATAGGTTTCAGGAGTGTTGGGGTTTATTTTAACAGTATTGTTTGCTTACGTTTTGGTAGTGTAAGTTTCTTCTTCAACTACTTGTGCTTAGTTATTGATCATGTCTTTGTAATTTGAGACCCTGTATATAAAGATTGGTGGAGGTTACGGTTCTCTTTTTGGAGGAATTGAAGTATTAGACGTGTTGTTATTGCTTTCAGAGAGAAGTGAGAACTGATTAGCAGTTTCTATTTGGGCATCAATTTTTCTTTTGGTTACTATTTGCCAGGCGTGTTTGGTTTGATTTTGTGTTTCATTGTAGTTCATTGTTTCATGATCACATGCTAAGTTATCTTCTGTGGTTTTATAGTTTATATTGCTGCTAACAGAATTATCATAATTTGCACTAACCTGGTGTGCTGATAGTACAGGTGGAAATTGATTATAAGTTGGTGTGAATGAAGGTGCTATTTGACTTGGCTGTTGATTCAATCGTAGTAAAGGTGCTTGATTCGTTGGGGATCGGTTGGGGCACATTAGTGGCATTTGTGCATTTACAAACGATTGTCCTGGTATGTTTGATGACTGCACAATAGGCTGATTATAGTAATTACCATTTTGTCCGAATCCATTATTGACTTTAGTGTTAAATTGTGGGGTCCCAGGTCCTGCGTTACTCGTGGAAGGGAACACGTTCCCGATCCCGAGTGTTTATCGTTCGCATGCAGTGTAATAGGATTCTTAATAATGCGCACTTTTAAATATTATGAAAACGTTTAAAAATATACACGAGTTTTCGAAATTAAATTAATAAATATATAAATTTGCCTGACCTTAAGTAAGGCTACGGCTGCGGCTCCGCCGTTGTGATAACTCAGGTATAGCTCGGCACGCACGTTCGGTCTGCTTGAAGGCACTAGCAAGAATCATTTGATAAAGTGTGGCACAGAAGTCTGCTTTAGAAAAATAAAGAGTTTACCACACCATTACCATTTACTTTTACTATATTACGTCACACACCGTTACTGTCAGACATCTCAGATGAGAGACATAAATGCAGACGTCCCCCAAGGGAGTATCCTTGAACCGTTAATGTATTTGTTATACACGTACGTCTTACCAACTACAGCGCAAACAAACCTAGGTGCTTTCGCTGGCGATACCGTAATACTTTTATGTAACGAGAATCCAGTTATAGCATCAGAATTGTTACAACAATATCTAAACATATTAGAAATTTGGCTAAAAATAAAAAATGAAAGTAAAAAAAAACAAATCGGTACATATTACTTTCACAACCAAAAGTTCAACGTGTCCTCCCGTTGCACTCAACAGCATACACATTCGACAGACAAAGGAGATCAAATACTTGGGCTTACATTTAGATCGACGTCTGACATGGAAGACACATGTAAGAAAAAAACGCAAATAAATGGATCTGCATTGTAAAAAATTGTATTGTCTCGTTGGCAAAAACTCAGCCCTTACGTTAGATAATAAATTATTAATTTACAAGAGCATAATTCATCTTTTCTGGCTATATGGCTGAGAATTTTGGGGATGTGCTAGCAAATCAACCATAAATATAATACAATGATTCCAGTCTAAAACACTTAGAATGCTATATAATACCCCATGGTATATCAAACGTAATGACCTTAACATTACGTACGTGACAGACAACATGCTACCCTAGAAAATCATTCAAATGTAACAATAATCTCATTAGCTGAAGAACCCAAACCAAAAGATTACAACAAATGGCTAGTAGCGTTAACAGACTAAATTAGGGGTCACCTCACTGGATATCTTCTCACCATGACTCTAATTAATTGTACATGCAATTAGCCCATAAAATATTGTTATTATTTTGATTGCTAATAAATAAATAAATAAAAAAAATACATGTGAATGAACGGCACAATAGACCTTTACGACTATGCTGACTAAGCACAGTCACAATACATCACATACATTTGAATTGTTCCTTTTCAGGATAATTGTGAGTCTTCAAGACGCATTTATTTTTTATAAACTCTTCTATAATTGGACTAAACAACAGTGTACTTTATTTAATAATATATTGACAATCTACTTTTAAAGCAGTTTCTATTTATTAAATATTAGCGGCTGCGAACCTGCATCGCTGGGTTATACTTTTTATTAGATATCTTCTCTTTGATCTAATATATGTAATTTTCCTTGAGATACAAAAATAGAATGCTCATAGAATCAGTTTCTATAGCAGTTAGAACACGAATTTTGTAATTGTTCAATTCTAGCAGTTTTAAGGGTTTGATTTTGTGCGTAGAGTTATTTTCTAGCAATGTAACAATAAAAAATAACTCTACGCGCATGCGCGAGTTTCCAACAATGAATTACAAATTTCAATTGCATTTCAATGGACACTTTGATGGTCAATTAATTTAGCACACAGATAATGGATCATTAAAGTAAAATAATATAAACCTTGAATAGGTCAAGGCAGGTAATCTGTTTTTAATCTGTTCTGCGGTTTTTCAGTCTACCGATTTCGAATAAAACGTTACATTGATTTATATACATTTACATGTATATATAAGCGTGTTTTTACCTGTCATAAGTGTGACATCTATATATAAAAACACGTATGTATTCCAACGCAACGTTGTGTCAAAATTTCAAAGCAATCGGTGAAAAACTTTTTATTTATATAGATATAAATTTTATATCTGATATTTTTGTAATATAACTAATACAACTTGCTATAGCTTTTTATAATATCATACGTTTTATTTAAGAGCTGTTTTCTTCCTGTCCATCCTACTCCGATCTCGAACATGTTAAATGGATCGTCTAAAATCGTTCTCCATAAAACGTCACCTGAAATGCAACTTTCAAGTTCTGCGCTATCTAAAATGTATTTTCAGCAAGACGATTTCCCCCAGAGACTGACAGCCTCATTGTCCGCTGTTGCAAATAACCCGTTAGTGTGGAAGTGACAACCGTCATCTTAGACGTGCCTGGCGTTGTGACTTGGCTGCGAGAGTACGTGGATTAGGGCGCATCCAGAGAGCTTTTTGTAAAACGTGCCTCTCGGAAATATGTTCATAAGCTAGACCCCCGCCCCTCATGTATACACAAGAATGCATTCAGCCCGCTATATCCCGCCACTTTATTTTTCTGGCCAATGCAAATGCGGCGCGCGTTACTCCTCATTTCCGGGGGTGATTGCCACTGCAGATTTATTCTATTCTTATGCAGTCTAAGCCGTTGAATAATGTTCATATTTTGTAAATGAATATTCATCGCAAGGAAATGATTTTTTATTATAGCAAAATGTGTGATATTACTCTTAAATTTGACGAAAGCGAATACTTTAAAATAGTAAGCACATCCAGGTATGCCTTCTTTTACAACAAATTCGTGTATCGTTATACCCATAATATTGTATTCGTTAAAATAATAATAACAACAATCAGTATAACGTATATTTCTAAATAGATATAAATTTAATTATAAAATATGAGTACGGTTCGTGCACTAAAGCCAACCAGACGTATTGCGAACTTAATGGCAGCGATAAAAACTGCCTTGTAAGGTATTTATTTCCTAATTTTTAATTTTAATTTTAATTTTTAAACGCACAACATATAAGTGAAAGCCGAAAGGCCAATGAACTTATTTATTTGAAGTGATATAACATTTAACTCATTGAAACAGTAATAATTCCAAAAATATAAAACGTCTAACACCTCTTATAGATTTTTCCAACCGGAAATAGACCCGGCTTAAACAATAATATGTATACATAATTACTGTCTTATGCAGCCATCTACTGCAATGCAAAATCAAATATAAATACAAATGCCACACACACACACACAATTTGTCAAATAAATTCAACAGCAATAAATATGGAATTTTCACAATTTTATTAAAATCAAATATCAACAGATCAATTTTTATCTGTCCCTATTAACGTCCCTCACTCAAATAAAACGGGATCTCTAATTCCATCAAATAAAATAACACCGACGCTGTAGCAATGCAAGAAACATTCAACTATTTGACCAACGAAGGCATACGACAATGAAACCATAAGTTCCCCCTCTCTTCTTGGCAATACGCCCGAAATAAAAAAAAATGCTAAAAGTACAAACATTTTCCATAACCCCTTCACAAACCGTAACCTCAAATAGGTCTTAGCGCCAACCAAACTGAGACTAACAATTTAAACAATGTAAATAAGAATACTCAGCAACAAGATCTGAAACCACCTCTAATTTATATCTATGGAATTAAAAATTATAACTCTATGTGAGATAATTTAACCCAAGTAACCGATAACGAAAAGACCTAAACCTAAAACTGTGAAAGGTAAAAAAAGTAGTGTATCATACTTATTAATAAAAACAAAATACAGCTTACAGAATAGTAATACGTGGTCTTCATTATTCAATTTCATTAGATAATATAGTAAAAGCTCTAACGGATAAAATACACTAAGTTAGAAATATCAACGCACGGCACCGAGTTTTAAAAAATCTATTACCACTCTTCTTTGTAGATCCTAAACCGCAAACTAATATTAAGAAAATTTACGACAAAGAATTGCTACAAAATACAAAAATAAGAGTTGAACCACCTAAACATAAAAGCACCGCTATTCAATGTACTTATAGTAGACTTATAGACGTTCCAAATCATATTGCATGAAGTCATATAATTGCGTAAAATCCGGCGGACCACCAAATGTAAAAAACCTAAAGACATACTTGTGTGATGTGGCGGCCTTTTCGCCCTTGAACCGCTTTATATCGCGGCGGCATGCGGGCCTTTGATATCTGCCACGTTTTGCCATCGCACACAGAACGGCATGGGCTTTTGCTCACCCGACATATTCACGCATCGCAGCTCGGCCAATTTGGTCGTGTCTCAACACCCCGCAAATATTCACGCACCGCAGCTCGGCCAATTCGGTCGTGTCTTAATACCCCGCATATATAAGTTCCGCAGCGCGGCCAATTTGGTCGTGCTTATCATCCCGCAAATACCAGATCCGCAACGCAGAGGTGGCCACCGAGGAACCATCGCCTACGAAGCTGAAGCCGATTCAGGTGAGAGATTTGGTATTACTCGTTGGTTGATATCGGTAGCCGCCCCCATCCGCCTACGCGACGGCCGTTTAAGGGACGATTTTGGCCTTATCGGCTGACATTCCAATACGGGCCGTACTACGTTTCCACACCGCATCACGAGAGCGGCTATTTACACGCCTACCTCTCCATTTTTTGGTCCTTCGAGCCAGATCGGTATCAGCTACAATACTTGTAGAAACCGCTTGATAACTTGGCGTCGTCACAGACTTACGTAGGTTTTTGGTAAGGTGACCGCCATAAATCACATACATATTTATTACGCTTTATTCAAGTAAAGTTCCCTTATAATGGATAAGCTTGAATTAAAATTAGTTCAGTTAACTGCCAAAAAAGAGGCGATTTTCGAACGATTTAATCGTTTATATAACATATCAAAAAATATTTCAAATTATGAATTACGCTCAAACGAACTGTTTTTATCTCAAACTGAATCTATTAGTGAATTATACAGCAGGTTTGAAACAATAATTGAGGAAATTAACAATTTGCAGTTTGAAATTGATCAGACTACTCATGTTTAAATTCTATTGAAGATTTATATTCGAGTATTAAATATAAACGCAACCTTATATTGTCAAACAGCAAAACATTTACGTTAGATCAAAAAAGAGGTATCGTAAAATTACCGCCAATTGAACTGCCTTCTTTCGATGGCAAGACTGAGAGCTGGCCAATATTTTACGAAATATTTCGTAGCAATGTGCATTTAAATACAAATTTGACTGACGCGCAGCGTGTGCAGTATTTGATTAGTAAATTAACTCATGACGCTTTAAAATTAACCGCAGGTATTATTCCTACAGGGGATACTTATAATATTATATGGGATAGTCTTGTTAAAAGTATCAAGATAAACGTAGTTTAGGCAGTCATTATCTAAATAACATTCTGGACATCAAAGGACGCGTCGGTAATGCTGTTAGTTTGAATACATATATAGAAAATATTCCGCGTCCATCGCCGCATTAAAACAGTTAGACATTCCCGACCTATTAGATTTTGTCTTGTTACATTGTAGTTTAAGAAAACTTGATCCCCAAACGCTTCAACAATTCGAAAATAGGGTGAGCGGAATAGAATTACCCTCCTGTAAACAATTTATTTCATTTACGCAAGATTATGTCAAAGTACTCGAACGCTCGCATGCTAATAATTCGCAGACCAAGCCGCGCGCAAATTTCAGTTTACCTTATCACAGCCTTGACCGTGGCGCACAAGGTGCCTGCAAGTCGTTTGTGTCGAGTGAACAGATTTTTAATACGCGTTGCCCGCTATGCGACAGAGAACACCAGCTATTTCGCTGCATTGAATTTAAAAATATGAAATCACCGCAAGCGCGTTTCGAGTTAATTAAAGCGAAACGCGGCTGTATAAACTGTTTAAGTCTATCTCACTCGTTAACTAAATGTAAATCACGGAACGTTTGTAAAATTTGTAAAAAACCGCATCATTCTTTACTGCATTTTTCGAACTTAAAGGATGATCGCCCTATTAAGCCGTCTGTGGCGGCTGGACCGCAAGCAGGTGACCGTGCGCACCACACGTCTTCTGTATCGCTTAGTGCGGCTTCGAGTTCTGCTATATTGTTATCGACCGCACAGATCTATGCACATGGTAAAAACGGAAATACGCTCGTCGTCAGGTGTTTAATAGACAACGGGTCGCAAAATAATTTAATTACTATGGATTGTTGTAAACGCTTGAACATTCCCATAATTAAATTACGCAATTCATCTTTACAAGGTGTTGGTATGACCTCGCGACCTGTACACGGTTTTATTAATTTCGCAATAGAATCACGAATTAATCCTAACAACAAATATTACATTCGTGCTTTAGTAGTTGACTGTATTACAGACAAACTTCCCGCAAATTTCATTACATTAAATGAAGATATGTCATATTTAAATAATTTACCGCTTGCCGATATATCCTGGAATGTACCGGGAGAAATTGACGTTGTTCTTGGTGCTCAACTGTTTCCTTATATTTATTTTCCTTATTATTATTCTGGTAACCGCGCACCACCCGCTATATTAACCAGCTTTGGTTACGTGCTTATGGGAGATATTGCATGTCATTATGATGCAACCTGCCTACATAGTACTACATCTTCGTTTACCGCGCTTGCTAACGTTGACATTGAGTCAAGTTTACGGAAGTTCTTTGAGTTAGAGGAAATTCCATCTCAACGTTTTATTAGTCCAGATGAATTAGATTGCGAAAATAACTTTAACTCTTCGATTTTATTTAAAGACGGCAGATATTTTGTTGATTTACCCTTTTCTCGAAACCCCTCGGAGTTGGGTAATTCACGCGGTCTGGCTCACCGTTGTCTACTTGCGCTCGAGCGTAAATTCGATTGCGTGCCAACCCTACGAGAAAATTATAATAAAACTATCGCCGATTATATAACGCAGGGGTATTTGTCCCAGGTGCCTGACTCTGAATTGACAGAGGAGGGTTACTACATACCACATCACGCCGTTGTCAGACCAGATAAGGACAGCATCCGTATCGTTTTAGACGCTAATGCTAAAACGCACTCAGGGCTGTCACTTAATGACATTTTGCATGTCGGACCTAATTTGCAGGCCGACTTGTTCTCGTTGTTACTCGACTTTCGTACATTCCCAATAGCAATGACCGCTGATATAAAACAAATGTTTTTGCGCATCGGAGTAAACGAGCACCATCGTAAATACTTACGAATTTTATTTCGTTTCAGTAGGAACGAACCTATTCTCACTTACAATTTTGACCGCGTACCCTTCGAGCTAAAGCCTAGCCCTTACCTAGCTATGCGTACGTTACGCAACTTAGCGTGCGAGCATAGTGACCGCTTCCCTGAGGCTTCTAAACTGGTAGAAACTCAGTTTTACATGGATGATTATGTCGATTCGGTTCCCGATGAACAGACTGCCATGCGATTGTCTCGCGAATTAATCGATTTATTTAAATTAGGCTCTTTCGACCTTGTCAAATGGGCCACTAATTCACCCGCTTTATTGGAGGTTCTTCCCGGGTCTCACCGCTTACCAGTAAATTTTTCTGGCATGGGTAACGATATTTACAATTTTAAAATCCTTGGTTTAACCTGGGATCCTGCTGACGATTACTTTTCTTTAACAACAATCGCTGTAGAAGATAAATGCACAAAGCGCACGATTCTATCGCTAGTTGCCCGCTTATTCGACGTACTTGGCGTTGTGGCTCCAGTTGTGCTGTACGCCAACATTCTTATTAAGGAACTATGGCTAGCTAAAATAGACTGGGATGAGGTTCCTCCGGAATCCATCATCAGTCGCTTTTCAGCTTTTGCACGCGATTTTTCCGCACTCTCTTCTCTAAAAATTCCGCGCCATATTGGCATTGCGGGAAAAGCCGTAGTGAACATCGTAGCCTTTTGTGACGCGAGCTTCAGTGGTTGCGGTTGTTGTGTTTATTTACACATCACTGATCCTGAAGGTAATATCACCGTCCGGCTTTTATGTGCAAAGTCAAAGGTTTCTCCAGTTAAAATAACAACGCTAGCTCGATTAGAACTTGTCGCCGCTTTGCTGCTGTCCAAGCTTGTTCGCGTGGTCCGCGATAAACTTTCCGCTCGTCTACCTATTACAGGTGTTTACGCCTTCTCGGATTCTACAATAGCGCTTTCGTGGATCCACTCATCGCCACATAGGTGGTCTATTTTTGTCAGCAATCGTATTGCTAAAATACACGTTAATTTACCTGTCGCTTATATACCTACTCGCCGTAGGAGTCAACGCTCTCAGAAAGTTTACATATGTTTGTTTGTCTGTATGGTTACTAAAGCCATACATATCGAACTTGTATCGGAACTTACATCCGATGCGTTTCTTTCCGACTTCAAAAGGTTTATTTCCCGCCGCGGTCCAGTGTCTGTTATATACTCAGACAATGGCACCAATTTTGTCGGAGCTAAGGCACAGCTCGGCGAAATTTATTCTTTTTTGTTAAACTCCACTGTCCAATCTGATATCAAAAGGGAGCTTCTTAAAACACGCATTGAGTGGACAATGATTCCGCCACGCGCCCCGCACTTCGGAGGCATTTGGGAATCCAACATTAAAACCGTTAAGACACACTTGTATCGAGTCATGGGCAAGCAGTTGCTCACTTATGAGGAACTTTTGACCGTGCTAGTGCAAGTGGAAGGTATTGTAAATTCTCGACCACTTAGTGTTTTATCATCAGATCCGCATCCGGATGTGTTCACTCCGGCGCATTTCTTAATGTCCAGTCCCCTCAAGTATTTACCTTCTTCTGAATTGACAGAAGAAAGCTTGAACTTAACAAACCGCAAAAGGCTTTTAGATCAGCTTGTATTGTCTTATTGGAAAAAATGGCGAGTTGAATACTTGCACACGTTGCAAGTTCGGCAGAAGTGGGGATCACCCGATCGCCCAATAGAGATCGGTACTGTTGTTCTCTTGGGTCATGATAATGTACCTCCTTTAACTTGGCCACTAGGCGTTATAACAGAGACTTTTCCCGGATCGGATGGTGTAATCCGCGTAGCTTCAGTAAAAACCGGGTCAGGTACATACAAACGTCACCAAGCTATATCCTTTGCCAACCCAAGTCATGCATATGACTTTGTGACCCCCGTATCTCGGTGCAAATAAAAGGTATAGGTTTGAATTTCAATACCGAGGAATAAGCAGACCTAAGGTAACTACGTACCAAATAGAAGTGAATCAGTCAAGTAGCTCCGGAGATACTGTGTCGATAGGCACACACACTCACTCACTCTCACACACACACACACACACACACACACACACACACACACACACACAGAGAGAGAGAGAGAGAGAGAGAGAGACATATTCTTTTTTTTTTATAAAAGAATTGCTCATAAGACTACTGAATAAATAACTGCAATTTAGAAGTTAACATTAATAAGTAATTATTTGTAACGTAATTAATATAATCATAATGGTAAAACTCTACACTCCGCTTAGGAACATGACCTGTGAAGTAACTAACCGGTTATCATGCCTCGTTTTGATAAACCTTTGCCTTCAGAAAACTACACTATTACTAGGAATTAAATTTATATTTTTCAAATATTGGAATACTTGAAGACTAAAAATTAAAGTATTGGAAATCGGCATTCACAATAACAATAATAAAATTCAGGAACTCGATAAGTTGGTAGTTCCTTGGCAAACTTTTTTAGAAGGCTGTTTACATTCGACTATTTTAGTTATTTCAATACCCATTTCATATGTTTTATTCACTATATTTAAATACAAAATTCAAATATTCAAACTTACTATTTAAATATCCGTATATTGATTTCAGATATTTCAATTATTCAATTATTTGAATAAGTATTTAATTACTATTGTAAAACAAAGAAAGGAGCAGCTCTAATTATTACTCTTTACTCATGTTAAATGAATGTACCCAATTATTTTCAATGATTGAGTAAACCAGCCGCCAGGTAACTAGAACCTAGAATAAAACATAGATTAGCCCCCACCGAAACCGAACATTTTACTATCCCAGTACTAACTGGCTAAAGTTATAAATATATACGGTTTATTAATTGCATATAAGGGCAAATTCACGTATTCGGCTTCGGTCACATATACTCGTCTAGATATTATGTGCATACTTAAAGGATGTCCACAGGCTACTTACGTAATACGGCCCTACTGGTATTTGCGTATAAATTTGTAGACGTTTTTTAGTTAGTTGCAATTATTTATGTTTAAAATTATAATTCATTTAGTTTTAAGCAAAACAAACTTAATACTTTTGGAACTTTGTAGTAAGTAGGTTAGGAAAGTTTGAGAATAAATAATCCTTCTTTGGATGACCTAGCATACACTTAGTTTGTTTATTAAAGAATTTTTATTTTGTAATTTTTTTTATCTAAGAATCTTTCTGAGCTTATTACGGGCGTATTTAAACAACAATATATTTGATTTTTCTTTATGTCAGCCGATGTCCCATTCGTCTTTTGTTAGCTCTAGTTTTATTTGATAATGTGAAACATTCAAGTACATATTGTAATTGGTATATAATAACGCTTGACGTTTCGTTCACAACTGCGGCGGACATTTTTAAAAAGAAAATCTCTAAAAAATTGTAAGTATTATACAAAATCATACAGACAGCCGATGGAAATAAAGGTAAAATCCGGAAAGGCAACTTTTAAAAGAGCACGTTCTACATGTGATTTTGTAACCCCCTTATCTCGGGTAAACTGAAAGCTACAGGCCTGAAATTTAATATCGAGGAGGATACCGACCTAAGGTATCTAGTAACCTAACTAATATGGAGTGAATCGGTCAAGCAGTTCGATAGATACATACACACAGACAGACAGGATCGTGATCGCATTAACTTTCGTCTACGCCTTACAGGCTTTCGAAAGTTAATAACCGGAGTAACGAGAACACATATAGGGTGCGCTTGTTGAATTTGTCTTGAGTGAGTGAGTAGAGTAGTAAATTTGTATAAAATTTTAGGCGCAGCTGACATACTTGTCTGCAGGAACTATTCGGATGATTCAAATAGCTTTCGATAATTTTGTATCACAACTTTGCAGAATGTTTTAAACAGTGTAAATGATGCTATAGAAAGTATGTGAGATTTCAAGGTTTGAAGCACACTGAAGCTGTGTGAAGTCTTGTGTTTTGTACAAATTTTACTGAATATATAAATATTATTATTATTATCATTATTATTTGTATTACATGGTTCCATAATTTCGATCACTTACAAAACTTATTTAACTAAAAGCCGAAAAAAGAAGTAATTAGTTATTTTAAATTTAAAAAAACAAAAATATTACGATTTATGGGACTGTGAAATGATGGAAAGCAAGTGAATCTTACAAAATCACTGGTGGTCACAAGTAACAGAGAAATGTAGTAAGAAGTGGCATATTTTAAATTGACGGCGAAGTTTAATTTTACAAGGGTTGTATTTGCAATACTCTAAAGAAAAGTAGCCTTAGGTATTATAAAAAGCAATAAATCTTACAATATACAAAAAGCAGTTTAATTAAATATTATAAAAGCGCTTTGGAACATTTGAATTATCATAGATAATTTCACTATACTGTATTGTTTAATATTAAAAAACAGTAGATGGCCTCGTGTCCGAAGACACATACAGTTCAAAATATAAAAAATCCAATTACGTAGTTTTATTTATTGCTGGACATATGTAAGTTATGCTTGCACTTTGATTACAGCCGGGAGCTGTATTGAAATTATAATATTTATATTCAATTGATAAATAGGAGCAATTTGCAGAAAATAGCTGCGCTAACTACAATAAATGCATTTTATATTTTATTTTATGATAGTTTGTAGTCGAGCGGTTAAGGGGGTTACACCACTTTAGAATATTAAAAAATCAATTTTTTTGGCTTAAAGTACTCTTTATAGACACAAAAATGATATGCCGCTAGTTAGAAATCGATATCTAAAATAAAAGGGCCATTTTCAAAGTGAAGAAGCAGAAGACTCGGATTTTCTACCTGGCCAGATTTACCTGTTACCTTCTGGGATATTGATTTATCAAAAAATGGCGCTAATGTTCTCAACAAAGAAATGTTTTGAATGGTTAGACATAACGGCCCAAACCGACGCCAGTCTGCAGACACGTGTGTTTACTATGCAGCCGTGTGTTAACGTTCCGTGATATTTATCCATGTTTCAGTGTTTTAATTAAGTTTTAAAGAAACATGAGTGATAAAAAGCTTGTATATAGTGAGCATAAGGGTCTCGGTCAAATGTAAATCGTTCTGATAGAGCAAAACGTGGTAAAAGACTTTTGCGTAGGTTCGTTTTGGAAACAGGCAGTGAAGAAAATTTTAGCACATCTAAAATATTGAAGTTGAACAATGACACTGACGATTTTGATATTAATGGAAGTTTCGGGTATAGATTACTAAATCTGTTTCCTGTGTTAATTCTGTTATCTCAATTAGTCGTGTGCAAAAAGTGTCATTCAGATATCCGTTTTGAAAAAAAAGTTGAGGTGATCTGGGTTTCAAGATTGCTGTTATTTCTAAAAATTGTAAATCAAGTAATACAAACTCTTTCCCTCTAGTTAAAGGATACGCGTATGATATCAATTATAAAATAGTTTTAGTCATGCCTTTATTAGGAATTGGACTAAACGGCATTAAAAAAATTTGTGCATTTATGGAACTGTTGCATCCAATATTTTAGTCATGTTATGATAAATTGATCAAAATGATTGATACTGCTGTGTCGACTGTATGTGAAGTTTCAATAAAAAATGCAGCTTCAGAAGAGAAAAACGTAGCGAGGAAAATGGCATGAGTGACGGCATAAAAGTTTACGGAGGCGCAAGAGAGGATTTTCGTCGCTTTTTGGCGTTACGACTCTCATAGGTTGGTTTACTGGCAAAAGAGTCGATTTAATTGTAAAAAGCAAATATTGCAAATCATGTGAATTTTGGTCTAAGAAAGAAGGAACAGCTGAGCATGAAGAATGGATGGCAGAGCATAAAAATGAATGCAGTTCAAACCACGAAGGCTTAGCAGGAAAAATGGAAGTCGACAAAGGGATTAAAAATGCTCAGCCGTGTCTTGATTTTACTGTTCAAAAAAAGAGTGCGTCGAAAATATGCAAAAATGTATGGGCACTCGACTGCAAAATCTAAAAAAAGTGTAAAAGATTTAGAAGGCCCAGGAAAACTTACTGGAAAGTTGACAAACTATCAATATATTATGGCCTTGCGATTTGCAGAAATTCTGATAGTATTAAAAACATGCGACGAGACATTTTTGCAATTTTATTTGATAAGATCTCAACGGATAAAAAGCCACGGCACGAAAATTATCCTGTTGGCAAGAATTCATGGTGTAGTTGGCATAAGGCAAAAGTACGTGGTGAAGTGAAAAGTTATAAACACAACCCAGCAATGGATAAAGCAGTATAAGATGCGATTCTGCTTGTATGTGAAGAATTAACCGGTGATGAGCTTTTAAATCGTTGTTTAGGAGGATTCACTCAGAACGCGAATGAAAGTTTTAATTCCACGATTTGGGCACTAGCTTCAAAATCCTCGTCGAGTGAAAAAACAATTCTTCAAATTGCTTTTCACATTTCCGCTAGCGTCTTCAATGATGGCATGAGCAGTATTTTAAGAATTATGGAGGCCTTAGAGTTGCCCATTGGGACCAAAAGTTACAATTATGCCCGGGAAAGATACAGAGTGGTATCCAAAACTAGTACGACTGATCTTTTTAAAAAAATTACATTGGTACATCGATTTAATACTCTTCAAAATAGGCCCCTTGGGCATCCACACACTTCTGGTAGCGAACTTTCCAGGTCTCGAAGGCCTTCTGGAAGTCGTCCTCCGGGATGCTGTTCAGCGCCCTCGTCGTTGCCGCTTGGACTGATTCCACTGAGTCTAAACGATGCCCCTTGAGCTGCCTCTTGATCCGGGGGAACAGGAAGAAGTCGGGCGGTGCCACATCAGGGCTGTAGGGGGTTGAGGCAACGTGGAAACGCCGAATTTGGCTAGCAGATCCCTCACAATCCACGCGCCGTGGCACTTTTCTCATCGATAAATCCTCTCTGATGATGCGTTGGACTGTCCCGTACGAAAGATTCAGCTCATCACTAATTAATTTAATGCCCAACTGTCGGTCAGAGTTCAAAAATTGCTTAACTTTCAGCACATTGTCGTCCGTTCGCGAGGTTGACGGACACCCGGCGCGTTGATTGTCCTCGACGAGCTCCCTTGTTGTTCCACTCAAATATCGAGGAACGGCTCATGGTATCCTTCTTGTAGGCCTACGTAAGCATGTCTTTGGTTTCGGTCGCTGATTTTCCAAGTTTGTAGCAAAACTTGATGGCGTACCGCTGCTCCAAATATCGCTCCATCGCAACTGATGACGAGGCGTCACAACAGGAGGTCACTAAAATAGTGGTCCATACTCAATTAACGCATACAGGCGACTGCTGCAGGTCGAAACCTGTTCCCAAAGCTCCCCTCCATAACATCCGGCCTTGCATACCCCCCTCCATCGCTCTGCGCGCGCGGAAAAAAAACAGTCCTACTACTTCTGGATACAACCCTGTATATACAGCACATTTGACTGGCCGTGCGCTTTCTTACCGAAGGGATTAAAAATGCTCGGAAATAAGCATTGCCGATGAGAAAAGCAGCATCTAACAAGCCCGCTAGAATTGCACTAGAAACTTTTTGAAGAAGTGTGGGCTACAGTAACAGTAACTTTGGAACACTACGTCGACAGACTATGCAATTTTTTGTGATGTAGTTCCAACACGATGGGGCCACAGCCCACACGACAAAAGCTCCTATGCCATTTGTTTAACATCACATTTTGACTATATTCGTTAGTCCTACATCTGCCAGAATTGTTTATTTGTGATTTATTTCAATAGTCACTTGAAACCGAAAGTCTATGTTCGAAATTCCCGTGCAATAGACAAGCAACTGTTCGAAAAGAAATGTTGGTAATCGCAGTGCAGAACTTTGAAGACAAGCTCCAGATAAAATATTTTCTGTATAATCAAATAATCAAAGTATACTTATGAAATTTATATTTATTACAGATTGCTTTAATAATAGAATTTTTATATTAAAAATTAACAAAATTGCATTTATTTTGAAAACTGTCGTGTTTTATGCGCTATCCTGTATTTTTCTATTTCAAATACTGCACATTTACAATTTGTTAAACATCAACAATAAGTAAATAGTTTGGTTAATAGACATGTAACATCCTTTAAAATAAAATCCACTGACTTCATTCCTATTTAGCAAAATCGGACTGATGAAGAGGTCACAAATTACACTGTTCACTGAAATCGTGTCTCTAAATCTAATGGATCGTATCTTTTCAAACATTGAATACACTGTCTCTTAAGCAAATTTGCTGCTATGATATTGGGGTGAACACTAAGTTTTGTTAGATATGTTGCACTAGCTCTGCGAATTTTCTCATGTATTGTTGGGAGAAGAAGATTTTGTTGTAGAACCCAATTGGGGACATAACGTGGAGCGTCGTTAGCTATTGTCCTTACGACTTTATTTTGAAAGCACTGAAGAATTACCAATTTGGAATTGCTGGTCGATCTTTAGAGTTAGAATTCGTATGTTTATATTGGTTTTATGATCATTTTATATAGTAGCAACTGATTTTTTAGGGATAAACAGGAGGTTCTTCCAATTAGCCAATATATTTTTCGAAATTTAAGCCCTAATTGCATTCGTTTTTTTTTATTATGTGTGTTTTCCATGTATTTAACGTTATCCTGTTGTGGAATAGGTTCTTCATTAAGTGCCACTGATGAGCAGATTTTTGTCCGTAGTGTGAAGGTTGTTTGTGTGGATTTTGTTTCGCTAACCTGTATAAGCCATAGTGGTAACCAGGTATGTATTTTAAGGATTCTTTGGAGGTAGTTAGAAGCTACACGACGATTTGAGTGTGATGCTAGCACTGCTGTGTTATCGGCGTAGATGAATGTGAGTGTTTGAGGGGTTGGGGGCAGATCTGCCGTATATATAAAGTAGAAAACTGCGCCCAATATACTTCCCTGTAGCACTCCTGAGTATATTGTATAGAAGTCAGTCAATACTTCCCTTAGTTTGATTTGAAAAGTTTGTCCTAGGTATGACCGAATAACTTCATACATTTGTGGAAGATCTCTTCTAATTTTATATATTAGTCCCGTGTGCCAAACCTTATTGAAGACTATTCTAATGTCGAGAAATACAACAGTGCAGTATCTTTTAAGATATAAGTCGTAGTTTATTTTTGCCGCTACCCGATGAACTTATTCTATTGTACCATGTCCTTCCCTCAAGCCAAACTGATGTTGTGAGAGTATATTCCTATCTGCAAGCATGGTTTATATTTTTTAAGAATCAGTTATTCAAATAGTTTAGAGACTATATGTAGCAGGCTAACTGGTTGGTAGGAGGTAATGTCCTCTGGATTTTTTCCGGGCTTTGGGATAATTAGTATTTGCCCAAATTTTCACTGTTCGGGGAATATTTTAAGTAGTAGAATTGCATTTAATATATATATAATTAATTTAAAGCCATTTTCTGGCAATTTTTTTAATAGACCTGCCGTGAGTAAATCATATCCTGGTGCTTTATGCGAATTAAGACTTTTGACAGCAGTTATTACTTGTTTGACTTTTATGGGCTTTAGAGAAGGTTGTGCTTCAAGTGGTTCCCCTAATGTGTGATAAATTGTTTGTTCTTCTTCCACTGGTGTAGCTTCTGGGTAATGGCTGGAACACTGCAAACATGTGATTTGCAAATGCTGTTGCTTTTTCTTCGTCGCTTCGAGCCCAGCTACCATCTGAAAGCCTGATTGGGGGTATAAACGTAGTTGGTTTTTTAATTTCTTCGTTACACTCCAGAGACATCTGTGGCTTCGTAAGGTGTTAAACTGGATAGGTATTATGTATTTCCTGATTTCCTACTTCAGAGAAGTTTTTAAATTCTGGGTAGCATTGTTAAAATTAGTTTTGTCTCGCGGGGATCTATTGTTTTGCTAAATAAAAGTTGCTTGCTATGTAATTTATTTTTGCAGTTGCCTCAAATCTTGGAAAGATCTTCTTATTAATTTAGATAGATGATTTTTAGCCAATTCTTAAACTTACGTCTTACAAAAGGATTTTGTTGTGTTTCTAAGTTGTATTTTGGGTTAAAGAATTTCGAGCTTATCTTTTCGCCAACTGAAGTTTAATTTTTAGTGTTCCTACGAGAAGGCAGTGGTCGCTTGCCAAATCTGCTTTACGTTTGTTCCTACTTTATGGTGATGTTACCTATTTGGTTACATTATTTTTTAGTCAGCGAACACCCAAGTGATTATGTAAACATTTTTCTAAGGAAATACTGAGCCACCTATGATCAAATCGTTGGTGACGCAGCTTTCACAAATCAGTTCGCCGATCTTGTTGCGTTTACTTAGTCCATTATTTGTTCTGTACCTTGATTGTTACTATCTATTTTATTTAGGTCCTTTGCTCCATTTACTTTTATCTTTATGTTCGGGTGGATCGGAGTATATTTTTATTATTTGTGACTATTATTTTGACCGCGCTTACTTATTTAACTTTGCTTAATCCTAGAACACCCTGTATCTTTCCCGGGCATAATTGTAACTTTTGGTCCCAATGGGCAACTCTAAGGCCTCCATAATTCTTAAAATACTGCTCATGCCATCATTGAAGACGCTAGCGGAAATGTGAAAAGCAATTTGAAGAATTGTTTTTTCACTCGACGAGGATTTTGAAGCTAGTGCCCAAATCGTGGAATTAAAACTTTCATTCGCGTTCTGAGTGAATCCTCCTAAACAACGATTTAAAAGCTCATCACCGGTTAATTCTTCACATACAAGCAGAATCGCATCTTATACTGCTTTATCCATTGCTGGGTTGTGTTTATAACTTTTCACTTCACCACGTACTTTTGCCTTATGCCAACTACACCATGAATTCTTGCCAACAGGATAATTTTCGTGCCGTGGCTTTTTATCCGTTGAGATCTTATCAAATAAAATTGCAAAAATGTCTCGTCGCATGTTTTTAATACTATCAGAATTTCTGCAAATCGCAAGGCCATAATATATTGATAGTTTGTCAACTTTCCAGTAAGTTTTCCTGGGCCTTCTAAATCTTTTACACTTTTTTTAGATTTTGCAGTCGAGTGCCCATACATTTTTGCATATTTTCGACGCACTCTTTTTTTGAACAGTAAAATCAAGACGGCTGAGCATTTTTAATCCCTTTGTCGACTTTCAATTTTCCTGCTAAGCCTTCATGGTTTGAACTGCATTCATTTTTATGCTCTACCATCCATTCTTCATGCTCAGCTATTCCTCCTTTTTAGACCAAAATTCACATGATTTGCAATATTTGCTTTTTACAATTAAATTGACTCTTTTGCCAGTAAACCAACCTATGAGAGTCGTAACGCCAAAAAGGCGACGAAAATCCTCTCTTGCGCCTCCGTAAACCTTTATGCCGTCACTCATGCCATTTTCCTCGCTACGTTTTTTCTCTTCTGAAGCTGCATTTTTTATTGAAACTTCACATACAGTCGACACAGCAGTATCAATCATTTTGATCAATTTATCATAACATGACTGAAATATTGGATGCAACAGTTCCATAAATGCACACGTTTTTTTTAATGCCGTTTAGTCCAATTCCTAATAAACGCATGACTAAAACTATTTTATAATTGATATCATACGCGTATTCTTTAACTAGAGAGAAAGAGTTTATATCACTTAATTTACAATTTTTAGAAATAACAGCAATCTTGAAACCCAGACCACCTCGACTTTTTTTTCAAAACGGATATCTGAATGACACTTTTTGCACACGACTAATTGAGATAACAACACTAACATAGGAAACAGATTTATTAATCTATACCCGAAACTGCCATTAATATCAAAATCGTGACTGTCATTGTTCAACTTCAATATTTTAGATGTGCTAAAATTTTCTTCACTGCCTATCTCCAAAACGAACCTATTCAAAGGTCTTTTACCAGAACGATTTACATTTGACCGAAAGCCCTTATGCTCACTATATACAAGCTTTTTATCACTCATATTTCTTTAAAACTTAATTAAAACACTGAAACATGGATAAATATCACGGAACGTTAACACACGGCTGCGTAGTAAACACACGTGTCTGCAGACTGGCGTCGGTTTGAGCCGTTATGACTAGTCATTCAAAACATTTCTTTGTTGACATTAACGCCATTTTTTGATAAATCAATATCTCAGAAGGTAACAGGTAAATCTGACCAGGTAAAAAATCCGAGTCTTCTACGCGTCTCTGCTTCTTCACTTTGAAAATTGGCCTTTTATTTTAGATGTCGATTTCTAACTAGCGGTATATAATTTTTGTGCCCATAAAGAGTACTTTAAGATAAAAAAATGATTTCTTGAAAATTTTAAAGTAGTGTAACCCCCTTAACCGCTCGACTACAAACTAGCATAACATAAACCTGCAAAAGCTTGCAACGCATAGCGAAGTGGCGAAGCAGTCTCCCAAATTTGAGAACCCTCTAGTTGACCTTTGACCAATGAGTTTCAAAATCACTAGCAAACAAGCCTTTTTGGTCACCTGTCGATTGGTGAAAACAGAATTTGGAAATTCGCAGCCGTTCTCGAGTTTTTGCTCGGACGGACGGACGGACAGCATGAAGTTAGTAAGTGACTTCGCTTCGCTTCGCCACCTCATAAAATATAAAATGCGTTTATTGTAGTTAGCGCAGCTATTTTCTGCAAATTGCTCCTATTTATCATTTGAACATAAATATTACAATTTCAGTACAGCTCCCGGCTGTAATCAAAGTGCAAGCATAACTTACATTGTCTGTCCAGCAATAAATAAAACTATACGTAATTGGATTTTTTATATTATTAACTGTATGTGGCTGTCTTCGGACACAAGGCCACCTACTGTTTTTTTAATAATAAACAATACAGTATAGTGAAATTATCTATGATAATTCAAATGTTTCGAAGCACTTTTATAATATTTAATTGAACTGCTATTTGTATATTGTAAGATTTATTGCTTTTTATAATACCTAAGGCTACTTTTCTTTAGAGTATTGCAAATACAACCCTGTAAAATTAAACTTTGCCGTCAATTTAAAATATGCCACTTCTTACTACATTTCTCTGTTACTTGTCGTTTATCAGCAGTGATTTTGTAAGATTCGCTTGCTTTCCATCATTTCACAGTCCCATAAATCGTAATATTTTTGTTTTTTTAAATTTAAAATAACTAATTACTTCTTTTTTCGGCTTTTAGTTAAATAAGTTTTGTAAGTGATCGAAATTATGGAACCATGTAATACAAATAATAATGATAATAATAATAATATTTATATATTCAGTAAAATTTGTACAAAACACAAGACTTCACACAGCTTCAGTGTGCTTCAAACCTTGAAATCTCAAATACTTTCTATAGCATCATTTACACTGTTTAAAACATTCTGCAAAGTTGTGATACAAAATTATCGAAAGCTTTTTGAATCATCCGAATAGTTCCTGCAGACAAGTATGTCAGCTGCGCCCAAAATTTTATACAAATTTACTACTCTACTCACTCACTCAATACAAATTCAACAAGCGCACGCTATATGTGTTCTCGTTACTCCGGTTATTAACTTTCGAAAGCCTGTAAGGCGTAGACGAAAGTTAATGCGATCACGATCCTGTCTGTCTGTGTGTATGTATCTATCGAACTGCTTGACCGATTCACTCCATATTAGTTAGGTTACTAGATACCTTAGGTCGGTATCCTCCTCGATATTAAATTTCAGGCCTGTAGCTTTCATTTGACCCGAGATACAGAGGTTACAAAATCACATGTAGAACGTGCTCTTTTAAAAGTTGCCTTTCCGGATTTTACCTTTATTTCCATCGGCTGTCTGTATGATTTTGTATAATACTTCTTACAATTTTTTAGAGATTTTCTTTTTAAAAATGTCCGCCGCAGTTGTGAACGAAACGTCAAGCGTTATTATATACCAATTACAATATGTACTTGAATGTTTCACATTATCAAATAAAACTAGAGCTAACAAAAGACGAATGGGACATCGGCTGACATAAAGAAAAATCAAATATATTGTTGTTTAAATACGCCCGTAATACGCTCAGAAAAATTCTTAGATAAAAAAATTTACAAAATAAGAATTCTTTAATAAACAAACTAAGTGTATGCTAGGTCATCCAAAGAAGGATTATTTATTCTCAAACTTTCCTAACCTACTTACTACAAAGTTCCAAAAGTATTAAGTTTGTTTTGCTTAAAACTAAATGAATTATAATTTTAAACGTAAATAATTGCAAGTTTTGTCTGCTTTAACTAACTAAAAAACGTCTACAAATTTATACGCAAATACCAGTGGGGCCATATTACTTAAGTAGCCTGTGGACATCCTTTAAGTATGCACATAATATCTAGACGAGTATATGTGACCGAAGCCGAATACGTGAATTTGCCCTTATATGCAATTAATAAACCGTATATATTTATAACTTTAGCCAGTTAGTACTGGGATAGTAAAATGTTCGGTTTCGGTGCGGGCTAATCTATGTTTTATTCTAGGTTCTAGTTACCTGGCGGCTGGCTTACTCAATCACTGAAAATAATTGGGTACATTCATTTAACATGAGTAAAGAGTAATAATTAGAGCTGGTCCTTTCTTTGTTTTGCAATAGTAACTAAATAATTGAATAATTGAAATATCTTAAATCAATATACGGATATTTAAATAGTAAGTTTGAATATTTAAATTTTTTATTTAAATATAGTGAATAAAACATATGAAATGGGTATTCAAATAACTAAATAGTCTAATGTAAACAGTCTTCTAAAAAAGTTCGCCAAGGAAATACCAACTTATCGAGTTCCTGAATTTGATTTCTGTTATTTTGAATTCCGATTTCCAATACTCTAATTTTTAGTAATAGTGCAGTTTTCTGAAGGCAAAGGTTTATCAAAACGAGGCATGACAACCAGTTAGTTACTTCACAGGTCATGTTCCTAAGCGGAGTGTAGAGTTTTACCATTATGATTATATTAATTACGTTACAAATAATTACTTATTAATGTTAACTTCTAAATTGCAGTTATTTATTCAGTAGTCTTATGAGTAATTCTTTTATAAAAAAAAAGAATATGTCTCTCTCTCCCTCTCTCTCTCTCTCTGTGTGTGTGTGTGTGTGTGTGTGTGCCTATCGACACAGCATCTCCGGAGCTACTTGACTGATTCACTTCTATTTGGTCAGTAGTTACCTTAGGTCTGCTTATTCCTCGGTATTGAAATTCAAACCTATACCTTTTATTTGAACCGAGATACGGGGGTCACAAAGTCATATGCATGACTTGCTTCGTTTTCCGAATTTTACATCCGTCTTGTTAAATTTGATTTATTTATTGACTTTTGTATTGTCGGGATTTATTTGTTTATACGAAGAGTAGGAATTGCACAAAAATATTTAACCGCATTTATTCATATAACTATTTTTTTCGCTGTTACTTATAGTCTAACGGATTTCTGATTTATACATAGATCACTCATTAAAAAATGGATAGAATAATATTAATTTAGTATTAACCAATACATAGCATCTTTTCTTTTTGTAGGTGAATCAGAAGACTGAATTTGTGACCTTTTATAAAATTAAAATAAAAAAGTTTAATAAATAATAACGAAGCACTAACACTATCTTTACATTTTCTTCAATGCGCATGTATTTAAAAGCATAAATAAAGTGAGTACAATAAGTCTAAAATTGGGAATTTATTGTAAAAGAACGGAACCTCATGTTTTATTCAACGTATTGTCCATCACTAGCCACTATTTTTCCGTCTTTCTGGCAGCATACAGATACCGCGTCGGAAGAACGCTTCATCTATCCACGAATCGACCCAATTTTTGGTATCTTCATAAGATGTAAAGTGCTGCTCAGACAGGCCATGGGTCATCGATCAGAACAAGTGATAATCGGAAGAGGCAATGGTAAATACAGCGGGTGGGGTAGGACTTCCCAATTGAGTGCTTCCAAGTAGGTTTTGACCGGCGCCGCAACATGTGGACGAGCATTATCATGCAGGAAAATATTTTTGTCGAGTCTGCAGTAGCAGTGGGCGCATTTTTCCTTGAGTGCTTGGCTCAATGTTAACAATTGTGTTCGGTAGAGAGCTCCAGTAATGGTTTCGTTCGGTTAGAGCAACTCATAATACACGATACCAAGCTGATCTCACCAAATACACAACATGAGTGTTTTCCAAGAATATTCGGCTTGGCTGTCGATGTTGAAGCAATGCTGCGTGGTCCCCGTAATTTTCTTTTTTTGGTTTATAGCAGTGGATCCATTTTTCATCATCAGTGACTATACAATGCAAAAAATTCTTTTTGTTCAATGTTTCTCGGCTTCAGTTTATGTGGAACCAAATTTGCTTATTTTTAAATCATTTTCAACGATTTTAAGGAATGTGAAATTGCTTATTGACTCACTCCTAATGTAAGTGCAAGTTCTTCTTGCGTTTGGCAGGAACCCTTCTCCAATAATGCTTCCAATTCTGCGTCTTCATACACTTTCAGCCTTCCGATACGTTCTTTGTCTTTGGCGTCAAACTCTCCGTTCTTAAACTTATGAAACCACTCACGACAACTTCTCTTACTTAAAGCACTTTCCCCATATGCTTCTTCAAGCAATCGATGCGCTTTAGCTGCAGATTTCTTCAAATTAAAGTAATAAATCAAAATTTTACAAAAATGGCGCTTATTCGGCTCAAAACTCGACATTTTCGCACGAAAACAATTATGTGATGCTAATACAAAACCGCTAATATTTTAAGATTATGATATTGCCAGATATCCAACCTTACAATATGATGTTTTACATCTGATAATTTCAACCATAACTTACTAGTGGAGCCATCTTTTGTCGAACGGCGGAAAGTTATTTGTGCTCCCTTTACATTTTACGATCAAGGGGTTCTAGTATGACCAATGTGGGTTACTGAAAGAACTGTGACAACAAAGAATTTCTAAAATATTTATCAATTGTTATATTGTAGTAAATATTATTCCAGCTTAATATATACTACTATTCATAGCGGAGATTGTATATTAGGGTACACAATTATTGTTAATTCACGTAGAGATTATGTAAAATTGTAGTCAATTATCACTGTTTAATAAGTCTATTGAAAGTTTTTCTTGAGTCTGGTGTGAATTGATTGGAGTCCAATGTTGTAATACTTAGCTTCATGACATTAATTAATATTGTCATAAAATTGTTTGCTAGTTTGGTAATAAACTGCTGAACTGTACTGATTTAAGTTTTTTGGTGTAGTTGCGAATTACGAATGTGCTATTCAACTTTGGTAATTATGCGTATTACTTTGTTTTGCAGTACTCAAAATTTATTTTTATTTGTTTTGGATGTGGCGCTTCAAATACTACTACCATAGGGAAATATCGGTCTTCTTATTGAGATGTAAATAAATATTCCACATTTGGTTTTTAGAAATGATTTTTTGTTTAATATTGAGTTCAACATATGCAATCTTGCGTACGACTCTGATAACTTTTTGTTGATGTGTAGGCTCTATTTTAGTTGTCTGTTCATGTGTATGCTTAGATATCACACTGGACTATATTTTGGTTTCTATTTGATTGTGGTATTGTTATAGTTAAATTTGGAGGATCTGAAGGTCAACAGAGAGTAAAGATTTTGGGTTCACACTTACCAGCGTTAATGGTTGCTGTGTTGATGTTGTGATTTTGGGTGATACCGTAGTGGCATCTGCGTGCATCGCCATTCTGAAGCTACGAAATATCGAGATGTCGTACATGTAAATATGAAGCAATGATGATTCCCAGATTGATCCAACTGAGACGCCGGTTCGGATATGATAGATCTGCAAGATGAAGGTGTTTATTCTAACTTTGAAAGTCCTTAGAAATTATTTGATTGTGTGTTAGGTAAGGGGGTATAATTAACGTTATCAATTTATAAATAAATCTTTCTGTCTAGATCCAATCAAACGCCTGTGCTACATCTAAAAATGCTTAAGCGTGTGCAATTTGTTTTCAAATGATTCTATAATTAATTCTGTGATTTGCAAGATTTGATGAGTCGTAAAGTGTAAATTCCTGAATCCAAATTAAAACTGAGGGATTATGTTATGGGTTTCTAAGAGGTTGTTAAGTCGTATTTGTATAGTTTTCTCAAAAAGTTTGGATACAGTAGAAAGGAGGCTGATTGGGCAATAGTTTAGAGGATTGTCATGTTGTTTGCCAGGTTTTGAGAACATTAGTATTGTTGCTTTTCTCCAAGAAAAGGGAAAATATCCTACCTTCAGACAAACATTGAATATCGCTGTTAGGCGAGCTATGGATTTGTGTAGGAAGTTTTTGAAAAGTAAATTGGGGTTAGATCTGGTCCCAGAAATTTTTGAGATTTAAGTGTCGTTAGAACAGATTTTATTAGCTTCTAATAGTTGGACTTTATTTGTGGCGGTGTTTCATGAGGTGATAAAAGTTTTTTCTAGGTCCTCCGAATATATTTGCCTTTTGTGTATAAATACTGGGGTGACCATAGGTTGTTTTAAGATTTTTTTGTCTCTCCACATGTTATTGTGTCCTAGGTCAAGAGATTCTATGTGTTTTTGATAAGAAAATATTTGATGTTGATCTAGTTCGTAAAGAGCCGTAGTGATCTAGTGGATAGATCGCTAGACTACGAAACCTAAAGATGAGGGTTTGAATCCCGCTCTCGCCGATTCGATCACTGGCATTTTTACGGCCCAGTTCGACTCAGGCTGCAAAATTAGGTGTGTTTTAGTGATACACGCTATATGAATTTTATGTCTATTTAAAAAGGAGATAAATGCAAATCGTTGGCTTTTAAGGTCATTGGCATTCCCATTGAGTAGGGTTAACTTATCTGTAAAAACATGATTATTTACTGCCATTTTGAAAAATCATGGGAATGAATGAAATGACGAAATGTTTAATTAGTTTGGTGTAGGATGTAATTAGTTCTATAATAACTTGAAGTGGCATTAGTGTCCGATTTACGTTTGCTTGAGTTAGGATCAGTTGTTTAGGTGAGATGGCTACTATTATATAAGTTGACTTATTTGTAATTTTCCGGAGAAATTGGAGTTGGGAGTTTGGCTGTGAGATAGCAGTGTGGCTTGTTGTGATTTGTAATATGTGCACAGACTTTATAGTTAGCGATATGTTTACTTCCGCAGTTTACACATTTTGGGAATCCAGAATCCTTTGTTTTTTTACATTGAGAGTAGTGGTGACTTTTTGGTCATTTCACGCAATGAGACGGCAAATGCCAGTAGTTTTTCGTGTGGCTCATTAGTGGGCAGTTGGTGTACTGTGTTGTGTTACTTCTTCTACGTGGTTTGCCCAAAACCACACAATAATATAGTCTATTCAAGTTAAAAATATTTTTAGAATTTTCTATTTTATTCAATTCTAAAGCAATAATTGGTACTGGGATTTTTTATTATTAAATAATCGTGTAGCCTTAGTTACTGGAAATTTCAATTTTACTAGTTTGACCATTGCTTCTTTATCAGCCATTGAAATGTAAACGTTGTGTATTATTACTAAGATTTTTGTGTTTTCGGGATTTACATATTTGTAATAGTTGATTTTTTTCATCGTAAAATATGATTAATTTTTTAAAGTCATCTGTGCTGCTTAGATTAATCTTTAATTCCTTACCTTATTAATTTGTGGGGAAGCATTTTATGATCGCTTTTTTGATGTCTGCAGTTATATTGTGATAATCGATTCTATTAGCAAAGAATACTGATGGAATTTTAGATATCAGTAGTAACATTTGTTATCTGTGATTGTGAAGTTGTTTCGTTGGCTGATTGTAAGGCATAAAATTTATTTTGAGAGATCAGAAAGTTTTTGTTAAATAGATACCGTTTGTTGTAGTCAGGGTTAAGAGGTGAAGATAAAGGTCTTTTTCTTTGTATCTTAAAATTCCATTTTGTCTGAATTATTAATTGTATTACTTCTTTTATAGATTATGATTGGAGGTCCTAGTTGGAAACCATCTCGTTCACTCATATTTAAAACGCTTTTGTGTAGGGATTGGTTAGAATATCTATATAAAATTAAAAAAAAGATAGAATAGCCAAACAATTATATAAAGCAAGGACAAAAGAAAAAACAAAATAGGACGTCCACAAATACGATGGGAAGCACAAATAAGACTAGTGGCGGAAAATCGAAGAGTATATTGGTGCGAAGTAAAAATAAAGAACAGGAACCAATGGAAAAAGGAAATCAAGAACTCGTAAGGATAAAGTGTACTATGTAAAATATAAGTAAATAAATATAATTCAAATGTAGTCCAACATCCAAGGGCACAATAGACGTCAGATTAAATAAATTTAAAGTAAAAAAAGTAAATATAATTCTAGGGTTTACTTTCTTCCTTCGATATCGATTAATTTTACTACAGTGCAGTAGATCACAGGAAAAAATGGTTAAAAGTTAGTAAGACAATAATTGTGCATTTTATAACAACCATACTGACATAAAAGACCAGTGACGTTCTAAGTGACCAAATGCGCCTCGATTAGCTCATTTGTACGAGTCGACAAATTACAGCTGAAGACAGAAGCTAAATTCCATCATCAGTGAGTCATAAATAATGATGAAAACCTTAAAGTATAGCAAAATATCCACTAAATAAGTTTCAGTAATAGTCCGTACAGAAATAAAAGAAACATCGTGTGCTAAAACCTACGAAACCAATGGAACGCTGAGGTTTACAGTTTTTTAGGTTATACCATTACTGATAACGAGATGTGATACGCTTTTACTATCCGTAGTAAAAATGACTCATTGCAAAAGTCCAGTTGTCAAAAAGTACAATAATTTGTACTGTTTTTAATTATTGGACTGGTAAAATCTTTCTGAATTTTTACAGTACAAACAAACCATTAACACTAGCCCGTTATATTGCGACACATTTTTGTGTCTTTTTTATAATAAAAAGTTAGGTCCCATACTAGTTAGAAAACTGTAAACTACAACAGGAAATCGCAAACGAATATTGTATGCAGTTAGATGTATAAGCTTGCGATGCCCGTGTTAGTTATGTTGCACGATTCAGTGCTATTATCTATTTTTATTGACTGTTTAGCGAAACAAAAAGTTTATCGTACAATGCCCACAATTCTAGGAGCAAGTCCTGATTTTCACCAGCATGAGTCTGGAACACCAGCAATTCTTGATCAACACACTTTTCGCGATAACTAATTTCAAGGTCAAGACAGACAACTCCTAGCTTATGAGGGCTTTAAACTTACCTGCAAGCGCCGCCGCATTCCAGTTTCTTGAGGTGCTCAACAACTGAAAAGATGCTGAGATATCCATCCATGTGGAGATAACCTAACTCGTCCGTCAAGTGATCCCCCACAGGTACAAATCTCTTTGTAATCCTTTGGAAGAAGCAGGCTTGTTTGGAAAACCCTAATCAACATGGGACCATTAGTGGCTAACTCGCTTTCAAACAAAAGCGCAGATATAGCACCGTTTCCATTTGCTTAAGACAAATAAGTCTCACCACACTACAATGAGCTCGTACTCAAGTGCATCGTCGAGATAAGGTTAAAAAGCAAGTTTTTGTAGCATGACACTTCTGTCCTAGCCGTGGGACGAATAAGGAAAGATCTCCAACGACGCCCCATGTCACTGTTGTCCTAATACTTAAACGGAGCGACAAGTGCAAAAAGATCTTCGACCTGCGCTGCATTCTTGATTTGACTACTACGGTGAAGTAGCCAAAGAAGAAGGTCGTAATCCAGTGTCGATGCTGATAGCTCTTCGGGTACACACAGTGTTACTGTCGTGTCAGCCCAAAGTGGGTAAAGTGCGGTAAAAGCCATCACTCCAGGAACTGCAAAAGGTCCGTAGAGAGGCCACCAACTCTCTAACTGTCAGAACCCCCAGATTGTTTCAAAGGTTGCCTCCTACCGTATAGCACAGACGGCGCTTTCTAATTTTCATTTGTTAAGACAAAGAAAAACTCGACTAGGGTGAAAAATATTTTCCTATCGATGATTAAGCTACCGCAGTTGTGAAATAAGGGTGGTATTTATATCGAAAAGAATTTGTATAACTGGAAAATGTGCTGTTTCAAATAACGTCGTTATGCTCTTTATATTTATTGTAGGTTCTATGAAAATAAATAAAAGGCACTGATTTTAGAACAAGCGTGGAATTTATTTTTAATCGCATTATCAGCATTTTAAAATAAAAAAATTAGTCTAGCTATTTTAGCAACCTTTCTGCTAAATACTGAATCATTCCATTCTCACAGAAGATTCATCGTTTAGAATGTTCTTATATTTTTCTTTCGGGCAATTTGCGTTCTAATGGCCATACTTCTAATATTCTTGTGCCAATAGAAATTATATGTTTAAATCAGCTTACCTTTCAAACTTCCTATAGCTCGTTTGCTTTTATACAATTTTTTCTTATAAAAGCAAATCCTTAATTAATACCCATTTAGCTTCCTTAGCCACACGGTAAATTGATTATTTCAAAGAAATAAATTATTGTGCGACTACAAAATCAGATTTGAATCAGCGTCATAGCTTGCCAATTTTATTCGTTGTATTTAATATAACACTTATATTAAGACACTCTGTACGTTTTGTTCATAAATTTTATTTCAAAAATAGTGAAACGATGACCTAAAAGAATCACTTAAAAATCTTTTACTTTACCATGTGTTATAAGAATCGCCCGTGTGCTAACATATTAACTTTACAAAGCAGACTGTCAAGTTAAATAACTATAAAAATAACAATTGGCTAAATTTTAGAACTGGTGCTGGATAACTATGAAACTTTTAAATCTGTCTAGACACTTATTTTTTAGAAATATAAGACAATAAAGTCACTAAATACGACTTTCATATGTTTACATCTAAAAATCTAATAAATGTGCGAGTTTAATATAATAAATAAATAAAGTATAAGTTAAAAAAGTTGAAATTAATAATTTTGGTGTTATATTGATGGCGGATTACTATTAGTTAAATTATTTTTTTGTGTATCATAATATATAAAAATATGTATCTCCAAAAGTTAACTTTTAATTGGCTATTAAAAATAATTGGGTTGTCTGTGACAATCAATAAAATGTCATCTTATTATTCAGAGTTATTAGAAATAATTTTTTCTCGTTTTAAAATCCGGCAAATTCCAACCTATAGATCCCACTGGCTTATGCTAAAAAGCTTTATAAGTTTGCTTGTTTGGAAACATTGTGGTGGACATCTATACTTCAATATTTTATGTTAAGGTTATTTCCCAAATAAGGTTTTAGCATCTTTATATTTTAGTAAGAAGAGGTTCTGCCTCACTGGCGCGCCAAAGTAGCTATCTGAATGAAGAACATCCAGCAATGTCTTAAAAATATTTTACAG
This sequence comes from Sinelater perroti, assembly GCA_036346155.1. Lineage (NCBI taxonomy): Eukaryota > Metazoa > Arthropoda > Insecta > Coleoptera > Elateridae > Sinelater > Sinelater perroti. Next base: position 3,995,122 of record JARFIY010000329.1, on the reverse strand, counting down.
GTGTTTAAGTAACTGCCTAGGACTTTCAAACTTACTCCTTGTGGTTTTATCTTTAAGGGCATGATAAAGGCATTAGACCTTGACTTCCTTGGAGTTTAAAGTTTCTGGATCTAAACCCTTCTTCTAAGTTTTTTTTTCTCTGGGGAGCCCTGACGTTGGATGTTGGTTGCTTCTTAGACAGTCTTAGAGTGGCGGAAGCTTAATGGCAACCCAGACATTTAGGCAGTCCTAAACATTGCAAGGGTGGCAGTAACGTTGTCCTTGCAAGATATCAGCTTCACGACTACCTTGAGGATGTTTGTAGCATTCTGTGTGGCCGTAACGATATTGTTAAATGATTCCAGCAACGTAGAGAAATACACACTCTGAAATAACGCCGCGATCGTGGGTTAGCGTGGTTTGCAGACTGACTATAGTCGAGGGTCTACAGTGTCTCACCTGTGGTCGCTAACGCATAGCATCGCTGCGGTGTTGTCGTCGTCTAACAGGGTTCTCACTTAGAGAAAACAGGAAATTTCTTTTAACCAGCTGGATGCAACCCATCTATTGGTTTCAGTCAGTGTTCCACCTTGTAACACTACACCGACATTGCCACTATTGGAAGCGTTCGTCTATCTTTGATAATCTTTTTCTTTATATCACGTGATCAAAGCAATAAACTTATCCTGGCATTCGCTTTAGTCTAGAATCCGGGAAAAACCACGAAAAACCCGAGTTAGGGTAGGATGGCTTCAAATAGTTTAACTTTGCAATTTTAACTTATTTTTAACTCTTAGCTTCTAACTTAATATTAATGTTCGGAAATTTTTAGTTCAGACTTTTACGCACTCCACAATTTTCAGTTCTGGTTCTTGACGCATAGTTTACACCTGCACCGCATTTCCGAATCCGACACTTCACTTAGTCCACGATGCATATCTTTGTAACGCGCGATGTAAACTCCTTCCACCAGTTGTTTTTGTTCGCCAATTCCATAATTTCTTTCGGCGACTGTGATTACCGCAGTCGTTCCTGAATTATCTTTATCTCCGCTTGACTTCCCCCTTCTTTCTTAAGTGGACAGCCGAAAAACCCATGCATAGCCACGTACTGTTCTACGAAGTCGCATCTGTCTTGTCCGGGTGGCAGCTTTCTGAACCTTATTAGGTAGACACGGAAATTGCCGTGTCCTGTGATAAACAGTGTGGCGATTAAGGTGTCTTGGTGCCTTTCGTGCAGTCTCCAGCTCTGGTAGGAACCATCTCGGGTTCTTTCCTATTATCGCCACCTGTCATCTGCCGTTCTACTGATCTCTTATATTTTAGCGTAGTCGCCCTTAAATAAGCTCCTTGGTATTCTATTAAAGCAAACGAGTTCTTCTCCCGTTTCGTTCTGACGCAGTCTTTGGTCCAGTAGAAGGTGACTTTCTGCTAATTTCTTTGCTAACTGTTAACTGAGGATCGGAAGGTATTTTCATAGCTTTCAGCGCCTCCAGCACCGACCAGCTGTCAGATATAATCAAATTTCTGGTTGTAATTTATCGGTGTTCCATCAGGTAGCGCAAACATTTCTTGATGGCGACGAGCTCATTCTAGAAGACGACGCCCCAGTCGGCCAGTCTTATTTTCTCTCGGTGGATTTTGTCCTCATTTCAAAATACTACAAACGCCGCTCCAGATCTCGTCTTATGCTCAGAATCCGTTTATAAAGCACCAGATGTGGTGCGCTTTCTCTGCTCCGACAATGTAGCTGATGTCGTCTCCGTCTGCGGGATGTGCTACCTCTTCCATGTTTGATTTGAGCTTGATCGGCGTGGTATCGATGTTGAGCTCCCTCAGCAGGTCCTCGTTCTTGGCTCCGGTCTTTAGTAACACAGACCCACACACGGTAATTTGCTAATTTTCCAGTAGGCCAAGTTTACTGTACTCTAACACTTTTAACAATGTGCTGGATATTTCATCAGTACCCATAGACTTGCTTATTTTTGCTGTTTTAATAGCATACGCTATCTCACTCCTGGTGATGTACGGACCTATAAGTTCTGTATTAGAGTCTATATCTATATCTGGTCTGTCGTCTTTGAACAAAACAGCAATGTAATCTTCCCATATATTTAACTTTTCAGCATTATTTTAAGAATATAATTGTAAATTTTCAGTAAAAGCTATCAAAAATTGAAAGAGAACAAAATATTTTCGTAAAATTCATTAAAACAAACAAACGTTTTTTCGTGAATTTTTTAATATGTTAAAAATGAGTAAAGCATTTGTTTCTTTGTTTTATTCGATTTTTTAAAAGTACAAGATATCCAGAAAGCGGTTGCCAGTAATCGTGCCCACGGTTGAACTCTCCGAGAGCTTGCAGTATAGTTTAACCTCTACAAGAGCACTATTTCCATTTCCTGAAACACTGGAGGGTCCAAGGTGGCGTTGTAAAAAACTCCAAGATTAATCATTCAGAGACTATCTTGACTCATGTGTACGTTGTAATGTTACTTTTCGCACAATTCTATGAATTGCATGTTTCGAAAGAAAACAAGTATGTGGTATAAGCACATCGTTTTGTTAAACTTTGGTAAGAAGCTATTTTTCGAAGACACAAGCCAGGCTGAATTAGGAAAACCACGGAAATAACGAATGCCCTCGCTATTCGACTGGACAAGCAAGTTAATAGGTTTAGAAGCACAATGAGAATTCTGGATGAAATGTTCTACTAAGACCAGTTTGATACGAAAAAATGAATGCAGTTTTATGTATATAAACAAGAAAGCAGTACCTGAAAGAAAAAAAAACAAATTAAAAATAAAATATTCCAGTTTTAATAATTTTGATAAAAATGTATACATAGTGTCTTGTACAAAAAGACGTTTTCTAATAAATTTAAGATAAAAAAGCAACTACTTAGATGGTTGGAACCTCAAGGATCTTCCAATTATATTTGTAGCTTCTAGCGCAATTAACCAATATGTAAATATATACATCCAACAAAAGCTTACCCCTTTATTATAAAATATTATTTTAATATAAATTATACATTTTGACTAGTCCTTACTTTGCGATAAGGTTCCTCAACGATAAAAACTCAATTTAATCTATTTTTTGTCGGTGACTATATTACTAAGATGTTTGCAAATTCTCGCCTCCTAGCAGATAAGTCTGGTAATATTACTTCGAGGCACATGAAATAAATATTATAACACTCTCCGACTAATTATCGGTTTTTTATAACATTGCAAGGTGGCTCAAATATTATTGAGACTAATTTGTGTGTAAATAGGTGCACTGTGTAGCAGCTATACGACCTTGAGAGAGCCACAGCCTTCACCCTCCCTCTTGCTCGGGTTAGAACCTTTTCAGTCGTATTTGGGAGTTGCTACAATAATGAGTGCGCTGAAGGTACGTGAAGCGTATAAGAACGCATTGTGATCAAATTCCTCGTTAAATAAAATGTTCCGTCCGCTGAAATTTACCACAAACTCCAACCACAGTATAGGGAAGAGCGACTCTCACGGACCCGTGTGTTTGCGGGATATAAGGGCTACCCAGAGGACAGAGCGCTCTTGGTTAATGAACCTCATGATCATAAGTAGCAAGCTTCCGTCATCGAGCCAAATATTAATTGTGTAGAAGCACTTATTCGCAGCACTATCAAATAACTTGGAGCAATGCTGTTCATCAATGTTAGTAGTATAGAAGACATTGTTGTGCACTATCTCAAAGTGAATGCACGGTGGGTACCAAGCACTTTGAAGGGCGTGTCCGGCAAATTCCACCTATAGATCCCACTGGCTTATGCTAAAAGCTTTATAAGTTTGCTTGTTTGGAAACATTGTGGTGGACATCTATACTTCAATATTTTATGTTAAGGTTATTTCCCGAATAAGATTTTAGCATCTTTATATTTTAGTAAGAAGAGGTTCTACCTCACTGGCGCGCCAAAGTAGCTATCTGAATGAAGAACATCCAGCAATGTCTTAAAAATATTTTACAGGTGTTTAAGTAACTGCCTAGGACTTTCAAACTTACTCCTTGTGGTTTTATCTTTAAGGGCATGATAAAGGCATTAGACCTTGACTTCCTTGGAGTTTAAAGTTTCTGGATCTAAACCCTTCTTCTAAGTTTTTTTTTTCTCTGGGGAGCCCTGACGTTGGATGTTGGTTGCTTCTTAGACAGTCTTAGAGTGGCGGAAGCTTAATGGCGACCCAGACATTTAGGCAGTCCTAAACATTGCAAGGGTGGCAGTAACGTTGTCCTTGCAAGATATCAGCTTCACGTCTACCTTGAGGATGTTTGTAGCATTCTGTGTGGCCGTAACGATATTGTTAAAAGATTCCAGGAACGTAGAGAAATACACACTCTGAAATAATACCGCGATCGTGGGTTAACGTGGTTTGCAGACTCCGCCTGGAGCTGACTATAGTCGAGGGTCTACAGTGTCTCACCTGTGGTCGCTAACGCATAGCATCGCTGCGGTGTTGTCGTCGTCTAACAGGGTTCTCACTTAGAGAAAACAGGACATTTCTTCAAACCGGCTGGATGCAACCCCTGGCAGTACCGTTTATTCAAATTTTGTAACTAATCCATTACATGGTTTCAGTCAGTGTTCCACCTTATAACACTACACCGACATTGCCACTATTGTAAGCGTTCGTCTATCTTTGATAATCTTTTTCTTTATATCACGTGATCAAAGCAATAAACTTATCCTGGCATTCGCTTTTGTCTAGAACCCGGGAAAAACGACGAAAAACCCGAGTTAGGGTAGGGTGGCTTCAAATAGTTTAACTTTGCAATTTTAACTTATTTTTAACTCTTAGCTTCTAACTTAATATTAATGTTCGGAAATTTTTAGTTCAGACTTTTACGCACTCCACAATTTTCAGTTCTGGTTCTTGACGAATAGTTTACACCTGCACCGCATATCCGAATCCGACCCTTCACTTAGTCCACGATGCATATCTTTGTAACGCGCGATGTAAACTCCTTCCACCAGTTGTTTTCGTTCGCCAATTCCATAATTTCTTTCGGCGACTGTGATTACCGCAGTCGTTCCTGAATTATCTTTATCTCCGCTTGACTTCCCTCCCCCCCATTTCTTAAGTGGACAGCCGAAAAACCCATGCATAGCCACGTACTGTTCTACGAAGTCGCATCTGTCTTGTCCGGGTGGCAGCTTTCTGAACCTTGTTAGATAGACACGGAAATTGCCGTCTCCTGTGATAAACAGTGTGGCGATTAAGGTGTCTCGGTGCCTTTCGTGCAGTCTCCAGCTATGGTAGGAACCATCTCGGGTTCTTTCCTATTATCGCCACCTGTCATCTGCCGTTCTACTGATCTCTTATCTTTTCGCGTAGTCGCCCTTAAATAAGCTCCTTGGTATTCTATTAAAGCAAACGAGTTCTTCTCCAGTCTCGTTCTGACGTAGTCTTTGGCCCAGTAGAAGGTGACTTTCTACTAATTTCTTTGCTAACTATTAACTGAGGATCGGAAGGTATTCTCATAGCTTTCAGCGCCTCCATCACCGACCAGCTGTCGGATATAATCAAATTTATGGTTGTGATTTATCGGTCTTCCATCAGGTAGCGCAAACATTTCTTGATGGCGACGAGCTCACTCTAGAAGACGATGCCCCAGTCGGCCAGTCTTATTTTCTCTCGGTGGATTTTGTCCTCATTTCAAAATACCACAAACGCCGCTCCAGATCTCGTCTTATGCTCAGAATTCGTTTATAAAGCACCAGATGTGGTGCGCTTTCTCTGGTCCGACAATGTAGCTGATGTCGTCTCTGTCTGCGGGATGTGCTACCTCCTCCATATTTGATTTGAGCTTGATCGGCGTGGTATCGATGTTGAGCTCCCCTGCGGAGGGGGGCGTTCTTGGCTCCAGTCTTTAGTAACAGAATCCACGCACGGTAATTTGCTAATTTTCCAGTAGGCCAAGGTTACTGTACTCTAACACTTTTAACAATGTGCTGGATATTTCATCAGTACCCAAAGACTTGCTTATTTTTGCTGTTTTAATAGCATACGCTATCTCACTCCTGGTGATGTACGGACCTATAAGTTCTGTATTAGAGTCTATATCTATATCTGGTCTGTCGTCATTGAACAAAACAGCAATGTAATCTTCCCATATATTTAACTTTTCAGCATTATTTTATTATTAATTAAAGTAAATGTAAACATTTAAAAAAAAACGTCTACTTTGGGCAACTCAAATGGCGTAATTGTCATTCACGATAAAACCAGACCATAGATCTTCCAACAAACGCTACAAACATGGGAATCATTTAACATTCATTATAATCTTTAGACCTTTCCCCTTCATGTTTTTATCTGTTTCCATATAATTTAAAAATCATGATGTTATATTCAAAAATCATTTAAATAGCATACAGTTTGGCTTTGTGGAATGAATTTTCACAGGATAGTCAATCGAAAGAGTTACGTCATGTATATTATATTAAGTTGAACAGGACGATGCTAATACCACTGCCTCTATAGTACGCTGATTATTGATTATAATAACGAACAGTAAAAATAACGAGGTATAAAAGAGCTCCTCGTGCAACATTCGCGTCTCCGGAAACATTTCCTCGAGTTCTACGGGCTAAAGGAAGAGGAGCAATATAATCGTCGTTTTCATTGCGATTAAAAAAAATAGTTTCGGAGCGACTTAACCCCTCGTATCTGTAGCTAACCCACGCAAAACCTGGGCTCAGCTCTAACCTTAACCTATACTGCCGAAAAGTAACCCCGCAAGTGCAACCGCATCCGTCGTAATGGTTCCGAGGTCACGATGAGGCCGCTTTCACTTTGTCATCGAAATCTTCGGTGCCCGAGAAGAAGACGTCAAAACTCTCGCAATCCCAGCTTGTCCAGCAAGCACTTTCCCACGGGAAAGAATATCTTCCGTTATCCTCCGACAAAAAGAAATTTGGCCTTCCGTTAAGAACAGTCCTGAAAATAAGTTTGATTAGTTTAAACCTAAAAATGTAGGAGATAAATTTATCTGTCCATCCAGCTATTGCCAGAGATTATCGGTAACTGACTAGATCTAACACCGTTACGATCTGCTAAAGGCGAATAAGGTTTTCCGCGGCATGTCGGAGTATATTCTGGAAAAGAAACTAAAGCAGAAATTTCTGGATCGAAGCATTATCATTCTGACTGTAAGGAAGATGTGGTGAATTATGTATGCAGTGTGGTTTAAAGCGCAAGTAGATTTAGGAGTGAAAACTCTTTCATAATGGTCTACAAAGAGTGTTAATTTTTCAGCGTCAGTAGCAAGAGTTGTACTAATTCTAGCTGCTAGCGTTGGTATTTCCTCGCGTTGCTTTAAAAGTACTCTTATTGGCTCTCTACATTTCGGGTTTGCCTGGTTTGGAGTCTTCAATGTATTTTTGGTAGATCTTGATTCGCTGCTCGTCTAAGACTAGCTTTTCTTTTTGATTAGGTCTGCTATTTCAATAGGTACGTAGTAGTTATTAGGTTTGATAGTTAGTGTTGCTTGTTGAGCGCTGGTTAATAAATTGTTATGTTGCTTATTGTGTTATTTATTTCTTTATGATTTTTTAGTCTAAAAGGGCACTTCAGCTGATTATCAAGGGTGTCTTAAAAGTTTTCCCATTTTATTACCCCGTTTATAAGTTTTGGTGGGGGTTGTACTATTTGAGTCAAGCTTTTCAAATACGGTCTGATATAATCTGTTTATCAAAGTTCTTTTGCAATGCGATGTTGAGTATGTCATGTAGGTGGTCAGTGCGATATGGTTAGTATGTGTATTTCTCTGGAGCTCCTATTTAAAAGGAGTATTTCGCTGCGTTACTTTCCATTTTAATTTTTTTTGGCGTTGTTTACTTGACAACTTCGTAGTTAATTTTTGGAGTTTAAATCTTCTATCATCAAGAATGGTTCTGTTGTGTAGAATGTGGTTTTTAGGTCTTCTTCATTCAGCTTTTTGTTGGGTTGTCAACAAACGCTTATTATTGTTAGGTAAAATTAGCTTAGTTTGAATTTGACTCCAATTGTATCAAGGGCTAGTTGGGGAAGGTTAGGAATGGGATTATAGATGATTTTCTTCTTGATGAGCACAACTACTTTTCCGGTTGCTATTTGAGCGACTCTATTGTTGCGGTACACTTGGTATTCTGGTATTTTCAACACAATTGATAAATCGGTTTCAGCGATGTAAGCGATATCTATGTTGTGCATGGCAAGGAATGTTATAAAGAGTGATCTTTGGTTTAAGATACCGTTTGCATTCCATTTTAGGATTATTATTTTTTATAGCTTTCGAAGATCTAGGGTCCATTAAAGAGTAAGAGAATGACTGAGCAAGTGATATTTTTTTTATTTGGGGGAGGAAGGGAGTAATAAGGTGGATTGATTCAAATTGGTTATAACAGGAAAGGCCACTGAACTGTATGGTTGATTATTGATATTAGGATTGGAGTTGGTTGCTGTAGACTTTCGTGCTTGTTCTGAGTATAAACAATTTGGATTAATTAGGTTACTTCTATTGTATCTTGTGTAAGAATGGTTATTGTTGCCATTAATTGACATTCGTTTATTTATCTCTATGTGATATCTCCGCATCTTCTGTTTTTTCAGACAATTTTGATGTTGGTGATTGCCATCGCATTTCACGCATCGAGGATTTAAAGTGCAGTAGTTTTTGGTATGGCTATAATTTTGACAGCGATGGCGTTTAGGGGTGTTAGATGGTTTTTTCTTAGTTCTACTGTGACAATTGTATGTAAAAGACCTTTTAGAGAAAGATTTTCTTTGCATTTTTGTTATCAGTTAGATCCACTGCACATGCTGACAGCGGTTGCTCGTTTTTTACCAGGGGTCGTGTGACTTTAGTAACTGGCATTGATTTGGTAATTTCGTCAAAGATCTTTTGATCAGTTAAGGATAAAAGTACATTCTTAATCATGACATTTAGTGGTTTTCCATTTAGGTTTTATAAGATGTGGTGCTTTACACCGTTATTATTACGTAAAGTGTTTAGTTAGATTTCTGTAGTCGTCGTCTTCAGTTAACTTTATTTTTGATGAGTTAATATTGTAATAGGTTGAGAATCCTCCTGTTGATAATTTGTTGATATATTTGGTCAATGCCGCATATGATTCATCGTGTTGTGTAGATAAATTGGAGGTATTTTCGGTTTTGTTATCGAAGTTTCTGTTTTGTCGTTTGCATTTCGTGTTCATTGCAGCTAACATTTAGGTTAACAGTTTTACCGTTCACAAGATTCATTAGTACGCTGAATTTGTTATGTGTTGGTATATCTGAAATCCATAAATAACGTTTTTGCACTTCTTTTAGCGGAGGTGTTAATGAACGGAATTTACGCTTGTTTTGCGTTTGAATTTCTATTAGGATGTCATTGTTTAAGCCTTCAGTTATGTTGTTAAAAAAAACGAAATACTTACAGGCTAAGTTGATATGACAGCAGCTTCGTTAATCTTTTACACACTTGCGACACTTGAATGAGCGCAAAAGCACGTCAATGGGCTTCGAAAATTCAAGCCGAAATACTTTTTAAAACGTAACCTTGTTTTTTTTAATATTTTAAAATTCTATACGAATTTTCGCAGTCATTCAATATTATCTGAATAATGTTTCAATTTTTTCTTAAAATTTAATTATAGGACATCGATTATTTTAACTACACTGTAGAGCTTAATTTCATAATAATATAACGCGGCAAAATATTTACTGTTCCTAACGTATTTTTTGTAACTACATTTATGTAAGAGAACAAAAACAGTCTTCTGAATCAACTGCACAAGAACAAACTGAATATTTTTAAAAAGAAAATAATATTAAATCGCAATTACATTTGGCTCAATTTCTATAGAAAATATTGTACAATCGAATGACTAAAAACAAGAACGCGCACATAGATAATTTCGTGACGTTTGAATTAATTATAATTTAATAAATTAGTTTAATTAAATCCGGGGCCTTCTCTCTCCGTACACAATCGCGTTATGTCATTATATTAAAACATTGTCAGAAACTGTCTTAATTAACTTTAACAAACATCAAACATTTTGGGTTCAAAACAACCGCATCCATTAAATATTATTGTAACAACTTTATCGTGAAAATTGCGTTTGCAGGCACAACGCATTAAATAAATACGTTTGCCAAACAAAGTAAATTATTGTTTATTAAATCATTTTTGACATAACATTATTAGTGTAAATTATAAAATTTATTTCTTCTGATATTTTCTTTAAAACGATTCAATGATTAATGTCGATTAAAAATTCTAAATATACATTAATATATACAATTTTTATCTGCAACGACTAGAATACTAACACCAAAATCTAGACAATCGTGTAATTTACACATAAAAACTCGATAAATAGTTCTTAGTTGACGCTTAATCCCCATCGTTACGCCTTATGTTACCTGGAATTGGTTATACCTCGCCATGCTTCTCTGTTTCCTGCTGTTCCGATTATACACTTGCATGCAAAACAATCGACGCACTAACCACACACGCATTTTCATCCTGTTTCAGCCTAAAAAAATAAAAATAAAGATATTAACGTACAAGCAGCATCTTTATTATTGAGCTTTAAAAAACTGTTGCTATTACATTGATCAGATGATACATTTAAAAAAATATGCATCACAAACGGGGTGTTAGAAATCTTGCTAATTGGAACGCACATACACGACTGTGATTGGTCTACAGTACGCTTGCAATCCGATAATTCATCTCAGTCACGCATCCGAAACTGACGTAAGTAAGTGACGTAAGTGCTTGAACGATTCGCAAGGAAATGAATACCACAGCCACCGAAGCAGTCCAGGCAATTGCACTGTTGAGAGAGGGCCCCACTCAGAGAACCGTGGCAAATCGACTAAATCTGAGTCAATTAGTTGTATAGAGAGTGTGGCGTCGGTACCGAGAAATTGGTGGCTACGTCTGCCGGCAAAGAGACGGCCGTAGGCGCGTGACAGCGGAAATAAACGAGCGATTTCTGATCTCAATATTCCCCAGAATTTGACATATGATTGGCGTTGACCTCAAACAAGAGTTAAATGCGGTTAGAGATGCAGTAGCCAGCGCTTGGACAGTAAGAAGAAAACTTAAGGCAACCAACCTGACCCAAAAAAAGTCAGCTACGGGTCTTAAGCTGGCTGCAGTCTGAAAGCAAAGGTGGATGGAATTTGCTTGTAAACATCTCGATTGGAACCTCGGCCATTGGAGTCAGATATTAAAGTCCAGAATGTGCCTAGATGACGACAGGACACGTCGCGTCTATAGAAGGCCAGAGGAGCGATTTGCTCATTGCTGTATTCAAGAAATATGGAGGTGGCTCTTGCATGTTCTAGACGAATATTTGCATGCACGGAAAAATTGAGTTAGTGGAAAACGCGGAGGAGGTTTAACAGCGGACCGCTAGATAAGGGGCATTCTGAGGGGGATATGTTGTTCTGTTTGCGAGATTTATTTGTGAGAACTTCATACTAATGCACAACAATGCACAATGCCACACCGTGCGAGTGACCACTACCTACCTGACTGACGTCGGTATACAGAAAATGGACTAGCCTCCATGTGCCAAGACTTGAATTCAATTAAGCATGTTTGAGGTGAGCTTAAACAAAAGGTCCGGGCCAGAAATCTTGCACCAAAGAGTGTGAGAGAACTGAGAGCGGCGTTGATTAAAGAATGATAAGCAATCTCTCAAACCACCGTAGGAAGATTCATTCGATCCACGTGTAATCGCTTGGAAAGCGCAATTAGGAGTAGAGGTGGCAACACCAGGTATTGAAAAAATCATTAAATTAATTTTAACGGAGGATTTCATTTTTTACTTTCCGTATCCTATAATAAGGAAAGTAATGTAATCTGCGGAAATTTGACCTACCCAGTTTTTTACATTTCTGGACGAATTATAGCCTCAGGACACCAAAAATGTTGTTTTGGGCCATTGCTTCGTGTGTGTGTGTGTCGCAAAGTGGTCGCGAATCTAAACGGTTGAAGATAAAAAATTCATGAGAATAAAAATAATTTATTATCACGAGATAAACATGAATTTAAAGTAAAAGTTGGTAAAATAGAAACAGAATTACCCAAACATTAGGATAAGGAAAGTCGTGTGATGTTCACACCAGATTTTTTCCTTTTATAATTACCTTTTTTCTGGCAACCCTTTTATGTTACACATATTCTTAAACCCATAACTTTGTCAGAAAAAGTCCGATTCCAATCAAAGTGGTATTATTTGAAACCTTAGTATTTAAGCTTTCAAACAGTACACTAAACTTTATTTGAAATCCTATCGGAGTGGATATACATTTTCTCAAAGCTCGAGCATGTTACTGAGTCGATTGTTTTGCTCTCAGGTGTATAATAAACCGTCAGGCTTTTTATTTAATCTATAAATCTCACAGATAGCAGACTCCTTATTATTTTACCATCAACTTTGCCTTGTATACAGTTTTTTGTCCTATTTTGTTTAATTACATTTCAACAAGCTTAATACGAGAGCAATTCGGAAAGAATTCTCTATTTTGTTATCAATAACAGACATGTGTAGATACAGAACCGTTATTATACACTTGATAAACATAGAATATTACATTAATTTCGACGTAATCGCCATACAAATTGAGGCACTTGTCATAACGTTCTACAAGATTTAAAATTTCTTCTATAAAAAACTCTCCCACCTGAAAATGAAACCACACTGTAACAACATATTGCACGTCATTCAAGTTTCATCGCCGGTCGCAGTTATATTCAGAAATTTCCAATGTCTTGTACAAGTTCGTTATAAAAAGACGGTCACTACTTGCCTCATCCTGTACGTTGTACGAGCAAAAATAGCAGTCATCTATATGGCTTGTAGGTTCCCGCCAAACCAAAGGCACAGCAACAGCCATTGACCGTTTTTTTATTTTTCAGCCATTTTGTAATAACACTGAACATGAGTTGCAACATATATGTGGAGCCCATGACTTATTCTGGTCCCATACCTTCATACCAAAATAATGCTGGTAGGCAGTCTCCACAAGAGGCGTAAAATTGCGTTTCTGTGACGAAAACGTTATTTCACCACAAATGTAACAAAAATTGTTTACTGAATTTACACATTTCCGTGGCATGTTGATGTAACAAATTTTACTCTTTAAAAATACTCCAAAACAAGAAATTCTGCACTAATTACAACAGAAATAATATGAAATTTTCTTTTACAACAATAGTTTTTACGTTTATAACCTACCCACAGCTACGTTACTGTTGTATTTTGACAGTGGACAGGCGTGCCAACATCCAAAAACATTTTTTCTCCAAACTAAAAATGTAGACTATAGAGATAATAAAATGTCACTGTATCTTCAAAGCAAGAGCTAATCGGTAAGAATTACCTATTTTTGAGCCCGAAGCATTTCAATTGGCCAGTGTTTTTGAACTATTTCCCAATGAGCTTATAAGCAAAATATATTTGAAAAGTTCTAAACATACTATAAGTCAACAACAGCTAATAATCTTAATTACTTTTCTTAAAGGACTACTTTTAAACTTTTATTTTTTTATAGCTAACAAGCGCTAGGAAATACAGTGGCGGGTTATCTACAATCAGTAATAAAATTTTATTTGCTGTTCAAACTTTCTTTAATAACAAGTGTACTGGTACTTTAAATAATAACACTAATCTGCAGGTGTGCAACTTCTTTTTGTTGTTTTCAAATGCATGGAATTTCAAGGTGATTAGAATATTTCTCGGCTAACAAGCAGGCAACACAAAATTTTTTTGCTTTTTGTGAGGTAGGACGAAACATTAGGTTTGGAGGCAGTGGCCAGTCAACAGTACATTCATACCTGGAGAAATAAACACTGTTTTACTTCCCCTAGTTGATCCCTCAAAAATACTGCTGCAACCTTTACACATCAAACTTGGCTTAATGAAGCAATTCCTGGCAGCTTTAAGCAAAGAGTAAATGCTTTCAGTATCTTAGTGTTCAGTTTCCATCAATTACGTCTGAAAAAATTAAAGCTGGTATTTTTAGTAGCCCATAAATATGAAAATTAATAGCGGACAACATATTCCAGGAAAACCACGAGTGAGTGCGAATTGTTGTACAAAACTTTTTGGAGAACATGAAGGCTACAAATTACACCATTTTAGTCGAGGAGATGTGAGAATCATATAACTGCTTGTTGCAACATGAGCGTCAAAGTTCACTTTCTTCATGTTCATCTAAACTACTTTCCTGAAAATCTTGGTGAGTTTACGGAGGAACATGGCAAGCCCTTTCTTTAGTATATTAAAGTGATAAATAACAGATACTAAAAAAGTACGCAAGGGTGTGCCAGAGTGATGCAGTAGTTGAGGTGACGACTGCGATGCAGACGGACGCGGATTCCATTCCAGGAGCTCTCTAATGCCTAGCGGATGGCCTACTCAGTCACTAAAAATAATGTAGTACCCGCGTTCACTCGCGCAAGGGGTAATAATGACAGTCGTCTAAGACGTGATGCTTGCCATATCGCTTCGCTTCAGAGATAGTGCACAACGGCCGGGCAAGTGGCAAATATATGAGAGCCTTAACCTCTCAGTTTGCAGGCCGTGCTCTCACGCGGGCCATTAGAACCTTACCATTACACCAAGAAAAGTGGACTGTACATATGGTGGTCGACTATTGTTGTTAATGTCATTAATATTAAAAAGAAACTGTACGGGCGAACGTCGAAGACAATCCAAGAAAAGAAAATTTCAAAGAAAGCCCAGTGGTAAATGTTAGGTATGTTTGCTGTTAAATATGTATTTATGTTTATCTATTTCTTACACATGTATCAATGTCATTTAAAAAATACGTTTTTTTTAATTTAATACATTTTCTTGATTTATTGCAAAAACCTGACGTGATATGCAATTTTTAGAATCTGCGAAAAATCCATTCCGATACACCTCTTCATTTCAAAACAACAAAACATTTCATATTGGTGTAATCCAATTATACACGTACTGTTATATTAACTATTTTCTATTAATATTGTACATTTTTGTACGTGAGTAATATGGAATACTTAGTATATTTAAAATATTCTTAAAAATATTAATCAAATACAAGACATGAGAAACATATTTTTCTGTTTGATCAGGTTCTATGTATTTTTGGTATTGAAGAATTGATTATAAACAAAGAAATTTTGATGAGATTGAATTCCTTTCAGTTGTATATGAATAGACTAAAAATACTAAACAATTTTTGGATAAACCATATTACAAACCAACATATACTGGATAGAATGGATAAAGAACTAAAGCTACTATTTGCTATTTTTTACTCCGTTGCAAAATTTAGAATATATTTAATAATTGAACAATAAGTAAATATGTTAAAAGTGTTAATGTCTATACAAATATACAGTCAAAACGTGAACGAAGTAAACGCCTGTTGATACCACTTCTAAAAATAGAATGTTAATATTAATTTTTTACTGTTTAACTAAACTTCACTTTACGCACTAGCAGTACTGGAATAAGTCTGTTGGATGTTGCGCCAAATAATTTGAGTTGCTCATTTCATTGGCTTGGCGAGATCTTTATATATACTTTATTTTATAAAGTAATTCCTGACACCACACCTTATCAAAAGCTTGACTTTTGTCTAACATATCTACTATACAGTACGCTTTTTCTTCTAATACCTTATTGATATTATTGTTTAGTACGAAATAGTTAGTAATTTATTATTAAGAATAATTGTAAGGATTATCTTATTTTAATAATTAAGATTCTCCAGGTAAGTTGAGTGACAGATTTATAAGTCTAAGTGATCGGTAGGTTCCCTTCAGGTAGATGACCGCTGTCGTCTCTTTTGTGTTAAATACAAATTTTATGACCCTATTCAAAAATATAATTATTAGTTTAAGATTTGTCAGCGGGTTTTCTCGTCATTAAGCTAAACAATTGCAACGGTCTTCCTTTTTGCAGGTAATTATTGTCCCTGATTTCATGAACCCACCCCTTGAATTTGATGTCACTCACTTGCCGACTCAGTTTGTAATAGATAGTCAGTCGTTAACAAGCAACCTCATCGAAAGCCTCGACTAATGCACTCGAGCACATTCGCAACTTTGTATTTTTGTTTAACTTCAGTCAACATTAAATTGTAGTATCGAAATCGCAGTGTTTGATTGAGGTATTATTATATAATATCTATTATATTATATTATATTATATTAATGCAATTTTCCCCCTATTAACTATCGCGACAAACTAGCCGCGGTAACAAACAATTATTAAATATTCTGTGGAAATTTGATATCATAATTTTATTTTGTTGTTTGGCTTTTGTTTTAAGTCAATCAAGAACATATTAAGAGGCAATTTTGTTAATCTATGTGTAATGTTATGAATTCTAATCACTATGGTTTTTCGGTCTTTTGTTTTATTTTTTAATTTATCCAGGTTTGTGGTGTGATGCATGCCTTGAAAAACGACTGTTTCCTAACAATTAAAAAGCGTGAAAGCTATTGTTTTTTTGTTTTTTTTTGTTCTAGCAGTTTGGCAGTTTTTGTATAATTTTTACTAGTTTTTGGTGGTAATCTGATTTGATTACTATTTTCTAACTTACATTAGTAGTTCGCATTTGGCATTCGTAGCGCAAGGAAGTGCTAATCTCCGCGCGCGACAGGTCAAGTGATAACGCTTCCGTGATAAATTTAATTTTAATAATTTCATTTTATTGCAATTTTAAGCATATTTATTTATATTTATGCTTAATAATAGTCACTATTTGCAAACAATTTATGTTAGTGATCAGAAGTGAGTCATTCAGTTTTAGTGTCAGCCGTCATGGCTGGCACTAATCAACCATACTCCATGCCTTACGCACAACCTCCAATGATGCAGTATCAAACTCAGTATTCTCAGCTTCCGGGCAACGTGGTGAAACCCCAATTCCAATTAACACAACCTCACTATATGCAACCTGCACTCAATCAACAGGTAGGTCAAAATGTAGCATCACACTACGCGGCACCTATTACACTATGGCAACAACCCTATCATCAACCATCTACATCACATCAGCAAAATTCAGAATGGACCACTGTTACCCAGAGGAAAAATAAACGTATCATGCAAGATGACGAAAATCGTATAGTGAAGCAAAAGGTCTCAGAAGACTCATCGCGGCTTAACTTAACAAATCGATTTCAAGCGCTCCCAGTATCAGATAATACAATGGAAGCAGACACACCCGCAGTTACAAAAACAGTAAAACCACCACCAATATTTATTTCGGACTTGCTAAATATCAACCCACTGACCGTAGAACTGAACACTACAACTGACAAAAAGTACACTTTAAAAGTTATAGGAAGAAACCAAGTGAAAATAATGGCGGAAACCACAGATAGTTACAGGCAATTAGTAGCTAGACTAATAGAACTAGAAGTACAGTCCCATACATATCAGATGAAAGAAGAGCGCAGCTTTCGCGTCGTAATCAAGAACATACACTACTCTATCGATATTAATGAATTAAAAGCTGAGATAGAAACTCAAGGACATAAAGTTCTGAATATATACAATGTGAAGCACAGAACAACTAAACAGCCACTGTCAATGTTCTTTATCGATCTAGCTCCCAACGAATCTAACAAAAAGATAAATGACATTAAATATTTATTACATACAAAAATTAGAATAGAACCACCTCATCACAAAAGAGAAATCCCACAATGCGCCACTTGCCAAAGATATGGTCATACGAAGAGATTCTGCACGCACCAACCTAGGTGTGTAAAATGTGGCGCAAACCACCTAACCAGCACGTGTAGCAAATCAAAGGAAACCCAGCCAAAGTGCGTTTTATGTAACGGTTCACATCCGGCGAACTACAAAAGATGCCAAGTTTACCAGGAACTGAAGCAGAGAAAATTTCCATCACCACGTCCTAGAGGGTTTGCACCGCAACCAACTACCGCACCCATACAAACACCAAACAAAAATGAAGAAACATTCGCTCAAGTTGTGTCAAATGGACAACAATCCTCTCACCACTTAAACGTGCCACAAACGTCTCACATTGAGAAACTGGAAAAAATGATGATAGAACTTGCTGACAATCTAAAAACAATGCTAAATCTCCTCACAGTCATCGTCTCCAAACTGCAATAATGGCTCAAACACTCAAGATTGCAGAATGAAATGCCAATGGATTGTCAAAGCACACCCTAGAGTTATGGGCGTTTATTACTAATCACGATTTAGATATAGTTTTAATATCCCAAACCCATTTTACAGACAGAAGTTACTTTACAATACCCAACTAAATTATGTATGACACACAACGCCCTAGCGGAGCTGCACACGGAGGATCTGCAGTACTTATAAAAAGTTCTATCAAGCATTACCAAACAGATAAGTACATTAATGAGCACATTCAAGCTACCAACGTGATCGTAGAAGATTGGACAGTACCAATTACAATTACCGCTTTGTATAGTCTCCCGATGCATAACATAAAAACAGAGCATTACACCCAATTCTTTAACACACTTGGTCCACGCTTCATTGCCGGCGGTGACTACAATGTTAAACACCAGGAATGGAGTGCTAGAGTAACCACCACTAAAGGCAGGGAAGTGCTAAAATCGCTCGTCAACAATAATCTCAACTATCTCTCCACCAGGCAACCCACATAGTGGCCTACGGACAGGGCTAAAATCCCGGATCTACTTGACTTTTGTGTTACCAAAAACATAGCACAAAATTACCTAACAATCAAATCATGCCTTGATGTGACATCAGATCATTCCCCAATCATAATCACATTAAGTACCCAAATACTTCACAGGCCTAGACCAATTAGACTCACCAACAAGAATACCGACTGGGACTTCTTTAGAATGATAGTCAACGAAAAAATAGATCTAGGCACACCCCTCCAGACCACCGATGAGATCGATGATGCAGTAGAGCACCTGAACCGTACTACACAGGGTGCGGCATGGGATTCAACACCCTTTTCGGAACTGAGCGATGCCCGCAATACTCTACCTATGGTAATAAAAAGAGCAATAGCCGAGAAAAGAAGGCTTCGCAGAATTTGGCAGAACATAAGGTCACCGAATGATAAAAACAGGCTCAACAATGCTACACGAAATTTGAGGGCAATGCTTCAAGATCAAAAAATCAGGCTCCACAGTATTATCTATCAACCCTCTCTGCTACCGAAACAACAGATTATTCCTTATGGAAAGCCACGAAGAAACTAAAACAACCACAGCAAGCAATCCCTCCAATTCGGAAACCTGGTGGAAGTTGGGCTAGGAGTGAGCAAGAAAAAGCCGATACTTTTGCAGCACATCTAACACATGTTTTTCAGCCCTTTCCGTCTGCACTAACTCCAGAAGAGGAAGCCGAAATACAACAATATTTGGAGACACCAGATCAACTAAGTCTGCCAATAAAAAAGATTACGGTAGCAGAAGTAAGGTCGTTAATTACATGCGATCTAAACCCTAAGAAATCAGCAGGGTATGACCTGATTACAGGAGAAGTCCTGAAACAATTGCCGGAGAAAGGATATAGACTAATAACAGCCATTTATAATGCTATTCTAAGATTAAGCTATTTCCCAGCCCAATGGAAGGTGGTCCAAATAATACTTATACCTAAACCAGGAAAGCCTCCTGAAGAACTGTCATCTCATCGTCCGATCAGTTTGCTACCTGTAATATCTAAAATCTTTGAAAAACTGTTACTCAGAAGACTCAAACCAATCCTAGAAAATCACGATCTAGTACCAGTACACCAATTCGGTTTTAGGAAAAACCACGCCACTATTGAGCAAATTCACAGGGTAGTAAACGAAATCAGCCAGGCCTTCGAAAAAAAAAATATTGCTCCACCGCTTTTCTCGATATAACTCAAGCGTTCGATAAGGTCTGGCATGCGGGACTTTTGTATAAGATCAAAAAAAACCTGCCACGCACTTATTTTCAACTGACCAAATCCTATCTGAGCAATAGGTGCTTCCAGGTAAATTTTCAGGATAAACTAACAAAACTACATACTGTTAACTCCGGTGTACCGCAGGGAAGCGTACTAGGACCTGTGCTTTACCTACTATACACGGCAGATATACCTACCACCAATCTTACGACCACGGCTACATTTGTAGATAATACTGAAATTCTTGGAACTCACGAAGATCCTATTATAGCATCCAGAAACCTCTCTTAACCAAGTGCAAGATTGGCTTCGGCTCTGGCGTGTAAAATAAAACGAAAACAAGTCCACTCAAGTCACCTTTACACTCAGGAGGAAAACATGTCCACAAGTTACCCTTAATAATAAACCACTTCAGCAAGCCGAAGACGTCCGATACCTTGGTATGCACCTTGATCGCAGATTAACTTGGAAAAAACACATACTTACTAAACGAAAACAACTGGGCCTAAAGCTCTCCAAGTTATACTGGTTATTAGGTAGAAAATCCAAGTTAACTTTATACAACAAGGTACTACTCTATAAATGTATACTAAAACCAATTTGGACATACGGGCTGCAACTATGGGAAACTACAAGCAACTCCAATTTGGAGATCTTGCAGAGATTCCAATCTAAAACCCTAAGGGTAATAGCAGATGCACCGTGGTACGTTAGAAATGAAATCATTCATCGGGACCTCCGAGTGAAACTAGTGAAAGACGAAGTGAAGTGCGTGAGTGCAAAGTATATTTTACGACTAGAAAATCACACAAACTATTTTGCTGTGAATTTGCTGGATAACAGCAATTCAGTTTATAGGCTAAAAAGACTCACTCCCCTGGATCTTCCAGACCTACACTTGTTGCTTTGTGTGTTATTAAATATTATCCTGTATATAATAGTTCATAAGTAATTCTAAGGAGGAGCCTTCCACTGGGACGGCATCCAACATGTACTCTTTCTGTAAATTCACCTGATTTACTTATTGCTCATCAGAGCAGATTGTAAATATAAATAAAGTTTAAAAAAAACTTACATTAGTATTGATTTTGGGCTACAAAGTCGATTCTTTGATGTTTTTAACTGTGATGATTATAGTTCGAACTTTCGCTACTCCCGGATATCCATATTTTTTAAACTTTATCAATGTTATCATATGTTTTGCTATTTGTGTCGTCTATTTTCTTTGCATCTAGAGAACCGAAACTATTTCTTGTTGGAACACGTCTTACGTTTCTTTCATTGGAAGCTGAACTATTTCTTTTGTGTTTTCTTGTTTGAAACGTTTTCATTCAATTTGGGTTAATTTAGCATAAAAAATTGTTTCTATTGGCTCTTAAGGTGCCATAATTGTGGGTAAGAATTGTTCTTGTTGAGAAAAGTGTGGTTGATGTTAAGTTACAGGTTAGTTTGAGCAGTACATTTGGCCTATTGTTATATGTATTGTATTATTTGTTGTTAACGGCGCGCGTGATAAGCGCAGCATATGGGTAATCTCAATTATTATTTTGGTTTGTAAACTAACTAATTTGAAACGATACAAGTAATAAAAATTGTACTTACGATACTGTTAGACATAAACTAGTTGACTCCTAAGTTATCATA
Source organism: Sinelater perroti (assembly GCA_036346155.1). Taxonomy (NCBI): domain Eukaryota; kingdom Metazoa; phylum Arthropoda; class Insecta; order Coleoptera; family Elateridae; genus Sinelater; species Sinelater perroti. The sequence goes on along the minus strand of JARFIY010000329.1, from coordinate 3,973,549 downwards.
ATTTAATTATTAGTAATTTTTGGGGAAATAACTTATTTGTGCACAACTAATAAATATGTACAAAGAAGCATCGGTTAACCTAAAATTTCCTGGTTATATAACCTCCATGATTGATTCTACCCTTGTTAATCAGCAATCTCCGAAGAAGAGAATAAAGTCAAGTACAGGAAAAATAGTTAGTAATCCATCATGTAGAAATTTCACATATTAATTTTGGGGCACTACAAGCATTCTTAATTTTAACAATAGTCAAATTTGCATATAATGCTTTATATTATTGATCTCTATAACACATCTACTTGTAAATTGGCTTAGAAATGATAAACACATGTAACATTTTTGGAGAATGCTAAGCATAGGGTGAACTAAGATAAACTTGTTACATAACAGTATCAAATTGGAATTCACGCAAGTAACATTTTTAAAGTGCAAACGTTGCTGCTCTTTTAAGTATACACTCAATTGCCAGTAATCTACGCAATTATTCATTGTAAAAAGTCGCACTCCAACCCCTCAAATCGCTCTGACGTCCGCACGCCCGCTCGTTACAGTGCTTGATAACAGTAATAAAGCGATGCCCGAGAACGTGAACTCCCGCAAGGGGCTGCTCAGCATTGCCCCGGCCTGCTGCAGAGGTTTGTCCGCAAGAAGTCCTTCGCCGAGGTCTACATTCTAGAAAAGACATCGTTTACCAGGATTCATCGTTTCAGTTGTGGTGTAAGAACGTGCCGCATCCTATCTGTACTATTGGCTAGAGTGCAAAGACCGTAACTACGTTATAAGAGTGAGGTCATCAGGTCAAACGGACACAATTTTAGTATTATCATATAAAGGGTGTCCCAAAATTCACGCAAGAAGTAATTTCGATAAAAAACACGGGTTTTTATTTAAAAATTTTAATTTTTTATTGATTCATAAAGTATACAGTATAGGGTTACGTATGGAATAGAATACCGAGTAAGTGGCCTCCGCGGCTTTTCTGGCACATGCGCACTCTTCTGTTGAAATTTTCCATAACCGTTTTGCATAAATGTGGCTGAATAACGTTGATACAGCGCTTATTTCCTCGTTGAAGGCGTGGATGATCGTGAGCTTGTTGACATAAACCTTAGACTTCAAAAAAAACAAAGAAAGAAGTCCAACGGCGTTAAATCGCACGATCTGGGCGGCCAATTCTGCTCACCAAAACGGGAAATTACACGACCAGGAAATGACTGATTCAATAATTGAATAGTTTCGTGAGCTGTATGGCAAGTGGCACCGTCTTCTTAAAACTACATGTCGTCTACATCTACATCTTAAAATTTAGGCACAAAAAACTGGATTATCATGTTATGATAGCGAGCACCATTAACTGTTATTGCCTGACCAGCCGCATTTTCGAAGAAAAATGGTCCGATGATGCCTCCAGTCCAAAATATGCACCAAACAGTGACAAGTTGTGGAAACATTTGTTGCTTACACTTCGGCAGTTGGCATAGCTCGAATTACAGTTTGAAATAATTGTCCACGCGGCATATCAGATCTGACCCCAGCGACTATTTCTTGTTTTTTAAGTTTAAAATTTGGCTCAGAGGACAGAGATTTTTATGAAACGAAGAGGTCGTCGCAACCATAGACGTCAGCTACTATTTGGACGAGTTAAAGGGATTGAGAGCATCGATGGAAAAAGTATATCGACTCAAAAGGAGACTATGTTGCAAAATAAAATTGAATTTGACAGAAAAAATACTAGTTTTTAAACTAAACTCAAAACTTTTTCGACTACCTACATATTGCACAAGTCTATTCTGTTTCGATGCACTACGAAAAACGAAGCACACGGAGATAAAGTAAGTTTTCGTAGTGTCAATTTTCCTTGAGAATTTTGTAATAATGATAGCCAATAGTAAGTATGTTTATATTGGGTGTCCCAAAATTAATGCAAGATTTGAATTTCGCGCCATTGATGAGGTAAAGTGTTACCAACGAAAAAAAGGACAGCGTGATAGCTGACAGTTGAGGGTTATTAAAAATGGAGCGCTAACAAAAAAACAACGCGTTTTTATTTTTGAGTAATATTTGAAAAATAATGAAAGTTTGGCAGCTACAGTTCGCAATTTTCGTACAAAATATGATCGAAATAGTAATTAAAATTCATTGACTGTGCAGAGATTAATTAAAAAATTCAATGAGACGACATCAATCATTTACAATAGATACTCTGGCCGTCCTTCAACAAGACGTTCAACACAAAACATCGAAGCAGTTCGTCAGTGTTGCTATGAGTCCAGAAACATCAATTTGGCACCGTGGTCAAAATTGGGCATTTCGAGAAGCTCTCTACAGCGTATTCTCACGAAAAATTTGCATCTTCATGCTTAGAAAGTTCAATTGACTCAAGAACTGAAGCCGACTCACCACGCACAGCTAAGAGACTTTGTTGAATGGATTATGAAACAACAAATGGACGCTGGCTTTTCGGATTTCAGCGATTAGGCTCATTTTTATCTTGAAGGCTTCATTAATCGTCAAAATTGTGGAATTTTGGGCTTCAGAAAATCCACGAGTGATTGTTGAGCAACAAATGCATCCACAACTTGTTACTGTTTGCTGCGGATTTTGGCATGGAGACATCATCGGACCATTCTTCTTCGAAAATGTGGCTGGTCAGGTAATAATAGTTAATGGTGCTCGCTATCGCAACATGATAATCCAGTTTTTTGTGCCTAAATTGGAAGGTATGGATGTAGACAACATGTGGTTTCAACAAGACGGTGTCACATGTTATGTAGCCCACAAAACAATTCAATTACTGCATCAGTCATTTCCTGGTAGTGTAATTTTCCGTTTTGATTATATTACTAGATCATGCGATTTAACGCCTTATTCCTTCTTTGGGTTTTTTTAAAGTTTAATATTTATGTCAACAAGCTCACGACCACCCACATCTTGAAGGAGGAAATTAAGCGCTTTATCAACGATATTCAGCCACATTTATTAAGACATTTTAAAATTTCAATAAAGAGTCCATGTGCCAGCAAACCGTAACACTTAACCTATTTACTCTTTATGAATCAATAAAAAAATTACGATTTTTAATTAGAAACCCGTATTTTCTATCAAAATTAATTTTTACATGAATTTTGGGACACCTTTTAGTTAGAATACGTAATCCATTTTTATCGGTGGTCAAAATTTGATCCAAAAAAGTTATCTGATCTTAGTAATGAAATAAGAGATGTGCAGATTGTAAAACGCTGTAACTTGTTATTGGGAGTTAGTTCATATGTATCTCCTATTTTGTATAAATGCTACCATATTATTTCGTCACTAACTTTCAATAATTCTGAAAGCCGTTGACACTTTTAAGTGGAATTGGTTTAAATCAATATCCCCAATTCGTCGATATTTAAATTTGGTAGTCTACCTGATCTAGTCTAATCTTCTAAAGATTCATTTCCTGTGGAAAATTTTTTAAAGCTTCTCTGGGATATTCTTGATGTAACTGTCTTCTTTCCAAACTGTGTATTAATGCTTTTGCAACTTCTATAGCGTTAGTCCCAAGTTTAAATTCCTAAAATAAACACCCATTTATTACATTTTTTTTTCAGAAATGTTTACTTACTTAATCCTTCTGCCCTTTTTACCGTTAGGTGTAAGGCAGGTGGGAGAAGAGTTTGTTATGTTGCTGTATATTTTTCTTTCCATAGTTTTCTGTCCTGGGCTACTTGTTTTATACCTTCCCAGTTTATTCCCTTGTTTGCTGCTGCCTCTCTTATTCCTTCTTCCCAGGTTTTCCTTGGCCTTCCTCTTTGATTTTACCCGGCACTCTCGATTCATACACTCTTTTCACTAATCTGTTTTTGGCATACGACACATGACCAAACCACCTTAGTTGTCCTTCTTCTATTTTTTCCATTATAGGTTTTATCTTTAAGTCTTGTCTGTACGTTTCATTTCGGATTTTATCTCTTTTCGTTTTATTTTGTATCCTTCTTAGGAACCTCATCTCCATTGCATTTAGTCTTATTTTATGTTTTTCTGTCAAAGACCACGATTCACTACTATACATTATTGACGGTCTCACCACTTTTTTCACTACTTCTGTTTTTATTTTTCTTGGTACTTCTTTCTTTCCTAAAAAGATCGTATTCAGGGTATTGTAGTTTCTCCCTGTTTTCTCCATTCTATCATTAATTTCTTTATCTATTTTGCCGTTGTTCTCGATTATTGATCCTAGATATCTAAAACTTTCTACCTGTTCAATTTGTTTTTCTTGTATTTTTATTTTGTGTGTTATATTCTCTCTTGCACTATCATACTTTTAGTTTTCGCTGTGTTTATTTTCATGTTTATTTTCCGTAGCTCTGTTTCTAACACCTCTAAGTTGTATTGTAGATTCTCTTCTGTGTCGGCTATTATCGTAATGTTGTCAGCGAACATCAGTTCGTTTATTTCTGTTTGCTCCATTTGCCAGTATCCCAATTTTATCTTCATCTTTTTCTTTTTTCATTTTCATCGCCTCGTCTAGCACTATTGAGAATAGCAAGGAGCTTAGCACGCATCCTTGCTTTACTCCTATTTCTGTTACGAACTCTTGTGACTCTTCATTGTTAGTCCTTACTACGTTTTTATTACTTCCGTACATTGCTTTTACTATTTCTATCGTTCTTTCCTCTATTCCTCTTTTTTCTGGTGCTTTCCATGTTTGTTCTCTTTGTATTCTGTCAAAAGCTTTTTCTAAATCTATAAAGCACATATGTATTTCCCTTCTTTGTTTAATAAATTTTTCGCTGATTTGTCTAATGATGATTATTAAATCTTATGTGCTTCTCCCCTTCCTAAAACCACATTGAGTCTCTTCTATTGTATTTTCTATTGTGTCTCTTATTCTTTTCTCAATTATTCTGGCCAGTATTTTCGCAGGGACACTTATTGAAGTAATTCCTCTATAATTATCGCATTCTCTTTTGTCACCTTTCTTATGTATGGGGAGTATGATTCCTATATTCCAATCCTTTGGTATTATCATTGTCTTCATTATTTCACTTAGCAATTCTGGAAATTTAGTTGTTCCTTCATTTCCCATAAACTTTATCATTTCCGGTGTTATTTGTCTCTTACTGCTGCTTTTCCTAACTTAATTTTCTTTATGGCCTCCCTAGCTTCTTTCTCTTGTACTTCTTCGATTTCCTCTCTTTCGTCTAGTTCTCTCTTTTCATCTGTTGTACTGTTTCCTGCTTTTGTTAGTCCTTCGAAATGTTCTTTCCATCTTTCCATTATTTGATCTTCTTCTGTTATTATTTTTCCGTCCTTTCCGTTTATATTCATCATATATTCCTTTTTCTTCCTAAGTTGTTTTAAGGTTCCGTAAAATAGTTTTCGATTCTCCCGAAAGTTTTCCGTCATCTTTTCTCCAAATTTTATCCATGATTCTTTTTTTGCTTTTCTCACCGTCTCTTTCGTTTCTGTTCTTGTTTCTTTATATTTTTTGTAGTCGTGTTTTTTTTGTACTTAAGTATCTCTTCCATGCCTGCTTTTTCTCTTTGGTCTTTGCTTTTATATCTTCGTTCCACCATGCTCTTTTCTTCATATTTTTATTAGCTATTTTCTTTGTCCCGCAACTCTCTCTCGCAGCGTTTAGTATGGTATCTTTAAATCTTTCCCACTTTTCTTCTACCCCTTTTGTATTATCTTTTGCTCTAAATTTTTGGTTATAATTTCCCTATATCTTTTTTGGTTCTCTGTTTCTTTTAGTTTATATGTTTTTATAGTTTCCACTGATTTCTTTCTCCTCTTGTCTTCTTTTTCTTCTTTTTTATTCTTTGGGTCCATCTTTACCAAGTAGTGGTCGCTTCCTATCTCTGCTTGTCTTGTTACTTTGACGTCTTGTACGTTTTTCCATTTTCTTCGTTTTCTCCGTATGCTATTATCACACTTCATATTTCTTCTCCTATTAGCTTCATTTCTAATCTTAAAATCCGTTCATTTATATATTCTTCCTTTATAATGTCTTTTAGCATGTCTGGATTTATTATTAATCCTACCCCACATCTTGCTCCTACCGTTTCCTTCACTCCTGACCAAAATAGCCAGTATCCTTTATGGATTTGTTTCATACCTTTTCCTTTCTTCTTGGTTTCTGTTACTCCTAGAATTTTCACTTGATGTTCTATCATTTCTTCTACTAAATCTTCTTCTTTGTCTTTAATGCTCTTCACATTCCATGTTTCTATTCTCAACTTTTCCTATTGCATTTTGCTTACTTTCCTCTTATCCTTTTCTTTCTCTTTACTTTTGTCTATTCCTACGCTCTTCATTTTGTTGTTCATCCTATATTATTTATCGTTGTCCATGTCCATCGCATATTTCTTTATAAGTTCGGCCTGGTTCTTTTTTGTTATCAGTTTATTGATTTCTCTATAACCCCTTTTTCCTCTTCATCCCTGACGTATTCCACTCCTATGATTATTTTCTTATAACCGATTTTCGTTCTTCTACCTTTACTTCTCTCTTCTTTTGCAATTTTTCTTAGTTCGGCCTGTATTCCTCTCTCTTTTCGCGTCATATCATTATCTATCTATAAAGTGGATCCTTTCAGTTCATATTTGTTTTTCATGACCTTCTGTTTATTATTCCAGTCTTTCATTTCAACCAGACTTGTAATTGTACCTTTATTTCCTTGCAGTGTTACTACATTCTTTACTTCTACTACTACTCCCAATTTTTCTGCAAGGAAATGTTTTGTTTCTTCTTCTTTTCGATCTTCTACTAATTTTACACCCTTGATTATCAACCTACACTTTCGTTTTTCTTTTTCTATTTTGTCAAACTTATCTTCCAGTTGTTCGATTCTTTTTTGGAGTTGTTTTTTCTCCGATTCCCATTTTAACTCCCGTTTTGCCATTTCCTCTCGTAGTTTCTGATTTTCTTCTGTACCTTTCTTAATTTCATCTCTCATAATTTTAATCATGTCTTTAATTTCTTTTAGATCTCCCATTTTTCTTTCACTTACTGTTATTTTTTCCGTTTTTAGTGTTGGTGATCTAATTACTATTTTACTTTTCTTACAGATCTCTTCTTTTTCTTCGCTACTGTTTAGATATCTATCTCTTTTAGATGCTGAACTCATTTATAATCCCCTTTCTGTCAATATTTTTTATCTTAAATAGATTTTTGTACGTTTGGTAAATAAACTTTCCGTATCGTCCGGGCCGCGTTATCTCCCGTCTGCCGGTCGTGCAAGGCAGGGAACGTTTGGCCTTGGGGTTAAAAACTCTCTTCGTTTGTATCCTTGATTGTTCCTATTTACACTGCCCTATAATCGCTCCTTATTTATAATTAACTACTCACTCTTATTAAATTGCTAATAATTTTCACTTTCAGATTCAGTTAGCTACACTTCACGAAAAAGTCGGTGGAACAAAGCCCATATTCGAGTATTTTATCGCCACCAGCCAATTTTGCGTCTATCCGCTTTCGCTCCACAAACTCAACTCGAAATTTTTAAAAATTGTAATTATATTTTAATTTAAAATGAAGAGTTCGAGACTTAGTGAACGACTAGGAAGTAAAGTGCTAATGTAACGCATAAACAATTCTTGCAATTTTGCCCCATAATATGCGTAAACAATAATTGAAATTATTATATGCGCGAAAAAGACGAAACATTCTTAGTCAGCTTTAAATCTATTGGATAGTAGCAATCAATATCACAGACCAAAAAAGGTACATGTAGGTTTAACTAAAGGTTAAAGATTTTTATAAGAAAAAAAGTATTTCTAATATCAAATACGACCATAGAACATTCATCCAAAAACAACGTATGTTTATATACATTGGTTAAAACTGGACAGATATTAATAGAAGTCCCCCACTAGTTGTTCTGATTGTGTAAATTTTTAATTCAAACTTCTTTGTTAATAAATAAAGTATTTTCTAACCTTAATAACATTAAAATGTCAGAGGAACCAGAAAAACAATGTTCAAATTATAAATGACATAAATACAAATGACAATAAACATGCATTTTTTATAAAGCTCTGAAAATTATATTTTCGAAAAGCCATGCTAATTTGTTTTAGAAATACGCGTATTCCATTAAATTTTTTCAAAACATGCGTCAAGCAGCGCAGTTAAACCTTGTTTATAACAATTTAATCCTATTAATTACAGTGATCGCACATTCGACGTAATTTGATTAAGTTTATGGAGTTATAGTGTCGGCCTCCGATTTGCTCGGCTCACCAACAGACTGCAGAGCCAATCCGTGTAACGCAATTTAGCCGATAATCTGTAGTCCATCTATCACACGTTTCGACAAGCTTTCAATACCGAAGATCCCTTAGTGTAATTTGAAATTTAGATTATTTTATGTTTACAGCATGTCGAGCAGCTCGTTATTCCCGCGCCGTTGCAAAAACCAATGAAACTTTCAACCTCGGGTCTTTGCAAGCAGCAGACAAGCGCGTGTAACGAACTACGCAACTATCCACGAAATCAAATTAACTTGGTTCAAAGAAGTATTCCGAAGAGCCACTAACAACTGTTTTCGTTGTGTTACTGGCTGTTTGTTACGTTTTCCTCCTTAGGCGAGTAATTTGATTTCGCCCTGATTGTTCTTTTAAGAAGTTTCGAGCCCGAGATGCTAAATGCAAAGAGGATGGAATTCGGGCGCATTTTGTTTAATCGCCCTGCCAAACACTTAACGCACGTCCACGGAATCGCACGGAAGAAAAGATCGAATGTAATTTAAGTTTAATATTGTTATCTCTATATATACACCCCATGGAACAGTTTGCAGGCTGAAAGCGTAGCACGCCAATATACCGGAGTTAAGTTTTAGTTTGCCTATCGATTCATCTTCATTTAATATAATTTAATTATTATCTGAGTAGAACTAAGATGCTGTTAATTTGAATATGAAATTCCAAACATCAAAGCGTAATGATAAATGAGGCGCCTACTACTTTGAGCTGGAAGGCGCTGGCATTGGTAACTGAAAGCAAGTTTTTGCGTGTGTCGCACGCTTGTATAGATCTGATATATTAAAATTGGAAAAGCAGTTCAAACTTGAAATTTATTTCACAGTTAAATAAGCATACATATGCATCTAATTAATTTGTAAATATCAAGCTCCCGCTACTTAGCTAAAAAACTACAGTATGAAAAACATGAAACAACAGCGTAGTCAGCACAATAAAAATAACATAAATATTATTTAAATACCTTTACTGGCAATTGTAATACCGTCCATTATTTTAAAGTTTCAAAGAACTATAGATTTTACTTGTAGACAAAATAATTGAAATTAATTCATCTATGTACTCGCTTTTTGAAAATTTCGTTATTTCAGATAAACTGACTTCTTTACTTTACGAGGTATATACTAATAAAAAACTACAATTAGAATTTTTCTAATTACTAAATTTTTATATAATCTGTTTAAATTGAACAACAAATTTTTCTTGTGATATATAGAATTAGTGCAATATTTCATGTAGCTAGAAAGGTTAATCGTCACAATCTTCAGATATGGGACACCAAAAATCCACATACCATTGCAAAACATGAAAAAAATCGCCAAACGTTCATGTGGGTAACGGACCTTTTTATCAATTTCCCCCACAAGTTAATGCAATAACATCTTCACTCATCACGTTTGGTCCGAAAAAATTACATAGTTTGAATTGAAAAGCTTCCAAAAGTTTTTTTGCAAACAAGAATTGTATTACTGCATGCATTTTACATTTAGCGGGATGTTAAATGGCAGAGTTTATTTTTAATTGATTTAGTCTGCAACACAATGTTTTTCTTCCACTCCATACTGCTTATTGAACTACTGCGTCTAACGCCACAGAACGGGCGTCGTTATTCCCACACCTGCGCAAATAGAGATTTTTTGAATTGCTCTCGTATTAATTATGTGGCTGTGTTGTAGCCATGCTTTTGCTACATTATTGCTAATTAATAAATAAAACCAAAATACACTCAGCTACATCTTTCTAAGGATAATTACATCTAAGTACGAGGTACTCAAGTTAGAACACCTCCAATTTTTTCTCACAAACTAATCACACAAAAACTGTAAAACTTGTGTTGCTTCTCAACATAATCTTCCTGCAGCTGTACATATTTTTCACAACGTCGACGCCATGATTCCATGATCGATGCGAACGCTTGTTTAGGAGTCTTCTTTGGCCACTGGAAAATCGCTGATGAAATAGCGGCACGACTAGTGAATGTGCGACCACGGACAGTGTCTTTCGTCGTTGAAAACAGCCAAAAGTTTCTAAGAGCCAGGTCAGGTGAGTGGGGAGCATAAAAAATCACTTCAAAGTTGTCAGCATTCATTGCACCCACCTGAAGGACACTTCGAATTTTCAAGTCTTCATGCAGGATTGTGTGCACAGATCCCAAGAAAATTCCAACTTTGAAAGCCATGTGTTCTACACTCATTCGGTGATCCTCCAAAACAAGTTTCTCTACTCGCTTGATCATGTCGTCAGACCGGCTGGTGCGAGACCGAGATTGTCTCGGTTTGTTGTCACACGTCGTTCTGCCTTCTTTGAACTGTCGCACCCACAAACGCACCTTAGACACATTCATAACACCACGTGTCTCACTTAACTGGCGATAAATTTCAATCGGTGTCACACCACGCAAATCGAGAAAACGAATGGTTACACGCTGATCTTGTAACAAAAACGTCACCATTTTAAATATCAAAAACAGACCTCACTCTTGCCGTTGCCGCTGCCGCTAGAGTCCTATATGGCGTGCAGTCATGCCATCTCTGTCATGTATTCACAAAGAGAGAGCGCGTATTTTGAAATAAACCGCATGTTTCTATCTGTTCTTAATCCTGAGAAAAAAATTCGGATGTGTTATAACTGGAATCCACGGTTGATAATTGACAAGTAAAGTATTATTATATCTGTCACACTTCATTGTTTACTTCATATAACTCTTTTTTTAAGAATTTTAAGGAGCGTTAACTTTTTTTAAAGTTAAACTTAAACAACTAAAGTTAATTTAAGAGATATTTTATAGACAGTCAAAAGTTGCAGCACATGCTGTGTGGAATAAGTAAGACAACGATATATAATGTGTAGACTTAAAGCAGGGTTTGGAGAGTAAAAAGATATGGGCAAACAAAAAAAGAATTCATGCAGTGTGAAGTAAAGAAAATATTAAAGATGTGAAAAGGAAATGGAGCCACTATATCAAAAATGTCAAGTCAATTTAATATATCCGATCATCATGTATCTTTAATTTTAAAGCAGAAGGGAATAAAACGTTTCAAGATTGGTGACAGTCGAGTACGAGCAGTGTTATAGTGTAAATGTTACCTGGCCTCCCTAATATCAGTGCGATACGCTTGACTTTAAAGCTATCTGCAGCAAACATTGTAAGTAAATATTATTTTACTTATTTTCAACGAAATCAATACAATCTCCGTAAATGAATTAATGGATTATCAAGCGCCTAACAAGCGCAAAATGGAGAGTTTGACACCACTCGCTAATGTGGTTCAAAAACGATACGCAAGAACCACTCAAAACTTGTTAACCATTAATAAATTCTATCTACCAGCCAATTTGAAAAATAAATTATCTAGCAGCGAATCTTCCAGCAATATTGATTCAGACGTGGTCCATAAAACACAGTCACAAACAGAAGCTCATAATACACCAATCGTCAAAGTCCCGCCTATCTACTTACGAAACACCGTAAATCATAAAGCCTTAATAAAAGACTTACAAAATTAGCAACTGGAACATTCACTACAACGTATAACACAACTACATTACGCATTAATTTAACAAAAGATGAAGATTTTCGAAAACCAACCAAATATTTTACTGAAAATCTAATTCAGTATCAAACTTACCAAAATCCAAATGAGAAACCAATTTCCGTAGTAATTAAAAATGTTCCATTTTCTCTGTCAGATGAAGAAATTAAAACTGAACTAGCTAGTCAGGTACCAGTAATAAAGGTAACACGATTGTGCACCAGAGATAGAAAACTTCTACCCGTCTGTACGCTAAAACTAATCAATAACGAGCAAACAAAACGAATATACTTGCCGAAAGCAATTTTTCACTCCATAGTTACTGTTGAAGCTAGAAGGAAATCCAAGAATATACCACAGTGCTACAGATGTCAGCAGTATGGCCATACTAAAAATTACTGCAAATTAAAACCAGTTTGTGTTAAATGTGCTGGTGGCCATTTACATTCCGATTGTAAAAAGACACCAAATGAACCACCAAAATGCGCCAACTGTGGAGGCAATCACAGTGCAAATTATCGTGGCTGTGCTCACCATATTGCACTTCTAAACCAACGGGCACGAACCCAACCTAGAAACTCATACATAAATACCACACAGACATTTGCAGACAAACTCAAAAGCGGACTAACCCAGAGCAACAATGCTACCACCTCATCCACTACTTCAGCACTACCCAACAAACTCATTGAGATTCTCCTTGACCTTATTCCGCCTTACCTTGGCCAAATTAAAACATTCATTATTAACACTCTGCTACCAATGCTTATCAATGGACCATAACCAAAGAAAAACAATACAAAATTTAACTATCCTTAACTGATATTCGTGATCAACGTTATATTTTACATAAGATAAAACTTTAATATAAAATCATTTATATTTGCCACCTCTGCTATAAACAAACCTTCAAATTGAAGGTAAAAAATAAAAATTCAATAGCCCATATCTCGAACAGGGCTCGTGGATGGCACGTCATATTTTCACAATCTACTAAACATGCTATTAGATAATAAATATAAAAAATTGACGCGATTTTATGAACCACACCTCCTTAATGTTACGCGTAAGTTACTTCATGTTCTGGTCTATGCTTATACTTGTTAGTCACGTCATAAATTGTATTTTTGCCTGTTACATTGCGTATGTAATTTTCTTTTCCGATCATTGCATTAAAATCTCATGTCATTATTAGTATATCATCCCTTGGTAGATGTTCGCATGTCGCTTCTAGTTTTTCGTAAAATTCAATTTTATACTCTTCAACTGCGTCCTTAGTTGGTGCTTATATATTTACTATTGTTAGATTAGCTTATTTATTTTTCAAGGTTATGTAGGTTATTCTTCTATTTATCACTTCAAATTTTAGAACTTTTTCTTTGAGTTTTCTACTGACTATGAACCCAGTTTTATCCCTGCTTTGTTTATGTTCCCCTTGATATAGTATTATGTATTTCCCTTTCCAATGTTGCCTTTCCCTTGCCATCTTACCCCCTGTAGGGGTAGTATTTCTAATTTCAATTTATTCATCTTGTTTGTAATTTTTTTCATTTTTTCTGTTTTAGTAACATTTTTATGTTGCAATTAACAATACTTATCATCGCTTTTTCTTTGTCTTTTTTACCTCTTACTTTTTGTATTTCTATTCAAATTTATTTTTTATCGTAGCTACATCCTTACCATATGTCCCTTTTCAATTCTTTGCTAGTTTTTTTGGCCTGTTTTTGTTATTTTTCTAACCTGCCGTTCGGGTCCGGCTATGGGACTATAAAAAGTTAAGCGAGTGCAAGCTGTGAAAACAGATAATTCACAAAAATCAGTATGCGTAATGCATAATAATCAAAAAGCATCAAATAGGCACATAATAGAAGAATAAGGAAACTCAATCTACCAATAAAAACTAGGTAGTCCTAGGATTAAGGCGTAAAAGACAATATAACTTCAACAGCTGACCTCCGACGGAACGACCAGGGAAAGCCGCCGCATGTGAAATACTAGCAACGGTCCGCGTCGGGATATAAAAGTAATGAAAACAATACAATAAACAGAAAAGACACAAAAAGCATGGACAAAATAAAAAATATGCTCTCGGAAATAGTCATTAAACTAACAGCAGTCGAAAAAAAATTAGACACAAATTCGAAGGCCATAAAAGAACTAAAACAAAAAACCAAACCCTAAAACAATTACCCAAAGAGCAAAGCAAAAGAATAGAAATGGTGAGAAAAAATATAGAAAATAATAATTTAGTCAACCAAAAAAGAGAAAGGACAAGCAAAGGTGCAAAAAAGATCCAAGACATTCTGAGGAAAATAGAAACAAAAAAAAAACTTAGAAAGTGATGTTTTAAAAATCAGGAGACTTGGTACTTTAAGAGGGCAAGACCACTCGAAAAAAGTACAGATGGATAGAGAACGTCTAATACCTCAACTGAAAAAGCAAGACAGGATGGCCACAAAGCGACTCTTACAAGTCAAAACAAAACTGGTTACGGGCGGAGTTGAATACAAAGTGGACTATTTTAAAACAGAAGGCACAGAACAGCAAAATTACAACTTTGGAATTAGAATACTTACTATAAAGCAGTACATATTAAAAACGATTAAATCACGTGTAGTAATAAAGAAAAAAATCAACAAACAATCTATCGATAAAGCACTCGGCAATAAAAATTTGATACTTTCCTTACTTGCCCATATGCATCGCATAATAAAAATAAAAGTATTGTACGACGCATTAAAGATATAACTAAAGAACATTTTAAAATTGTACATACAACTTATTTGGCCGGCCACGAAAACTTAATGAATTGAAAATTCAACTGTACATTGATGCCGAACATTTTATCTAAAGGTAAACTGCAACAATGTAGTAGAAAATATTTGCTCTCAACTCATGGTTGGAAATTTTTCTTAAATTTTATTTTTATTTAGGAACATGTATAGAAAATGAAGAGAAAATTAAATGTAGATTATCGATTGAACCTAGGAGAAAAATACAAAATATGCAATCGGCAAAAAACGGTATTAATAAAGTTAGAAAACAAGGATGAAGAAGAAATTATGACCAATAAGGCAAAATTTGGCCATTTTAAGGAAAACAAGATATGCACTAATAATGATCTGACCAACACAAGAAAAAAATATTCAAAGGTAAATAAGAAAGAAAGCTCAAGAAAGATAAAATATTGAGAAATTTTGTAATACATATAATAGAATGGAAATGAAATAAATAGGTGAATGAAAAATGGGCCATAACTAAGTAGAGGAAAATAATTCGAATATGATTAACTTAGGTATATGGAATTACGAAAAAAATATCAATAAGAAATCTAATAGAAATTATGGAAAGCAATGATAATGGAAAAAGAACTATTGCAATTTATGCTATGGAAAACAGTATGAGAATAATGGATACTTTTTTCAATTACAAAGACATGCATAAGACGTCACCTAATGCTAAAACAGGGAATCAAATAGACTATATAAAAAAAAATAAACAACCAAAAGCAGTATGTTACGTTAGAGTCTATAGACAAGCGAATAGGAGTGCAGACCCTTAGAAGAGATAAGGAGATAGTATTGAGATGGGAGAGATTTCATATAAATAAATTTCAACATGAAGAAAATAAGATGAATTTCAGAAAGGAATAAATAGCAAAGCAGAGTTAAACCTTTCTCCGAAAAAATGAAAACAATTGGTGGAAGATGGAAAAAACTGGAAGAATAGACACAACAGAAGAATCTGAATGGACTAGAGAAAGACCAAAAAAGAAAGAGGACGTTATAAAAAAACTCAAATAATTGAAGCAATAATAAACATGAAGAGCAGTAAAAGCTTTTGGGAAATATGCAATTTTCGCAAAACGAACAAATCTACTAAGGAGAATAAGCTAATTACTAAAAATAATATGACAGAAAATATTGCACTATAGCAATATTATGTCCCATATATAAAGAAGGAAAGAAAATAGAGTTTCATAACTATCAAGGTATTGCTCTACAAGAAGTAACCCAGAAGACATTTTGCAATAATAATACTAAAAAACATACTGCAAGAAGGCTTTAAAAGAGGACAATCGACTATGGACCAAATATTTATAATAAAACAAACCTTATACAAGGCCCATGAACAAAATTTAAATTTTTACATTCCATTTATCGGTTTCAAGAGAGCTCGATTCCCTAATAAAAAGTAAATTGTACAAAACCCTAAAGAAATCAGAAGTTCTTGAGAAATTAATTAACCCAATCAAAATGACCTTGTAAAAGACAACCTGCAAAGTGATAATGGAAGGGAGGTCCAGAAACAATAGCAAGCAATATCATGTGGTCTAGGGTCAGTTGCAATGGAAGCAGTTTCCGGGAGAGTAACATGCCTTTTGTGTGCGCAGTTATTACAAAACCAACAGTTACGTAACTGTACGTAGGAGTTTACTGGAAAAAACTATAATAATAAAATAATAACATATTACCATATATACTAAATTTGGAAACATGCCAATGGTAATTATAATATTGGTTCAATCTACATTAACTGATGAAAATATGCTCCACTTGCAAGGGTAATCATTCTGCTAACAAAAAAAGAGCTCAGTGTACGAATACAAAGTGGCAATAAATCAATAAAAAAAGCAAAAACTATTACGTGCCGAAGAATCACCAAACACTTCGAAAGAAAAGCGAACATCGCACCTAAAGTCAAATACAATATTGTAGCAGCTAATAGCAACGGAAAAAATTTTAATGTTAAGACACATTCAAATACATATTTGTATTCCGTGCTTGTATTTCAAGGTAAGCGGACCTGTGCACCCGGAACAACTGTTAAGTCTAAGGTGCATCTATGTGCATCTGAGGGCAAGCGACAAAAGAAGTTGTGAACAGCTGTGCGCTTATATTATCAAAACATATTTGCTTGGTCTTTAAAGACAACTTTAACATTCCACACATATCTCAAAAAAAGCAGTAGTAAAACTGTATGTTAAAATTTATTTAATATGGCTTATGCGCCTACTCATCCAAATACAAACTCTTATCAAGAACGAAATCACCCATGACAATCCCGCAAACTATAAAAAAGTACTAAACTTAATACAAAACATCAATGGCAAAAACAAAAGAACGAAGCAGGGACACCCAAGAATACGAATCTACAAAGAAGTAAAAATACTGGCTGGGAGATACAATAGCAGTGATGAACAGATATAGTGTGCTAGCGAAAGAAGAAAATATAGAACGATAAACTTCAAAAGACACTGATCAGGAGTATCAAACCACAAACGTGTAAATATAATTTCCAAAAATGAATATTCATTAAAAACATTATACAATAATCAAATTAAAGTAAAAACTCTAAAATATACAATCTACACCACAATTACAAAATCATTAATAGAAAAGATAGTAGAATTTCATACGTGCAAACCTGAAGCTTAAGGGGTTAGGTGGGTTTCAGAGGTTCAAAAAAAGGGTATTTTCACTATTTTTTTAAATATACACAATCATATATTTTAGTTAAACAATTCAGCATATCAAAGATACATATTTAAACAGTATTTTGTGAAATTTTTATTTAAAAATTCCGAAAACTCAGCCGTTGGTACCTCATCTCCCTTGACGCCTCAAAAAAAAATGCACTTGCCGTGGACAGCATAAGTCACTATTGGTTCATCTAAAATCAAAATCCAAGAATATTTCGTTAGTACATGGATAAATCTCGTTATTGGACGAAGGAAAAGAAATTAAAATTTGAATTTTTGACAGACTTTCCACAAAAAAACGCATTTTTGGTCAAATTTTCGCCATGTATTGGCTCGCAAAAATTAGTTGTAATAAAAAAAATCCTTCGTTCAATGACTAGATAATGTTATTTCAAAGATGTGTGCAAAATTTGAACAAAATCGCTTCATAACTTTCCGAGAAATCGTGTCCACCGACTTAAAAAATTGAGTTTTGAGATAAACCCGTTTAATGTTTTAAATTGAAATGACATGCAAAAAAAATTTTTTTAACTTATATAGAATCATCGATTCCGGCACCACAAAGCAAAGTACCTGCTGCTGCGGCAATATCCAGGGCATCCTTTTGCTCTTGCCTGTGACGAATTCTTGCTTCACGAGTCGCAGCGTCAGCTTTCTTTTCGGCAATGAGTATGCGGTTCTCATCTTCTTTTCGGGCATACCCGTGGCTGTTTCGGCCAAGTTTCAAGTCCATGCCATGCATAAAAAGCAACAAAGCTGAGACTCCTTCGTTGTAAGTGTCAGCAGCGACAAATGCAGCAATCTCTACTATTTTTGAACCAGCAGGAAGTATTTTTGGAGTAATTTTCTAAATTAACTGGTTCACACTCTACAAGAATTTTGAAACCAAGGCCAAATTTCACACACTGTTTAAAATCCACTTTACAATTACATATTTTGTCCTCTCCATTCTCATTTATTACATTAGAACACTTCACAAAAGTAGATAGTGTTGAAGAAAAAAATCGATGATTGCATACTGCAGAATACCGTCCTCTGGCACGTGTTTTTCATCTTGGCTTTTGAGTTTTTTCGCCGACGTGCTGGTGAAAGATTCGTCGTCTATCTCAGCAGTTTTCGGATTAAATGATCGTTTTCTTTTCTTTGGTCTTCTTCGACCACTAGTTGTTCGATCAGATCTTGTAACTTTACTCATATTTTATAAATAAAAATTTATAAACACTTATAGTAAAAATTCACGAACACTTATAACCTCAAATCAACCTATTGGCTCAAGAAGCAACAATCAACTAAAATATTAAAAACTTATTAGAGTTGCCCTTGAATTGTAAAAGAAATGGGGAAAGGCCGACCAACAATAGCTATCCAGCTGCTTGCGTATACCTGCGAAGCGCTGCACAGACGTGGCCTGATGGGCGGAAATTCCGAAGGGTCTATCTCTTAGAATTTTACTCGGATCGATTTGAGATTTTAGGAGAATATTTTAAACATATTGATTGTACTATTTAATAAAATGAAAAAAATCGATTTTTTGAAATTTTCAAACCCACCTAACCCCTTAAAGAAGATTCAAAGTTATACTAAAGACTTTCATCCAACAACTGAATTAAACAATATCTAGCAAAATTTTCTAGAAAAAGGACACGAAGTAACTAACCTTTAGAATATTAAACAACAAGCAACAATATCATTACCATTATGCTTTGTAGATATAAGACCAAAAGATAATAATAAATACGTATGCAAGATAGATTTACTCTTGAACACAAAAGTAAAGTTTGAAGCTTCCCATGCTAATTGCGAAATTTCCCAGCACTGCCAAAGATTCGCCAATATAATTTTTTTACAGAAACGCAAAATATGTCAAATGCACGGCATAACACCTAAAAGAATGATGCCCAAGGAAAACAAACGTTCAGCCAAGTACAGATGCTGCTGCATGGCACATAAACAATTGAAAAACTTTATCTAAACTAACCGGGATTTGCTGAAGTAACAGAACAAAATTTTAACACGGCTACTAAATCCAAACTTTCCTAATGCCGTTACATAATATTCCAACGATCTCCCTGAACTCTACTAAGTGATAAATAATCTGAAAAACCAAATGCGTGCCCTTATAAATCACATATCGTCAATAAAACTAAATAATGGCTCACTTATTAAATATCCCAGAATGGAATGCCAACAGTTGCAGCTATTTATACAATATTTCAATATAAATACACAACTTTAATCTGGGAACCCACTCTACCAGTAAAAGCTAGATAAAATTACCTAAATATAACATGTATACTATAAATTACCCTGACGATACGGTTCGCGGAGGCACTGTAATAATAATTAGGCAAACAATTAAACATAACGAGCGAGCTAAATATAAACTCAACAATATACAAGCCGTCAATGTTACTATTAAGGACAATTTACATATATTGCTCGGGTCATGTTTAAAACAGCTTACCTGTACCAGCGAGCATCTTAACCTAGGCACGGAAAACCAAAAATCTATCGCTTTTTGCCGCAAAATGAATTGGAATTTCTTTAGAGAAAAACTAGACGAGTTTGTGACAATAGAAATGGCATTAAAAACCAAACAAAATATAAAAGATGGCATCGAAAATGTAACGAAAGCCATCAAATTAGCGGCAACACAGCAAGCAACGCCAGGTAGAGATAACACACATATTTCAGTCATATGAATCATTAGATTAAAAGAAAAGCTAGAAAAAGATAACAAAAAGTCCAAGGTATAGGTTGTGTACAAATTTTCGTAATTTTGACTTTTGGTTATGATTTTGGCTAGCGTTTTTTATGATTTTCAACTCGTTTGAAAGACTGTTTTCTTGTGCACACTTTGATATATAACTTATCCATCTTTGTTTCAGAAATGGAGGTTGGAAGATGCAGGCTGGCACGTTTTTGAGCGTCCACTGTACAGTCCGGACCCATCTAACACTCCAAAACAAGAACGTACTACGCAATTATATAAAAAGATACGACGATAACGAAAACTGAGACTTGCACAAATTGTGTCCTATGCCAGCTGACCTAAAAAAAATATAACAAAATGACTCCCCAAATGAAGAACTTAATAATTGAAATACTCGTCAAAAGTCAGTTTAATAATTAATACACCTCGTCAAAGCCACAATTAAACTACAACATTTTATAATAAATAACAACGCTAATTATAACCCTAAAACCTTAAAAAACATGAAAACTTTAGCAATTACGGATCAATCAGTTTAATTAAAACTTTATGTAAAATATTAGGAAAATAATCTTGCAAATTGTTAAACTTCGAAAAAATAAAAGTTATGGATACACCTTATCAATTCGAATTTAAACAAATAAAAATAATTAAAGATATGACCTCTAATTATAGTAAACAAAAAATTGCAACTATAGTACTGCTTGACATACAAAAGGCTTTAAACATTTACAATCATTTAAAAAGTTATGACAATAAAATATCGAAAATTAAAAATATATGCATTATACGCAGTATACATTCATTATATAGTATTGCTTGCAAATATAAGGCTCGATCAGAAAGTTTTCGTTTGAGGGCGTTGCTCCAGCGTATATGCAAAGTAGCACAACTCCGATGCGGGTATATAACCACCGACATCAAAGCAAGGGATTAGTGTGACATTTGTGTCTTTCCGACATACGTGCGTTAAATGCGGAAACGTGAACTATGGCGACGTTATTACCAAATGCGTCCAAACAGGACCAACGTGCTGTTATTCTTTTCTTGGCTGCCGAAGGACAAACACCGGTAGACATCTATCAGAGAATGAAGAATGTGTATGAGGCGCATTGTTGCAGGCGACGAAAGTTGGTGCTACTACTGGGAACTGGAGTCGAAAGCGTCGACGATGCAGTAGTGCCCTTCATCGTCCCCTCGTTACACGAAGTTCAAGAGCCAGCCATCTACTGGAAAGGTGATGCTCACCCTGTTCTTCGATTACCGGGACTCGCTGCTTATTTATTTCAAGGATCCCGGTATCTTCATCACTGGAGTACAGTACTGCGAAACGCTAGAAAAATTACGGCGTGCAATTAAGGCAAAACGTCCGGGAAAACTGCGACAAGGGGTACTACTGTTTCATGATAACGCACGTCCCCATACCGCAAATGTCGTAACGCAGAAGGTACGACAACTCAAGTGGGAGACACTCGAGCATCCACCTTACAGTGCAATTATCACGCTTTTGGACCCTTAAAAAGGGCCTTGAAGGGTTGACGATTCCTGTCGGATGTGGATGTGCAGCAGGCAGTTACGGATTTCTTCACGCAGCAGGACAAGGTGTTTTACAAAACAGGTATCTTCAACCTGGTGCATCGGTAAGATGATTGCCTCAATGTTCACGGCGAATAAGTCTGATTGGCATATCGACTCTAGACTGTACGGGCTTCGAACGGAAACTTTTTTATCCCTCTTTATACTGTGAGCGAATGATAGATCTATGTACAAAATATGACTAAGAAGTTCAGTAAAATGTCCGATATCTCAATAATCACGCGGAATAGGTAATCGGGTATACACATGACTCTTCCATTTTAGTTAATGTGTAAAACAGAGTTACAGCGATAATAAAAAAACGAGAAAATATTAAGATCTATCTACAGACAGAATAAATATAAACAGAAAACATAAACATCAAACGGGAGATACTTTAAGGTGACTAGTTGAGTGCTCTATGGTTTTGTCTATGGTTAAACTCTTGTTTAAATAATAAAACAAATAAATTTCAAATTAACCACACAAAACATCTGCTATAATGTCAGAATATATAAACTAACAAAAACACAGATAAAAACTTATTTAAAATAACATAAGTAACAGCAGATATTAAAATGGAGTTCGAGTTAAACAAATATAAAAAGTTAACTATAAAAAAATAGAAATATAAAATAACCACAGAAACACTTAACAATAAAACACTAGACAACATTCAAAAAATCTACAAATGGTTAAAATTTTAATAAAACACACAAATAGAACATGCAACAGTGAAAAAACATCTTGTACGACAATATAAAAATCATCTAACACTTATTATTTAAAAACAAAGCGAAATTAACAAATCTCTACTTAGATTCTTATTCGGTTCACAAGAACAGAGTTAAAACACAGAAAACATTAACTAATATAAAGAAAGACTAACGATAGACATTAAGACATTAGGAGTTGAAGATGGCTCATAAATTTCGGTTCTGGACGACCTAGCGTTTATTAATGTGAGTTTTTTTGGCCCAGCCCCAAAATAAAGCCGCGTACATCATGATAGGGCTTATATATAATCAATTTATTTCGATTTGATAGGGGTAGATAAGGGAGCCGAACGCTGATCTTGCGGACTTGACTTTGCTACCGCCGTATCTGCTTGCGACCTCTAAATCAACTTGCTCTCCAGAATCATCCCAAGATAGTTCGCCTCTTCTCTCCAGGGTATTTCCCTTCCAAAAGTCTTAAAATTTGCCAGATGTCTTGCTAGTGAAGCGACTTCTTGGTGGGGAACAGGGCCGCCAAGCTTTTTTCCGGATTTATTCCCATTTTCCACCTATTTCGCCAGTCTTTCAGTTGATTTACCTCCGCCTGGAGCTTCTGGGTGACAAAGAGAATCGTTAGCAAGGTGGACAGCACCGTCGTATGGTCTGCGTACTGGTCCAGTGTAGCAAAGGGCATCGTTGGCATGTCCTATGCGTATATGTTAAAATGGCTTTATGCCACCGATCTTAACCCTAAACCTTCTTCCGAAAAGAAGATCAAATCAGCTAAACCATCGGTAGCGGGCCATTGTGCCACACCTTGTTGAAGGCCTTGGCTACATTAAAGAAGATTACACCGGTGTCTTGCTTCTTGGTGTAACCTTAAGTAATGCGCCCCACCACCCGAAGAAGCTGGAGGGTGATGAACTAGCCGGAGCAAAATCCAAATTCACTCTCTGGAATTAGTTGGTGATCTACGACAGCTGTTCTCAGGTGCTTGTGAATCACTTGTTCCGCAGGCCTCCCCGAAACTGGCAGTAGGCTAATGGGCTGATAAACCTGGAGAAAAGTCCTAGAATTCCCAAGTTTGGGGAGACGATGTCGCCTACCACCTTCCAAGAACTCGAGAAGCGGTAAAAGCGGAGGACAACGTTGGCAATGGTAAGTGTGCAGACGATCTTTTTTTGAGAAGAGCCCGCATTTTAGGATATCATCTGGGCGGCAGTTTTGAGAATCTTATGGGTTGGGATGAGCTGGATAACTTCTTTGTAGGTGCCTGCTGCCGCAAATACTGGTGCTCGGAGCGCTTAAAACATGGGTAGATATCGCAAAATTGCGAATTACTGCGAAGAAAATAGAGACGGTATTCTTTGGTATGCGACCTGAACAGGAGAGACCGACTTTCTTGCTCAACGGAGAGCGCGACTACTGCAAGGACCACATCCTAACCTTGGAATAAAAATCGACTATCGTTTGAATTGGAAAAGTCGCATAACGCGCGGTTTGTAACGAGGGAAAACAAATTTCCCACCAAATCGGGGCGGCGGCGCGATTAACGTGGGGTTTTCGCAGTAAAGCGGTAGCGCGAGTATTTCAGGGGGCAGTACAGCCAGCTATGCTGTACGCGGCTGAAATATGGGCGGAAGGGTGCAAGGTCAGAGAAGCTAGGGACTTGCTAAGCGTACAGAGGGTATTCGCGATTAAGGCGGCAAGTGCTTATCGCATTGTAGCCACCGAAACCGCTTTAGTATTGAGCCAGTTACCGCCTTTGCATTTCATTTTGCAGGAGGCTGACGACCGGGCCGGAGCAGTAACTTCGAGAGGAGCTGGAGCTGTGGCAGGGCGTCATCGAGCGGAGGCAGTTCATGGAGGAGACGGGGCACCCGGCCAAGCGAAACTGTGCTGCTACGCGGGCTACACGGACAAACGACGGGAGAGGAGGAGCCGCGTTCATGGTCATGCAAGGAGCACAAGAATTTCACTGTGGACAAACAAAACTCGCAGACTGAAGCACCATCTTCCAGTGCGAGCTATTAGCCATCCAAGAGTGCCTAACGTATATCCAGAGGCACAGAGCAGCAATTCCTAGATGCGCTGTGATATCAGACAGCAAGTCAGCGCTACTTGCTCTCTGGAGTATGAGAGCGCCGACAGATTTGCAAGTTGAGATTTGAGCCTTGCAACGACGCTGTCGGCCGAGATAGACGTCCGGTTTTATTGGACCAAGGCGCACGCCGGCACTCCAGGCAACGAGCGTGCGGGTGAGTTGGCCAAAGAGGCAGCGGCAAAAGATGGGCCGCCTATATTCAAGACGGTACCAATGGGGCTCGTAAAAAATCAATTACGAGCTAGGACAAGATCAAGATGGGAGCAGAGATGGCAAGCAGCGGAGACACGCGCGGATATTCATCCCCACGGTCGACACGGCGCGACCGGCACTCCGTCCAGCTTATCACTGGACATGGTAATTTCCGGTCCTTACCTGATACGTATCCGGAAGTTGACAGAGGATCAAAGTAGAAGCGCGTGTGGGGAGGTCAACGACACCATGCATGTCCTGCTGACCTGCAATGCGGAGGAAGAGACCGGGGCCAGGACAGAGAGGACCCTGATTACGAGCGGCTGGAGATGGCGGGTGGAGATTGAGAGACTTTCGGGAGTGCGCAAATGGTGGACGGTTCTTGCAGTTTTCGCGGAACGGTACGCGAGATTACGTGTTGACGCGAATCTGTGATGGGCGCGCGAGGGTTGGGAAAACAAGAGCTGTGTGAGATGCGAATTCTGGGGAAATGTTAACAGACACTAAGTGCGGCGTAGGTTAAAGTAGTTTATTCTTTCCATAGTAATGTAAAAGCTAGAAGAACTCGAAGCCATCGGCGGTTTCAAGTCGCCTGCCCTAACTCGCGTTTTCGTGGTTTTCCCGGGTCCTGCACGAAGGCGAATGCCGGGGCAGGTAAATTTGCGGCCACGATAGTTTTAAGAATTTGGATAATCATAAATGACAGGTTTTGCGCAAAATTGTTCATGCCGTTGCGGTAGTGCCGTAAGGCGGAGCACCAGTGAAATTATAAAATAATTTCCTGTAATGATTTATGTATTTATTTAACTCAATAAATTGTTTTCCGCAAATACTCATCTGCTCCGTCTTATATTCAAACGCGTGGTTCTATAACGGATCAGAAAATACTAAAATTTGGTACGGACGGTGATCGATCATTCTGGAAAATTCCTGAATAATTTCTTTGCGAATGTTACTTCTGTTGCTATATAAATGTTTTTAAAAATACATTATGCATCAATAACCAGCGAATGTACAATTTTAAGGTTTAATAGTTATAACCTACACAAAGTTTCTTTGATTATTTACCCAACTCAAAATTTTGCGCCCCCAAATCCTGACGGCCTAGACTACAACTTACTCAGCCTATGGGTTAATCAAATGTTATACCCCACTGTAGCTTCGGTTGCAACTTTCTAATCCAATTAACATTAAGTCTTTATTTAAAAAAGTACGTTATAACACTTTATAACATGTTACTATACAAACAAAAGAAAATATAAAACGTTTAATATAAAACTTATTAGGAAACTAATACCATAAATTAAAATTTTAATACGATTAATGTAATAACTAAGTCAACGTCTAAGCATTTTTAATATTTTATTTTTTATTACGCTTCACTGGGAGGTGATTTCAACCTAAAAGCCATTGAATGTTCGTAAGAGGGTGCAAAATGGAATTGCTCCGTAAACTATT
Source organism: Sinelater perroti (assembly GCA_036346155.1). Classification (NCBI taxonomy): domain Eukaryota; kingdom Metazoa; phylum Arthropoda; class Insecta; order Coleoptera; family Elateridae; genus Sinelater; species Sinelater perroti. Next base: position 3,947,530 of record JARFIY010000329.1, on the reverse strand, counting down.
TTTCGCTCCAAGTTGCTGGACTGGGAAACCAATAGCAAAGGCACTGTTATTGAGTGATATAGAGCAGGAGGCCAAAAAACTCCTTTTACGCTCAGCTGACTTTTTGCTACGTCCACTTCGACAGCTTTGCTTCAATGCCACATACACCGCTTCTTATATTCCCGGACTTAGATATAAGTTACAAATAGAGGTGGAGGCGTGAGTGTTATTGATGCTTACCTGTTCCGCTGAATGCGAGCCCTTTTCTCCCGATTAAAAGTTCTATTTGTTCCGCGAGCGTTACAAACGCAAATAAGCACATTAGCTGCGCAATCCAGAACCGTTCGTATTTGTTCAGAAACGCTATCGGTATTAACAATTTGGGGCGAGACTAGATCCGATCAGGCGCGCACGCGAACGGCTCATTTGTAATAAAAGGCAGCAATCGCGTTATGAACGATAGATTTGAAATAAATGGAAATTAAAAATGCGCCTGTAAATCACACGAGCTCTGAAGCGGCCGGCAGAGCGAGGGCTTTTAATTAATTTGCGTGCGCCCCTTAACCCTTTAATTTATTGGGCCGCGTCGCGGCGATTCGCAGATCTAATGTCCTCGCATATCTGTGCCGCACATGCAAATTTAATTTCCAATTTCGAGGTTTACATTTGACAGTAAAAAAGCGCATTTGTAATTCGCTCGGAGGGGTTCTGGAATCGAGCAAATGTTTTATTGCATGCTATAAGGTGTACCCGAAGAATTAATTTCATATAGTATACTCAAAAACACATGATAAAAAAGTTAGATAATTAAAACTATACTTAATTTGTGATTAAAATATAAATTATAATAATAATGGTACGGCTCTAACGCCCCGCGTGGGAGCACGGCATGCAAACTGAGATGTTAAGACTCTCATATGTCTGACTTTACTGCCCGGTCGTCGCGCACCATCTCTGATGTGGGACGATGGTGCGAGCACAACCGCCATTATTACCCCTTGTTCGAGTGAACGCAGGTACTCAGTTATTTTCAGTAGCCTGCCAGGCATCAAAGAGCTCCGGGAATGGAACTCACATCGCAGTCCGCGCCTCAACCGCTTAGACCACTCTAACATAAATTTTTATTGACATAATAGCATATTTACAATCTACTTCCACAGGTAAAGGAGTATTAAGTAAATGCGATAAATGTAATACAAACTGTATAAGGGAAGCATTCACTAATGCTATTCCTTTGGATGATTAACATAAAATATGACGTATAAAATTACTAAATTATAAAATTAACATATAAATATTATTATTGTTTAATTAAGAATCCTTCTCCCAATTGGTGTAGGGTGTACATATAAATATGATATATCATTTATCGGAGTACGTTACCGGAAAATTGCTTTAATCGAAAGTTAAATTATAATGGGCATCTAGAGAAAAAATCACACGACTTTCCTTATCCTATTATTATACATTATACCGGGTCCATCGTCTCGGCCCTGCGCTGCTCTCATCCCGGAACTTGTTATTTTAAAAAAGATCGAGGCGTGAGTCCAACACTCGAAAGCTGATTAAAATAAACAGTACAAGACAATAATTGACTCGTACTTAAATTTTTGCTACGTCACTGAAGGTAACCGTGCGAGCTCGGCCGCACTGCCTTCCCCATTATCCCCTGCGTGCTCCCTCCTAGTGGCCAAGCGCTCCCTCCGTCCTCCCACAGTCGGCCGGGAAGCGCTCCGAGCGCGCTGTGATTGGTCCGTTTAATTAATTTTTAATCGGCTATAACTTATTTATTTGACCTCGAATCAAAAAATTTTATTGAAATTTTTTGTTCGTCTCGGTCTTATCTATCCGATAATATAAATTTCCCGAAACATTTTATGAACACCCGGTATAGTTTCGCACTGCGCCCCTTACCTACAAGTAACTTGCATACCAAATTTCAAGTCTCTATCTCTTACGGTTCTTGAGATATCCTGCTTACTGACAGACCGACAGACAGACAGACACACACATACACACAAACCAATGGCCCAAACCAACTTTTTTGGTGTCCTGAGGCTATAATTCGTCCAGAAATGTGAAAAACTGGGTAGGTCAAATTTCCACCGATTACATTACTTTCCTTATAGTATAAGGAAAGTAAAAATTGGGAGCCAGCTTGGTCCTGTCATTGAGGCACGATAATCGGACATAGTGGAGAAACATATGAGAGTCTTAAGTTTTCAATTTGCAGATCGTGCTCTCACGTGGGGCGTTAGAGCCTTATTATAAAAAAAATGTTTTATCCTTTTGAACCAAATAACTTACCGTGCAGGTGTAAGCTATATAATACATTAAACATAATATTAGAAATACCTCAAAATCATGGTCAAGAAAGCTTCAGGAACATCTTACAAAATTAAACCAAAGAACAAGTCATTGTAAATATATTATTATTTTCACACAATCTACGTTCATTATATTAAATATATGAATAGCTGGAAAAATCATCATGTGACTTGGCACTCCTCGTGAGGGTAGTGCCGATTCCTTTAAAGCTGTCTATATTCATTTTGCTGGAAAGGATCAGCCCCTATCTTTGTCTATCCTACTTCTTTGCATAATTTGTGTCATTGCTTCCTGTCTCTTAATATTATCTCTCTGTTAGCTATTCCTGACATGCTTAAATCGTTATTCACCTCCGTAATCCATTTAGATTTTGGTCCTTCCTTTCTTTTTCTTGGCTTTAGTTTCCAGGTCCTTATTATGTGTATTATTTCTTCTGGATCTGCCCGCTATACGTGCCCTAACCATTTAACTTTTTGCTGCTTAATTTTCTTGGCCATGTCTTCCCTATTTTTGCGAAAGTTTGGAAGTGTTATTTTTTCAACTTATGGTTCTGTGCCTTTTTGTAAAATCTGTAAGAAACCAATAAATTTTGAGAAAAAGAATTTTGTTACTCAACACACTAGAGTACTCTTACATAAAAGAGCAATCGAAAAGAAAGCGACCGCCCCAAAAACTCCGTTACTGAAAACTTTTGTGTCAACATCCAATCGACAATAAGAGTTTTCATTTGACTTATCTAAAGCGTTTGTGAGTGCGGGAATTTCGTCATGAAAATTACAAAATCCGTCATTGAGGTCATTTTTTGAAAAGCATGTCAAACAAAATTTACCAAATGAATCAACGCTCAGAAAAAATTATCTCGACAGAGCTTACGAATCCACAATGGATGAAATTGGAAGAAACATGAAACACAAGAAGATTTAGAAGGTAAGTTGGAAATTGCAAACTTTAGCTTTTCTGTAACAATACAACTAGATTTTGCAGGCACATCGCCAATGTAATTGTTGGATCATTGGAGCCAAATCTAGCATCCTAAATTTATTTGTTAAATATCAAATCTTTTGAATGGGCAAATAGCACAATTATTCACACCTTCCCTATCACTAATTTGGCTAAAGAAAATTGTTCATGACAACGTCCTTATGTTCGTAAGCGATGCTGTCCTATGGAAAAAGCAGAAAATGATCTGAAAGTGTTATTTCCACGTATGTTGCATTTGACATGCCTTGTCCATGGAATACATTATGTAGCAAAAGAAATATGTGAACAATTTTCCGACGTGGATATGTTCATATCTTCAGTAAAAAAGATTTTCAAAAACACCATCTAGGATAAAACTTTTTGAAGAAATGGCACCCGACTTAACTCTACCATTTCAACCAATATTAACTAGATGGGGTACGTGAATTTCAGCTGCATGTTACTACGCTACCAATTTTACAAATATTAAGGAAACAGTTAAAAGTTTAGACGAAGATTCGGCAACATCAATCAAAACAGCCAAGAAACTTTTCGAGAAAAAAGTTTGCAAAACAATTTGGCCTTTATTTCAACTAATTATGGTGTGATTCCTAGTGCAATAGTAAGATTAGAATACAGGGACTTAACTTTAGTTGATTCGATCAATATTATAAATAATACCATACGAGATATATGTAGTGTCTCAAGCAATAAGAGACGCACTATTAAGGAAAAATATAAACTGCATTTACTATAAATCAAGATTTTAAAGTTGTAAAATATCTAGTTTGTATTCTTTCTGGAAACGCAAGTGTAAAAAACGTAAATTACCGTGTTCCAGAAATCACATGTTTCACATTTGCTCCAGTAACATCAGGAGATGTAGAGAGATCTTTTTCTCAACTAAAATATTTATTGTTCCATAGGAAACAATCCTTAACGATAAAGAATTTAAGAAAATATTATTAGCTGTAATCCTTGTAAATAATTTTTTTCTATTGTACCATGTGATTAAAAATGCAATCTACATGATAAATTGTATAATAAAATCACTAAAATAGTAATGCCTATTCAGTTTCTTAAAATGCCTGTTTCATCTTTTTAAATGTTTATTTTAGAATTTTTTAATGCCTATTTACACAGTCGGTACGGTGCAAGAGGCTGCGGAGTATCTTAATCGAAATACCGTCTAGCTTATTACCAGACATCAGCGTGTGAGGAAATCGACGACGCCATGTATGCCCTGCTAACCTACAACGCAGACGAGGAGAATTTGTAAGAGATGTGCGGAGGTTAGCGCAGGATACGAACTCTAGAAAGAACAAAACAGACAAAAACTCCGGCCTACGCTAGAGTACATTAATCTGTTTCTTTGCATAGAATTGTTAAACATTAGGAGGACTCGGGGTCACATACGGTTTCAGGTCGCCTGCCCTGACTCAGGTACACGTAGTTTTTCCAAATTCTATACTAAGGTAAATTCCAGGTCAGAAAAATTACAGATACGACAGATCATAAAAAATGAGCATTGTGGAATTTAGGTTTAAAGGGTCAGAACTATTCTTGTATTAGTGGTAACGCTGGTGCAGTACTTAATGTATACATTCTTTTAATAAATTATAAAACCTCAAGGCCAAACCTTCCAGGTCTCCAAGTGGACGAGCTGTTTCATCCGAAGTGAGTCAATCAAGAGTAACGTGCAAAGCGCATTAACCGCCTCTTCTGGCGTCGAAAATCGTTGTCCATCCAGTTTGTTCTTCACGTGTAGAAATAAAAAAAATCTTTAGAGGCGAAATTAAGACTGTACTGCGGACGATCTACCAATCCGACGTTTTGAGTGCTCAAAAATCCAGCTGTTTGCGTCGATGTCTGTAAGCACGCATTGTCATGGTGGAGAATGATCCTATCGCGCGTTGGTTTTTCTTATTTTCTCCGAAGACTCCTAACAAACAAATGGTTGTGTACCATTCGCCTTTTTACGATTTTTTAAAACACAGTTGCAACAATTTTCCAAAAGCATGAGACTATTTGCTTTGAAATACTATGAGCGCAAACGATTTATGTAGGGTTTGGTTAATCTTGAAAGACCCATAGAGTCGACTGGTCGTGTTTTAAATTGAAATATAAGCTCAATGCGTTTGAACCGCACGATGTCATCAAATGATAATTCCTGCGAGTGCAGTTGTCGATAAAAAAAACTATAAAAAAATAAATTATGAGTAGCAATGAACAACATATTTTTATTGTGTTAATATATATATATATATATATATATATATATATATATATATATATATATATATATATATATATATATGTATGTATGTATGTTCGGATAGGTTTCCGCGTTAACTATGTTTAAACAACTTAGTTCACGGGATGAACCGCGTCTATTTTGGAAAAATTCTCGACATTTTGGCATTGGCTTTCATACCATTTTCAAGAGGTTAGCACTTCACTCGGGGTCTCAATCTGCCTACTCCCAAAGGAGAGCTATGAGGCTTTGAATAAGACTGTCCTTTCGTGTGACCTGCTTGATCTTTTATAGGGCTGGAAATGAAAGTTTGTTTAGCGGAAGATGCGTTGGGTTGGGGAAAGTCTGTAGCATTATTGCATAATTGGCAGTGTGGGGTAATAAGGGATTTCCATAAGACGGGTAAACGTTGGCTGTCATCTCTTGTGTTGAGGCACTGTGGGCGTTTTTCTATTTCAATTGCCTCACGTATTATTCTGCTGGTGAAATGGGAAATGGGGGCAATGGTTTTAGCCCCAGAGAAATTAATTTTGTGGCCTGTTTCTTTGTTGTGTTTGGCAAGTGCCGAACCATTATCGCCTTTCCGTACGGCCAGAGAATGCTCGTATATTCGGCTAGATATTTGCCGATTTGTTTGACCTATGTAGGTCCTTTGGCAGTCTCCACAAGGTATTTCATACACTCCTTGGGATTAATTGGGACAGTGATCCTTTGCTGAACGAATTGATCTGTGTCACAAAACTTTGCATACTATCAGATATGAGGATTTAAGATCACAACATTTTATGTACAACAGTTTTTCCACAATTTTACCGCTTAGCACAAGCATATGGAAGTACGCCAACAGTTACTACACTTAGATTCAAATAAATTATTTGTGTATCTAATCACAGATATTGTGGTACTGGCACCAGATGCCAGAAAAGAAATGCTAGTCTGCAAAACGTCGATAGCTATTATCCCAAGAAGCTACGGTTTGAATTGTGATATTAGACTAATCGATTGGTTGCCCTCGTGTGAGAGCATTTTCAGTGGGTGACACTACAAGTCAATGGTACGACTCTCTCGGCGTATTCAGCAACGGCGCCACAAAAAATAGAAACATAGCACTTCGCTTGAAGATGACATGCCTTGAAGACTTTCAGATACACAATGCTGGCCTATATTTGCCGAATCTAGAACTAAACAACTACATTCCATTTTAAGCAATTAAAGAGGCAGTACATGGTAAAACGTTCTCTTACAACAGCAAGCTTCAATTAGCTGTCCACAAGTGGTATTTTGCTACACCCAATAAATGAATTTGAGTAACTTTATGAAAACTGCCGAAACGATGGCATAAATACACAAAAATAAAGTGAAATACCCCTAGATTAACGTGTGCTTACTTTTTTCTAATAAAAAATTAGTGAGAAAGAAACAATTGCAGAGCCGATTATTTTAGAACGCCCTAAGTAACCACAAGAACAGACTTCTTGTATATTTTTAATTTAGCCATTTACTTTATAGGCAACAATAATATAAATGAAAGGTTAAAACGTTTTGAACCTTTAGACCTGCCCAGCGGGTTTAATTAAACTGTAACTAATTGTCAAACATAAGACACCCTCACCTTGAGAAATTTGTTATTAATACAGTGTCGCCGCCATTATTGCTGCCGTGCAGTCGTAATAAAGCTACGGACGTAATGCTCTATAATGTGCGAGCCGCTGCCGTTGAAACCCCCTCAGTGCAGGAGGACCTCGTAGGAGGAGGACCTCGTAGGAGGACTAGAACAGTGCAGAATATTCAAAAACGGTCCCAGCGTTACACGAAAACTCCAGCTACCGAAAGCACAGTGAATTGTTCTAATGCAAATAAATTGTGCCCTAGATAAATAGAATTATAGAGTGTGCTTTTCTATTATTAAATGCCTGTATTAGTATATATAAATTTTATTAAATAATTTATTTTCTGGAAATACATTAAATAAATTGTTTAAAGTATTTAATTCACTATAGTTAAGAGTAAAATGCTCATAAAATGTACACATGTATGTAAAAATATTGAAAATATGTAATAAATTAGTCAAATAATTTTATATGTAAAAAATTATCATTTTATATCTCTCGGATAGTTTATAAGCAGTAGTAGTTTACATTCGTCAAAACATTTACTTATTGTTTACTTTTAATAAATTTTAGGTATCCATAATTTATGTCTATAATTATAAATCAATTTGACGCAAATAATTTAAGAGAGCATCCACCTGATAAAAAGTTTGCTAACGAAATGACATTCAAGAATGTTATCTGTATGGTTTCAAAAAAAGAAAACATGTAACAACTCTAACATAAATCTTCAAGTTTATAGGAACACCATCGAGATCTTCACACCAATACAGAATCTTTTAAAAAAGTTTATCTGCTAGACGATACGAAGAACATAAATACAGTAATAATCTCGAACTCATTGACTATTAAGATACTCAAAGCATTATATTATATTTTTCCTAGAACATCAGGTGATGTATTTCGGTGATCAAAATAACAAATAACATGGACATTTCGTTGAAACAAAGCGTGAAGTAATGTGATATTGTTAGAACTGTTTGGATTCCTTTCGAACGAGACAAAATTTCTAATTTTCTCTCCAACGAAATGAAGAAACATGTTTGCATTGGCGGACGTGTGCGAACAAGAATTTCCTACATAAGTAATGACTAAAGCCCGGATGTTTAGGCATTAAAAATCATTAAAATAGGCAAGTAAATAGGCATAAAAATTCGAAAATAGAAATTTAAAAAGATGAAATAGGCACTTTAAGAAACTGAATAGGCATTATTGTTTCAGTAATTTTATTATACAATTTATCATGTATGCTTCATTACTCTTATACAGGGTCCGCCATTTAACTTTTTTTTTAAATGCTATAAATAAAAACTACTGAATATTATTCCAATTTTTTTATTTGAAAGTACAATCCCTACGGTTAATAATGGAATATAACTTTATTCATATGGCTGCCTTGGCTAGCCATGCAGTAGCCTATACCAATCGGTCCACTTTTTGATTACACTTTCGATTATATGCAGCTCTATTTCAGCTAGGGCTGCACGAATGTTATCCTTCAAAGCCTCAATTGTCTCTGGTTTGTCGGCGTAACACTTATCTTTGACGGCTCCCCACAAATAATAGTCCAACGGTGTCAAATCGCAGCTCCGAGGCGGCCAAACGACATCAGAATTTCGACTGATAATGCGATTTTCGAAGACAGTGCGCAAAAAAATCGATTGTAACGTTGGCTGTGTGGCACGGAGCGCCGTCCTGTTGAAACCAAATGTCGCCAATATCTTTCTCTTCAATTTCTGTGAACAAAAATTCGTTCAACATGGCCCGATAACGCTCACCATTGACTGTAACAGCCGCTCCTTGCTCATTTTCGAAGAAAAATGGCCCAGTGATGCCTCTGGACCAAAATCCGCACCAAACAGTAACTCGTTGCGGATGCATCGGCTTTTCTTCGATTGCGTGCGGGTTTTCTGTGCCCCAAATGTGACAATTTTGCTTGTTTACATACCCGCCGAGATGGAAATGAGCTTCATCTGAAAAGATGATTTTTCGCCCAAAATCGGCATTTGCTTCAAGTCGATCCCAAGCCCATGAAGTGAAGCGAAAATGCATTGGATGGTCAATTGGCTTCAATTGCTGAACCAATTGGACTTTGTACGGCGTCATACCAAGGTCTTTACGCAAAATTCGTCTCAATGATGTCTCCGAAATGTCCAATTGTTGAGAAAGACGGTGAACTGCTGTTCCTGGCGATTCACACACACTCTCGGCAACAGCAGCGATATTCTCGGGTGTACGCACTGTTTTTGGTTTTTCACGCGTTGGTTTGTCAATAAGCATGCCAGTTTCTCTCACTTTTTTAACAAGATAACACACATACGGAGCTGACGGTGCCTCTTTTCTTCCCATATCTGTATGTAATTTTCGCACACATTCTGCAACATTACCATGATTTTCAAAGTAATGTCGCAATATTTCCCAGCGTTCTTCAAGCGTATACACAACCATTTTCGTTCAGCGGAAGAATAAAACTAATTTTCTGTCAAAAATGTCATGAATTAAGTGTTGCCATTCACCGAATAACCGCTAGTTCAAAAAAAAAACGTTAGATGGCGGACCCTGTACACTGGTATACAGTGGGTGAATGCGACAATCTCCGTCAGTCTGTTGCATCTGTAGCGCTTTTACTACGAAATCGATCACTATGAAATTTTCCACAATGATAGAACTCGAAGCGAGTGAGGTAACCTGATAAATTGTTTCGAAATCGGACAACTGGATTTAGAGCAATTAGCAAATCCAGTTCCCATAGACTTAACATGGAAAAGGTTCGGCGACTGTTTCGACAGTTTATGCAATAATACGTTCGCAATTTTAACAACTCGCTCCTGCAACCTCTCAAACAGCGTGCGAGAACATTACTAGTTTTTAATTATACATTAGTAAAGAAAACATTATTTACAAGAATTACAGCTAATAATCAGATGTTTTCTTAAATTCTCTATCCTTAAGGATTGTCTCCTATCGGACAATAAACATTTTAGTTGAGAAAAAGATTTCTCTACAACCACTGATGTTACTAGAGCAAATGTGAATCACGTGATTTCTGGATCATTGTAATTTACGTTTTCTATACTTGCGTCTCCAGAAAAAAAACAAGCTAAATTTTTACAACTTCAAAATCTTAATTTTTTGTAAATACCGTTTCACATTTTTCCTTAATAGTGCGTCCCTTATTGCTTGAGACACGACATATGTCTCGTATGGTATTATCTTACAATATTCATGGAATCAACTAAAGTTAAGTCCCCACTTTCTAAATTTACTATCGAACTAGGAATCACAGCATAATTAGTTGAAATAAAGGTTAGATCATTTTGTAAACTGTTGTTCTCAAAAAGTTTCTTGGCTGTTTTGATTGATGCTACCGAAGCGTCGTCTAAACTTTTATTTCCTTAATTTTTGTAAAATTGGTAGCGTAGTAACATGCACCTGAAATCCACGTACCCCGTCTAGTTAATATTGGTTGAGGTGGTAGAGATAAGTCAGGTGCCATTTCTTTAAACAGTCTTATGCTAGATGTTGTTTTTAAAGATTACTGAAGATTTACTGAAGATACAAACATATCCACGTCGAAAAATTGTTTACGTATTTTCTCTGCCACACGCTGTATCTCATGGACAAGACATGTCAAATGCAACATACGTGAAAATAATACTTTCTGCTTTTTTCATATATGGGGCAGCATCGCTTACAAATATAAGGACGTTGTCATGAAGAATTTTCTCTAACCAAAGTAGTGACAGGAGAATCGTAAATAATTGTGCGATTGTAGTGCTATTTGCCCTCTCAAGAGATTCGGTATTCAACAAATAAATTTTAGATGCTTGATTTGGCTCCAAAAATCCAACAATTACATTGACGATGTGCCTGCAAAATCAGGTTGTATTGATACAGAGAAGCTAAAGTTTGCAATTTCCAACTTACCTTCCTGTAGCATTTGTTGTCTTATCTATCGATATCTAAATCTTCTTGTCTTTCATTTTTCTTCGAATTTCATCCATTGTGGATTCGTAAGCTCTGTCGAGATAATTTTTTCTGAGCGTTGATTCATTTGGTAAATTTTGTTTGAGATGCTTTTCAAAAAATGACCGCAATGGCGGATTTTGTAATTCCAGCACTCACAAAGGCTTTACATAAGTCAAACGAAAACTCAGATTGTCGATTGAATGTTGACACAAACGTTTTCAATAACGGAGTTTTTGGAGCGGCCACTTTCTTTTCGATTGCTCTTTTATGTAAGAGTCCTTCAGCGTGTTGAGTAACAAAATACTTTTTCTCAAAATTCACTTGTTTCTCCCAAATTTTGCAAAAAAGCACAGAACTATCAATTAAAAAAATATCACTTCTAAACTCTGGCAAAATTGTTTTTAATTTGTTGGTGACAGAAGAATGCACTTTCGGCATTGTGGCAGAAACAAACTTTCTTGTAAGAATGGATGAAAATGAATGCAAATCACCAAACAAAGTAGGTATTAATACTAAAGTAGGTTATCATTTTCAGGTGGAATTCTCGGTAAGGGATTAACAGATTAACCGGAAACAAGCAATTAACGTAGGCAATAATAAGATGGGACTTTTGTTATGTGACTAAATGGGCAATTATAACTGTTATAAGCAAAAAGACATTTATAAATAAAAATAGTCAAAATAAGCATTCTTTGGCATTTTAGGCATTTTGCCTAAACATCCGGGCTTTAGTAATAACAATTCTTAATAGCGAACATTTCAAGTTTATAAGAAATATATAGCTGGTTTGTATACCTCATCTAGTTAGTAATAAAATTTTGGCAAAGGCAAAACTTTAAAAACACCCTCGTATAATGCAACTTACCTTTAATAAGATTATGAAAAGTATATTAGAAATACATATATACACATTAATTTAAAATTAAACAGCACATCCTACTTCTAAAATATAGCTTTTGGGGCGTGTAAATAAACTTAGACTCACGTTTCGAACAATGCATCTATTTCGAGCAATCCTATTAGCAAAATCAATACACTCATTACTGTTGGTTTACCGCTTTGTCTCTGAAATGACTGTCGTTGCCATATATCACTTTTGAACAAGCCAACGTTCTCCGCTTTATTGCTTTGCTGCTTGAAAATTCAACAAGGTAATTGCATTCAAATTGCACTGTGTGTAAAAAATTGAAGATGTGCTACATACAATAAAATTTCTAAAAATTTGCTGCAGTCATTAATGAAAAATCTTGAAATGCAGATGAAGTATATTTTTTACAATTAATTGTTAAGAAAACAAATATTTTACAGACGTATAAGTAAAATAAAATTGCTTATTTAAATACAGATAATAAAAGAAGGTTGAAAAATATGATACTTTTCTTTATCTTTCATGCTCAGTTTGCTCTGCTGCAATTACTCAGAACTAAGCATTCAATATAAATATGTAATTTTTAAACTTAAAGAAACCTATTTTTTGTAAATTCTTCTTTTAATTTATTTAAGTTATATTGAGATACATTTATTATCATCTATCCACTTATGAACCAACATACTGGCCAACGGACCCTGCAAAAGTTCCAGATTTATTGGACTTCTTTGTGATCAAAGGTATTTCTCGAAGACTCTTAAATATAAAATCCAGTTTTGATCTGACGTCTGATCACTCTCCAGTGATAGCTACTGTCTATGCAATTATAACACAGAGAAGTAAACCACCCCAACTTTACAACTCAAAAACAAAATGGGAATACTTTAAAGTACTAATTGAGGATAGCATAAATCTAGATGTATCTCTCAAAACAAACGAAGAAATTGATAATGCAGTCTTAAGTTTTGTCAAAACAATACAAAGTGCTGCCTGGGAAGCAACACCAAATTTCCCACCCAACAAAGTAGAACATAGGTATCCTACTATCCTGAAAAAAAATAGCCCAAAAACGACGGCTAAGGAAAAATGGCAACTAGTAGGTATCCTGACGACAAAAGAAGATTAAACGTTGCCACTAGAGAACTCAAGGAGCTAATACGGACCCTCAAAATGACAATTTTGCCACCTACGTAGAAGGGCTATCAGCTACAGCTAACACAGACTACTCGTTATGGAAGGCAACGAAGGCCCTGAACCAACCGAATCAACAAGTACCTCCTATTCGTAAAGCGGATGGCTCCTGGGCGCAATAACAAAGAAAAGGTACAAATCTTCGCGGAACACCTGTCAAACGTTTTCCAACCTGTAGAAATACCAACTAGAAATTCGGATGAAGATGACGACATAAAAAATACCTGAAAGCCCTTACCAACTTTCACCTCCAATAAAGCTGTTCAAAGCTGGTGAAGTCACAGAAATGATCAACTTACTAAAACCTAACAAGGCACCAGGCTGGGATTTGATCACGGGCAGGGTACTTAAGGAGCTTCTAAAATAGGGATTACAATGTTAACCGCCATCTTCAACGCTATCCTCAGAACAGGATTCTTTCCCACCCCATGGAAGATCGCTCAAGTAATAGTAATTCAAAACCCGACAAACCCCGCACAACGTCGAGTCCTATAGGCCTTATCAGTTTATTACCAGTCTTATCTAAGCTAATGGAGAAACTCCTACTAAAAGAATCTTGATGACACACACCGAAGAAGATCTTTTCCCGATCACCAGTTCGGCTTTAGGAAAACCATGCAACCATCGAACAAGTCCATAGAATCGTTGAAGTCATCAATAATACATTTGAGAAAAAGCTTATGTGCAGCGGTTTTCTTGGATGTAAGCCAGGCCTTCGACAAGGTCTGGCACGAAGGTCTACTATTCAAGCTTAAGCTGAAGTTATCCCATCCAATCTTTACTATCTTGAAATCGTACTTACAGGAAAGATACTTCCAGGTTAAATATCAGGATGAACTAACAGAATTGATGCAAATAAAAGCCGGTGTTCCGCAAGGCAGCGTATTGGGGTCTGTCTTATACCTCATCTTCACAGCCGATTTACCCACTGATAATAGCGCTATAATAGCGACGTATGCAGACGACACGGCCATCCTATCAATGCACCCAAATCCAACAGTTGCTGCCCAACAACTACAGACGCATTTAGATAAAATACAGCAGTGGCTCCAAAGATGGCGTATCAAGGTGAACGAGAATAAATCAGTCCATGTGACTTTCACAAAATGTAGAGGCACTCCCCAGAAGTAAATATGAACGGTCAACCACTACCACAGGCAGATAGCGTTAAATATTTAGGGATACACTTGGATAAAGGGGCTTACATGGCGTACTCATATATGGAAGAAGAGGGCGCAACTTGGACTGAAACTAAAGAAATACTACTGGTTGTTAGGTAGAAACTCCCAATTATCGCTTAAAAATAAACTTCTTATATACAAGGTAGCATTGAAACCAGTTTGGACCTACGGGATCCAGTTATGGGGCACTGCCTCTAGATTTAACATTGACATATTGGAAAGGTACCAATGCAAAATCTTACGTCTAATAACTAATGCCCCATACTACATCCCAAACATTGAAATCCGAAACGATTTAGAAGTGGCCACCGTCAAGGAAGAAATTAAAAAATTTAGTGTAAAGTACCTAAATAAGTTAGAAGTGCATCCTAATCCTTTGGCAGTTAATCTACTAGACAACAGTGCTCAAACGCAAAGACTCAAAAGACTTAACCAGCTCGATCTACCGCATAGATTTTAGTGCTATTTAAGTTACATTAAGTGTCTTAATTAACTAACACGTAGTGTAATAATCAAATTAATTAAGTAATCGCAGGAGGGTCGTCATTGGGCGACTTCTCCAACACTGCTCAATACGATCAACATAATTACTTATTGTCAAATGTAATTGACAGATTGTAATTAACTAATAAATACATAAAAAAAAATTATTATCATTATATATGTAGATAACCGTTGTGGCTTCGTTTGATCATGCATATCTCAACTACAGAATTTTCAGTGACAGCCCCAACTAAACAAGCTAAATTTTACAAATGGCACACGTAATATTAATTAAATTGTAGCGGTTTGCAGTTTATTGACATATACTTTAAATTTAACATAACCCTCTTCTTACTCTACTTCTTGTTAAGGTTCTAACACTTTGTTGTCTACGTCTCTGAATAATTCTACTTTATTCGTGCCAAAATGTTTTCAAATTTTTGAACCATGATATCCTCCTTTTACCAAGTCCTATCTTTCCAAATACCTTTCCCAGCATTATATTCTGTAGAAGCTAATATCTAGTGGCATTTCGGATAATATTATCTTATATATCTCATAATATATACTACTTTAAAGATACATTTTGAATAAATGTTAAAAATCAGCGGTAACAAGGCACAACCCTGTCGCATAATCTCAATATTGTTTGATCTTCTTCATTTAGTCCTTCCAAATTAGCTTGAATATAAGTTTATGATTATTCTAAGATCCTTTTCATCAAATCCAGTATTTTTCAAGATTTAAATCATTTTCTGGCGCTGTACTCTATCAAAGGACTTACTGTAATCGATAAAGCAGGCGTAGACATCATAATTCACATCTTTGCATCTTTGAAAAAGTATTTGAACGCTAAACAATGCTTCTCGTGTTCCAACAGCCTTTCTAAATCCAAACTGTGTAGGCGACATTTAATCTTCACATAACTTATAGATTCTTTTGTGTGTAAGTTTAAGAAATTCATTCAGGAGGTGACTCATGAGGCTTGTTGTGCGATAGTCACTACAAGTTTTGGCCCCGGTTTTCTTGGGCAATTACAAATTTAATATTAGCCAATCTTTGGAATATTCCCAGAGTTGTAGACTTCATTATACAATGAAGTTTATAAGTATGTGTTCTATCCAATTTTATTTGTTTTTTTTTATTTGTATTCGCACTTTTTCCTTAAAAGGAGAGTCCGCAATAACGTGGCCATATTCTTCCATATTTTTTTTGCAGAACCCAAAAAGAAGCCAAGTTATTAAGGCTCAAAGTTATCACTGACCCCGGGTGCTATTATGCAACACCGTGGGAGAATAATTCTTTTATTATAGGAAATACGTAAGAATGATACTATATTATTAAATATCTAATTCTGGTTGGGTAAAGAAATGAGTAATACATAAAGATTTTCACACCGAGCACATCTCACGATTTTGAAACCATTGCAGTCATCACATTCTAGATCACGGTCATCGAAACAGAAGGAGGTCGGGTCAATGAAATTAGGGGCCGCTTGGTGATGAAGCCCCGCTTTGAACCATGAGTAGCGGCGGCGATCCAGGAATCGTGGAGCACTGAAATTTAAAAATGCGTAATTTGTTACAGTTGTCTTATAGTAGGAAGCCATTTAATCCGGCCGAAGATTGATAAAATTTTACCTGAACTGGTTGCAGCTTGATGATATTATTTCTCGATGATAGGTTGAGGTCGCAATAATCAATAATCACCTGATCAGAGAACTTTCTCTCAAAGTTCTTCCACTGCCTGAAAAAAAATACATCTAGAACTTGAATGCATTTTGTTGCATTTGGAGGGATGATGCGAATGCAGATATCTTTCCCAGGAACTTCTACCGCCTTTAGATTCTTGTGGGCTCCAAGACTGTCCAATATAAGAACAACTTTTTCTGAAAAATAATGGGCAGATAATGTTTACGTGTCTGCTGTTAGAATAGACAAACATCTTATTTTTAGAGTGGATTGTAATGAAAATTTTTTATGATCACCGTTAACACCAGCAGAGGAGACGAATATTTTCTGATAACATTCTTGAACCTGAATAATTCCTATTTTGCTTGAACTGACAGCCATCGGATAAATGTTTGCTGAAACATGTCTCGCTTGACAATAGTCCGAATTCACTTTTGGACTCTTCAAATTACAAGGAGCAGTGGCGAAAGAAGTGCTCAGGCTGAAATGATAGGCATGAGAATGTAACTATGGGTGGTGGAAGAAACGGATTGCACGAGTGACTGAACCATCACTTTGCCTTTCGCTTCTAGAGTGAGACCCGTATGAAGCTCCTTCTCAAATCCCGACTGGTCAGCATTAAAAACATTTTCAGGCCTATACGTGGTAATGAGTGTTTGAATTTCTTGAACAAATGCCTGGGCCACCCATGTATGTTTGACTTGGAATCTTTCAAGCTTTTCCTGAAAAAATAAATGAAGAAAAGATAAAGATGGAAGAAAAAAGAATAAAGACGTCAAATATAGAAAAGTAGGAACAAGCTAAGTATGATTTGAAAAAATAACTTACCATTCTGTTAGCTTCGAGTTTCCAGAGACGGAGATCAACTGTCTTCCTTTCATTCCTGGCGGCAATAAAGCATGATGGATATCACTGCATTCGCGATTCGAGCGGATTTTTTGTGCTTGCCTCCTTCTCTTTCGATTTGCTTCTCCCATTGTTCGAGCTCCTGGACACGCTTGACGAATCTGTATTTGGCCTGAACAGATGACAGAGATCTCCTGGGCATAGTTTTGATAGAGCGCCAGAAGATAACTGCGGCGACTTTCTGTTTCAGCTTGATTTTCTTGGCGGGTTTCACGAGGCTGAAAGGGGTGAAATCCGATTGGGAGATTTCTTGCTCTGGTAACGTTTTTACTTTTTCGTCTTCTTCGTCTTCTAAACTTCCTGCTTTAATCGGAGTCATTGCCACTTACTAAATTTTTCCCCGAGATCAAGCTCAACTTCAACCTCAATAAACCCATTCATATGTCTTCGATGAGATCTGTAGAGAAGCAAAAATTTTAGCACCTTAAAATTTTAGAAGGTATTCATTTCTTACATATTATACTAACTTCTAATACGCAGACGAAGAACCCTCTCGTTTTCAGTGTCTGCATAGTTCACCAAACCCTATAAGCTTCCTTGAGCAGTGAAATAACGTTGTAGGGATTGATACGCTCCATTTTCGATGATTCTGCTGTTGTTATAGTTTATGCAGAAAAGGAAGTGAAAGTCAAATTCGAATTTGTCTATTTTTACCGGTAGGCGGTTACACTAATGGCAGTCAATGGACTTCAGCTATTCAATTATGTTTAGTTCCATCACATTCCTCATTTCAACCGCATTTACCCATAATTATTCGAATACAAATCTAACAGTTAGTGTTTTCCCTCATGGTGTTGCATAATAGCCTCTGGGGTAAGCGATAACTTTGAGCCTCAATAACTTGGATCCCTCTTGGCTTCTGCAAAAAATAAAAACGCCGAAAATCATCGTTTTTAACCCTCTTTCTAGTGATCTGGTTAAAAAGCCAGAATATCGCCACGTCATCGCTGACCCCCCTTTTAAGCCACATATCTGCATTGGATGTTATTTCTGGCCATCTAATACCCAGGATGGGCCTTAACATCTATTTATAAAGGTCTGTATTTTGTGACTAAGGGTTTTGGTCACTAGCCAGGATTTACACCCTCAGAGTAAGACCGATTTAACATTTGAGTTGAAAATTCAAAACTTACTTTACCTGGAATAATGGTGTTACCGTAAAGCCTAGGTAAGAAAACTTATATTTCGTGTTTAGTGTTTTATTGTCAACCACTATTATCTCATTTGATGTTCTTCCAATTCTTATATCCACTGTTTTATTTGTATTTATTATTAGCCCTAATTTCTCTGCTTCCAGACTAATTAAACCGAAAAAACTAAAATCTGAATGAAATGATTTACAATATATTGCAATGACTTTAAAGAATACTAGCAACCAACAACTCATAAGTGATCACAACATAGGACATGTTGATAAACCAGCCATATGCATTTCTCTGTACAAAATGAATTATAAAATCTAGAAAATGGTAATATTCTTTTTTGGCAGTTTGTTGATTTGTGTTTGATTAATTCTTTTATTATATACAGGTGTTCCACATGGGATTTGGGGTTTACACCTATTTTCATAGGAATTAGAAAAAAAACTAATTCGCATTCATGGATCCTTGTCTTATGAAATGAACCAAAATTTTTCAAGTTACTTCCAAGTAAATTTAATATAAATTTGCAGCCTTTCATAAGTTTTCCTCGCTTCTAGATAGCTATTTACCTTGTTTGGTTTTTCAAAATACTCATACTTTTTTTAATTGTTAACATTTATAATACAAATTAAACATGTTTTTGTTTTTTTAACTTGTTTTCATAAGTTTTCATAGAAATCCGCTATATTACGGGGGCAGATCCATAAAATATTTAAGAATATTAATAAAATGACTATAAATATCACAATATTGAAAATAAAGGTTACAAACTATATATTTTTTGAAAGCCCATGTAAAAAATAAATATTTGTTTCATATCTCAAAGCTCTTAAGAAGTAATAACAGTAATTTTAACAGTATCGAAGAATCGTAAGAATCTGCGTCAAAAAGTTATCACAGTTTTAAAAAATATTCATAAACAACAACGTTATGGCATTTTATAAAAATCGACCGAAAATTGCTTTTGGCTTGTACCTCCAAAAGATATCGGGATGAGGTTTGCGGTAATCGATTTCCTTTTAAAAGCAGGCCTATGAATGCATAAGTGTAACCCCCAAATCCCTTCGAATCTGGGATACTCTGTACACTAATCAAACCAAATGGATTAAAACTTTTATTTTAATGCACTTTCCCCGAGTAGCTGCATATAACTTTATTGTCACTAATTCTTGAACTTTAAGGAGGAGGCAAAAATTACGAAAAAGAGACTAAACAAATGTGCATATGTGCCAGTTCATGAAAAGAAAATGAGATGTGCAACACTCACAGTACACTGTTCTCTTTGTTCTATTGGGTTGTTTGATGAAATAGTCAAATTGTTTTTTATAATTCTATAAAAAGTAGAATTTAAACGACAAGTCACTTTGTTGTTTGATTCTAATGACACCAAATTTTTCCCTTTAGCAGAATTTCTGTATTCAATTAAAATTAAATAGTAGTTTAGGGCAAGAGTTAAAACTTGCGCTAATAATTTTCAAATTACACCAGCAAATAAAATATATAATAAATTGGTAGCAATTATTAAAAATTTTAAATTGACCACCTAACCACAATTTTTATAAAATTCTCTGTCTAAAGATTGTATGCGATATCTGCTATGTTGAGGTAGATTAACCAATTAGATCCTCTTTGGCAAGAGTAATTGCTAAATACATAGTTATTAAAGATAAGTAAAAGAAAACATTAAACTATTCTTTGACGCATCTTTAATTGTTCAGTGAATATAGACACGTTAAGTGTAGCCACCATTTGTAATAGCATGGCACACTCAATTTTTAATGAAAGGAAAGGTTCTATCTTCTTCCAAATATAAAAAAGTAGATGTAGTGGCATAAAAATTTTTTACTGTTACCGTTACATTTCACCCATGCTCATTATCTACAAGATGATCGACAATACGTGTCGGAAAATATTTGCGTGCATGCGTGTATATTTGTTAACTCCGCTATACCAGAGGGATTGAAGAGTGACACCTCAATAAAAAACCTGAATTTAGCTGGCTCTGGCTGATAGCACCATATAAGGGCTCCTTTTCCAGCGTAACGGATAAAAATCTGGTGTGAACATCACACGACTTTTCTTATCCTATTATCATATATTATCCCCGGTCCATCGTCTCGGCCCTGCGCTGCTCTCGTCCCGGAATTTGTTATTTTAAAAAGAACAAGGCGCGAATCCAACACTCGAAAGCTGATTATAATAAACAGTACAAGACAAATAATTGACTCGTACTTAAAAGTTTGCTACGTCAATGGAGGTAACCGTGCGAACTTGGCTGCACTGCCTTCGCCATTATCGCCTGCGTGCTCCCTCCTAGCGGCCAAGCGCTACCTCCCCCCCCCCCATCCTCCCACAGTCGGCCGGGAAGCTCTCCGAGCGCGCTGTGATTGGTCCGTTTAATTAATTTTTAATCGGCTATAACTTATTTATTTGACCTCGGATCAAAAAATTTTATTGTAATTTTTTGTTCGTCTCGGTCCGATCTATCGGGTAATATAAATTTTCCAAAACATTTTATGAACACCCGGTATATTAAAAATCCTGAGCTTCGATTTTTTTTGGGTTCCTATTTTACCAACTTTTATTTTAAATTCATGTTTATCTCGTGATAACAAATCATGTTTATTCTCATAAATTTTTTGTATCTTCAACCGTTTAGAAACGCGACCGCTTTGCGACCGATTTTGTGACCCTGCGACCAAACCACTCGGCCGATTTTTAACAAAAAACACACACACACACGAACCAATGGCCCAAACCAACTTTCTTGGTGTCCTGAGGCTATAATTCGTCCAGCAATGTGAAAAACTGAATAGGTCAAATTTCCGCTGATTACATTACTTTCCTTATTATTGGATAAGGAAAGTAAAAATCACAACGGCAGTGAAGGGGAAGGGAAAAGATTTCTATACTGCAAATATAGTGGAGGTGACAGCCCTGCTTTAGGGTTGATACAAAAGCAAAAGCATCGTCTGTACCCATAATCAGCGACTACAAGCAACGTCTGTCTTATACTGAGAAGCTGAAATAAACTTGGCGATGAGTTTGCAACTCGTCACGAGGTACTTACATATAACAGGATGAAAAGTTCGTCAGAAAAAGATAATTCCGGGTGGTAAAAATCCGCATTTCTGAAAGAAGGTGCCCCGATAAATACAGAAAGGGCATTCTGTTAATGCTAAAAATCCCAATCAATTTAACAACTCAAGAAATAAAAAACTAACTCGCACAACCTAGAACATACAGGGTATCTTAACAAAAAAAAATAGAAATCTCCGAACAACTCAAAAGGTACAACATTGGCCTAGCAGCCCTCACTAAAACCAAGAAGAAAGGCAAAGATAACGAAAACTTTGGAGACTATATATTATTCTACAGCGGAGTGCGAGAGTATAACAGAGCACGGGCAGGAGTTGCCATTGCTATACACAAACAACTGATGATTTATGTAAATACTTGAGAAAAGATAGATGAAAGACCGCTAAAGATGGAACTAAACATATGGAGACACGAAATTGTCGCACTAGCAATGTACGCACCCACAGATAACTTTAACACTAAAATAAAAAATACATTCGAAGATAAACTGTTAAAAACACTAAACAACTTCGATACAAGAAAGGAACTAATAATATTAGGTGACTTCAACAAGAGAACTAGACGGAAGCCTAATGACTCAATCATCGGTGATTACGGCGAGCCTACAGTAAATAACATTGAGCAGCGACTTATGCTTCCAACATCGCGAGATACATAAATTTTTATAAAACCAACCAACGAGAAAATTAAAAACTATTATAGATTATACTATTTCAAGACAAACTACCCAATTGAAAATACAAGACGTAAAAGTATATCAAGAGGCAGAATACAGATCCGACCATTTCCTGTTAAAAACGACAATGTACCTGCTACACAAACAAGCTAAAAATAAATAGAAAAAACTGGAAGGATATTATTAGATAAAAGGTACAACCTCAATCCTGTCACGCAGAATCAACAAGTTTGGAATACAAACTAAGGTTGTTCTCAAAATTATCATTTGAATTAACAGGTACAGCAACACAACTATACATGTTGAAAATCAGCATTCATGTAGCCGCATATGAAGGCGTAGGAGAAAAAACGAAGCACACACAAAATATGGAAGAATGTTGGTGGAATGACGAATTAGAGAAATTAATCATGGAAAAAAACTTATATAATACATGACTGACTACAAATGACCCCCCAAGATAAAACGGCATACCAAAGAAAACAAAATAAAGCGAAACAAGAACTACAAAAAGCAAAAAAAACGACGAATGGGAAAAAAGATGCGATAAAATATAATAGCACATAGAAGGTACTAAAACGAAGGAAGCCTGAAACACTATCAAAAATATAAGGAAAGATAAAAAAGACAAATATATAAACATAATAAGAATAAACCAGTGACAAAATTACTTTACCAGGATACTAAAAGAAGACAGGACAGAATACCAACAACAAAATCTAATATATCAAACACTAGGAGATTACATTGGTAAGATAACAGTAGAAGTACAAAAAGCTGTAAAAGAGATGAAAAACTGAAAATCGGCTGGTCCATGCGATATCCCTACTGAATTAATTAAAAACGCAACTACAAAGACACACAAAATTCTCTCTCTATATTTAACAGATGCCTTTACTGAGTATGATCCTCTACCTTAAAATTGGAACATAGAAACCAAGAAACGACTATGGAAACTATAGAGACATCAAAGTGTTAGCAACAGTAGGAAGACTGTATGAACCCATTATAAGGAAAAGAATAGAACAAGAAGTAACAATAGGAGAAGAATAGAGCGGATTTACGGCGGAACGCTAATGCACTGACAATCTATTCTTGATAAAAGAAGTAACAGAAAAAAGAAAACTGCATTTACACTAAATATTTAGAAACTTGAAAGATACTAACTCATTAAAAAGTCTCCTTAAAATCTTTCATAAAACCAATATAAACAAACATTACATACATGCTATTCAAGAAATATATAAAGACCAAACAAATATTATCAAGCTCAGAAATAAACTATCAGCACCATTTCCTATCAAAAAGGGATTACGTCAAGGATGCTGCCCATCTTCCACGTTGTTTAAAATATACATCGAAAACACATTAATAATATAGAAAAATAAATGTAAATATATGGGTATCGCAATAAATGGAGACTATACGTACTCTTTATTATTGGCCCATGACCAGGTAATTCTTTCTGGAGGCGATATAACATATAATGGGTGACTCAGAATGGAATGCATATTTCAAAACAACGGAACATAGTAACTTTTAATGATATATTTATGTAATTATGATAAAATTGAAGCATGAAATGTGAAAATGATGTGCGAAAAATTACAACATCAAGATGTTTGCCATCATGGCGTTAGTACTCCTCCAAGCGAGACCTCAAATGCGTGAAAACACGTTGACACATGTCTTGCCCAACTGCTGCAATTTCTTCTCGTATACGGGCCTTAAGTTGACCCAGATTAGTCGGAGGATTAATGTAATCTTGATGTTTTAGATATCCCTACAGGAAAAATGAGGTGGGGTCAGGTCAGGACTCCATGGTGGCCAATTAATGTCATCTCTACGTGAAATAAACCGGTAAGGAAACATTTCTCTAATTGTCTCTAATACTGTATGAGTTGTAGCGCCATCTTGCTGGAACCATGTTGTAGGGCCATATCTCTCCCATACTTAAAGAGCCGGACTAAATAAATTACGAATCATGACGGTGTATCTTTCAAAATTGACTGTAAGTACGCGCCCATAGTTATCTTCAAGAAAATACGGGCCAATAATGCTATCTGAAGGAATTGCAACTTAAACGGTGACTTTGGGGCTGTGGAGATGTTTTTGATGTTTTTCCCGAGGATTGTTTTCTGACCATTACCGCATATTTTGACGGTTAACGTACCTATTTAAGAGAAAATGGGCTTTATCACTAAACAAAATGTCATCACAGTCTTCAAACTGAAAAAGCATCTCGCGCGCAAAAGCGGGACGTAACGGGTAGTCCGTTGCTTTCAGAGCTTGCACTAACTGGATCTTGTAGGCATGAAAACGTAAATCTTTTTGCAAAATTCTCTGAACGCTGTATCAGTTCAAATTCAAAGCTGCCGCGCGTTTTGGTACGACCTTCGGGGATGTTCCCGAATGCTAGCGCGCACGCGATCGATGTTTGCTGGCGTTCTCACTGTTCTCCGACAGCCAACAGGTTGGGAATTCGCGGTAGAACCACTACGCTGGAACTTCTGAACCCGAAGCTTTATTAAATTGGCGCTTGGCGCTTGCTGTATGCCATGAAGCCCATATCGAACTCGAAAAGGCCTACGTACAATTACGTAACCGTTGCTTTTGTAATAACTGCGCACACAAAAGGCACGTTGCTCCTCCGCAAACTGCACCATTACAACTCACAAATTCCATGCTTCCTACTACTCAGCACATAACCCCCCGCCCCCACCCCCTCTACCATTATTATAATTCGCGCTATTTCAAAGACAAATATGCATTCCATTTTGAATCACCCGTTACTATGCAAAAAGTTGCGAATTAATGCAAAGCAAGTGAACTAAATATAAACTACAAAAAGTCAAAATACCTGGTGACTGGACGAGAAGCAATCGATTTACAGATAGAAGGCATAACAATCCAAAAATGTAAAAAGTATAAATATATAGGAAGCATAATATTATGAGACGCGAACTCGAAGAAAGAAGTGATGAACAGAATAAGACACTCTAAACAAACAACACAAAAGTTGAATTCTATCTTGTAGTTCAGGAGTATAAAAAACAACATGAAAACAATATACAATAAATACTATTAAACAAAGTATATTATTATGTGACTGTGAAACATGAGAAATAAGTAAAACTGAACAACAATAAGTAAATGCAGTAGAAATTAATTTTCTAAGGACGGGGTGCAGAGTTTTAAAACTAGAACATATTAGAAACCCAGAAATCAGAAAACGAATGGAAAAAATAAAAACAGCAATGGGGAAATTTGGAAGAAGACGGCTTATGTGGTATGGGTCATGTCTGAAGAATAATTGAAGATGGTCGAACAAAATTCTACATTGAAACTCACTAGAAAAAAGGAAAAGAGGTAGATCACTAAATACATGAATTAAGCGGGTACAAGATGACATGATAGTTAGAAACCTTCGAGAGGAGGATTGAAGGAACAAGAAAAAATGGCGGTTGGGATGCGAGATACGACCATAACTGTAATCTACTCGCTAAATAGATATATTTGTTACTACGAGAACTAATGTTTTAGTATATTTAAAAAACTATGCCTTTTTATGTTGTAAAAAAAACCACGTTAAAAATATCTTCAAAAAGCGCTTTCACCAAAGTACGCACATACGCACACGCACCCACACATTGCACTTTGGTGAAAACGCTTTTTGAAGACGTTATTAACGTTTTCTTGTTTTACAACACAAAATAACATGATTTTTTTAACATATTAAAACATTAGTGTTCTCGCAGTAACAAAACTTACAATTCTCATAATTTATTTTAAATAGTTTACATATATGAATTGCGAAAAAGCGCCAAATACATTATTTGTACGCTTACAAGTAAGATATCTCATCGCTTACTCTCAAAATTTATTTTAACCTCAATAAAAACAACCAGTAGGGGGCACTGATTGCAAAAATGTTGGTCAAAAGGGTTGACGATTCCTAGTTTAAGCTGACTGCAAATAGTCAAAAGGGCTGGCGAACTCCCAGCCAATCAGGAGCCAGCACTTTTGATTATTTGCAGTCAGTGTCACCTATTGCTAATGAGATATGCTAATTTCTATTAATAGTTGTAAATGCCACAATATTTGGAATTGAAACTGCTATATTTAGGGTAAAATTGTCTGCTCATGCGTCATTTAATTACCTATAATGAGGAAATATTAGGTGCATATGCTGATGTAATTACTTTTTCCAACCGGGTAAAGATAAGGGAAAAAACTACGAAAACAAATTTTCAGAAAACGCCCTCTAGCTCCTAAGCTAGGAATCGTCAGACCTTTTGACCATCATTTTTGCAATCAGTGCCCCCTACTGGTTGTTTTTATTGAGATTAAAATGCATTTTGAGAATAAGCAATGAGATACTTTACTTATTAGTTTATAAGGATTACATGCAGTTTAGACCAAAAAACACCAACAGTAATTATATCTGTATTTTAATATTTTATTTTCTAACTATAATATTTTTTATATATAAATAAACAAGATTTATGTAACTTGTGATAACATATTAAATAATTTATTTCAACAATACAGAAGTTGCTAACTTTCTATTACATCACATTATACATCCGAGTTTACGTTACCGCGCATAAAGTAACGGTAACGGAGAAACTTCCTACCTTGTCGCCGACTGTACAGCAACCAAACACAAACATGAGCCTGTCAGAAACGTCAAAAATATTTAAATGTCAAGTAGACTTTCGAAAATTACAACATAGTTAAGTCCGATTTCGAAAAGCCGCGCTGCGCCATGGCTACCCAGGAAAAACTGTTGAAGGCTTTGGAGTCTCTGAAGAGTCTCATGAGTCCTAACCTCACATCTGACATATCAACCAGGTACGTTTTCAAACATTCGGCTGCAGCACGATTACAACTCCTTTGCAGGAAGAAAGAAAAACTGCACCACTGCAACGTTATCATAGAGGCCATGACCAACTCCACCATCCGGATCGCTCCCAACTTCACTAATTTGCTAAGCTTTTCAATCGAACTTCTGCTGCAGCTGTGTGACGATTCAGAATCAGACGTCCGCATGATAGCTGACGAATGCCTCAACAGATTGATAAGAGTTATTTTATTTCTATATTTATGTTTCTATGCCTATATGTGATTTTTATAGGCTGTGAGCAATGGAAATATGAGCAAAATTCAGATCGAGTTACATAAGGAAATCAAGAAGAATGGATCTCCGAGGTCGCTTAAAGCTGCCTTGTGGAGATTTTCTGAACTGGCTCACCACATAAGGCCCCACAAAGGAAAACCATATGTTGCTAATTTAACACCATGTATTATAAAAATTACAGAACGCAACGAGGAGATGGTGCACGAAGCTCTCGCTAATAGTTTTCCAAAAGTTATGGCTGCTCTTGGTTGCTTTACAACAGATAATGACATAAAAGTGTGTTTTAAGCTCGTACACATTAATATAATTAAAAATTTTATTATTCTAGGCGTTGTTGAAGGCTTTTCTAAATAATATCCCCAACAATTCAGCCGTTGTGAGAAGAACAACAGCGTCGTGTATTTTAACAACCTGTTTAAATTGTCGGAAACCATATGTTTTTATAACGTATGTTTTGAATAGTTTATTGGGTAAATGATTGTATAGCATTATTACTGCCGATAATTCTATTAATAAAATATTTTTAGATATGCTAGTGCCAGTTCAAGATACGCAGAGTTCAGCTTTAGTACTGGGCGTAATGGGCTGTTTGAAAATCATGTTGCCCCATACTAAGAACTCTGACAGTGATCAGGAAATAAAGGGCAGCTTTGGGGTCCGAACGGAAGTTAACGAAACTCCACTTGCTGTCGATAGGTTACTGCAAGTGTATGAATTGTGCTTGCACTATATCACAGACAGCGACCACAACATTGTCAACACGTCCTTGGAAACTCTGAACATACTGCTGCAAAATTCCCCGCCTGATTTGAAGTCGGTTTTGCTGTCTCCAAACGGAATAAACAAGAGCAGGATTTGTTTTGTGACACCAATGGGAAATTGAAACAGAGATCCCCAAGTAAGAACTTTTCATATATAATTATGTCTTAGATAAGGAGGCAACATAGAAAGTTAGTTATGGAATGCTAAACTACTAAATAATTCATAACTGTTGTGTAATTCATAAACTTCAATGGCCTCATAAATCTTAACCAGCGGCTTTTAAAGTTGCGTAATTATCAAGTTTAAAAGCAGAGCTTGCAGAATATTTGAGGCATGTCAAAATACTATCGAACGTAAACATTGTTTTACTTATTTTCTTGTGGCAACAATATTTTCTGTTTATTCTACTGATGTTTTAATGGTCACATTTTGTCCTATTCATAAAGGTTTTTCTGACTCTATGTCCTAATCTATAATAACACTAGCATTATCCAAAAAAGAGGAGCATAATTTGAGATATAATCTGATTGAGATGAAATGAAAAAATTTATTCAAATTATTCACACTGTGGTTATTTAAAACCTACTAATTACTTCCACATACAAATCAAATGATATTAATGAGGTGATGTCCTATATAATATGAATGGGTAAGTTCTGAAAGTAAACTAAAGAAATGCATTTGCCAGTCTAGCATAAGCCAACAAAGATTGCTGTTTTACAATCAAAAACATTCAAAACACAAGCGACACTCACTGTGAATTAAATGAACAGGTTATTCTGACTATAGAAACTTTGCTGAACTATTTGACAGTTGCGTGAAATATTATTGTTGCCAGAACCTCATCTCCTCTTCTGCTATATCAAGCGTTGTTCTGCATGTAACATCTTACTTCTGACATCGCTTGGTCAGTTTTCACTATGATTATAAAATATTGATCACAAAATCAAAATTCAATCTGTAAAAGTTTTAAAATTTTTGTGCAGGAAATATAAACAGAAACATAATGATACCAATTATAGTCAGTTTTATTTATTGTAAACTACTAGGCATCTGGGCCTCGACGAAAAGACGCAGACTTGGTTGCCAGCAAAGCAACTAAGATCTGAACAAAGATTGTGGAGCAAACAGCCATAATCTGCAATCCCGCTGCACAGCAAAAGAATTTTATACATTTAAAATTGTAATTTCCATTACAAATTAAAATGATGGATTTCAGTTTTTTTTTTGTTTTAAATTAACAGAATTATTAAGATGATTTTTGTTTATATTTATGTTGATTTTACTCAAGATGAAGGCTTGATTATTCACACAAATTAGTTTTTCACCAAACTGAAATTCTGTAATAACATACCTGAATACATTAATTACTGAAAATGTAGATATACAAGGCAATTTAAAATAATTGGTGCAAATGAAAAACCTACCTGTGACTGTGCTGTAATGAATTTATTTTATAATTACATATATAACATGGAAAGCAAAAGCTTTATTAGAAACCATTGTTCAGAGACATTTTCAGGCTACATTTACTAAAGAAGTACCTCATCATCACAACAGCACAAGGTGCATGAAACGGTTTGAGAAAATGGCTGCATATGCAAAAGAAAAAGCATGGGATGGCCATATCTCATCAACAAAATGAAAAATATTTTTGCGACATACCAACAAAGCTCCTGCAAATCAGCATATCGTGCCAGCAAAAATCTTAATGTGGCATAAGTTACACAAGTATCTGCGGTGTGAACCTTACATTGGATTGACCGTACTAGATCAAATGATGTACCATTGATGTTTTAACCCCCAGGTCATCAGACCTAAAGACTTACATTTCTTTCCTTTGAGAATATGTGAAGAACAAGGTTCTTATGCCTCTTCTACCAAGTGGCTCACAGGAGATAGACGACGCGGTTGACTCAATTAAAGAATGCTGGCACAGATGTAGCAAAAACTAGATTATCATGTAAACATTTGCTGAGTCACAAACAATTCTCACATCAAACATATATAAATATTCTTTAAAAACTTATAGAGTTGATCTCTTATATTATATTTGCATTTGTGAAATATGGAAAATAAATACAAAGTAGAAGAACTGCAAAACGAAGAAACAGCAAAAAAATATAGAAAGTGATACTCATCAGATCCAGATAAATAAAATGAGAACAAATAAATTTGATAGAAGAAAAATGAAAGAAAATCAAAGAGGCTATAAAAGAATCAATAATAGAAAAGGTACCTTTATACAAGAAAGAAATGGTAAAGGAAGGATGAATAATGAAAGTAAAGAAGAAACAGAAAAGAGAAAACATTTGAAAATAAAGAGGTTGCAGGCAAATAAGGAAAAAGATAGGTAGGCGTATGCAGAACAAAGAGGAAACATATATGTAGAAAGGCAAAACTGCACAAGGAGGAGGAACTAAAAATAATAGAAGCAAACATCAAAAATAAAGAAATAAGGAAAGCCTACAAAAACATAAAAAAAGAAAAGATAAAATGACCATCGCATATTTTAGAGGCAATAAAGCCATATTAATAGGAGACGATAAAAGCAAACAAAAATGTAAAGTATATTTAGAAAGTATGTTAACACAACTAAAGAAGAAATAAAAAGGGAACTGAAAGACATAATAATGACAAGAAGCGCGGAGGAAGAAAGGACTCCACCAACAAAAGAAGAACTTGAAAAAGTACTAAATAAAATAAAAACAAAGTCCTAGCCAGACTAATATAACAGTGGAAAACAAAGTATAGTCAAATTTAAACACAAAAAATACAGAAAACAGTTAAAGAAACTTGAGAGAAAGGATAGATGCCTAGCACATGGCACAAGGTAGTAATATTACCGATATAAAGCTATTTTCCTATTGGACATGGTATATAAAATAACAGCAACATTAGTTAATGACATGCAGAAGACTATGTTGGAGAATACCAAGGAGGATTCAGGAAAAATAAAGGAACAACCGACCATATATTCCTAATAAACCAAATAATGCTGAAGTGTTACGAATACAAAATTCTTTGTACATCTTGTTTACAGATTTTTAGAAGGCCTATGACTTGATCAATAGAAAGAAACTTTATAAGGCGTTAGAGTAAACGGGAGAGAATCAGAGGAATTTATGGTCAAGACTGGCCTAAGACAAGGGGGCCCTCTCGCTCCTTTTTATTATTTAATCTAGTCATAGAATGGATTATATTGCAAGCAGGAATAAAAAGAGAAGGCACATTTAGCACAAATACTCATCAATGTATTGCCTATGTTGATGATGTAGCCCCAATATCAAGGGATCAGAGGCAGTTAAAAAAATAACGAGAAGGCTAATTGAAATGGTAGAGAAATATAAGCTGAAAGTAAATCAAGACAAAACTAAACTCATGGAAATAGCCACAGGACAAGAACAAAGTAACCACTCAGAGTTCAAAGTACGTATAAGAGGAAGTGAAGAATTAAAATTTAGTGTAGTGAAAGGCTTTATATAACGCAGAACCCATTTAACAAATAAGTGAAGAATTAAAAGAGGTGAACAGAAGAATGGCCAATGCTAATAAAATTGTGAGTGCATCAAACAGTGCTGAGGTCAAAAAATGTTTTAATTAAGTCAAAGTTGCGTGTTTACAAGACTAGTGAAACCGATCGTACTGTACAGATGTGAAACTAGGCTGTTATATAAAAACAAACAACAAAACAATTAAATAAGCGAGAAAAATATTAAGAATACTGGGCTGAAGAAACACAGATTAAAGTTAAGAAAAAGGACGAATACTATACGAATTATAGTAATACATGGGTGAATCAAATATAAACGAGACTTATTTTTTAAAAAATATTTTATTTGAATCTGAAACAAAAGAATAGCAGATTATTTTTCTACATAATCTCCTGATTTAGAAACACATTTTTCCCAACGTGTAGCTAATTTTGAAATGCCTTCCTCGTATAATGAAGTGGGTCGTGTTTCCAGCCAATTGCGCACATAGACCTCAACCTCCTCATCGCTGTCGAATCTATGACCTCCCATGGCTTCCTTGAGAAGACCGAATAGGTGATAGTCGCAGGGCGATAGGTCAGGGCTGTAGGGAGGGTGTTCAACTGTCTCCCAGCCCAATTTTTCTGCTCAGTTGTCAGAAGGCGAGGCACCCACCTTGCGCACACCTTACGAAACCCTAGCTCCTCTGTGATGATCGAAAAAGTGCTGCCATAACTTATTCCAATCTCAGATGCAATCTCATCGATGGTCAGACGCCTGTCACCCTCAATAAATTGTTGAACGCGGACGATGTTTTCGTTGGTGATGCTGGTGCGCGGTCGGCGATCATGGCTCCCATTTTCAACATTCTCACGACCTTCCACGAACTTTTTGTGCCATGCGAACACTCTAGCTCGTGACAGTGTCTCTTCCTTGAACTGCGCAGTCAATTTCCTCAGGATTTCAGCCGGTTTTACACCTTCCGTGGCGAGAAATTTAATGATAATACGCTGCGCAATTGACGACGGCACCTCCTGCTTAGACATTGTCACGACAGGTACTGACAGGAACGAACAAAATCGCCCGCCTGCTTCCCCCACTCCTGACATCCCTACCCAACACATGACGAAGCGAGAATTCTCGCGCATTAATATTGCGCGCCCGAGATCAAAAGTCTCGTTTATATTTCATTCACCCTCATACGTCAATACTCTAACTACAGGATTCTTATTGACCATGGTCTATGTCTTAGGATAGAACATGGAGAAAGTGCAGTATTTTTTATAGCTTGGTAATACTCATTGAATAAAATTCTAGAAAGATAATTGATATAATTGTAAAATCTAAGTATTGTAAATCTTGTGAGTTTTGGAAGAAAGATGACACTTCACAGAAAGGTTTCAAACTCACAAAGAATGTTCAAGCATCTACAAGTGGTTGCCCGCCTGGGAACTGGGAACGTATAAATTTTTAATTGGATGGACATATGCTTAAACCGCCCATAAAAAAATACGTAAAGTTGAATCAATGCAAAGCTTATGCGCTCATTCATAAAAGCGGGTGAAAAATTATCAGCCTAGGACGCCAAAAGTACCTTTTGGCGGGCAACCCCTTGTAATTACTCTATTAAAGATTTTTTTTTAATATGTTATATCTTAATATATTAAATAAACTTTTGCTACAAATAATGTTGCCCCTCACCATTGAAAAGGAATTAATATAAAAGAATCAATTCGGCAATTCGGTGGAGCAACACTCCACGATCAAGCAGATGTATCGAGTTGCCACCAAATTAAAGCATAACCTGAACACCAAAGATATTGCACTGCAGCATTATAGATATAACCCAGGCCTTTGATAAAGTTTGGCACGTTGGCCTTTTAAACAAAATCAAATGTAGCCTGCCACATACATTATTTGTGTTAATTCAATCTTATCTCACAAATAGACACTGTGTGGTGAAATTCGGAGATGTCATTACATCCTTATTCCGTATTACATCCGGAATACCTGAGGGTTGTGTGCTCGGACCAGTGTTATACCTTCTGTATACAGCCGACCTACCAACAACCAAAAGTACGATATATGCCACCTATGGCGACAATACAGTATTAATGTCTTTACGCCATGATCCAGTTGTTGCATTGAGATACCTACAGAATCACCTTAGTAAAATAGAAAAATGGATTAAAATATGGCGCATCCAAATCAATGTGCAAATATCTGAAAAGGAATATGCCCTCTGTCAGATTAAATAGCAACATTCTTCCACAAAAGAAGAAATTAAATATCTTGACCGACGCCTGAAATGGGGTTCACATATATGACACAAGAGGCTACAGCTCGGCCTCGGACTTATAAAATACTACTGTATATAAGGTTGTTATCAAACCCACTTGGTGCTATGGTATTCAGATATGGGGTGCAGCTAGCGACTCCAACCTTACAAAACTACAGCATTATCAATCTAAAGTATTACGAATCATAATCAATGCTCCATGGTTTGTACCAAATCAGGTATTACCTTCAAGTTCATACGATTCAAGAGACAATAAAAAACCATAGCATTAAATATCAGGAAAAAATTAGAAATCACCCAAATCCTTTAGCAGTTAAACTCCTGACAATCTAACTGGAAAGAGGACTGAAATAGCATGACCTGCTGGATTCTAAGCTATAATTTATTTCCAAGTAGTAACAACTAATATATTTTGTATTCTGTATATTGTAGTTTGACATGAAGTTTGCCATAGGGTAAACCCACACTGTGACATGTAAATTCTTATAATTACATCTTTTACTTAATGTCAATACTGACAACATATAAATAATCTTGGAGTTATTAAAAAAAATATTAAAGATGAGAATTCGAAGACGTTTAAACGTATTTTAGATGCACAGTCATATGAAAATTTAGTAATAATAAAGATTAAGGTCAGCGTCCATAGGGTTTTAACCATCATCCTTTATAGAAAATTTTTCCATATACTATGATCTAGCTAGCCGCAGAAATTACTCATTAGTTGAGAAAATAGGAAATGAAATATGGGTGGTACTTGTATCTAAATTTATACTGATGAAAAGCCACAGCACGAATAATGTCTTGGTGAAAAATCGTGTTTATAGAAGAACGCAAACCATTGCTTATCTTCCTCAATACGTGCATGAACCAACTCTTCCTTTTTGATGCTATCAAGCCAATCTGTGAGAAACTCGGTTCAAATAATCTTCTTGGTTATTGCATTAGCTATATGCAAAATAGCAATAAAAGGTGCCTCAAAAATAGTACGCATAACGATGAGACAACAAGCATCATAAAAATTATGAAGCTCTTAGGCATTACTATCTGTTATAATTTCTGCGGGGAGGCTGATAAGTGCCATATCAAGTTTTCAGAACGATCGCTGTCTCATGCTACAAAAGGAAGAAGAGAAGAACTTTAATATTGAAGACCAATTATATGGTGCAGACATCGCAGAGTGAAGATAAATTGAATCTTTCCAGAAATAGGTGTTATGTAAAACTTTAAATCCGTTTTTTTCGAAATACCATTTTTAAACTGGCTAGAATCATAACTCCGTCAAATTTCAACCGATTCACTTGAAATTTTGACTGTAATTGTATAATTACATTATCTATGAATTTTTCAATTTGTGCTAAAATTTTGATTTATAGACAATTTTTAGCAGAAATTTAAAAAGGAAAATGAAAATTTTTAATTTTTTTAGATGGTTAAAAATCACCGTCTTCTTCGATGTTGCTCAGGCTTTTGACAAAGTTTGGCATGAAAGCTTGTTTCACAAACTGTACCTCTTCTACCACAACAACTTTCACAACTTTTACAATCTTATTTATCAGAAAGATATTTCAGAATTAAACAAGGAGATACTTATTTTGAATTAAAAGAAATCAGGGCAGGGCTGCCACAAGGTCCAGTACTTTACCTATTATATACTAGTGACATCCCGAGTCTTGAACATGAAACAATAGCAACATTTGCTGATGATACCGCAGTTACTGCTGTTGGAAAAGATCATGAAGAGGCTGCCCAGAAACTTCAAACCTTTATTAATAAAATTAACACCTGGACTAAAACTGGGCGTACTACGTTAAACGAAAATAAGTCTGTACATATAGGCTTTACTAACAAACAGAAGCAACATCTACCTATCAGAATCAACGATACCTAGATTCTCTATGCAGACTTGGCTAAATATCTGGGTATGACCTTAGACGCTAGACTCCGCTGGAGAGTTCATGTCAATAAAAAACGTGAAGAGCTTGGCTTCAAATTGAAAAAAATGTATTGGCTACTTAGACGAAACTGCAAGTTATCTACGTACAATAAATTGCTCTTATATAAGCAAATCTTGAAACCCGTTTGGACGTTTGGCATCCAACTCTGGGGTTGTGTCAACAAAAGCAACATCCAAGTGATACAGCCAAAACAGAGACATCCATCGGGACCTTCAAATAGATACTGTTGACTAAACCATCGCCAAATTTGTCAGCAGCCATAAACAAAGGCTAATCAACCATGTGAACGTTGAGGCTAACCAGCTCCTAGACAACACAAACTTAGTAAGAAGACTCAAGAGGACGAAGCCTTTTGAGTCAGTGAAATAGTGATAGTGCAAAGTAGAGCATTGTGTGGTATTTGTGCTACATGTTATGTTTAGTGTAGTTAAGTTACTAGAACACAAGGCAAACTATTGAGTAAGACCTTAGTTTTAAGAATTTTTAAACATAATTATTTAGGTTAAAACAAAATTGCTCATTGATCTATTATTGATCCTTAAATTTTACGAAACATTGCAAACAATAGATAAAGCAAGAGATTTATCTGAAAAAGTAGTTTTGGTAGGAGACTGGAATGCTCGAGTAGGTAAAGATCCAAACAAAGCGCTAGGTAGTTTAGGAAAATATGGAGAATTAACACTAAATAGAAATGGAAATAAACTGCTAGAATTTTGTATCAGCAATAATCTGAAAATAGGAAATTCATTTTGGTACCAACCCCTAGAAGACCGGTACACGTTCATAGCAGAGGAGAGAAACGCAAGGAGTATTATTGATCACATTGTGTACACCCAAGATATGGAAAATAGTACTGAAGAAATAGCAGTACGAAGAGAAGCAGAACTAAATAAAAATCATAGACTAGTAATAGCAAAAGTCCAGCAACCAATCGAGATAGAAGAAGATAATAGCGAATTCACAAGAATCAATATAAGACGAATGAAAAATGAAGAAATAAAGATAAAATACGCAAACGAAGTAGACAAAATATTACAAACCCAGCAATTATCCAACAACAACTGGTCACTAGAAAATAGATGGAAAATACTCAAAGAAACACTATTAAATGCGGCAAAAAAATATGCGGGACGAGAAAAATAAGGAAAGGCTCAAAAAGCACCAAATGGTGGAGCGAGGAATTAAGGGAAGCAGTTAAACAGAAAAAAACAGCATGGAAAAGATATCAAATATCAAAACAAAACAACGACAAAATAACATACGATAGGCTGAAGAAAAAAAACGAAAGAAATGGTTAAAAGAGCAAAACAGAAAACTTGGGAAGATTTCGCGAAAGAACTTGGCGAAGGCTTCAAAAACAACAACAGAATTTTCTGAAACAAAATTAAACAACTTAGGGGTAAAGGTAAAAAGGAACTAAGCGGAATAAAAGACGCAAACAATATACTACTAACAAAGACGGAAAAAATTACCGAAAGATGGAGAAAGTTCTTCTCCAAAAAGTTCGATGCCGATGACCAACACGAAAATGAAAATAAAGAAACGAGATAGACAGAAATACCGGAAGAAGATTTAGAGCAACATAGTATAAGTAAAAAAGAAGTATTAGATGCAGTAGCAAACATTAAAATAGGAAAAGCTTGCGGAGAAGATAATATAGAGGCAGAGATGGTGAAGTATCTGGGAGATATTGGATTGGACTGGATATGGGGGATATTTATGGAGGCATACAAGACAAACAAAATTCCGGAGGACTGGGATAAAAATCTAATACTTCCCATACACAAAAAAGGAGAAAAAACAAATTGTGAGAACTACAGAGCAATTTGTCTATCATCAGTGATATATAAAACATATACAAGAATAATAGAACTAAAAATCAGAGCTTCCATTGAAAACAATCTAGCAGACGAACAAGCAGCCTTTAGACCGGGCAGGCAAACAAACGATAATATATACATTCTAAGAAATATAATAGAGAAAAAGATGCAAACAGGGGAGGAACTATTCATAGCCTTCATAGATCTCCATGCAGCATTTGATACCATACAGAGAACAATAATTGAAGATTGCCTGGAAAAAATACAAACGCCCAGAAAATTAATAAATCTGGTCAACTCTGTGTATGAAAATACCAAAGCCCAAATACAAATAAACGGTAACCGATCCAACAAACTTAAAATAAAAATAGGAATCAAGCAAGGGGACAGCCTGAACCCCCTTCTATTCATAATTATCATGGATAGAATTCTAAAGAATGCCAGGAATAAAAGCAAAGGTTTAGAAACTACAATAGGGTATAACAACTTGAGGCCAGTGCAATTGGATGTCTTATTATACGCGGATGATATACTGTTAGTGGCGGATAACAAAAAGAAAATGCAAGAACTAATTAATATATGGATAGAAGAAATTGAAAACCTAAAGATGAAAGTAAATATAAAGAAAAGTAAAATAATGATACTCAACAAAATGAATATAAACATATACTTTTAATTACAAAGAAAGAATATTGGAAGAAGTAACAACTATGGAATACCTAGGAAGCACATTCACCGACGATGGTAAAATCGACTTAGAAATAACCAATAAAATTAGGAAAACCAACATGGTATACTACTCATTAAATAAAACTATCTTTGGAAAAAAGAGATAAATAGTAGAAATAAACTGAAAATTTATAATACCATCTTATCCCCAATACTGACATACTCTAGTGAAACTTGGACTATACTTAGTAAGCATAAACCCAAACTGACTGCCAGCGAAATGAGAGTACTCACGTATCTAAAATAGACCACTAAAGAAATTAAGATATTAGAGAAATGCTACAGCAGGAATCAATCTGTGCGAAAATAGAAAATAAGCAGCTAGAATGGTTTGGACATCTTAGCAGAATGCCGAATGAAAGAATACCCAGGAAAGTAATGGATGCTAAAAATAGCAGAAAAAGAAAGAGAACGACCCAGGCAAACGTGGC
Organism: Sinelater perroti; assembly: GCA_036346155.1. NCBI lineage: Eukaryota > Metazoa > Arthropoda > Insecta > Coleoptera > Elateridae > Sinelater > Sinelater perroti. The sequence goes on along the minus strand of JARFIY010000329.1, from coordinate 3,908,581 downwards.
TAGAACAAATTACCAAAATAGGAAAAAGCGGGGGCAAAACACTAATTGAAATGAAAGAGGACGTGAGAGACCGGAAGAAATGGAAATTATGGATAAGAAACTAACCGAAGGACAACCCGACACCCGTCTAGGGTAAAAGGGTTTAAAAGAAGAAGAAGAAGTGACTCACTGAGAAATTACCTCATTAAGTGTGTGCATAATTTCATTCATTTCCTCTAAGAATTATGGAAGTAATTGTTTTAAAGTCTGAAGGGCATGAAACGAAAAACTGCAATGGTTTGTTGGGGAAAAATTCAAGCTTAGCTTGGATATCATTCTTAGTTTTGCAAGCAGTACTCGGTAACAAATATTTTTTCTCATTTTCTTTGACAACACCGCAAATGCAGAATGTACAATAAATTTGCTCTGTAAAAAATCGTTTTAATAGGTTAGCAACTAATTTTTGATTGGCCTTACCATAATACCCTTATTTTCGCATCAATTAATTCTGAACGAAGGGCAAATTAATAGTTGAAGTAATCGCCTTCTGAATCTATGACATCCTGCCACTTGTCATGGAGCATGCCAATGTCTTGGCGATAGAACTTGATGGATTTTGAGCTGAAGAAGTTGGTGAACATTTGGGTCATTTCATCAACGTTCCTGAAGTTTTTGTTACACAGCCAGTGTCCCATCAACCTAAAGGTGGTTGTCGCCAAGTACGGCGGGTGCTCCAGAGTCTCCCAGCATGGTGACTGATCTCTTATGGGTCAAATCTTAGCGTCCCTTGAACTCTGAAAACTAGCGTCTGGCAGTAGCCTCTCCAACGGTCCCATCGACATAAGCTTTGCAAATGTTTCTTCCAGCCTATGTATTACTCATATCCGGGTCCAATTTGTATTGAAACTGAAGCAGCAATATAATGTCCTCTCTGGTAAGCTCCATCCTGTAAAAGGCATAATGAGTTGTGCATAAAAGTTGTTTCCAAGAACGTGAGCGATCAAATGGTATAAAAGTTGCAACACTTTGTAACAAAATTTTAAAAATTATGGTAAGGCGGATGATAAATTAGTTGCCAACTTATTATAAAACATACAGATACTTACAAGTGCTACATAAAATAATTTTTTTTTTATTACAACAGGCCAACTAAGCGTAGCTACAACTTCATTATCTGGCGATGACAATCTAGAAACAGAACTGCTGGACTCCTTGAGACCTGACATTGAAAAATGGATAGATGAATCGAAATTATCTGTACTTAACATAACGTATGCAAGAACAACTGAAAATTCTGACAAGCCTTCTGAAAATGTATCTCCACCCAGTAACTATTCCGAAAGTAACCAAGCTTTAGATTACAGCAATATAGCAATTGGCCAGATTGCCACAGATGGAACTGAAAGCATCAAGTATGATAAAAGTGTTATGGACAACTTAGATAAACTTGTCCTAAGCGAAACTTCTTCTGAGCAGAGTTTCACACAACACACAGATGATAAGAGTGTAGTGACAACCAACACTAACATTATTTACCAGGTAAAAATTTTTATTTTAATGTTATTTCAACTGATTCTTCTTGTACTCTAGGAGATCGATATTGGTGACTTTCGAGACAAAGATGTTCCGTTGTTTTATTGCACTCGATTAATAATAAAATCATTTTTACTGAGCGGATATCCTAGTACTACAATACCAGACAAATCAGTAAGAGTGTCTGTGAAATCCCTCTCTTTAAGCTGTCTAGCAACAATCTTTCAAATCTGCCCCCAAATTTTTTTGAAATACATCGACAAATATCACTCAAAGGACACAAAAGATAAGCAACAAATTTCGGATGTTTTACTTTTTAAAGACCACACGGATCCACAACTTCGTGGAACTGTTAGAGTTATGATGGCAAATTTTATTAAGGCAGTCTTGATCAAAAGCGGGGGCGATTATAACACATGGATTGTGCAGAACAGCTTTGTGAATGATGAAGATGTTTTCAGTATTAGAAATTTAATTGGCATAATTGTGCACGGGTTGGAAGATGAATCTTCAACGTGTTCAAGGCAGACTTTGATAGGCCTCGGTGTTTGCTTGAAGTATATTTTGGAGTCCCAGGTCAGTTTGGAAGCAATACCTGTTCTAACAGCCTTGCCACTTGTGACTAAAAACCCATATTGGTTGGTAAAGGTGAGTAAAATGTTCCTGTTGAATTGCAGGAATTTGAAATATTTTTATTTATTTTTAGGCAACTTTGGTTGAAGTTGTTGCAGATTTGCATTATGTCACTATACAGCATGTAGTTGGTTCATCAGAATTTCAGGATAAAGTGCTTTTTAACGTATTTTTTGAGCTTCTGAAGGATGACAATCAAAAGGTTCGAGCAGCCTGTTCTTCTGGAATTGTACAGTAAGTAAGCTTTTTACTTAATATATATAGATTTTATGCAATGTTAATTTTATTTCACTTTGCCTTCTTACATTTAGATTTTACAATAAACCACTCTCAGATATAATTAACTATATAAAAAAATGAATTGATGCTTATAATTTCGATTTTATTACTTTTTCGTAAGGTAATCACTCAGAACAAACATTTCATAAAGATAGTGGAAGTTCTCCAATTTGATTATTATGAATCTCAGGTTTTGGTTATACTCCTTCTCTAACATAATAATTAGGAAGCATTTATAATATTATTTAATTAATATTTGTAGTACCGTACTTTTTTGTTTAGTATCTACAACACTAGCACCCCATAAACTGAGCTTGAATTAAATGTTAAAGTAAATCTTTTAAATAATTATTAAATTTTTATATTTTTTATTTATTTATTTATTTATTCTGTTAGCAATAAGTATAGTAATACTTTCTATGAACTAATAATTTTCTGTTAACTAGGTTTGATTGGTAGACTCCTGCCTTCCTTAAACAGTTCAATCTTTTCGCTATTTCTTCTAAAAGTTGCGTTTGGGTGATGTTTCAATGTTGTTTGATGCTTAATTGCATACTGTTTGATAGGGATTTTCACCTAAAGGATATTGAAACCTGTGGGGAGGGTCTGGTTTGTTACATACCATAGTGCAACTGCTATAGTGCTGATAGCTTTAGTTTGGTAATTTGGTAATTACTTTTACTTTTACATTTGATCGATTTGTGGAACCCCATAGCTGACAGCTGTCCAAATTGGTCTGATAATGGCTTTGTATAATAATAGCTTATTCTTCAAGGATAATGAGGAGTTTTTCCCAATTAGTCACTATATCTACTTTAGTTTTAAATCCATTTACTTCCGTTTTTTATCAACTTGTCATTTCAGTTATTTGACTTTAATGGACTTAAGGAGAGTAGTCAACTTAAATAATCAACATTTAATTTGGTTTAAATGAATTTGTGATGCTGCTGATAATACTACCAGATTTTTTACACACAAGCACCGCCATATCATCAGTTTTAGGATTCCGTTGTGGGTAGGTCAAAGGTAAATAGAAGATATAATATTAGTTTTGCGACACTCCCCTGTGGTATATCTGCTCTTATTTCTTTAATTTATGAGACATTTTGTCAGTCTTTGGAGGATTCTGTTTGTAAGATGCGACTGCAATAGAAGATAATAGTTGGAAGCAAATGTTTTCTTTATTTTATATTGCAATCCTCCGTGCCACACTAATTGGATACCCATCTAATGTCTACGATTGCAGCAGTGCAAAATGTTTTGTTTTATAGTGCAGTTTTGGTAATGGTGACATTGTGTACAGTTGAGTGTTGCTGCCTAAATTCAAATTGAGGTTAGGCAGCATAATTTTTATTAATACGTCTCAGGAGTAATCTTGTAAGCAACTTGTACTAGTCTAATAGGACAATAAGAGTTAACTTTTTTGGTGTTTTCTAGGTTTGGAAATGAGAATTATTTGTCCAAATTTGAGTTGTAGTGGCCAGTATGTAAGTCTCAGGGTTCCATTAAATAAAAATTATAATGATTTTATTCCTCCCTCAGGCAATTGTTTAACTATAGTTGCTGTTATTAAGTCCCAAGTTGATGCTTTTCTATTCTTCAACAATTTTATCCCATTCTCTATTTCTTTGACTTTAATTTTACATATTGGTGAGGACATTTTTATTATTTATATTATTTATCTATTTCCTAGTCAATCGCATTAAAAGTTGGTTAAAAAGCTTTGGCTAAATAGTCTGCAAATGCTCCTGCTTTTTCCTTCTCTCATCTTAACGATGATCCCTTTTGGATCTCATATTTTGATGGAATATGAACGTGTGGTTGTTTAACACCCTTAATGGTATTGCTAACACTCGGGTGAAAAAGTTCCAGGACTATCCAATAAAAACACAATTTTTTTTGCAAAATTCATATACTATAATATATATTCCAATACTTTTGTAATATTGCTATGCCTTTCTTATAAAACGATTTATCTTTTGCCTCAAAATAAGCTTCAGTTTCGGCAATCACTTCTTCATTCGAGCCAATTTTTTTCCTAGGGCGTTTTTTTGAGATCTGCGAACAGATAATAGTTGCTACGTGCAAGATCTGAAGAATATGATGGGTGGGGCAGCAATTTGAATCGTAAGTCGTTCAATTTCACCATGGTTTTCATCAACTTATGAATTGGTGCATTTGCCATGTAAGGTCGTTTACGCTTTATTTCGTCAATCAATTGGTCCAATAACGCAATGTAATAGTCGGTGTTGATAGCTTCAGATAGTCAATGAACAATATTCCATGCAAATCCCAGAAAATAGACGCCTTAACCTTGCCGGCCTACTATTGAGTCTTTGGACGCCTTTCTCCCTCAGCTCTCCACTCAGCAGACGTTCATTTCGACTCTGGCGTATAGTGGTGGACCCAGGTTTCGTCCATTGTCACATGCCGATGCAAAAAATCCTTTGTATTACGCTTAAAAAGCTCCAAACAACGCCCGGATTCATGAACACGTTGTTGATTTTGCTCCAAACGCGGCACCCACTTTGAAAAAAGTTTTTTCATACCCAAATTTTTGTGCAAAATGTTGAACTTTTGATATCTTTAGGATATCAGCTATCTCCTTCAACTTCACTTTACAATTTTTAGGATTTTTGGATGTTTTTTGGTGTAGTCACCTCTTTTGGGCGTTCCGAGCGTTCTACATCTTCGGTGGCCGTATGACCGCGTTTAAAATCAGAATACCATCGGCTAATGATTGTTTTTGATGAAGAATTTTCTGGGTAACACTTTCCAAGCCATTGCTGAGCTTGAATGGTATTTGTTCCCATTAAATAACAGTGTTTTATTAACACATGGAACTCGTTGTGATTCATTGTTTACAAGTAGTACAAGAACAAGAAGTAGCGTCACTTCAACTTCAATATCTCGAAAACTACTCAACGAAATGTCATGAAATTTTGGCAAGTTTCTTTTGAAGGTTGGTACTACCTAAAACAAAAGCGCATTCGGTTTTTATGGCGACCTCTGTGGTTTAGTCTCGGGACTTTTTGACCCGAGTGTTAATAGTGGTTGTTATTGGTGAGTGATCAGGTAAGAAATCATAATTAGATATGGCATTAATATAGTTGGATGAGAGGCCATAACAAGTCTGGGATAGTACTTGGATTAGACAGCCAATATGTTGTACTTTCAATTGATAGGAAGCTGCAATTGTTTATAATGAATTTAAAGATCACTTTGCCTTTAGTAACCATTAAGTACGAGTCCCAATGTATGTGCTTAGAATTAAAATCTTCGTTGGCTATAAATTTTTGACTATACTTTCGAAAAATGGTTGTAGAAGGTGTTGAGTGGAGTTGTGTGCATCTAAAACTATTTGAATTGTAGCTTACAAATAATCTGTTTTATATTCTGCTTATTTATTAGAAGTAACAGAACTGTGGATAAGTATTTCCATAGCACCAAGAGTCATGCCATCAGGATATTCTGTGTGGTAGGCAAAACAGTGTGGTACCTTTATGTACATTTTGTCGGTAAAGTGAATTCTGACATGAACATAATGGTGAGGGCTCAGCCAGCCATCCCGCGAACACGGCTTGCGAACTGAAAGGTTAAAGCTTCCAGCTGTTTTTCATTTCCAGACATATTTCAATATCGGGTCTTCTTTCTGGTCACGTTTTAACTCGCTGTGTTGCTACAATTCATTGGTCAGTTGTTTCACAATATAGGGGCCATTTTCTCTTCTGCACAACTACAGTAGATGCAGTCTTTTAGACACGGTCTCCTCAACAAGGCGTCGGTGTTGCAATGACTACTGCAGCTTTGCGCTCTGTCTCAAAGTCGTATTGTTGGAGTCTTTCGATTCATCTTGCTACTTGGCCTTCCGGATTTTTAATGTTCAAGAGCCACTTCAGTGCAGTGTGGTCAGTCCTCAAAAGAAACATTTCGCCATACAGATATTTATAAAAGTGCTCCACAGATTTGACAACAGCAAGGAGCTCTCTCCTAGTTATTCAATAGTTGCGTTCAGGGTTTGATAATGCTTTACTGAAATAACCATTGACTGTTTCTTGGCCATTTTGTAACTGGGACAATAGGCTTCCAACTCTTAAGTTACTCACATCTGTATCCAACATAAACTTTTCTTCCAGCCGTGGGTAACTCAGTATTAGTGCATTTAGCAAGGCACGATTTAGATTCTCGAAAGCTTCTTGACAATTTACGCTCCACTTGAAACTTCGACCTTCTTCCATTAGTCAGAGGCTTCGGAATGTTGACAAATCTAAACACCTATCGTCGGTAGTAAGTGCACAGTCCTAGGAAACTTCTAACCTCATGCTTGTCTTTTGATACTGGCCATTCTTTCACGTTTCTAACTTTCTCTGAATCAGCTGCTATACCCTCATCATTCACTACATGTCCTATATGTAACCAAAAGTTTTAGCAAATTTATTATTAATTAATTAATTGATTTTTAGAGTTATACCACTTTTATACTATAAGCAAAATATTCCAAATGAAACTACAGTTACAAATAAGGCCAAGTACTACAGGAATTTATATTTAACAAACCTATTCAAACTTGACCTGGAAACGAACTTGAATAAGAAGCAATTTATTAGGAACATGCCATTTCCATTCAATGCTTGTCAAACAACACCAGAAGAGAATATAAGCAACTCGCTCTCGCGAGTGATTTCAAGACTAACCAACTACCTGCTGACTTCAACATCGAAACATTTCATTGTGAGCAGCTCTACATGTTTGTCTATTTTGTTTTGTAGCTTTTACGTTTTAGCATGGATGCCTAGAAACTTTATGCCTTTTGTCGACATCTTACCCTCCAACTGTTTATTCTAACTCGTGGAGTTGTTTTCCAAGTGTTACAATCTCTAAGGAAACGAGCAACACCTTTCCTGCTTCGAATGCTTCAAATAAGGAGGTGACCTTAAGTAGTGCCACAGGTCTGTTTAATATATGCATCAATTTATTGTGCAATGGAAATATAGGTTACGATTTAAATTGCCATCTGAACTTGTTGAAATTGGGAGGAAATCTTTTTGCCGGTAAGTGTAAAAAACTATTAGAAAATATTAAGATTTAAAAAATTGATATAAAAGATTGTTATTAAAAAATAATTTTTATAATTATGTTAGAACATTTCGAAATTTTTATCGTACTTATTGTATATTAAAATATAAATATCAGTATATTTTCAGGAATTGCCATTAGGAATCTAAAACCCAAAACAGACTTCTCACTGGAAGATACCTCGCAATTGTGGGATATGTTCAGCGACAAAAATTTTTCCACCCTAACAGAGCAATTCTTTAATCACGTTTTGAAGCTGCTGAACATTTTCTGCCACATTGTCGATGAAATAATACCTACACAACCTCAGAACAAACCAGTACTGTCAAACTTGCCAACACCTTCGACGCTCTCGCCCATCAAAAGAAGGAAAAGCGACCTTGGAGAAAGAGTTAAGAGCAGTCCTTCTGGAAAGGTTGGAGAGAAAGATGACAAACTCGAGAAAAAAAGCGAGCATTCAAAAATGAGCCTAATGGGGCATTTCGGAAACATACCCCACTATTTGAAAATATATGATGTTCTAAGAACTGCCTACACAAATTATAAGGTAAGTTTTTTTTCATTTATAGGGGCAATGGAGAAATTAGTTTTTTTTGAGATTTTTTTTTATAATGTTGAGGTAATTTCAATGGGTCATTAAAATCCATGGAAACAATAAATCATTCTTCCCTAAAAGTACATTTGATATTGATTATGGCAACTTTTAGAAGCACTATGAGAGCTCAAAGTTAAAAAATTTATTGGTCTGGTGACCAATGAAAACAATCAATGTTTGATTAATCATTACATTTTGCAAAATAGAAATGTTACTTTAATAACAAAATAGTAAATCGATTGAGACATTATTTGTATGTATTAATAAACTTAGTGATTGGAACTATAATGTATAATTTGGAAACTTCTTCACTACTGCCATATGAAACGCTATTTTTGATAACTTCTCTTAGAGTGGTAACATGATTAAAATAAACTATCACCCCTTCTCCAATGCTGTCCTACAATGACACTGAAGGTTACACTAGATTGTGGTCGTTGTATCAACCGTTTTCTGTCATTTTAATATCCAAAAGTCTTTATACAAACTACATACTGCAGTAAGTACACTAATCTATAACATTTGCCTCTAGTTCTCATTCATTAGTTTATGGGCTGTTTTCTGATGTCCATCCTAAAAGTATCGAGCTACATTATACAAAACATTTCAATTACAATAACAAAAAAAATCCCTTATGACAAAGCCCTCAAGAGACAAATAGATTTCATGATGTAGCGATTTAATGAGAGTTAATTGTAGTAATCAAAAATATTTATAGTTGTATTTTCCCGCTCCCCGATCCTATCTTCTCAACATTTTGACTGTACCAGGCTGTTTACATAAAGAAGTTTTATTTAGATCTGGTCAGTATTATGGAAGTGAGATTGTAGTTTGAACTGTTAATTTGAATTTTTCTACCAAGTGAACCTTGTTCAAAACTTATTAGGTGATTCATTAATAAATACATAATTGTTGCGAATAAGGCGGAAAAAGTCTTGTCTTAGAAAGTCTTATACATTAATGACAGTTGAAAGAAGAAAGCCTCAAACATTTTATTGAGTATATGTTGACAATCATATTTGAACTAAGGATATAAACTTGTTCAATTATCTCAAAGATGTTCAAAATTTGCACACATTCTTCCATTCACTTCTGCATAGCTTAGTTGTTTGTTTTTTTTACTAGAAAAATGTTGACTAGGTAAAGATTTAAAGCCTAGTTTCCAGTAAGTTTTATCGCTCATTAAATAAAAAGTTTAAGCTGTTATATCTATTATAATTTTTTTGCCCTAGATGCTCTTTTGAATTTTTATTTGGCTTCTTGCAAAACTCTAACAGAAAAAAATTGAAATTCTTATGTACAAATGTATTTGTCTTTTAATGGGATTTTCAAACTTCCTAAATCTTCTTCATATACCATTATAGTGAATCTATATAAATTCCAATTAATTTTGTATTTTATTGAATAATAATAATAAATGGTAAGGCTCTAAACGCTCTGCATGGAAACATTAAGGCTCTCAAATGTTCACCCACTGTGCCCAGTCGTCACGCAGTATCTCTAATACTCATTACCCCTTGTTCGAAATAAACACAGGTACTCAATTGTTTATAGTGACTGAGTAGGCCATCCCGCCAGACTTCAGAGAGCTCCGGAAGTGAACCCTGGTCCGTCAGCATCACAGCCCGCCCCTCAACCACGGGACTACGCTGGTTTATTGAAGCATTGCCATACTTTATCCTGATCTTAGAAGCAACCTTAGCAACCATTAATTGGCTATAATCCTCCAGAAGGCCACGAACAATTTGAAGTTTTTCCTCAATCACACTAGTTTTTGGGCGATGTCGGTAAACTTTATTTTCAATTGCTTCTCGTTTTTTTTTAAATTATTTATGCTATGTTTACACTTGAGTATCCCGAAGTGCGCTTCAAATTTTCTCAAAATTTTGGACGGTTTTACGCCCTCTGCCATTCGAAACTTAATAATCCTTTGCACAATAGACGAGAATACATCTTGCTCTTGATACTGATGGTAGTACAATGTACACCACTGGAGAAATCCCCTTTAAACACCCATATCTAAAACGCTTGAAAGCCCCAACCTTCTCTGTTCATCTCACGACATCTAAAAACAAAATTCACCCTTGTATCTATTTCAATATATCTTTTTACGAGGCGCATTCATAAAGTAAGGGCCGTTTGGTCACAGAAAAAAATGTACTCATAAGAAACAAATTTTATTGTCATATTTAGTTAGGTACAATCTTACTTTACTTCTCTACATAATCGCCGTTCACTTCTAAGCATTTTTCGTACCGCTGCACCAGCTTCTTTAACCCCTTTGCATAGAAGCTTGCCGCCTGAGAGTTGAACCAGTTGACAACGGCGTTTTTGAGTCCGTCTTCGGTTTCAAAACGTTGTCCACCCAGCCACCGTTTAAAATGCAAGAAGAGGAAGTAGTCGCTAGGTGCAAGGTGGGGACTGTACGGTGGGTGGTCAAAAAGTTCCCAACGAAAATCTTGAATTTTCTCAATGGTTTTGGTAGCAGTGTGAGGACGCGCGTTATCGTGGAGGAGGATTATGCCAGATGACAGTTTCCCGCGGCGTTTGTTTTTGATCGCACGTCTCAAGTGTTTGAGCGTTTCGCAGTACACGTCAGCTGTAATTGTTGTCCCACGTTCCATGAAATCAACCAAAAGAACACCGTCTTTGTCCCAAAAAACTGTAGCCATCAATTTTCGACTTGTGTACTGAGTTTGTTTAAACTTTTTCGGTTTTGGTGAGGATGAGTGTCGCCACTGCATCGATTGCAGTTTTGTTTCTGGGTTGGCGTAGGATACCCACGTCTCGTCCCCAGTAACAATGTGAGAAAACAAATCATCTCCATTTTGTTGATAACGGGCCAAAACTTTCGTCCACTAGACATTCTTTGCTCTTTGTGGTGGTCGGTGAGCATTTTGGTACCCACCTTGCACACAATTTGCTGTATGCGAGGTTTTCTGTGACAATATTGTAAACAGTAGTGCGTCCAAGTTGAGGAAATTTGTCAGCCAGGCCACTAATCGTCAATCGACGATCAGATCGCAGTGCTTGGTCCACTTGTGAAACGATTTCATCAGTCTGGATACTGGGCCTGCCACTCCGCTCTTCGTCATGGACATTTGTTCGGCCATTTGTAAAATAACGGCACCATTGTCTAACCTTTCTTCACTCATAACTGTAGGTCCGTAAACCAGGCATAACTCCCGATGAATTTCAGCAGCCGACGATCCTTTTGCACAAGAAACGAATCACAGAACGCACTTCACACTTGGCGGGATCAACGATTTTCGCGGCCATTGTTCTTTGCATTCACTGAGAATACAATTTCGAATAAAACTAAAACTTTAAATCCAATTAAAACGCTTAAAAGCCCCATCCTTCTCTGTTGATCTCACAGCATCTAAAAACAAAATTCACCCTTGCATCTATGTCAATATATCTTTTTATAACATTGTGAATTGTTCATATAATCGTTTTTATTTATTTTAGTGTTTTTTCAATATGTATAATTTTACCATTCAAATCCAAAGAACGTATATTGTAATTCATTGGAGAGTATAAACAATGACTTTAAAGGGGTGCAACCTCAGAACTTGCTGCAAGAAGTTTCAATAGCCAGTTTAAGTTAATAAAATTATTCAAAAATGAAAACATGCATTTAAATGTATTACCGGCAAAATGAAGTTTTATGCCATTTGACTTATTATTTTTAATAAAAAAGTGGCAACTTAAAATGTATTAAAAATTAAAAAAAGATTAAATATGTAGGGTACAAATATGTTGATAAAAATAAACTGATGCCTAAAAAGTATGAATAAACACAAAATAAAAAGAGAAATACAAAATATATAAAAACTACTGCTTGTAGCTAAGCAAAAGGTAGAAATAATAATAAAAGAATAACACACTCTGAAGTGATATATTTAAGAATAATATTATTAACCATGGAAATTTAAAAATCCGTCGTAGCAAACTTTGTAATTTAGGAATTTTATTTAAATTTAATCATAATTTAATGTGAGTTAAGGGTAGGAAACAAAAATATTTATAACCATATCTCCCCACTCCAATTCTCTCTAACTTTAGACTATTTTGGTATATACCCTTCAAACGTATATACAAATTTTGATTTAGAATTACAATGACATTTTTTGAAATCATAACATGAACGTTTCTGCAACAAGTAGTATTTCTACAAAATATACCTGAAAGTGAAAATGATCCAAACATATACACCAACAAAGGAAATAGAAGATAAGGATTAGTAATGATTTGAAATTGGTGGTAGGCAAGATTATAATAATGAAATCGAAATGAAAAAATCAAAAGCAATATATTGGCTAAGAGCTATATAAGAAGAAAATCATAGACAATATTAGTCAAACAAATAGCCTTCAAAAAATCAGAAAGTCTAAAGGACTATAATATATATTCAGTTGAATTATAATTTTCAATAAAATAAAAGTAATAGTAGAAGCAAGTCTAAAAGTCTATATAAACTAGTAATAGCTTCAATAAAAGGTATAAAATTGCAGTACAAAAAAGACATGAAAAGAATACCAAAATAGGTCAGATAAAAAAGTTTGCAGAACATGAAAAACTTAAGCAAGAAATCATTAGACAAAAAATGTGAAAAGTTAACGATACAATTATACATTAACCAAAAACATTTATGGTTAACCAACAGAGACACACAAAAGTAATTGAATAAATTATTTAAAATGACAAGGTTAAAGACTGATCAAAATACTCAAATGAAAGAAACTGCGCTAAATGACGAAGGAATGATTAAAAGAATAAATTTTGTATGAAAAATGACGTAGGTACCTGGGAACTAAAGTGGAATACAAATAATAAACATGGATATAACATGAAATAAAATTAAGAAAAGAAGCAATTGAAAAATATAATTAAAAAATCTGTAAGAGCAATCAAAAGAAAAGATGACATTGTTATATAAAAAATGTGACAAACTTAAAAAATAGTACAATGCCAGGAATTTGGGTAAATATTCTAATAATATTAATTTATATAAAAAGAAATCAAATTGATTGCAGAAATTATAGAAGAAAATAGTTATCAATTTGAAATGAATAACGCCATCAAGCAGAGTGGCAATATATTCTTCTGTCATTTATAATACAGAGTTGTAACTCATAATGGAAAAGAACAAACAACATTTTTTTCTTCTTTTCCCTTTTTGTTCATTTCTTTCTTCTGTTTTCCTTTACCTTCTCCAACACGTCTTCTTTTCCCTCATTCTCTTTTATCTCCTTTTCCCTTTCCTTCTTCTCTTTCTGCTCCTTTCTGTTTTTCCATAGGACATTAAGTTTAAATTACTTATTCATTGCTTAATTCTCTTCTACCCGTATTTTTATTTTATGGTATTATGATAATGCTCTTTCTCTTTTTTCTACTCTATGTTGTATTAGTTTTTCTTGCATCATTGTTTTTCCTAATACTTTCATTTCTGTGTTAATTTTTGGTATTCTAATTATCATTTACATTATACATACATGTTGATACCACTTCAATTATTTATTTTCATTTTTTTAACGACTAGATACACATTCAACATTTCTCCATTACTTATTCTGTTTTTTTTGGTGTCCTGTTTTCCTTAGAAACTTCCTTTGTATAACCTTAATCTTTGGTCTACATGTGCCTATGAAAACCCAGTGTTCCATGTCATACAAGAAAGAGTTTGATAAGAATATTATTTGTATTCCATTATATTCCCAATTTTATTTTTTTTATATTATTATATTATGTATGGTATGTTGCATAATTTATTTTATTTGTTCTGTTAATTTTGTCTTTTTCTGTTTTCCCTTTTTGTTAAGACTATTATTCATAACATATCATACTTTATATTTATTTTTATTCCTTTATTTTTTTCTATATTTACCATTAGTCATTTCTTTCTAATTCCTCTTTTTACATGGCTATAGTTTTTCATAACTATGTCATTTGTATAAATTAAATATTATAATTATATTATTTCTAAATCTTCCATTTCTACACCTATTCTATTTAATTTATTACTGCATTGATTTGCTTATCATCCATATCTATTATGAATAGCAGTAGTCTTGTTTTGCTCATTTATTTTTAAACTTTTGACAACACTGGTCTATTTTTACATATCCTTCCACTTTGTTATATATTTATATAGTTTTATGTCTCTTGTTAGTTCTGCGTTGATTCTATTGACTTTCTAAAATTGGATTGCTTTTTTATTAATGTTATCAAACACTTTCTTAACTTTTTCTGGTTTCATTTTCTATAATTATTCTTAAACTATGTATGTGGACTTGAATTAATTTCCCTATTCTAAAACTCATTCTTCTTGTTATTTGGGTTTTTTAATTTTTTTCTAATAATTTGTTTACATTCAAAGTGCTAATTATAATGTATCTTTAATGTTTCTTATATTTTGTGGTTTTTCCTACAATCTTCTTAGTATGTGTTGAAAACATTGTTTTTGTTACTGTTTTTATAATTCATTTCAGATAATGTGGCAACTACAAACATAATAATAGAATACAGGAAAATATGATACTGATAAGAATAAAAAATTTGCTATATTACGATGATTGCAGGTTGGTAGATAAGAATCCAAGAGCTATTATTTTAATCAGAATCAATAAAGGCGACCCAATGTCAAAAATATGAAAGTACTAAAATGAAGAACTGTTTATGTTCATGTGTTAATAAGTGATGCCAAGATAGTGAAAATATTAATAAAATAGAAGTGACAAATAATGTATATTACATATTTAAGTGAAATAAGCCGAGAAGAGAGAAATAAAAGCTGTACGGATATTAAGATATATAAATGTATTCTGGGTACTCCAAAAAAGTCATAAAAATAAAATAAATGTAAATATGACGTATTTCAAACTAGTATCTGGGAAAACAAAACATGGCTGAATAAAAAACGAAATTAGAATTGTTATAGAACAATAACCAATAATGCATAATGAAGAAATACAAAATGGTTATGAGAGTAACAGAACCAAACAGAAACAAAAAAGAAAAACAATTACTCTACAATTAAAATATAGGAAATAAAGTATACATCTTGTGATATATTACATTATAAGTAGAAAAAAAAGAAGACCTATTAAGAACAATCTTCATCTGTATCATTTTGTTCCTATAAAAGACATTAATGTTAAATACATACTAAGATTTGCACCACTGTCTACGTATTTTTTATTTAGTGCCTGTGTTAATGCTATCAAAGATTTAAAATCCTATTCTTGGTTATGGATTTTTGCAAGTTATATTTTCTGAGGTTAATTCTTTAAATTGTTTCTGAATTCATACTCTCCTTATTAATGAACTACACTTGATTACTCTCTGTATAGACAAACGAATCAAACAAATTATCTGCTTAATTTTGTGCATATTGAAGTAAAAGTTATGTATCCTACTATTTATCTGAACTTGTACTTTTTTACAGACTAGTCTAGATGTAGAAGCTTCTGAAAGGTTCTTGGGCTTACTGAGAACTACTCTACACACACTCTCTCAGCTCTTAGAACTAGGAACGCTGTTAGAGGCAGGCAGGGTCTCGGAGGAAATATTAAACTACTTTCGATGTACTTTTAACCTTGAGCCGTCGCCCACCGTAGAATGCGTCCAGCAGCTGCTCAAAAGCTTGTTTGGCACAAACTTGACTTCCAACGCTCTAGATATCATCAACATTTCTAACAGCAAATTTGCGACAGTAAGCTATCGTTGTTCTCCTCAATAGCAAAACAACCATTCATTGATTTTAAGGAAAAGCAAGATGAAGCTCTGTTTTATAACAGCATTTTCCAAAAACCATACAATGAAATATCTTTGTGCATAAACAGTTTCCATAATTCCAACAAAATAGATCGTGACGGAGATAACGTAGTCATGGGATATTTACATAGGAAAGAAAATAAGAAAACGGCAATATTGCCTCGAGGAACTGATAAGATTCTAGCCAGCTACATCCGTCTTTTTGAACCAATGGTTATAAAATCCTTAAAGGTAAGAAATTTTTTTATTATTATCTCAGCTAAAAGCACAATTTTTAGCAATATACTGTAACAAGTGATGTCAAGTTGCAATGTAAAGTGCTGCAACTTTTGTGCCAGCTAGTTCAGTTGCGTGTAAACTATTGTTTATTAGATTCTGAACAGATATTCATAGGTTTTGTTTTGAAGCAGTTTGAATATATTGAAGAAGGGCAAATCCCGTAAGTATAATTTCATTTATAAAAAAAAATCAATCAACATTATTGTAACAGGTTTTCCAATGAGTTAATACCAAGAATCTTCAACTTCCTTGTTCACTTGTCATATGGAAAGCAACATTCTAAGAGCATAATTGGAGTACCTAAAATTATTCAACTTTGTGATGGCCTAATGGCAAGTGGGCAGCCTCCTTTAACACACTGCATTCCAGCCCTTGAACCGGTGGTAGAAGATATATTTTTATTTAGGAACAAATCCAATACTTCAGATTTTAAAGAACTGGAAACCACTCGAGAGGTCCTACTTTCAATGTTGTTGCGTTTATTGGAATATTATGAAATAATTCATTTATTAACATTAATACTCAATGAAAGCAAGTATTGCAATGATAATTCAGATAAATGGTTGCGATGGTCTAAGCAAGTTGCTGACGTTTTTCTTCCCATGCTCAAACAAAACAAAATCACTATAAACAATAGGACTGCGTTAACTTCCATTAGAAAACTAGTGTTTGTGCTGAATCCAAGCGTTTTTAAGCCGCTTAATGACGTACTAATCATACTGTTTGATGAACCCCCATACAAGGTATTTTAGAGTAACATAATAGAGTACATAATAAAGCTAGTTTTTTAGGAGAGTTCATTGGCACACATTAATCGGTGGTTTGGAAAAATCCTCACTTTGCTGCTGGTCCTATCTCAAAGCAAAGAAGAGTTGGTGTTGATGAAAATTGTGGAAACTCAGCCAGATTTTGCGCCAAAGAGCACATTTCGCCATGTATTTACCACGGCAGACCCTCTAAATGTCACCAATACTGTGGAATTCTTTGATGGTTTGGCTCCAGAAGTGATATTTGTGAGATATATATTCCGTGTTCTTGACGTTGTGGTGGAAAAATGCGTTGAAATTGTGGAAAACGAAGACGGTCAATTCCTGATAGAGCAGTTATCGAATTTTCTTATGTTTTGTTTGCACATTTTTCAGTCAGGTGAGTTAAATATTGAAGTATTAAGTATTAGGTGCATAACTTAATCCTTGATCCCTTAACTTCAATTGATAATAGTATCTATTCAAATTCATATATGGTACTTGCCATATAAATAATGTAGCGTCATTTGTCAGCTTTAAAATTCACTGCTAAAAGATACTGATATTAGTAACATACACCTGGATTAAGAGATCATATAACACCCACTGTATTACTCCATCACCAGAATTATACCCATTTCATTCCAATAAATGTAAAATTTATAATAGGCCCAGCAGAAGTTAGAAGAAGGAGAAACAATTAAAGAATGACTAAATACTACTATACTGCAGCAGAATATAGGAAGGTTTATATGGGATAGGTTTTTTCCTTCGCAGAAAGTTGAAAAACTGCATCAAGGAAATAAAAGGTAACTCAGACAGGTTGGCAGTATTAAAGAAATGTTTAAGGAAACAGGAAAAAACTAACAATAATCCAAAGATATGGATCAACTGAAGATGTAAATAAATTCTATAGACTTGGAATTAGTTTTAGAAAAAGATCTGAAGTAAACCCAACAGAAAAGTTTGGAAAAAGGAAAGATTACTAGTAGACTTCATAGTAGCATAAAAAGCACAATAAATGGAGAATTTAAAATTGAAGCAAAATTTTTTCCAAAAAAAGAGAGAAGAAAGAAAAACACTATCAGAAACCAGAAACAGAATGTAACGAACTCGACAAGGTGACAAAGAACGAAATAAGGAAGACCTAAAAAAATTTAAAATAGAAAAAATTAAATTTATTTAAAAAAACAGGTCTAATGAAGGAAATGAAAAAGAAGCACAAAAAAATTGGGTAATAAATTTTTTTTTATTATAAACAATTATATGACAATAAAGCAGTGAAATTAAAGATAGAAGAAGAGAACCTAGAAACAGAAGCCACATGAATCAGTTACACAGAGGAGCTATAATCGATAATAAAGAATTTAAATAAGAATAACTGCAGGAAGCAACATTAAGAATAAAATATGGGGCCGGCGAAGAGATTGCTCTGTAAGCAATCCCAGAATGAACCTAAAAAGACCTTTCGATTTCGATTTCAAATTTCGGGAAAATTCGAAATCGAATATCTCGAAAATTATTCGAGATAGAAATTTTTTAATTTCGAATTCTAAATGGGCGTAAAATTTCATATAAGAATCCATTTTTAAATTTTAAAAAATCTCAAATTTTGTGACGGACTGACAGACCAACAGACAGACCGACAGACAGACATATAGAATTCAGTAACGAACTTTTTAAGTTCGTTTAATATTACAACATTCACCAGTCAAAGGCAAGCAGTTAACTGCTAACAATATTAAATTAAATCCTGGAACATGAAATCATTCGGGATCAGTGGAAATGCTACACTGTCATGCTTATTCATAAAAGAAGCGACAAAGGAGACACAAGAAACTACAGACCAATAAATTTACTTTCACCCTTAAGCAAAATTTTTACTACGATTATAAAAATAGTAGAAAAACAGTTAAACGAGAACCAACCAGTTGAACAAGCATATGCAGACAGACATCTGGGAATGGGAAAAATTTAAGAATACAATAAAACAATACATATGAAAGTGCCTTTAACAACTAAACCTTAAAGACCTGAGGGATCCCTCACAAACATGTAAAATTAATAGCAGAAATTGAAAATCAGAATAAAGTAAGAATTAAGATTGATAGAGAAGGGGAATACTTCCAGATAAAGGAGGAGTAAAACAAAAAGAATGAAGAAAATGAAAAAGCAGGATTAAAAATTAATGTTGGTGAAACGGAATTGTTTCAAACAGGCAAAAAGAAATTCTGCTTAAGGAAGGAAACTTTATTATGCACAGGAAACTATTTAAGACAAACAATTGCGTTAGCTGGCAAAATAGAGAAAGATATGCAAAAAGGATTTGATTGTTTTTGAAGAAATATTAATCATTAAAAAATATTTTTTTAAAAAATGTTTAATATGTGTGTTACAAACCCTAATGTATAAAGCTGAAATATAGGATTTGAATAAACAATATCAGAATATCAAAACAACTCAGTATAGGATGGAAATGTTAATATTGTATATCAGGCTAATAGATCAGGTACTCTTAAAACAGGTAAGGGAAAAATTCTGGGTGGACAATATACTGAAGAGACGCAAATAACTCTTAAATAGAGTGGGCGGAAATGTGGCCAGACAAGATACAACATTTGGGGACACATCTACTGGAAGCAAAGAAGTGCATGTAGGGAAAGAGGCCGACCTGGGTTACAATATTTAGATGAGATTGAGGAGTATGATGGATCAAACTTGATAGACTACACACAAAACCAGAAACAATGGCAAAAAAGTGAGAAGACCTTTGCGCTTTGAGGGATGAACAGGCTATAACATTAAATTAAATCAAATCAATATAGTCTAGTGACTTGGTGATTGTGGAATCCCCTCATTATTCATTATATTGACCCATTTATCTTCTCCGAAGAGTTCTCACTCTCACTCTCAATAATAATTTATGCTTTGTCACTGTCTTATAATAACTTCGTTTGAACTTGAACTAATTTCAGAATTACAATCACTTGCGTTATCTTCAAATGTAATAGCAGTTAAATTATTACTATATAAGTCGAAGCCAAGTTTTTTACCTTCACTAAATTCAAAATTTTGATAGTCTGTTCTTTCTTTTGCCATTTTTTACTAATACTTTACATTCAACGTTATGAAATAACAACTGATATACACAGTGCTTAATGATGAATGAGTTGCAATTTGTGTGTGTGTGTGTGTGTGTGTGTGTGTGTGGGTGGGTGGGTGGGTGGTTGTGGGTGTGTCAATTACTGTAGACACACTTTCAAAATTTTTTCAAAAATTAATTACGTAAAATAAAAATCTAAGATGTGGGATTCTATACAATATACTAATACCGAAATAGAACAAATATGGATCGAAAGCTGAAAATTACCGAACACTCTCAGTGATGTGCTGCGCTTTTTGAAGTATCATTGACTCTAGATTCAGAAGTATTACCAGCTTTCACCCTAGATAAAAAAGTTTCATTTCTGAAACAGGCAGCTTTCACATCAGAATACTAAATGAAGTAATGAGATAGCAAAAAAAAAGAATGCAGGGAGAGTTGGTAGTCATTTAGCTTCACGTAACTAAGGCCTTTGACACAGTGCTACATAATGCAATATCGGAGACTTAGATATAAGGGCTTTATGGCACCTGTCGTCGGGTGGAAAAGGACTTATACAGCGGTATATCCTCCACGATTATATGTAGTAAAGAGACGATTTCCATTGCGCTCAAATGGAAGGTTAAAAAGGAAGGTCCTCTGTAGTCCTACAGCCGAGTGACTTATCTAGCATTTGTGAACAACCTGGTGCTACTTGTTCTGAGGAATGCCTGGGTTGACCAAGATCCTCTCGACCATCAAAAGTATTTCTTCGATCTGGACATTTAAAATAGTATAAAACTACATAATCCCGTGCTACCTGCTCAGGCTGATGGTAGCCGTTCCAATAGTTACCTCATTAAAAGCATTAGATGCTTAAATTAGACTTCTCACAGACCCTAGTCGATAAAATAATATATGGCCGGCAGAGAGATAAGAAACTAAGGATGTTTAGGCTGGAGGTAATTGCTGGGATCTCCACGCTTAAAGTCCTTCATCAGTTTGCATCTCGCGGGGAGAGTAGATAAGCTGACTTAATCCACAAGGATCAACTGGCCTATTCAATCTCTCAAACAGCTAGACAAGCATAAATAAGCTAAATTTAAAAATATAATATTTTAATCAAACCTGCTTACACCAGAACAATTAAGAAGCATTTAGGAGCTCGCCTTTCTATATTTTCTAGACAACCACATAGCAATGCTGTAGATTTGTGGTGGAAAACCCCAATGGAAGGTGACATAGAATTTCTAGTAGAACAGTGGCAATCGTGTTATAAAATTTTTTTTAATAGTCTACAAATTATGTTTATGTTGGTATTCTACTTTAACAAGAATGGAAAGGCAATAAGAATTAGAAAGAAAAAGGCAGAATATACTGAAACCAAGCCAATTTGTCATATTATTTTTTTCATAATCTCATATACTAAATGATTTGTTACTATTCTTATATATAGAATTTAATTTTGTTCTCAGGCAGCCACTGTAAAATAGCAAAAGCCGCCACAGAGCTAGTGAATAGCGAATTTGAGGCGGAGGACACTGAAGAGCCTCTTCCATTGGATGAAATTAACCAGCACGTGCTGAAACTGACCTCATTCTTTCCCACAGTAGCTTTTGAATGGTGCTATCTGCTAACTTTACTAAATTACAGCAACAGGAAATTCTGGTCAAAAATCATACACATAACCGAGAGCTACGGAATCGTAAATCATTTGTAAGCTACCACCCCACTAATTGAAAAAGTATAAAGTGCGTGATTAATATTTTAGGCAGGATTTATCGGTGGTGCCAAAGGTTCATTGCATTAATCTGGAGATCGTTCGCATTGGAGGAACGATTTTATTCTGTGATTATTTAGTTAGTATTAGTCTTGGTAGTTTTTATTAGGTTTTTATAAATGTTTATTCATAGAATGAGAATATGGCTGATGGAGAACAGCTGTCCTGGTTTTTAGTTAATAATATAGAGCTACTGGTGAGATTATGTGATGAAGAACCTGTTAATGAATTTCTTTCGTCCTTGCATCGGAATTCATCTGCTAGTGGGCTACTCATCCAGGCCATCACCACCAAATGTCTTCCAATTACAGAAGTAATTTAATATTATTAATCTTGAATTTTTGTAACATGCAATCTGTATTACAGCCAACGTTTAAAACAAGAATACTAAAGACTGTGGAAAATGTCCATCCATCTCAAATAGGAGCTTTACTTTGTCTTCTTTTGCCTAAGCTATTAAATTGTCGCCAGTTAGCACTGGCACGGTTAGTTGCCAATTTAGCAAGTAGGAAAATAGAGCTACTCCTTACCATGTCTATGGAAGAAGTTAATAGCCAGCTGTTGAAGGAGGACTTGATGCGCATCATGGATTTGCTAGTGGAAACCAAACTGGTCAAAAAGTACGCTTTGCTTCAAACATTCAAGCTTAACCGTTCATTTCTCCATTTTCAGGCACGAAGCTCTGGTGAGTCTACTAAACAAGCTGGCTACGCAATATTACGACCTCAGCCCTTTAGAATTTGACCAGAGGCGCGTAGTAAACCCGGAATACATAAAGAAACTCGAAATAAATAAAGCGTGGTATGTTTCTCAAGTAAAATCAAAGAGTCGATGTACAGGCGTAGGGCCCGAAATGTCAGAATTGTTAAGTTGCTTGGATTATGGCGACCTGATAAACATCATGTCCAATAAAGACTTTAATAAATTAATACTGAAAAACTGCATTGCATGGAGCTTGAATAAAATTGAAGAAGACAATTTAACTGAGCAGCCGGAATTGTTAAAAGCCAGCCTTAACATTCTGATAAAAAATGTCACACATATCAGGAGTTTGCTGCCAAAAACGCATCAAGTCAGTCTTTGAGATGTTTTAATTGTAGTTATGCTGATTTGTTCTAATTTCAGGTTTATAAGGTTATTGGTAGAACTGAACTTCCTATGGAAACAAGATACTCAGTTTGTCTTACAGAATTATTCTCCAATGAATTGCTTTGGGCTTTTTTGTATGACATTATTCCCTCTGTTACATGTTACATTCAATCGATACCATCATATCCAAGCATCGAGTTGCCTGAAAGTAATCACGAAGACTTTGTGAAATTTGCAATAATATCATTAGAATCTGTCACCTATCTCATTAACGCAGACAAAACCAATTTGAACATAAATTACGTAGATACTGCCATAAATTGTGCGAAAGTACTTTTGAAAGAGAGTCATCTGTACGGCATCTTAGCAAAAGATGCTCATGTTTCGTGGTTGTGTTCAGCTGTTAATAGCATTTATAAGTTAGTTTGCTATCTGTTAATGGGGGGTGAACCTTTACCTGAAGCTCCAAAGTATGGCTTATTGAAAACATTAGAAAATCCGGAAACAAACTCAGCAGGGCATGCTTGCTACCAGTTGTCAGTTCTAGTTTTATGGTTGGAAAAAACCCAAAACTCCATTGTAGAAATTCCAAAATTCTTATTAAACCCCATTAGAAGTATTATTGTATCATTATGTAGATTGCCATTAGCAAACTCTTTCTTATTAATCCCTCCAACTGCATGGAAGGGTGGATTGGTCATGCAACTGTCTGGTACCTTCAACACCAAAGCCGCCTCTTTACCACTAGAATTCTTGCAAGAAGTCAATATTCTAGAAGAGTTTGTGTACAGGTTGGTTACCATCACTGCTACTAGTCATTTTAATATCTAAAGAATTTTATTTCAGAGTCACACTGCTGGGCTGGACTAGCAGGCAACAATTTGAGGAGACGTGGATGTGCTTGCTGGGAGTTTTAAGTTCAAGCCCCACAGAAGAAAGTGTGCCTGAGGAAATTAATGCCATTGCTCATGTCACTAGTTTGGCCATTCAAGCAATTACCTCCCTGCTACTACAGACGCTATGTAGCCCTATGCTGGGCAACAGGAATGTTTCAAAACTACTTCATGTCTCCAGAGATTTGCAGATTGATGGTAGTAGTGTAAGGTAAGATTTAAAAAATAATATTTGATGTTTGTTAGTTTTGACTTTAAAATGTTTTTATATTTCATTTGAATGCTGGTAGAAAAACGTGAAATTATAAAATTATGAGTTATTTTTGAAATTTTAATCTACTAATTATTTGAATTATATCCTGCTGGCATCATGAATTTAATGTGTTCTTATATATTATTTGAAATGCAATGCACTTTTTCTACTTTCATGGTCCTCATTTCTATAATGGCACATCAGTTTCATGTATCTTAAGGGGAGGGAGATGGTACACCATTTGTGGTCAAAAAATATATTTTTTTTGTTTTTGTGTATTATAGTTCTACATAGTCTATTTTATAATATACCTTTATTTATTTTTAAAAGATCATCTCTAAACGTCTTAAATATCATTTAAATGTTATTTGACAGTTTAAATGTTATTATGACAGTTCGGGTAATGGCCACCTTTTCACTTTCATTGATTGGGAGAAAAATAATAAGTGTGACAATAAACAATTGAACCAAGTAAACCATATAATTAATATTCAAATACTGGCAAGTATATTGAATAATTTTGTACAGTGCAAAAAGGTTCTACTGATTTGACTATTGCTCTGGATGGTTCTTGGCAGAAGCGAAGACATACAAGTGCCAACGGTATAGTTTCTGCAACAAGTATTGATACAGGAAAGGTCATAGATGTTGAACCTTTTAGTAAATACTGTCAAAAGTGTGAGAATGTATAGAATTATGAACAGAAATTGAAACAACATAAAGACAATGGTGAGTGTAAAAGTAATTACACTGAAGTCAGTGGAATGAAGACAGTTGGT
This sequence comes from Sinelater perroti, assembly GCA_036346155.1. Taxonomy (NCBI): domain Eukaryota; kingdom Metazoa; phylum Arthropoda; class Insecta; order Coleoptera; family Elateridae; genus Sinelater; species Sinelater perroti. Next base: position 3,883,806 of record JARFIY010000329.1, on the reverse strand, counting down.
GCAGTAGATCTGCAAGCTGATATGGCCAACAAAAATTCCAGGATACTAACCAGGAACAAAAGGAAAGCACAGAAGGCTAAAGATAATGATCTAGATGACCCGAAATATGGACCAGGGATGCACTAACAGCACATATCCTCATCTCACTTTTTCCGTAAATCAGTTTTTTAAAGATTCAATCATGTTTTTCTCAAGAACTATGTAAGTTACTAGCATAAAATTCTTACCAGTTGTTCTGTGGTAACAGTAGGATATATTGATATTTTTTTAAGTTTTTAACCAAAATATTTAAATATGCTCTTGTGTAAAATGAATTTTTTTTATTCACTTCAAGAAAAACATTTTTTTCATGTGTTTGTAGCCTAAAGCATTTAAAGAAAATGTCAATTTGTAGAGAAACCATCAATCTATTTGTGTACCAAATTTTAACACTATAGAGTTGATAGTTTCATAGAAAAATCACTATAAATATAGCAAATTTAACATTGCAGAGATAGGGTGTACCACCTCCCCTTAAGACCATGAACACAGGCACAACATATACCTCTTTGGTCTTCAAGTTCTTTTATAAGATTGATCTTTGAAATGTTATACAAGGTGGCAATAGATTACGAAGAAAACTTATTCAATTTCTATTATTTATACAAACAACTTAATATGATATAGTCTTTTATTTTATTTTTTGTTTGAATCTATAATTGTTGATGTTTTGTTAATCTTGTTGGTTGTTTTGTAATACATGGAAAGCCATTAGATAGTCTTAACACTATTATCAAAGCACCAATATGGCATTCTTTACATTCTCGGTGTTCCTCAAAAAACAATTTTTAAGATTGTCAAGCAGACTTGAAAATCTTAGAGATTGCACAGGGAGAAAAAGAAAACGAACCATCAAAACCTATAGATTCCACAATATTATGCAAAGTATAATTCAACAGAATCCAAGAGTTTCAATAAAAAAATTCCAAAAGAAATTGGTATTAATCAAGAAACTGCTTGCTTCAAAGCAAGAGCTTTTCAATTGATTCCATACAAGTTGTGAAGAAGATTATCTTACAGAAGCAAATCAACATGTACAGCTGTAAAGATACCAAAACGATATTGCTCATCAACCCCTTTTGCAAACAAGAAAATTTTTATAAATGAGAAGGCTGACAATAACTAAATGATAAGAAGTGGTCTCATGAACTTCCAAGACTATCTGATGTGGTTATGCATCAAGTTGCATTATTTGTCATGGCATGAGATGTAATCTGTTCGACATATAACATTCCTCTTACTTTTCTACTCAAAGGGCTCAAAATATTTAGTGTATAAATCAGTTCTCAGCTTTAGATTTCACAGGACACAAATCACCGTTTACATGTAACGTATTAGTATTAGATGAGGTAATAGCTGAAATCCTAAGAAAGAAAAACAGAAGCTGGCAAGAAGCGTAAGCACTGACGCTAAATAAAAAAGAGTGGACAAAATTTGTGCACAGTGAGACATAAGACAAATGGTGAGGTGTGGAAAATTAGTGCTAAAGTAATTTCTGCTAAGGTAGGTTTAAGAACGCGTATTGTTTGAAGAAAATATTAAGAACAAATTAGTTTAAGTAGATAAAAATTAAACAAGACAATTAATAGCTTTAGTAGATAGGTTAATCACCCTTCACCGAAAGCTATACAGGTGTGTGTGTGTGTGTGTGTGCGCGCGCGTGCGCGTGTGTGTGTGTGCGCGTGTGTGCGTACGTGTGTGCGTGTGTGGGGATGCGTGCGTGCGTGTGTGTATGTGTGTGTATACATATATATATATATATATATATGGTGAGAATGCTGTAAGTCATGCAACGTGCAAAAAGTGGCACCAAAGATCTCGCGGAGGACAGTTTAGTCTTGAAGATCAACCACGCGCTGGACGCCCTCAAACATTTGACACGGATGAGCTGCAGACATTGCTGGATCAAAACAATGCGCAAACTGAAAAAGAGCTTGCAGAACAGCTTGGCGTCACTCAGTCAGCCATTTCCATACGTTTGCATGCAATGGGTAAGATACAAAAGGAAGGCAGATGGGTTCCGCATAAACTATCCGAAGGCAACAAAAATCGACGGCGTGACACCGCACTCCATTTGCTTTCAAGGAACTGAAAGGGATTTTCTGCATACAATTATTACGAGCGATGAAAAATAGATCTTGTACGACAATCCCAAGCGCAAAAAATCATGGGTAGACCCTGGCAAACCTTCGACATCGACTCCAAAGCCCAATATCCATGCCAAAAAGAATTTGCTCTGTATTTGGTGGGATTGGAAAGGTGTGCTGTACTATGAACTTTTGAAACCAGGTAAAACAGTTACGGCGGATCGCTATCAACAGCAACTCATGAATTTGAGCGACGCAATCGAAGGAAAGAGGCCATTTACTGGACAAGGAAGTCACAAAATCATCCTGCTCCATGATAATGCCCGACCACATGTTGCGAAGGCGACTCAAGACACATCTTCGCGTTAGGCTGGGACTTCTCCCAGATGCGGCGTATAGCCCAGACATGGCCCCTTCCGATTATCATTTATTCCGGTCGTTACAGCATCACTTGGCTGATACGCACTTCAAAACAGAAGAAGAAATCCAAAAATGCATCGATAACTTTATCGTCTCGAAGTTGGTGAGCTTCTATCACCAGGAAATTCGCAAGCTACCCGAAAGATGGCAAAAGGTCATCGATGCCAAGGGAGAATACTTTGATACTTAAGCTTTTTTTGTTTGTTTTTAAATAAAACTTCAATTTTGCAGGAAAAAGCTGAGAACTTATTTATACACCTAATAAATCAAGATACTTTAAAAACTCTTATATTGCCTGGGGCTAAGGAATATTTTAAAATACGTATTTGGACATTTCAGGAGAATTTTGCCCTTACTCAAAAGCAAGGTTAACTTAAGCATGATGTGGGGAAAATTTTCCTGATTATATTAGCTCTAAAAATTTTCTTCATTATATATTACTTTCTCTGTTCAAAAATAAGTGTCCATTTTGCGATATTCTAATGTACATAAGTATCTAGTTTTTCAAGAATAATTTATTTGATTTTTTATATAGTAACATCCGTTTCCCTTCTACCGTTAAGTGTAAAGGTTATTCTTTCTGTGTTCACTCTCTGTCCCCATTCATTATCTTTCTTTGCCACTACAAGTCATCCCTGTTCTACCTCTCTTCCTCTTTCCTGATTTATTTGCATTCCATATTTTCTTAACTTGTCTGTTTAGTTTATTCTATTTAGGTGTCCCCACCATCTTAATTGTGCTCTCACTAATATTTTCCATTTTTAAACTGTCTCTTATAACATTATTCCTTACTTTATCCATTATTGTCACATTTAGTACTCTTCCTAAGTATTTCATTTCCACCATTTGTATCTTCTTTTTTAACCTTTCTGTAAGTACCCAAAATTCGTTTCCATACATGAGAGTTGGTAACTATATTGTTCTGTACACTGTCATTTTTATCTTGTCGCTTAGCTCTTTCTTCTCAATAAATCCCTTTTGTATACAATGATATAATCTTGTTGTTATTATTCTATTATTTATATCCTCTTCTATTGGTCCTATTCTGTCTGTTACTGTTCCCATATATTTTGTTTTCCATTTGTTCTACTGCCTTGTGATTTATGTTTATATTTATTTTCTTCTGTTCCTTAGCTGTTAGTAGTACGTTAGTCTTGTTATCGTTGATTTTTATTCCTTTTTTAATGCTTTCGTCCATATGTTGGTATTATGTTATAAGTTTTCTTCACTAGTTGCTATTAATACAATTTCATATGCAAACAAACTCATTTATATATTCTCTATTCTTCGGTATCACACATTTATTTTGATGCTTTGCCTGCTACATTCCCTAATTTGAGTTCTCTAAGTGTTTTCCATATCTTCTGTCTTGGCACATTGTCAAATGTCTTCTTAAGGTCTATGAAAACACATGTATATTTCTTTATCGTACTTTAGAAACTTATCCACTAGATTTCTTATTGTGAATATAGGATCTTGTGTGCTATGACCTGGTCTGAATCCACTCTGCTTTTTGTGTGTTGGTCTTTTCTGTTAATTCTCTTAGTCTTTTCTCAAGTATTGTCTCATATAATTTACATGCAATGTATAGCAGTATCACTATAATTTTGGCATTTTTCTGTCCCATTTCTTGAATGTTGGTACTATTATATAGGTTTTCCAGTCATTTGGTACTTTGTTTGTTTTCCATACTTCATCTATAATAGTGTGCAATATCTTTATCCCCTATTTCTCCATATACTTTATCATTTCCACTTGTATGTTGTTCAACACAATGTGTTTGTTTTCCTAATGCTTAACCTTTTTATCTCTTCTTCCACTTTAGATATGTTACCAGTTCCTCCTAATTCGATGATTATACTATCAATTATCTCCTTACCTTCTGTGTCCTCCATACCTAGTATTTCCTGGAAATACTCTCCCCATCTCACCAATGTTTCTTTTGTTTCTGTAAGTATTCTTTCTTTTCTGTCTTTTATTTGTTTACTCCTAGCATTCTTGTTTGATTCTCATATTTTTAGTATTCTTTACTTCTTCATTCCACCATTTTGTTTGCTTATATGTTTGGTCTTGTTTTATTTCTTTTTCTCTACAGACATCCTTTGCTGTTTTTATTAGGGTTTCTTTGAAGGCTTTCCATCTTTTATTTAGGGCCCTTTGATTTTCTTCTTGGGCTTCTTGTTCTTCCAATTTGTTTAGGTTTTCAGTTAGTTTGTTTTCATATCTTGTCTTTTTATGGGTTTTCTAAAGTTTCCATTTTGATCTTTGTATAGCTCTTTGTTCGTTCTTTAAGCGATTTCCTAATATTCAGCAATCACCAGTCTGTGTTTCGTATTTAACTGCCCTTCCTTTCTCTTATCATACCATTTCTCGTGTCATGCATGCATCATCTAAGCATTCTCTCGCCATTTTCGTTTATATCCCCTTCTAGACCTTAACCTCCCGTTGTTCCATGTTCATGTTCTATGTTATTTCCTATATGAACGTTCCATTCCATAATTACGTGTCTGTTGTTGTTTTGCATCTTCTCTATGGATCTTTGCAGTCTTCATAGAAAATTTGCATTTTCCGTGGGCGCGTATATTTGAATTATTCCAACCTTCTCTTGAAGTTGTAGGTTTATTGTTATAATTCTGGAGTTTATAGCTTCCCATTTGGTTACTTTTGGTTCTATCTCTTTGCTGAGGAGTATTCCTACACCTTCCTTTGTTCTGTTTCCGACTGGTGTGCCCGCATATCTAAGAATATACCCTTTGTCCATGTTTTTGAAGTCGTTTTCTTTTTAATTTCTGAGATCCTAGTATTTGAATCTTATATTCTCCATTTCGTGAAAACGAATACCAGACAAACAAAAGTTATGTTTTTTACTTCCACACTGATTTTTGGAACGAATTTTGCGATTAAATTGTGCCTCCGGTATCCAAATGTGTTAAATGTTAATATGAGATACGCTGACGACAGTAAACTGCGTTCTACGCGATATTATTGTTTGGTTCGGAACAAGTGCTTACCTTTTCACTTGTAAAGGGCGATCTTGACACAATCAAGATAATTCTTTTCGCCTATGAGATCAATAGCAACATGTAGTTGTAAATATAAAGATCTATCTTAAAAATGTTGTCCGAAACTGGACGCCTAAACATTTTCCTTCTAACTCTAGATAATCTAATGACTAATACAACAAACTTATGTTTCAGGTTCAATTCTTTCTTTGAAAAATAAGAGCTATCTGTAACAATGTCATTATTTTCCTTTACAATAGTTTATCTACATTCTCTATACTTTTGGATGGCAAATATTGTCTGCTTCCAATAACTGCGCCTAAATATGCTTAGCCATAATTCACGCTGTTTCCAATATTATATTACCCTATTATTCTACAGCCCTATTGAAACCTTTTGAAAAATTGTTTAGAAATGACGTCACCAGAGCACCCCACTTTACAAGTATTCTTTGGGATTAGTGTTCCACTAATTTTTCCCAGTACCATATTATATATTAATTAATTTTTCTAAAACATTTCAAATACTAAGCTTTATTGATTATAAAAGCATTGATTAGTGACACTCTTTGATTGTAGAATCAAAATTCAATGCTAGAATCATAATTTGCAGTACATACGGAGTTTTTTAATTTTTAAATTATAAAGGAAATCGAATAATGTTTTTCTTTTTTTTTAACGGAAATTATTTCTACCACATCTCAAGTTTTTCAATTGTTTTCTTATTTTGTTCAATCGTTTTAGCATAAAGAAACTCAAAAATGTCCACAGCAAATTGCAAAACAAATTCAACAAGCACGCGAATGTGCTTAGGAGCAGCAGTCGTCTGATGAACGTCTTCGACAAACCAAACATAGAGAAGTTGAAAGAAAATTACTCGTTTGGCCAGCTGTCTGTGGAGTACCTGTTGATTTCTGCCAAAATTGTGGAAATCGTGGACGAGAACAGAGTTGCTGCGCGTGTTTACACCGCCAGGCAGGAGGTTTTAGACGAAAGCGGCCTGGATCTTAACTCCTGTCTGCAGTTTTTGATAGATTTGTTCTCACAGTGGATAAAGGCTCAGGTATTTGCTTTGCGTTCTTAGTAGTCGTGTACTTGTGTAACATCAACATTAAATTAACTTTTGGTTGTGTTTTTTAGAATACGCCCTTAAGGATACTTTATGAGGTGGTGAAATCGATCTTGGTGATATCCGATCTCTTTACTGAGAAGTCGCAGTTTGCGTGGATGCTGGAAGTGTATTTGGATTTGGTGAAGTCCCATACAATAGAAGACGAAATCTTGCAGCAGTACCTAGTCATTGGAGCTTGTAAAGCGGCAGCTGTTTTAACTCCGGTAAGTAGATATATACAGGCAATCTTTGACGAACGAGCAATAGTTATATTGTTAAGTTCAATTGTTTTATGTGAATGGTTTGATGAATAACTTGGTTCGCATATTCATAGAGGGCAAAAGCAGCAATTGTACATGTATTCAAAAATTTTCCTTTTTATAAATAAACTAGGAAAAAGGTCCATCCGAAAGACGGGCCCATAATCGTTTTATTAGCCATATCTAAGGATGATGACATTCGTTTGGTTATATTTGGTTTCACATGAATCAAAGTTGTGTCGCATGCCCTTACTAACGGCAAGAATTGGCACATAGCGCATGAAACACCAATAGGTGGCGCAAATTATCTGATTACTTCATGAAAATTTATGTTTTTGACCTATATCAGGTTGACTGTGACCCAAATCAAAAATCTAAAACCTTTAGGCAAGGTTTGGCAACAAACCGGTTTGAATAAGGTATTGACCTTTGAAATCGGTTCACAACTACAGGGGAAGTTGCAATGTTAGCTAGATAGTTACAAGTTCTATAGTTATAAGTCATTCTGATACTAATTCGTTGTTCAAACAGTTACTTAAACACAAACTTTTTGAGTAACTATATAAAAGAAATCTATAAAAAGATGTTGCCCATACTAAGTGTCTTAAATCCTTATCAAACTGTCTGACTTTGGCTAAATAAGTATAAGAAGGTCGACCCACATCTTAAAGGACCAAAAACAGTGGTCACATCAGAAATCATCAACCAAATTTAAATGTGGTTTTTGACCACAACAGGTAAATGAAAGTGTATGAGTTAGCATCTTATTTGAGTGAATTCATTTCATTGTTCATAATGAATTGTTAAAGTTTTGATCTTTTATTCTTTGGTTGAACACATTTTTAATTTGAAAAAATTTTATTATAATTTTTTAACATGTGTTTCATTGTAATCACATTTTTGATAATGAATTAATCAGGTTCCATCTTTTCATGTTTCTGAAATATATAATTTAACTTCGTTTTTAATGCTTCTTCGGCCAAAACAAACTTGTTTCTTACAGATTATTTTTAACTCGTGCAAATGAAAAGATTCCATTAAGTAGTATGCGCTGTATGACAGATGGTCCTTTGACTAGAAAATGTTCATTATTAAACTACACATTATTTTTTGGTCTGAAATTTGTGTCATAATTACAAAAAGTTAACCCAAACTTCCATAATAATATTTGCATAAAATGCTAGTTAGACTTGATGATATGAGAGCAAGCAACCCTTAGATGTATGAAAAAACTGCTCATGATAGATGCCATATCTGCTCACTCCAAGGCAAAAGCGAATTTCTTTCTAAACATGAGCTGATAGGTATTTAAAAAGAATTCAACGGGTCATGAACGAAATTTGCATTTTCCAGAAATGAAACAACAATCCAAACAGTAAAGTCCACAAAATGTACCAGCTCCAAAAACGACAAAAAGCTGAAAAGGAGATGTCAATTTTTGTTTATGATGCAAAACAAATTTTCTGATTACCTTAAGAAATTCTTTTGTATCCATCCTATTTATCTGATCTAATTACTTATATTTTCTAAAATGAATAATTTGGGGCTCAAAGAGACCCGCATACGCGAAGGAATGACGAAATTGGGGAAACTTGATGGTAAGTATTTTAAGAGGATTGTGAGAAAAAGTTTAAAGAAGAGGTGGAACAATTTTTGTCAGACGAGTTAAGAATGATAGTGAAACCAAGTGCGGTAATTAGAATAAACCAGAGGAAAAGCAAGAATATGATCATGGTTAGGTTCGAAAATTGGAAAGATAAACTAAAGGTAATGCCTGGCAGTGAAATTGGACAACTGGATGTAGAAAACATTGAACATTTGAAGAAGTATTCAAAGAAGAAAAAGACGACGAAGAGAGAGGAGCAATCCAACAGAGGATAGACAAAGAAGAAATAGAACCACCGAATCTAAAGGAAATCAGAACAATCGTTAACACTTTGAAAAATGGAAAGGCACCTGGAGAAAATGGAATAATAATCGAAATGATAAAAGCAGGCGGAGACAAAGTAGAAAAGGAGCTATGCAAAATAATAGCAAATGTGTGGAAAGAGGAAGTGGTGCCAACAAGGTGGAAGGAGACACTAGGCTGCCCGATACACAAAAAGGGAGACCAAACAGTCTGTGAAAATTATAAAAGTATAGCCATTTTAGATAGAGCATATAAGACCCTGGCAGTGGCGATAAAAAATAGGATGAACAAGTTAGTAGAGAAGAAGTTGGGAGAATACCAGTGTGGCTTCCAAAAGAACAGGTCGGCTACATATTAGATCTTCATATTACGTCACATAATAGACAACAGTATAGACCAAAAATTAATGCTTTATATTCTATTTATTGACTTTAAGCAGGGCTACGATAAAATAACAATAATAAAAGGATATTAAGCGTTAAGAGAACTAAAGGTACCAGAGAAACTAGTGAGATTAATAAAAATGACATTGGAAGAAACGGATTATAAGATCCTAGTACATGGACGTATATCTAAGAAATTTCGTGTAAACAGACGACTAAGATAAAGAAATCCACTATCCTCAACATTATTCAACATAGTGCTGGACAAAGCTATTAAAGACACAGGAATGCCAACCACAAAAACAATATATAACCAGAGAACCCAAATCATGGCATACACAGATGATGGTGTGGTACTTTTAACAAGAAACAAAAGAAATTTAATGGAAGCAATAACAAGAATCGCAAAAGGAGCAAAAGAAGGACTGCAGATAAACGAGACGAAAATAAAGTAGATGGTAGTGGAAAAAGACCAAAGAAGAGTACAAGATAGAAATTTAGAAATTGTAGTGGAGGATGGAACAAAGTATAATTTTGAAAAGGTGGAAATCGCTACCTGGGCGTTACTATAACAAATGCAGGTGAAGAGAAAACGGAAATATAAGAAATAATCACCAAAGGACCAAAATGCATGACAGCATTAGGACATGTAATGAGGACCAAGAATATTTCCAGAAAAGTGAAATTATCCATTTACAAGACTATAATAAGACCAGTAGTGTTTTACGGTAGTGAAATATGGAAAATGAATAAAAAAGAAAAAGAAGCCGTAGAAATTTGTGAATGAAAGATACTGAGAAGAATATTCGGAGGAATAAAATCAGAAGAATGGAGGAGGAGAACAAATGAAGAATTAATACAATTGTACCAACAACCACCGATAATTACAGTGATAAAGTCACAACGGACGAGATGACTGGGGCATGTTTCGAGACTTCCAAATACAAGACCAATAAAGCAAGTCCTGAAGGGAGGAATTACAGGAAGACGAAGAAGAGCTCCTAGTGGAAAATAATCTAAGAGAAAATTAATTGAAAACTGGGAACAAGAAGGAATGGAGAAAAATTTGTAAGAAAGCCATAGTAGCTTCCACAACTGATAAAAAAAATTTGTCCACGTCCTGAAAAATAGGTTTGTTTAACACCAGAACAGTCAAAACTATAATATGCTACTGCACCAAATACGTGTGGTGTAAACAAATGAAGTGGTATTTTTTTACAATTTTAAAAAGATATTTGAAGCGGTATTTCCGTGTTACCATTGTAGAGCATCGTAAATGAGTGGTTTACTTTGTTTTTATTTTTAACATATTTTTATTGCAGTTATTTAATATCCGCTATCACCCAGGCCCGTTCTTGACCTCGTACGGTACGCAAAACCAATGTGTAATTTCCTTGCACTTAATTACTTTAACTACTTATTTAAATACTTTTATCGCCCTCTTTTGTAATTTCGCGGGCTCGGCAAGATCTTTTTAGATTTGTTAATCAGCGCTCTCCAAAATACACAACCTTACTCGCTCATGACGAAAACGATGGTGAAAGATGTGAGGAGTTACATGGGGGGAATATGTAGGCTATGGCCACTTTTTGGCTAGATCATGTAATAAAAATAATAAAAAAAGAAGAGAAAGAAAAAAAGAAGGAAATATATAAGACAGAGTGAGGAAAATAAGGTAGTCGCCCAATGCTATAAATAAAATTTAGAGCAAGAGCTAGAGGATAGGGAAGTTGCTTCAAATGTAGAAGAAGAATAGAAGATGTTAGAAAAAATAATACTAAAATCATCAGAAATATTGAAGAAAGGGCAGGTGCATAGGCGAGCTAAATGGTTTCATAGTGAGTGTAAGGCCATTTTAAGAAGAAATGAAAGTATTATAGAATAGTACTGTTTACTACAGAGACAAAGGCGGAATACAAGAAGACTAGAAGAGAACAATAGCTAAGAACAATGGAAGAAAATTTTACTAACAAAGAATTAAGAAACTTTTACCAAGGGGTAAGAAGGTGAATGGAGGTGTTAAAAGAGAACCTCTGCTTTTTGTAAGGATAAGGAGGAATATGCAATGAAGTACTGAGTGAAGACATTAAAAATGACGTAAGAGAAGGAACAAGAAATATGGCAGTAATCCAAAACACACAGATAGCAGAAGAGAGAGACAATAATTAACAGGCCAAAGAATGATAAGACTGTGGAAGATAATGAGATTACAGCTGAGCTTCTAAAAATAGCAGGTGACAGTCTGCTTATATAATTACATGAGTTTTTAAGTGAGATATGAAAAAAGGAGAAAGTGCCAAAAGGGTCGGATGTGACACTATTCCCAATTTACAAAAAATGGAGTAAATCAAACAGAATGTAGCAGTTATAGAGGCATCGCTGCTGGACGTGACCTTATAAAATGGTAGTAAAATGGGTGAAAATTAGATTAATCGTGGTGATAGAAACTATGAAGGAGGATTCGGGAAAAGTAGATCGGTGAATGAACAAATTTTTACTCTAAAACATCTAATTACGAATCTTATGAATATGCCCATGTTCCTTGTTTTCATTGACTTCAAGTAAGCACCCGATAAAATTAAGAGGAGTAAAATGTTTAAGGCACTACAAGAGCTGGGTGTTGCCACATATTGGTAAGATTAGTGGAAATTAGAGTACAACTAGAGGGAAATATATCAGAACAGTTTACAATCAATCGAGGTTTGAGACAAACCCACTCTTAGCGATATTATTCAATTTAATCTTAGAAAGCCAGAGTGGTTCAGTGGCTGAGGCGCGGGCTGCGATGCGGACGGTCCCGGGTTCAATTCCCGGTGCTCTCTGAAGCCTGGCGAGTGGCCTACTCAGTCACTAAAAAATAATTAAGTACCTACGTTCACTCAAACAAAGGGTAATAATGGCGGTCGTCTAAGGCGCTCGCCAGATCGCTAGACTACGAAACCAAGAGTTGCCGGTTCGAATCCCGCTCTCGCCAATTCGATCACTGGCATTTTTACTGCCCAGCTCGACTCAGGCTGCAATAAATGAGTACACGTTACTACCCTTGTGTACCGTAGGCTCTAGATTGTAGCAGATCTATCCTGTTACGACCCCAAAGGGCCTTCAAGGCCTGTTACGGGGAACTATTATTAAGATATGGTGATGAATAAAAACGATAAACAGAAGGTAGGCATCTGGGAAAAGAAGGTTTTAAGGCGAATATTCAAGGGCAAGATAATAAACGGTGAGTGGAGGGGAAGAGATGAACTGTATGGCAACCCAAGCTTAACCCAAGAAATCAGGGCTCAAAAGTTAGATGGCTGGCTCATGTGCAAAGGTTGGAGGACTGTAGGGCAACTAAAGTAATAATAAAGCTTAGAACAAAAAGGGAGAAGAAGGCCGAGGAATAAATTGTTAGACTCAATGCTGGCAGACCTTAGAACACTAAACATCGATAACTGGAAGCAGAAGTCCCAAGACCGCAAATAAATGTAATGCCATAACTCAACGAGCCTTGGGCCTCTATGTCATAAGAAAGCGGTGCACTCATAGTGCGTGTTTACAACACAAGATGGCTCTGTGATGATTTGTGTATTTTATAATCCCATCCCTTACCTTTGAAAAACAAATAGTTGCCGTGGTTTATGCTTCAACCATTGTATCTTATTTCCTCCCTTGGAATTGTTTATTTCATTTAAATAAGTTTGGCTTTTTCAGAACGTGCCATTTTCAACAGTTCAGTTATTTTCCTGATAGCTAACTTATGTCTAGCTCTGTCACCTCAATGTTACACAACCATTCACTACAAGCAACTTTACACAGACATTATGAGAATTAAATTGTCACACCTTATACACGATAATAAATCTTTGTTTTAGTACAGGTTACTCTTTGAAACATACGAACACAATGAAGTGAATGTTTCTACATCATTATAATTGAAGAACATTACGACACAATAATTATATATATACTTAATTACCTAAAAACACTACCTTTTTTGTAGGATCTAGAAACATATGAAACGGTGAAAAGACTGATAGTACAAAACTTGAAGAGCGGCTTCCTTCCTTCCAAAATAGCCAGTTTACACGGAATGTTGTACATTCTGCAGGGTAGCTCCTTGGGAACACTCGCATTGGGGGATTGTCAGAAGAAATGCAGCTAATTTTTCCTGTAGCCATTGACTATATCCAGTGCCACGTAACCTTAAATAATGGGTATTGCATTCAATTGCTTTGTAAGTATATAAATCCTGCCACAAACCTGTTTTTTTTTTAGAGTATTAAATCAGTCACCAGAGCATACCTTGCTGCTATGGGCAATAGCATTCTACCTCATCGAAAACGTAGAGGAGAACAACTTTAGCCCGGATTTCATTTCGACAGTCATCCAAACTGCTATAGCGCACATGTCTCAGCAAAAGGCTTCTTCCATTCATAACGCCATTCTAAAAGTTGGTAGTAACATTTTGTTATTGCGATAACTTGTTCGATTCATGAATTTTTAAGGGTCTAGAACGATTAGTGATCAAGCGCAGTATATCTAGCAAACTGCGTGATCAGCTGATTAAGTTGTCTTTAGAGAAAATTCGGAATGGGCATCCTGTAGTTGCGCTTCCAGCTGTTCAAATGTTGCTGAGTTGTATATACATAGGTAAACAATTTACTATATCCCACCATTGCAAATATATTAACATTTTTTTTTACAGATTCATCAGATCAACTAGAAAACTCAAATACATCTAATGGTGTAGTACAGAGCAACCCTGATAATCTAGTGCAAACTATCGAGAAGATTTCAGCCATATTTGACCGTATTAAGAGAGGTCTGCCATTTGAAGTTGAAATTCTTTGTTCTGTCTTACCAGACATACTCAATGATTTCTTTCCGCCGTCAGATATTCTTACTAAAGTTCTGGGGGAGTTTTTGTCACCACAGCAACCCCATCCCAAATTATTGAGCCGGGTCGTTTTTAAGGTAGGAAATATGACGTGCAAGTGATAGATTACTAAAGCAAGTTTCTACGTAATAGGTTTTCCAATGTGCAATCGAACAGTCGCAGCTGTCCTTGCTGCAAGATTGGGTGGTATTCAGCCTGTCAAACTTCACTCAGTCGTTTACCATAGGTGTTGCCACCTGGTGCTTGACCTGCTTTTTCATTAGCGCCAGCACAAACGAGTGGTTGCGTTCCCTCTTTCCTTATGTGCAATCTAGGATAGGTCGCTTTGAATACGAAGATCGCAAAATGTTGTGCATTGCTGGCGCCGACTTTTACAAAAACCTAACGAATGATAAGCAGAAGGAAGCGTTTGTCAGTACCTTCACTAAGGTTAAGGATCAGGCGGACACGCCATTCCACGATTTGTTGACGTCTTTGTGATAATTTTAAATTTGTAAATTGTTCATTGTAAAAGTTATAGAGATATAAATATTTTTATTGAAGTGTACTGTACATATATGTCCATATTTGATGTTAATTATATAACTTATATTCCTTCAAAATAAAATTTGTTTTTTCATTTCTATATTGTAGTTTGATTTGTCTTCAATGTAAAATGAGGATTGGTTAGGTCTCGCATTAGAATTTCCATATGAGAAGATTTATTATTATTTTAGTAAAGGGCATACGTTACTTTCGTATTAGTGTGAAGTAGAATTATGAAACATCTTTTCGCAAAATTTTCGTTTTATTGACAAACATGAGACACTTCATGAAAATCAAACCAAATATATATCATGGTATATATATATATATATATATATATATATATATATATATATATATATATATATATATATATATATATATATATGACAGTGACCAATCCTAATTACCACCATATGAGATGATGCAGATAGAAACTTTCCTTTACAACAATTTAACTGTTTCAGAAATATGATGCAATAGATTACATCATATTTCTGAAAGCTCAAATTTTTTGGATTCATACCAGTTAGTTTAATTTTTTGACCTAACTAATACAATAATTCTGCATCTGGAAGCAGATAGTTAATAGGCAGCAGTATACAGTTGATATTCAACATACCTCACACAGAATGAGGTCAAAAGCTCTTTAAAGCAATTATAAAAAGTGTGCTGTTCTAACCAGAACGACTGGTCCGGCAATAGGAAATAAAAAACAATTTGAAAAGCATATAATTTCTGTTTTTCTACTAAAAAGAAAAATATTACTTTTGTGAAGTTTTATTTTTACTAAGGTTTCATGTATATTTTTCATCCTCCCCACCGTATGGAAATTATATGGTATTTTACCACTAGGATAAAATGTAAATTCATCACTAAAAATAACTCGATTACAACCATTACTTGCATTTTAGTAGTAAAGTTGATGCATAAATGATCTGTAGTGTTTAGAGCGTGAGGTACACGCCCCACAGGGGATAATTTGATTTTTAAACGAGGCAATCCGAGAATGAGCGATTGACTTTTTAAACTTCCTCCATGTGAATAATAGTTCATTTTTTGAATAACACGAACTATATGTCACAAGGCAGGGTAATCAGGATTTTAGAAATACTTAGGTGGGTATGGCCAAAGAAAGGTTGGGAACTTTTGGTTTAGACCCTCTATCTTCAACACTCATTTAAAGCAGAGATATCCAACTGAGAGTTTCACAATACTTTTGACTACAGCTATTGGAGGTTTCAAATCTCCTGGGAGCCATGGTTGATATCAGTTTAGAAGAATGTTGACCAATTCAAATTTACTCATTTAACATTTTTAGTGCGCGTTTTGCTTTCGAAGGGTATGGACGTATATCCGAGCCAAGATTGTCTATGCGTACAGAGCGATAATTTTTAAAATAGAAATATTACTTGAGCCGATAATAAATAATAGTGCGTTATAAACAATTTATATACAGGGGCCGGCTAAATGGCTAACCACCAGTATTATGCTCCAGTACCGGTAGTGCAACCAAATATATAATATAATGACCCAAATTAAGCTTTACAGCTTCATTATCAACAATTACAGGGGCGTCTTCCGAAGATGCAATCAGTGGCACCCCAATATACTATGTACCAACAGCAGCATTAATACAGCCTTTTCAGCCACAAAATCAAGAACCACAAGTGTCCTATCAACAAACATAGTCAGAATGGAATCCTGTGATGAACAAAAAACGCCTAAGAAGTCCTGAAGTACTGAATAATAGGAAACAAACAAAACTAAGTGAATAATGGTTACAGAAACCTATAGAAACAAAAAACAAATTTGGTAGTTTATCAGAAGAAAACGATGAAAAGAAAGAAAAAGACCATCAAGGCAATATAAAGGATGTGCCAAAACCGCCTCCTATAACTATCTATAAGGTAGGAGTAATTCAACACATACACGACTTATTAAAACAAATCACAAATAACAAATATACTGTTAAAGCTAGCAATTATGAAACAATCAAAGTACAAGTCTTTGAGGCCGAACACTTTAAAACATTAATTAAAGAGCTTGATAACAAAAATACATAATACCACACATTTAGACCGAAAAGCGAGAAAACATTTCGATTTGTCTTGAGAGGACTTCACTACGGTACAGATATCTAAGCCATAAAAACAAGCTTTGCTGCACAAGGCCAAGACGTGGTGAACTTACATAACATAAAACATCGCACTACAAAAAAGCCTTTACCAATGTTTTATATTGACATTACGCCCAAGGAAAATAATAAGCAAGTATACAACCTAGACAAAATAGGAAACAGTATTATCAAATGTGAACCGCCTCGTGTCAAAAGGATAGTCTCCCAATGCACCAGATGTCAGGCTTATGGTCATACTAAAACATATTGCCGTAAAACTTATAGATGCGTAAAATGCGCAAGCCAACATGAAACGAAGGATTGGTACCTTGTTCACAAACAACTGCAACAAAAATTATATCCTGTCCTAAGGGAAAAATCACAGCGACAGTCACAGCTTTCACCAACCCAATATATTCAGCCTGGAACGTCTTAGGCACAAATAACTAACAACAGCAAGACAAAATAATCAAGTAATACCAACAATCAACCATCATGACAACAATATGAGCAAACTCGAAGAAATGATGAGTAAACTCATGGAACAAATGAGTACAATGTTTAACTTATTCGCCGCCGTCATAACCAAACTAGCATAATGGGAAAACATCCAAAATATAAAATAGCTATCTGGAATGCCAATGGCCTCCATCAATATGCTCAAGAACTTATAACATTCTTATGTGACCAAAACATAGACATCATGATGATCTCACTATACCGACAAGCACTATATGTGGATTCCTAAATAAAAAATATATCATACAAAACACCCGAGTCACAAAGCACATGGAGGAACTGCCATCTTCATTCGAGATAATATAAAACACTACGAAAGAGAAAACTTCACTAAAGATCATCTACAAGCCACCAGTGTAACCATTGAAGAAGAGCATGGACCAATAACTATGTCTGCCATCTACTGTCCACCTAAACATCTCAATAAAAAGCAGCACTTTGAAGGATTCTTCAAAACATTAAGCAACAAATTCTTCGCAGGGGGAGACTACAATGCAAAACATCCAACTTGGGGCTCTAGGATGACAACTCCAAAAGGCAGAGAACTCCTTAAAGCAATGAGAGAGAACAATCTGCAACAATTATCTACTGTCGAACCAACGTATTGGCCAACTGATAGAAACAAAATTCCAGATGCTATAGATTTCTGCATCACTAAAGGAATTGATATAAAAAAATGTAAAGCAAAGGCCTCCTTTGATTTATCATCAGACCACCTATATGCATGCTCACCGTACACTCGCAGATCTTGAATAAAGAAAAACAACCCTCCTTGCACAATAGTAAGACAGACTGGAATGCATTTAGGGAAAAATTGGACTACCTAATCTTGACAGATCAACCGTTAAAGACTGAACTGGACATTGAAATTGCGCTAGAATATTTAACAAAGGAAATACAAGAGGCTGCATTGGTTTGCCACATCCACCCTTCTAACCCCTCTTAGAAACAGTCATACATCTCCAGTTATTAAAGAAAAAATTGCAGTAAAAAGACACCTGCGGAAACAATGGCAGCAAGTCGGAACTGAAGAAAACAAAAGAAAATTGAATAAAGCCACTAAAGCACTGAAAGCCTTGATTAAAGAAGAACAGAACCATGGCATTCAGAAATATTTAGAAAGTCTTGCGCCGACTGAAGTCATGGAGTACTCAATCTGGAAAGCCACAAGAAGGCTAAAAAGATCCCAAAAACACAATCCTCCAATAAAAAATGACAACACCTGGGCCAGAAACGATAAAGGAAAAGCCGAAGCATTCTCGAAACATCTAATAAATGTATTCAAGCCTTTCTATTCAGAGCTATCCACCGAAGACGAAAACGAGATAACAAAATTCCTAGATCCCCCATTTCAAATCGAATTGCCACATGAAAAGTTCAAAACTAAAGAAATAAAACAGGCCATAATGAAATAAATAAACAGCAAAAAGGCTCCAGAATTTGACCTTATCTCTGGAAAAATATTGCAAGAACTGTCTGTAAAATGCATGTATTTAATGCAATTCTGAGATTAAACTACTTTCTCAGCATCTGGAAAGTTGCTAAAATCATAATGATCCTCAAACCAGTAAAAATCCTGAAGATGTTTCTTCCTACACGCCTATAAGCCTACTACCAATGCTATCCAAAGTTCTTGAGAAGTTATACGTTAAAAAACTTAATATTATAATAGCAGAAAGAGAAATAATCCCGAAACATCAATTTGGCTTCCGCAATAAACACAAAACAATAGAGCAAGTACATAGACTAGTCAACCAAATTAATAGAGATTTAAACGCCAAAAGATACTGCTCTGCTGCATTCTTCGATATATCTCAAGCCTTTGATAAGGTATGGCACAGAGGCTTACTAGTCAAACCAAAGAAGCTTCTTCCTACTGCTTAAATCGTACTTAACTGATAGACACTTCCTAGTAAAGCAAGGCAGTGAATACACTGACTTATATCCCAGGCGTCCCTCAAGGCAGCGTACTGGGCCTTGTATTACATCTTTTGTATACAGCGGATCTTCCGATAACAAGAACTACTATGGTCGCAACATACGCAGATGACACTGCTGTTCTGGCATCCCACACTGATCCAACATCAACTTCAGGAATCCTTCAAGTAAACCTAAATAAAATTCTACATTGGTTAAAAACATGGCGCATTAAGACTAACGAAACCAAGTCCTTGCATGTGACATTTACTCTACGCAAGGGAACATGTCCCCCTGTGAAGATTATTAACAATCGCCAACTTCCGCAAGTTAAATAAGCTAAATATCTCGGCATGCACTTGGATCGACGTCTCACTTGGAAAAAACATCTATTTGACAAAAGAAAGCAGCTAGGATTAAAACTAAGTCAAATGTATTAGCTCATTGGCCAAAAATCAAAATTATATACTTGGATAACAAACTATTGCTGTATCAATCCATTCTTAAACCTGTCTGGTCTTACGGTATCCAGTTATGGGGAACTGTTTGTTTCAAAACAAGGTTTTGCGTGCCATCGTGCATGCCCCTTACTACGTCTCCAACGAAGTTATTCTACACGACATCCCTCTGGAATCCATTAAGGGAGCCGTGCATCGATTCAGTGCGAAATACAGTGAAAGAGTGTCAGTGCATCCAAAGGTGTCGGCTAATCAGTTAAACGTGCGCGAAGTCAATGAAGTGCAAAGGCTAAAACGTCTACTGGCATCAGACCGTACGTTAGGACCTAGATAAGTTTTAAGTTAAGACTACACAGACAAATATACTCTAGACTTATGATTTAGATAATTGTATGGAAATCACTCGCTAGAGTGAGACTCTACATGTCCATTACTTACTCACTCAAAACAAACGCTTATTGCCCACAGACAGATTGCTGAGTTATAAAAAAAATTAACATTTGTACAAGCATCTTGTTTAGTATCACTTTCAAGTAGTGTCAAATAGGGAGATAACATGCAAATTGTCATCAGTACATTCATTGAACTGTTGAACATAAGAATCCTATTATTTATTCTTGAGTAACCAGGAATAGCTATCTACAACAACAGTGTTATCATGCAACATTGTTCAAAAATAACTTTATGCGCGGAGATGAAAGATTTCACAGTTTCTCATTAAAGCTATGATTAGTATTATTACTAACCTATAATACATCAAAAAAGCAGTAGAAAACTTGTCTTTTTCTGGTTTTACACATTTTTATGTCTATAATATTTAAGACACTTTATAGATATTTACATTTCAACATTCAATATCCGTTTTACTTAAAAGACAGTCTTCTATCTAGGATTTTTATGTCCTGAAACATCTAATTCTCTTTAGTTAAATCTAGGATATCTGATTAAAAGTATAAATCGAAGATAACTAACCAAAAGCCGATTTGTGTTAGTATCATGCCAAAAGTCACTTCATTACAGCCAACAAGGTGTCCTTCAGTTTAGTTTCTTGATTTAATTTAGTTATTACCTCATGATGCCTTTATTTCGATGGAAGATAGTAGTGATGATTACTCCCATACCACAAGGTCACAATTTTGTAGTTCTTCCGTCTCACTCATAATTACAGTTTCCATCTTTTAAACCGTTGGACTTTTGTTACTAATAATCCTCCACTTAGTTCGAGATAGATAATGACAACTAACCTTCAGAAAACGAAACATGGCTGAGTCTAAGAAGAAATGTCGACAGTACAGTGTTGATTATTTAAAATTTGGTTTTCTTCCATCAAAGGCAGACAAGCGATTGCCCATATGCCTTTTATGCAACAAATTTTTGAGCAATGACTCTATGAAACCGTCGAAGCTCGAAGATCATCTAAGAAGGTGTCATCCTGATAAAATAGGTAAAGATTTGAAATATTTTCAAACATTGAAGGAAAAATATGAAAAGCGACCCATCGTGCACAGTATGTTCGCTTCAACGTCGGAAAGTAACGATGATGGCTTGCGGGCATCTTACAATATCTCCTTACTTATAGCGAAATCTGGAAAATCGCACACCGTTGGAGAACAGTTAATTTTACCCGCTGTTGAAGAGGTTTTAAAAACTGTTCTGCACAAATCTCCATTTGACATACTCAAAAGAATTCCTTTGAGTAACAACACTGTACAAAGACGTATTGATGAAATGAGCTCTGATATTAAAAGATTCTTGTGTAATTATCTGCAAACAACTCATTTTTCTATTCAACTGGACGAGTCAACTTTACCTGGTAATGAAGCGTTATTATTGGCACATGTTCGATTTGTTATGGACGAAGAAATTCATCAAGAGCTACTATTCGCGAAAACTTTGGAGACGGACACTAAAGGTGAATCAATATTTAATGTCCTGAGTGATTTTTTTAAGGAAAAATCGATTCCGTTCACAAACGTTATTTCGGTGGCAACAGATTGAGCTCCTGCCATGGCCGGGCGATGTCGTGGGTTTATAAGCCATCTTAAAAGAATCATACCCGAGGTAACTGCAATTCACTGTGTCATCCACCGACAACACCTAGTAGCGAAAAATTTGAGTGCTAAATTGCACCAATCGCTTCAATTTGTGATTAATGCAGTTAACAAAATAAGAAGCAATGGATTGAATACGCGTTTATTTGCACAATTGTGCGATGAAAATGATGAAGACTTCCAACGATTGCTCTTACATACTGAAGTACGCTGATTGTCGAAAGGTGCATGTTTAACAAGATTTTTCTCAATTTTCGAGTCAATTTTAGAGTTTCTGGAAAGTAAAGATCCAGATTTAAAAAAAAAACCTGATCAATTTGAAAGCAGACATCGCGTATTTGACAGATTTGTTCAAAAAATTTAATGACATTAACTTACAATTACAAGGGGACAGCCTCAATTTAATAAAAACAAAGGGTGTAATTTCAGCTTTTCTTGCGAAATTGAAATTCATGAAGCAAAATATTAGTCGGCGCAAATTTTCCCAGTTTTCAAACTTGTCACAGGTAGAATGCCTTGATGAGGATATTCACACATACGTTCAACATTTAATTACCCTGCATGATGACTTTAAAATCAGATTTGAAGATATTCTGACGATGGAAATACCACCATGGATCATAAATCCACTTGATGAAACGGAAGTGGAGAATGTGATGTTACAAGAGGAGCTACTCGAGCTTAGCACTAATGAGGAACTGAAGGTGAAATTTGAAAGAGGGTATCAAACATTTTGGCTGCAGGCAGAAATACCCGAAAAATATCCTGGACTGTGGGGAATTGCGAGAAAGCTTTTAATAGCGTTTCCCTCGTCATATCTTGTCGAGAAAGTTTTAGTGTCGTTACAAACTTTTTAACAAAAAAAGGAGCAGATTGAATATCGCAGAACGGGGAGATTTGCGGTTATTCCTAACAAAACTGAAGCCAAATATTGATAATTTGCTGTTAATCCATCAAGTACATCTCTCCCACTAAAATTATGACTATTTTGTGATTGTCATTGTAGAAGTTACGTTACGTTATTAATATTTTATTTTAATTATATTAAGACTGTTATCATATTACAATGTGATATGATAACAATAATAATTAATAGTGTAATAATTACATATTTGAATAAATACAACACAAGGAAATATACTATTTTTCTTTTTATTTTTACCACTCCGAATGGGGACTTTTCTAAATAAAATATGTGAGAATTGATTGGTTTCTTGTGTTGCAGGTAGATGTCAAAGGAGTAAAGTTGGATGGAATGACTTTTTTGATTGGTTAACTTTACTTTTTTGACATCCACTCACAGCACAATCAATTAATTAATTAACCAATAACTCAGCCGCAACGCAAATTTCCATAGTTAGATCTAATCTTCACATTTTTTTCGAGTTTTGGGAATATGGTAGAAATGCAGCTGCAGGGGGTCCACCGGAACCAGCAAAACTGTCAAAGTGGTCTATGAGAAAAAAAAGTTTGGAAGCCTCAGATCTAGATGATCTAAAAACTCAAAACATTTAAAATAAAAGATATAACGTTTTCAAATTTTTACATTTTTTGAGGTTATAGAGTAAAGATAATAATGGAACCATTGGAAAGCTGAGAAAAAAATACGTAAGATTGTGTTCTCAAATTATTTTTTTATTAATGTTTTGAGGCCAAAACGACCAGATGAAAACGTCGTATTTGACGCTCGCGCGGCCGACTGCGGTAGCGCTGGGGCAGTTGACGCGTTTTGCCCCATATATTCTTCTATCTCGTATCATTCTTTGTATTTAATGGATTTTCCTCTTTTATTAGCCACTCGCTTGATGTTGTCTACCCACAAAATTCGAGGTCTACCTCTTCCTTCTCTCTTCGACTCCCGTTTCAGATGTTAATTTGGAATATCTTTGGATGTTTATTTTGCCAAGGCATCCAAACCATTTTAGTTGTTTATTTTCTATCTCTTGTACTATTGGTTTTTGGTTCAGTTGAAGTCTTATGTTGCTATTTCTAATATTATTCCTTCTATTTTTACCCAGTACTATTTGGAGATACTTTATATGATTTTTGAGAGGTATTTGTCCACTATTGTCTCCGACCCTTATAGTGGAAATGAAGATTTATATAAGCACGTCTTTGTTTTAATGTTCTTCTCTACCAATGATTTGTCTTGTATTTGTTACCATTATCAAAGTAACGTGCAGCCTTTTCATTTTTCGTTTCTTATTGTCATCTTGATTTTTTCATTATTTATATTATCATCTTTAGTTCTTATTTTCGTCTTCTGTTCTTCTTTTCGTGTTTCTAATAGTACAGTCTTTATTTTCGTCTTTGAACTTGTTTGCGTAGTATTTTTACCAGGACTTTAAAACCCCATCTGTTGCAAGTTATCTTTTCAGATTTAGAATGTTATGTATAGATTTTGGACGGTTTCTTTTTAGCTTCTTTGTCGCATTCTAGAACTATTTTTGGTTGTTTTTGTAATTTTCACCTATATTTCGGCTTAATTCTACCCGTGTAGACTGCTTTGTCAAGTCTACGATTTTCTTAACTTCATTCCCTTTTTCTGTAGTATATCCTCTTTCAAACCTGATTCATGCCACTTTTTTCTTTCTTCGATCCAACGTTTTGTTCTTTTTTTTTACTGGAGCTTTTTTAAATTGTTTTCGTTTTTTATTGAGTCGCCTTATTTCGTGTTACTTAGACAGAAATCTATGATTTGCCCTCCATTATTATATTCTATGCCATATTATCCCATTATTCCAAAACCAACATCCTTATAGTGGCCTATACGTGCGTTCCAGTTCCCTATTGTAATTATATGACGGTTTTTTTATTTAATTCAGTCTTTGTTTGTTATAGTTTCTCATAGAATTGGTCTTTGACATTTACGTTATAGTTTTCTGTGGGGGCGTACATTTTAATCGCGCATATTTTTCCTGTTGTAGGTCCAAGGTGATTATTCGTAAATTTACAGCTTCTCAGTTTACTGCACTTGGTTCCATTTCATTTTTAGTTACGCTTTACCCGTATTCCGGCCTGTCTAAATGAGTACCCTTTGTCCAATAATGTTATACCATTTTCCTTCTTCCCAAAATATTAAGTTTATATTTCTGTATCTCTTTGATTAATTCTCTTTTCTTGCTTCTTCTTCTATTTCTTTATAAGCTTCATGTTTGTTTTTCTTGTTAAGAATGTAATATTCCATGTTCCAAAACGTTCTCACGTCATCTTCTTTTTAATGATCCTTCTCCGAGGCTACCACTATGCTGTGAATTAATATATCTCATGTAGATGATTGGCCCAGTATGAAGAATCTCGATACCTTAAGACAACCAAGGCCAAGTTATATCTTCCAGCACTGCCAGAGCTTTATTGGTTTTAAGCAGGGTGCATAGAATAACTAGAAGATAAATTTATTTACAAAAAAATGAGTTTAATGTTTTTAGGGAGAATGTCTGGCATTAAATTTAACCCAAAATACTTTAAGCCTAGTAGGAAATACGGAGATGAAGTGGTTATTATATATAATAGTATATTTCCGTTAAATTGCCAATTAACTAATGAACATCTTCCTATCCGAAGAGGGATCGCTATTTAGTGTTAGTCTAAAAGTAAGTATATTTGTCCAGGAGTCCAGAAAATGGCTGTATGCATTGTTGCTGTAAACTTTGCATGTACATCTGGATTATGACTTCTTGCACCCACATTTATGTTTTATGAAGAGTTTCAAATTCCATGGAATACAAGGCTGCTATTTGGCATTAAGTGTCTAAAAACAACCAATCTTAGCTAAAATTTTGCATCAGTTAAAAAGGTATAAAAAATCTAGACAAACATCATTTGACGACTAAGAAATATGAGTTATGTGCCTATAGGTTTGAAAGACCATTCCATTATTGCTAGATCACAGAAGAGTTTACCTAACAAGGAATGCTGCATATTGTTCACCGATTTTCTTTGTAGCGCTGATATAACCAAGAGCACATCTATGAACAAAATCATTTTGGAAGTTGTCATATCGTGGTGTCGGTTGGCATTGTGTTGGGCTTTTTCTAGATTTCTCCATGTTCATAATAGAGGTATCACCATTGAGCAGATATAGCAGAATGTAATTATTCTACACTCCTTTTTAGAAGCCTGTATTTCTGTTTAGATGATAATGTACACCCCGAGTAGACCTCTGGAAACATATTTTGGTCATAAACTAGCCACTACACTCCCTTAATTTAAACTCTTTCAGCATGTTTGAGATATGCATAGGAAATACTTTACAAGACAGTATTCTCTTCGTCCTCAGAAACAGTTCAATACTTTCATCCATAGTATTATGCATATTATTATATAGTATGTATTTCTATTGGCAAATATTTATTAACATTTTCATAAAACATGAAAAATTTAATGCCAAGCTATGCTGAGAACTGTACGACTATTTGTGTTTTTCCCATATCCATGCTTTCTTGTATGTCATATAGTTTTCAATTGTATCACATCTTTAAATGAATTTGTTTCATATTAAAATTGTATGGGTCAGCATTGCCCTAATCCTTCATTTATGGACATAAATTACAGGTTAATTGCGTGAATACACAGGTCATAGTTCATCAAATACAAAAATAACTCAGTAAACACTTTACATTCTATATATATATTTTGTATTAAAAATTATCTTTGCACTTCTAACAAAACTATTAAAAATAATAGTACAATACATTAACAACACAAGACTAGATTTTATTGTTACTTGCACTTACAAAGAGAGATCCTAGATGATTAAAGAATATAGCATAATCGCAAACAAACGGCAAAGTTCGGATGGCGCACACCTAGAGTTTGTTGTGCTGAAACATGATTATGCAACTCTAGACAATCTGCATCTCAGTTTGTGTCAGTACAGTACTTGTTGGGAGGCACAATACTTAACTTATTTCTATGATTCATGGCGATCACGGCTGCCTTCTGCTAGAATTGCAAATCAGGTGCTGTATATTATAGTGGGCAAAACGTAGACTAGAAGTTAGAACGGTTTATTGTGGAGTAAAACGCCTAGGAATTGAGCTTAGGTTGTCGCTCAATGCATAGCAAGAGTTGTGGAAAACAAACGTGAGCTGGTATAGCAGATAACCAAAGGAGCTCATCTGTGGTAGCCAGTATGCAAAATTACCATATAATTATACATTTTTTGACATCTATAAAAATACACTCATTTGATTTATAACTACAGTTGAACAAATTTCAATAGCACTTCAAAGCTACAAACATTAAAACTACGAGCACGGCTGTACGTCAAGCGAGTGCGTTCTAACGACGGGCTGCTATTGAAACTTGCACAATTCATTGTAACATGAGAGTTAATAAAACGTGTTAGTTTAGCAATTCACATGCAGGTAAGCACACATCCTTCAGTTTGACGACACAGGACTGCAGATTAGTTCGCAAACTGCTTGCACACCAAGTATTTGCGTTATAAAACATTTGCGTGTCGCTGGCGGTCTCCCGACCAGCCGGTACAAAAACTATGTTGATACAAATATGCATCCGTTATTATCAAATATGTATGTTACATTAGGCAACTGTTCTGTAAATTCCACTGCATTTTGCGAATTCATGCCTTGCAATGTGCTCACAATACTTTGTTGTCAGTGAGGCTATAGTTAGGTCGTAATTGCTAGGACAAACGACTCTGCTATAGTGTTGCATGGCGTGGACAGAAAAATGCAGGCGCATTATGAACAACTGAGGGCACATTTTAAATCCTAACAAAGGATACACACCAAACACTTAGTTGTACTAGTAGGAGGAATAATTGTTATACCCTGCGTTTTCAACTATTTTACACTTTAATGGATGGATTACACTTTTGAGCAATTTAAAATATAGTTATTTGTAAGAATATTTTATACAATGGTGCGTGTCAGAAGATGCTGATCAGTGAGGCTCTCTCTTCTGTCTAGTTGCACAGAAATATCAAAAGCTATAACAGCTTCTGTTAATTCCCCAGTTGCAAATTATTGTTATTTTTTGAACGATTATTACATGCTAAACTACCCAATACTTCTTTTACAAACCTTTAAATATCAAGTCAGATTTTTAAAATCAACAAAAATCTGGCAATTTAGTAACTTCAAAAAAAATGTTTATAAAATTATTTTAAACTAAAATAGAACACAGATTTGATGATAACTGTAAGTGTTATCTCACTTAATCAACAGCAAAGTGGCTTGTTTATTAAATATCGTTGTAAAACTTCTAGCAATAATCATTTTGAGAAATTATAAACATTCAAATATGCAGGTCTTATACAACAATTTAATTTATTAGAGAAATATTGATAGTTGAATGTACCTTTTATATTCAATTAATTTTAATATCAATGTATCTTATTAAGCATACAATACAAAGATGTTGTTTGCGTTCATAGACCTGAACAAAGCATTTGATAGGGGTAAATAGAAATATGGTACGGGAAAGTTTGGCCAAGAGAAATATCGATGATAACCTGTTAGCAGCGATTAAAAGTCTATATAGGAACAACACCAATTATATAATCAGCAGAAATAATAGATCTAAAAGTTTCGATATGAAAGAAGGACTTAGACAAGGAGGAGTACTGAGCCCAGTGCTATTTACAGTATTCATGGACGACATTATAAAAGGGTTAAAAAGCTAAAATTGGGATACAGAAATTTACAAGTAGTGGAGATAACAGAATGTGCGTTTGCAGGCGACGTAGTAATAATGGCAGCAAATGAAAGAGACCTATAAACGAACTTACAGATCTGGAACGAAACTCTAAAAGAACATGGCATGAAATTAAATACAAACAAGACTAAGGTGATGGCAATTTCAAAAGAACCTTGCACAGTTAAAATACAAATAGAAGGTAAAGGCATAGAGCAAGTACAACACTTCGAATATCTAGGAGTCACAATAGAAGAAACGGGAAGACAAGAATTAGATCTCACAAAAGGAGTAGAAAAAGCCAACAAAATATACTATGCAATAAAAGATAAGTTTGTCAACCAAAAAGAAGTGATACAACAAACAAAAATGAATGTATACAAAACAATTTATAGGCCTATACTTACTTATGGATGCGAGACATGGGTTACATAAACGAGGATGAAAAGTAAAATACAAGAAGCAGAGATGAGGTATTTGAGGAGAGTGAAAGGAATAACATTAAAAGATCGGATAAGGAATGATGTAGTGAGGGAGGAACTGGGAATCCAACCGATACATCAGTTTATAAAGAGACAACTCAGCTGGTGGGGCCATTTACAACGTATGGGAAACAGCAGACAGGTTAAGCAAGTATGGAATACAAAAGTCGTTAAAAAAAGGACAAAGGAAGGCCAAGAGAAACGTGCGATGATGTAGTGGGAAAAATATTAGCCAAGAAATGAAAATCGTGGCAAGAAGCGAGTGTAGTGGCGTAAGATAAAAAAGAGTGGAGTGGGTTTATCCACCAAAATTAAAATTATTATGGGTGAAAGTGATATAAAAGTTTAAGTTTTTAGTTTATGAAATATTATGTATTTACAATCAAAATTAATTTACATAGTTTGTAGATAATTGTAACCCTACACCAATTGGTAAATGGGTATATATATATATATACATACCCATCATTAAAATATACACAAAGTTACAAAATTGATTAACACATATTTAGTTTCGAAAATGATTGAAGTTTATTTGATGGCAGTTAGGGCCTTATAATACTTCACAAGAGATCCCTCACACCACCCAAAAAATAACTACAATGCTTTGGTTTAATGATGTCCTAATCTTAAAATGTGAGCTGCTATGAAGTTAAATATGAGCAAAGTAGTTGGTCATATTACTTAAGGAAAGCATAAAGGCATTTTTAAATCTTGGTAAATGTACTAAAATTCGAAATAATTAATTGGTATTATAAGCGCAGTGCCAATTTAAAAGAAATTTCAGCTAATTAAAGGTCAATCATTATAAAGGTAATATTGAAAGTTCTTAATTCCTAGAAATCAAAATCATTAAGAAATCTGTATTTACTTAGTGAAATTTATGAGTGCGCAGCATCCAATATCTAGCCAAAAATTAATGCTCTTCAAAAACTAAAGCTACAAATACGTGCTTGTAACCACACTATAGTATGTGCACAAAAACGGTAAGAGGGCTTACAGGAGCAAGCGGATCTATACTATATCAGAAAGCCAAGCAGCTTTAAAGGCTTTATCAAGCACTAAAGCATCATGTAGACTGGTATGGGAATCTATCTACGGCAATGAGAAAGCCGATGAATTGCCCAGGCAGGGATCTAGTGAAGCTTATATAGGCCCAGAACCTGCTTTAGGAATTTCACAAAGTGCTGCCCAAAGCTTTATTAAGGAGAGGGCACTCATCATCAAATGTACTGGAAAAACCGACCAGGACATAATTTCACCAAAACCTTCAATAAGGGACCTTGCCAAAAGAGAGCTGCAGAACTCCTT
The DNA here is from genome assembly GCA_036346155.1 of Sinelater perroti. Classification (NCBI taxonomy): domain Eukaryota; kingdom Metazoa; phylum Arthropoda; class Insecta; order Coleoptera; family Elateridae; genus Sinelater; species Sinelater perroti. The sequence goes on along the minus strand of JARFIY010000329.1, from coordinate 3,853,669 downwards.
ATCCTAAGTAGGCTACAGCTAAAGATATCCATAGGGTTTCTTACACGACATGCGACTGTTAAAGAACACCTCTAAAAAATTGGTAAATTTAATGACCTTCCATGCAAACTCTGTAGCAAGGAACTATAAAACAGCCTTACATATCCTATGCAAGTGAGATGAGCTGTGCAGGAAAAAGCAACATATATTCAGGAAACCAATCCTGGAACCGGAAGATTTCCAGACACACCTTGTAAAGGAGCTGTATCCGTTGATTCAGGGGACATCAATTACAGATTGGTTGTGAATTCACTTTATTAGGGTAATCACAATAAGCCATAAATTGCAGTGAACATGGATCCATCAAGGAAGAGATACCCTAAGTGAAGAAGAAAAAATGCTTCTAAGTTACAAAGATCTCACAACAATTCTTGAAAAGTCTATGTTAAAAAACGTGTAATAAGGTATATGTGCACAATGCTTTGTAGAAGTGGAATCTGTTGCTTGATGGTCTATTGGAAGCAAAAAAATTGCTGAAATTAGTTGATTTATATGCATAATTGAGTTAGACTAGCAACTGACATCAGCATTTTTGATTTAGATAATCCCTCAAGCAACAAGCTTCGCCTCTGTTACTTTGCAATATTATTACCTTCATTAACATTGTTTACATGAGTTTACTTTATAAAAACATATAATAATTCAACAAAAATGTGTCCTGTTTGTACTTGTATTGGGTATTTAGCATTAAATAATACTACAACTAATTACCTGTGTCATGATTCTGGAAAATAGAGACAAACACTACATTCATACCAAGGATGACTCTTCATAAACAATTACTGAGAACAAAATTAAAAAAATTGGTGACCAGAAATTATTCAGACTTTCTTACAAATCTTAAGTGCAATAATAATATAAGAGAATGTCCAATTTTAATAGTTCTAGGAAAATTGCAATATAATATGTAAGTTTAAAATATATAATATTGTTTGGTAAACTAGTTAATTCATGTAATCATAATAATTTCAGTAATTTTCTAGATTAACTTGAAGATCACTTGGTTTAATTTATAACATAAAAGTTAAACAAAGATGGGAAAAATTCCCAAACAAAAGTGTGAATCGTATAACTGTAAAGATTATAAAAGGAAAATGAACTAGAAACAAATCATTTTGAGTTTGTAATATCAAAGACTATTGAACTGTATTAATCATAGTTTATACGTACTTCATAGATTACATTTCTATTTAATTAACTGCTCAGGTTCTTTCTAAGCTGTTTTTGAATTTGAATTTGCTGCAGATTACCATACATGTAACATTTCTCCGTAACAGAACTGAAGAATATATCAACAAAACTCAGTTTCCAAAGCCATTATTATCTAAATTCCAATATTGCAAACGATTGAAGAAAATAAAATTAACCTCACAATATCAAGTTCTCTGAGTGTTATTATGACTGAAATAGTTATATCAATCAGTGAAATTATCCATTATTACTTGGAATGCCATATCACACACTGCATTTATTAGCTTATTTTTCTTCATCTACATCATTACTGCCAAAATCTAAAGAAACAAACTTTAAAATAAACTTTTTGGTATAGGATACTGGCTCGTGTAAGATGGGTGCAAAGTGCATTATATGCACGATACCGTTGATTACCACTGATGTGTTTAAACAATGCTTAATTGATTTAGACCTTTCCCTAAGGCAGCAGGTAACATGAAATTATTCGTTTAGGAAATTGAGGTATGGGTCAAAACAAAATGTTTTACCTATACTTGGCGCGAAAAATGTGTAAAACCAGTTTTAGCTCCATTTATAAAAATATAACCTAATAAAAAGCAGTCTCTGATACACACTTGGTTTGCAAAACAATGTTTTTGGACAAACTGCAAACTATGAAGCTGGAAATGTTGCAATCCATTTAATGGTTTCTGGCATCAAAACACAAAAAAGAAGAAGGGGTGTTCATTTTCATTTGGAATATCGACTCCTGTTGGAAAAGTATTCAAAAAGAGGTCAATGCAGTGGTTAAAAAAATTTAATTTAAAATTGAGATCAACATTGAAATGTTTTTAAAATATAAAGAGAAGCATAAAGTCCTTTAAGTGAAAATCACTGGGGACAGGGAAACGTTAGGGAAATTTCAAATGTGAATCCATATAAAGAGTGCATTAGTCACTTGAAAATAAGAATAAACAGGAGATTTTGTAATGCAACAAGGAATAAGTGTCAGAAGAAAGCTGATAGGACGTTAATGAATAAAGTTATCAATAAACTTGGCTATTCCCAGGCACCCCGATTCTTGTTAAGGAAATGAAGAAAGTAGTATAAAATATGATTCAATTTTTTTTCCATAATAAATCTCCTCCTACCGATAAAATATTGGAATGAATCAGACATGTACACATACTGGTGGGACAACATTTGAATCATCCATGTAAAACAGCACTCAACTGACTTTGCTAAGATAAAATAAATTAAAGAAAACAGAAAGCTGTAGGTTGTGCTGGTGCACACGTTTTCAACTTGGATGTAGCTAGCCCCATCCACCCCACTCCATAATTAAGTCGATTTTTTTGTTAATTTCCTGTTTAAAGTCGTTCAACAGTAGAAAAAAACTTCAGATATGAAAGTACTGAATAACTTAAAACTTTAAAGATTTTCTCTTAATATAAAAAATTCCAATAGTAAATCTTTCATTTGTCATTTAAATGGTTCATTTACATCTTTCAACAATTATACTTGATCCAAATCCAGCAACTTGTTTTACAACACCCGGTAAGTTTTAATATAGAAAAGTTAGGGTTCATCAAAGTGGTGAATCATGTTAAGTAATTCTAATCAAACCCTTGATCAAATTTCTTCATAGCAAATGAGTGACAAAAGTAAACAAGTGCCTGAAAACATCAGGAATCATGAAATAATAAATAAACTTGGTATTCTTAAATCTTGAATTGAAGACAAGAGAAAACAAGTTATCCATCATCTATCACCTCAAACAAAATAGTGCAATTTTGAGGTATTAAAGTAAAGTTTGTAATATCTTGGAGGATAGGAAGTTTGAATATGCTATTTCTGTGCCAAACCTACTTTTTTAAGAGCAGAGTCAATGGAAAGTGTATCAAAGAAATGATCTAATATTAAGGAGTAGATTGTAATATTATCTAAATGTAACTTATTTCTATAATAATTATACAATAGTTAGGAAAAACTTTTTTTCTCAAACAAGAAATGCAGGCTGAACTATGGTCTACTTTACAAATACAGCAAACACCAGATTATCTTCAATCATTTCAATAGCAATTCATGAGATTGTTCACAAATAAGATATAAAAAGCAATGAGTTCAATAATCATAATCTAGTTTTTTTTTTGTAATGAAGTATATGATAGATAAAACCACCACCATCTCATCTGGGGTATCATTATTATAACATAACTCACTACTGGCCAGTTAAATTAACAGCTATAAAATTCAATATTCGGAATTTTTAGTCCAACCCTTATAAAAAAAAAGATGTGACTGATCAATGATTTATAAATAAATTATTAAAATATTGTAACTAAAAGCTTGTTCTGAGTCATTTCTGATCACCTGATGTATATTATAGTCATTTCAACAACAAAACTAAAAAGCAGACATCCTGCTACCAAAACGTCAAAATTTCATTCTGTTTCTGGTGCGTGCAAGAATAAAATATTCTTATAAATAAGAATGCCCACAATAAAATTTCAATTAACTATATATTCCACACATTACACAAAATTATAGAACAGCATTATCCAAGGGTGGCTCCTTAAGTAAAGGCTGCAGATAAAATCTGCACAAAATTAATATTAATTTAGTTCGGTTTATTACCTTAAATGTTTTTATTACAGTTCCCTTATATTAAATTAGAACATTCTTAAGAAAGCCACCCTTCCTTCAATACAGTAGTAATTAAACAACGCACGATAAGAGTATGACATAAATAAACAATTACTGTGTATGTACATCAATTGGTGAATGTGCATATGAACAAAAATAAGTCTTCCCTCAATAAAACTATGCTCTAACAACAAATAATCAAAACAACCCACCATACTGGCAAACAAAATAAATATTATACTACTGCTTCCTGACAAAATATTCTTTCGAGAATACACCAACTGCAAGTTAGGTACATATATACACCTATAACTGTTACACATAGTTGACGGCACTTTTACATGTGTACAGATTGCACAGTTTCAAACACCTAGACACATCCCACAAAGTGACTACTTGAGACTTCCAACATCAATTAATTAGAGCACTAGAAGGGCAGGCTGGCACCAACCAAAAAGAAAAAAAGAAATTGGCGGACTGCCACTTAATTGAAATGGTCCCGATCCTTTACTAACCGTCCAACATAACTTTCAATAATTCACTAAATTCAACTGCAGGAACAAATCTTACGTAACATAACAGGAAAACAAACCATCTTAACGAAATATAACGTACTTCGGCTCATCCCCAAGCTAGCTGATCTTCATCCGTTTGGATGTGTGTTCAGAAGGACTGAGGCAGCCCAATTTTGAACTGTTCTGCAGGGTTACATTCCCATTGCAAACTCCCATTTCGTTTCCATAAATGCTCATGCTGTTATGCAGCATGTCCTGTTTCTGTAAATTAATCATATTTAGTTAGCATTTTTTTGTAGTACAATTATGTACATATGATAGAACAAAATAATACATTTGATATGAACTGTTGACAATATGTAAGTTTCATCTTAGTTTGAGACAACATTAAATTTAGTAGGTCACTTACAAATTTTTTGATTGGGATAATTGCTCCTTCCACAATTCAAATAATAGGAAAAGATACCAAAAAGAGCAATAACAACTGCGTCTAAAATGTAAGAAAAATTCTCAATCAAATTGCTGCAAGATATTTTTAGAGTATGTATTACAGCTGCTATTAAAAATGTGGTTTAACTTTAAGCTTGTACACTTGAAACCGAATCAAAACAATATTTCACCAAATTTCATATTTAATCAGTAATCTAATTATTGCCAATTTTATAGTTCATCAACTTACTACTCAGACTGTATGACGATCAAAATGAGATAAAAAAATATTACAATATATATATATATATATATATATATATATATATATATATATATATATATATATATATATATATAAACAGACACACACACATATATAAAACAAAACGTAATATAAAATTTCAGGGGTATTTTAGTTATATATAAAAACATGGAAAATGAGAAGAAATTTTGAAATAGAAAACAATTCAATGAATAGTAAAACTTAGAGAATCAGTCTTAAATGAAAACAATGTAATAATAAAAGTACACATGATGAACCAATTAAAAGGTATTATAAATATAGAGGAATGAAAGAGTGAAAAATAAATGGTACACAATTTTTTTGACCTGAGTATATAAAAAGAATCATAAATCTTGTAAAGTTTTATAAAAGAAATCAAACAACCAACTGTTACAAAACAAGGGGTTTTAAAGTTATTCACAAACTGATTAGTTTAGACAGTGACCATAATAATACAGTAATAAAAAAATGCAAGATTAAAATATTCCTTGTGGAAAAGCCCTAAAGAAGCAGATATATTTCATAATGTAGTAATTTAATATGAGTTAAGCACGGACACCAAAAATATTTAGTCATATAATTCCGCATCCAATCTCTTCCATTTTTTGATAGTATCTAGCTATATAAGTAAGGAACTTATGTGTAATTTGATCTAAATATGGTGAAAACTGTCAAAGTTACAAAAGATTCAAAAATATTTGGTCATTTCCTATACCTGGTCAAAAGTGTGGACAACTTGAGTTTTATAAATAGCTTATTTTTAAATGTTAGCCCTTTAAAGATCAACTCATTTGCCCTAATGTTCTATCAAGCTCGCAAGTCTTCCAAGCATTCATTTATACTATGTATATGTATGTATATATATTCTCCATGTTTGATCTAAATTTTTATCTAGAATAGTTTTAAATATTTGGAAACAAAGAGTAATCTAAAAAAACCAGATCATTGAATGAAAATAGTAGACAGGAAATAACTTCAAACTTTATATAGTTAATTTTGACTTAACAACATGGCTTGTATATGCTGCCAGTGCATTGTCGCAGTTAACAATATATACTTCTGTCCATTCCAGAATATTTTTCTAGCATCGCTGTATTCAGTCTCTCTAAAAGTATGTATAATATTTCTTAGTAATGAGTTTCCCCTTCTTAAAACGGTTAATCGAAAAAAAAATAAGAACGACAGAGAAAAAAAGCATAGAACGAAGATGGAGTACAGAAACTAAACACAAACTTTCAAAAAATCCTAAAACAACGGAAGAATAACAAAACCCCAGGTACCGACAACATAACCATTGGATACATACAAGGTGCGTTATGAAAGCAATGCGCATGATTTTTGTCCAACGCGACTGTACATCGCAGCGCGTTCCGCTTGCAGGAAAAAATAGTGGGAGATCTGCCTTTCCAAAAGCGACCCCATTTAAGGTGGACCGGGAAGAGGTTGCCGATGAGCCCCGTTTCGGACGCCTATCAACAGCCAGGATCGACGACAACGTAAAGCGTGTGCGTTGTTTTAAAATCAGGCCGTCGTTTACGTGGAAGTGCGCAGGGTCGCTCACATCAAGAGGGACATTGTTTGAAGCAGCAAAGTGGCTTTTGTGAGTTTTTCTGTATTTCCAGAAACAAATAATTGACCATATTATAGTATCTATCTCATATGCAAATAATACTTGCTTACAAAGAAATATTCCAAATTCAAGTTGCAATTCTGTCAAGCTAATGCAGTTGGCAACATACATACTACACAAGTAGAGCTCAAAGACCTAGCTGATAGACACAGCTTAACGCCCTACCCCCTCAAAGAAACCCTACCCTGGCCACGTAGCAGCTCAAAGACAATGCATTAGCAGTATTTGTACACAACACAGCCCAAATATATCTACATAAAGGGCACACAGGAGTTTTTAAGAATTGTTGAAAGTGCATACATGAATATCTGGAATATCTGGAGATTTGATATTATGTTATGTTTAAATATTATTACATAATTCGCATTCATATCCTCATTCTGCGAAACCTTTGACAAAAATTACACTCAAGGCACATAAATTCATAATAATGAAAATAATTGTCTTTATGCTATTAAATTAACTTGCTTTCAAGTGGTAATTGTGGTACAAAAAACAAAATAATCTTCACTAACATAAATTACTTACAATCCCTTCTACCATCACTGCAATCGGGACCACTCCAGTAACTTCAGCTACTTGATGTTCTATTAAATAAAACATGTACTCGTCATATAGCAGACGAATTAAATGAAAAGAACCAAAACTGGCAGCTGAGCGTAGAGTCAGGTCACGAATTACCATTGAACTGAAACAAAGAAAGTGTTATTTCACTTTTGTTTTACACCAACAAAAAGTAATAAATTCGAGTGCAAAATGACAACAAATATGTCATAAAAGATATTAAAGTTATTAAAGATAACTTATTGGTGGATCACGTTTCAGCACAGAAATATTTTCTGGTTGTCAACAAAGTTCTAAAACCAAAGGTTCTCATCTTCTTATAATATAATTGTCTTATCTCCCTAACTTTCTTTCTTTCTTTCTTTCTAAACTTATAATTCTATCTCCTCCTAGACGCTTCAACCGATTTCCTTGAAACTTGTACACCACATTCACAACTATATTTGCTAAATCAGCCTTCTAACTTTAACCGTTTTTGAAATATTTAAATATTTTGATTATTGTATTGTACAGATGTCACACCTGTGACAGATAAAAATATTTTTTTTGAAAAACAGCGCCATCTGTTGGACGTAAAAGCAAATTTTAGAATAAAAACAAACATTCTGTTACTGTTGCCAACATTAATCTAGAGAAAAATTAAAAATTACTGCAAATGAACGTAAAACGCAAAAATGACGGGAGTGCATTATGAACAAGCGCATAAGCTTTGCATTAATTCAACTTTACGTATTACGTATTTCCTATGGGCGGCTTATGCTTACATCCACCATGAATGGGCGTTAAATTGTTCCATGTTTCTGATCCAGAGAAAAAGCCGGTATAATTAAAAATTTATACGTTCGCACCTTGCAAAAATTTGAGGGAAGGCGGGTGAAAAATTGTCAGTCTAGGACGCCAAAAATATCTTTTGGCGGACAACTCCTAGTGTTTTGAATTTTTACACAGCTATCACCTTTGTAAGGGAACAATTCCAAATGCTTTAAATATTCAAATATTTCAATAAAATATTGCGTATGTATATGTTTATTAATTTGTAATGTATTTTTATTACAACTATGCATTTTTTAAAACCTTCCTTGGTAGTAAAAAGTACTAGGTAGTCTGCTCACTGCTGCTAGAAAGCTGACAGTGCAAGACTACGTTGGAATGGAGTTTTCCTTCTCTTCATTCATTATGTAATGCAAGTGAATGAATGTCTGTCTATTAATGACTTATGTTGACGTTTCAAAAGCACACGTTTTCAACATTTAAAATCAATGAAAAAATTAAAACAAAGAAGCAGCAGTATCAATGAGGGCAGTGCTCACACTATCATTTAGAAAAAACTGGTGTTGTTCCACTAAAATAAAAACCTGTTTTAAGTATAGTTAGAAACATAGTATGAATCTTAAAAAATACGTGTAAGTTACTCTTCCATATTTTAATAGTAGAAGCTTTTACTGTGTATAAGAGGACTTTCATATATCTTTTTCAAAGTAAATCTATCTGTTCACCATAGGGGTTGTCAAACGTGTCTGAAACTATTATTCATTTTCATAGATAGTTTTCAAATATCTATTCCAGTGATATATTTACATTGACCTTAAACCAGGAGCAAATTGTTCAGCTGGGTATATAATTAAAGCAGAAAGTAAAAGTAAAATCAACGACTACAGTATGTGAGCTCAATATTGAATTTGTGTAATTAGTAATAGTTTTCAGGGAATTTTGCAACTATAGACAAGATTAAATACATTACATACAAATTCACTACAGAACATATAGAGATATAGTATTTAGAATTATTCTTCAAAAATGTGAGGACGCCTTTCCAGATTGTATCCTTACGGTTGATGAAAAATGAGTGCTTTGTAATAATAGAAAGTAAACAATAACTCAGGTCAATATAAACATTTAACACAAATGTACAAAGCAGATTTGTACAGAAGGTTCTGTTCTCGATAGTGAATTCCCAAAACTGTGATGTATTATGGGTTTTTGCCATGTAACCAAAAATCACAACTGACAGGTACTCTATCAAATTGGATAAATGTCGAAAGAAATTATCCAACAATTATTGCTCATTAATCATTTGGATCCCATACTCCTCAAAGACACAGTAAAAGCACATGTGTATACTGAAAGCATGCAAAAGATCAAAGCCTCAGAGGAGAAAGTCCTCCTTCACTTTATGTATTCTCACCAGGTTTAATCTCCAGATACTTTTGCGTTTTAGCAGTTAAACCATTACTTGAAGGGCAAATGATATGTTGGCAACAATACTGTGTTTATGCTTTTAGCGATTTCTTAGACTACCGTGATGTCAATTTTTGGCACTAAGGCATTTTTGTAGTGAAAACACCTTGGTATGGCTGCGAGAAACATATTTTTCTAAATAAAATGCATTTCCTTGCCTGTTGTCTTATTTGTATTTAAATCAGTAAATAATTATGAAACAATTTAATATGAAAGATAATACATCGACATATACTAGCAATAATAATTATACGTGTAGCGAAAAAATATATAAGGTGGTCCAAAATTAAGGCCCGATTTAAATTTTGTGTCTTTTTGTTTTGCGATTGGAAAGCTTAATATTTTTGCAGATGTCATCTATGATTCTTGATATGAATTACAGGATGATTCTGATGTCGAGACGAGTACTGATCAATTCAACACCACCATACATTAAGTTTTAAGTAAATTTAACAGAGTGAAAGATAGAGAAAATTTAAGATAAGTGTCAAGAGGCTACATCATACAGTTAAGCATTCCCGACAATAAAGAACTTGTATATAGTTGATAGGAAAGCACTAATTTATTAATATAACTATAAAATTTTGTGAGGATACGCTGTAGCGTAAAAGCTAAGCGAAGCGCTTATCGGTCCAAGGGGTTACCCCGGACTGATAGGCAAGTGCAATCTTACGCTGCATGTAAATCAAGAACAAGGTCGGATTAAAGAATATTATTATTTATTTATATAAAGAATTTTCGAATATTAACTAGATACAACAAATAATTAAAAAAATAGTAAGTACAATAGAGGAACAAAACACCGTAATAAGGTAATCAAACAACAGAAATGGTTAACACGAATGACGAGATAACGGATGGTAAAAAAAGGAAGAGAGGAACAGAAGAGGACGACAGTACCGAAGAAGCAAAAATGTTCGCCAAAAACAGAAAGACATGTAAATCGCCACCAAAACAACAACAAAAGAAAGAGGACAAATTAGATAGTCTGCAACAACTAACACTCGATATGAACCAAATAAAGCTAGATCAGATGCAAAACAATAAGGAACTAAGAGAATTAAAGAAAGAAAATGATAAATTAAAAATCTGGTGTGAACATCACACGACTTTCCTTATCCTATTATTATATATTATACCGGGTCCATCGTCTCGTCCCTGCGCTGCTCTCGTCTAAAAATTTGTTAATTTAAAAAAGGACTAGGCGCGAGTCCAACACTCGAAAACTGACTAAAATAAACAGTACAAGACAATAATTGACTCGTACTTAAAATTTTGCTACGTCACTGAAGGTAACCGTGCGAGCTCTTTCGCACAGCCTTCCCCATTATCGCTTGCGTGCTCCCTCCTAGCGGCCAAGCGCTCCCCCCACGTCGGCTCCCGCAGTCGGCCCGGAAGCTCTCCGAGCGCGCTGTGATTGGTCCGTTTAATTAATTTTTAATCGGCTATAACTGATTTATTTGACCTCGGATCAATCTATCCGGTAATATAAATTTCCCGAAACATTTTATGAACACCCGGTATATTAAAAATCCTAAGCTTCAATTTTTTTTCGAGTTCCTATTTTACCAACTTTTACTTAAAAATTCATGTTTATCTCGTGATAACAAATCATTTTTATTCTCATAAATTTTTTGTATCTTCAACCGTTTAGATTAATTATCACGTTGATAAAATAGACTGAGAACTTTTTCGAAAAAATTCAATAATGGACTGCATAATAATAAATAGAAAACAAGGATGAAAAGAGGAGCAGAAATATATTCTAATCACTACTTAGTGTTAAGAAAATTAGTAATAAGAACAGAAAGCCACGTAAAAATACAAGAGAAGGGAAAGAAGAAAAACAAAGTCAAAGAAAAATTAAAACATAAACAGAGAAGAAGAGACGGCAAAAGTATATAACGTGAGAGTGAAAGTGAATGTGAGCAACATACGAAAATATAAACGACTCATCATTCTAGAGGACAAGAAACAAACGAGTTGATGCAGCGACGAAACGAAAACAGAAATAAAATTGAAAAAACAGAAATGGAAAAAATATTTGGGAAACAGAATAGGAGAAAACTACGATAGATACAAATAACAGATCCAAAGTCAAAAAAATGGTTAAACAAGCGAAACAAAAAACATGGGAAGGATTTAGTGAGAAGATGGAGAGAACAAAATAACGGAATCACAATTGGAAGATTCTCAATATGGATTTAGAAAAGGCAGAGGAGTACAAGATAATATCTTTGTAATAAAACAATTAATAGAAAAATTCATCAAAAATAAAATGTATGTAGTCTTTGTAGACCTAGAGAAGGAATTTGAGAGCATACTAAGGAAAATAGTATCGAATAGCCTTAGAAAGACAAGAGTAAATGACAAGTTGATTACATGTAGAAAGACTTGTATAAAAACACAAGAAATTTCGTGAGAACAAGTAACTTTCAATTGGAAGAGTTTATAACTAGAAAGGGATTAAGACAATGAGAAGTCCTTAGCCCTGCTTTATTTAATCTGGTAATGGACGACGTAATAAAGGAAACTAAGGGAAAAGTAAAGAAACTTAAGGTGGGTTATAGAAACATGGAAATGGTGGAAATAGCAAAAAGTGTATTTGCTGACGATTTAGTGATCTATGCAAAGAGCAAACATAATCTTCAATATAACTTGGAAATAAGAAACAACGCTCTACTGGTTAGAAATCTAAAAAATAAATGCTGATAAATCTAAAGTGATAGGGAAAGAAGATCTAACATATCAATTCAGCTAAACGGGAAGGAGATAGAGCAAGTACAAAAGTTTTAAGTATTCAGGAGTGAGATTACAAGGCAGCGGAAAAATGGATGCCGAAATAAATGATAAAATAAATGAAAGTGCGGTTAGAATATATCACTCCCTAAGTAAATCATTTGCAAGGAAAAGAAATATCTAAGAAAACGAAGATCATTGCGTTCAAATTTATTTTTAAACTGATTCTGATATATGGAAGTGAAAGCTGGATACTAGACCAAAGCAAATGGAAAGCAAAATTCAGGCTATGGAAATAGAGATACCTATGCAGAATTAAGGGAATTACGAGAAAAGACAGAATTAGAAATTACTTAGTGAAAGAGGAAATAGAAGTAGAAGCAATCATAAAAAGTATCAACTGCCAGAAACTACGATGGGTTTAGTTACATAGTACGGATGGGGGGAAAGAAGAGCAGCAAAAATATTGGAGGGGGGGCACTTAGAGGCACTGCAGCCTCAAGGGCTTATTGTGCCCACTAACATGCACTTAAATGCTAGGACATTCACACACACCCATGGGTTAAGCGAGACTCGAATTCGCGCGCGCCGGCTAGACAGAGCCAACTGGTTGAACCATCTGAGCCACCATGTCCCCAAACAATATGGTAGTCCTGATTGCAACAGAAAAGAGAAAGAGGAAGATCAAGGGACATGAGACAAAAAGTAATGGAGAATTTAAGACAAAAAGGACTAACATGGAATGAAGGGAAAAAACTAGCAAAAAACAAAAAAGAATGGACCAACAGAATCTACAGTTAATAGAAGTTAGCACGAATTATATTGCTCTACATTTTATTTTACTTTGTATTTGAAATGAATTGAATTTTGTTTGTACTACTTTAACAAGCATATTGTATTGTCTTTATTTTATTTTATTTTGCATTGTACTATTAACACCTAATGGTAATTAAGGATCCTGTAAACGAATAAGCGAAGTCATACTGTTTTATTATTTCTTTGTAGACGCATCTTCAGCATTTAATAATTTCCTATTACCAAAGTTAAATGTGTTCATTGCTAAGGATACGCTGACAATCAAAGAACGTATCTACATCGTAAAAGTAATTATCATTAGACAAACATCACAAAATAGAGAAGTTTGATAAAGATTATATCGGCAAGCAACACTTCTAAGGGTGAAATGTCCTTCTAACAATGTTGGTCACGCATTGTCCTCCCGGTTACAGGCTTTTTGTAGAATACTTCGATTCCAAACGTCACCAATGAGAATCTCGATTGATCTCCCAAGAGGATGAGCTTTACAATTAGTAATACAAGAAAATCACTTAGACATAATTCCATGGATAAACCACATACTGGCCTATCGACTTGACGAAAATTCCAGATTGCCTGGGTATTGGACGAGCCTTTCTATACGTCGAAGAAAGCTATGACCTCTGTTCCAATCATACTCCTGTGCAATTATGTAATCGCCTAACTGATTGGGATTATTTTCGTGAGCTATTTGACTAGAACATCTCTTTAAACATTAAACTAACAACAGCAGATGACATCAAAACGCCAGCAAAAGAGCTCTTGAAAGCAATCAATAACGCCACCTGAAAATCAACACATATACTACCAGACAAACTTAAGAAGAAAAGGATACCCAACGGAGATCACAAACAAAATAACAGAGAATAGAAGACTAAGAAACAGCGGCAGAAAAGACATTACCCCAAACAAAAACATCGATATAATGTTGCAACAAGAGAACTAAAGAAAATGCTGTAGAAATACAGAGATTCGACTTTTAAAGAATTCAGTCAAGGCTTACTGGCGACAGAAGTTAGTGATTACTTGCTACGAAAAGCCAGTAAAAGATTCAAACAACCACAAAATTCAGTCTTGCCAATTCGTAAAGCAGATGTATGTAAAGTGATAAAGAAAAAGCGGAGATATTTTCCGAACATCTCAGGAAGGTCTTCCAATTACTACCAGAAGTACCTGGAAACGATAAAGAAGAAATAAATTCCTAAATACTCTGTTGCAATTATCACCACCAATCCAAGCTATTAGAATTTAAAAATTAAAAATTACAATAAAAGGCTGTCTATTAAAAAAATTACTCAGGTATGACTTAATAACAGGACAAATTCTAAAACAACTCCCATCTAAGGGATACACAGTGCTAGCATACATATTTAATGTTATATTAAAAATTGCTCACCACCCAACACAATGGAAAGTTGCAAAAATAATACTGATTCCAAAGCCTGCACCTAACCTAGTTGAATCATACAAACTCATAAGTTTACTGTCTATTATCTGAAAGTTGAGACCTCCTACTTAAAGAGACTAAAGCCAGCGCGGTTCCATGGTTTAGGGGCGGACTGTGGTGCAGACGAACTCGGGCTATTTTCTGGAGCTCTCTGATGCCTGGTGGGTGGCCTACTCAGTCACTAAAAATAATCGAGTACTTGTGTTCACTTTCAACAAGGGGCAATAATGGCGATCGTCTAAGGCGCGGTGCTTGCCACATTGCCCTGCATCAAAGATCTGTTTACAGGCCATGCTCCCAAGCGGAGCGTTAGAACCTTACCATTATTACTTAAGAGGCTAATACCTATACTTAAGGAACAACATCTGATACCAGACCATCAATTTAGTTTCAGAAAGCAGCACTCTACCATAGAATCAGTCCACGGGACAGTAAAAATTATTAATGCCACATTTGAAACCAAAGAACACATGTATGATAACATTATGATTCTATCTGCATAACAGACTCTTTCAAATCAAACATGAAGTGATTGCTAACCTAATCCCCATAGGCTCGGGAGTTCCCCAAGGGAGTGTCTTAAGGCCAGTATTATATCTGTTGTACATAACAGACCTACCAACTTGTAAAGATGTTACATGTGCAACCTTTACAAATGACACTGTACTATTGGCTACTGATGAGAATCAAATAAGGGCTTCCAAATTGCAAGCACATCTCAATGCCATTCAAGATTGGTTCAAAGAATGGCGGGTTAAAATCAACAAAGCCAAGTCAGTGCATGTCATCTTCACTAAAAGATAGGATACTTGTACTACAATCCAACACATGGACTAAACGTAAGCAACTAAACATGAAATTTAGTAAACACCATTGGCTGTTGGGCAGACATTCTCAACTTTTCTCTCGAAACAAACTTCTAATCTATAAAGTCATCTTCTTCAAACCGGCACGGCTGTATGGAATTCAACTCTGAGAAATTGCGTCATCTACTAATCTAGCTATCATTGAAATATTTCAAAACACTTCAAAACATCCTTAATGCACTTTACTATATAAGCAACACAAAAATCTAAAAGTACCTCAAAATGCATACAATGAAAGAAGAGATAATGAAAGTTATATCGCCAAGTTAGAACTTCACCCAAACCCCCTAACATTAAACTTATTAAACAACCATGTTCAAAACCATAGCGTTAAAAAACAGTATACTATTGAATTAATTTTAGAACTCAAACCCTTTAGATTAAATTAAGTTTACTTAATGTAAAGCGCAAATATGTGCTAGTTGTAATCGAAGCGATGCTGATGAATGTCTGCTTACATTATCAATCATATATACACTTAAATAATTTATTTATTGCTCCATGAGTAAACTAAATAGAAATAATCTGACAATAAAAAAAATATAAATATTAAAAAAAATTTAATGTCACAATTTTCTACAATTTTTAACTTCAGCGTGAGTTTCTGGCCACCCAGTATTTATAATACAGCTTAAAATGTTTTATGACAATAAGACAATTCAATATAAATAGTTTTACTTTTTTAATGTTTATATGTATTTAAGATTTTTTTCTAATCTTTTAAAATGGATTCACACATAACTGTCCTTATAAATAATGATTAAAATATGCTTTAGAATTTTTCTAAATACTAAATTTTCGCAATTTCCATAGGCCATTTCGCATTTTTCCTTGACGCATTTGAAGCTTTTATTTTACAGAGATAGTTGTAATATTAATATGTTCATTATAAGCTAAAATGAACGCAATCCTCCCCCCACCCCCATAATTCGTCTAAAAGCCTCTGCATCACTTGCTACAACCATTTAAATTGCATCTTTATTGTATGTTTTTATATGCTTATGAGTTCTTTTATATAAATGATCCTGGTGTAATTTGTGTAATGTCTACAATACTTTTAGCCCCTTTTGCAACTTTTTGGTGTTGTACGTTTTGCAACGTATTTTGAAAGACAACAATATGATGCACACTCCAGCTATTAAAAACTATAAAATACATGGCTTCAAATGGTGTAAAACGAGGGCTAGACGGGTCTTAAGCTGTTGTAGACAGAGGGTATAAGGATAAAAATAATAGCAACAAAGGACATTCAAAAACGTTGAACCTAAAAGGGTTGCAACAAGGAGTTCAGGAATTAAATATGAGGTGGATGGGGAAGGGGGAGAGGAAATAAGAAGTGTTTACGTATTACAATTATCTCTATAAAATAACTGCTTCAAGTGCATCAACATTCTAAACAACTATGAAAAAATAAGTCCCTTCCATTACAATTACAGGAACAAAAGCAGTTAAAACTGTTTATATAATTAACATCATTAATGAAAAGTAATTAAGAAATACAAAAAATACACAGATATCATTATAAATTAGTATTTACCTTTTGAATCAGCCTACTACACTGTTTTAATTACCAAAATAATCTCTACTTACCTATAAAAACTCCATTTTAACAAAAACTGCCTGGCAGCCTTGGAAAAGTTTGGTTTTCCCTCAAACGGCTTCAGGGCTGTTTTTACCACGTTCTTCAACCACGAAGCCCATTGTTCCAATGAGTTCTGCTGCTGCAGCGTCAGTTTGAAGTCAGACTCGAATCGAGCAACCACCTCATGATCACACTGGCACACCCAGGAGGCTTGCTCACGAACGCTGTGGAAGTCCACTCTGTTGAGGTC
Source organism: Sinelater perroti (assembly GCA_036346155.1). Classification (NCBI taxonomy): domain Eukaryota; kingdom Metazoa; phylum Arthropoda; class Insecta; order Coleoptera; family Elateridae; genus Sinelater; species Sinelater perroti. The sequence goes on along the minus strand of JARFIY010000329.1, from coordinate 3,836,449 downwards.
AGCTAGCATTTGAGCTATCTGCGTGCCATTGTGCAGAACGGCACGAGCTGCCTGCGCCAGGTGGTTCAGGGAGGTATACCGGCGCAAGCTGGAACCAAAGGCGGCAACAGCGGACAACTTTGAGCTCAGCATAGCCGATGGAGCGCCTGTCATCGCCGCTGTTAACCAGCTTTCAAGGCCTATACAAAGAAAAACTTTAAATCAGAAAAATGTGATGATACAATATCACTTACTTTTGGCGAAATTTCTTATAGACTGTGTAAGCGTGGCAGGAATTGGTTTCAGTACATCAGGCACAAGCACTTGAATTAAGTTTTGATAGAACGAAAGGTCCACTTGCCGAACAAAGGCTTGAATAGGTTCTAAATTACACAAAGCAAATAATTTGGATCTAAAAAACAAAACATTATTCAAAAAATAGAAATAGTATAAACCACAAATGAACTAACTTCGACAAATATTTTTCTTCTTCACATTCGTCTCCGTTGTTATTATCTTGGGACCGCCAAAATTCCCTCCAAAGCGATTCTACAGTTGCAAATTCTAAACTCATTATAGCATCTAAAAACGCCTCCAAATGTTCACGATAAATAGATCTATAAAAATGAGTTATATTATGATATTTTTAAATGTACTCTAACGTACTTAAACGTATCGACATCTTCTATGCTACATTCGTCAGGGAGACCGCTCATAAAATGAATTTCCGGAAAATTCGGAATAGCGTTGCTGCCGTCACCAAGAAATGACAAATGCTGTGTAATAACACTAACTGATACCGAAGTATCGCCCGAATCAGAGCTACGTTTAAATCCGCGGTTTCCATTCCCACTCATTTTTGTTGACATGTTGCTTGAACCTGATAAACCTCTAGATGTACTCTCATCCACCACCGTCAAAGATGATCCTGGCTTAACTCGAATTCCGTAGTAATGGTATTTTGAATTTCCCCTACATATTTTTATTACACATTGAAAAGTTTAGCTTCATAAAAAACTCACCTGGTGCCTAATCTTCTAGTTCTTAATCCGAGGAAAACTGACCGAATCAATTTACCAAAAGAAGCTGCATTGACTGGTTCTAATTTATTGTCGGCACAGTGTCGCAGGTAATGTGCGTACAATGTCGAACGCGGCAAGGAGACCCCCTCTGCTGTTTCGTAATTCTCTAGAAGCCACTGGACCTGACAATAAAACAAAATAAACAAAACAGTCATGTATATGGTCAAAATTTGTGCCCAGTAAAGTTGCCAATTACTCACATATTCAGAATTCATCTCTGATGCAAGTGACTTAAACAAACAAGTGGTTGTTAGGCAACATAACAAATGTGCTGCATTTTAGCAGTTTATGTAGCAAAGTGCTCGATTTTAATAAAATAATAATTGAAGAGCAAACTAAACATATGCGACACTTTATTGCAACTACTGTTCATAACATTAACAAAAAAAATCTAGCCAAAAGTAAACAAAGCAAAATACCATACTTTGTGAATTGCACTTTAATCCATTAGTGAAACCTAATGCATCAAACAAAAACAACGCAAAGCAAAAATATTCGTAATTATCGCAATAATTGTATTAATGAAAAATATTGTTTGCTTCCTATTTATTGTAGATTTCTAGACAACAGAAAATACTTTGTTTTATTGGACTAGAGCTTTTAAATGGTAAGCTCCCGGCAGGGAGGTATGGTGTTTTTGAAAAAATTGTCACGCACTTATTTTCAAACGAATTTCAAAATTTATTGTTTTCATACATTACTGGTACATTGCCATTTGAGAATACATAATAAAATATAACAAAAACAATCAGCTGCGAAAAATCACATCAGTTAAGTGCCGTCCATTTTTGTCGAGGCATTCTTGTAGACGGGTGGTGAAATTGTTCGTACTCCTTTGAATCATCTCACGCGGAATTTCTCGCGTTATGGTTTCGGAAAAGGCTTCAAGATTACGAGATTTGTCTATGTAAACTTTAGCTTTTACGTAGCCCCATAAAAAATAGTCACACGCAATGAAATCAGGCATCCAAAAAAAAATCTTAAAAAAACTATTGTTGCTCTTGATGTGTGGTAAGTTCCCCCATCTTACTGAAACCAAACTGTGTTGAGGTTAATGCATCATCTTTTTAATTCTAGCAGGAAATAATCACGCAACATGGCAAGGTAGTAATCTGTGTTAACAGACACTGTTCGTCCGTTTTCACGAAAAAAAATGAGGCCCACTAATGTAGGTTCAAAATAAACCACACCAAACAGTTACTCTCCCGGAGTGCAGAGATTGTTAATGCAATTCTTGTAGGTTTTCGGGTGCTCAGTACATAAAATTTTGCTTGTTTACCGTCCCCGATAAATGAAAATGGGTCTCGTCACTCATAATCAAAAAGATATCGTCTGTGAGCAAGTCCAACATCGTTCTTGCGAACCTATGTCGTCTCACGAAGTCGTTTTGCCGCAGTTCTTGTACAACCAAAATCTTGTAGGGATGGAAATAGAGGTCCAAGTGTAAGATTCTGCGAACTGACCTGTCTGACATCCAAAAAGCACGAGCGTGACGTACTGCTGAACCACGAGGGCTGGATTTCATCGCTTGTTGCGGCCTTTCAATGTTTTCCAGGGTCCATACAGTTCGATCAACTCTCCGTGCAGTCCCCGCCCGATCTCAAAGATCCTAGTGTTTGAAAACTATTCACCCACTTCATAATGGTATTTCGTATTGGAACGCGACCATAACGACCAACATTAAAATTGTTTTGAAATTGTAGCTGTGTGAGCACCACAGAACGATCCATCATTTCAATGAAGGTGTGTTCGTTTCAAACATACGACGTGCTACAGACCAAGGCTCCATTGATACTGAAATGGCATCTGTCAATGAGTAGATAGCCACCATTCCGAAAGGATTCGGTCCACCTCAGCGCACATGATAGTCTTTTCAAAAACACCTTACCTCCTTACCTCCCATGCCGACCCTGTATTAGGCGGGGTATTTTCTTTTTTTTTTCACAGGCACATTCATTTAAAAAATGCACAGAAATTCAAATTTAGAAACTTGCCCGACAAACATATTGACAATCAGTTTTTAAAAACACTTTCCATGTTTATAAAATAAGTTTATTAAAATTTTGCTGATTACTTATGGTCCCAATCTACCTACTATCATCCGCAGGAAAGATACAAATTTTTGAAAAAGACTAATCTTTGTGTCTTCTGATTTACTAATTATTGGTTTGGAAGTAAAAGTTTGGTGGAAAATGCATTGGATTGGAGAAAGTTTGTTGATTTGGGGATGTTGCGTAACTGACACCACCAGATAATAATAATAATAATTATTATTATTATTGGTTATTATCTCTTATATTGAGTCATTGAGAACGCTTCTGTATTTCCATTGTAACGCGAGTAGTTCAACTGGTGAGATGGAAAACCGCCGTTCATAACCCTTCAGACTACCCTATAAGTGACCTAGCTATCTAAGCTTTTGCGAAATGTTTTATTTGCTGTTACCCTAAAACCTTAAACCCACCGAACCCATCATAGTCCAGATAAAATCCTAAATTCCACTCACTTTGAAAACATGGCAAACGGAACCAGGAAAGATGTAACTAAAGTAACACGTACATCTGTATACTAAAATAAAATCCCTGATTTACATATCTTAAAATCTCCAAAATAAAATGATATTATGTTTTGCAGGTAGGCTAGAAATAGATTACATTGTAACAGACAAAAAACAAAACAAAAGATGTATTAGTATTAAATAAATTTAATACAGGGAGTGACCATACGCTGGTGTGAGCTAGACTAGAAGTTAATAAATATAAAGCGGGAAAGACACTACCTGATACAAAAGAGGCAGAAAGATATAGCGAAGAGTGTATAAAACAAAATGAAGGAAGATACCAACTAGAAATAGCTAAGAAATTAAAACATGACCAAGGACATCTAAGTTTAGATCAACAAGCAGAAAATAATTCAGAATGTTACTCAGAAAACATCCCCCAAATAGAAACTGATGAAATAGAAATGGCTCTGTCAAAAATGAAAAATAAACGAACCCAGGAGAACAGTATAACTATAGACCAGATCAAAAAAGGAGGACCTCAACTTTTAAAAAGTATAAAAGAGCTTCTAAACCGGTGCCTTATGAAAGAGAAGATACCTGAAATATGGCACAACGCACAAATTGTACTAATATATAAAAAAAGAAATAATACTAAACTTGAAAACTATCGCCCCATAAGCTTGCCTCCGCATCTGTCTAAGTTACTTACCAAAATAATAGCCAACCGACTTACAAACAAGTTCCAACTGTACCAAGCACCAGAACAAGCAGGCTCCAGAAAAGGGTTTAGCACCACGGATCATATTCAAACTATTCGTAGCGTCATCGAAAAGTGTACAGAATACAACATCCCATTACACCTAGCCTTCATTGACTACGAGAAGGCGTTTGATTCTATAGAAATAACAGCAATAACATACGCAATGAACAACGCCAAAATAGATTCCCGTTACACCAATTTAATTAAAAATATTTACAACAACGCTACCTTGATAATCGACATAAGTGAAGATATCTCCACGGATAATATTAAAATGACAAGAGGAGTAAGGCAGGGAGATACGATCTCACCCAAGCTGTTTAACATCGCAACGAAAATGTTTTTAAAAATCTACAATGGGATAATCAAGGAATTAATATAGATGGCAAAAGACTCATCCATCTAAGATAAATGGACGATCCAGTACTCATTGCAAAAAAACCTCCAAAGCTTGCAACGCATAGCGAAGTGGCGAAGCAGTCTCCCAAATTTGAGAACCCTCTAGTTGACCTTTGACCAATCAGTTTCAAAATCACTAGCAAGCAAATGAGCCTTTTTAGTCACCTGTCGATTGGTGAAAACATAATTTGGAAAATCCCAGCCGTTCTTGAGTTATTGCTCGGACGGACGGACGGACAGACAACATGAAGTTAGTAAGTGATTTCGCTTCGCTTCGCCACTTAATAATCTAGAAGAACTACAGAATATGATAGAGGAATTGGTGGTAGAGACGAAGAAAGTCGGACTGAAAGTAATCATATCGAAAACAAAAGTTATAAGCCTATATCAAGAACAAATACTAATAAACGGAAAACAGATAGAAAAGGTTACAGTGTGTGTGTGTGTTTATATATATATATATATACACCTAGGACACACAATTAAACTTGGAAAGAAAAATCAAGGTGAAGAAATAAACAGAAGAATAAAACTAGGATAGGCAGTTTTCGGACGACTTTCATACATACTCAAGTCAGATATACCAAATGGTCTAAAACGTGAAGTATATAACAAATGTATCATACTGGTATTAACTTATGGATTAGAAACCATGACATTGACAAAGAACTCGGCAAAGAACACAACGAGACATGGAGCGCGCAATACTGAAGCTAAGCCTCAAAGATAAAATTAGGAATGAAGAAATAAGAAGGAAAACTAGGGTCGAAGATGTAATAAAGATAATTAGTGACAATAAATGGAATTGGGTGGGGCACGTAGCCAGAAATCACACGACCACTGGACGAACATTATAATTAACTGGAGACCCAGGACTACGAAACGAAATGTAAGAAGACCTCTAAAACTATGGGCGGACGATATAGTGGAAGTGGCTAGAAAAAAAATGGCAGAGATTAGCAAAGCAAAAGGACAAATGGAAAATTAAAAGGGAAGCTTATATCCAGAAGTGGATTACATAAAAGGCTGAAGAAGAAGAAAAAGAAGAAGGCAGGCTAGGGCAATACTATAATAATTCTAAGCGTTATATCTATAAGATAAAAACTTACTAAAATCATATATCTTCTTCATGTTTGTAACTATTCTACGGTCTACCTTAAAAAGAAAACCAAAAGCTTTATTATTAACTCGAGTCTACCATCTGATTCCTAAAAAAAGAGCTCCTTGTAAGCTAATAAAAATCCTCAATAATTCCTCAATTATACGGCCTCCCAAAAATTCTTAAAGAAAAATATCCTTCAGTTAGTGTATTCGGTTCTCCCACCCACAACCTAGTTAAAGACCTTGTCAAAATTCTTCAGCTTAATCGATTGGCATAAGTCTGTTCAAATATCTCAGCTAAAAACTGAACACTTTTGACATAAAGTATTTACAGAACTAAGACTATTAATCTACATTAAATCTAATTATTAAGTCGAGACAGATGTTTAATCTTTTAGTCTTCGCGTTTCGTTCCTAGTATTTAACGAGAACGGTGTAATGCCGTATAAAGGCAACTTTCTACAGCGGTGCGATGAAATTACGATAAAAACTTTTTAAAAGGAATCAAGATGTTAATAAATTTAATTGTTGTGCCATTATTATGAATCATGACTATACAATTTTTTCAATTTAGATAAAACGCCGTTTGTGTTGTCTGAACTGAAAAGAACAGTCAAAATGCTGACGAATGATATGCTACAAGAACGTAGTGTTAATTTGAAGTTTAAAATCAAAATACCGTTATGTTGTATTTCAAAATTTTGTCTCCATAATGATCAGTGTCAAAAATGCTGTCGAATGATATACTGCATGACATATGTAAGTATAATGAATTTTCGAAATCGTAACGGTCACTTCCGGTTGCCGTTAATCGATTTGGCTGAAAATCAATCCCATAAAAGGTATTTGACCTAAGATGTGTGTATGCCAAGTTTGAAGTGAATCCGTTGAATAGAACGGGAGTTATAGTGTCTCCAGACACACAGACAGACAGACAGGATGAGAATCTCAACTTTCTATAGCGTTCCGTAGTCGAAAGTTAATAAGTTCACTGCTAAGTTGTTTGGATGGACACAATATATCACGGTATTTTAGACTGCATTTTGTAATTTTTTCCTTTGTTGTAGATCACGATGAATCAGATGGTTTGGGACGTACCATGAGGACCTCAATATCGGAATTGCTGGCTGATCCCCGCAACTGGATTCCATAGTTTCAAACTGGCTTCAGATAACACTAATTTGTTCTTTACACATAGTCGTGATGTTCTCCCAATGAGTCAGTACATTTTTCTGAACTTGTGACCAAGTTGGTTTTTTTTGTCGAAATATGCTTTTTCCAGGTAAGACAACAGTCAAGATGTATCCTGCAATATTTCGTCTCTTCTGTTTGTGGTATTTGCTGATTACTTAGCGTAACTGATGAGCAAGATTCTTTGCACATTGTAAACGTTATATACCCAGATTTTGTTTAATTAGTCTTGATACGGCATATGTTTAACCAGCTTTGAATTTTAATCTGATGTATTTGTAGATTGCGTGAAATCATTCTTGGGTCTGTGTCTGATGCCATAATGGCTCTATTGTCACCGAATGTTGCGGCCGTTATGAGTTTAGTTGTGGGCAGGTCCGCTGCGTATAGCAGGTACAGGATTGGTCCCGGAACACTTCTCCATGAGACTTCCGAGCTAATTGAGAATAATGATGTATATCCTTGGTATTTTACAAACAAGTGCCTATTGGATAGGTATGGTAAGTATCCATTTTGAATAGCAGACCGGTGTGCTATACTTTGTCGAACGTCTGCGATATGTCGAGGAATATTGCCGAGCAATATCTTTTACCCTTGTGGTCTCTGTTGATTTTAGCAACTACTCTATGTACTTGTTGCATGTTGTCGGAAACTAAACTGATGATGTGGGATTAGATTGTCGTTTATTAGCATTCCTTTACGAAATGTTTTTCGAAAACTCTTGACAGTATTGGCAGGAGACTTATTGGTCGATCCAATGTTACTTTTTCGAAAAGCTTCCCAAGCTTTGGAATAACTATAAGCTGTGCGACTTTCCATTGACCAGAAAAATGCCTCAGTCTAAATATGGTACTAAAAATAAGTAATAAATTCCATACCTTTATCTGCGAGTTCTTTCAATACTCGTCTTTGATCAAGACATAACTTTTTGGGGTTTAGGTCAAACGGGATTGTTTTTCTCACTTCGTTTGCACTGAAATTCTTTATTGTTAGACTCCTAATCATTACTAGCCCATCGTCCTTCTGCTGTTCGGTTTGGTGGAATGTTTAGGTTTGCTAAGATTGTTTCAACTTTCTGGTAGATTTTCAAAACGAATAGTCGGATGCTTCTGTGGGTGAGAGGTTTGTTAGATAATCTTGAATTGCTTGACTTTTCAAGTTGCTTAAAAGTTCTCTGAACTCACTGGTTGTTCCATTCAATCTTTGCTTGACTACTGGAGTTCTGGTGTTTTGCCATATCCTTCTAAGCCTGTATTTTCCGAAAACCTTTATTTTGACTATTGTTGGACAGTTCTCACGTTCTTCGTACGGATGTTGTTCTAGGGTCGTCTTCCATACGGTTTCTTGGATAACTTTATTGAGGTGTTCTACTGTATCGGTTAAGTTTTCCTTGGTTTTCAAGAGAATGTATAGTAATATTGTGTTATCGATCATATCTATGGGAGATTCCCAGTTTGCTTTTTTATTGCTGAGTGTCAGTGGCTTTCGTTTAGTTATCACTTTCGTTTCAACTATAGCTATGACTGCAGAATGGTCAGATGAGAAATCTAAATTTTATTCAGTTTGAAGGTAATTCCTGCGGATGTCTCTTACTACACAGAAATCTATTAGAGCTGGGATTTTGTTACTATATGTTAACCAATAGGTTGGTTAGCCTATAGATAGGTCGTAAAGATAATTGACTTCCATGGATTTACAGAGTACTCTTCCTTTGGAAGGCATTGTAATCGCAATAAACCGTAGAGATGGTTAAAGGGCCTAGGCAGTCTTCTACCTCAACACTAGTAGCTTGTAGATATTCTGTGCTGTATTTATCTAGTTCATAATTATTATAATATTATGCCTTTTTGGCGACGAGAGCTGTTAATAGGTTTTACTTGGTGCTCATTTCCTCCATGAGCCCCGCGTATCATTTACTCGCATGTCATTTGATTATTGAGGCATTATGGTGTGTGTATTGCATCATGTTATTAATAAATTGTAGTCGCCGCTTTTTTGCACGGGCCAATTCAGCGTAGAAAATTCCGTCTTGAAATTGTTTGAAGGAATTCTTTTGTTCTCTTGCTGGTTTCTAAGTTGTGTAAATTTTTTCATTACCTTTTGAAGAGATGTTTTCTTAATTTCAATATCTTTTGAAGCGTTTCTCTGCGATATACACCCCGTTTTTCCTACGAGTTATCTTCGATATTCTCTTTGATTCTCACTGATATTAGTCCAACAAATTTTCTTTTTTTTTATTTTGGACACTGCCTGTGGTCAACCATTTTTCGACCAATCTATAAAATTTAAAAATTTTCAACATGGATAACATATATTGTAAATATCTTTTCACTGTCCTTGGGTCCAATGTCAACTTCCAGTTTACCTCTAGCTTTCATTTTCTGGCGATTTCATTAGTATCCTTCTTACAGCTGTACCAATATTCGATGATGTGTACTCTCTCTTTAGGGAATCGTATACACAATAGATGTCGATGCCATTTTGAAATCGATTCCACATGGCTATTGTCGCACAAAATATAAACAACTCACGTGATTTTCATGAGATGGCGCTCATAAAAGTACTTACATCTAATTGGTGGCCGCTTTGTACAATATGATGATTTTAACATGCATCTATATGTGGTTCCTTGCTGTCTGAAAATTAGACAAACAGGCATGTGCATCTTCTTCTGACTAATGACGCCAATATTAATCCACAACTAACACTTCTTGTCTTTACATAAATACTGCACAGCTGCTTATAAACCTTAGGTATTTAACAAAAATACTCGATTCCTGACATTTTCATGGCGCTATATTCTTGATCATCGCATGTGCTGCTTTCTAGTAGTACTACATAGAAATATGACTTTCTCATTTGGTTATTTCGTGATCATGTATTAGGATTTGTTTAGTAACCCATGTTTTTTAAATAATTCTCCTAAACAATTGGATTACTTGAATCCTATAGCCTAATTAATATTTAGAGTCCAAATATTTGAGTCACCAAAAGTTTTCAGAATTCATTCTGTCAATTCATTGTCAAATAATAACAAGAATTATACAATAACTTCTGTCTGAAACATAAACAGTTTTATCACTAGTAACTAAGCTCCTTAGCTATTTTTAACCGACTTCAAAAAAAGGAGGAGGTACTCAATTCGACTATATATATATTTTTTATGGATGTTCGGGCATAACTTCTTTGTTTATGAACCGATATAGATGATTCCTTTCGAAGATCCACCACCATTGTGGTTTATGACAATCCGAAAACAAGGTAGGTACCTAACTATGATCAAGGACGTTCTGGTACTAGACGTGGACTGCGAAGGCACGATGGAACTCTTTAACAAACAGCACGAATGTGGAAATTAAAATTGAAATTTGAAGTTGGTTTTATTTTTGTTAAAAATTGTACTTGTATTTTCCTTTGTCATACGACTAACTAAACTTGACAAACGCGCAAGTATTATTTAGTTTTAAATCAGTGTTCCCAATATTTTCAAAAATGGAGAAGAGTGAACTTTAAATAGTGATTAAATATTTACAAATAGGCTTAACGAAATAAAAAAAAAATTTTGAAGTGCTTGAGGATAATACTTTTTTCTGCCAAATAAAAAATACTTTAGTCCACGCCTAAGACTAGTTCTCCGCAAAGAACTAGTAAATCCAGAAGAACTTCTACTGTTTTCAAAAGATAAAAAACTTAATAAAGCTTAATTGAGTAAACGTAAAGTGATCTGCAGAAAAAGATACATTTAAACTTATGCAAAAGCACTGATGCATTTGATGCCATATTAAAAAAAACCGTCAACTGATTATGTCCTGCAAGAAAAAATAGTCCAGCTGTTTGTTAAAAAGGTAGTACTAAAGAGCCTAGGAGTTACTTAAGAGTCACAGGTTTTAAGATTTCACTGTCTTAATTATTCGGGAAATAAAGAAATTATTTAAAATTCATCAAAAAAGATAAAGCAATCTTCAACAGCAGATACCTACTAGATGTTAACGTCAAGCAAATAAGAAAACGGCAGCTATTGGTCATAAGCCTCAAATGTGCATTATACAGGGCTGACAACTATTCCAGCAAGTATAAGAAAAATTGAGTCGAATTTATATATATATATATATATATATATATATATATATATATATATATATATATATATATATATATAGCTGAAGATAAATTTTGTACATTCCTTAAAACAGGACTAAGTATGAATTTCATTATCAATAACACACTATACACTTACTACAAAATGTTCGGTCTAGTAAGTAGTTTTGACTGTTATTAATTAAACTAACGGTTATCTTATTAGTAAAGGATATTGTATTAATCAGTAATGATTATGTATCCTCAAAAAAAAAAAAAAGATTTTTAAGTCACATCACAATACCTCCCAGATGGAACATATTTTAAATTATAGGACTATGAACCACTATTCAACGTTTAATTTATTTTTGTTTGAAAAACAGCCAAATACCTACTAATTTATCAGATTGTGTACTTTTATCTCTAGAATGTCATCTTCTCCATTTAGCAATTCTTAACATATACACTATGATAGAATATGAGTTATGAAAAGTAGTGTAAGTAAATGTAACTATTTTCATAATTAACTCATGCTATCATTTTCCAACAAATTTTCATCTCCTTTTAACACATTTCATATGAATGATTCGGTACATACATTGTTATAAAAAAATAATAAAGAAAAAGTATAGTTCATGTTGTTATTGAAACTATGCTCTTCTAAGCTACTTGGTAATTATATTAACTTACAATTAGATCAATATAAGTTAAATCACAACCACGACTAATAAAATTATTGGTAAAACGATCTCAGTGCACTATTAATAAAATCACAATCTAACTAACTAACTAACAAAATAAAGTACTGATATAACTGCAGCAGACAAAAACAAGCTGGCACAAAAGCGGCACTATATATCAACAAAAAGCGCTTTAATCAAACAGGGCGTTAATAAACCACAAACAAAGCATTAGAGCACTCAGCAAACTTACGGTGGCAGGAGAAACCCGAGTGGCATGACCTAAAGAAGATCCAACCTCCTCAGACACCTGAGTAGAAGATGGCGTCGCATGCACAGTGGCCGTTGCCACATAACTGGTATCCTGTACCCGGTTAGTGAGCACCATAACCAGCATAATTAGCAAGTACATAATGTTAAGCAAATATAGAGAAACGAAAACCAAGACGGTAGTTCAAGTTTAGTTTACAGTCTGCTTGTAAGCTCAATGCAAATGAGGAATTTTATAATGAATGCATCAGAGGTGTTTGTTTTTATTTCAAAACAAATTATTCAATTTATTGTTTCATTTTATAATAATTTACTTGAAAATATAGAACACAAATACACAAAAGGCTTTATCTGACTCTATTTTAAATAAATGTTTATAATGTGATTTACTAAACGTTTATGAAAATGTGGGACAATAAGAAATTACACTTTGTACATTTTTTGCAAGTCTCAAATATTTTATAGCTATCTATGTACAGTAATTGAAATATCAGATTTTTAATTACCTTTGGTTACAAAATGGCATGTGTAATGGTATGCGAAAATGGTTTAAAAAACTTCGCATAGCTATCCAGTGTGTAGAATGTTTACTTTGTTATTATATAACCCCTTACAAAGCCTTTGTCAAATTATGTTGTTTCTAGTTGCATACATTTTTTAGTTTCTCACAACATACAATGTAGCATATTGCATGTTTGCAAAGAAAATCAAAAACAAAACTTGTTATGTGAGAACAATCTTATTTCTAAATAAACTAAGCGGTTGTTAGTTATAAAAGTTATAAAAGAAATCATAATTGACTAACTCATCTTTGGTAGAATTCTAATCAATAGTAGATATGTTACAACAATTACGCCAATGGTAAAGTAATTTTGCAAAAAGGTATCATTAAAAATATCCTTAGCACTGTTTAAGATTTAAATGTAATTAAGATTAGCTCCAGATGTTTAAAAAAGAGTACTATGTTCTGGGTGTTGTTTTATGATAAATGCAAGGCCTTCTAATACTTGGGTTTTGATAATGCAAGATTATATCTTGTAAAAAATAAAATAAATACAAATTGTGCTATTATTTCATTGTTATTCCACTTAATGATTGTAAGAGGACTGTACCAATATTCAAAGACTAGGAAGTTTGAAACTTAAAAATCATTGGTTTTGGTACAATAATTTTGTGTAACTTGAAAGTAGGTCACATTTGCATTGTTTTTAATTGCTAATAAAGTGTTTATGGTTTCTCGTTGATTCATTGCTGAATACCTTGCAAATAATAGGATTAGTTTGCATCACAATTTGGAGTAATTTTTGAACACATGGATTTGAAAAGTAATATCACATTTAAGACGCCCAAGTTTTACTGCATATTCTTAATATGTACAAATTCCTAACATAACAACAAAAATCAAAAATAACAGAGTACAACATAGCCACATTTAACATATTAGGAGATGAAGAAAAATTAATCCAATTGGAGGTGGAAATAAAAAGAAACATAGTGGACGATAATAGGTATAACTGAAGTCCAGAGAAAAGGAGAAAAGTGTGTAAAACTAAACAGCAGACACATACTGTTCACTAAAGGACACGAAAACAAGAAGGAAGATGTGAGTAGGTTTTTTAATCGACACAACAATAGTAGATAAGATTAGCCAATATAAGGCCATATCAGAAAGGGTAATTTCAATAGTTATTGACATAAATAAAAGATACAAATGTAAGATTGTTCAACTATATGCACCCACATCTCATCACAAAAACAAAAAAGTAAAGAAATTCTATGAAGTCACCAAAGCAATAGAAGCCAGCAAAATAAAATATGCATAATAAAGGGTGACTTTAATGCAAAAGTAGAAGTGCGAGAAGACCTGAATGAACAAAGAATAGGCCCATTTGGTTTAGCTAAGAGGAATCCGAGTGAGAAGTACTGATCAATCATATTTAGGAAAATAACTTATACTTGATGAATACGTATTTTAAAAAACAAAAACAAAGAAAATAGAACTGGCAAAGATCAATTGAAAACACAAAAATGAAATCGACTACTTCATATGTAATGACAAAAACACCATCATAGACACGACTGCACAATTAACGTAGGAAGTGACTATCGGATGATAAGAACAAAAGTGTGCATTAACACCCAGAAAGACAGAAAGAAATTACCAATTAGTCAAAAACGGAAAAACAAATAGACGCAGAGGAAATAAAAAGAGAAGAGCTAAATACAAACTTATTGAAGAAAGTACATACAACATATAGAAGATAAGCAACATTTGGAAACCCTAAATACAAAAACAAATGACTTGATGCAGGCAGACCAAAAAAATAAAATCAAATAAAAAAGATGCAAACCACAAAATAAGTGACCACGTACAAAGCTAATTGAAAAAAGAAGCCAACTATCAAGATATAAAACAACCAACAATATCAATTAAGATGTCAAAATAAAAAAAAACTCTGGAGGAACAGAAAAATTTGAAAGACCTACAATCAAAAATGGTTGAGGGAAAACATCGAATAACAAAGCTGATAAATGAAGAAAATAAAGAAATAACAGAAACCAAAGAAATGACGAAACCTATAGAAACATTTTACCAAACCCTATACGAGAGTAAACAGGTACCACCACTAGAAAAAAAGAGAAGAAAAAAAAGTTATAAATGCAGGATCCGAAAAATTACTGGAAATCACAATCGGATAAATAAACAACGCTTTGAAGAATATGTTTAACAATCAAGCACTAGGAGAAGTCAGAATAGTTGTAGAAATGTTAAAGTATGCAGGTAAATCTATTTTGAAACAACTAAAACAAATTTACAATAGTGCCTAATAGACTCCCGATTACTAAATGCCTTGGTAGTCTTAATATTCAAAAAAATAGATATAAACTAGAAAACTACAGACCCATAAGTCTGCTTTCAGTGCTGTAAAAGCTGTTTACAAAAATAATAACACAGAATAATATACAAACTAGACAGTTATCAGCCATGAGAACGAGTTGGATTCAGATGAGGTTACAGCATGACAGACCATCTACAGACAATGCAAATACTAGTAGAAAATACAAACAAATCTAACATAAAAATATAGGCAGCAATAATAGAATACGAAAAAAAATTTGACTCAAAAGAGATATGAGCAGTTATAAATGCTCCAACTAATTGTAGTAGAGATGACAGGTACACAACCCTTATCACATACATTATGAGAACGCAACAATGCAGATAAAGACGTATATACAAACAAACAAATTCAAGACATCATGGATTACGATGAGGTGACTTACTCTCTCCAAAATTGTTCACATTGACAATGGAAGATATGTTCAGGACTCTAAAGTAAGGGAGTAATATCAATGGCGAGAAACTTAATCATCTGAGATTTGCCGATGATATAATATTGATAGCAATAGACAAAATAGAACTCCAAGAAATGTTAGAAGAACTAGAAGCATCCAAACAGGTGGAACTAAAAATAAACACGAACAAAGTATATAACAAATAAAAGCAAAACGAGCAAGAGATCAGGTTAGAGCCAAAAACAATAGAAAAAGTGAATGCGTTTGTATATCTAGGGCAAAAAATACAATTTTCAAAGAACAATTTGACGTTCGGAAAATTACAAGATGTATTTCAGTCGGAAATACCAAATACATTGAAAGTAAAGATTTTTGATCAATATATGTTGCCGGTTCTAACGTATGGGCCATGAATAAAAATATGCACAAGCTCCAAAATTAAACTACGTGATCGAATACAGAATACCAAAATACGAAGAATAACAGATGGACGTGTAGGATCCTCGAGAAAGTAAGAGATAGAGGAAGGCCGCAGACCAGATGGACAGAAGACATAAAAAGAGTGGCAGGGTTCAATTGGATAAAGAAAACACACAATAGAGAAGAATAGAACAACTTGAGGGAGGCTTACGTCCGACAACAGACTGAATAAGTTGCTGCTGCTAGTGATAAAGATATTAATCATCTCTACCATACTTGCACTGTTCAATATTTCTTAGCTGCACATACTTGTAATAAGTTTTGTTTATTTAAAAACCGAGAGTTGTCTAAATTTTTAATCATTTGATGATACAGGATCATTTTTTATATCTACTGATATGGGTTTGTTGTTAGAATTAGAAAAGGAATAAAACTGTATATTGTAATCTTCAGACATAGTGGTTGATGAGGGATGTCAGGAAAACAGTCTGACCCAATTCATTTGCCTTTAAGCCTCTACAAAGTGTAAATTTGTTGCAAAGTAAACAGCTATTTGAACGTCACATCATGGGTAAAAATAGAGTATAGCATCAATCAGTGATATATGATAAAATATTGGGTTAAATACAAAAAACTCATAACCAAGACAGAAAATCTATGGAAATGATGCTTCATTGAAATGATACTGCTTAGGTGGCACAAAAAAGCATTCAGAGAAGGAAGAGAGGACGTTGAGGCTAAGCAACGTCTTACACTTCGAACAATGTAGCTAAAATGAAAGGTTTTGGACTCTGAGTGACGTCTGAATGTTAGTAGTTAAATTGAGATTTTAAAAAACATGAAATACCATACATCGCTACTAGTGAGAAAGTTTTGGCAAAACAACCCGACTTTTTTTGTTCCCTGAGTCAAATGTAACTTAAATACATCATTATGGGACTGTTTAAAAATATGCAGGTTGCTGTGACGAGTGCCTTGAAAAAGATTCCAGTGCAAAACCTCCAGGTGAACCATGACGTGTGTCAGAACAGTTGGCAATGGTGAATTGAAGCTATTGTAAAGAATATTAAATGTATATCAAAACATATCTTCAATTAAACGAATTTTTTAGATTTTCCTAATATTTTCAAAATATACTTTGTATTGTGCCTACATTGAGCGACTTGTCATATCTACAAAATTGTTCAGTTTTGCATCAAAGAACAAGTATTGAAGATGCACTATGTCCTAAAGGTTCGCAAAGGGGTGTTAAAAATCATTGACAAAATCCATATGGTCTAGGTAGACAAGCGAGTGAAAATGAGTGAGGTAGCAGAAGCCATAGCCACCTCAATTGAGCAAATTTATTTGATTTTGCATAATCAGTAAAAAATATATGAATTACTTTGTGCAAGATGGATGCTACTACAGAATAAAAACAAATTCATATTTAATTAACTGTTTGCAAAATTTGTATTCACAAACTAAGATGGTATCAGCACTATACAATGCATAGTAAAAAGCAAATCAAACAATGTATTACATGAGCTGCACCAACCCTAAAAAAGAAAAAAGCGTATCATTTGCTGAAGATGTAATGGCAATAAAATACTATTCGGAGATTTTGGAAAAAAATGTCCTAAAATAGTCAAAATTGTTCCATTGTAACAATACTCCAGAGCATTTGCTATGTCGCTAAGTAAAAATTGGCTGAATTATATTTTGAAATTCTTCTGTATCCACTCTATTGCAAACCTAAAGAACTATGAGTAAACATGCTAAACTTCAAGTAAACTGTGTCAAATATTTTATAAAAATAAAATTGTTATCTTCAATATTAGACCAAGTAAAATACTCACTGAAATGTACTAAAAATTAAGACTACAGGATTATGTTATACTCTCTATCTAATTTTAAATTACTTATGTAGTAAATTAAACCAATTAATTTCTTACAGGTTAGATGTCTATAAACAAATCAAATATCTTAATATATATCATTTTATTTTTACTAATTGAATTACTTTGTTTAACATTAAAGTTTCGTTTAAAAATTTCATAATTTTATTTAAAATTCCCTACTGACGCATTCATTATAAAACAATCCACATGAATGGCATACAAGTTATTAACATTAAAATAATATCAATTAATCTTAACATAACTTGAGATGCAACTAGTGAAAAGAAAAGACGACACATGCTACTTACAGCACTTGTTGTTTGTGGTGAATTTCTTGTAGAAGCAATCAATGTTTCTGCATCAACTGCTTGCTGTACAAGATAATGCGCCCCTGTTGCACTGTATCCAACTGCTGTGGCTGTGCCAGTCGTACCGGTGTTTGTCGCGTAATACTGCCCTTGGTTAGTGTACAACGTCCCTGATTCACCTACTGTATAAACCGGATACGCCCTAAAACCATAAAGTTATGTTTTATGATCTCAAAAACAATTGAACTCTGGTTCCTTACATTTGTGTTTGCCCACCATTAGTCTGCGCAGCATAAATTTCTGGCTCAACATACTGCACATGGTAGCCCTGATGTGATGCCACAGTGTCACCTTCCTGTGCAACTGAAAACCCACACTTATTATCAAAAAGCAGCGCCAAACGGTACATAGAAGACTAACATGCATGCCTACACGACCTCCCATACATATTGCACCCTAGCATCTTGGCTGCTGCGAGGTAACTAAACTGAGCACAGGTAGGGCCCCCAAAGCAGCCAAACAATGCGCGTGCAGTCAGGTGGAAGTAACGCGGACACAATGCAGCAAATCCTACCTGTTGAGAATTCGGCGGCAGCACCCCAAGCATGGCCTGCACAAAGGACATCACCAGGGATGATTCACATATGAGGGGATGAGCGCTCAGATGTGATCAAGTAAGACATGTGAACTTTGATTTCATGCAGGTAACGTGTGCCTCGCTAATTCTTTGCTGCGATTTGTGTTCGCACGAGTGATTAGGGTGCAACTAATGAATGGTGATATATTTGTAGGGTGGAGTTCCCACAGTTTAAAAAAAATAATTTTTTGGAATCTCAATAATTTTCACAAAAAAATTAAACATTCATCAAAATGAGTCATTTGATTTTTAATTTTCTACTTTTGATTACATCCAAATAAAAAACTTTTTAAGATAACTCCATCTATAAAACTTTTTAAATCTAATATAAGATAAAAGAACTATCTAAAATAAATTTAACAATTACTACTTTATTCAATTATAACTTTTATCTTTATCTTTATTATAGCCATAATTCCAGAGGTTCTTACTGTTAAGAAATCAGACTTATCCACAAAATACCACATCACTGTACAAAAAAATAAACATAATTTCTTCATTATCAAAGAACCACTAAAAGATAATTTAGCAGGGGTTGGAAAAGAAAGAAGCCATTAAACATACATTTAAAAATGTCTATTACTTACAAACTTTCAACTCATTTTTTTCCTTTCTCCTAACCTACTACAATTATTTAAAATGCCTTTAAAAATACAGAAGAAATAATTACTTTTCAAATTTTCGTATTTTTTTAAAACGAAAGCTACTCAAAAAGAATCAAATTGAATTACTTTTTACCCATTCTAAAGGCTAGAACAAATACGAAATCTAACAATTAAGTTCATGCACTCGTTCTAAAAAAATCCTCCATATCTCATTGCTCAATATTACTAGGATCAATTTCAAAGTACTCTCCTTGTTAGTTGTACCTTTAATATAATTCTGGAACTTCTTTCTAAAATGACCATCAGAGCTGTTATCATATCGCCCATGTTACTTGTGCTTTGTCACTAACGATAACACAGTCCAAAACATTATCTTGCCTCTTCAAAAGATCTTGGCAAACTTCCACTTTCTTTTGCTTTTATTAATCCCCAAGTTCCTTCTGAACCATTTCCTACAGATCTTTCTTATATCAAGATTTTCAATTAAGGTTATATAAGTATATAGATATTTACTTGATCTGCTGTATTTTTTGCAATCAGCCAACAATTCTGACTCACAATTCGACGAACTTTTTACATCTTCATCTTCTCTTCCTTAGTTACGCTTTCTCTCCACTATAAATTTAAACTAGCACATCTGTAATTTTATTTCTATTCCAGCCAAGTTTATCAGGGCATTTAATGTTTGTTTCTTGCTTCAATTCAACTGTCATTCTTGCGACGGCACGCAAAAATTCGCAATAATAATAATGAACGCCACTGTCACAAATTGATATAAACATAGCTATTTTATAAGAAATTTATGAAACCTTGGCAAACTGAATAATGCTGCCAACGTAAGCGTACAATAGTAAATTCGCAAACAACTGTCAGACCTCATAATGCATGTAAAATAGCTTTATAGTAGAAGGGAAAATATTATTTTTAATAGTTTTTTTCTGCTTCACTATTTATCTAGAAGATTTAATTAATTACAATTAAATGCAAATGAGTATTTATAAGTGACATTATCAGTATCTCATTCACATTTTTTTTTTTTGAAAACAGTAAAGATGTTTAGTTATCACAAAGTACAAGCAAAGATTTAAAGATATACACCAAATTAGAAGTTTGAAAAATCATTTCACATAATATTTATGTTTCATTATAATAAGTATCATAAATAAAAAATGACTCATAACAGTAACATATTTCGTTGAAATACTTTTTTACTGCACACAACTTGTACATCATTATATGATCTAAGATTATGCTACCTGTGAGAACTCATTCATCAATTATTCATAGTGCACTATAACAGGATATTTGCAAGTACTAAATCTAACCACAAAACTATAAAAAACTGCTTGTGCTTACCTACTGCGGGCTGCACAGGTGTTAATGAAGCATATGATCTAGCTGCAGCTTCTGGCAGCATTAAAAATTTATCAGGTGTTAGTAAAAAATTACCATAAACATGCAATAATAAAGCAATAATCCGTAAATATTAAAATTTCAATCATCGTATGTATACGTTTATCCTGATATTTTTAAAGAAAACGTTCGACAAAAATTGAAAAGATCAAAGAAACTACTTTATGCAACTACATTTGCCTGCACCTATATAATCTATAGTTGCTATTGTCAAACTACCTGTGACTGTTATAAACTCTGGCGACGCTTGGCCAAGTGGATCCGTCTCGTGAGAGTCGCCCTGAGGTTCTGTAGTTGCTGAGCTTTCGTTGCTGGATTCGGCTGCTTGTTCTAGCGCAGAGACATCTATAACTGGGACCCCATTTACAATTGTTCCGCCACTAGCCTGAAAAAATAATACATACCAAGAATTAAAAAAAATAGGCATAGTAAAAATTTAAAGTAAGATTCAATACACAAATTTCTTACTGTATAGCAGAAAATCACGATTTAATGTAATTTTACTACTTTCTATCTTTCAATTCATTTTCTAAAGCTTTGGTCTATTCCGTTATTTCATGTGAAATTTTTATATACAGAATGAAGCAGAGAACGAAAAAAATTGAAATTGTAATATCAGATTTTACAGAATGGCAGCATGGAATATATAATCTGGCTTATAAAAATTTGTCATTTTATTAGCAGACAATACCAAGACTGTAAAATGGTTTTGTTTTTATAAGAAACTCACAAAGCCTAGTTTTACATAATAAAGCACCTATTAAATTTGCATTATTCAAATGCTGTGATTGAAAGTACCTGGTTTCAGTAAGATAAAACAATGTTACATTCAACATAAATAGGTAAAAACTGAAAACCAAAATCTGAGAGATAATGAACAATATTTCTGTTAAAACATTACGTCAAACCTTGTACTCATGACATTATACGAATATTTGTGTAAAGCTGGAATGAAAGTCCATATATATGTATATATACTTAATATTCAATTCATTAAATAGTATACATTATTTTTAAACTCAACTTTTGAATTTCACGTTTATCTGTACAGTATCCTTATACAGTTACAGCAAAAAGCTAACTATAAATATTGTAGGAGAGGGGTAGAGGGGAACAGTATAAAGCACTTTTACTATCAGAAAAAAAATTTTAAACTGCCCAACCAACTTCAATCGGCCTAATTTACGGCCGTACTATGTACTTATTTATTTCATCCGTTCTTAGGTTAAGTAAAATATAGTTGTGAAAAACTCCAAGTACACTAATCTAATTCTAATGTTAAAATAGAAATTTTAAACAAAAAATAATGTACACATATAATTAACAATTTCGTTTTTTATGAAATTTGGTTATAAAGACTTTTCGAAATCTTGAAATTAAATTCCAAAGGATAAAAGGAGGAAGTGAAAATACAAAACTCTAGAGTTCGATTTCAATGTTTTCAACATTTCCATTTCAAAAAGTCCAATTTGCAAATAATATTGCTACATTTTGTTTTGGTACTTTCAATATTTTTTCATGTAATCATATTATTTTCTTTGCATTTATGTAATATACTTGGATCACTGTTCTTCAAATAACTTTTCCACAATTTTTCTGTATCTCAAAAGATTCCATATTTTGATACTGCAGTACAATCTAGAAAATTTTTATCTATCTCACTGACGTATATGTATGTAATTTGCATCAGAATACTACACAAGAAGTCATTGTTCCTACCAAGCCAAGACGAATCGCAATCAGGGCAATCGGAAATAAAACACCAAGTGAATGATCAAATTTGTGCACCTTTAAATTTAACCAGATAATTGCACCCCCAATTCCAATTAATAATATTCGCCCATGAATATAAAAATGCCATTCATTTTGTTCACAATCAGACATATAAAAAATTTCATGATTTAGTGCAAAACTACAATGGTCTCTGATCAAGATATTTAAAAAATAATTAATTAATAAAAGATTGAAGAGTTCGCAGTATAAAATGCGTTTAAGCGGTTTGGAGAAATGCTATCTGTTTATACATTAATAAAATAAACTAAAATAAAATAGCAGTTCAACTCGTGCATTAGTGTTACAGATATACAGAATACAGAATACAGATAAAATGTTGGTTAACATTTAAAAAAAAATCCAATTTCCCTATTCTGGAAGAGGCGAGAAAAGTTATGGTTTCTTCATCTTATATTCAAAGAGTGAAAACGAATCAAATTTAACGCATGTAATATACAGAATGTTTCTAGCAGCGGTGAAATAAAAAAAAAACTGCTAAAATCTGCGCTCACAAGCTCTATGGTCAAATTCTGTATGATTAAATGAAGTAGTAACAGACTTCTACAAACTACGGGGACAAAAGCTATACACAGCTTCAAGTAAAAAAGGTGCACTGCAAAAATTTAAGAGAAAAATAAAATTTAATATCTAAAAAAGTATTCAATACGACAGGCAATCTATTCCTAGAGTCTCAAAAAACAAAGTTTTGTATCAACCAATACATCGGGTATATTAAAGAATGTCTGTAGACACGTCCTTTGTTTTTTATGAAACGTTATCAGGTATCCGTTGTGTTTTGGTTTTATTGTTGGTTCATGCCACTAGGCTAAATTTAAATTAGAGAAACACAAAGAAAATATAATCAAAATAATTTTCAAAGGTTATGTCCAGTGAAAACCTATTGAATATTAGTGTAACTTGAATTGAAAAACATTAAGTAGGCATCAAAACGCTTTAAAGATTTACAAAGAAAATGACAATCAGCCAGACTGTACAAAACGAGTTGTATTACCAGAAAAATATACCAATGGTAACTAATGTAACAAACATTTTAAATTAACATTTTAAGATGATAATAAATAATAAGCATTGACAATTTTATATCGTTTTCAATCTAACCTCTTTGTTGAAATTTTGTTGTGCACAATCTTCATTACTTTTTGAAATTTTTTATGGCGACTCTTTTCATCACCCCAAAACCAAATTTCTTAGTATTAACAGATTTATCATTTTTAAATCTCTTAATGATACTATCATAAAAACCTATAAACTTTTTGTTCTCCCATGAGCCGAACTGCTCATTTTTCCTTATCTTTAATGGACTCTTTCTTATTTAAATTGATTGTGAATTTGTTTTACTTCATCTTTGTCTTGAATACCTCATACTCATGGCGTACTTATTATGATGAACTCTAGTACGTTTTAAATATTGCCATTGTTCCTTGTTGACTCTGTTCTAATATTTGTTCAAACATATTTTAGGTCTTATTAATAACTAATATACACATATTCATATTTTTAAATTACTTGTATTTTACTCACATATTCCACATTCACCTCATTTCTTACATTTCCTCTCATATTGAAAAAAAACAACCCCGTGAATCAAAATAGAAAAGTGATCTTCTATCTCATCTAATGGAGATATGGTAAATGTTTAAAACAAATATTACTGTTTTTCTTCAACATTACTTTGGTAAAGTCAGTCCCTTGGAGAACCTACATTTTTTGAAATAATGTGTAATCTAATTCCAATTGTTATGTTAGGAACAACAATTCTAAATTGGGAAATATAACACGTCAATATATAAACAACATTGTGACTGAAATGCTGAGTATAAATACGAATGGGAAGTGTTACCTCACGCATTGTATAGTTCAGCTCCAAATACGACATATTCCTAAGCCGAAAAAATTCATGCGTGGGCATCGTTTATTTTTTTTTTTCTAAAAGAACTTTCTGTAAGAGTTATTCAAGTCATTTAAAAACCGAATAACAATTACACCCCTCATGAAAACGTAAACTTTCAGTGTCAAAAACAAAGCTATTGAAAAGCAGGAGTATTACATAAAAAGATTGTAAGATGTTGCTTAAGTTGAAACAAATGTGTGCATTATGTGCGTTTATCGCTAAGCCCAATTGTCTTAATAATCTGACAGTTTAGGCAAAATGTCCAACCTTTTTAGTTGTTCATGGAGATCGTATTTGCTTATTCCTACGCCTATTTTAAAATTCTAAATCTCCAAGTAATGTTAAAATTAACTAAAAAATAATACATCAAGTTCCTTGTTAACAAATGTTACATAAATATAAAACCAACTAGAAAGGATCAAATATATCTTTTAAGAATAAAAACATTTTTGAAAATATGAAAATCCTGTGTGTGTACCCTGATGTAACAAGAATAAAAAATAGTTAATTTTTAATGTTTTATATGAATTCAAAGTCAATAATTTAACGTTAACACGTATGTCAGGAATATCCCAAAATATTAAAATTTCAAATTATAGCTTTAAGTCAAACATATTTAAATATATCCTATTGAAACCAAAAATTCAAACACACGTACACACACTTCAAAAATTCAATAAAGAACTTTTGTTCGTCTAATACTTGTAAATGTTACTTTAAATGCCTGTATTTTGTATTATAATTTTTAAAAATATCTATTTTGAGCAGAGCATTTCAATTAAACTATGACAAAATGCATTAAACAAAAATCGTTCATAAACATACATAAATACATAATTTAACAGAACTTTACAATTGATCACAAAAAATTTAATGAATAAATAGCAAAACCAACTAAATGAACGTGCAAGCTAACAAAAGACTAGAAGGAAAATTTAATCCAAAAATCTGTAGTTCCTGCGTGAAAAACGAAGCAACTGTGATCAAAAGAAAGCCCCAATCCTGCATGTTATTTAAATGTAACTGTTAATATATAAAAAATATAGTAGATTCGAATTTTGCTAATCAAGAAATATAAAAAGGCTTATCATGTAAAAATCTTTTAATTTTTTAACTAAGAAATTATTGCTAATTATTGCTGGCAACCCTATATTCACTTTTATTAGTACACATCTTAAAAATTTACAGAAAACCCTCTCATATTATATTATTTAAGGATTAATTAAGGGCATATGCATTGATTAAATTAAATGTTTACACAAAAGGTGATTTTTAACTATACACAACTAAACTGCACTAGTAAAATAAAATAAATAAAAATTCAAGGAATAACTCAATTTTGAGGCCCAGAATATACTAAAAATTGTTAAACTAGCGATGTTTGCTATTAAAACCAAAAAACCGTTAGGAGAGTTTAATTTATAAATGTATTTAATACGTGCATGTATAAGACAAATTGCAAAAAGCACCGACAGATGGCGCTAGCGTTTAAAATAACGCTAATTATAGTCAATTTAAAAGTAATTGAACCATTTAAATGAAAAGCATTTGATTAGAAGCATTTTCTAGTAGAGCAAGCATATACAATTCAATCAATAATGCAACCAAAGCGCAAAATACCACAAAATACACTGTTATTTATTTCTATATAAACTAGGACCGGATAATGAACAATAGTTCTAAATCAGAAATTACACAATCCAACAATAACCTATTAAATTGTTCATTTGCAATTTTGCATGCGTTTAAACTTAGAAAATCAAATTATTCGTGATTCAGTTGCAATAACAATTATTTCAATAAGAATTTACCTTTAAAACATAATGCCTGCAAAATTAATTTCAAATAAGCTAACGATAATGAATCAGCATGTACTAGACAAAAATAAATTGCTGTAAAAGCTGGCAAAGTAACGAAGTACATTAATTTAAACCAAAAAAGCAGTATTTCCGTCATCAAAAGGAAACAAGTTCAGCGAAGGCGATTTCCTGCAGCCATCCTAATTAAGCCATCATTACTTTCACTTCACAGAACAAACAAATTGGCCCCACTTCCATAATTACCTGCACTGAGAACTTATGACATGCTGCTTGTTTGTGTTTAATCCCCGCAATATGCAGTACATAAAACTAAGCATCCATGGCACTGTCTAGCTCACTGCACAAACAGATAGCATAATACAATCTAGGAGATAAGAGATAGAGACCTGCTCGAGATGGAATCAATAAAAAAGAGCTGTGGTCAGGTGAGCAATCAATACACGAGTGGCTCGCAAGGTAAGACAGGGTGAATTACCTGGTGCAGACTAGCAGGGAGCACGATGAGCTGCGTAGGCTGCGGCTGGGTCGGAGGAGTAGTGGCCGGAGCCGGTGTGGAGGGGCTGCTGCTACCTCCCGCTGCGAACCGAGCTGTCGTTGCCATGGTCCTGTCTCCCTAGCTACACCTGCCCTCTGAAACAGCCAATCGGAGGTCCTCTGTGAGAAACCAGCACTGCACTGATATTGGATTCTGCAAATATATTTGGCATCATCATTGAACGCTTGTTTATTATGTTAGCCAGGAATAATTGAAATGTTCGCTTTCCCCTAGCAGTTAATTGTAAATTAGGTAATGATAATTCCGGCTAATATAAATAGGGCTGCCAAAAAGAGACAGCAAACATATCAATTTTAATACAACCTATGGAAATATAAATTCAAACTTTATTTCATTTTCAATAACTACACAAATAAAGAAGTTCAAATGTAATATCAATTGCTCATCAAATGACCAATATATTCTAACATACATTTAAATTATTTATATGTTTGCAAACTAATCCATAGTATAATTAAACAAATGAGAATTTAATAACACAAAAGCATTTAACTTATTAAAACTGTACAGAAAATTGAAACGTCAATGCCGCTAAAAAATAAATTACATCTACGAAACATTACGTTTCAATCAGAAAATTACAAAAAGCAATTCAAAAAAATGCTCAAATAAGTAACACAAAATTTTAGGGATTTTCATTGCCATTTAAACTATATATAGTTGTTTAGAAGAAATTTGTAGTTAACAGTCCTGTCTACATCCTTTTTGTTGCTTAAAAAATTGGTAGTTCAGTTCATTTTAAGATAGAGTCGTATTTTTGAGCCAATATTTTATCACACCAACCTTAATTACCTAGCTTGCAAATAAAAATAATTTCATTTATTTATATCTGACTACAATAAAAAGAGTTTAACTTATTCAGTGACATGTCAAAGAACAAAGAAGTTTTTTCAAAATGCTATTTGGATAAATATCTGGTCATATTGGAGCGACAATAAATACAAAAAAAAAACTCATGAAACAACAAGCTGAAGCAAAACAATAAAGAGAAACGCACTGTCCAGATCCATGAAGAATTGGGTGTCATTTTCCCATGGCCATTTCTATTGTTGGAATCGTTTTTATGGGCGAGTGTCCAAATGTCATTACTAAAAAATATTTTAAGAAATTATTTGGCTGAAAAACATATGTCCCATGAATTGCTAAAAGTTCAAATGCAAGCATTAAGTTAAATACATGTTATGTTAATTTACGGTAATTCAATCTTCATCCCATATTATTAAAAAAAGTCTGGCTAGTTATGAAAATGGAATCAAGCAGAAGAAATAACTGACAAAGAAGAAGAGAAAAAAATTGCGCTGAAAATAGTTGGTATCAGAGACTTCTTAAAATTGAAATAAAATTCGAAGATTTCGAGTTTATTCTCTCAGTTTTTGCCAACGGCGATCTTACTTTAGTAAATTTTATAATCTGATTAGTACTTAAGGTGCAAAAATCATTCATTGGGTGTACTTTCAACTCCCGAGACAAAAGATCTTCTCCTTTTTTAATATGAACGAAATTACGCTGAAGAAAATGGTACATCTGTAAGTATTTAGATAATGGAGATGATTCCTATGGATTTCCTCAAAAATACAATAAAAGGCGGTTCTTAACACTTTGTTTCAAATGGTGATATAACTGAAATATTATGAATTAAGTGTGCACTAAACTACCAACAGCGATTACACTATTTGTTGCTTTTTTATTGCAAGGTTGTTATAATAATCTGCATAACATGCAATACGAACATAAAAGTCATTCAATGCATGTTACGCATTAAAATACTTTAAAAAGATTTTATTTGACTAGCTCATCAATTAAAGTTATTAATTGTCACATTTTGATAAGAATTCTCCTTTGGTATTGTAGGGTAAGAAATAATGCTCCCTCCCATTTGCCACGTGATCATTGGAAAATAATGAATCATAATGGTTGTACAATCTTTATTTTTGTGTTAAAGAGTCTCGCCCTGAACTTCACGTAAAACTCTGGCCCATACCGCGCGTCTTGCAAAATAATGAACAAAGTTTTCGTAGAAATTGCTTCCTAATGGTCCATCTCCACATTGCAGCCGTCGATTTCTAGCTGCAAAGTGATTATCCAGAAAACCAACTGCTATTCATTTTAATCGCGCATAGCGTGTACATAAGTTTGTGGCAACCAAATATTTGGCGTTATTCGCACAAATTACATAAGAAGTCAAGCCTAGCAGTAAGTAAAAAATTATAAAACGATGTAACTGCAATTTTTACTGTACTTAGGTAATATTTACACGTGCTACGACATAAATATGTTAGACAATAGTAACAACCATTACCAAGAGTTCGCCAAAAAAAATATCAATATAATCCCTCAATATATCCAATATCAGCATTTTTCTTACAGTGACGCAGTATATCTCAAAAGGAAGAACTTTTGTGAGTAGTACTCTTTTCAGTAGTAATTTTACGAATAACCAAAATATAATAATATAATAAAAAAATATAACATTGTAGTGCCTCTATAAAAACAGTCACTTGAAACATTTGCAGAACTTTTTAAAGAAACAGATAGAATCGTAGCATACAAAGTCACAAAACTAATGATTATTTTTACTAATTTTACTTAAAACAAATTTTGTCATTTAAAATTACACACCTTTATAATTCTGATTGTTTGAGACTTTTAAATACTCAGTAGTTTACATTACAACAATTTTATCTAATTTAAAATATTTGCAAGTTTGATAAAATTTGAAAACATTTTCAGAGTAATAAAGAATTTGTTAAACTGAACATTTTATAACTCTTGTGTAGTTCTCAAAAAATGTTTAAATGGCCTCTGAAATATACTGGAGTATTACATCTCTATGTGTTATGCTCAGTATGTCTAAAATAGTTGGATTTTCCTATCTTTTTAAATCCGTACATTCTTCTCCCCATTCTATTTTAGCATATTTTGGTTGATATATTCTGTTCATATTTTAAAAGTTATCGATATATGTTAAACGCTTGAATTTCTTATACAATATATAAGCACAATTTTTATTCCTCGGTGGAGAAGATACTTTTTTAATGTTAAACAATGTTGAACAATTCTCCAATTATTAAGCGGCGATGTTGTCGGTCCATCTGTCCGTCCGTACGTCCGAACAAGAACTCGAGAACAGCTGGGAATTTCCAAATTATGTTTTCACCAATCGACAGGTGACCGAAAAGGCTTGTTTGCTAGTGATTTTGAAACTGATTGGTCAAAGGTCAACTAGAGGGTTCTCAAATTTGGGAGACTGCTTCGCCACTTCGCTATGCGTTGCAAGCTTTGCAGTTTTATTTCAACATGGAATGTAATATCAAGAGTATCAATTGCATTTCCCAAATTTTGAAATACGCAAATATAGACCTTTATGACGATTTAGTAATAATGTATGATTGATGAAACTTGGCATCATATATAAAAAGAAAATGACAGTTAGAATAAATTTTCAGTTAAACAGATTCATCACAGATGGGAACATAGTTGCGTTGAATTTACTTTACAAAAATAAATTCTAAAATATTAAAGTACATGTAACAATTACCAATATTTCTATAAACTATACACTATATTGAAAATCACCCGAAAAAACAAGAGAAAATTGACAACAGTAGAAAGGATATGCTTAACAATGAAAATTAATAAAATAAAAAAAGAAACACAATGGAATACACAGGAATAAATAATACAATAAGTAAAATGATCAAAGAAGACATTAAAAGATATAACGAACAAAGGATAGAAGGAGTAATATATAATAATAGGGGAATAAAGAGACTACGACCAACACCAGCAAAAATAATCTCATTGAAAAGTCCATATACACAGAGATAAATAAAAAGTAGCCACAACAACGAAAAAGTACTACACTGATCTATATAGCTCTAAGACAGTTCCAGATGATCAGACAAAGCAACTGACAAGAAAGGTCGTGAACGTTAACTCTGAAGAGTTACATACATACATGACAGAGGAATACAAAATAACAAAAGCCCTAAATGAAATAAAAAACAACAAGGTGTCAGAGTAAGATCAAATATTAACAGAGATGTAGAAGGAAGACAAGTAGAAACTACTAGAAAATATTAAACAACTATTTAACGATTGCTTATGGAAAAGTTCCCAAGAGTTGTAACAAAGTAGTGACCATCTTATTACATAAGAAAGAGGATAAGTGCTGACAAATTACAGGACGATCTCCTTGCTATCACAACTTTATAAGCTATTTATTTAGATTACTACAAACCGCCTAAGTAATAAAACAGATGCCTAACAACCAATTGAGCAGGCCGGTTTTCGTAAGGGCTACAGCACTTCCAACATCTGTTAATTGTAAGAACCCGTAACAAGAAAGGGTAATGGTATCACATACCACTGTACCTGGCCCTAGTCGACTATGAAAAGGTTTTCGACACGATGAAGTTGTGGGCTTTGGAATATGCCTTAAACAGTAGAACTGACTTCCGTTATAGAGCTCTAATACATAATATCTACAAAGAGGTACCTATGATAATAAAACTACAGGTTACTTCGAGAACCATACAAATTCAACGAGGTGTAAGACAGAGAGACGTAATATTACCAAAACTATTTACACTGACAATGGAAGATGTATTCAAAACTTCACTTTGAGAAGAAAAGGGCATAGAAATCAATGGAAAATTGTTAAATCATCTATGATTTACTGACGACATCATTCTCATTACAGACAACTTTGCTTGCACAACTAACGGAAGCCTCTGAGAAAGTTAAGATTAAAAATAAATTTAAGAAAACCGAAAACGATGACGAATAGTGACCATAAAAGAAACATCCTAATAAAAGGTCGAATTATTGAGAATTTTCCTAAATATGTATACCTAGGGCAAGTAATAAAATTGAACAAAGAAACCCAGACTGCTGAAATTAATAGAAGAACAAGACTCGCATGGGTAAGCTTCGGAAAACTAAAATACATCCTCAAAAGTAGTAAATTACCACAATATTTAAAAATTCGTGTTTTCGATCAGTGTATGCTACCAGCGTTGACTTACGCCTGCCAAACATTTACTATTACCAAACCAATTATGAACAAACTCATCAAGAAGTAAAGAGCAATAGAGAGAATTATGTTGGGTATCAGTTTAAAATACAAGAACATTAACACCTGGATTCGGTAAAGAACAAAAGTAAAAGATGTGACTGATGAAGTAGCAAAACTAAAGAGGAGCTTTGCAGCCCACAACGCAAGGCAAAGTGACAAAAGAAGGAATACCGTAATACAACGGTGGACGCTGTATACGGGCAAAATAAATAGAAGACCTCAAATGAGATGAGGCGATGATCTGAAAAAAGTCGCTGTATTCGGATGGATGATAACTGCTCAAAATTAGAAACATTCGCATAAATTGGAAGAGGCCCGTGTCCAAAGATGGATAACAGAGGGGGGGGGGTTAAGAAAAAAATACAATATATAGAGCACAATAAGGAAAATTTGAAAACCCAAAAGTAAATGACAAAAATTGAACAAATAAAGCACACATTCAAAGTTAGAGACACTATTAGATTAACGAAGTGGCCATTTTCGCGTTGTTAGTCGTGTTCTAAAATTCCTGATAATCTAAAAATATTTACGGCAGTTATCGGCAATGTCAAGAATTTTAAAAATTTGAACATGACCTGACTTTCTCAAATAGTCAATTCAATGTTTCTAAATTACGGTCGTGAAAAATCTTGGCATACATTCTATTAGACACTAACGTAAAGAAGAAAAAAAAGAAAACAATGTAAACAACAAATTACGTAATGTCTTAGATAAAAGTTAAAATTAATTTCAATCTGAATCCTTTCACCTAACTATATTAACTATAAGACAACAATATGAACAAAATCATTAACAGTACTACGACCACTCCGCTTCCTTATCTTCCAATAAAACTGTCAAAAAACGGTTATGGGTAAGAGCAGTAGTTTTGAGACCCGTTTAATCCACATTTAAAACGGTACAAAAATTTAATTTTTTTTTTAATTTTGTGGTTGACAACAACGATAGATTAACAAATGTCAACTATGATTCTTTCGATTAGTAAATACGGAAAGTTGTACTAAAACATATGGTACGAAAACATCATGCGATTTCTTTTTGAGGAGAGGAAACAGAAACAGTTAACGACCTCAAGAACGATATCCGACATGTTATCGATAAAATTAATCAAAACATGCAAAATATTAATCAAAAATTTGAAAAGAACCAAAATTTGCGGTCGAAAGCAAGGTGGCCATTTGTGAGACATAATTTGCCCTATTTAAACGAAGATTATGTACTTTAATACTTAATGAAAATCCAATCCTAAAGTTAATTCAAAAGTAGTTTTATTTAAATTTTATTAGAAATTTGGGACATCCTTTATAATACTGACCAGTAACTAATTGTAAAGGAAGAACGTTAATAGTATAGCAATAAATTGAGTCGTCTCGCCAATATATGTTAAATTTGGATACCATAACAAGACAGAAACAAAAAGGTAATTGGCAAAAGAGCATCTGACATAGAAGTAAAGATATGTAATTCAATTTCTCCATTGCACTCATTGACATTCATCACTTACTGGATATTTATAAAAAAATTTTATAGATAAGAATGTGCTTCATGAGATAATGTTATTATAATCATTATATCTTATACTCCAGATGTATGTCATATTTGTTCTAATTATTACAGTATAAATAAATAGAAGACGCGTCATCAGAGCTAGCAATAAAAAGTGCCAGAAGGAATTTCGCAAATTTTCTGACTAGGACTTCACAAATAAAAATGTAACTTGCATATACGCATATTTATAATAAATAAAAGTATTGAAATAAGAGAGAATACAGCAAAAAATGAAAAATGTGGTTCAAGCATAAAAAATACAAGTACATACAGAAAGATAATTGGATAAATCAAATCAAACGTAAAAACGAAAACGTAAAATTATTCTAAAATTATAAGTTTATGCTACAAACCTGAAAATCTTTTCAAGAAAACTAGAAAACATCCCTTTTGGAAAAATTTAAAAGTGCGCCTTTTTTGGTATCATCTACCGATTGGTTGTAGTTCGAGATAGCTAGCTCTTATCGTTTCCAAGACATAACCTTACTAAATTTTAGATTATTAAACTTTAGCCCCCTCTTTGGAGGAGCCCCCTATATAATTAAAAACTTTTTACGAAACACATGTCGACTCATTTTCGATGGAATATATTCTCATATAATCAAACTTAAACTTACCCCAATTTGAATGTTGAACGTTCCTATTTTATCATGAAGTAATTAGGTATGTGCTGTCACGTTAACTTTAGACATCGTTTTTGGGTTGGAGAATCTGTTAAAACCAATTACAATGTGTTCCAAATTTGTGATATACAGGTCGTAATAAAATTAAAGAGAAAAAATATTTAAATAAAATTTTTAAAACATAATTATGTGGTGTGGCCCGTCATAAGAACATGCCTTTTTCTATCTCACAAGGGAAGTGTTTCCTAGTAGGAATTGGCTTTTCTGAACTTCAAAGTAGGCTTTGATCAAGTACCCAGAAAAAACATGGAAAGCATCAAAAGAACCACAGACAAGAATCAAATAAGAAAAAAAAAGTATGAATAATAAAGCAGTAAAATTAGGCGATACGAAAACTATATGTAGACGATATTCTAATAATGGCAACAAATACAGAAAAAGACAACTACAAAATAATCAAACATATGAAAAGAAATTTAGAGAAAATATGGATAAAGATTAATATAGAAAAGAGCAAAGTAATGCATATCAATAAAAAGAAAATAGTAGGAAGGATACTATCATATTAGAAACAACGCCACTTGAATTTGTAGGAAAAATACTAGAACCTAGGAATGATCATAAACAATAATGAAAAAATAGAAAATGAAAATATATAAAATAGAATCAGCAAAGCAAGTAAACTCAAATTAACAACATAATCATAAAGAAGAACTCAGCATTAAAATCAAAAGTTCACTTATATAATACTTCACTATATAGAGACATAGATAATAGTAAACAAACTAAAAAATCACAGCAGTGAAAATAAAGTACCCGCAAGGAGTACTGGGTGAAACAATAAGGGATATGGTTAAAAATAGCAGCATAAGAGTTGAACTGAACCAACAACTAATAGAACAATATAATATGGTAAATAAACTAAAACGGTTTGGACACTTTATCAGAGTGGACATCCAAAGATACCAAATTAACATCTGAAACGAAAATAAAAAGCAGATCCCGAGTCCAATAAGTAAGTAGACAACATCAAGCAAGTAATTGAAAACAACCATTGAAAAAGTACGAAAAATGACACGAGATGGAAACACATATAAGGGATGGATAAAGAACCAAATGCCATAAGGTATAAATGGAATGAGAGAAAAAAAAATTAACATATCAACGCTTCCAACAAGAAAATATACCTGATAGACAGATAAGCGAATAAATAAGAAAGTGTATAACCATGAGGGCACCGCCGCCTTGAGGAATTCGCGACTAAAGATGCCGTTTTTGTCGCCGCCATGCTGCCACGGTAGAGCTACGAAAGTAATTCCTTCAATGTACAGGCAGCTGCCATTGAGACCCTCACGGTGGTTGTACATGTGCGAAGCCTAGAGCAATACTGAAAATTTCCAGACTATACGAGTTTTGAAAGAGTCTGGAAAAAATTGTTTATTTCAAAGTTTGGTCCAGCTGGTAGTTAAGGCCCACTCTAGAGTATTTACAACACAATCTTTTGTTGATTTTATTTTGTCGTTCCTTCGTTCAATATTTCTTTTATATATATAAATGTACCTGACAGAAGAATGAAATACATGCTCAGCAAAATAAATAAGTATTTATTAAAGACGAATCAAAAAATATCATGCATTACAACTAATTTTTTATATATTAAAAACAGAAACATTCATGTCCAAGAATAGTGCTAAGTTTCCTCACAATTTTTTCTACATTAACAGCTTTAACCTAATATTCCACACTGAAAAATTTCTAAGTTATTTTTTAACACTGTAAAACATTCTCTGATTGTAACTAAGTCAATAAAATAACGAAAAAAGTTATTGGCATCATAAAAATTATATACTACTAGTCATGATAACTATTGGGACTTAATTAGAATTAATTTTAAATGATTCGTAAGAGATAATGTACAAGTATTTTTTGCCATCAGTACATATTGCAACGAACTATATGGGAAAGTACAATCATTAGGTTTGAATTTTGAGTGTATATAATTTTGTGTAAGTGTAAATGTATAATTTTTTTAACTTTCAATATGTCGAGTTTCGCGCCAACAAAACACAATTTGCAGGAAGCGTTACTTTTTTATTTCCATTTGATGAAATGGCAGCTGAATGTCTTCGATTGTTGTCCGAAGCTTATGGTGAATATGCTCCACCGATTTCAATTTGTGAATAATGGTTTCAACGATTCAAAAGTGATTTTGGCACCAAAGACAAGGAGCGCCCGGATCAGCCGAAAAAGATTGAAGTTGCGGAATTGGAGGCATTACTCGATGAGATCTATATCAAACGCTTGAAGAATTGGCAGATTTCTTAAAAGTTGATTTATGGAGCGCCGGTAAACATTTAGAGGCAATGGAAATTATTCAAACGCAAGAAAATTGGGTGCCACAAGAATTGAAGCCGAGAGGCGTCGAAAGCATTTTTCCACCTGCCAACAACTACTTCAAAAGCACAAAAGCAAGATTCTTTTGCACGGTATTATCAGTGGTGATGATAAAAAAAAAGTGATGAAAAAGTGAGATGTATGCCCGGCCAAGTATTACCATCGACCTCCACATCGATGCAAAAGTGAAACATGCATGATACGAAGATAATGCTTTATAGGTTCAGAAGGGCGTAGTGTTTTATGAGTTGCTGAAACAAGGCGAAACTATCACTGTGGATCGCTATGGACAACAAATGATCAAACTGCATTGAAAGAAAAATAACCAGAATAACTGAAAGACACGATAAAGTGATTTTCCAGCACGCCAACGCTCGGCCATATGTTCCAAAACAAGTCAAAAACTATTTGGAAACACTTCGATGGGATATCCTATCCCACCCAGCAAACATTGTCCCTTCTAATTACAATTTAAAGATATCGAAAAGTAGGTCGATTCATGGATTGCATCCGTCGGAGAATTCGCCTGTTGTCAGAAAGATGAGAAAATATTTCACAAAAAATTCTTTAAAATTAAATCCAAGTCCAAATATTTTTTTCGAGGATACAAGCGCGGGTGGAAAATTTGAAATATACAAATGAAACGACAAGAAATGTTCAAAATGTATGAACATTTAACAACACTCCTACATTATGATCCTCGTGTTTATTAAAGTAGCTTACATAACATTACAGGTTTCATGTTACAGAATCATCCTGCTCGTTGTTGCCGGTCGCTGATTACTTCGCGTCATCGCTGAAACTCTGTTACCCACCTCGCGGCCGTTCGGTAAGGAAAAGCATTATTCCCGACAGCTTCTACCATCTGTGTGGCATTCTATGGTATTTCTCTGGCACGCTGTTCAACTTGACCATCCTGGACGGCGGTTAAATGATAAGTGATTTAGCATTGCTCTCTGTGTAATTACAGAACATCAGAGCCTTTTTGTGTTGTGGATACACACTATGAGTGCACGGCTTCCTTTAGACATACATTTTTTGATACTATCTCTTACCTTTGATTAAAAAAATAGTTGCCATAACTTATGCTCCAATCCTCGTAATATAGCAATTATGCCGTTAGATCACCTCCCAAATCACAAAGCAATTAAATCAGTTTAACATAATAATTTTGCTTTACTACACACTTGAAGCTCGCGAAACAAGATTATAAATTCTGTTTTTGAATTACTATTTAGAACTAATTGGGCAAACTTTTTTCATTATGCCCTTCATTATTTTCTATGTATGTATTATGTATGCAGGTATGTATGTATGTAAGTATTTGTGCTGACATAATAATAAATAACCGGATAATGTGCGTCATAAAGAAGCCGCATTCGCTTTGTTGCCGATTTCAACTAATGCCGGCCAGTAATTCAGTTAATCTCAGTACTCCAAAAAGCTAATCCTTTATTTACGATTGATTTCGTTTACGAATTCAATTGCGCAACGCCATGATACCGCAATATGCGTCAGCGTATTCAGAAACAGCTGATTTTGATACGTTAATAAGTTTTTTTACGGATTAACATAATTTCTCTAAATTTAAATTCCCCCTCAGAAAGATCAAACCAGCACTATTGGCACTGATATTAATTATATTCGAACAAATTAAAAAAATAAGGCAAATCGATAATTAAAGTTTTCTCAATAAGAGTAACAAAAATAAACTCATTCATATCTGCAACACTTGATTCATAATAGAAAAAAATAAAAGATATACTTTCCTAAATAAAGAAATCTATCTAAATTATAGAATCAAATCTTAAACACAAAGTGTATCCAACATACTTATTGATAAAAAAAACAACTAAATATATCATTAATTTTCATATATATATATATATATATATATATATTGTATTTCTTGTATCCATAGTTATAGCATGTTCTTAGAAGAAAGAATTTTCTTGTGCCCTAAACCGCCTACAACAAAGTGAGCTGTAGACCATAATTTATCTGGTAGTGGAAGATAAAGACTATAGACAGAGTATATGCAGATATTAGATTTTGATTTTTGTCCTTTGAGTTACGTAAGAGGAAAGTTATCTTGCAGCAAAACTCGCTCTTTGTTTACAATAGCAGAAAATAGTTGAGTCAAGATGTTCACTGGAGCAAAGTTTTACATTCGCGCCACAACTATCCAGAACAAATTCAAAGTATATAGGACTTTCAAAGTTCCATCACATACATTACATGAATTTATATTCAAATATATCACTTCATGAACGGAGTTTTGGCATCTGACCTGGATTGAGCTGTTGAATACGAAAGAAGTTCTACCTTTCGTCACACGTAACAATTCGTTTAATTAAATGATCAACCTGAATATTGTAATCATTAGGCAACTTCAACTCTTTTTTCTAATTGTACTTGTGTCCAGTCAAATAATGCTGTAGAACTCCACAGATCTCCACTCTCCCAAATGCAATGAGGTAACAATGCACAAATAATTCCGAAACCAAACTTCACCTAATAAAGCAGATGCAGAGTCTTCATTATGTCACGCAAAAGTTTTTTATTACCATGGTCAAACTTTTCAGCCAACTTTATGTTTGACGTTAGTTATAGCTAGGTCAATGTTTAGAGTTTTGTTTACACTCTAGGTCAACACTGAATATGGCGTCAGCTAAGACCAGTTATTCACCCGAAAAAAGTACCTTCATTGTATCCGCCTTTTACGACTGGGGCGGAAGTGCTAATGGAGCGCTGACTGCCTTCAAGGTCAAATTTGACAAGCACACTAACTTGTCTATACAATAGCAAGGTAAAAAATACCT
Source organism: Sinelater perroti (assembly GCA_036346155.1). Lineage (NCBI taxonomy): Eukaryota > Metazoa > Arthropoda > Insecta > Coleoptera > Elateridae > Sinelater > Sinelater perroti. Next base: position 3,797,322 of record JARFIY010000329.1, on the reverse strand, counting down.
TGATAAAATGTGCTTTTTAATTAAATTGTCTATTTTGCCATATTATAATAGGCTGATTGGAAAGTTTGAGAAGACAGGAAGTGTACTGGATGACAGTTTGTCAAGAAAGGGCAGACTAGTCACTGTGATCAGTCCCGAGACCGCAGAACAAGCTCGGGAGCTTTATAAATAAGAGCCCACAACTTCGGTCTCTAAAGGCGCAGCTTCACTCAATTAAATTGAATCTATTTCCGTATAAGATTCAATTGCAAACTCCTCTGACCGAGATTAATATTGGCTAAAGATTCACTGGTCACAACAAAAACTTCAGTTTTTGATTTATTGCCTAGAACTAGCCAATGGATCAAATACAATTTCGATGCACTCATCTATTGGGGCCATACAGGCCCACAACTGTAGTCCATCCATATGCCATAGGTACCAGCCATTATTGAGAAATTAAATAGAAACTATTTAATTTTCCATAAAGTTTTTTTCTAACCAACTTCTTGTGTATGTAAAAATTTAAAAATCTAGTAGACAGCCCAATCTAATTAACATTAAATATTCAACCTACGTCACTTAGTATAGTCAGAGAAAAATTTCGAAATAATCAAAACCGATCAATTCAAAATGAAAAAATGTAAAAGATTGAGATAGACTTGACTTACGCTACTACAGTTCTTAAGTATTTAAGCATGCTTGGTTTTTTATAGCAGCTGTTAATATTAATAAAGACTAGCCTAGAAAATAAAATAAGTCAAGTAACATTATTAAGACTTCCTATTAACTGCGATAATCGAAGTACCTAAGTAAAACTATAAGTATAATATTAACTTAAAGAAATTGTGTTACTTATCGTTTTTCTTTGTCACACTAATGACGCAACTATCAAATATTAGTAAATAAACAAAAGAAACTAAATACAAAAACACGCACATGAATAATACAAATTATAGAACTGGCAAAAGTAAAAAAATTGCTAAAGAATTAAAACCAAATCCTTCCAGCGTGAACATTACATCAAATTATACCGTAAAAGTGGCAATTTTCTGAACAAAAATTGACCACAAGCTACAGAAGACCTATTAATCAGCAAAAGAAAATACCACAGAAGTCAATATTGTCTTTCAGAATCCAACAAGCCTCGGAATTACGAGGGATAACGTGGGTGAATCAAATATAAATCGGAATTCCTTTTTTACGCTCTGTGAGGTAAATCGAAAGAACGTGGTTTTTATAGGTAGGGATACCAGAAGAGGATTCCCCACATACGACGCCAACGCCACCCAAACACCCACGTTACTGAGTAGAATATTTGTATTGTTCGCCGCCTTCTTAAGAATGAGCGCCAATTAACGGATACTAAAAATGCTCTTTTAGACGAAACAAAACTTGTATATATCGTCGAAAAAGGCGCGAATTTGCAATCTGAGAAAAAAGAATATTTATTTTGGACCACTCCCCATAATCTGGGCTTTATTTATTTAGACGATTAAAAAAAGCACTTGGAAATAATTTACACGTCAAGAACGACAAAGATTCATTACTTTTCTATTAACTAAATAACTGTCATTGGGCCATCATTGGATCAAACATAAATCGGATTTTTTACGCCCCGTATGGTGAACGAAAAGAGTACCGGAAAAGTACTCCTTCCGTAGGGTATCTTATACAATCGCTTCTTTAATTACGATGTTAGAGCAAGAGAGGTCCGTTCCACAAGGATTATTATCCAGATTCTAACGACAGAGAGCGTAAAACCGTCTGAAATGTTAAGGAGATTTAAAGCACAGTTCGAAGACAACAGCCCTTAAGAAGATTCAAATGTGCGTGACTTAAACAATGTTTGAAAGAACAAGAAGCAGTTGAAAATGAAGCTCACAGACGTCGTCTGAGAACCAGCATGGCTTAAAAGAATATTCACATTATTTGGCGTCTTTTTTGAGGATGAGTGTCAATTAACGCTTATTGAAATTACTTCTGAAGTCGGAATAAGCTAAGGCAATGCTCAAAAAAAATCGAAGACGTTATTTTACTTCACGCAACACTCAGTTCCATCAACCACCTCGAGAATTTGTTCTGGACTACACTAAAACGCCCTTCCAAGACTTGCTTAAGCCAGTAAAAGACATACATTTGATGAAAATGTTGGTGTGCGATTAAAGAACTACCTATTTGTTGAGAAGAATGTGTTTCTAAATCAGAGGATTATATAGAAAAATAACTCTGTATTTGCACTTTTAGGATGCTCCAATAAATTAAAAATAAATAATGCCAGTTTAATGTTAGATTTACCCATATATTAAACCTCAATTACAATAAACCTGCAAAGCTTGCAACGTATAGCGAAGTAGTCTCCCAAATTTGAGAACCCTCTAGTTTGTAGGTTTAAAAGCAAATTCATGGATTGACCAATTAGTTTCAATATCACTAGCAAACAAGCCTTTTTGGTAACCTGTCGATTGGTGAAAACAGAATTTGGAAATTCCCAGCTGTTCTCGAGTTTTTTGCTCGGACGGACAGACGGACAGACAGACAGATGGACAACACGAAGTTAGTGACACCGCTTCGCTTTGCCACTTAATAAGCCGGTCTACATAGACGAATTATGATACAAAATCCACTACGGTGCAAGCAAAATAAACAAAAGCACTTAAAATGGGTACACAAATACCAAAACCTTCGTAGTAAGAGACTAAAGCAAAGGATCATAGAGTATTGAAAAAGGAATAATACAAACACATTTTAAATGATAATGGATCTTATAGAAAAAAACACAATACTGATCAAAAATGTGCAGAAGATATTTACAACGGTTGGAGAAAAAAAGAGCTATTAAAATTATGGACTATCAAGTTACAATAGAAACAATTACACCTAGAAATAAGAATATTAATACCCACATCTGCTACTGATATGTAAAACAAACTGTAAGAAGCATGGGCGCAAATAACAACAACCACCTTATCAAAATCAATCACAGGGTTACTTTTTTTGTGTATTGACATCACAAAAGCTGAACGAGACCATATAGTTGAATGTAAAAATTAAACGTATTACATTTTAACATTTTCATTCATGCCTTTCATAATTTATACTTTAACAAAAATTTTAATAAAATTCATTCAATTCTCTAAAATCAATAGATTTAGGTAACCGCCATTTGAAGCAACCTAAATATCTATGGAGCTCTTAGAAAGCCTATTATGTAAATATGATTGTGATCTCCCCGTTGAACGGGTAACAAAATGGCTGCTTCTGGTAATTCTTTTAGTATACTTCTGAGGAAGTCAAAAAAGAAAAACAGGAATATACGATAAAAGAGGATGATAAAATAAATTTTAATTGGAGAAAAAAGCTAATCCAGATAAAGCAAAAGATGTCAAGATGAGCAAATCAAAGAAGCTAAATAAGATTCATGGTAAAGTGTCAAGCTTGCTTTAAGTAAAGTCGCCTAGTTCGAAGCTGTGGAAACTCGGAACTTTTCCTGAAATTGCGAGAACTAAAAACTTGAAATTCGGAGCGGAGGTTGCTTAGCACGTCTTAGTCAAATAAAACAGGGATAGTTATATAATCATTTTTCTCATAACAAATTTTCAAGTAGATCTTTAAAATACAATCTCGAGTTCGGCTCATGCTTTCAAACAGACCGGGCGTGTTGCATCACTTCGCGTTCTATGTTACGAGTGACGGAATTTATCAGTATACGCCGCCGCCCGTGTTGTAAAAACTACACAGTCGCGGCTGTACTGTATAATAAATTAACTATTTTTAGTCGACCAAAATCGCTGGCACTAATCAGCACTATTCAGTGCCCTACATACAGCCTTCTATGATGCAATACCCACTATTGCCAGGCAATATAATGTAGCTTCGGCTACAATTACAGCCACAGCTTCAATATACATACACCATTTAACCAACCGGTAGATCAAAATATAAAACTACAGTACACACCGCGTGTTACACAATGACAACAATGTAATTATCAATCGACAACGACAAACCAAGACAGTATGGAATGGAGCTCAGCCACCTCAACAAAGAAAAAAACGTAACTCCCAAGAAGACCGTAATCGTATGGTGCAGCAAAAAAACTCCACAAGACAATCTCCAAAAGCCTGTTTAATCAATCGTTTCTAAGCACTTCCAGAACTAGATAAAGTAGAAGTAGATAAGTCCGATACAACGAAAATGAGAATAATAAAACCTCCACCAATTTTTATCACGGACGTACTAAACATTAACCCTCTCACAACAGCACTGAATACCATCACTAACAAAAAATATAGTTTAAAAATCAAAGGCAGAAACCAAGTAAAAATCAAGGCGAAAAATTCATATATCTCTAGAGCCCTAATAGCAAGACTACTAGAACTAAAATTACACAACTTTAAGGTATTAATCAAAAATCTTCACAATTCCAGTGATGTAAACTAATTAAAAGCCGAAGTAGAAGGTCAAGGACACAAAGTTACAAACATATATAATGCCAAACATAGTTACCAAAGAACCACTATCTATGTTTTTTTTTTGATGTGGCTCCCTGCGAAAATAACAAGAAAATATACGAAATCAATCACTTACTACTAAACACAAAAATTATAGGAGAACCACCTCACCAAAAAATGAAAATCCCACAAATTGTATAAATTGGACAATTTTTCTCAAGAAAACATACTACAAACATCAAACATAGAGAAGTTAAAAAAATGATGATAGAACTAGCTGAGAATGTAAAAACAATGTTAAACATCCTCAAAACTATCAACTAAAATAGTGGCATAAATTCTCAAGATTGCATAATAAAACGCCATTGGCTTGGAAAACCACATTCAAAAATTATAAACTTTTATTACCAATCATAAGTTAGATATAGTTCTCTCTGAAACCCATTTCACGGACAGAATAAGCTCAGAATACCAAATTTTAATACGTATAATACGCAACACCCCGACGGAGTGGCCCACGGAGGAGCAGCAGTAATTATAAAAAGGTCAATTAAGCAGATAAATATATCCAAGAGCACATTCAGGCTACAAGTGTGGCTGTAGAAGACTGGATAGGACCAATTACAGTCAAAGCACTATATAACCCACCAAGGCATAATATTAAAGCAGAACACTATACCCAGTTTTTTAGAACGCTCGGAGCACAATTCATCGCTGGCGGAGACTACAATGCCAACCACCAAGATTGGGGTGCTGAGTAACAACCACCAAAGGTCGGAAATTATTAAAATCACTAACCGCAAATAACCTCAACTATTTCACCACTAGACAGTCTACATACTGTCCCACAAATAGAAGAGAAATCCGGACTTGCTAGATTTTTGCATTACAAAAACATAACTCAAAATTATCCAAGTATTGAACAATGTCTTGACATGTAATGTCAATTGTAATTGTAATCACGAAATGTATTTAAACAGAACAGATTGTAAATATAAATAAAGGTCAAACAAAATCAAGTTGAAGAAAAATTGAAAATATTTTGAAGATGAATTTTTCATAAGTAGACATTTGTGAATATCCCCTATTTCACGTAATAACTTTAACAAAAACAAGTTCTTATATTAATGTTATGTGATAGCAAAACTACTGATAAACACACGAAACAAACAACGAAATATGATAATTGAAAAAATAGATAGAGAAACTCTTGCAGAACAAATGAAAAGATACTAAGAAGACTTAAGAAAAAATTTATGGAACAACATAAGAAAACAAGATATATATTAGACAACAAAAACAAAAAATAAAATAACAGAAGCAATCATCCAGTTCGGAACAACAACAAAAATTGGAAATCAAAATACGAAAATAAGGAAACCATGTAAAGCAACAAAATAATTAGTAGAGAAAAACAACAAATTAGTCAGAAAAGGAAAACGAGGTACAGTGCAATACGCGGAAATAAATAAATTACTGCGGAAAAAAGTCAATTAATACATTACAAGATTTAATAACAACTTAATTAAGAAAACAGTTGACGAAAACAAGAGCTTAGGAATTTTAAAAAGAATAATGGACGACAAAACATCTATAATTAACATAATACACAAAAGAAATAATAGATATAAAATTACTATGGTCAAAAGAAGAGAGACCGATAGAAATAAAAAGAAAAACAATAACAAACGTAGGATCAGAAGAAATGCCAGCATAGAAATAGTAGAAATACAAAAAGCGATAAGACTTAAAAATAACCATGTACCAAGAGAATATGAGGTAATTACAAAACAAATAAAATACGATGACAGAACCTTATTGAAACATCTTAAATACTTGTTCAGTAAATGATAATACCGTCAGGTGAAATAACACAGTGGTAGTCTAAATTTACAAAAAATGATATAAACCACCTTAACAACTACAGACCAATAAATTCATGTCAAGCAACTATTAAATAAAATATTAACAAACAGACTGACACATAAATTCGAGTCGTACCAACCCCCGAAACAAGCCGGTTTTAGAAAAAATATAGCACAATAGATCACTTGCAAACCATAAGTAATGTTATAGAAAAAACACAAGACTATAATATAGATTTATACTTTGCTTTTGTCAACAATAAAGCGTTCTATATGGTAGAAACATGGACCATAATAAATTCACCACAGAACTGTCGAACAGACATTAAAATACATAGAGTTAATAGAAAACATATATAAAGAAGTAACAGGTACTGTAAAACTGCATGAAAAACTAAACCAATATAGATAAGAAGAGACTTACGCCCAAGTGACAGGGCGAGGTTTTTACTTCACGGATGTCGTGCTATTATATTAAAAGACGTATTTAAGAAGTTAAATTGGGAGAGCTATTTAATGATCAAGGGTTGGAAACACAAACACTTCCCTTTGATAATTGTTTATCTTTAATGAATGATGTTCTAGTCCATTTAATTAAAAGTGGCATGTTTGTGTAGTTAAACATTAATTTGCGAAGTAATTACTGAATAAAATGAATTCTCTCCAATAAGTCTTACTTTTTTTCCATGAAAGTAGACCAAATCACCCATGCGGGTTATCAAATTTCAACCTCCATATCTCTGAAACAGTTAAGAATTCGAAAACAAAATTATTGAATATTTTTTACTTAGAATTACTCATAGAATCTGTATACGAGGTTTCTCCATCAACTTGTGGGACACCCTGTATACTAAGAAACAGAAAATTCACCATAAATATAAAAACACAAGTATTTCGACAATGCGCAGTACTGCTACCTATATATAGCACAAAAACGTGGATATTTATAAAAATATCATTACATAAGCTATAACTCACCAAACTAAATAAGAAAAAGGAATATTAAACATAAAACTAAGAGACAAACAAATTTATAAAATGGATTAGGCAAAAAAACAAGAATGAAAAATATTGGGCAAACAACAATAGAAAGAAGTAGCAGGGCATGTAACTCGTCGAATGGAAACAAATAGAACAACAGAATGGGAATCGTGGGTAGAAAAACGAAGTATGGGCTGCCCATTAATGAAATGGTATGATGACACAAAAAAGATAGTTGGGAAAAGGTGGATAACAGATCAGAATCGAGAATTATGAACAGAAATGGAGAAGGCATTTGTTCGCATGGAGGCCTTAAACTCTGATTAAAGAAGAAAAATATACTGATATTGAGTGAGTCAAAATGAATGGTATAAAACGGGAAACGTGACTGTGACTGCGGTGATTAATTTATTTCACATAGACATAACATGTTTCACTTGGCAACACTGAGAAAGTCGCATTTTCCGAAATGCTCACTGGAGACGTTGGCAGTTGACAGTGATGAGGCTCATTTCTCTTTAAATGGCTTTGTCAATCGTCAAAATTGTCGCATCTCAGATAATGAAAATCCACAAAATTCATAAAAAATCCACTGTTTGGTGTGCATTGTGGACTAGGAGAATCATTGGCCCGTACTTTTTTGAGGACGAAGCTAGAAACGCTGTTACTATCGATGGTGTAAGGCTAATGTGAGATATTAAAGCACTTTATTACTTTTTTTCAATGAGACCAACGATTTGAATTTACAAGCTAAAGCTACATGTCACACAGCAAGTGAAATACTCACTTTACTTCAAACCAAATTTCCTGGCCGTGTTATATTTTAAGGGTTTTTTCCTCTGAGCTACTTGAAGGAAAATCAACAAACCTTCCACGATATCGGGACTAAAAGAAGCCGAAATAGCGTTCATGGAAAACAACGCCAAAAGAACGGTCGCATATCAGCGGAGTCGTGGAGGGCGTTTGGTCGACATCATATTTTATACGTAACTTCCAAGTCTATTGTTTACACTGATAATAAAATTCAGCTTCCTCCATTATTTTGTGTTTTATTTAGAAAAAAAATACTTAAAGTTCAATTTAGAGCGACCTATAAAATTCGCAAAAGCTTAATCGGTAACTGTTATGCAGAGATATTTCCAGAGCAAATTTGCCAAAGAAGCACTTACTTCATCGTTATGACATCATAAAATAAATGAAAGACTTTGAGGAGAGACGTTGCATACGCAAAGAAAAGAGCAAGGGATCGCCATCCGTCAACAACAAAATGACTTACCAACAAAGCAAGCAACAGTGTATTTGATGTTTCACAAGCGTATGCAATTCAAGACTTGTGCTGACTGTACTAGAGCGAATGGTGTTCCATTGATATGCAGGTCTTCCAGATCATATGACTTGCAATTTTAATTTTTAGTGGGGGGAGGGAGTATGTTGTAAAGGGCAAGGTGTTTGTACCCCTGATTCCAAAGAACTTACAGCAGATAAAGCACCCAATAAGTTAAGCCATGCTGGCATGAGTGGAATGTCCGTAGATGAAGAGTTAACCTTTGTGTTATATATGTATTTGTGAAATCAATTCATTATAGCAGACACAGATATGTTTTCTTTTTGTACCATTCATTTTAAATTGTTCCTTACATGTATAAATAGATTAAAGGAGTGGAAGTAATAAATAACATTTTATAAGAAGACCATAGTTAAAAACAATATAATAAAAAGGCCCGTGTATGATAAAGATTGCAAAATTAGCAAAGATCTTTAAAAAACCCGCTAGGTGTGCAAAACCACAAGTTTTTATTCCAAAACCTAAACAGCAACATTTATCATCTACACACACTTTGTTTGGTTTCTAAATGAAAATTCACTCCACACCTTACTCTTCCTTCTTTTCTTAACCGAACTCTCATCATATTTTGATAAAGGTAGTCAAGTGGTCTTGTAATTTAAGTATTAAAAAACAGAAACCAATACCATTCAGTATTCACGCCAAAGCCCCACCGTCCCCGATGCGTCCCTGCCGCCGAGAAGCCACTGCACAAATCTCCAAATTAATTAAATCGCTAATAAACGCACATAATCCGGCCTTTGAAATAGCGCGCGGCCCACTGAGGCACCAGGAGCCGGCGTCGCAAGCACCCCTCGGGCGGCGCCCCTATCCGTATCAAACGCAAAAATAAACAATAGCCCGGGACAGCGCCAAACGTGCGCCCAACTGCAACACTATCTCCTCGTGCACCTGGCGCGGGCGGCCGCCGACCGCCCCTCTGTGGGGCGCGCTAGGGCCCACATTGGCCTGGTGCCTAATTACCGCGATCCACCTGGCCGTTAGATAATTGCATGTGAGTCATGTGCGTAAGCCTTGCTCCAAGACACGTGGGGCGGAAGGTATGGGAAAGAGTTTTCGGGATTATTTGGGGTGCAAGGCTGGCACGGCGTGGCACAGATACGGAACGATCCATAAATTAAAAACTACACAATTGGCGACTTGAATCACAAAATCCTGCATAAAAACGATCTCATCCTCTCTGCGAGAGGTGGGCATAGCCCTGCACCGCATGTGGGAACCGACATTATTAAAAGCCTCCCGTCACAGTTCATCGGAAAGCCAAAAGGACACAATAAAGAATTATGGAATTTCGCAATAACAGAATGTAATACACTCCGATAATTGAGATCTCGGTGCTGCGAGAGCACCGTGAAAGTGATTGCTATGGCGACAAGCCATGGTTACGAAGCTGGGGTGAAGTTGCTTTCGCTTCCTTACCTGCACCACTTGTAGCTGCACAGATCAATGTGCCGACCTTGATGAAACCTTTAAGCCAGCTGCAAAATTGAAATTGCAGTACGGGCAATCCCTACATTTACTCGGACATGAAGCCACCACATCTGCTACTAGCTGGCACATGATTATCAGGCTCATCATCTCATCTTCAAAGCATCAATAGGCAAAGAACTGCAAGGACGTTATCTTTCATACATATGGAAGTTTCCCACAGCTACGGCATCTTAAATTGTATCAAAGTAGATTATAGGAGGAACTCTCAGCTAAATGAGGGTGAACATAAAAATGGACATGATAACATTGAATTTCAGCTCCAAATGCAAATTTAGAAGAAACAACAAAGAAACCTTCAGTTTAGGTAAATAAATTAAATTTAGAATAAGATAATTTTATCATCCATCTAAAATAAAGACTCAGTGAAACATGTTGAATTGAAAATGGTAATAAATTGCATACTAAATTGTAAACTTTAATTTTAGTAATCTAATGGTTCATCTAATAAAATACATAAATACTAAATTAAATAACTACAACCCTCCTAGAACAATAAAATGAATCGAGCCTCAAAAATTAGCAGCAGACTTAGCAACACACCAACAATTATTATACAATGTAAACAAGGTGTAAACTGGAAGCTTTGCGAACAAGCATTTGGTCGAATTATAGCAGCCAGGTGTACTTCTCAAAGTTGCAGGTTCAAAGCTAAATCAGAGCAATTCCGGCACGTGCTCAAGACCACTGAAACAAGATTAATGAAGGAATCAGCCACCAAGAGGTATAATCAAAGGAAATAAGAAAATTACAGCAATCGGGCCATTTAATGAGGCGCCTAGTCGAGAAATTGGTTTTGACGACCGGCTGAAGTTGTTCAGAGTTTAATTTGACTGGCCCCGCCGCCAAACCCACCCCTGGCCAGAGCCCTGGAAACTAATTAAAGTTACCTATGCACTCAGACTTGCGAGCAACAGAGCCCCGGCAGGCGCGGAAGCGCCCGCGGCCCCAGAGCCGCCGGGAGCAATGCTGCCTGCGTTTTTTGTGTCGGGAACGGGAGCCATTTGTAAGGTGGAAATGCAAGTGTGTGCAATAACATACCGGTGCGTCTGCTGCCGCCGGGCGCCGCGATCACGTGACTGACAGCATCCGAATTCCGCCTGCCGAAACTGAAAATAATGCAGGAGCTTTCATTTACCTACGCAACTGGAGTTGTTGTATCGGTCACCAAGGATACGAGCAGTAAAATTCCTGCGGTTTGACAGCTGCCGCGTTACGGGGACGGCGGACCCAGCGGCTCCGGCGCGGGCTTCTCTCGGCTGGCCGCGGGCTGCACCATGCGCTCCTTCCTCGGTCGTCCTCCCCGGGGGCACGCAAAAATTACATCTTTTCAAACTGAAATAACTCAGATCGATTATTTCATTTTCGGACTCGAGCGGCCGGTAAGGCAGGCAGCTGCCACGCAGCTGTCACACGGCGGTTCGCGGGCGCACTAGTCGCTACCTCATCCGCATACTAATCAATACCAATATTCTTCCGTTGGCCGGGTCATTTGTACGCGGATTAAAAATACGTGTATTGCGCATTCTATTGCTGGCAGCCTTCGTGAAGTCAGAATTTCGGTACCCCAAAATATTTTTTACCATATTCGCTGTGCCAATGTATGTCTTACAACCTGGGTTATGTACTAACAGAGCTATGTTATATATATTTATATTTTATTTTTCTTTAACTATAAATCAATTTATTTTGATTTAACAAGTTTTTAGTTGCTTCTCTTTTAATCTCTATTTTTGTTATGATTGCTACTCATATCTTGCTTGTGCTTTTGGTCTTCTCTGCTTATGCGATCTCTTTTTGTTTTTTCACATATTCTTCTATAATGTTTCTATTACACACTTGTTTTACTTTTAGTACTTGTTGAATTTTTGAAGTACCATATTTATGTAGATGAAGTTATAAGAATATATACATACTTTTTGAAGTTCTCATTTCTATTTTATGGTTTTATATAACGTACAATACACATTCTTTATCCTTTTTGTTATATTTACTCAGTATTTTCAAAACTACTATTGCAAACTTATTAGAAGACCAAAATAGAGAATTAGGTAATGTAGCGTAACATGTTCAGGATATATTAAACCGTTATTAGTAATTACAAGTGAAGGGTTTTCCAGTAAGAACGATAGGATTTTAAAATGGAATAAAATAAAAACTATTTCAGATAAAACCAAACTTTTTATATTATTTTGAAGCATAGTCTATTACATTATGTTTTGAATAACACATCATTTAAGTGTTCATCTCTACTTCAATAACTCGGGTTTAATGTTCAATCTTAATGCATCAAGGGTTGGTGGTTTATTTGACTATAGATTTCAAATAACCCACAAAAAGTAATCTAAGGGACTTTAATCACAACTTCTTGGATGCCAACCAACAGTTACATTTTTGAAGTTATCCTTTCACGAAACCTTTCTTGCGATACGTCAATAGTGGCAATAGCAGTGTGACGTGTGATACCGTCTGGTTGGAACCATATTTTTCCAAATCAATTTAATCTGAATTTGTCCACAAAATATGTTAACATGAGTCGGTACCGCTCACCAATCACTGCAACTGTTCCTATCTCGTTTTGAAAAAAGGTCTGATGATACCATCATGCCACAAACCACACCATACTGTGACATTTTCCAGATGCAAGAGCTTCTTGTGGATTTTTTCGCACCAAAAACGACATTTTTGTTAGTTAACATATTTACTTAACCAGAAATGAGCTTCCATCTGAGATCTTTTTTTGCCCAAAATTATGATCCGTTTTAAATTGCTCTAAAGTACAAGCAGCAAAGTCGCGGAGCTTACGCTGATTTAGTCGCTTCAATTCGGTGGCACATATTGAAGATACTAAGATTTTATAATTTTTTTTTAATTATATATTATTAGGGTATTGGAACTGGCTGTTGTACCCTACAAATTGAATTACCATATAACCATATGAGCTTGAGCACTGCCTTGTAAACAAGTAGATTGTTGGTAAGAGATAGTTTAGATTTTTTCATTTTTTTCTCTAAGTTGTATTTACTTCTTACAAATCTGGGACCTTCCGGGCCAGGTCATTATCTAGGTGTATACTTAGGTATTTCAATTCCTGTGCCTGTGTTAAAGGTATATTATTAACCAATATTTGTTTTTATAAACACTGTAGACTGGGTTGAGACATCTAAAGAGAGTAAAAGGCAACAAGAAGCACATAGTTGAATATTTCCAAAATAAGGGGTATAAATAGGCCAATCGGAAATCATAGTGAATGTCACCTTTATTTTTGCTCGTGTTACACTTTTTTATTATGCCAAACAACACAGCAGTCCTACATTGCAGACACAGCACAACTTCCTTGCGTTCTTCTTGCAGACTGAACACATTTTGTTTTCTTATGGTCGTGCATTCGATCATGTGCCCAGTATCAGAAGTCTTGATCTATACTGGAATACATAATGTTGATGGTTTTGGATATGATGGACGTCTAGCCTGTTTTGGGACTGCATACGTATTGACCAACGACACATTGAATGTTTTGGTTACCAGTAAAAAGTACCATTTCTGATATGGCATTTCTGCAAATTCCACTCCAGTTTGTTGACGCCACCCATTTGCTTATTATATTTTGTCAGTAGTTTCGACTAAAAAGAAAGAACCTGTAATTCATTTTTTTTATATCTTTTTCATCTCTTGACGTTGGTTACTGGTTTTATTGTGTAATGCTTTAACAGCTTTCCTCAACTATTATCCTTTCATGTAACTGTCAAAATCCCATTATTGCTGTCGAATCTATAATTATAGACACCTCTATCTTTCTTCATACTGTTCTCACTTTCTATAGGTCAGTTGTTCATCTTATTAATTCTGGCAGTATCTTTATTATTGGATTAGGAGGAGCATTAACAATATACTTTCATTTTCGAGAACTAAGCACAGGTACTCTATAATAGCGTAACATTGTAATCTGAAAAAATAAGGAATAAAGATAGAGAAGCCCCAGAGTGGGATTAGCTTCAAGTCGAGCTCACAGAGCAAAGTATATTAATTGTTAATATAATAGGTATATTATTAAACATCATCTACAACCATTAGGAAATATAAAAGACCTTCAATTGCAAATTATTTATATACAAATACAACTTACTGTCTTGCAAAAACACTGAAGTATTAAAATCTTTAAAAACTTGACCTTGTCATACAGAACTCTCACTACAACCAGTCTGTTATAAATAATTTAACAATTCATTTATTACAAGATGTGGACCACAATACAAAGGAAAAATCAGGTCTCCACCGTAAAAATGACTTTAAATTTGAAAAATAAATAGAAATCTCCAAATGTAAAGGTTATATGAAGTGATTTCGTTTCATTCAGCTTGACACAATTCTATTGTAAGATACGTGCTGCTGTCATTAGGTTACCATGAGTTATCATGATGACTTTAATATTGGCAAAGGTTGCAGTAAGAGAGTAAGAGAATTCTGATTTGTGAAAATATTAATTGTATAAATAAGTTATAGTAGCGGACCATAAACGCTACTCTGAAGATTAAAGGAGGAGCTTTGTCCAAATTTTACTTGGAAATATCTTTTCGACAAATAAGACAGAGTGTGGCCGACTCATATGTCACACCTTGTTAAACGTCTGACTGTGGTCGAAAAACAGCTATACAGTATTTTTTCTTTAAAAGCTTTTATAACGGACTTGTTGAGTAGTCGAATGACTTTTCCTAAAGCCAAACGGGTAATCTAGGACAACAAATTTTCCTTCCTTGACTTTATATAGGGATTTTCCAGATTTGGAAAACGTAATCACCTGCGGACTTTCCATAATGTTGGAAGGTAGCCTAGCCTCAAAACGGTATGATATATTATGTGTACAAATAAGTTTCCGCCGTTTTTTTTATAAACAATTAAGAATTTATTGTAAAAAAAGGTACAAATAATGTCATTCAAAATATTGCCACTCGCTTTACTACTTTTGACCATCTTTCGAGAGCAAGTGGATACCCGTCAAAAATTGCTCGTCTTTTGAGGCGATCCACGAATCGACCCATTTCTTCAATTCCTCGTAAGAAGTGAAGTCACTGCTCAGCTAGACCATGAGTCATTGACCTGATAGGTGGTAATCTGAAGGAGCAATGTCTGGTTATACGGCGGGTGGGTAGGACGTCCCAATTCAGTCCTTCCAACGTTTCCTTTACGATTTTTGCAACGTGTGGCCGAGCGTTGTCATGCTGAAAATGACTTTATCGGGTGCCTTTTGGCATATTGTGGACGTTTAATCTTCAATGCTCGGCTCAATTGCATCAGTTGTTGTTGATAACGTTCCCCGGTGACGGTTTGATTAGATTGGAGTAGTTCGTAATAGATTACTCCAAACCGATCCCACCAAATGCACAGCATTAGGTTCTTGCCATGAATGTTTGGCTTGGCCATCGAAGTAGAGGCATGCCCGGGCTTACCCCATGACTTCCTACGCTTTGGGTTGTCGTAGTGGATCCATTTTTCGTCTCCCGTCACGATTTGATGCAGAAATCCATTGCGATTTTGCCTTTTGAGCAATTGTTCGCAAGCGAATAAGCGACGCTCGACGTCTCTTGGCTTCAGTTCGTAAGGAACCCAATTTCATTGCTTTTGAACCATACCCAGGGCCTTGAGACGTTGTGAAATAGCTTGCTGAGTCACTCCTAACTCTTGTGCAAGTTCTTCTTGCGTTTGGCACGGATCTTCCTCCAGTAAAGCTTCCAATTCTGTGTCATCATACACTTTGGCCTTCCACTACGTGTTTTGTCCTCCACGTCAAAATCACCACTTTTAAATTTCTGGAACCACTCCCGACAACTTCTCTCACTCAAATTAACATTACCGTATGCTTCTACGAGTAGCTTATGCGCCTCAGCTGCAGATTTCTTTAAATTAAAGAAGTAAATTAGCAATTCCCGCAAATGACGCTTATTTGGCTCAAAACTTGACATCTTAACACGATGAAAACTAAGTGATGCTAGCAAAAAGTCAGAGATATTAAAAGGTTATACTGTTGGCAGATGTCAACATATACTATACGACTTTTTACAGCTGACAATTTCGATGTTATCTTATCGGTTGCGCCATCTTTTGAAAACGGCGGAAACTTATTTGTACACCCATTAGCTCAGTTATCAAGACAAGACCTTTACGCAGCAGTTCTTTAATCAGCTGACTTTTGGATAAGTCATATCCAGGAGTTTTTCGAATTTAAATTGTACCTGATTGCACTTTTAACTTATTTTATAGTAACAACTTTCATATGCGAAGCGAGCTGGTGAGCTTCTAAGGAGTTTTGAATTTGTAATTCTTTCTTTGTACTAATCTGTGATGGAAATGATCGGAAGACGTTTTCACGCGATCAGTTGACTTTTCTCAAGGTTTGCGCGCGCTTATAAACCTTTTTTTTACTAAGAGAGACTGGTTGTTCTTAATATTTTATACTTTTGGTCGTTTTTCATATCGTTTATATTGTTAAGGTATTCATTAAGCTTTTAACTTTTAAATTATTGGGTAAATTGCCGTTTTTAGCCGTTTTTACTTCTTAATCTCTCTTATTTGAGTTTTTATGGTTTTAGAAGTCTTATGGGAGGGAGCGCACCCTGCAAATGCTAAAATTTGCAGAGTATACCAAGAAATAAAAAAAATTTTCCCATCGACAAATGGAACGGTTACCCAAAGCACAAAAACAACAACCAAGACCCCAACAACAAATACAAGGTTAAGATAATTAACACACACATAAACCTTAACATGCAGCAAATCTAAATAAAAACACTGTAACAATACATCAGAAGCCAAGCTATTCTCTGACAACCCAACATTGCAGTGAACCACAAAACCTTGAGCCTAAATACATCTCGCAATCGGAGTATACGTCATATCTAAATAATATAATTACATTTCTCCAAAATACGGTAATGGGCCAGCAGCAAATAAACCAGTTGTCTGCGGAAATTAAAAGATTAAACGAGAAGATTGATAATCTTACCTCACTCCTGCTTCGAACAACAAATTATAATGGCTCAACTATTTAAAATAGCCCTATGGAATGCAAACGGCTTGGTTACACGCAAACAAGAAGTAGAAGCGTTCTTGATACACAATAAAATCGATATATTCCTTATAACAGAAACCCACTTTACACATAATACACACATCAAAATTCGTAATTACATAACTTATTTCACTGCACATCCAGTTATTAATAGTTATTAAACAACATATCAAACATTATGAGTTGCCAAAGTTTGAAGAAGGCTATCTTCAAGCTACAAGCGTTGTCATTAAAGACTAGCAAGGTCCACTTACCATTTTTTCGGCATATTGTCCACCAAATTATCGTCCAAACAAGGAAGGTATGGTAGAATACCTAAATTCGCTCGGTGACAAATTCATGGCGGGAGGAGACTTCAATGCCAAGAATACAGCATGTGGTTCGAACTTAACAGCACCTGGTAGACGAAGATTACTTTACCAAATAATGCAAAAATTGCACCTTTTCCACTTATCAACATACAGACCCACGTACTGGTCCATTGGCCCAAACAAAATACCTGATTTGCTGGACTTATTTGTTACGAAAGGCATAGCTCCAGGTTACCTAGATATAGAATCCTGCTTAGATTTGAGCTCCGATCACACACCCGTGATAGCAACTATTAGCACCGTATTTATTCACACAGAAAGAAAAGTAACGCTAACCAACAAAAGAACAGACTGGGAACTTTACAAACTTATCATTGAACGAAAAGCAAACCTATAAATTCCGCTAAAAACAAAAGGGGATGTAGAGCTAGCTTTAAACAACCTCGCTAGTTTACTCCAGGAAGCCACCCCTGAAATTCCAATACACACAATAAACCAAAGCTGCCCAATAATGGTAAAAGGAAAAATAGCCAAAATGCGAGGTACCCATCGCACAAAAGACGTTATGATGAAGCCACACGTGAGCTAAAGAGGACAATCAAATCACTAAAAAACAATTCCTTCATCAAAAAGAATATCTGGAAAAGCTTACCAACACGGTCGATACTGATTACTCCTTATGGAAAGCTGCCAGTAACATAGCAAAAGTCAAGAACTCTATACCTCCAATTCACAAAGAAGATAGATCTTGGGCCCATACGGATCTGTAAAAGGCTACTACCTTTGCCGAACATTTGGAGAAAGTATTCCAACCTCTACGATCACAAGCCACACCTTTGAAGAGGAAGAAATTAGTAGCTATCTTGAAGTGCTGTACCAAATGTCACTACTACCAAAATTATTTATAGTGAAAGAAGTAGTAAATATGATAAAGCACAATTTGAACTCGAAGAAGGCCCCAGGGTACGACCTGATTACTGGGCGACTTATCCAAGAGCCTCTACGCAAGGAATAGTACTATTGACCATAATTTATAATGCAATGTTCGCGTTGGTTATTTTCCACCTCAATGGAAAGTCTCGGAAATCATTCTCATCCACAAACCAGGAAAATCCCCCAACGAAGCAAAATTCTATAGACCGATCAGTCTATTACCTGGCTTAAGCAAGCTCATGGAAAAACTATTACTTACAAAACTAATGCCAGCAATAACCGAAAACCACCTTATCCCAGAACACCAGTTTGGTTTCCGGAAATACCACAAAAAGCACGATTGAGCAAGTCCATAGAGTAACCAAAATTATAAATCAAGCGTTTGAAGAAAAAAGTTATTGTGTAGCAGCCTTTCTCGACGTTAGCGGGCGCGCGATCGTGTTTGGCACCAAGAACTACTATACAAACTCAAGAAAGCCTTACCACACACATTATACATTATTATAAAATCTTACCTCACAAAGATATTTCAGAGTAAAATATGGACAAGAAGTAACAGATATGTATCCCATAAATGCAGGGGTACCACAGGGCAGCGTTCTTGGACCAACGTTATACTTGCTCCACAAACCCAAACATCTGCACAGCAACATTCGCGGATGATAAAGCTATCTTAGCAAGCATCCAGACCCAATTATCGCAGCCAGGTTACTACAACAACACCTAAATTTAATAGCAAAATGGACGTTGCTATGGCGCATTAACCCGGCGTCATGCGGGTTGGGTCTGTGAGACCCGGCATATTTTATTATGCTTAAAATTCGGTTAATACGCGTGCGACGTTGCGATTCTGCTCAGTAGCTGGAGCTGTTGAGTCGTTCTAAGTGTTGCAAGCAATAAATTAGTCGAGCGGCGATCGCACTGGGAGTTACACGTGCTCAAAGTTAAGAAAGGTAAATCAGACCCATCCCCGCATTTTAATTCCTTTAAATGTATTTATGCTTTTATATTCATTTTTTTATTGTTGTATATGATTTTTAGTTGCCAGTGTTATTTTTTTTATTTTATTTGTGTTTGTTTGTGGGTAGTTAAAAAAATCGATCGAGACGAGGCAGAACGACAGTGTATATTATTAATTCTACAAGAATCTGACTTGAATGTTACGCTGTCGGGTCAGGAGTGTGATGAAAAAGATCATGGGAGTGAGCGTAGTCAACCTAGTGACACAGAGCAAGAAATCTCAGACTTTGATGATGATGATAATGATGATATGCCGCTGTCTATGTTGTTTGACAGAAATCGTTCGCTAGTGTTGGGGGAGCATCCTATGTCTGGATCGGCTAGTTCTTGAAATCGTGAGTGTTATTTGAACCATTATCTCAATAAAAATGATACAGTTTGGAATAAGACACCTTTTCGACATAATGTTAGAACCAGAGCCGAAAATATAATTCATCAATTGCCAGATGTAGTACCAGAAGCAAAATATGCGATGTCTGAACTGAAATTTTGTTGGCGAGTGTTCAGGAGAGCCTTCGGAAAAGAAAGCTAATGTTCGCAAAAGATGCCAGGTGTGTCCAGCCAAGAAAGACCGTAAAACAACGTACACATGCGAGAGTTGCAACAAACATATTTGTCTAGAATATATCGTATCTTTCTGCGCTGGCTGTAGCAACGACAATAATGTGGAGTAATATTTAGTTATTTTTTCCCAAAGAAATACTAGTTTTATATGAAAATGTCCTATTAAAACATTAATACTGATTGTTAATTAGTAATATAGTTACATTTAACTAGAAGATAAAGTTTTTGTTGATTTTTTCTTAGTTTTTTAAAAATCCCCAATTAATATAATTAAAACTTAATATTATAAGATATTTTTCTTTGATTGCTTTACTTAAATACCTAAAAAGATGTATCATAATAAATATTACTTGTTTATTAAAAGAGTACTGATATAAATCGTATCCAATAAGTGGGTCTGTAGGACCCACCCCACCTTCCGTGTAACACTTTTCCACTCCTATAACGCCGGGTTAAAATAAATGAAAACAAGTCATTACAGGTCACATTTACCGAATGTAAAAGAGCTACCTCACAAGTTATGTTCAACGGTCAAAACTTGCCGCAATCAGATAATGCCAAATACCTAGGGATGCACCTAGATAAAGGACTGACCAGGAAAATACACATCTGGTTGATGGGGCCCAAATACAATTTATCACTCAAAAACAAGTTGTTAATTTACAAAGTTGCCTATAAACCAATATGGACCTACAGCATAGAACTATGGGGGACAGCAGCAAATTCTAATATCGAAATCATGGAAAGATTTCAAACAAAAGTTCTGAGGAATATAACTAACGCACCCTGGTTTATACCAAACAGTGAAATTCGTGACGATCTAAAAGTTCCCACAGTTAAAGAAAAAGTGAGCAAGTGTAGAGAGAAATATCTAAAAAATACTAGAAGAGCACCCGAATACTCTCGCGATAAATCTCTTAGACAATAGTGAAGCTCTACAAAGGCTTAAAAGATATAAAACAATAGACCTGCCAACGAAGTTCATGTAAACAGTATCAATAGTATCCCCAAACTAGCTGTGTCTACGGACACCTAAAATAAAATGTAGAAATTACTGAGTTAGCTGTCACTGCATGGCGGCTCTCTTTATTATTCAATACCTGTACACACAACTCAAAATATTTACTTATAGTATTAATTGTATACTGATTGTAAACAGTAATAATCAATAAAAAAATTGGCGTTCCAGAATGCGATTATACAATGGAGCCATTTTTGATGTTTGATTTTTTTGCGAGTAATCTGTTTTATGTAGTCGATTCGTTTTTGGTTTGTAGTTGTATTAAGATCGTTTAATGCAATGAGATATTTTGTAATGTATGTTCGCGCGCATGTATGTATATCTTTCTGTTTGTCTAGTAGATAAGTATATGACAACCTAGAGTGGTTTAATCGAACTGTAAATATAATCTAACTTACCTATATTTGTGCAGTTTAAAACAAAAAAAGGTTTCGTCGTGCTTTTTTGTCATCCTCACTATCAGCGCTGCAATTACAACGGGCCTATTGTGTTGCCACAGATATTCATAAGCTTTCAGTTCAGTATGGAGTACTTTATAAATGAATGTCAGGAACAGACCAAAGATGCATTCATCTTTGATGAATATATCTATGGCTCAAGTGGTGATTACTACTTACTAGAAAATATTCTTTAATATATGCAATGTTCACTTAGATGAAATATAT
Source organism: Sinelater perroti (assembly GCA_036346155.1). Lineage (NCBI taxonomy): Eukaryota > Metazoa > Arthropoda > Insecta > Coleoptera > Elateridae > Sinelater > Sinelater perroti. Next base: position 3,775,630 of record JARFIY010000329.1, on the reverse strand, counting down.
TAAGTGCTGTTCAAAATGAATGATATGTTTAAATTTGTTACGGTAACAACACTTAAAATGTTACAAATGTCACTATTTGACTTTTGTGTTCACTATATTCCAACAATTCATCATGGCAAAGTAGAACTTTTAACAACGTTAAACGTGGTTTTGCAAACACTCGAGCCGTCCAATCATTAAAAAATTTAAAATGGATTTTACTCTTCCTATTGTAAAAACAGAGTCAGCGTGGTCCCGTCGTTGAGGGACGGGCTGCGATGCTGACGGACCCGTGTTCAATTCCCGGTGCTCTCTTATGCCTGGCGGGTAGCCTACTCAGTCACTAAAAATAATTGAGTACCTGCGTTTATTCGAACAAGGGATAATAATGGCGGTCGTCTTAGGCGCGGTGCTTGCCGTATCGTCCCGCATCAGAGAGAGCGAACGTATAAGAGGCTTAACCTCTCAGTTCGCAGGCCGTGCCCCCACGCGGGGCGTAGGGCCTTACCAATATTATATTATTATTATTGTAAAAACACGAATAAGAATCTAAACACAAGAAGTGAAGATACTGTTGTTGCAAGAGCTAATGTTGCAAAAGATGTAAATTTATCATTTTTAGGAAGTAGGACAATTTCAGATGAAATTAATTTGGGTGGTATATGGTCCCAATAATACGATACCACTTGTCTCACTGTTGGTTCCATCAACGACTTATTATAAAAAAAAAGATTAAAGAATCGTTAATTTTAAGGAATGCAACTGATAACTGGCTTCCAAGAATTTAACTCTTTTAAATTTCTTGTTGTACAGGCATTTGAAATCGATGCAAACAAACGACAAGCACTTCATGGGTTAAAATTGAACATCAAACGCCTTATTTGTGAAATTAGGACAGACTTATCAGATTCATCAAATTCGCTCTTAGATGATCACTGATGTGTTATTGAAAACATAATGTAATCGATTGCACTTCAAAATTTAAAAAAAGGTTTTATCTCAAGTTGTCCTTGTTTTATTTTAATATCATATTATTCATATTGAAAATCATTTTATGTATGTAAGAAAATCTAAAAATCTGGTGTGAACATCACACGACTTTCCTTATCCTATTATTTGGGTAATTCTGGCAAAAATCCTTTGCTTCAATTTTTTTTTCGAGTTCCTATTTTACCAACTTTTACTTTAAATTCATGTTTATCTCGTGATAACAAATCATTTTTATTCTCATGAATTTTTTTGCATCTTCAGCCGTTTAGATTCGTGACCGCTTTGCGACGGATTTTGCGACCTTGCGACCAAACGGCTCGGCTGATTTTTACCTAAAGTTTCACATTGGGTTTCCTACCTACAAGTAACTTTAATACCAAATTTCAAGTCTCTAGCTCTTACGGTTCTCGAGATATCCTGTTTACTGACAGACCGACAGATCGACACACACACACAAACGCGCGCGCGCGCGCGAGTTTTTGCACGAACGGACGGACGGACAGACAGACGGACAACATGAAGTTAGTAAGTGACCCCGCTTCGCTTCGCCAGTTAATAAGTTATTTATGAAATTGGTAATATTTTTGTTTGTTTTAAATTTATAAATCAAAACCAAATAAAAACCTAAATCGTTATAAAACATTCTTTATTCTTTCCCATTTTGTCTTACAGCGTTGGATTTTGTTCCATCTCCTGTATTCTGGTCGATTGTTAACCAGTCTTTTTAGTTCTCGTTCTGATTTTCCTCTCTTCCTTCCAATTTTGTATATGTAGTCCAACCTCTTCCTTTCTTTCTCTCCGATTTTGCTTCCATAACTTGCTTTGCCAGTTTCATGTCATTTATGCGGAATACGTGTCCAAACCTTTTAAGTTGTTTTTATTCTATTGATTGTTTTAGTGTTGTCACTTCTACTGAATCTCTTATTCTCGTATTTCTAATCCTATCGAGTCTAGTTTTAGCTGCTATCTTTCTGAGGTAACGCATTTCTACTGCCAGTATTTTATTTTTTTATTTTTCTCGTTAAGTACCCAGCTTTCAGCTCCGTATTCTAGTACTGGTAGATATACTGGTTTATATATTTGTAATTTAGTTTTGGTTTTCACTTCTCTTTTTTCGATTAGGGTATCCTTTAGTTAGTATTATACGTCGTTCGTCTTTGTTATTCTATTGCTTATTTTATTCTCTATCTTTCCATCTTTACTAATTATTACACCTAGATATTCAAATCTATCTACCCATTCTATTTATTTTTTGTTGCAATATATCATTTCATCTCCATGGTTTCCTTCACTTTCATTCCATTTTCTATAATGAGATTATTCCATATATTTATTGCTTCTTTCATCCGCCACCAACACGATGTCATCTGCGTATACTAGTGACTGGATTTTCACTGCTCTCATTTTCCAGTTTACAATTTTTGTAGTTTTTGTTCTTCTTTTGCTTTTCTTTATTATCTGGTTTATAAATAATAGTGGACTCAGACTGTTCCCTTGCTAAATGTATTTATGCATTAACATTTTCGAATATTCCTTTAATAGCTTTATATAGTCCTCTCGGAGTTTCCGGTTCTTCTAGCGCTTTTCATATGGTATTTCTAGGGATCTACCAAACGCTGCAGTTCTAAGAATGCTAGATATATGGATCTGTGGTTTTTCCCTTTTTATGAATCAGAATTATTATTTAAATTGTCATTCTTCTGGTATAGTTTGCTCTGTCCATCCCTGTATATAGTTTATGTAGCCAATTAGCTAATTCTTCTTTCCCATATTTTACTAATTCGGGAGTGATTTCATCTTTTCCAGTCACCTTTTCTAGTTTTATTTTCTGTTATTATTAGTTTTAGTATTATTAGTTTCATCTTCTTCTTCTGCTCTCTCATTTATATCTCTTATAGAATCTTTCTCTTCTTGTAGTTCTCTTTTAGACTTTGTTTCATAAAATACTTTCCTAGTCTTCAAGATTTTATTATCTTTAGTTTGTATTTCTTTGTTTTCATCTTTGATATAATTCGAATTGCCTTTCTATATTTCCCTCTTTCATAGTTTGCCAAAATGTAGCACGTTTACCTTCTTGTACATATTGTTTTGCTTGGTCCCTTTTCCTTATATACTTTCTTCTATCTTTCTCTGTTTTCATTCTTATGTACTTACTTTAAGCTTTTCTTTTCTTTCACTTTTGTTTTGACTTCGTCATTCCACCACCTTATTTGTCTTTTACTATCATTCTTTATACTTCTTTTAAGATTTTCCATCTTCTGTTTAGGTCCAATTCTTGTGGCAATTGTCTTCTTCTTCTTTTCTTGTTATTAATTTTTGTGTAACCATATCTTCATATTGCTGTCTTATTTCAGGTTTTTTTAATTATTTAATATAGATCCCTTTATATATCTTATCTTCGTCCTTTTATATGGTTTCCATTTCCAGTTTGATATTAGTAGTTTATGATCCATGTTTAATTTAGCTTTCTAATGACCTTCACATCCATTACATTAGATCTTATTTTTCTAGAGTATACTATGTAGTCAATTGTGCTCTTTCCATTTTTTGTTTCTGCTTCAAATGTAATTTAGTAGATTTTCTTATGTTTGAGTAGAGTATTTTCTATAATTAATTGATTGTTGCTACAAAATTCTATCATGCAATCTCTGTTGTCGTTTTTCTTTATTTTCACACTAAATTACCCCTTTGTTCCTAGTCCTTATGTAGCATCGTTTCCGATTCTTGCCTTCCAAACTCATGTGATTATTATTTGGTTAGTTAATCGACGGACCTTGTCTAGGATTGTTTGCAATTCTCTGTAGAATGCTTCCTTATCCTCGACATGTGTATCTTCTGTAGGTGCGTATAGCTGAATAATTCCGACATTTTCCTCTATTTCCGTTATTATATACATTAATCTAGAGTGAATACTTTCCCACTGTATAACTCTGGTTTATTCTTGGTATTATAATTTCCAAGGTCTTTCTCCTGAGTATCTTAGGAATAGTTGTTATCCAGGGTCTTCTTTCTTTATAACTTTACTAAGGCCGATTATGTCGACCTTGTATTTTTCCATCTCTTCTATAATCTCTACCTTCCTTCTATTTAATGTTTTAACGTTCCACGTTGCTACTCGTGTCCGGTTTCGTTTACCTAGTTGTCATCTTTTATTCCAGTCCCTTCCGAGGCTATTGTATTTACTTTGAATCTATTTACTTTATAAAACATATGTTAACAAATTTAATAAATAGTCATAAAATATTACCAGTTATTTACCCCAAAATTTTTGTCACGTAATGATGTCATGTGTAGTTTAATACGAAATTTGGTTCTAATTTGAATATACCTTATAAAATCTTTCTTTCGTGACATGCACTATATCTATCAGAAATTTGCTTCAAATAATCAACACTGACAGATGTATTCTTGAACAAATTATGTTCTTTAAGACTAGCCACAGTTTATAATACAAATATTTAATGACTACGTTGCTGTTCAGCTAAGTCTGAATTTATTTTATTTTGTGAGTCGGTACAGAATCTTGCAAAAAGATCGAAGTCTTACATATTTTTTCTTATTATTATTTTATTATTTCTTCTTATAAACATTCTGTTACTACACAATGTAAAAAAATTTGACCTTTTTTACATAATAATATCGTCCATTCTTATCGTAAGACTTCCAAGTATTGCAATACATTATACAGGGTCCGATAGAATGTTCTTCCCTTTTCATAGAATCTATTCAATGATTTATTTTACCACCACACAGAATAATACTTACCATTTAATCATCGAACAGTTTTGAAGATAATATCGTCCAAATGTTAGTCCGCGCGAGTGATAATACATTCCTGTAACTTTACCTTAAAGTTCCGCATTGCTTGCCGAGTTATTTCTGCCGGTACTGCTGCTATCATAATCTCGTTGAAAATAACATCCTTTAATTCCTAAATAATATATCACTCAATAAGATTGTGGGATAACTAATAAAACAACTGTTAGGCAAAACTCGACTTTATTTATTAAGATGGTCTCTTTCAATAATGATAGGTTCATTCTAACGCTTCTCTAATATTTCGATGCCTTTTTTTGTAGAACGATTTATTTTTGGCCTCAAAATAAGTAGACTTCTGTTTCGACAATCATTTTTTCATTGGAAACAATTTTTTTTAGCTGGAGCATTCTTTGTAGGTTTGCAAACAGGTAGTAAGTCAATGGGAGCCAGATCCGGAGAATACGGTGGATGGGAAAGCAATTCAAAATGCGATTTGTGCACTTTTCGTTGTTGCAATCGACTTGTGACACGGTGCGTTGTCTTGGTGTAAGAGCACTTTTTTTCTTTATTTGGGGTCGTTTTTTTACAATTTCTTCTTTTAAACACACCAATAACGCAATACAATATTCGCTATTGATGGTTCTCTTTTTCTCAAGGTAATCGATAAATAAAATACTGTGTGTACCCCAAAATGCGGAGACCAACATCTTACCACCTGACATTTGCGTTGTTGGTCGTTTTGGGTGACTTTCGTCCTTTGATTTCCACTCAGTTGACTACCGATTTGACTCTGGAGAGTAGTCATGGATTCATGTTTCATCGCGTAGTTGTTTTTGATGGACTGTGAGCAAACACGGTACCTACTTCGAACAGAGCTTTCTCGTGGACAAATGTTCATGCAAAATGATGAATATACTGTCTCCTGATATATTTAAGATGTCAGCTATCTCACTCAACTTCAATTTATGATCGGCCAAAACTATTTTGTGGACTTTTTATATTTTCTGGAACAACTGCCGAATTTGGGCGACCAGAGCGTTCAGTATTATCGGTGTTTGTACGGTCGCATTTAAAGTTAGCAAACCACTTCTCTACCATTTACCTCGATGGAGCAGAGTCCGAATAACACTTTTCAAGCTATTCCTTTGCTTAAACGGTGTTTTACCATTAAAAAGAAATTAATTATTAACACACAAAATTTAAATGTTTCATTGTTTTGAAAATTACAAAAGTAGCGTCACTAAAACCTATTTTAACTTGTGAACTAAACGCCAGATTGTCACGAAATTTTAACACGTATCATTTGAAGGTTAGTACTTTCTAAAATTTGTCAATAGCGGCGCCATCTAATGGTCATCCTACGAACTTATTAAGTGAAAGTTGAAAGCCTTTAGGCATTCCCACAAAAAAATTACAAGGAGACAGGTCTGGTGACCTAGCCAGTCATGAAATGTCACCTTGTATAATAAGGAGGCCTGAAAACGTTGTCCTAGAACTTCTCGAGAAAGTCTCGCCGTGTGTGCGGTAGCACCATCGTATTGGAACCATAGTGGTACATTTCCATATTTGTTGAAGCTGAGCTCCACGGAATTGCGTAACATCGGAACATATCGAGTATATATGACAGTCGTCACGCGTCAAAAAATATGCCAAATTCCATAACAGCACATCAAACAGTTACATGCTGACTGTGGAACTGTCAAGGATTCTGTAGGGCAAAATACTGAAAATTCTTCTTATTGACACAGCCGGATAAATGAAAATGAGCTTCGTCCGTACTGACACAACAGCATCAGTTGGAACATTTGTAAAGAGGTTCTGGCAAGCAGATTTCTGGGCGTATCTGTCACATTCTTTAAGTTGCTCTCCCACCATTAGTTTGTATAGATGAAATATGAGATAGCATTATAGAAATTCCCCAAGGCGAGAACATGCTTAGCGGCGGAACGTTGTGGGCATGTAATAACGGCTTGCCTCACTGTTGCCATAATTTCGAGTATCCCAAGACTACGAGATCTACAGGGTTATTTCCGTTTAAATACTGAACTAGTCTCTCGAAAATTGTGTACCCAGCTCATGTTTATTTTTGGTTCCATGCAGTCTACTCCGAAATACCCGCGAAATATCATTTGCGCCACAATCACAAAATAACTATTTTTAAAATAAGACTCCAACGTAAACGTACGTTTCACCTACTACTAAAGGAAGTACAAATAAGTCTCCACTGTTTGACAAAAGATAGCCCCCACCAGTAAGTTTTGGTTAAAATTGTCAGATGTATAACGTCATATTGTATGGTTGGATATTAACGATTTTGTATCAGCCTCACATAATTTTTTTTATGCGAAAATGTCAAGTTTTAAGCCGAATAAGCGTCATTTGCGGGAACTTTTGATTTACTTCTTTAATTTGAATAAATTTGCAGCTGGGGCGCATAGAATGCTTGTAGAATCATATGGTGAGGCCGCTTTAAGTGAGAGGAGTTGTCGTGAGTGGTTTTATAAGTTTAAGAACGGTGAGTTTGACGTCGAAGTCAAAGAACGTAGCGAAAGACACGGAATTGGAAGCATTATTGGAGGAAGATTCTTGTCAAACGCAACCAGAACATGCACTTACATTAGGAGTGACTCAACAAGCAATTTTAGATTGTTTAAAATTGTTGGGAATAATTCAAAAGCAAGCAAATTTGTGTATTATGAGTTGCTCAAACCGAACGAAACCATTACTGAGGCTCTCTACCGAACACAATTGATCAGAGTGAGCCGAGCACTCAAGGAAAAACGCACTCACTACTACCCCAGGCACGACAAAATTGTTTTCCTGCATGATAATGCTCGTCCACATGTTGTGGTGCCGGTCAAAATCTACTTGAAACACTCAATTAGAAAATCCTACCCCACCTGTCATTGCCCCTTCCAATTATCAATTGCTCCGATCGATGGCACATGGCCTGTCTGAGCAGTATTTCACATCATATGAAAATATCAAAAATTGGGTCGATTCCTAGATAGCTTCAAAAGATGAAGCGTTCTTCCGACGCGGTATCCGTATGCTGTCAGAAAAGTGAGAAAAAGTAGTGACTAGCGATAGACAATACTTTGAATAAAACATAAGGTTTCGTTCTTTCACAATAAATGCCCAATTTTTGATAAAAAACGGCGGAGACTTATTTGTACTCCTTTTATAATGGCATGCCTTGTGCTCCCCAAGAATATACGACTCGAGTATTGTCTACCACTACATTGCGCACGGCTGTCAATTCACAAAGGGGAGGTTATTCTGTCGAATTCTGTAGATTCTGAACCCTTAACACTAGCTGATATGCTTATTTAGATAAAGGATACTTTTTGTGTAAATTTTTTTCATGCATAAACATAATTTTCTGTCGCCATCATTTCATAATTTTTTTTCATACTATTCTTTAACATTTTCGCTGCGATTTTTTTTGTGGTTTTCTTCATGTTTTTGTGTATTATAAAACCTTTTTTTATTGTATTCGACAATTACTTATGGACAATGGAGAACGTCTTTTGTTCTAACTTTCATTTTCCGGTTCATCGAGGTCACTTCATCTTCATGGAAATTACTGGCGGCAACAACCTTTTTCGCATTTTGTTAAAAAAAGTCTAATTGTAATTCCTACTATTTTATACTTTCCTTTAGCTTATTTTGTCCTGTATTTCGACACATTTTCTTGATTATTTATAGAAGCATTAGTCGTTACAAATTGTAGAAAATTCTAACCGATGTAAAGGTCAATCGAAACAAACAAATATATTTTTATTACTTAGAATTTGCTGAAGATGTTTTTTACAATTCGTTCTCGTAGTATAGAATCTTTTTCACTTCAAGGTTTTTTCGATATAAATATTAAAATTATAGATAATTTGGACACAATATTGTGCAGCATTTTTTTTTGTTTATTGACATTTAGAAAGAAGAAGATTTGTTATTTGATAATATGTCATCATACAATGGTGAGCCTAAAAGGTTATGTCCACAAATAACAAAATGGTTAATTTAATTAAAAAACAAATTACATAATTTTAATAAATTATCTTTTCCCATCTCTATGAGAGTTGATGAATTCTTCTCTGAAAGAACTCTTTAGCCTTTAAATTGAAAAATGTCTGAACCACATTAAATCGATGTTCGTCTAGTTTTTGCTGCGAAGGCTGGAACAGATAATAATCTGTTAGAAACATATCTGGAGTATGTGAAGGGTGAGGCAAGAGTTCCCACTTAACCTCCTTAATCTTCTGGTGTGTGATGTTTGCGACATGTGGTCTGGCATTATCTTCGTGGAGTATAATACCCTTTCCACTGGCGACTGCCGGCCATTTCACTTGACTGACTTTCTTCAAACTTTCCAATTGCTGACAATAAAGATGTGGTTCAAGAGTCTCATGTTCGTCCACAAACTCATGATGCACAATTCCACCGATATGCCCAGCATAATTTTTCGGGTACTAATTCCTGGTTTAGGTATACCAACGGCCTTCTGATCTTTGCTTAACCATTGTCCCCATTTGCTAATATTTACAAATAATACTCATTTCTCGTCAGTAATGAAATGATCTAAAAACGGACACATATCATGTTTGGAAAGCACTGAAAGGCAAATGTCCGCCCGATGTATATGATTTAGTGTAAGTCTATGTTGGAGCCAAACTCCTGCCCGATACGACTTTCCAATGCTGTGCAAACGGTGCAAAACTATTTCCTGAGATACTTCGAAAATTTCTGCCAAATCTCTACTCGAATACTTCCGGTTCTCTTCGGCTAAAGTGGCCAAAATGTCGTCATCCACTTTAGATGGTACTCCAGTTTCCGGATCGTCTTATAAGACAAAATTGCCTTACCTGAAAGGATAAACCATCAACGGACAGCCTTTTTATACAAGGCTTCCAAATAGATACTATTGGTGTTATCGGTGGCCGTTACTGCATTTGATCCGCGGCGGAATTCATAGAGCATAATATGTCTGATATGACCATCACGTGAAGATATCGCCATCAATAGTAAGTTTTGAGGTAATATCACAAACATTTAAAAAAGTATTTGTCAAATAAATTGATAACGAAATGGTTTGTAAACAAATGCAAGGGTCACTCAAATATTAAGTCACCTTAAATCAAATTTTTACGGATATAATCTTTTAATCACCTTTTAATACGGTACAATGTGTGCAATTCGTCCAACCTTATTATGAAAATGGGCGTTGAGTGAAAAATGTTTTTCGTTAACTACACAGTACTAAAGCTGAAATAAGAAACTAAAAAATTTAAAGAAAGGGGTGTTATAGTTGGAATAAAACAACAAACACGTGAGTCCAGCTCGTTTACAATAAAATATTATAATCCACAAATATCATTTCCAAGCCGTTTACATCGGTTAGGCAACTTTCAAACTTTAACATGGCAAATTTTACAAAAGGATTTAGTCTTAAAATGATAAAAATTGGATTAACTCAAGAATTAAAGCCATCCAATCATTTAAAACTCTTAATTTCGTTGATTGATCTGTAATACAATGATAAGTTTTCAAAGATAATCTTCAATGACAAAACATATTCTCATCTGAATGGCTTTGTGAACAAATAAAATTGTCGAATTTAGGGAAAGAAATATTTAAAAAAGCCAGCGTGGTCCCGTAGTTGAGAAGCGGGCTGCAATGCTGACGGACCCGGGTTCATTTCTCGGTACTCTTTGATGCCTGGTTGGTGACCTACTCAGTCACTATAAATAATTGAGTACCTGCGTTCACTTCGAGCAAGTGGTAATAATGGCGGTCATCTTTGATGCAGTGCTTGCCACATCGCTCCGCATCAGAAATTGTGCGCGACGATCGGGCAGAGAGAGCGAACATATGAGAGCCTTAACCTTTCAGTTCGCAGACCGTACTCCCACGCGGGCATAGAGCCTTATCAGTTATTATCATCAATATTTAAGAAGTATTCTTAAACATCATTGTGTGGTTATTGGATTAACAAAACGATTGGACCATATTTTCTTGAAGATGATGAAGAAAATGTTACTATGAACGGTTTTTAATATCAAAACATGATAACCTATTTGTTATGGCTTGAGTTAAATAATATTGATATTCAAAATAGGTAATTTTAATATGATGGTACTAAATGTCCTACAGCCAGTGAAACAATGGATTTATTGAGTCGTAAATTGTTTGGAAGTGTTATTTCAAAAATTGGTACAGTTGATCGGCTTCTCAGATCATGTGACGTAACACCACTAGACTATTTTTTGAGACCAAGTTAAAAATCCAAGTTTACAGGAATAATCTATGAATAAGTGATCCTTTGAAAGCGAAAATACCTTCGTGTCATTGATAAGATTTAGCCAAAGATAATATTGAAAATAATATTGAAAACATTAACATAGTAGAAAAGATGTTCATTTGCATAAAACTATTTTTAAAACCTAAATGGCAATCCTTTATCTTTAATTAAAAAAATAAAGTAAACATTATCAACGAACTTAAAAAGTTCGTTACTGAATTCTATATGTCTATCGGTCTGTCGGTCTGTCTGTCTGTCGCTGTCACAAAATTATGGATATTTTAAAATTTAATGGGTTCTTATAGGAAATTTTACGCTGATTTCAAAATCGAAATCAAGATTTATTATCGTAATAGTTTTTGGATATTCGACTTAATTTCTGGAAAATTGGTACATTGATTTATGAGTAATCTAAAGAAAATATTAGTGATTTCAATAATGACAAATTCTATGTCGAATAGTTTTCGAGATATTCGACTTAATTTAAAAATTCGACACTACGATTTTAAATGTGATTCTTATAGGAAATTTTACGCTGAATTCGAAAATGAAGAAAATTCTATGTGATATTTTCCTGATATTCGATTTCGAATTTTCCGAAATTGAAATCGAATATCGAAAAATTAAGTTCGTTCTGGGATTGCTTACAGAGCAATTCTTTGCATGAATTATTTATTTCAAAACAATTCTTGATGGAAAACCCCATTATCTAGATTTTAAATACATCATTATATTTATGAATACCAATTTTTGTAGGCCCTAGAGGTAAAAATTGTTTGAGTGAATAGTGGCTCTTGAATTTGCAGATTAAAATCTTTGTTTCAAGCAGGCAATTTACTGGCCTACGTAATAGATTTTGCTGGCATTTTCTGGATTGTATAATACATATTTGAAAGCAATAATGAAACGATTTTGACTTATAACTTCTTTGATAAATTAATTTTCCAAGCTTTTTTATTAGATATTATACATACATACATACATACATATACTATATATATATATATATATATAATATATATATATATATATATATATATATATATATATATATATATATATAATATATATATATATACATATACATAATATATATATATATATATATATATATATATATATAATAGTACAGTTCTAAGGTCCCGCGTGGAAGTACGGCATGCGAACTGAGAGGTTAAGGCTCTCATTTGTTCGGTCAATGTACCCGGTCGTCGCGCACAATCTCTGATGTGGGGCGATGTGGCAAGCACCGCACCTTAGGCGACTGCCATTATGATCCCTTGAACACCGGAAATTGAACCTGGGTCCGTCCGCATCGCAGCCCGCGCCTCAATAGACAGAAATATATATATATATATATATAAAAGAGAGAGAGAGAGAGAGAAGAGAGAGAGAGAGAGAGAGAGAGAGAAAAAGCGTAAAAAAAGTAGACTATTGTAACACGTTATGACCATATAACCGCTTGTAGCAGGTATTTTGGTAGACATATCTTTGCTTCCAGTGTTGATTTTTTAGACAGATTATGAGCAATGTGAATAGATAAACTCTTAGGATGTATTAGAAAAAATTCTTTTTTTCAAAACTGAAGAAGTTCTGTCGAGATATTCCAAAACATCACCTATTTGCAGAAATAGTTCCTCTGAATTCAAAGTTAAAGATATTTTCTATACCGTAATACAAAATGATGTTAACGGAATCAGCCTTCTAATCGGATTCAGATAAGTTAACCGTATCAGTGGGAGATAAAGTATTGGTTTCTTTATCACTCTCATATTCAATATACAGGGTGTCCCACGAGTTGATAGAGGAACTTTGTATACAGGTTTTCTGAGCAACTAGTACAGAGGCCCGTCTCAAAGACGGATCACATCTCCTGGTCGCTGACCGATAGGTGACGCAAACTGTAAAATTATTTCATGTTTTGGCCTGTAACAGATCAGCCGTAACCTGAATCAAAAAGCAAAACCCTTTATGCGAGATTTGGCAACAAACCAGTTCGAATGAGACATTGAACTTTGAAATCGGTTAATAACTGTGGAGGAGTTACAATGTTAGTTGCAAACAAATAAACAAACACACATAGTTAGTTACATTTTTACAGTTTTATAGAGTACAACCCATGCAAAAATATTCAATACATTTTTTTTAATTTTCAACCGTTTCAGAGATATGGAACTTGGAACTTGCTAACTGGCACATGAGAGGAATTGATAGATCGAATTAAGGCAGTGTTCGATGAAATAAGAGATAACATGGAAAACATTAACTGACAAAGATAGTTGGAGAAACGTGTCGAGCTATGTGTTGCTGAAGGTGGTGGGCATTTATAATTGTTTATTTTTAATCAATAATGTTCTAATCTATTTAAAATCCGAAAAAATTTATTTAATATTTTTTGCTTTGAATTTCTCATAGAATCTCTATACGAAGTCCCTCTATCAATCCTTGAAACATCTTGAAATCTTTCAACAGGCGTTTTTTTCTATTAGAAAGCTAATAATTAAAATCAAAATCATCATTAGAGTGAAAAGGATTTTTAATTTTGTTAATTTCTTTTTACTTTCCTTATCCTATAATAAGGAAAGTAATGTAATCGGCGGAAATTTGACCTACCCAGTTTTTCACATTTCTGGACGAAATATAGCCTCAGGACACCAAAAAAGTTGGTTTGAGCCATTGGTTCGTGTGTGTGTGTGTGTCTGTCTGTCAGTAAACAAGATATCTCGAGAAGCGTAAGAGCTAGTGACTTGAAATTTGGTATGGAAGTTATTTGTAGGTAGGGGACGTAGTGCGAAGCTTTTGGTAAAAATCGGCCAAGCCGTTTGGTCACAAAGTCGCAAAATCGGTCGCAAAGCGATCGCGAATCTAAACGGTTGAAGATACAAAAAATTTATGAGAATAAAAATGATTTATTATCATGAGATAAACATGAATTTAAAATAAAAGTTGGTAAAATAGGAACTCGAAAAAAAATTGAAGCTCAGGATTTTTAATATACCGGGTGTTCATAAAATGTTTCGGGAAATTTATATTACCGGATAGAACGAACAAAAAATTAAAATGAAATTTTTTGATCCGAGGTCAAATAAATAAGTTATAGCCGATTAAAAAATAATTAAACGGACCAATCACAGCGCGCTCGTTGAGCTACCGGCCCGACTGCGGGAGGACGGGGGGGAGCGCTTGGCCGCTAGGAGGGAGCACGCAGGCTGTGCGACCGAGCTCGCACGGTTACCTTCAGTGACGTAACAAAATTGTAAGTACGAGTCAATTATTGTCTTGTACTGTTTATTTTAATCAGCTTTCGAGTGTTGGACTCGCGCCTCGTCTTTTTTTAAAATAACAAGTTTTGGGACGAGAGCAGTGCAGGGCCGATATATATATATATATATATATATATATATATATATATATATATATATATGTATATATATTAGGATAAGGAAAGTCGTGTGATGTTCACACCAGATTTTTAAATCTTTTTCCGTAAAAAACTTCCTGTTCATATAAAAAAATAATATGACTAATTAGTACAGGCACATACGTCCCGATAAAAATACTGGTGGGACATATACAGGGTAGTCAATAAAATAATACGTGTCTAAAAGTATTTGCTTATAACTTCATACGCAGCTGATCAATTTTCAAAATTCAAATATATTTCTATTTAGCATAATTTAAAATGTGAAACTTGACTAGAAAGAGAATAGGCATAGCTTACTTTCAAAAGCCTCAGTTACTACCTGAAGGGAGTCTGTTCCAACGGGGCAAACTTTATTTGTTATGTCTGTTTCGAGTGTTCTTTGTAGACCTGGTCCTTTAGGTATTTCCATAGAAAAAAGTTACATCGATTTATGTTAGGGGAATATGCTAGCTAATTAATTCCATTACCAGTAAAATTATTGAAATTTACGACATGGCTTCTAAAATTATCGAAAAGTGTGGAAAAAATTTCCGGAGTGTGATAGGATCTATACCGTCTTGCATAAACCAGTAACCGTTGAGCATTTTGGCTGTCTTTGCTCCCCGTAGAAAGTTCCTCTTTCGGCCGGATTTCGAGCGCTCGTAAATGCTCGCGGCATGTTTCCGCCCCTCGAATGACCGAACACCCGAAATCCAGAAATAGCCCGATTTTCAAATGCGTTTTTAAGGTACTAAACTAAACCTTGCGCAAATTTAAAGATAATGGGGTTGCAGAGCAACTCCTCAGGAATAAATAACTTTTTGTAAAATCTCTCTAAGACCATTTTTAACCATTTCCACGCCGTTTTTCGAAAACACTTTTTTTACATTTTTGCTATTTCCGCACTTAAAAATCGAAAAACCTGTTTTCGGCACTTTCACAATTTTTTTCACCAAGTGAAAAATAAACTATCTGACCTGGACTATAATGCCTAGCATGCATTCCCAAGCAGTTATCTGAGATGTCTATTTCCAAATCTGCTTCTCTTATAAGGAATTTGTATAGTTTCATTTTTCAATTCGTATAGGATTACATTCTTTCTGGATTATATATTCACTTAATATTATTATTCTAGTTAAATGGTCAAAATGCGTCGTGTCACTTATTTATCTAGGTATAGTTAGGTTATATATTTTTGACTATAAAGAAGTGATTAAGATTAGGTGCTTTGTTAAGATCTATTGCTCGATATGTCGGTGCTTGCTCGGTGGCTATACTTATTCTTATCCCAACTTTGTAGTTTAAGAATTAAAATTTCCAATAACAATTTTTTTCTCTAGATGGTTAAATAGGTTATACTATTCGCCATTTTGTATATTATACCTAAGTCAGCAATATATATCTGCTATTCACAGTAATTATCGATTTGTTTTTATTTTAATTTAAGTCTTGTATTGTTCAGTACTGGGAAACACCCCCTTGTGGGAAAATTTTAAAATGCTCCTTTTTTGGGTATTATCTACCGATTGGTTCGAAATAGCTAGCTCTCATCGTTTTGAAGACATAACCTCACAAAATGTTAGGTTTTTAAATTTCTACCCTGTTTTGGAGAATATATATGAATACAGTTATCTTAAATATATGTAAGGATTTATTGTAGTATAGATTATTAGCTACATAGTGAATGTGTATTGGTGTATAGTTATAGTACTTTCTCTTTATTATTTGAAATTCAGATATCGCGGACTTTAATAAACATGTTATAGGTTGTAATCTATTAATTGTAGAAATAAGTAGAGCAAATTCATGAATTTTAACAAAATGTGGCAGTGCCGGGTGATTGAGGCAGCTTTCTCTCTTTTGTGTTTCTCGTTTTCTTTTACTGAAATTCATTAAGTTGCAATATTGTGCACATCTCTAAACCCCCTTGTCCCTAATCCCATTTCTACCTACAACCTTGATTTGTCCGCTAATCCACCCTAATCACAACTAAATAAGATTATTCGTTATTGATTTTACACTTGTTAGAGATGCAGTATCTGCATTTGGGTTAGATGATTTTTCTTACAATAATTTTATTCCGTCCCAGTCCATAAAAATTGTATTTTTAATTATTAAAAATAATGATATTATAATTAACTTGTAATAATTTATTAGATACGATGAAAATTTTAGTAAAACTACTGCTAATAAGGGTTTTTAAATATTTATGGATTAATTTGAGATTGTAATAGAGTGTACAACTGTGTATAAAATAGATTATTATTATTTGTGTACAGCAGACACGTATGTTTATCTCACGTTCAGCAGCAACTGTTCTGCATTACAGCAAATCTAAAATTTAAGTGTTTATAAATATAATTAATGTCACAGACCTATTTTACCTGTTTCGTATTTTACGTATCCCACTTACTTTAATCAATTAATATTTTTTGCGATTTATTTAAGAAAATTCAAAAACAAGTATAGTATGACTGTTAAGAATAAGTACATGGTCGTTCTCGTCTGGAATCACTAGATCGTGCGCGGCCATGACCACGGAAATCGCGTGTAAAGGTATGATTCGGTCACTTGTCTTAAAACGTATTTTCGCAATAAGGCTAACTAAAGTCTAAATAATTATTTATATATATATATATATATATATATCGGGTGCCAGCGTGGTCCCGTGATTGAGGGACGGGCTGCGATGCTGACGGACCCGGGTTCAATTCCCGGTGCACTTTGATGCCTGGCGGGTGGCCTACTCAGTCACTAAAAATAATTGAGTACCTGCGTTCATTCCAACAAGGGGTAATAATGGCGGTCGTCTTAGGCGCGGTGCTTGCCACATCGCCCCGCATCAGAGATGGTGCGCGACGACCGGGCAGAAAGAGCGAACGTATGAGAGCCTTAACCTCTCAGTTCGCAGGCCATGTTCCCACGCGGGGCGTAGAGCCTTACCTTAACCATTATATATATATATATATATATATATATATATATATATATATATATATATCAAGCAATGGGTCTTCATGTAATGCGTGCGTTGTGATACCTCCGTAAAGACGAACATTTCGGAAGTTTATAAAAAATATTTGGTTATAGCAAAAAAGTTAAGCAGCTAAAAATGTTGTATTATAAAGCTATGTTATGATTATTACACGTATCGGCTTCGTAAAGTATTTTTCTAACAAAGATTAATATTACTTAATAAGGTTTATAAGCAAATCTGTACCTTATGTTTATAATTTTTAGTCTGTAGTTTTTTTAGGACAAACATCTGGTTTAGAGGTGATTTGCAGCTGCAAAACTTGTATTGATATTCTCCAGTATTTTTTATTTCTATATTAAAATTCTTTACCTTTCTATACCGTTCAATAGCTTCTGTATTTTGTTTGTATTTTTGTTTCTGAGTTCGCATTTAAGTTTCAAAACGTAAAGACGTGTGTTCAACAATTCGAAAGATAAGTGCTAGCGCGGTGACCTTTTGCCTGGACGGGCAGTGATAAACTTAATCTCTTCATAATTTTAACATAATAAAATTGTAAATAAATTGCTAATCAATAATAGTGCATATAATCGGGAACCCAGTTTATACCGGTTTATAACAACACAAGTGCAGCAAATAAAATGCTACCAGCAGGAAATGTAGATTTGGGATTTTTTCCTAATTCACAAAATAATATACAGGGTCAACCTTATGTTTCACAACCATTAATTAATATACACGGACAAACAATGATTAACCCAAATATGTCGCCACAGATTTATCTTAGGACAACAAATCAGCAAATTTATCCTTTGTAATCTACGAGTCAGTTCTCTCTTCCGCCAAATCAGGAGCAATTTATGATGCAACAAAACTAATTATTTCACACAAATAATAAAAGAAGACGATAGGAATACACGCGAATGAGTTCAACTAGCGAGGAAAAAGATAGTACTTATACCACCCAAGATAATCTATGGCAAGTAGTAAAAGGAACTAAAAGAAGGAATAATAGGATTGCCAAAAACAATGTAGACAAAGAGTTGCCATTAAATAATGCATTCGATACACTAAAAGATAGCCAGACAATTAACACTAATAAAAACATTACAAACAAAGATATACGTAAATCCCCTCTCATATATGTGTATGGTGTTGTAATTTTACCACAAATGATCTCAAAATTAAATAACATAGTTGAAATAGAACAATACTCAATTAGAAGTATGGCCAACAATACAGTAAAATTAACATGTCAAAGTTCAGATGCATTTAGAAAGTTAGCTAAATATATGAAGGAAAATAATATAATCCACCACATATACCAACCTAAGGAGGAAAGATCATATAGAGTAGTAGTTAAATAGTTACATCACTCGGTTGACGTAGAAGATATAAAACATGAAATTTTACATCATGATCATAAAGTGAGAAATGTAATAAACATCAAACACCGAATATCCAAAGAACCTCTTAATATGTTTTTGTTGGCCTAGAACCTTCAGAAAATAATAAGGATATATATATATATATATATATATATATATATATATATATATATATATATATATATATATATATATATAAAATTAAAAAAATGTTAAACAGTGTTATTTAAATTGAACCACCAAGAAAAGTCAATAATTTAGTGCAGTGTACTAGATGTCAACTATACGGACATACAAAATCTTACTGGAATAGGCCTTATCTATGTGTTAAGTGTGGTGGCCAACATGTTACAGCAAGTTGCAAAAAAAGTAAAAGTGGATTGTGTGGAGGCGGACACCGAGCTAACTATAGGGGATGCGAGTTCTACCAGAAAAATTACAAATTTAAAACAAACAATTATCAACCTAATAAACAAAGCAACATAACATAACAAAATCATCCGATGCCAGAAATTGCAAGAAACCAAAAGAGAAGCTACGCACAGGTAACTAAGTCGCGAGATTCAACGCAAGAGGACAACTCGACCATGACACTCAACTAATTTTTAGAAGAATTCAAGACAATGTTCAACCAATTAATTCAACAACATAATATGGTTCTCAATATGTTATCAATGTTAATTGGTAAACAAACTAATGGCTCTTAGAATAGCACTGTGGAATGCCAATGGCCTGGTTTAACATAAAGATGAAATCAAGTTATTTCTAAAACAAAACCTAATAGACGTTCTTTTAATTAGTGAAACTCATTTCACAGAGAAGACCTACTTCAAAATACCTCAATATTCCGTATACAACACAAATCACCCAGATGGTTCTTCACATGCAGGCACAGCTGTAATAATAAAACAAGCAATAAGACACTACAAATTACCTAAACATGCTGAAGACTACCTACAAGCCACCTCTATTCGGGTACATATTCAACCAGGTGAAATAACTATCAGTGCAGCATATTGTCCTCCAAAGCATAATATAGAAAAGCATCAATTTGAACCATATTTCAATACTCTAGAGGAGCCAAATTTTTGGCAGGTGGAGAAAGCCATCTATTGGAAAAATAATGGATTTCTTTTACTAGACCTATATGGTCTATGGTGTGTGTGATATATATATATATATATATATATATATATATATATATATATATATATATATGTATATATATATATATATATATATATATATATATATATATTATATAATTTGTGTTAAGGTTTAATGCTTGTATATACTTGTTTGTGACATTAGCAGTTTTTAAATGTTATTTAATGAATTATATTTATATATTATTATAATCAATATTTTTTTAAACCCAAAAACTATTGGACCTAGTGAAATTTATTCATCATTTTATTAGGAAATGGTATAATAAACTAGACAAATTAGTAAGAAGTGATGATGATATTCAGAAGAGCAAAGACATGATATACTATTTAGATACTGTTGTAGAATCACACTCATGTGGAATATTTATTAGGATGTCTGTCCACATTTAGTATTGATCATAACTGGTACTGGAAAGATTTTTCAACAGTTTTTGATATATGTTATAGGAATTGCTTTTCATTCCTCCATGAGAACTGCAGTGCGTTCAGCTGCTAAAGAATGCAATTCTATCCAAAAGTGCTTGATGAAGTTGAGATTGGGGCTCTCTAAAGATCAATCCAGTGTTTTAACATCCTTCTCTTAAAACAACGTCATAAAAACCTTTGCAATGTGGATAGAAGGGTTATCCTGTACAAGAAAGGTTATTTTCAAAATTATTGCCAGAGAGTTATCAAGCTATATTTCAGCTTTCATTTCCCTGGCTACAGAAACTGAGCGATTCAGGCCAAACCATGAAAAACAGCTCTTGCTTCTGCCACCAAACTTGACTGTTGATACTATAGACTTGGATAAGAAGCCTGCCTTTTGCCAAACTCAGACTTGTTTAATGGGCTACTAGATTGTGCAGCAAGATTCATCACTTCACAGAACTTTTTCCATTGTTCCACTGTCCAATGGTGGTGAATTTTGCACCACTGCAAGCGACATTGCTTTTCAGCTTATGATAAACTGTCCTAGTACTAGTGACAACTTCAGGAGCATTTTGAAAATTACAAGTGAACGTTGCCAAGAACATCTGATTCTTCACCAGTACAATTTTCAGAGTTTGACGGCTATGATCATTAAATTTATGCAGCTTACCACTTTGTTTCATGACTATTTCACATCTCAGATGTTTCCACTTTATAATGACATGATTTACAGTTAATTTAAGCATCTATAGCAAGGCTGATTTGTTTTACATTTGCTACTACCTGCATTTTTATCTTTTTCTATGACGTTTCAGTATGCGTAACAGCTAGATACACTTCTCTAAAGGGGTGTCTGGACACTTTTGTCCATATGTGTAAATCAAAGTCTGTTTATATTTATGCATGACAGTGCTGCTGTTAAATATTGTGACATGTTAGTATGGTAAAAAGTAAGAAGTCTGTCTTCAAAAACTGTTGAATCTAAGGAAAAGAATATGTAGTATTTGAATTCAGAAATAACTTTGCTGATAGTGGTAGTTCCGCAGTAAGCTTTCCTAAGTAGTTCCATCAATTAAAACTGGAATATGACTATTTCTCTAGTCAAACAATAATACAAACACTGATATAAGAATAAGCTATAACTACATCACCTAATACAGAACTTGGCCACCCTAGTGTCCATGTAAGCAGCAGTATTAGTCTGTCACTTGCAGACTTATGTATCATATGTGAATATTCTATTAGCAGTTCATCTAAAGAGACTTGATTATTAGAGTACAGCTTGTCAAAGCGTCAATAACAAAAGTAGTCTACATTATGACAAACACTGATCTTTTGGATTTCTTATCAACTGAAACTACACAAACTGTGTTGAATGTTTATAGCATAGCAGTTATTTCAAAATTACTGGTAATGTTGCATTATACTATTAAGTGATTTATGATGTTTGGACATTTGAACAATGGTATCAGGACTTTTGGGCTAATGAATCTGCATTTATATTATTTTAGATCACTGCATATGTGTGTCAGAATGATGCTTGTAAATGTCATTCATCTTGACTATCTCTTTCCTATGTAGAAGTAGGTACAATGTTTTAATGTGATTTGGGGCACAAAAATATCAGCATTGTAGGTAGTCATGTCTCTTCCATGCTTTAAATTGTATTCTGTAACAAGCAAAATTATAACACTCCCATTTATTAGGCCAAAACACTGTGCAATAAGCGTAAGAACGCAGTAAAACATCTCATATGTTCTCTTGTCTTAATATCATCTATCTGTTGCTTGTTCAGAGTTTTCCACTCAAATTACATTTTCTGAATTCAAGACTATTCTGCATAATAAGTAGTTGTATATTCCCATGAATATTAAGCTTGTCCTGCATTTGCTCATCTCATGTTGAATATGAATTACAATTTACACTAAGGATGCACTAAGAGATTTTCTGTTTATATTTTGTCCACTACCTAGCCTTCATTGTTCTGGTGCGGGGTAGAATTGCTAAAAGGTGAATGATATTCTTAAGATAGAACTCCTTAGTAGACAGCACTGAATGGCTCTTGTGTTCATTTTACTATCTACATGAAATACTCCAACCACTCACATTGGTGTAATCAGTGTTCAAATAGGACATAAGTGAGCATAGAGGTGGTCATACAACAGTTTGTTTTCTCTTGAACATAAAAATGTTTGAGATGAGTTGCTCAAGTGCACTCATTATATAGATTGCCATGAAAATTGTTTATTTTTCTGCTTTTTATTGAACTTGTTTACTATACATCCATTACCATAAAAATAGCTGCATCCAGAATGCATGATCCAAAACAGACTAAAGTTGATATACAGTACCAACAGAAGTATTAGTTTGGTTGTAATTAACTGTAAAACTACTATTAAGAAACATTGATAATGTGAAGAGACTTATGCAACTGTGTGCAATATAATCAGTAAACTTGTGGAGTAAACATTAGTGACATTTTACACATTATATGGAGTTAGAGAAGGCTGAATTTTATACTAGGGGAAGAACTATGCAATGATATTAAGAACAGTGCAAGCATGAAGGAACATATATACATGTCGGGAAGGGTCTTAAGCGACCCAGAATAATTGTCGTAACAGATAGTTGTATCCTTCAACAGACATAAACTCAACCAACAATATCTTTTTCCAGCATCTAAAGATATGCACAAGCAATGCTAATGGCCCCTATTTTCATTCACATTATTACGGATCAATTTGCAATAGACGATTTGCATTCTTGATATTCCTTATCTCCCATTGACACCCCAACATTAGGGACTTCGTAATTTTGTTGTAATAGGATGGCATGCACAGCTGAGGAATGGCAATGCGTAGCTTTTAATTACAAATACAGGTTTTGACTAGACATGAATGAGCATCATACTTGATACAAGATATGGGGAATTATAGTGTTAAGACTAGCAGTTCCGAAGTAACAGTAAAGTAAAAGAATTCTAATTTACGTGTTTATATGAAAGTGGCATCAAAAAGTTGCTTATTTGTTGAATTGAATGTATATCAGATAATCTCATTTAATTAAAGTGTTACAACAAAAATTCCGTTTAGATTTGACTTAACTATGCAAGAACATATGCATATAATGTCATTAAATATAGTTCTTGTGGTTCGCATGGAAAACTAATGACTGCAGATAATGGATTACTCAATTAATTTTTAATACACTACTCTGCTAACGTATACACCAATTAAAATACATTGCTTTGTCTAAAACCATTTCTTCAGTCATGGCCTTTCTTCTATTCGTTTACATCATCACCATTTTTTGCATTTAGAATTTGTGTATATTTTTAATATCTTTGCTGCAATCTTAGATAAGGAGTTGATTGTAATAATCATTTTATCGGGGCTTCTTATCACATATGTAATCATTGATTTTTTTTCGATAGAACAACAAGAATTTATATGATAAGTTAAATTTAGTAAAACATACATTTGAAACACCAATTTGGTGATCTATTTTGTTTTTGCACTATCAGAATTATGGTTATAATGAGCTTTTTATGTCTACTAATTTTATAATAAATCTAAAACATCATAAGAACCCATAAGTTTAGCGTAATTTGAACATATCCATGCTAGAGCCTGACATAGAATCGGTTTATTTGATCAATTCTTGGTATGCTATAAGTAATAGAAGTTAAACTTACATAGTCTTCACTTTATTTAATCAACTTCTTTTATTTCTAAGGAGTACCATTGTTTGATTGTATAGTCAGTTATAATCAACCTCTATGTGTCATTAGATAATTTCTTAAAGTCTTATCTTTGATAATTTTTAAGCGATTTCTCACACTCTCGTCCTACTTTTTATAATAGTCAAATCTTTGGACTTTGGTTTAGACAAGAAATATTTTTTCTTTTAAGTAGATTTAAAATGTATATAAATATCAGTTGGCTTGGGGGAGCGGTAGCAAGTTTTTTAAACTAAGCTCATATGTATTAAAGGCAAACTGCTTGATGATTGCAAGCTGTGATTTCTATTTTAATATTTAAGATGTATGAATTATTGAAGTTGTATTGGGAGTTGGTACTTAAATAAGTTGTAATGGCCAATTGTTGTCTGTAAACAAAGATTTCAGCTATCTGAACTTGTCTATGTCTTGAGTTAGACAGACGCTCGGTATAAACCAGATTATAGGAATAGGAAACCAGTTTTGCTAGATTATATCATTTTCCTTTTAATCATTTTAACTGTGAATATATATAACTTATTATATAATAAGATTTTACTAGGACTCTTAACAATATCTATTTGTTAACTACTACTTTATGAGTTTACAAAAATTAATACAGATAATGGAGCTTTTTATATGATAAGCTGGAGATATTCGTCTCATTTAATGAGAAACATATTGTATTTGCGTATTTGATTGTGGTTCAATTATGTAATCTAGTGCTACATTTGCCAACTCAGATCTTAATGATGATTCTGAGGAGTTTAAATCACAGTCGATGTAGACAACTGTATTCCTTAGACGATTGACAGTGGTGTATTATTTAAAATATTTGTAATCGATCCTTAGAGAATTTATAGAACATAATAATAAAATTTATATTTTTGTTTCTACAATAACAGCATATTTGAATAATAAAACTAAGATAGAAATAATAATCAAAATATCTGAATATGTGAAGTAGTACTTGCATAAAGAAATATTACCTTTGACATTGTTTTGTTAATGAGTGGATGTTCTCTAATGTATTCTAATAATTTTTTTAAAATATAACTGCCCAGTATACACATTAAATATTTTAGATTAAGTTTACAAATGATTTTGAATGTATCAAGTAATGTTGAAATAAATTAAAAGATGAATATATGAAACTAAGACATATGTACTGCAGGAAACGACTCCAATCAGTAAATGTGACTTATATGTGCCATGGGGTTTGAAAGGATTAAAATTAGTATCTTTAGAAATACTCTTATATAAACTAGGTATCGACGAAAATAAAATATTTTTGTCCATTTAACTAAAATAAAAATTCAATGTGTGCTTTTTCTCAAGGTACTAACAGTTTTTTTGGCCAAGCACATCTGGTGTATGAGATATTAGTGTTTTGAATTTCTTAACAATTTTAATAAACACGCCAAAAGCAGAGTTCTAATAATTCCATATGACTTACATGCAAGAATTTTAGTATTTCATCCAAGCAATAAACAATGCTTTTTTATGGACA
The DNA here is from genome assembly GCA_036346155.1 of Sinelater perroti. Classification (NCBI taxonomy): domain Eukaryota; kingdom Metazoa; phylum Arthropoda; class Insecta; order Coleoptera; family Elateridae; genus Sinelater; species Sinelater perroti. The sequence continues at coordinate 3,750,031 of JARFIY010000329.1, read as the reverse complement.
CAAATTCTAAAATAATGAATGGTTTTTGCTTGGGGCCAGACCTTAATATTGACATTACCGAATTCTTAAAGCTTCTGTTTGGGGATGTTACTGTACCACGAACCTGGTCAACCTGAACTAACAGGTTCATACCGTCAAACACTCGGTAAAAGTGCATCTTTGGATCTCAATACTGAGTTTTGGAACGTTATTTCTATTTATGTACACCTAAGTGCTATGAAGATGCTTGAGATTTATAAGAAATATTTGTTACCGACTGCCGAACGTTGGTTAATTAAGAAAAACGAGTAGTGGATCCTGCAGGAGGACAACGACCCCAAACACTTGATTGGATGTCGCAGTCGCCCGATGCAAATCCAATTGAGAATGTGTGGACATACATTGAGCACAAGCTTCGTGAAATAAAAGTGTTCACTTTGAAGCTGTTAACACGAGAAATTCGTTGCGTGTGGAGGTCCTTGCCAGATGAATACACCATCAATTTAGTCAAAAGCATGCCTTGAAGATGCCACGCAATTATAGACACCGATGGTGACTGGACACATTATTGATACAATAGCATCTTTGTTCTGATGGAGTACAATGTACCTGTGAATTTGAAAATGTTTTTAAATAATTTTTTTTTCCACGTTAACTTGAACACACTCTTAACTGACTGTAATCAACTCAAATGTCACTGAACAATATTTTATAGTATGGCTCAGAACTGCATGTACACTATATTCTCATACATCAACTGTGAAATTGACAGGTTTGAAAGTGTCAGAATATGAAGAGAGTTAGATAATAAGATTTGGTTTTTATAAAGACGCTTGTACAGCAGTTCTAATAAGTAAAGTCGATTAGAATAAATAAAATTTGTGTAATAATCTAGCATAGACAAATACCAGGTGTACAAGTATAAAGTGCGGATTTGAAATAACAGATGGTGCGCCAATGTAGTGTGGAGTATAAAAATTTAACGTATATACCGTATATACCGATTACTTCGAGAAGCTTATGGTGAACTTGCTCCAACGCAAGATACGTGTGAATGATGGTTGTGGCGTTTCAAAAGTGATGATTTTGATGTTGCAGACAAGGAACACGGAAAACCGCCAAAAAAGTATGAAGATGTGGAATTGCAAGCATTGTTGGACGAAGACGATTTACAAACACAAAAACAACTCGCAGAGCATTTGAACGTTAGTCAACAAGCTTTGTCCAATTGCTACGAGAGATAGGAAAGATTCAGAAGGTCGGCAGATGGATACTACATGAATTGAACGGGAGGCAGATGGAAAGGTGCAAAGACACATCTGAAATTTTGCTCGAACAATACAAAAGAAAGTCGTTTTTGCATCGTATCGTTACTGGGGATGAAAAGTGGATATATTTTGAGAGTCCCAAGCGCAAAAAGCATGGGTGAACCGAGGCACACCATCCACATCAACCGCAAGACCGAATTGCTTTGGCAGGAAAACGATGCTCTGTGTTTGGTGGGACCAAAAAGGTGTGGTCTATTAGGAGCTGTTAAAGCCTGGTGAAACAGTTAACACCAAACACTACCAACAACAATTGATTGATTTTAACCGTTCGCTACTCGCAAAACGACCACAATATTAAAAAAGACACTACAAGATTATTTTCCTTTATGACAATGCTCCATTACATACGCCAAAACCGGTTCGTGACACGTTGTAAGCACTCAACTAGGAAGTGCTACTCCATGCGGCTTACTCACCAGACTTGGCTTTTCCGATTACCACTTGTTTGCATCGATGGGCCACGCACTTGCTGAGCAGCGCTTTGGTTCGTTTTCGAAGATGTTTTCGATGAATGACTTGCGGCAAAAGAGGAAAATTTTTAGTGGCCTGGTATCCACAAATTACCCGAAATATGGGAAAATGTCTAACTAGCAATGGAGCATAGTTTGAATAAACCGCTTTTTATCATTCTTCCTAATTTAACGTGTTTTATTTGGAAAAAATCTGCATTTCATAGTTGTACAACTGGTATTTAAGTTGATTTCTATTGTTAGGAGATGGAGTTGTAGGAATTTATTTATTTTTTTCCTTTTTTGATAAAGTAGAACCAAAAAATTGTATTTTAATTACAAAAATTTAAATGTTTGCTAATTAAACATTATGTTGGTCAAAATTGATTAAGGGCTTTTTCCAGTGTTACAGGACCATTTATTAAAAATGTCCAAATATACCATTGCAAATATCTAGTGCTGAAGCTAATCCAAAAGTAATTTGATTATAGTGGCATAACCACGAGTAGCTTTTTGTTTAACTCATCAACCTTAGTTCTAAATATGCTTTAGTTAAATCAAGTTTGTAGAATGTATAATTTTATTGAAAATATCGTCTTGTTTACTTCCAATTGGAATTAATTGTGGTTTTTAAATATACACACAATTGCAAATCTTCGATCTTTTTAAGAATATGTAGAGGCGTGTATAACATTAGAAATTAAACTGGTCTCTAGTAATCAATCAATTTCTTATGCTTGGTTTTGTAAACCATAGAGAACCCCATATATCTAGAGGATTATATCTAATTTTTCAATTGTATATTAACTGTTGTAGCACTTATTGTAGTAAGATCATAAACCTCTTTAAGTAAAAATGCAAAAATTTGCCAGTGAATAATGTTGGTTTCTACTATTTATATTTTTTGACACATTTTAGATTATTTTAACAACTCACTCCGACTAGGTGCTATTGCATTTAAGCTAGAGTGTTGAATTAGAATTTTTACACAATTAAGGGCAAATGAATATGTGACTGGTGAATTTTTACTGCAATTTACAAAAATCTCGGAACTTTTTTTTTAATTATTGGCTGTTTAATTCCCCAACACTGTAAGATTAAAGCATTTTTAAAAAATACTTTTTATAAATAACTTGGCTATCCACCATTACCGACTATTAACCCATCTAAAAACCAACATGCATTAGATTTCCTATTAACTAAGTAGTAAGTACTAGAGTACCTATTGACCTGGTTGGTAGATGGGGGTCTATATATCCTGTATTGAACCTATAATGATAATCTGGTATCTTTGTAATTAGTAGGCGTCAGGGAGTGATATCAGGATCTTTTGGCCGCGTGATTTTTTTTTATCATTGCAAGCAAACCTTGTTGGTAAGAGCCATGTTTTGAGCTTTTTTGTGTGGCTGAGTCAGGGGTTTACATTGTTTTCCTCACATCACTTTGTTATTTGCACAGCTAACTCCATTTTCTTACCATTTCATTAGATTTTCAAAGTATTTTTAACTTAGGTGTTTGTGATTTAGAGAACGTTTTGTAGCCCAAAAATTTATCTCTTGAAGACTTACTTTAAAAAGTTTTAAATTCACATTTGGATAATAGCTTTCAGATTGAAGATGAAGTCTTGGATTGATCGAGACAAAGTTTATCGTCTTGAGAAAAATTTTGAAACTTGTCAGCAATTAGACAATTTTCGCTGTTGTAGTGCTTCATTAGGACCTTCAATTTAATCCTCATACAACGCTTATTTTACGATGAGGTCTTGTTCCAAGAAACACACCTAGATATGTTGTTTTATGAGTCTCTTTTATTTCCACGATTTTAAAATACAACTCTAATCTACGTGATTTTTATATGATTGCCCATGAAATATTACAATTTGTCTTAAATGATAATATTGATATGATAAATGCACATAAAAAAGTTTTAACCATTGACAAGCTCCCTGTTAAACACAAAACACAAACATGTTACATATTGATGTATAGAATACTTAGGTTCTTTGAAGAGGTTCAGTAAGCTAAATCATATAAATCTTTTTACTCTGGAAGTGATAAGAAGGTTATTTGTTAGGACGTTAGTGTAAATCGTCAATTGTGATATCTCGAGCTATAAATAGCTTAAATTGGTATGTCTGAAATGCATTTTGTTTATTATTATTGTGTGTTGTTCAGCAGAGTTCAGTTGAATTTAAATTTGATCATCTTTCATATTTTGAAGTAAGTGAAAGTTCATACGATAAAATCTAATAATAGTATTCACAGTTGGTTGAGCTAAACTCCTTCAGCAGAAATAGGTGAAGGTTTATATTGCTCCAATTTATCGTACTTATCATCTATTAAATGTCTGCTCTAGTTTGAGGGTGTTTTTCTGTGCTCAACTAGGAATTATTCATTATTAGTTTTATTTAATAAATGGGATTACAGGAAATTGTTGAATAAAAGTGGGTTGTTATGTTATCTGTTGTGGCTGTGGTGGATAAATATATTTATTACATGAGTTAGTTGAAGAATGAGAGGAGATGAATTTGTGTTATTAATGAAATAACTGTTCAGTTGTGCAAAAAGCACAGGAGGATACATTTAAGATTTTTGCATACTATGCAAACTTACTTTTCAAATTTTGTAAATATACCAGGTGTACAAGTATGAAATGCGGATTTTTTCCAAAAAATAAAACGACAAATTCGGAAGAATGATAAAAAGTGGTTTATTCAAAATATGCTCCATTACTAGTTACACATTTTTCCCATCTTTCGGGTAATTTGTGGGTACCACGCCAGTAAAAATCTTCCCCTCATGCTGCGAACCATTCATCGATCCATTTTTCACATCTTCGAACGAACCAAAGCGCTGCTCAGCAAGTACGTGGCCCTCGATGCAAACAAGTGGTAATCGGAAGGAGCCAAGTCTGGTGAGTAAGCCGCATGGAGTAGCACTTCCCAGTTGAGTGCTTACAACGTGTCACGAACCGGTTTTGCCGTATGTAATGGAGCATTGTCATGGAGGAAAATGATCTTGTGTTGCCTTTTTCGATGTTCTGGTCGTTTTGCAAGTAGCGAACGGTTCATATCGATCAATTGTTTTTGCAACAGCTCATAACAGACCACACCTTTCTGGTCCCACCAAACACAGAGCGCTTAGGATTCTCATTCGAGCAAAATTTCAGTTGTTTTTTTGCGCCTTTCCATCTGTCTCTCGTTCAGCATAAGTGATACCTTCTGAATCTTTCCCATCTCTCGATTGGAAACAGCTTGTTGACTAACGTTCAATTGCTCTGCGAGTTGTTTTTCTGTTTGTGAATCGTCTTCCCAACGTTCAATTAATTCCACATATTTGTCTTTGCGAGTTGTTTGTCTCACTTGTCACCACTTTTGAAACGCCGAAACCATTGTTCACACGTATCCTGCGATGAAGCAAGTTCACCATAAGCTTCTCGAAGTAATCGGTATGAATCAGCAGCAGTTTTCTTCAAATTCAAACAAAAAATTAATGCTGTACGCGAATGCTCTTTATTTGGCACAAATTTCGACATATTGAACACAGCAAAACAATACTATGCACTTTTTTAACTTATCATTTGTGTGCGTTGACTCTTGTTGGTGGCACAACAAAATGGCATATACTATGTCAAATTTTTATACTCCACACTGCATTGGCGCACCATCTGTTGTCTCAAATCCGCACTTTCTATTTGTAAGCCTGGTACACTACACCACATAACGGCGGCTTATGTGACTGTATGGCATTAGCTTCTGTAACCCATTCGTGTCATTAGTCGCGTTAAGGGTCGAGAGTTAAGACGAATGCGACAAAGATAACTAAACAGGCTTTAATAGCTAACTATTAAGTGCAGCAGAGGCCTCAGGCATCTGTACCAACCTATGTCTTGAGGTAAAAACCACCATTTGCCATGTTACACCACAGCGTTAGATTCGACACTCTTTTCTCAGTACAGCAATAGTAGCGATTTATGGAGGTTGGACATTAAAATAGCGAACACTGCTTATAATCACCATTCAGTTTGTTTTTAGTACTATAAACTTGTTTTAAAATTACGCCCAGAAAAAGAATAACATATTTATTTATATTTTAAATTTGCTTTGCAGAATAATTCTAATTTTCCTTCCACAAATAAATAAAGAATGAAAAGTTGTCCTAATTCACAATTTTCTGTGAATATGACAAGAACTTTTTTTATTGTTTTTAATAAATCAATTTAAAAATCAAAGTATAATTTTAAATAAATGTATTTTATATGTTCATAAACTAAGAATGGTAGTATTTTAAATATAAATATTAAAAAAAAGAGTCAACTAATCTGGGTTTCCCTATGGTGTGTTACTCTGCTGTTTACAAGTCATCCTTGTGTGATTCCAGCATGTTTGTGTTTTGTTTATGTAAACCATATGATTTATATGTGGCACATGTGATTGGTCTTAAATTAAACTTAATTTGAATAGCATAGCTTAAACGGTTATGATCAGTAAAACAAAATACTAGTAATTTAAAAATTAATGTGTTTGATTATATGTATGAACAAGTTTTTTTTCACATGTTTTAAGTGTGTACAGTCATATACATATAATGTAAATTATTCTACTTATATTAATTGAAATAATAGATATATAGCAAGTGAGCTAAGAAAGCAAACTATAGTTTATTTAATTTTTTTAGAGTAGACAAGATTTGCATACAAACAAGTGCTATTTGCAAAGTGGTGGCCACAGAAAATTGGATTTTGAAAATGACACCGCTCACGATTTTTCTAGTGCATCAAAGTGATGCAACATTAGAAGCTGTTCAAAGTGATGCCCATTCCTTGTCCCCAGATAACATAGGAGAAATTCAGTATGTGAACATCCAAGTCAAGTCAACCAGGGGGAACGTGGAGCCATTTATTATACGTTTGAACGCTTTAGATTTCAGGGAGTTGCAGGACCGCGTTGGACGGCTCATCACTGTGCTTCCCAACGTCAAGTTTCATAAGAGCCTAATGGACAGGTTTATCGATACGTTTAAGGATGTAATTGCGGATAATCCTCGTTATGTCACCAATCAAGTATGTCTTTAAACCTTAAATATTTTTAACTAGCGAATTAATGCATTTAGGAATTGGAGAATTGCATAGGCTGCATGCAAACACCGGCCAACGTGAAACTACAGAAGGTGTGCTTGAATAACTCAGACAATGAAGGTTGTGTGACATGCTATTGCCGGCCCATGTGGTGTGCAGAATGCATGGCGCGCTGGTTTGCGTCGAGGCAAGATGGTGAGCAACCGGAAACGTGGCTGTCCTCTAAATGTACGTGTCCCATGTGCCGTGCAAAGTTTTGTATACTAGACGTTTGTCTCATCGAAAACGAATAACTTGTATTTGTTCAATGTGAGCTCGGAAGTAGTGCATTGTGATCTTGTATATATTTTTTGAATGTATATAGAATATGACTTGCCAAAAAATATTTTAGATGAATGGATTATAAATGTGATTATATTTCTAAAATAATATTCCATAAATATTTTATTAAATTACTATACTAGTAATGCATTTATATTAATATATTTTTCTTTAACTGCTTTATATTTGTGTGACATACTAGTCGATGTCTAACTGTTGGAAATATTTAGTAACATGTATTATGCCATGTCCATTGCCATTGTCAAGTAACGCAAATATTATAGATGCGATTGCACATGACATTGAAATTAATGTGAGTAAATTATAGGTTTTCTTTATTTCTCATTGATTCTCGCCGACTCTCCTTTCTGCTTGGGATAAAAAAAGATAAGGCAACCATATCTTGTGGTGATGTGCCATAGAGAGTTGCACATGAGCAATTACACAATAAATTAATCCATCTTCCACAAAATTAGTGTATAAATACTTTATTATAAGTTCTTATATGTGGCAAAGTAAATGCATGTTTTGGTATATTTGTCTTTTTTTGATTTTTCAACTGGTAAAAAATTATCTAATTGATGTTTTTTTTTAATATAGTCTTGCTATTTTTTAAAATTATTTAGTACTCTATACCTAAATATAGCCAGTTGATGGTCCAACAGTTAAAATTAGTTTCAGTACGAATGGATCTGGATTCAATCCTGGGCTTTAGGTGCCTAGCAGGTGATCATTAAAAATAATTAAGTATCTGCATTTATTCATAATGATGAGTAATAATCTGATTGTCTAAGGCATAGTTCTTACCATACCACCCTGTATCATAAATGCTAAGTAACAATCGGGTAGTATGGGTGATTATATGAGAACCTTAACTTTCTAGTTCACAAGCAATACTTCATCACGAGGTGTAACATCTCACTATACCTAAATGTGGGTAATTAAAAAAAAAATCTGGTGTGAACATCACACGACTCTCCTTATCCCATTATTATATATTATACCGGGTCAATCGTCTCGGCCTTGCGCTGCTTTCGTCCCGGAACTTGTTATTTTAAAAAAGGACGAGGCGCGAGTCCATCGTCTCAGCCCTGTGCTGCTCTCGTCTAAAAATTTGTTAATTTAAAAAAGGACGAGACGCGAGTCCAACACTCGAAAGATGATTAAAATAAACAGTACAAGACAATAATTGACTCGTACTTAAAATTTTGCTACGTCACTGAAGGTAACCGTGCGAGCTCGGCCGCACGGCCTTCTCCGTTATCGCCTGCGTACTCCCTCCTATCGGCCAAGCGCTCCCCCCCGTCCTCCCGCAGTCGGCCAGGTAGCTCTCCGAGCGCGCTGTGATTGGTCCGTTTAATTAATTTTTAATCGGCTATAACTTATTTATTTGACCTCGGATCAAAAAATTTCATTGTAATTTTTTGTTCGTTTCGGTCTGATCTATCCGGTAATATAAATTTCCCGAAACATTTTATGAAGACCCGGTATATTAAAAATCCTGAGCTTTAATTTTTTTCGAGTTCCTATTTTACCAACTTTTATTTTAAATTCATGTTTATCTCATGATAACAAATCATTTTTATTCTCATACATTTTTTGTATCTTCAACCGTTTAGATTCGCGATCGCTTTGCGACTGATTTTGGGACCTTGCGACCAAACGGCTCTGCCGATTTTTACCAAAAGCTTCGCACTGTGTCCCCTACATATAAGTAACTTGAATACCAAATTTCAAGTCTCTAGCTCTTACGGTTCTCGAGATATCCTGTTTACTGACAGACCGACAGACACACACGCACACGAACCAATGGCCCAAAACCAACTTTTTTGGTGTCCTGAGGCGATAATTCGTCCATAAATGTGAAAAACTGGGTAGGTCAAATTTCCGCCGATTACATTACTTTCCTTATTATAGGATAAGGAAAGTAACAAGATTTTAAATGCTAATTTATCAAATGGTGGTAGCAAGTGCAGTGAAAGGGATACATATTCAGATTAATGTTTTGACTTATACCAGATAGAGAAGTCACATTCGATAAGAGTTTACTATTATACAAAGGATGAGAGCATTTTATATCAATAAAACAACCTCGTTTTGAAATTATATATTTTTTTGTTATGCGAGTCTATAAACTGATATTTATTTTTATTAATAAATTGAAAAAGGCACTACAAGGAAGAATGACTACAAAGACTTGCCATAACTCTTTCTCCCACCTTCTCTTTCACCATTTCTCTCCCTCTCCCTAATTTCTCTTATGTACAAATGCATATTTTTGTATCAGTCCTTTGCCTTAAGATCATAAAGTAGGTGTTGTATTAGAGTTTTTTTTACAGGTTACCTTGAGTAGCTTTGCAATGCTTGCATCGTTTTGGAATTTGTATCATAGGTTGATCCTGAGTGCTATACATTTATAACCATAAATGAAGAACCAAAAGCAATTAGAAGTAAATACTACACTGTAGTTAGATATATGTAATAACCTAGCGGAAATACGTGATGGAGCTAGTAGTGCGAGAAAATCTATAGACATCATTATTCTTGTATCCATACTGAGGATCATTGGTCTTGGTATCACCCAAGCATTGGCTTAGGAGCTTTATGTTCCCCAAAGTGCTATTATAAAACTATTATGAAGGTTTTAAAAACTGAAATTGTTATTCGATTATATAGTGACGGACGTTTATAAAATCTTATCTGCCATATAAAACCTCTATGGAATTACGTTTGAGAATATCACTATTTATGTATACAGCAATTATACTCATTGACCAAGGTCACGTGATCTGTATTGCCTGCAAAATACATTAACTACAGACCATAGAAGAACCCATCTAGTCTATTGTCAGTGACCAACTATATAGGGTGCGCCAAAAGTATTGAGACACGGAAAATTCTAAATATCTTTCTCAAAAGGAAACGCAAACGCATGAAATGTATAATTTATTTTTCATAAACAATCAACAATCAATGCCTGTGATCACTTTTTGATTCTGCCTCCTTGATTCTTGATGTTGATTTTGTCCTACTCCTCGAGAAGAGATGTCTTGAGGATTGCAGATTGGGATGGGGACGAGCTCAGGCCTTTTCTTCAAATATCCCCAAACGAGGTAGCCGAGGGGGTTGAGGTCGGAGGAAGAGACAGGCCATTCTGCACTCGAGATGAACTTGGGGAGATTAGCCTGACACCACTCATAAACGATCTTCGTTTTGTAGGCAGGGGCCCCGTTATGTTGGAAGATCCAATGGTCTGTGCCGAAGTGAGACTCCCTACAGGGTGTCAGCTGCCCTTCAAGACGGCCTTCAAGTAGTACTCCTTGTTGACTTTGACACCCGGATCGACGAAGAACAGAGGGGTCTTGCCGGTACACTGCGGCCCAAACAATTACTTGTTTGGGATGAGCTGCCTTGTGGACCATTCTCCCTTCTGATCAATCTCCTCAGTGCCCTTAGCGAGTGATTTTGGGAGTGAAAGCCTCCTCCACGGTGATAAGTTTTTCGATCGGAGAAGACGGTGCGAAGGTGCTCTCTGAACCGCGTGTGGGCATGATTTCGTTCCGATAGGATGGCTGCTTTTCTGACACGGTAGGGAAAGAGCCCCAGCTTCTCTTTGACGATCTTTCTAACTGAAGTTGAAGAGACTTCAGGTGCTCGCTCATCTTCCACATCGAGCGATGAAAATTTCATGTATTTACTCTCGAATGATCTTTACCTTCTGCGGAAGTCTAAACAGTAATCGGTTTTCCACTTCTTTTACGGTCCTGGATGTCACCAGTCTCCTTGTACAGTTGGATGGTTCGTTAGACAGTTGTCCAACCGACACGGAGCAGCTTTGAGATGCCCTTGCACGACACTCCTTGCAGCATCAGGCCCAAAATCGCTACGATGCTTTGTCGCGGCCACCATTGCCTTCAAACACAAAAAAATTACATGAAACTTTGAGGAAGCATAGAAAAACAATGAAATGATGAAAATAAAATAATTGAAACGCGCAAGCACGCTAATGGCGTGGCGCGGAATGAGCGTCTTAATACTTTTGGCACACCCTGTACTAGGATGTGATTATACAGTAATACGTCTATCTCATTGGGAGATAATGTTAAGTTACCGGGTGTCCTGATTTTGAGTCTATTTCGGTTAGACGTTCAAATGTTCTGGTTTATCGCTTTTTTTGTGTTTTTACAAATGTTTGGCAAACTAGTAGTCATGCCAAGTGGCTCAATTTTGTTTGGTATTTTTAAACATATCACCTACCAACACACCCAGCGCATGTAACTGTACATGAAAAACTTTGATATTTATTGTGATTAGGTAATTAAAAAGTGATGTTTTACGATAAAGACTAATAGCCATCTTCCATAAAAAAGTCCTGTTGAGATAAATCAATAAAACCTGATGCTATTGAACTAGACACCACTCTGATCCTAACGATGTGTCGACCATGTCGTTGCACCACAAACTAGAAAAGTTATTTAACTTTTAATTAACATGGGTGCTTATGGGCGGAATACACTTTTCGCTACAGCACGCTCGTTAGCGCCAAGTTATGTCATTGATATTGACCATATAACAAAGCTCCTCGCATGGCGCATCGATTAAGGTCAGGGATCCGGTAACAGTTCCAAAATCTAAATGGAAAAAACGCCTCGACACAGAAAAGCTTCCGAGTGGAGTAAAACCATATACTTCTTATACAATATGTTAGATAAAAGTGTGATTATTAACAACACGTTAATTGTAGCCTTGTACTTTGTTTTTGTAAATGTAGAGGTAACCTTTGTCGTAATGCTTTATCAAAGAAATCAACTGTTCGTTTGATTTAGCTAGATTTTGGCAAGTTAAATAAAATGAGTATTGTTTCCGCTTCGCACTACAAGGCCGTATTTTTGTGCTCACACCCTTAAGGGCCCGAAAATGACTCGTACAACGGCCGCGAAATACATGAGAAAATCGCGGCAATTTGTAAGCAAGTGGGTGAACCGATATATGGCAATACATAATGTTGATAACTTCTCAAATCGTGAAAGAAAGTCGAGAAAATATTTCTCACTTCATTTTCAAAACTTGACTCTCTGTAAAGGTGCCGAAATTTGACGCAAAAAGGTATCGAAATATCGTATGATACTAACACATCACTTAATAAGTCCCGGGCCTGACCACTAGATGGAACCTCTAACGAAATATCGGTATAATATTTCAATAGTGCGAACCTTCAAAAAATTACAGTCAAAATTTGATGACATTTGGTCAATTAGTTACCGACTTACAGTGCTTTAAGTGACGCTACTTTTGTTATTTTCAAAACAATGGATTCAAAGCAATTTCGTGTGTTGATTTATGATTGCTTTTTAATGAAAAAAAATACCGTTTAAGCAAAACAATGGCTTGACAAATGTTACCCGGACTCTGTTCCATCCAAAACAACAGTTAAACGTTGGTTGGCTAATTTCAAACGCGGTTGTACAGACACAAATGATGCTGAACGCCCTGGACGTCCAAATGAGCCAGAAAACCCTGAAAATCATTACGAACAACCGCAAAATGAAGTTGAGAGAGATAGCTGACATTCAGAAGGTAGTGTTTTTACTATTATACACAAATATTTGGGTATGTGAAAACTGTTTTCGAAATGGGCGCCTGGTTTGCTCGCACCGAAACAAAAACAACGAATTAATGATTCAGAGGGCTGTTTGGGCATATTTATGCGCAATAATTGGTGTTTTTGCGTCAATATGTGACCATGGATCCACCATTTCACTCCTGAATCAATCGGCAGTCTGCTAAGTAGTGAGCAGCCGGTGAAAGCCGTCTGAACCGACCAAAGACACAGCAGTCAGTTGGCAAGGTTATGGCCTCTGTATTTTGGGATACATACGGTATAATATTCATCGACCATATGGAACATGGAAAAACAAACAACAGCGACTATTACATTGAGTGGTTGGAGCGTTTAAAGGCCAAAATCGCAAAAAGACAACATTTGGCGAAAAAAAATTTGTTTTACCAAGCCGACGCACCGCGTTACAAGTTGCTCAAAATAATGGCAAAATGCACGAATTGGGCTTCGAATTACTTCCGCGTCCACTGTGTAATCCAGATCTGGCCCCCAGCGATTACCACTTCTTTGCTGAACTCAAAAAGATGCTCCGTGGCAAAAGATTTGGTTCGGATGAGGAAGTCATCACCGAAACTGAAGCCTATTTTGAAGGCAAAGATAAATAGTTATACAAGGGCGGCATCAGAAAGTTAGAGAAACATTGGCATGATTGTATCGCCGCCAACGGAGACTATTTTGATGAATGAAGAAGAATTTTTTCAAAAAATTGTTTTATTACTTAGGCCCGGGACTTATTGAGTGATGTGTTGTTAGTGCGTATTTGCGTGCTAATGACGTACAATATCGAAACACTTTGCAAAACCTTTGTTGAGTGAAAAACATGACGCGAAACGTCTCGCGTGGGCGCAAGAGAACTCGGACCATGACTGGGGCAACGTAATCTTCTCCGACGAAGCATTCTTTTAGGCATTTCCAATAATGAAAGCTCCCGGATAACATCGAGAGGTAGATTGTTTCAACAGACCGCGAAACACCTGGCCAAGGTCCATGTCTGGTGGTGTGTCTCACAAAACGGTTTCGGCACTTTATACCTATTCACCGATAACTTAGAGGCCGAAAAACAACCAAATTTGCTGTAAAGTTTTATTGCCGACTGCAAAACGCTGGTTTGGAAAAGAAGACGAGGATTGGAGTCGTCAGGAAAATAACGACCTGAAAGATCGGAGTAAAGCATCTAGCTCATGAAAGGAACAAAATGACGTCGTCATTTTAGACTGGCCCGGTCAGTCGCCTGATGTTAATCCCATCGAGAATATTTGGGCTTATATTAAGATAAAACTACGCAAAATTGGATCCAAATTTGGATCAGCTCTCGCGAAAAATTTGAAAATAAACATCGTGTGTGTGTGCGCGCGCGCGCGTGTTGTACATACTTTTTTAAGCTGATTATTATCCTGGTTAGACGACCAAAAAATTGGTAATTTTGAGAAAGTGGGAACTATTTTTCTAATTATGAATTATAATACATACTCTAATTGAGTGAATTAGTTTGTAGATACAGAGGATGTCTGTCGTATGCGCTGACTCATCTAAACCCTAGTGAACTCGCTTAGGATGTGCTCAGCAGAGACATCACAGGACAGCATTTTTGTTATGTATATCATTTTTGTAGCAATAGACTTCTCTTCTCTAAGAACGGCTCGATATTCTCATAAATAGTATGCCACATCATTGCACGGTATACATTTCTGTCAAGAGACATTTATTTATGCTGAGAACTCGCATGTGATTTTTCTCATGTTCCACACTTTCCTTAAGACAATGGTTGGTTTCTTATGTTTCATATCGTTTTTAGTTTTCGCACGTTTGTGCCTCAGTTTAGTTCATATTAAGTAGCTGTATGGGGCTGTACCGCCTTGATTTTTCATTTATGCACATGAATATATATAATGTCCACTTACGTGGACAGTCCGAAAAGTTTTGAGCCTAACATAGAAACAAGTATTTTTTCTGTCAAATTCAATTTTATGTTTCAACAACGTTTTCTCATAAGTAGATACACTTTTTCCAGCGGTGGTTCAACCTCTAATTCGTCGAAATAGCAGTTGGCGAATTGCTCTGCAAAATACGCGTCTACAGTTGCGATGACCTCCTCGTTTGATGAAAATATCTGTCCTTCTAGCCAAACTTTAAGCTTAAGAAACAGGAAATAGTCTCTAGGGACCAGATCTGGTGAATATGCTGAGCAGTCAATCAATTCAAACTGCAATTCACGAATTTTGGCCATAGCGATCGCCGAAGCAATTGTTGCTTTTACCTGCTCCAATAACGATGCGTAGCACGACCACGTTGTTTTTCCTTTTTCTAAGTAATCGATGAATTTGGCTATCCCCCCCCCCCCAAAAAAAACCAGTCGACATGACATTCCCGGCCGATGAAACCGTCTTCACTTTTTTGGAGCAAATTTACCCTTTGCAGTCCACTGTTTTCACTGTTCTTCCGTCTTACGAGTGCAATGGTGGACCCATGTTTTATCGACAGTGATAAATCGACCCAAAAGTTCGACAGCATTTCGCTGAAAAGGATTAAGCAGAGCCTTGGAAACGTTCATCCGAATTAATTTTTGGTTCAAATGAGCAAGCGCGGGACCCAACGCGCGGACAACTTTCTCATGTTCAATTCTTCAGTCAATATATGACAAACTCGTTCTTTTGATGTGCTCACAGCCTCTGCCATCTCTCTAACCTTGATTCGACGATTGTCCAGTACCATTTGGTGAAATTTTTTGATGTTATCGGTGAAAGTCACAATTGTTGGCCGTCCCGAACGCTCATTACCAGCCAAGCTAGTACGCCCACGTTTAAAGTCACCTTCCCATCTTTTTATCGTAGCAAATGATGGGACAGAATCCCCGTAAACGGCATCTAACTCGGCTTTAATTTGCGTGGGTATATTGCCTTTCAAATACAAGTACAAAAATTACGGCACGGTATTCAAGTTTTTTTCATTTTTACAAAAGCGTTGACATCGACTGATAAAAACTACTGTCAGACAACAGATAAGCGGCCAAAATGGCTGAATTTTTTATAGATATCATTCAAAGCATGTACGATTGTAGTAGCAGAATGGTTTTGACGAGTAGGGCCATATTCATGTTGAGGCTCAAAACTTTTCCGACTGCCCCACGTATGATCACACACTTTCTACTGTTATCTGAAGATGTGTCCGGCTGTCAACTTTTTATTTAAATTTGGATGTGTTAAAGGGAAAACCAGACATCTTTTGATACCAAACCTGGAATTTCTGTTTGCCATTATTTTCTTATAACCATGTTTAACCATGACTTACATTTAGGTTGCTCTTATCTGTTTGGAAAAAATTTATTTTGACGGTAAAATACAGGTTTCTTTTTATGCTTCTGAGAATTATTTTTATTTGTGATCGCATTGTACGTTTGCTAATTTTGGCACGCTCGAGTAATCAAATAATTACCAGTAGTTACTGAATTTTGAACATTTAACTGTGGATAACGAGGAGTTAATACTAACTACATGCGGTGGCTAAGATATGCTACCTACATTTGTCCTTCTAGGTATTTGTAATCACTTTACACCTGCCAATTACATTATTTTCTTACAAATTTCAACTTAGGTATTTGGTATCTTTATGTTACAAAGTTTATTTTTTATATTGTATAATCTTCAGCAAACATATTTAATTATTTGTTGCTCTCCATAATCTAGCAAAAGGTGAATTATCATATTTTGGTGTAATTCTTCAAACAGATAAGATAAAACAAGCACAAAGTTAAGTCATATCTATAAATTCTCGCTATTTATAATTAGATTAAAAAGTTCTTAAGCTACGTAAAAACATTGTGTGAAATTTGGCCACAATTTAAACAAAATGTGATTTAGTGCTAAATCATTTAAAATAAGCAACGACCAAATCAAGTGTAAAGACACCAAATGTTGAAATAAACACGAATGGTGACAACATTTTAAGATTATCGACAAATAAATTATGATGTTTGTGAAGCCTTGCGGATAAACGGGAGGCCTCACACTGTTTACCCCTAAAACTGCAGGTGGAGCTACCCCATCCCACGTCTGTGGGTAACAGATGCCGCCTGTAGTAATGACGTGGGGTAAAGTTTCACGCAAGTGACCTCGCCGGCAACTCGTCAAACGAGGCAGGAGAAATCCTACCAACACGAGTACTGTCGATTGGAGTATTTGCTGCATAGATTAGGTCCAAGGCCTACGGAGACGTTAGACCACATGACGTTATCCCGTTAAAACTGTTATGCAGGCTATCCGATCCCACACTTGCGGGCAAAGGACGCCGGTAGCAGTAGCGATATGTGGTAGAGGTTCGCCTAAGCGACCTCGACGGCTACTCGTCCAACGTGGTATAGGAAACTACCGACACGAGTGGGGCTGCGTTTCACTCTACGACGCAGACTCGTAAAGGTCGTAGAGTGAAACGGGACTTACCAGTTCGTTTTTCTGGAAAAATTGGGACGCACCGTATTCTAGAAAGACATATTGCTACTCCTCGACGGTCTTACTTTTTCATCATGTAATCGTTTTTGTTCCTCAAAATAAAAATAGAAACTATATGATGTGGAAGAAAAACATTTAAGAGGTGTCACAGATGCGTTTGATGAATTTGATAGTATTTTTAACCATAAATGGTGTTGTGCATCCGTGTTAGGTTATTTAGAATTCTAGAGGCAAACGTGTGATTGATGGTGGAAGTTTATTATCGTATAAGTTCTGTACACAAGCTAGAGAGAAGTTGTAGTTGAAGACGAGTGTCGCATTTACGATTGACGCATTTCATTACAGATGAGTAATAAAATTTGTATAAATTAGCTTTTAATCAAGTTATCGTTCTTTTGGCGTTGAAAATAGAATTTCATTTATTTTAATGACGGGGGTCGCTTTCACTGAGTATATGAACAATCAAAATAGTCGAATATGGCGCGATGAATGTTTTCATATTTTTAACAAACAATATTTGTGTGAAATTTTCATCATTTTGTGATTGCGGTTCTGTCATGCAACATTATGCTCGTTTATAGAAAGTTTTACCGGTGAATTACATTGGTTTCTGCAAAATTCATTTTCTTGGTCACCGTATTTTAATAAGTTGTGATAACTTTGTAAACATGAAAGATTTTCTAAAAATTGATTACAAGCTCCTCTGTGCTTCACGCAAAAAAACGAAAATAGCATATTGGGGGGATTATTACATGAAATCAGCATTGGCTATTGTACCTTTTTGGACTACTTACTGTTAATATAAAATTATAATGTAGTACTTATTAAAATTACTTTTGTCAAAGTAAACGATTCACGCACGCTTTGTTGATTCTCTGTAAGTTGTTTTGTTTTAAGGTGATATGAGATCGTCTACCTGGTTCCAGTTTCTTTATGTTTATTTTATACGAACGTCTGATTTTTGATGTACTAGATTTTTATTTTTATTATTTTATTTATCATCATATTTAATTTGCAATCTACACAATACACATTTAGCAAATGGTAGAATAGTAAAGATAGCATGTAGAAGGTTGTCCAATGGCAAGCTTTTGTAACAAATAGATTATATCCGATATGTATTTTAGGAAATCATACTTACATATTAAAACTTAAACTAGAACTAACATAAAACATGCAAATCAGAATCTGGCAGGCAGATTGTTGGGTAGATATCGTTTTAACCTTTTGTTGCCTATGGGCTGATTTAGAAGGTTCACTGCTAGGACATTGCTATGGGCATGTAGTCTAGCACTGCTGGCTGGAATGTCGTATATCTTTTTAATCATAGGGCTTTGGAGGTCTCTTCTGATGGCTGCATTGGACACAAACCAAGGTGCGTTCACTATTATTATCAACACACTTGGAAACGCTCAAGTATCTATATTGGTTATAGATGCTGTATCCCAAAGCTGGATCCCATATGACCAATTTGGCTTTATTATAACTTTGTAAAGCAATAGCTTGTTTTCGGTGGTAAGTTTAGAAGTATGTCCAACGAGTCAATACATCTTGGAGAGTCAGTCCGAGCCGTTTACGCTTGATAAAAATGTGTTTTCTCCGAGTATATAGTTCTTCCTGTTGAGGCAACTATTGATTATTCAGTTGGACATTTCTTTTACCATATTTGAATTTTATTTAGATTGATTTGCAATATTTAGGAAGCAGTACTGGGTCAGTGTCAGAAGCTAGAACTGCTGTGTTGTCTGCAAAGTTTGCTGTAGTGACCTTTGCAATTGTAGGTAGGTCTGCAGTGTACAGCAGATAGAGTAGTGCCCCAGGACACTACCTTGTCGCACTCCAGCATTCATGGGGTAGAGTTCTGTGTGCTCAATATCAATCTTAACCAGTTATGGAGATATGACTTACGGACAATAAAAAAGTTTATGGGAGGAGGATACGCAACTTGAATAAAAGGCCAATATGCCAAACTTTGTCGAATGCCTGAGATATGTACAAAAATGCAGTAGAGCAGCATTTATTTATTTATTTATTTTTTGTTTAATGCGATGGATTTGTTCAACAGCGAAGTGCATCTGCCTAAATCCAAATTGGTGTTTAGAAATTGATTCGGTGTTTTCAATAATTGGTAGTAGTCAGTTTAGTAGTAGCCTTTCAAAAACTTTGGAAGCTATGGGCAAAAGGCTAATGAACGAAAGGATTTTAAATCGTCGGGTGGTTTCCCAGGTTTTAGGATGAGAATGATCTGTGCTACTTTCCACTGGACCGGGAAGTACCCAACTTGCAAAATAGCGTTGCAGAGTTGTGTGAGATACCTTAACTCCATGATAGGTAGTTTCTTGAGTATTTTCCCTGTTAGCCGATTGTATCCCGGTGCTTTTTCTGGGATTAACTCAGTTTTTTCTTCTGGTTATTTAGTACGTTTTAGGTTTGACAATGGCAAACAGGCGAATCACATTTGATGTACTGGCAGATGCAACAGGTCTGTTTCACGGAAGTTTGCATACTACTATCCATGAAGATTTAAAAATAACAATGGGTTTCCCATATAGTCACCGTTCAGCAAAAGAAGAAACGTGTAAATCTATGCGAATAGTTGCTGCAGTTTACGGTGTGGATTTTTGAGCGTCTGGACACAGCAGACGAGTTATCGGTTCTAACACTAGATACTGAATGAATGGCAACATATTAGCTCTTGTTCCAAGAGGCCACGACCAGAATTGATTGTAAAACAAAATTTTTGGGATTAGAGGGAGATTTTACTGTTGAATCGGCTGTCTTTTTATGAGTGCGCGAGTCACTGAAATGGCTCCGGCATAATGGTAATGCTCGGTCACATATTAACCGCCACGTTATTGTCGCTCTACAAGCTTGGAGGCACACTAGGCTGCCGCAAGCCTCATATTCGCCGGATCGTCTGCCGAGCGACTACGCTCTGACGCATTGAAAATGAAGTGTGTGGTAAGAAGTTATTTTCAAAAACGATCTTCAGTCGGTTCTGTACGAATGGTGCCGTGCTGTACTCAAAGTGCATAGACTTTGAAGGAGAATATCTCTAATGAAATAGGCTCTCTTTTTCTTAGTTAGCCTTTATATTATCCAATTTCGGACATAAACCTTCTTCGAGTTTTTCCGTGTGTCCGTTTTTTCCAGTGTAAGCTTACTACTATTTTAGATCATTACTCCATCTCATCTGCCATCGATCTCTTGGTCTTTTTCCTAACCTGGCCTCCATTGTTGTATTCCATCTCTGATCTAGTTGTCTGGCATTGTTTCGTAAAATGTCTCACTTTAGTCTCGCTACCATTTTTCTTGTATCCTTTACTTTTGTTATTCTTCTAATTCAGATATGTATTCTTATCTGATAGTTTTACATTTATTATTATTTTTTCCAGATTTTTGTGTTTTTGCTGCTTTATCTATGTTTGCACTTGTTAGTGCCCAAGTTCGTGAGCCGTACGTCAGAATCTGAAGGTTACTCTGGTTCTAAGATATTGAGGTATTTTTCTGTTTATTAACACCCTTTTTCAATTTTTCAAAATCTGCATAGGTTAATATAAATTTTCTTGTAATTTCGACCGCTATTCTGAATAGTTATCCAAGTTAGGTGTATTCCGTTAGTGCCTTTAAGTTGGCATTGTTGAGGTTTATTATTCTTAGGTCATTTTAGTCATTAGTTTTAAATATTTTGATTTTACGGCCTATTTTTTGAGGTTTCTGACAGTTGTGTTATCATGTTCTGTAGTTCTTTAAATTTTTTTTAAATACTATTGTCAGCTCAGCACGAAGTACTTTACTTGACAAAGGTTAATATTATAGTTCTTAACGTTATGTACTAAGTACTAATTATATTATATCACAATATGCATGTACATTTTAGTCAAGGTGTCGAACATGGAGAACTATAGTTTGTACTAGATGTTACAATCCTTAGTGAGGGGATCTATCAGCAGTTTCTTACATACCATTCGGCGTTGGTGATAAAGTGTAGCATTTTATTATGAAAAACTTGTAACTCGTTCTAGTTGGTTATAGAGGTTGCAACTCAGACACTGCATACATAAGTATCAGTAGACCGTATAACAGTTGTGTATATAAGGGTGCTACATTTAAATTTTAGAGAAGACTTTTTATTGATGATAGGATAAAGCGTGCCTAACCTTGCGTACGATTTAGATACCTTTTTATTTATGTGTAATCGCTAGGTTAATCTTTTATCTAGGAAGAATCTGACATATTTTACAGCACTGTCTTTTAGATTCCATGGTATCGTCTTATCATTTATAACTATATCAGGTGGGTTCATTGGTCTACGGAGCGTGAATATTTTAGTTTTGCATTTGTCAGCATTGAGTTTTATGCGCCATTTTGTAAGCCATTGATTAATTTCATTAACACTATTTTGCAATTTTTTTGGCAGTTTGTTTTGATAAGTACGATATCATCTGCACATCCAAGCTAGTTTATTTCTTTGTGAGACCACTTGAGCTGCCTAAATCTATCCCCAATTACTAATGTGAAAAACTTTAGAGAGATGACATCATCTTGTTGGAACTTCTTTTTAATGATATAGGTTTTGTGGTGTCTTTATGTGAATGTACAGTCATAATCTCTTTTTACTTTCCTTATCCTATAATAAGGAAATTTGACCACCCAGTTTTTCACTTTTCTGGACGAAATATAGCCTCAGGATACCAAAACAGTTGGTTTGAGCCATTGGTGTCTGTCTGTCTCTCAGTCTGTCAGTAAACAGGATATCTCGAGAACCGTAAGAGCTAGAGACTTGAAATTTGGTATTCAAGTTACTTGTATGTAGGGGACACAGTGCGAAGCTTTTGGTAAAAATCGGCAGAGCCGTTTGGTCGCAAGGTCGCAAAATCGGTCGCGAATTTAAACTTTAATTTGAAGATACAAAAAATTTATGAGAATAAAAATGATTTGTTATCATGAGATAAACATGAATTTAAAATAAAAGTTGGTAAAATACCGGATGTTCATAAAATGTTTCGGGAAATTTATATTACCGGATAGATCAGTCCCAAACGAACAAAAAATTACAATGAAATTTTTTGATCCGAAGTCAAATAAATAAGTTATAGCCGATTAAAGAATAATTAAACGGACCAATCACAGCACGCTCGGTGAGCTACCGGGCCGACTCGGGAGGACGGGGGGAGCTCTTGGCCGCTAGGAGGGAGCACGCAGGCGATATTCGGGAAGGCTGTGCGGCCGAGCTCGCACGGTTACCTTCAGTGACGTAGCAAAATTTTAAGTACTAGTCAATTATTGTCTTGTACTGTTTATTTTAATCAGCTTTCGAGTGATGGACTCGCGCCTGGTCCTTTTTTAAAATAACAAGTTCCGGGACGAGAGCAGCGCAGGGCCGAGACGATGGACCCGGTAATATGTAATAATAGGATAAGGAAAGTCGTGTGATGTTCACACCAGATTTTTTATATTTATTGCGTATAAGTGTTCTGAAGCGAGAATTAATTCGACAATTGTTCATGGCCCTTTCCGTGGGTCACAGTTTCAGACTATCAAAATCTGTTTCATAATTGATGAAGGGAAGATAATACACGGTTGTCCGGAAAGTGTCGGGAATAATTTTTATAGCCAACCAAAAGGGCTAGAGGGACGTGATTTTCGGCGAGATGGATGGTGAAGGGGTCTTAAGTAAAGATTGAAACCCGGTTCAGTTGCCTCCAAGCCTTGAGAGAGTGATGATCTCACAAACCGTGTTTTGGTGACGCGTCACCGACTCGACATGCAACGTTATACGGTAAAGTTTTGTGTCAAACTAAAAAAATTTTGCATCGAGACTTTGAACCTGACAAAGAAACCCTACGGGGAGGAAGACATGTGAAAAACTAGAATTTTTGAATGGCACAAATTGTTTGGCGATGGGAAAGAAACCGTAAAAGACGAAGAACGCAAAGGACGTCCGTAAACGAGCCGTAGTGATGAAAATTTGGGGAAAGTGAAACGATTTTCGGATTCTGATCGGCATTTAAAAGTTCGATTGATAGCACAAGAGTTGAATTTACCAAGAACCGTAGTGCATGAAATTGTGTCTGAAGAAAAATGTGTGCAAAGTTGGTTCCGAAGGTTTTGTCCTAAGAATAAAAGGATTTACGTGTGTTGATCTGCTAAGAACTGTTGGAAAGTATTGTATCTGATCCTGACTTTTTGGACACGGTGACAACCGGTGATGAAACATGGGTGTTCGAGTACGATCCTGAGAACAAAAGACAACGTTCTGAATGGCACATAACCGAATCTCCTCGCCCGAAAAAGGTTCGCATAAACAAGTCAAAGATGAAATCAATACTCATCGTCTTCTTTGAGACAAAAGCTGTGGCACACAAAGAATTTGTACGCTGTAGGACAAACAGTGGACGCAAAATTTTACGTCGATGTACTCGAACAAAATTTTTAGTCAAACACAACTTGACAACGTTGCCTCAACCTGCATACAGCCCGGACTTGGCCTCGCCCAACTTCTTTCTGTTTCCAAAACTCGAATCCAGCTTGAAAGGAACTCGTTTTGAGTCGATGGAGAGGTTCCAAATCCATGTGACCAAGGCCATAAACAGCATTTTATTTTCCGCATTATAGGAAGCCTTCAAAGCTGGCAGGCGCGGTATAAAAGTTGTGTAGATGCGCGGGGAAACTATTTGAATCATTTTAAAGAAATAAACAACTACCTGTAATACTTTTGTTTTTATTGAATTATTCTCGATACTTTCCGGACAAACGTATTTATTTGTCTTCTCGATTGGTGTTGCATCGTTAGTAGGTGATCGGATATACGATACCCTCTTCGAAATCCATCTTGTTCTATAGCTTCGTAAGCATCCGTTTTGGTTTTACACGGTTGATTGTTATCCTCACAAAAATTTATAAATCTGTGATAACAGGAGGTGGGTTCATAATTTTGGAATTTTTCTACGTTTTCTTTTTTGAAAAGTATAACCATGCTTTCGTTCCAGTTGTTGGGAATTTTGCTTATATGAAGGCAAAGACTAAACAGAGCTTTCATTTTTTCTATAATTACATTTGTTTTATTACTCCTTAATTGTAATGGGGCCGGTTCAAATTCATAAATGTCAATATCTCGCAATTTTTCTGAATTCACATTTATTATTTTTTATTTTTATAGCATGTCGGTTGCTATATTTTTTTGTTGTTGTTATGGAAATTATCCTTGGGTTGTCTAAGCATGACTTTAGAAATATTAATTTGTGATTTTGTTCTGTTATTTTCTCTATATTGTTTTAAATATCTTTTTATCTTTTTTTTAACTATTTTGTTCATTTTTTCTCCTATAGGGTTGTTTGGTCCATCAGTTTTTTGTTTCTTGACTTATTAGATTTTTGTTTTGTTTTTCTTAGTTACATTCTTGGCTGCTGTTATTGGTTGTTTATTTAAGTTTCTATTGACTTTATCAATGTTTTTTATTTTAATATGTTCTACTATTGTTAAGTTTTTGTACTGCTTTTTCCTTTCTAGTTTATTATTTAATTGTAATTTGGCTTTTAATAATGGGTGAGAAATCCAATATTTGCCTACTTTGTTGTCCGTCTCATAGAATTTCTTCACAAATTTTCAATTAAAGTCGATCATGACGATAGTTAATTTGATTTATCTTCTATTACTACTGTAATTTTATCATAAAATTTCCCAATTTCGTTATCATCATGATTTGGGGAGGGAGACAGACGTGAATAAGTTTTATCTTTAGTTTTTTATTTATTTCTACTGTAACGTTTTCGCACTTTATAGTAGTGAATAAAAAGTGGAAATGTACTTAAACTACTTATTTATTTTACTTACAGATTATCAAAATTACCTAATACTATTTAAATACACACACAATTAACAAAATTACAGGCTATTTATGTTGTACCCGCGCGATATTTATGCCTATTTTGGATCTACCAGAAAAACCGTGAAACATCTAGAACGCCGGACTAGAAACATCTGGAACCTTGCCTTGTATGAATAATTGCACGTGTGCAGCAGCTGGATTCCTAGAACGCGTTCGAAAATTTATTATATTATTATATAACTTACTCGATTTGAAATGAGTTTAAATATTTTTATATCTCATTTTATGTTTTCTTTACTATGAATAGTATACCACCATATGTTTAGTTCCAGGACATTTGCAATACAGTTGATTTCCTCTTTGAAGTTATTTGCTTTGTTCTCCTGTTAGTTTCATCTTAGATTATCTTAGTAATACTGTTTTATCCTTGTTATATGTTCATATATCTTTTTATCTTTTACCATGGATCTGATGTAAATTGCTATGTGAAGTTTTTTTTTGTTTTTTGCTTTGACATGTTTTTTTTAACCTTCTAGAACTCACGGGTCCTATTTACCTGGGGTGGTTCTACTTTATGTTTTAAGTTCAACATTTTGTTTGTTTGGGGAAATTGTCTAATCAAACATCAAGCTTTTCAGACATGTTGGTGAGTATTATTTCAGACGCCCGTTCTGAGTCAGACGCTGCTGAAATATGTTTTTACTTTTTTATATTGAAAGTTTAGTAAAGAGAAAACATGTATAGTGCTAACTATTTTTGAATGCCCCAAGTGATAGCAGCAGAATCCTGGTGCATCCTGGCAGAACAAGAATCGTCGTCTGGTATTGATTAAAAACCTTTTCTAACATATTGATATTTTTGGTTTTGATTAAATATAACAGTTATTGATAACTTCCTTCGAATAAATTTAGTATTGCTATACAGAGATGTCTAACATTTGGTAAAGAACAGGTTGTCAATGATTTTTAATGCGTGGCAAGAAAGTTGGATTGGTCGTATGTTTGCGCAGTTCTATGGTCAGTTTTTCTTCTTCTATATCAGAATAAGAACCTTAAAGCCCATTTAGCGAACATTATGCAAATATATTACAGGGATTGATGGTACTAAAATATAATAAATGACTTGAATGTTTTCTACTTCTTTGCCGGAGAGAGATATAAACGTTTTGGTCAATATTACTAGTAACACTGTTCTACAATTTTTCATTTTTTGTTTTTTTGCAAAACTGAAAGTAGTCATCTTTTGTACATTTTGAGTTACTGAATATGAAAATCACCCTTAAAATTATATGCTGGCTCAGAGTTTTGAGTAATTTCACTGTTTACATATAACGCTATGGGACGTTATAATTACTATACGTGAAATAAAAAAGAATAAGGGAAAAAATAAAATAGGCATTGTTGTTGATGAAGCTCGGCGCCGATACTTCCAGCCTTCGTCTTATGAATCACGTGATCGAGCGGTTAAAACCGGTTCTATCCAACGGCCTTAGTCTTGCAAGTAGCAGCGCGTGGAGTTCATATGGCGCCGCGTGTTTCTGATTTTTTTTAGTGATTGTTTAATTAGTGACTTTGCACATTTTACATACATTTTGTGGTCCATTGAATGTGCAGCAATGCTCCGCTCCTGTTTAAATTCTCCCGACAACTTTTGCTATACATGCGTTAATGTGATGAGAGGTTCCAGGAAGCATCCTTCGACTTCTGCAGTGAAAAAGGCATATGTACTGTACTTTGGATGTCGTGTCGAAGACCAACATAAATCGTGGACGCCCACGTTTGCTCTACAACTCTTTCATTCACCCTGAATACTTGGATGATTGGGAAAAAAGTTTCCATACATTTTGGTGTGCTCGCCGATTGGAGTGAACCAACAAACCACCACTGATTGCTATTTCTGTATGGTACCGAGCTTGAAGAAAGGAATTAATACGAAGAAAAAGAGGAACATTGAATAACCTGTGCTACCATCTGTCATTCGCCCAGTGGCCCTTTGGAAAGGATTTCCGGGCCCCGATTCCCCCGCTAACAATCTGGGAGACAGTGATATGGAGAATGATGGAAGTGAACTTGCTGTGTTAGAAAGTCTTCCAAATACCAGTGATGCAGATTTAACTTTTTAACTAACAACTACCTCCTGTAACATGACACAGAATCATAGAATGCGAACTTCATAACCTGATTAGAGATTTAACTACGGAAGGTAAAACAGGGAGTATTTATAGGCCCCCAGATATATAGTACAAGCTTTTTCAAGGTAAACAGTTTGAATCCAATCTCAACCCTGATGAGCTACATGCCTGGCATTGTTTCTGGAATGTTAGTACATAATTCTTGGACAATCTTTGTGCTGTAAATTACAAAGACCTAATGGAAGAACTTATATCCGCCTACGACAAAATTTGATCCAATATGTCACCAAAAATGCGAATTGTGGCGCTTTCAGTGACAAAAAGGAAAGCGATTCCATCAGGATATTTCTAAAATGGAACAGCATTGTAAAGGAAATGGTCAGTTTAATTGTTAGAGGGTTTCTGCTGGATTATTCAGAGAGATGCTCCGAAAAGAAAAAGACGGCGTGTGTAAAATGGAAAGTTTGTTCACTATTATTCGTATTATTGTATTCCCATAACGTTATATATAAATTATAAACAGCGAAATAACTCAGAAAGCTGAGCTGGGAGGCGACTTTCAGTGTAATTTTCGTGTTCAGGACCCGAAACCTATAAAGGACGGATATTTTCATCTCTATAAAAATTACACTGTTGAACAGTTTCGTTACCCAAAGCCTATTTTGTTTACTAATAATTGATGTTGATTATATTTCGTAGTGATCAATTTTCATCAAATGTCATTTCAAAAATGGTACAATCTTCTACTTTTGTTGGACGTGAGTCGATACCAGATAGCTTTTTGATCTCCAGTGAGCTTATAATACAGGCCTACAAGAAAAAAAAATTTTTTTGGTGCCTAAGATTTTAGAAATGATTTTAGCTATATTTGGGTCGCTGAATCTAAATATGAAATCAGTTTTTCTCTATTAGCTCTACTTTTTTAGATCAGTGTTTTTTAACATGCAGTTCTACAGGAAATATGTAATTTTAACTCCATTTTGTGCAGTTCTAAATCACATATACAAGGATTGGTTCCTGCCGGCCAGTTAGTTACAGGAAAATCCACCAGATGGAGTAAGCGTACTGTGACTGAAGTGACCCTCAACGCTTCGCTCGAGTTAAGGTTAGTTTGTGAGTTGTCACCGTGCAGAGTAAATCGAAGTTGGCCTCGCGTGATATTTGTGTTTCGGAAAGAGTTGTTATAAAGTTAACCTAAAACATACTGTGTTGTATATTGCTGTATTTGTGTTGAATAGAAATAAAATGAGTTCAAGTAAAAGAAGTTGTGTAAATCATCCTAATGTGTTTTGCTACATATGCGGAGAATACACGTTAAAGGAAACAGAAAAACTGTTAGTGGCTTTGTAGAGAGAGCTTATTTTGGATACTTTGGTATTAGGCTTGGCGATCAGGATAAAACCTGGGCACCGCATCAGGTCTGTAAAACTTGTACAGAACATTTACGACAGTGGACTCCCGGGAAAAGGAAAAGTTTAAAATTCCGCCTACCGATGTTTTGGAGAGAATCCCAAAACCACTTTGATGACTGTTATTTCTGCTTAGTAAGTATTACTGGAATTAATCGAAACAACTGTAGCAAGTGGACTTATTCTGATTGAGTATCTGCAAGACGCCCGCTTCCTCAACTACCAGAGCTCTGTGAGGATGAGTTTTGTCCCTCTGATCATCCTTCTGATACTAATGAAGGTGACAGTTATTAGGAGGAGATGTCATCAATTTCACAACGTTTCAATTATGATGATTTGAATGACCTCAGTAGGGATCACAACCTGTCGAAAAAGCTTCTGAATTACTTGCTTTCAGGTTGCACGACAAACATTTACTGGAACAAGGAACCAAAATTACCTTTTACCGTACAAGGGGAAATGATTTGCTACCCTTCTTCTCTCAAGATGACAATTTTGTATTTTGTCACGACATTAGAGGACTCCTGGAAAAAATGGGTCTTCCTGATTATTTTCAAGATACTTTTCTCTATTTATTGACAGCTCAAAGCGAAGTTTGAAATGTGTCCTACACAATGGAAACAAATATGGTTTAATACCAATTACTCGCTCAACGAAAATGAAAGAAGAATATAACACGATAGCTTTGGTTTTGGAAAAGTTAAAGTATCATGAACATCAATGGGTGATTTGTTTGGACTTAAAAATGGTAAACTTTCTCTTTGGACAGCAAAGTGGCTACACCAAATATCCTTGTTTGTTGTGCCTCTGGTATAGCAGAGACAAAACACACCACTGAGTTAGAAAAGAGTGGCCTAAGAGAGAAAACACGGAAGTTGGGGAAAATAATGTCATTAACGACTCCTTAGTTGAACGAGAGAAAATTATCTTTTCTCCACTGCATACCAAGCTGGGCCTTATGAAGCAGTCCATAAAAGCTCTTGATAAGAGCGGATCATGTTTTGCATATATAGTGAAGAAAATGTACAGTTGAGCAGAAATATATAACGGTCCACAAATAAGACAACTCATTAAGGATTCTGCTTTCGTATATTCGAAGAATGAGGCTGAGCGAAAAGCCTGTTGTCGGAAATGTTCTGACCAAACGCATAGCTGAAAATTATTTTGAACCAGTAAGCGAGATGCTTAACAGTTTCAAATCCTTTGGATGTAACATGAATATTAAGGTGCACGATTTACCAAACCACTTACACCGTTTTCCTGAAAATTTTGGAGGCATGATTGAGGAACAAGGTAAAAGATTTCACCAGGATCTTAAAACTATGGAGGACCGCTACCAAGGAAGATGAGATACGCACATGATGGCAGATTACTGCTACGGAAAAGAACCTTCCAAAGTGTTCAGTGACTATAGTTGGTTTAATCGATGACTTTTTATCCTCTATCTTTGGATATTATTATATATAATATGGTATAATATAGTATATAACTATATATTTATATAATAAAATAATAAAAATTCCGTGTATAGTTTTTCATTTCTTCCATGGATTTAACTTAAAATAGTGTAACGTATATTTTACTAAATGTTATATCTTATAAATTTGAACTGATAGGCAAAAACTAGTGCCATATTTGAATTCAGGACATCACATTCATATTAAATCAGCTCCAAATACCCCGGCACCGAAACAGCTGTTGGTCTGTGTAATAGTTTTGTAATGATTAAATCGAGTTTTCGCCGCTCAGGTAGGAAATAAAGTGTAAATGTAACTATAATAAGTGTAGAAATTGATTATTTATCTTGGATTACTTAGTAAAATAAAGGATAATTAAAAACTGACAAAAGTACAAGTTGGTAGTAGTAATATATTTCTATTTAAATTACATTTTTACAATAATATCAACTAAAACAGATGACCACGCAATTCATCATAAAACAATTCTGTTTGTTTGCCAACCATGCAAAGGTTAATATAATAATGGTAATAAATAATTCACAAAATAGACTCATCTAACTGCAGTTAGGTAAAGGGGGTTTGACTTTTCAAGCGTAAGAATCAGGCGCCACAATAGTTTAAGCGTTACCACAACATTTAATTAATTGAACATTATCTCAAGCCAATAAAAAGCGCGACTATTTTACCCTCGCCGCATCGTTTAAGTCATTTTCAATTTTTGTTGTTCAAGGGTTAAGGGTATGATTGACAATTGTAAGTAGCTTATTGTTATCTTCTGATAAGTTGTGATTAAACGTAATGTTAATCCAAAAGGTCGCACCAAATTTATCATCCATGTAGCAGTTGTTTATAAAGCAGTTTGCTGAATTTCGTGAACGGCATTTTGACTCATACTATCTTGAAGTAGACCAGTCTTTTTTTGTCCACCTTCCACTTCATCGCCTTTGCTTATCTGTAAATCGCCGCTTTTCACTTGCGCCGCTTCGTTAATACTCGCAGACAGCAGGCTGTCGGCCAAGCTTTTCCTCTGCTTGTTCTTCTCCTTCATTCTGCCACTCTTGGATATTGACAAGTGTCGCTCCGGTGGCCTCACGACCTCGTCTTCTTCTTTCTTCCGTCCGCCGAAGAAGCTGCCAAATATGTTTCGGGGCATTCTTCAACAACAACAAAACTTGTTTTCACCAAGCGCGCGCGCGTCGCATGTGGTGAAATACGTGTACGCGGCTTACGCACAGACGCTGTTGGAACAAGATACGGGGTACCCGGTCTGGAGGCCAAAACATTACGTACTGAATAGTCTCGGCTGTTTTCTGCACCAGCCTGTTTGATTATTTCGGTAATAAATAAAATATAAAGTGATAACAAGCATATAAAGTGATAATGCGCTGATAAGGATTGCACGTAAAGTTTATTTCCATTCGTTGAGTGCACGAGCGTGGTTTATTGCGGCTGGTAGTTTTGTTTCTAACAATACCCTCGTAAATGAGTTTTATGGAAGTTTGCACGTTCCCAAGCCCACCCACAGCGTCATAATTGCGTCGGTATTAAACATACTGCATAAAAGCAAATGATTAACTTACTTCTCAAGATTACAAAAACCAAATCTATTGTAACCACACTTGTTGTTCTATAATCAAATAGCACTAATTCAAACAAAGAAATTGACCTTGAACTACTTTTTTTAAAGCAAATAAACTTTTACTATAGAAAAGGGTAACAAACTTTCTGTCCAAGAGAAATAAGAAACTCCAAGTGAGCATCAATCCGCAAATAATTCACTTTGAGAATAAAAATTTCCAATTTAGCTAAAGTTATAAATATTTCCATCTATTTTATCTCAGTCAATGAAAACAACCAGTGAACTTCAACTATGGTTTATAGTTAGTCTCATAAGAGTTGCTGGCTCTCCGCAACACTATTTCCTTGTGGAAGACAACTGTGACCTTTCCTCCGATTACTTCCGTGTTATAATTACCCTTATCGCTGATACTCAATCTACTAAATCCTATGTCAGCTATCCATTTAACAGACTGAGGGTCATTCCAAAGCGGTATTTAAGAAAATATTAATTTAAAATACTGCAACAAGGTAGCTCAAGAACTAGATAACACCAAAATCCAATACAATACATGACAAAACTAATAATGTGCTACTCCGAATCAGAGAACTAATTAAAAGGAAAAACAGGTCAGAGGCAGCCTTTTATTTCTACCGAAGTAAGTACTGACATTAAAGCATTAAAAAAAATTTTGGGAATCAATACAACTTAATCATATTATAATATTTAACGGATCCATCGTCTCGGCCCTGCGCTGCTCTCGTCCCGAACTTGTTATTTTAAAAGACGAGGCGCGTGTCCAACACTGAGTTGATTAAAATAAACAGTTCAAGACAATAATTGACTCGTACTTAAAATTTTGCTACGTACTGAAGTCAACCGCGCGAGCTTGGCCGCATTCCAACCATATTGCCTGCGTGCCCTCCTACACAAGCCTCACCCGTCCTTCGCAGTTAGGCCAGCTCAACGAGCGCGCTGTGATTGGTCCGTTTAATTAATTTAATCGGCTATAACTTATTTATTTGACCTCGGATCAAAAATTTCATTGTAATTTTTGTTCGTCTCAGTCTGATCTATCCGGTAATATAAATTTCCCAAAACATTTTATAAACACAAGTATATTTAAATCCTGAGCTTCAATTTTTTCGAGTTCCTATTTTACCAACTTTTATTTTAAATTCATGTTTATCTCATGATAACAAATCATTTTTATTCACATAAATTTGTATCTTCAACCGTTTAGATTCGCGACACTTTGTGACCGATTTTGCGACCTTGCGGCCAAACGACTGGCCGATTTTACCAAAGCTTGGCATTGCGACATAACCAAGTAACTTGGATACCAAATTTCAAGTCCCTTAGCTCTTACGGTTCTTGAGATATCCTGTTTACTGACAGACCGACAGACACACACACACACACACACACACACACACGAACCAATGGCCCAAAACAACTTTTTGGTGTCCTGAGGCTATAATTCGTCTAGAAATGTGAAAAACTGGGTAGGTCAAATTTCCGCCGATTACATTACTTTCCTTATTATAGGATAAGGAAAGTAAAAATCACAAAGTTTTAGGGTACGAACTAAAACATACTAAAATATCTTCAGAGAAAAGCTGTCGTCTTCTTAACTACTATCTTTAACCAGATATTCAGCTTGTCATACTTTCCTATACAATGGAAGTATACCCAGATCCTTATGATACCCAAGCCGGGCAAACCATCCCATTTACCTAACTTCTTCTCTTACGAAAACTTTAAGAAGATCTTTACACGACTACCCTCATTCCAAACCACTAATTCAGATTTAGAGAGCACCATTCCACAATACAAGCCTATAGTATCGTTAATTTGACAGTTAAGAGCCTTGAAGAGAAGAAGTTTTGCACTGTGGCTTTGCTAGACGTACAACAGATTTTTGAAAAGGTGTGGTACATCGGATTATCACATAAATTAAAGCAATTTATATCGAACACGTGTTATCTAATAAAGTCATATCTCAGTGACAGTTACTTCATTGTCAAGCACAATATTCAACTTTTTGAATACCACCTAATAATAGTAGGTGTTCCACAAGACAGCGTCCTGGGTCCTTTCTTGCATCTCCTTTACACCTCTAATATTGCTGAAACGACAAATGTCACAGTCGCTACATTTGGTGATAATGTCGCAAAAATCTAAGTAAATGGGCTGACCTATGGAAAATCAAGCCAACCGAAGTCAAAGTTGTACAAATCATATTTGCGACAAGAAAAACCACATATCCTCCTATATCAGTTAAGGGCTCCGCTGCTGGTTAGAACAAATACTAAGTACCTAGGATTCCATTTCAACAGACAGCTAATCTGGTACCCTCACATCAAAAAGAACACAGATAGATCTCAAATACAAGTAAATGTACTAGCTCCTTGGACTTAAACCTAAACTATTAATCGGAAACAAAGTGCTACTATATAAAACAATTCTGATGCCTATTTGGACATATAGAATCCAGTTCTGGAGGTGTGTCTCAGGCCTCGTAAGTGCGGTTTATCAGAGACTGAACCTTACACAATGATCTTAATATATCTTTCGTAGCGAATGTGATAGAGAAGACAGCATTCTACCTTGCGATATTACGTAACCATAAAAACAATCTTATCCAACAACTCTTCTATCCATTACCGGCTCGAAGGCTGAATAAACAACGGCCCATTGACATGAGTTGACGAAGAATGCCATTTCAGCCATCCCAATAAAATCCAGAGGCTTCATCGCTAAATGAAGACTCCTACATGTCACTACAGTCAACACAATTACTTAGTACTCTTATGCATATACCAAAGTATATTGTAAATTAGCTATTTTATCAATAAAATGAATTGAAGAATAAAATAAAATACAACTTATAAAGTATCTACAAAATTACTGCATGACCATTTCCCATACTAGCGACTAGAGTGACATCGTAAGTAGCGAGGATGTGGTCTATTTCATTTACCCCTTAGTTTTGTCGATAATATAACTTATGGAAATCTTATTTGAGTTGGTGTTGGGATATTATGACGGATAATCCACATATTGATTCCATTTTCTTCTTCCCAAGTTGTATCTAGCCTGCTGAAATGTTTGGAATTATTATCTTCTCATATATTTTAACCTCCTTTTTTGCTCTTAACGTCTTCCTAAAAGAGAGCTGAAGTAGTGTCTCTCCACGTACAAACCAGAACCTCTTCAAATGAAAGCAAGCCGAAAAGAATGCCTCGTCGGTATATGTTTTGATGCTTTGACACAATAATATTGAAATGACAAATAAATATTTTCACTTTAAAATGATTGTTTTTTGCTGACTCAACTATGATAATGGATGGTCCAAGTTATACTATACAAACTCTTACTTTATCATTAAACACCCTTTAAAACTAAACCGTTTTGGACATATATTTATCAGCCCTTAAAGTTTGTCGCATATATTTAGAATCGCCCTGTATATAAAATATTATTCTCTCTCTGTCTCTTTTTCTCCCCTTCTCTCCCTCTTTCACTCCCTCTCTTTCTCCTTCTTTCTCTCCCTCTATCCCTCCTTCTCTTTTTCCTTTTTCTTTCTCAAATTTTTCTTTGCCTACGAACGTTATTTTCTAAACGCTGATTATCATGAGCCTTACTTTAACACTCTTTTTAGCAAATTTTAGGCGAGTTTGACAAAGTATTGAGTTTGGATTTTTTAAGTAACCTTGCAATTGCATCATTGGACTTTGCCGAAGTTGCTCGTCTCTTTCCTCAACAGAGCAATTCTTCTGAAGTTTTTATTTGCTAGTGTTACTTTTTCATAAAATTAGGAGATTTGTATAGGTGCTACTGATACAATATTCACTCGTGTACTTTTGGGGTGGTAACACAGGAACATCGCTTTAAATCTTTGCAAAAACAGCACCTATTATAAAACTTACTTCGACTGTAAGAGGGTAACTGGGTTGCAACTTGCAAAGGGCATTAGAGTGCATTTCAAAAATTTCATTTGATTACTACACACGTGTAAATATCAACCAGACACATTTGTAGAATTAACCGTGTATGGTGATGGTCCAGCATATTCTTTATTAGGAGTTTAAGAACATATTAGTGAGAAGTACCAAGGAAGATAGCTAATTCGTGGCATGGCTTTTTAGATCACATATTATAACATCAACGTGCTGTTCTTATGAGGCCTTCTAGACAAAATCAGTAAGTACTGAACAACAATGTTAATAATGTATCCAACAATCCAACTTGCTGCCTTTAACCTATCTTAGTTTGTTTGATCGATTAAGTAATTTCTGTTTTTAAAATGTATTTTGTTGCAACAAAATCGTGCCTTTTCTTTAATTATCCAAAAATTTTAGTTTAATTGGGGCTTTGCTCGTTGTCTGTTGGTGCTGTTTGAAAATACATACAGCGGGTATACCGCCATTTGCTCCGTTCCGCCTCGACTTGTTCACCCGCTCTGTACTGGATCTACCATCCCGTATTTTCTTCTAACCCGGCCCTGGATGTGCCTTTGACAAGTCCGCCCTTCTGTCAGCCGTCTCTGAGCCTAAGATTAACTCCGCGACCGAAAGGAAGAACGCTTTCCACGAGTCGCTCCCAGGTCTTCCTATTAACCGGTAAGGAACGCAAGCAACAGGTGTATATTCTACCTTTCTATATTAGCGGATCCGTTTGTGGGGAATTGGGGAACATCATTAAATAAAAGCTGTGTTCGGAGGTGAGGAAGACCGAGGAAGGTGGTAAGTGCGACTTCGTTTGCCTTTTCTCTATTTTTTTTCTAGCGCTTATGATTTGCAACCTGCCCCTACTACGCATTTCAAGGATCGCGTATTCATGTTTAATACCTTACAATATCATTCACTAAGTAGTATAATAATATATGAAATAGTTCATTAAAAATTTCCTTCCTTAAATTGAAAATTTGTCTATTACGTGATATCGCACATATCACTCAAAACGTGTTGTAAAAATGTAAAATGTAGAAAGCAGATATAGGATTGGATTCAAAACACTTTCTTGAAGGATGTAAAGATATTTAAGCTTCATTATGTTTGACAAAGAAGGTCTTAGTAGAGAGGTATGATTGAAGTATCTGGTTGTAGTTAGCAGATGCAGCTTTTTCAGTTTGGTGCCATAGCTTCTCGAAATCTTGTTTAATATCCGAAAAAACTGCCCAACAATACCGTTTGCTTTCAAAATCTTTAAGAATTGTATCTGCTACCATGTGTATTTGTTCTATTATTCTATTGTGAAGTGGTGGCTTCAAAAGTCAAACTAATTATTTGGTATGAGTATTATTTTAGTTTGAGTATCGATGTGTCTCGTAAGAAGTAATTTTGTGAAAATCTAATTATTCTATAAGACGACACATTTTCAAAAGGCTTTCTTAGTTTTTGGTATTAAGATAATCATAGTTACTTTCTATTATTTGGGAAAATGTCTTAGTCTCAGGCCGCTTTATAAAAATAAGTTTACACCTGTAGCCCTAGTTTATTTTTTTTATATATTTGGTATGAAAAGTAGGAGACTTGGTTTTAGATGGAATTTGTGCATGCACTATGGTTGGGGAGCACTTACCAGTAAGAGCTAGGATTCTGTTATGAGATTGTACTGATGTTTTTAATGATGCAGAAATCAAGCAAATCTAGCCTTTTTGTTAAGCCAGATCGCTGATTATTGCTTTTAAAATCTTTCTGTCTTTAGCAGTGCTTAACCTTGATTTCAAATTAACATGCTGGGCGTTGTAGTCATCACCGGGAAATAAATCTGTTTCCCAGTGTACTTAAATAGAGCTTCTACGTAGAGGACAACAAACTGCTGAAATGGTTAGTAGACAATTTCAGTTTTCAGCTTAAAGATATTTAAAATTGCATTTAGGAAGTTTATAATATCATAGTGAACTTTTTTGCAGTAATAGCCATGCCTAGCATATGCTGCAGCATTTGGGCCGTGAGTTGTATCGTCTGTATATTTCGATATTTTTAGGTAGCTTCTAATCGCGACGTGCGATGCAGATATCAGTGGAATGGTTTGAGATGAAGTAAATTGTTTGTCAATGCATTGGCATTCCAAAGAGCTAACTGAATCATTATTATTTTTGAAGACTATGCTTGTTAATACGTTTAACACTCCTGTTTGGTCCATTGGGGACTCCAGCAACTTTTTCATTTATATTGTTGGTTTCATTTACTGGCGTGGATTATTGCGGTTATTGCTGAATATTTTAGTGAATAATTCTAACTATTTGGATATGAGTACTGTGAATTGGTTGTGTCTTTGATTGATTAACTTATCTGCTTTTTACCGGCGAGACTATCTTGCGCAATTGAACTTTGTAAATTGAATAACCTTTTAATTCGCAAGATTCACATAGCATAATAGCCAGTACGCTTTACACATCTGGAGCTTCTATTATAGAAATTTTTAGTCCAAATTTTGGTAATTTCTTAGCATACAAATGTTACTAGTACTACTTTTTCCTATAACCTATGTATCTGAAAAAAAAACTTTCCACTTCTTTTTCTCAAAGTTGAATACCTTTTTAATTTTTAAATCAATAAATTGGCTTATGGTTTTGTTTTTTACGTGTTAAATAGTTGTTAATGTTAATGTTTAAGGAGCTTATTGTGCTTCACATTTCACAAAATATATGTTTCTTTTAAAACCCATTTAGAGTGTAATTTTTTGTGGTAATTAACTTTGATTCTCATAATGAAAATAGCAAAAATGGGGTACAAGAAAAAATCAATTTATTTGCTTGAAACTTGAGACAGTACGCGAAAATTCAATTATTTGATATAACCCTTACAGCTGCGACAATCTTTTCAATCCTGTACCTAAATTGACTGTAAGCCAACTTTTTTGTCTGCGTGGGTCATTATTTCCATAGAGTTTTTGTTGTAATATTACTTACTAACTCACGCTTGATCATGCCCCATAAGTAATAGTTAAGGAAATTGTAGTTAGTATTGGAGAGCACCGTAAGTTGAAGGATTAGATCAGATTATTATGGTCACGTCTAACATACTTGCCTTGTAGATTGGAGATGACGATGTATTAGTTCCATGAAATCATCTTTTTACTTATGGTTTCAAGACTTTTCATGTTAGTCTAGTTATTGATTACTCTCAACTCTTACTAAAATACCATGATACATCATCACAAAGGTTGAAATTTTGTATGCAAGGTGGTCAGAGTTTGTCGTAAACTTGAATGTTCTTATAACCAAGACTGTGTAATTACTAGTGTGGGTCTTTATCTTATAAGGGATTACACTTATGGGTAAAATCGGTTGCTTTTTTGTAATACTTCCTAAATATTTTTGGGTGCACTTCGGTGACCTTGTTTTTGAATAAAAAGTGAGATGTATATATATATATATATATATATATATATATATATATATATATATATATATATATATATATATATATATATATATATATATATATATATATATATATATATATATATATATATATAAATACGTATATAAACTGTGATGTAGTAACAGAAAAGTGCTCAGAGTAATTGAGTTTTCCTCTGGTGGTTTTTGGTGGTTTTGATTTTTTAGTATATTCGAGTAGGTATTGGCCTGTTGCGCCTGAGTTATTGGTTGTATTCTGTGTCATGGGATAGGGTGTGTTGGTGTTGGTAATTGTTGAATATTAAGTCTGTTATTGGCATTATTGGGTTGTTTCCGGAGGGTATCGTAGAATTTGCATCCTCTGTAATTGGCAGGATGGGGAGCACCGCATAGTGCATATGTAGCAGGGGTGTTGTTTGGTTTTGTACAACTTGTAAAATTATGGGCTGCTCCACATTTCACACAGTAGCAAGGTCTGTTACAATATGTTTTGGTGTGACCATATTGCTGACAACGTGTACAATGGGTAAGGCCCTTGGTTTTCCTGGGTGGCTCTATTTAAAATATTCTATTCTGAATACCTCGTAGGTTATATATTTCTTTACTGTTATCTGCGGGCTCGAGGTCTACAAAGAATAGGTTTAATGGTTTTTTAGACACTCTACTTCTTCCATTTAAAATACTCCTTACTTGGTGTCCCTGATTGGCTAGCTCTTGCTTAATTTCATTTATGTCGGTTGTAAAGTGTAGGTTTTTGATAACCACTCTGAAGGCACGGTCCTCTTTTGGCTGGTACGTATGGTGAACAATGTTGGCATCTTTCATGTGGTGAATTAGTTTCCTGTAGGTTTCCGGAGTATGACAGTTTATTTTTATGGTGTTATCTGTTAGAGTCTTGTATTAAATTGTTCAGTTTCCGCAACTATATTTAAACTTTTGATCATGTCATTGTAGTGTGTAACTCCGTACACAAATATCGGAGGAGGTTTTATGGTTGTATTGTTTACTTTTTGGGTAAGGGCGCTTCCATTTTCTTGTTCATTTAGCTGATTATATCTATTTGTTAAAGGTAATTGAGTAGTTTCTTTGATAGGTTGGGATATTTTTCTACGTTTAAGACGTTTAAAGGTTTGCCATATGTTAGTGTTGGTTGAGTTATCGTTTACGACTTCTTGAGTTTCTTCGTCACTAGTAGACGTCATTCGATAGATAATTCTGTCGTTGTTAGTTAAAGATTGTGAGGTGATTGCCATCAAATTGTCGTTGAGATTGATGGGAGGACACTGATTTTGAGGTAAGTAAAAATTGTTACCTGTTGATAGCGGTTGGCTTACGAATTGAACATTGGTGGGAAGTAGAAGTTGAATTGGAACACCCTGTGCGTAGTTGATGTCCGTAGGCGATACTTGTTTGTTGCTCCATTTCCATTTTTGTTGTTTGCTAGTGCTATTTAATCACAGGTATGTGGCTGCGCCGATAGCACGGCACGGATGGCGCGGCACGGATGGCGCGGCACGGATGGCGCAGCGCCATCTATACCGCGCGATGAAAACCCAGAAAACACCCTGAAAACACTCTGAATTCGTATTTCTGCACTGTTTGAGCTACAAAACTCGAATGAAGTGAGATGTATGGATAATACATTGTAAGTTAGTTAATAATTATTAAATTACCAAAGAAAGGAAACTTAACAAATTGCGAAAACTGGAGGCCAATTACATTATTATGTGTAGCAAGTAAAATCCTCACAAGAATAATGTTAGAAAGAATGAAGACTGCAATTGAAGAAAAACTGAGGGAAAATCAAGCTGGGTACAGAAAACAAAAATCATGCACGGACCATATATGCACACTTAGAATAATACTCGAACAAGCTACCGAGATGAATGAAGATATATACATAACATTCATCGATTTCTATAAAGCGTTTGACTCAGTGGACAGACAAAAAATGTGGCACATCTTGGAGAAATATGGAATCCCGAACAAATATTTAAGAGTAATAAAAACCTTATATAATAACTGTACAGCAAGAATTGACCATAACGGAGAGTTATTACAACCTATAAATATAGAGACAGGAGTGAGGCAGGGTTGCATACTATCACCACTGCTTTTCCTTATCATAATTGAGTGGGTGATGAGGAATACTATAGATGATCAGACAGGAATAAATTGGGGAATTTCTACGAAACTAGAAGACTTAGAATTTGCAGACGACATAAGTATTCTATCTACAAATAAACACCATATGCAAAGGAAAGCGAATAAATTAGACAGCATAGCAAAACAAGTAGGGCTACGTATAAATACAGAAAAAACAAAATTACTGACAAAAAACCCAAACAAAGAAAATAGTGTACTCATAGAGGGAAAAAAGATACAGGAAACAGAAGAGTTTTGCTATCTTGGCAGCATTCTGAGTCCAAAAGAAGGAACAGATGTGGTTAGGAGAATTGGTTTAGCACGCAATTCATTCAATACTTTAAATAAGACATGGGCATCGAAAAACATCACACTTCAAACAAAGTTAAAAATATTCAGATCAAATATAAAAAGCATTCTCCTATATGGCTCAGAAACATGGAAAACGACAAACACACATATGAAAAAGATCCAGGTATTTATAAATAAATGTTTGCGAATTATATGCGGCATATTTTGGCCAGATAGAATTACCAGTGAAGAACTATGGAGGAAAACAGGAGAAGAACAAATAGAAAAAACTATAAAAAGACGCAAATGGAAATGGATCGGACATACGCTTCGGAAACCAAGCAATAGCATACCAAGGCAGGCTTTAGACTATTGTGGAAGTGGAAGAAGAAAGCCATGCAGACCACTGGATACATGGAAAAGGAGTATTCAAAAGGAGATTGAGGAGAGCAATAAAACATGGGGAGAAATCAAAAATATAGCAAAATGGAAGAACTTGGTGGAAGAATTAATACACGAACCCACCACCGATACTGATACGCAGGAGTAGCGACCTTGCTATCAACAACCTACTAGCTTCTGAAACATCCCAAATGGATGTCCTATGCTCCTTAGGAGTGAAAGGAGAAAGAAGAAGAAGAAAAGAAGTTAGTTAACAGTAAATGGGCGTCTCAGAAGTTTAATAAAAGTGGTAAAATATTCCAAAGCGTCTGACTACCTTTAATTACCAAGACATTTAATACAGAGCAATTTAAATATCCTTGTATATTCCCATAAAGAGCAAAACATATTGTAAATAAATGACTCGCTTAACGAGCGACGTTTCACATGGCGAGTGATGAGGAGAGGGGAAGCCCTGGATTGTGCGCCTGCTACATTAGTTCAAGTTTAGCACCCGTTTCGTTAGCATCTTAGTATCGCTTGTGATCCCACATTTATGGAAACTTGTGTTCAGACATATTATTTGTGATTTTTTTCTCCAAAGTTTAATAACCCTCGCAAAAATTCCCCCGAAGAAAAAGCCGTAGGAAACAGCCATGAGAGAAGAAAAATAATCGTAAAAATGAAACCTAAAATCATTGAAAAGCAAGAACAAGGTGTGAGCGTGGCTGATCCAACACGCACATACAATCGGTGTACATCAACGATTTGCACTACCCTCGAGAACAAGGACGGGATTAAGGGGATAGATGCTTCAAAGGGTGTGACAAGAATATCTGCGCAACGATTACGTGCGCTCCACGATGTCGAAAGATTCATTCTCATATGGATAAACAAAAGGTAATTGCAACGAGAACATCATTTGTCGATCTTGTTAAGAAGACGTCAGGATTCAACGGACGAAGGAGTATTTAAGTGAAGCCGTGGGTGGTTTTAAAAATTTAAGAGAAGAGTCAGAATCTACAGCGTTGTAAGGCACAGTGAAGTAACAAGCTCCGACACAAAGGCAGCAGAGAATTTCATCGGCGACTTGTAGATTCTGAGGGTTACCTGCCGCAGCAGGTTTTAAATTTGGCGAAACGGGTCTCTTCTGGAAAAAGATGCCGAAGCGAACGTATATAACAACAGAGGAGAATACATTTCCTGACCACAAGCCAATGAAAGACCTTCTCATGCTGCTATTTTGTGCTAAAGCAAATGGCGATTTGAAAATTAAACCGCTGCTCGTTTACTATTCAGAAACTCCACGAGCCTTCAATAAGTGGAAAGTCCAGAAAAGCAGGCTAAATGTG
Organism: Sinelater perroti; assembly: GCA_036346155.1. Taxonomy (NCBI): domain Eukaryota; kingdom Metazoa; phylum Arthropoda; class Insecta; order Coleoptera; family Elateridae; genus Sinelater; species Sinelater perroti. Next base: position 3,706,880 of record JARFIY010000329.1, on the reverse strand, counting down.
ATGTGAAGGTCCAACAACAAGGCTTGGGTGACACGTGACTTTTTTACTGATTGGATCAATAAAGTGTTTGCTCTTTTTGTGAAAAAATATTTGCTTGAGATGAATCTGCCACTTCATATCTTGCTTGTTATGGAAAACGTTCTTGCTCGTCATCCAGGCCTACAAGATGACCTTAATGAATTCAAATTCATCAAGATCCAGTTTCTGCCTCCCGACATCACTCCCTTACTCCAGCCTATGGACTAGCAGGTTACTTTTAACTTTAAGAAGCTCTACACTAAAGCACTCTTCGAGGTTACTGAAGGGACCAATCTCACTCAAACCCTTTGCCGAGAGAACAATCATTGAAAATCTGTGACAAAACTGGTTTGCTCTCTTCAAATCTAGAGTTACAAGATTGGAGGACAAGACATAAAAAAATCATTCATCAAATTTTGACAACCAAATTCTTTTCGTGGCTGCCGAAAAGGACGAAAATTTGATCACCAGAAAGCTAGCCAAGAACTTCAACATCGATTAGTCCGCAACTGTCTGCTGCCTTAATTAACTTTGCTAAACAGATGAGCAACAGTAATTAAATATGATAGCAACATTGTAATGTATTTTGTTATTTAATTAAAATTGTCTGTAAAAAACCAATTATGTATAAATTTAATATTTTGAAATATAAAGTGTTAACAAACTACTGAATGAATGAAAATATAAATTTTGTTACATAATTATTATTAAATCATTATGTGGATAAATAATTACTCAAACTAGGACTCATGGGAAAACACATTATTTACTTGATTACCTGAAATCATTCAAGCATTAAGGTTCAAATTAACTACACCGGGTAAGAAAGGAACTTTTATGGGTATTATAATAATATAACAACCAAACAAATATTGATTTAGGTCACAATATAATTTTTAATGTGTGAATCATTAGCATTCTTTAACGCTCTACTTATCTAAGATAAAATGTGGTACATAAATATTATACAAGTGACATTAAGTTGAGATGAAAATCCAGAATGCAAAGGAATTTGGATTGGGAGTCAAATTGGACCATCATTACACTTATGATATTTGAATAGATACTGATACTAATAAATGCTATCGAGCAAACTCTAATTAAGTTTGGTGATATAAATGTTATATCACAACTTCAGTAGTGATGAAAAATCCACCCAAAACAGTTTGAGAATCGCTGAATGTAAGCCTTGCATGTTAATGCGACATTAGTTATTTATTTATTCAAAATTTATTCAGAATTATTTATAGGTACATTGCACTTGAATTGTCAGTTTTATGTGTATATGATGTTCCATTGTAATTGTTTATTGCTTTAGTTAAATAATACACATTGTGTGCAATTACAAATCTTGTTAATATTTGTAATATATATCTTATCAATAATTTAAAAACGCCACAGAACTTTCTGAAAATAAAATATACTCGGGGACAATAAGAAACACAGGCAACAACTTAATAACAGATATAAAACAGAAGATAGCTGTAAGAAAAAATTACACACATGAACTATTTCAAGATACAGAGGCGAATTAAGAATAGAAACAGGTGAAACTGAACCTGAAATCTTGAAAGAAGTTGAATATGTCATAAAGAACACCAAAAGTGGAAAGACTGCTGAAACAGACGACATCCCAGTAAAACTTCTAAAACTTATTGACGATGACTTGATTAATAATACTGTTAGATTTATTTAATTGCATTTACAAAACAGAGATCATTCCAATAGAATGATTCTCTTTGACATTCATAACAATTCTGAAAAGTGATAACGCTAAAACTGCTCTAAAGACAAAACAACAGCATTGATGAGCCACACTCTAAATATCTTCCTTGTGGGCGCACATAGCAAAATATATAAAAAGATTGAAGTAACTTAAAGTGAAACTCAGTTCGCGTTTCAAAATGAATTTGGAACACAAGACGCTCTTTTTGGGATAAACATGATGTTACAGAAATGTTTAGACATGAATCAGGAAGTATATGCCTGTTGCTTATTAAAGCATGGACATCTTATTAAAATTCAGTTACGCAGTGAATAACTTTACTTTTCGCAATAAATTTGTTTTATTCAACCCTTTACCATCTTTTTAGACAATATTGTTCTGAATGAAAATAATTTTTTGGGTCGAAAACTTTAATAAAAAATCATAATGCTTTTACGCCCTTGAACTGTTACTCAACACTTCGAATCTTTCTGCCCCTATCCCTTGTTTTAGATTTTTATTTACATTTAAAAACCACCGTTCTAAGCTCACCAGTTTATCATCAGACTTTGTGCCGCTTACTGGGTTTTTCCACGTCTCTTTTACGCCTTATTGAATTTTTGCATTTAAGGCCCGTGGTAAGCCTTCCTCCATAGAAACTCGTTCAGCTACATCGAGAAAGGCTGTCAGTGTGTAACATCGCAAAAAAATTAAGGGTTGTGCTTCGACGGTGAATCTTACATTACAACGATACAGAGAGATAGGAAGTCTTAGGAATCGCCATCGTTCTAGGTCATCACGAGTAACATCCGATGCAGACAATTAATTCATCAGACAGAAGATTAACTGCTCCAGATACTGCTACGGAGTTTGAACGGGGACGTGATAAAACAATATCAGTCTGTACAATAAAGCGGCGTCTTTAGGAGAATTCTAAACGGCTTCAGTGGGAACAAAAATATCGTTCCTGACCGAGTTAATAATGGCAAAACGTATTATGGACTGAAGAATTCAAGTTTTTAGCCAGAAACGGAGAATCTTCGTGCGTCGGTCTAAGACTAAAAAAAAATGATCCAGGACTGTATTGTTCTGACTGTCAAGCAGGGAGATGGGTTTGTTCTAGTGTGAGGGGTGTTCCTGTTTGGCTGGTGTGGTAAAAGTCGACGGTATTATGAGGAAAGAACAGTATAAAAAATTTTTAACGGAAAACGCCATACCATCTGGGTTGCGATTAATCGGAAAGAAATTCGTGAAGATGCAAGACAATGACCCTAAAAATACTTCAAAGTTTTATAAGGACTATTTAGCAAATCAAGAACAAAAAAAAAATCTTGTGTGAACATCACACGACTTTCATTATCCTATTATTATATATTATACCGGGTCCATCGTCTCGGCCCTCCGCTGCTCTCATCCAGGAACTTGTTAATTTAAAAAATGACGAGGCGCGAGTCCAACACTCGAAAGCTGATTAAAATAAACAGTACAAGACAATAATTGACTCGTACTTAAAATGTTGCTACGTCACTGAAGGTAACCGTGCGAGCTCGACCGCACAGCCTTGCCCATTATCGCCTGCGTGCTCCCTCCTAGCGGCCAAGCGCTCCCCCCGGTCCTCCCGCAGTCGGCCCGGTAGCTCTCCGAGCGCGCTGTGATTGGTCCGTTTAATTAATTTTTAATCGGCTATAACTTATTTATTTGACCTCGGATCAAAAAATTTCATTGTAATTTTTTGTTCGTCTCGGTCTGATCTATCCAGTGATATCAATTTCCCGAAACATTTTATGAACACCCTGTATATTAAAAATCCTGTTTCAATTTTTTTCGAATTCTTATTTTATTAACTTTTATTTTAAATTCATGTTTATCTCATGATAACAAATCATTTTTATTCTCATACATTTTTTGTATCTTCAACCGTTTAGATTCGCGACCGCTTTGCGACCGATTTTGGGACCTTGCGACCAAACGGCTACGCCGATTTTTACCAAAAGCTTCGCACTGCGTCCCCTACCTACAAGTAATTTGCATACCAAATTTCAAGTCTCTAGCTATTACGGTTCTCGAGATATCCTGTTTACTGACAGACCGACAGACACACACACACACGAACCAATGGCTCAAACCAACTTTTTTGGTGTCCTGAGGCTATAATTCGTCCAGAAATGTGAAAAAGTGGGTAGGTCAAATTTCCGCCGATTACATTACTTTCCTTATTATAGGATAAGGAAAGTAAAAATGCTCAAAATGATGACATGGCCACGACATAGTCTAGACTTTATAGAATTGTTACGTAATGAGCTGGACAGAACAGTAAGAAAAATCTGGTGTGAACATCACACGACTTTCCTTATCCTATTATATATATATATATATATATATATATATATATATATATATATATATATATATATATATATATATCGTCTCAGCGCTGCTCGTCCCAGAACTTGTTATTTTAGAAAAGGACGAGGCGCGAGTCCAACACTCGAAAGCTGATTAAAATAAACAGTACAAGACAATAATTGACTCGTACTTACAATTTTGCTACGTCACTGAAGGTAACCCTCCTAACGGCCAAGCGCTCCCCCCCGTCCTCCCGTAGTCGACCCGGTAGCTCTCCGAGCGCGCTGTGATTGGTACGTTTAATTAATTTTTAATCGGCTATAACTTATTTATTTGACCTCGGATCAAAAAATTTCATTTTAATTTTTTGTTCGTCTCGGTTTGATCTATCCAGTAATATAAATTTCCCGAAACATTTTATGAACACCCGGTATATTAAAAATCCTGAGTTTCATTTTTTTTTCGAGTTCCTATTTTACCAACTTTTATTTTAAATTCATGTTTATCTTATGATAATAAATCATTTTTATTCTCATAATTTTTTTGTATCTTCAACCGTTTAGATTCGCGACCGCTTTGCGATCGATTTTGCGGGCCTTGTGACCAAACGGCTACGCCGATTTTTTACCAAAAGCTTCGCACTGCGTCCCCTACCTACAAGTAATTTGCATACCAAATTTCAAGTCTCTAGCTCTTACGGTTCACAAGATATCTTGTTTACTGACAGACCGACAGACACACACACACACACACACACACGAACCAATGGCTCAAACCAACTTTTTTGTTGTCCTGAGGTTATATTTCGTCCAGAAATGTGAAAAACTGGGTAGGTCAAATTTCCGCCGATTACATTACTTTCCTTATTATAGGATAAGGAAAGTAAAAAAGCACTCCACGTCCAAAAATCATTTTTGGAGTTTTCTTTAAAGTGCTTCTAGAAATGTACTACTCGAGAAATAACAAAATTAATCAAAAATTTGCTTAGAATCTTAAAAACAGAATTAAATGCAAAGGGCGGTTTTTTGATAAAACATATTTAATGTTCAAATTAATCGTATATTAGATAATAAATTGTTTTCTTACATGAAAGTGTATAGATTAATTTTTTATTTAGTTACCATTAGCGATAGTGTAGATTTCAAAAAGCGTTAACAAAGTCGGACATGATAAACTACTTGAACTTAACAGGAAAGACATAGATAGCTAAGAGACAAGAATCGTTACAAACCTGCACTGAAACAAACAACTAAAATAAAAATTGAAAATAAATACGCAGAAGTACAGATACTGAGAGAAGTACGACCATTCTGTGTGTTATCCGCTCTATTATTCAATATGTATAGCAAAGCTATTTTTGACAAAGTTTTTAGAGGAAAATCGACCGGATTTATCACATTTCATAAACAATATACGTAACACTGATGATACATCGTATTGAAAAAAAAACATTTGCTGCAACCGAATAATCAAAGATTAGAGCGACCTAAAATATTCGAATATCCTAATTGATAGAATTAATTTATATAGTACTTGAGTGCTTCGTTGAATTAAAATTAAAAATGCTATATTACAATATCGAGAATACTTTTAATAAAATGAAGAAAATATAAAATCGTGACTTAAATATCCAGCTAAAATCAAACTGCAGATATTGGACAAAATAATGGAAACATTTGTCAAAAATGGGACATATTTTTACTGTGCCTGGTAACAGTGGCTAAATCAACCGTCTCTTGTTTGTTGCAGGGCTGTGCACTAATGATAGAGTGAGCCAATGTGGTTATGAACGTTGTGCAGGTGTGGTGAGTGACCGTTATGTTTGACCTGATGGTGTTTCAAAGAGGTCTAATTGTTGGTATCCGTCTAGCTGCGGCATCTGTAGGCAAAACAACGACGTTATGCGGTGTACCGCAAGGCATGGACTTAAGAGTGAAACAAGGTTTGCGAAGCTTAACATAGGTCGAGACCATTAAGCTTTGAAGCGTGTAGTGACGTCAGAAGAAAACAACGGCCAAAAAAGTGACTACAGAACTTCGTCAACACCTAAACACGACCCTGTGGTGTCCAAATATCCAAAATAGCGAGGTGGGACTGCACAAAATGGATATCTATGAACGTGTTGCTATTTACAAGCCTCTAATAACAGATGCAAATGCTCAAAGACGACGTGCATGGTGTAATGCCCACCAAAACTGGACGATGGAGGACTGGAAACGTGTCGTTTGGTCGGACGAGTCACCTTTTACTCTTTTTCCACCATTTGACGCATGGTGGCGGCTCTATTATGGTCTGGAGCGCTATATCATGGTATTCGACAGCCCCTCTTATCACATTACACGGTCGGGTTACAGCAGCAGTGTATAGTGAACTCTTGAGCAATCAGGTCCACTTAATGATGCAAACTTTATTTGCAGACAGAATGCCATATTTCAGGATGAAATGCCCCCATTCACATTGCTGGGCCTGTTCAAAAGTGATTTCAAGAGCATGCTGATAAGGTTCAACATCTTTCCTGGCCCGCCTGGTCTCCAGACCTAAATATCATTGAGCCTTTGTAAGCTGTTTTATAAAACTAGGTTTGGCGTCGAGTTTCACTTCTTTTGTCTCTACCTGAGCTGGAAGCTGTGCTGCATAAAGAATGGCTTCAAATTCCACCCACCGCTATTCAGTATTTGCATCGGTCTATTCCGTTCGGAATTCAAGCTATATTCCGCGCTAAAGGTCGTATTAATACTAGGAGTTTCAACTTTTACAAGTGTTTCCATTATTTAGTCCAATACGCAAAACATAAAATAATTAGTACCATTCAAAGAAGAAAGATGAAATATTCACTTTTACATATCATAATGAAAGAAAAGATAAGCGAAAGAAAGGGTGGAGAAAGAAAAGTATGTCTTGTTTAAAAAACTTAAAAGAATAATTTGGCTCCAGCACAGGATGATTATTTAGAATGGTAATAAATAAAGTTAAAGTTGTCTTGATGATCTCCAACCTCCGTTAAAAAAAAGAACCAAAGGAAAAGATTGAACTCAAATTCAGATATAGTATACTACACATACTATAACTGACAGATTGTAAAGCAATATTCATGAAATATCTGACTTTATTTGAGTTTTAAAACAAAAACTTTGTCTTAAAACAAATTTATATTTGTTTTTCTTTCTTCTTCTTCTACTCCAACATAGGCCTCCCCTATTACCCTCCACCGTTCTCTATCCTGTGACAGCTCTATCCATTTTGGGCTTATGATTTTCTTGATGTCATCAATCCATCTTATGTTTGGTCGTCCCCTGTTTCTCTTTCCGTTCTAGGGCCTCTATTGTACAATTCTTTTGCCCACTTTTTCGTCCACTTTAGCAACGTGTCCTGTCCATTTCCACTCTGTTAACCGTCTTAGTTACTACGTCTTCTACACCTGTTCTCTGCTTTATCTGTGTTTTTTTTTGCCGCGCAGCGATATACCCCCAACATTATCAGCTCCATTCCTTTTTGAACTACTTTAATTTTGTTGACTACTGCTCGTGTTAATGGCCACGTCTCTGTGCCATACATCATTATTAGCATAATGCACTGGTTATAAACTTGGGCTTTTGGCAATTTTAAACTTCCTTTTAAACATATAGCTTTAATTGTCGAAAGCATCCTTGTTTTATTTTTATTTTTCGTTCTGGCGTCTGGTTTAGCTTTCCTTTGGTTATTCTTTGCTCCTAAGTAGATATAGTCTTCTGCTCTATTTTCTCGTTGTCTATTGCTCTCTTTCCTTCGTTTTCTTTTATTATACTTGATATATATCTTGTTTTTTCTTTATTCATTCTTAATTCTATTTTTTGACTCTTTATTTATTCTTGCAGCATTTTGTTTGTGATTAGCACCACGTCGTCGGTAAATCTCAGATTATTTAGTGTTTCCCCATTTATGTTTATTCCCCTGTTTTCCACTGTAGTCTCTTAAACACAACCAATGCAGCTATAAACAGTTTCGAAGACATATTACCTCCATGTCTTATTTTTTTTCTATTTTTACTTGCTTTGACTTTTTTGGAATTTAACAGTAAATGTTGTATTCTTGTATATGTCCGGGATTAAGGTAGAGTCTATTCTTCCGTTTTGAAGAGCGTTCATTGTAACCCAGTGCTCTACACTATCGAACACCTTTTCGTAATTAACAAACGCTAGGGATATAGGTAGGTTATATTATGTGGTTTTCTCTATTAGGACTCTGAGCGTTAGCAAGTGGTCTAGCGTTCCATAGTTTTTACGAAATCCAGCTTGTTCAGATGGCTGATAGAAATTAAGCTTATTAGTTAATCTCTTTGTTATTACTTTCGAGAGTAGTTTATACATTTGTCATAATAAGATTATCGATCTGTAATTTGTTAATAATTCCTTCTCCTCCCGGAGCACATCGGTTCTTTATTTATTCTAGTGCATTTTCCACTTCTGCTACTGTTATCTCGGGTATGTCCTCCGAGTTAATATTCATTATTCTTGGTCTTTTACTTTTTGAGTTTTGTTTTTCCGTATCCTCTGATTTATATAGATTTCCATAAAGCGTTTCAAATATTTCCGCAATTTCATCTGTATTTGTGGTTGTTTTTCCTTTGTGGTTTTTCAATTTTATTATTTTTTTTCATACAAGAAATTTTTTTTAGTACTTTGAGGTTTTCCGTTATTTTCTATTGTTATTTTAATTATTTATTCTTTATATATTCTGTCTTTTTCAAATTTTGTTTAATTTTTTTATTTAAGTTATATGAGTTCCTTTCCCCGTTCGTTATTAATTGTCTTCTTTCTTCCATTAGCTTTTTTTGTTTTTCTTTTGTCCTCTTTTCTAGCCACTAGAGTGTTTATTTTTTTTTATTGTCTCTGTTATAAGATTGCTTATTTCATTTGTAGGCTTTTCATGTAAGTTAGTAGAGAGCTCTTGTTTTATTTTTAGTTGGTATTGTTCCTTATTTTGTTTTAGCTTGCAGGTATCTATTGCCTTTCTCTCTTGCTCTGCCATGCTGCACCACATTTCGTTCTTGTGCATTTTTAATGTTTTTTAATGATTCCCAAATTGTAGATTTGGAAAGAGTCACAATATAAGTTTTTGGTGTTCGTCTAAATTCGGTGAATTATTATTGCACGTGGGACACATGATCATCGAAAAGCCAACATTATTATCTAAATCGTTTCGCCTAACATCAAGCTGAAGTTTCTTTAAAAATAATCTGGTCATGGTTTTTCCAATTAGCCTGCATCGTCCAAATCGCTCATTAAAGTAGTATACACAAAACCTGTTTGTTTTCAATGTCATATATATAACAATAAAAAATGGTTTTCTATGATTAAATTATGCACATGATAAAAGATCATCTGTAAGAAGTACCTATGTCTTATCTTTCAACTGATACGTTTGAAGATTATATCGAATTAAAAGTAACTGTGAGTTAATTGCGAATGTGTTATTTTATCACATATTTCGTGCTCTTATAAATACAGCTGTTGAACGTTTGACTTGTGATATCAAAAACTATAACCAGAAGCGCTCAATTATTACAGCGCAGCATGACCATTTATGCTACGGCAAATTACTGTGTCAATTTTCTCATTTCTCATTTTAATATCAACTAATTGAGTTATACCGTAGCAAGCAAATTGTTTGCCGCAGTAGTTTCCAAAATTTTCTAAAACGGAGCTTCTTTGATAAGAATTCTGTTACGAGTTTCATACATTATTTTATTAAATATAGGTTTTAAAAAATGTTTAAACCATTTTCTATTGGAAGTGATAATAATAAAAAGAGTTATATTTCTCACTGTAAAGTCAGTAAACTACAGATATGTTTAAGATTTAATATGACCAATAGATGTTCAACATCTATCATGCAAAAAATGCTTGGTATAAAATAATTTTTTCTTGTCATACGGAAATAAAATAACTTTTGATAAGTAATGTCTTGAAAAGAAATTTTCAGTTAAAAGCGGGATATTTGATGTTCTTGCAAGACAAAAAATTATAATATAAGAACTTATTTTTCGATTCTCTTTGGTTTCCCAAGTTGTCTTTCCTTGCTAATATAATATCAGCCGGTGATATTAACGGACCCATAAAAAAATTACTTATGATCGAATTGGAAAAATTTAATTCATTTCAGTACGTTCAAAAACTCATGAAAGATATAGTTAAGTATAACATGATAAATTTTAAGCACGTTTTTGGCGACTTGCAAGTGGATTTGCACAATTTAAAACGATGACTGTGAGTATTTTGCCAAAGAAGTTCGAAACAGTTATGATAATTACAGATAAATATTGAATCCGTTAGACAATTTCAATGCGCTGTGATTCTAACATTCACGAAAAAAAAACTTATTGAAGTATCAAACTTTGGCATGTTGAAACTAGACTTTTTTTCTAGAACCCAGATCATTTGAGGCAAAAAGTATGCAACAATATCCCGAGGTGGCAAACGAAGCTGTTTAGTACAATTTGCAATATATTTATGCGAGCTATCAAAGAAGATATTAAAAGATATAATAAACAAAGGATAGAAGGAGCAATACAGAATAAAGATCTTGTGACCAATACTAAGTAGAATAGAAATAATGATGATGAGATAAAACAACTGACAAAAAAGGCCATTAACGTGAACTATGAAGAATTACCTAACATAAAGGAATGCAAAATAACAAAAGCCCTAAGAGATATGAAAAATAAGTCACCAGGACAAGATGAAATATTAACAGCGATGTTGAAGGAAGGCGAACTACTAGAAAACATTAAACAACTATTTAACGATTGCTTACACTATGGAAAGGTCCCTAGTTCTAAAGAACTACATGGCAATGAACTCTGTAAAAGTGATCAATTAACAGCTTTACAAATGCGTCTTTCTTCGGCAAAACGATGGGGAGACGGTGGTCAAAGGCCACTCCGACGCGGATTACGCCGTGTTCTAGAAAAGGGGCAAGTCGTTGTAATTGATTGGAGCAAAGTTTCCCAGTTTTCAAAGCACGAAACTCTTTGCCGAAATGTAATCGTTGTACGACGAGGCATAAGCATCACTCTGCTTCATTCAGGTCCTTGCCAGAAAAATCCTGACTCTGTGGCAGCCTTTTTCCAAACCTCAAAACCAGCATTACCACCCGTAACCAACGCGTATAAGATAAACAACGACCAATCTACTATAGGGTTTGTGAGGCGAAGGTTTTTGGAAACAAGGAACGCCAACTTTCGGGCTTCTGGGAGTTCGACTTCAGTATGACTGGTCACCACTCGATTTATCGGCCACGTCCCAACAGGAGTGCTCAGCGAAGATGGGCCTTTCCACCACAAGTAATGTTCAAACAATTCCTAAAGCGTTAATCCTCTTGAAAGACAGGTCGTAAAATTTTCTACGCCGACATTAAGGTTTTAAAATAAAAAGCAAAAAATAAACAATAAGATAACTTGATTATATAATATATACACAATTACAAGCCTAAAAAACCATCTCACAATCTGCAAAATTTGCAGAAACTTTGCTAAATACTACACTAAATTTTTTTTTCAAAAACAGTGTGTTATTATTTTACAATTTTATTTTGACGCCTTTAAATGTAAAACCACGAATCAACCAGGTAGTTTTTCTAAATGTCGGCCACCCGATTGGCGACAAAGGTTTGCCAAGGATCGGTAAGGGCTCTCAACCAACCCAAGCCAATCCCCAAATCGGAAAATGCGATGACTTTGGACTGTAAAACCGGACAAGCGCTTTCAATCAACTCTGACAACAACGAAGCCAAGTGTAATTCAAATCGCAGAACAGACAACACCCCTGTTGTCGAAACACTGGACCCGGCATACACGAGATGAACAACCAACTTGTCGCCCATAACAACCCTCGTATAAACTACTGCTCCACAAGCGTCCCGTCAGGCATCGGAAAACCCAACAGCGACACTAACCCGTTGTTTCCGACACCCAACCTTCCAGGATTTCCATTCCCAACAAAACCGGTACTCACCGCCGGCAAAAATTTTGACTCCCGAAACACAATCGGCCAAAAGTGACCTCCGGGATGAGGAAACGTTGGTCGGCAGAATATCGAATCCTGGTATAACAATCGGCGAAAAAGAAACGGCCACCGGGAACGAGAAAACTCCTGTCGCCAATCAAACATGCCGGCGAAACAAAAAAAGTGGGAGCCAAAACTCTCAAAGGATCAAACACACACGCAATTGAAGACAACGCATACCGTCCGGTACAACTTTAATCTTCTGTTGCAATCCGAAACTCAAAACAATCCGAATGGGGACTCCAAAGCAACCAAAGCAACACCGGTTGAACGCATCTTCACAGTCAAATTCTCTGACCAGAGCCCATTCGCTTATTCCGGCTTATGAGACGACTATTCCACCAAGGGGGATCTCCCAGCCGCCATCATCCGCCGCGCTTGGAGCCTCAACTCGCGAGCCCCAACTACATCTCCCCGTGGCGCGACTAGACCGTCCACACACATGACTCCTGGTACGACCTCTGCCGCGACTGGAAAACCGCTCGCAATACTAAACGGAAGACGCAGAAAGACCAAAGAAAACTGCACTCAACTTGAATACCTCTGCAGGACCTTCCAGTTCAGACCCCCACAGCAGTTTTTTTTTAATTTTTGTATGTAATAAAAAATCGACTATACAAAAAAAATATTCTAGTGACTAGAGGAAAGACACTTTCAAATGCTAGACGTGTATGTACATAGCATTTGCCTTGCAGCGGAAACGTTAAGGAACACAACCTCTCACTAATTAAGCAATCCGATTTGCAACTAGCCCTTGTATAGAAGAGTTAAAGGTTCTACCACACCTTCTCCGGGAAACATCGGACTACCTAAAATTTGCTGATACAACCGCCGTTCCACGTTTGTTGACAAATCAACCGTATACAGACGGAAATTCACTAACAAATCAAATATATAGGCTTGTAGCCCTGGCCCCACGTGCGACAAATCACCAAGTGATGCTCCCGGATACTACACGAAGCGGAGTAGAAACGCCCGCGGTTTGAGAACGCCAAAATGGGGGATGAAACATCCAACGTTAGGGCTAATGACACGTGGCCTTGCTGTAAACAATCCAACATGACGTCCTGATAGAGAACCTCTACTTTCGGAAAACGCCGGAAGCGTGTCTCCAGACCCAACAACCATCGAAGAGCTAGATCGTAGGAGCTCCCGAGCTCCCTAGCTTTTGTGGGTTTTCCCCGAAAGGCAAAGAAACGATGGATTTTCCATCGGTGCTGTTTGTGACGCTCCTCCAAAACTTAGTACCGAAGACTTCAGGCGTTCGACTGGCAAGTTCAAACGCCGATACGCCTTGGAAGTTAAAAATGTGACTGGCTTCCCGAATCCAACAACAATTTCAGATTTTTAAAAATGCCCCGACTTGTCGTAAACCCTCCCGATAACCGCCGACAAAACAACCGTCGACTTTTCTGCGATGGCAGACCTTTTTGGATTTTCCAGCGAACATAGACTCGTCTATTTTACCTCCGACAATCGGCCTGCAGGTTTATATTGTATATATCTAATAAACATTTATCTAACTGTTTTCACATTATGGACTGAAGCAAAGTTTATATGCATCTGTAAGTTCCGCATTTCTCAAATCCCGGTGGGGTTGGTGGCCCCCCATTAGGCGCTTCCTGAGTGGTGGGTAGAAGAACACCTCCCAGATATGGGGGATATTGGAAAAATGAAATAACCGGGGCACATCAAAACCAGATTGGTGAATGGCAGCTCATTCAGCAATATTAAGTTGTAGTCGAGAAGAAGGACTTCATAAAGGTACAACATTGAATATCGGAAAGCAGAATTGAATAAGTAGAAAGGTTTCCGCACTGCAGTAAGGAAGACAACGAGAAACTACCTCATTATTATTTCCAGAACAATCATAATATAGATGATAAATACAACGGCTTCGAGTATGGGTGCCCATTAAATGGGACAACGACTATCAAAATTGAGGAAAGATCAAACATACACAGAATAAGTAGATGGAACAAAAAAACAAAGCATCTACCAAGCAGGAAAAACACAAAACACCATACAGAAAATGAAAATGTTAAATTTCAATATACTGGGAATTAGTGAAATGAGATGCTCAGGATCTGGAATGTGCACTGTAGATGACTATATGGTGTATTATACCGGGAAAGACAATACTCAGCATTATAATGGAGTGACAATAATTGTTACACCGGAAATATCTAAGGTTATAAAAAGTGTAGTGCAATATTTGGACAGAATAATCATAATAAAGATCTGCCCTTACATCAAAATGTGAAGAACACCTTAAACAAGTAATAAAGTTAATAAAAAATAACGAAACAAATATATTAATTAGCGATATAAATGCTAAAATTGAACAAGGGAATAAAGAATACCTTGTAGGTGATTATGCCCTCGGAACGCGTAACGAAGAGACCTATTAGCATGATTCTGCATAGATAAGAAATTGGTAATCACCAACACATACTACAAACTATCAAAAAGACACCTTTATAAGTGAAAATCTCTAGCGGATTCACAGGAAAGGATTGTTAATCAAATTGATTGCAAAACCAATAACAATTACATATGAAGAACGACACTGTTACAAGTTTCTTTCTAAAATATTTTGATTCTAATGGCTTCAGTTTTTCAGGTTGAATTTACCAAATTAAGTAAATTCTATAAACTAAAGTCAAACAGGATGCTTATGAGAGGAGAGATTCTAAAATCAACCCACTTAAGATTTTAACGACATGAATTACAATTGCATAACCGACATTTGCTGTCGTGTAGCTTTAGAAGATTTTGTGGTATTCCATTAATTGCTAAGACACAATACTTCTAGTGGTGTAACAACTTCGAACAACTTTAATGAGTCATGCCAGTTGATAATATTATTAATTAGTTCTTAACTACTTGCAGGGTTCTTAAACTGCCTAAAGTGTCTGAAAAATGTAAAACAGACTGGATTTGTTAATGTGTGAGCACAGAAATTTTGTTTAGAACCTGTAAAAATCTGAGATTATTTGAGAAAACTATGCAAAAATAAACCCAAAATTTTCCTTTCTACGAATTGAATACCTCGTTTTTGACCAATAACAGAGGATCGAACAAAATTTTCTACCATCCTCACATACAAATGTGTGTCAATTTTTCTTGTTGTTTATGAATCGAATCGTAATGCCCTCTCATTAGTCCTTAAGAACAACAGGCCGAATCTACTAACTTGCAATGATAATTTTTATCGAGACAAATTTTTGAGCTGTCGTGAAGAGTGTATGTATTTTATTATAAAAAAGATTTGATTTTTTTTATCTACTAGCAACTCTTACCCGCTGACTAGTGTCAATCGTACAGGAAATATTTGATATGATTCATAGTGATAAATCACCAAGATATTTAGAGACTTCCTGAATTAGTACTTTAGTTGTTACAACATGGACGTGGAGTTAGACACCCTTGGCTGACATGGTACCTGGGTCTAAGTTCCTAACCTTTTTCTCTGGGAAGCCCTGAAGTTGGAAGATGGTATGCCATTGCAGGTGCTTCCGGAAAGGCGAAAGCTTACTGGAAACCCAAGTGTTCAAGCAGTTTTGAACATACCAAAGATAACGGTGATTTTGTCCTTGCAGGACATCAGTCCTGTAACCACCTCGAGAAAATTGGAGGCGTTCTGGCCTCCACGATGTTGTTGAACGCGTCCAAAAAGGCGGAAAGATTCATGTTCTCGAAAAACGTCGCCATGGTAGTGCAGCCCTGCTATTGCGGCTAAGGCTTGTTGTTCTGCTGTGGGGCGAGAATCTGCAGAAGCGTCTCCCTTAGTTACTGGTGCCTAACTTTTCTCGGAAGAATGCTAAGCATCCTTGTAAGCTGATGGGTGAGACTTGCGAAGTTGCACAGATAACGGGCTCTGACACTCCCAGGAATGATAGCCTCCACCGTACTTGACGCACTTCGGGCCGGCTCGGCAGCAAAGCTACGTGTGACTGAATCACTGACACTTGTGGCACTGACTCACGAGCTTCTTCTTATGCGGCTGCTCACAAAGATTGTTTTGTTCTCATTCCGCTCGAGCTTAAGGAACATGAGCTGCATTGGGCGACGCTGGGGATTTTTTTCATCCTCCGAACCGTAAGGATGGTGCTATCGTTCTCGAGGAGTTCCTGTTTGATCTCCTACTCTCTGACGTATTCGGGGACGCCTCTCATGACCATTCAGAGAAACCTGTCCACTCGCAGAAGATAAAATGAAACTCGATCTTTGCGAATGAAGTTCCTGTAGTCTCCAGATGTAGCGGTATGGCTTTCAAGAAGCCGATCTTATGCTCGTGGAAGTCCAGGCTTCTTTTGCCCGCAGGATAATGGGCGGAATTTTCTCCGAGGGGCGGGGGCTTATGGGACTGGAAAATCCGTCCGGGCGGGGACTAGAGACGGCGGGCATGTCCTCATCTTTCTCGAGGTCACTAAGTACCTAAAAGGCGTTGGTGATAGTGGGAGATGTCGAAACCGGGGGAGATGGTAGAGTCATTTTCGCTTTGGTTTGACGGCGAACTTGGCGGAGCTTGCGGGTGGGCACAAATCTCTCCTCGCTGGGGACAGGCTGGGCAACGCTGGCGAAGTCGAAGGAAGACACCTGGACGCAGAGGTCGGGTCGAGCGATTACTGGGGTGGCAGCAGAGTCATCGATGGAGGATGTACTTGATTTACTTTCGTAAACGCTGGTGAAATGCGAAATGATGGTAATTATCCCGGCAACTCGGGTGCTCCGCAAGGAAGGCGTTCATGTTGCCGTCGTCAGTGTCACTGTCCACCACGAGCAAAAAAAAAACTAAACGGACACAGCCAGCTGACGCAAATTGTTACGTTCAATATAATACTGTCCCAATGCGTTATCACAACGTCAGACGGAAGAATACAAATGATAATACGATTCGTAACATCCTACAACCTTTCTCAGCAAAGGAATAAGATCTTGAGCTGCTTTCCATCGTGTTTTGAGTTTTTGAGTTTTTTTTCTGTCCCCTATACTACTCTCAGATATTCTTTTTGGTGCTCTATTCTTCGCAATCATCACTATATGTCCCAACCATCTTAATCTCCACTAAGTTACAACTCCTTTATGTTCGGCTTCTCAAATAACTCTTTTAGTTCTTGATTAATTCGTTTCGCCCTAACATCATTTATTTTTTACCTCTAAATATCTTAAAATTTTTCTCTTCTATACTTCTAACATCTTCTATTTTGTTGTTTCTAAAATACACACCTATTATCCAAATGTTATAATCAACCTTATAATCGTCTTATAAATTCTTATTTTTAATTTTTTTGACTTACTAATTTATTGAGCAACTGTAACGGTTTCCTCACGTTATTAAGTGGCAAAGCGAAGCGGAGTCACTTACTAACTTCATGTTGTCCGTCTGTCCGTCCGAGCAATAAATAAAAATTCTGTTTTCATCAATCGACAGGTGACCAAAAAGGCTTGCTTGCTAGTGATTTTGAAACTGATTGGTCAAAGGTTAACTAGAGGGTTCTCAAATTTGCGAGACTGCTTCGCCACTTCAATATGCGTTGCAAGCTTTGCAGGTTTATTCTTTGTTGCATTTCTTTCTTTGTGTCTGGTTCCTGAATTATCTTTAAAATTGTAGATTCTGTCATCGTAAATTCTTATTTTTGTCATCTGAGATTTTTATCTGTCCGCTCCATCAATTTAGTTTTATACTTATTAATTACTGCCTTTTTTTCTAATATACCTCTAATCACCTTGCTCGAAGTCTACGAAAATCACAAAAATATCTTTTTCCTTTGGATTATATCTGATCAACTACTGATTTTTCCACTCTAAACCCGTTTTGATAATCGCTTACCTCTTTTTCCAATTTAAATGTTAACTTTATTACTGTACCTAACAAAAGATGCGAAACCATAATAAAAGAGAAAAGAGAAACATGGTAAACTTTGTTATGAACTGAAAAAGGTAGGACTATAACAGAAAAAGAAAAAGTCAAAATCGCCTACTAGAAATTTTTCTGTAACAAGTGAAAGTAAGATCTCATAGAAGTGCCGTTAATTTGGAAATAAATTTTATTTTAAAATGTAATGTGTATTGGATAGGCACTGGTTAATTAAGGAGAATTCTTTAGCTTGTAAGTTAATTTCAGTAAACGCGGTGTTTTAGGACTATAGGAGATATTGATAAATATTGAAAACAGATTACGAGGCTACAATATGACTTGCTAGCTAATGAGAGTGTCTGTAATGCGCATGCGTAAATGAGGACTATTTCACTGATAGAATTAGGTAGAATTAGACGTCGATAAGTAATCATGTGTAGTGTGTGATTGTCGAATTTACGGGCGAGAAGGGCAGAAAATCTGCATCAAATTTTGTGAGAGGCTGGAATATTTGTTCGCAGAAAGTATTCAGATGAAACAAGAAATTTGAGAACCGATGTAATAAGTGCAGCATGAATAAAGGTATGGTATAAACGATTCAGAGATCGACGAAATATTGTTGTAAGTAATTCACATTCTAAAAGATCAGGATACCGGAAAATGTTGAGTGCGTACTGGCTACAATTAACAAGAATGAGCATTGAACATCCAAGAACTAGAAAATGCGTTGTGGTCTTAAAAACTAAAGTCTGTGAAGTTTTAACGCATTTGCTAATAACTTTTTTCAATGTACTAGGAGATTCAGACCAACATAACGAGACACTTCATTAGTCTGATTAAAATTTTCAAGGCTACCTTATCATCATAGTCTCTAACTCTAGTGGAAACACGCACCAATTTGTATAAGTTCTAATATTTAGTACCTTCAATCTATCATAAACTCACAAAATTTAATAATTTATTAACTATATAATATGCTCATAAATACTATTACGCAGTGATTTGAACGACAGAATAGAACGATTAAGTGTTTTTTCAGGATTTTCAGGATTTATTAAATGGTTATTGATAGGTATAAACCTTTTTTTTTATCAAAATCGCCAATCTTAGCCTCTACAAAGCTGTAAAACGTCCGAGTCACTCGTTTACTGGCAGCTTGAACTACATCCATTGGAAAATATGAACTGCAACCGTTTGAGCTCACTACAAAAAAGTAACATTAGAGTGTCTCTTTGAGCAAAGTATGTCTTCTAAAACTGCCCACAATTTGTAACCTAATAGATTGAGATCTGGGTTATCAGAAAAAACTAGGGTTTGCCCGCCAAAAGGTATTTTTGGCGTTCTAGGCTGCCAATTTTTCATCCACTTTCCCTCAAAATTTTGAAAGGTAGAAATATATAAATTTTTAACTGCATGGACTTTTTCCTTGGATCGGGAATGTAGAACAATCGAACTTACAATCGAAGCTCTGCTCGGCGGAAGCAATGCAAATAGCGCTTTTTGTATTCGGCAATGCAACGGCCCGATAGCCGCGGCCGCCCGGCCATTCGGCAAAGAGCGAGAGCGGCCCCAACCTATGTGCACAACCGACACACCTCTTCGTGTAAATTAAGCGCTCAGAGAGTAGCACGCCAAATTTCATGTCAGCCGTCTTTGTTTACATTCTGTTCAGGGTGTCTTTGTTTGGCACGCACGGATCTCCTCGTGTAAATCAGAGCCGAGGACCACGCCACATTTCTTTGTTTACTTTCTATTGTATAGATAGATGAGGTACATTGTTGCTCAGCCAAGTTTGAGTAGACCGTGCTTTGTGGACGGGTGTGGAGTTTTGTTGAAAAATCTAAGGGCCACCTCTAAAAGGCGTATGATTCAGAGGTTTCACTGTACCTTACAAAACATTCTGCTGATACACAGTAACAGACTCCCCATAAAGTCATTATAAAATATATCTGTGGCCATTATACGCGTACTAAGTCAACAACCTCTTTGCTTTTTCTCCTATCTTTCTTTAAAGCATCTGCCAGCAAGCATTCCATATGTCTTTTACAAGCAGCTAAGTCATACATCTTACATAATAATACAAGACATCAGTTTTGGAAATTTCCAACTCCCGAGTCATAATTTTCTGCTTACAAAAGGGACGTCTTTAGTATCGGTAGTCTTTCTTCGTAGAGATGCCAAAAAGTGATTCCATCGAAATCCATTGCCATAATCAACATCCTCTTTCTCTCCCTAAACTATTGCCTTAGCTCTTGTTGGGCAGTCTACCCTCTGCTAGCCATGGAGCAAAATTGTTTTTAGGTAAGGATCGGTGAAAGAGTACCTAACTTTCATCCATCGACGGTTGCACCGAAGAAGATTATCATGCAATATGTCAATTCAAAGTTCTCTTTGTTTTTCTGTCAAATTGCAGGGACAAATTTTATAATTTCTTTGACCAGACACAAATCCTTAGCCAAATTCTTCAAAGATTATCTTTTTTCGGCCAAACAGGCTTTGATTCGCTCTAATATTTGATCTTTATCGAAAGTCACGTAATAAACCCATTGTTCATCTCAGTCACTCATTTCTTCACAGTGCGGATAGAGATGATTTAATGCAGCAAATTATGAATGTATTCTGATGACCATCCGTTTCGATTGTGTTTACTTGTTAATAAAAAAATAGAAATCTTAAAATGGAAGATTTAGAAACATTTAAACTAGGAAATCAAAAGCATTATGATTTTAATCGTAGGACTAAAATAACGAGATATTTCAAAAACAAAAATTTAATTTTTTAAAAATTTTTTGATTTGAAGGATCTACTTCTATACTTTGAAAACAAAGCTTTTTGTTGAATCACCCTCTATATATCTGTGAGCGTACGTGTGCGTGGGTGTATATTGTAACTGTACAATAATTGGTGCTTTTTGCATTTAAATATATATTTATTGTATATTGTAGTCTATTAAGAAATGAAGTGTTTATTTATTTAAATTCACATTGGAATATATTGTATCTAATAATTCAATGTAAGTAAAATATTGGGGTGTATGGGGTTACATAATAGAGGTAGTACCTTTCTTACGGAAACGGTCACATCAAGTGTCATAGACAGGAGATGGTTTCCGAAGTCTGGTCCTCATGAAGTACCCAGCTTTCACTTATGGCTCCAAGCGCCACACCCTGGTAACTGCATTGACCTGCAGGCAAAACTAAGTGAGGGTAGCCAGATATGGCGAAAACTAACAAGTGGCTGCAGGCTTGTCAGTAGCAAGTAATAGCGGAAATCAAGTGGATTGGAACGGTATTATGTAGCATATCTTTAGGCATGGTCAGAATGACTTGAATGGCTATAGAACTGCGTATGTGGAAAGCAACGGAAAACTACCACATATTATAGATCTTCCAAGAAAAATCATGACAGGGAACCAAACAGAAATGGCCTTGAGTACTGGGCAGGACTTAAATGTCCACAAGGTGCTAAGAATCTCCCAGCCTGTTAGGATCGCTACTTGGAACGTAAAAGTCTATTTCAAATGGGAAAATTTCATAACACCATAAAAGAAATGAATAGACTAAAAATTGAATTACTTGGGCTAAGTGAAGTTCGATGGCCTAACAATGGACAAATAAATACAGAAGAAGGAGAAATAATATATTATTCGGGTGATAGTAACACATTAAACCAACATGGTGTTGCAGTATTGGTATCTTCAAAATTTAAACAATATGTAGAAAGTTATCTCCCGCTTTCCAATAGAATTATAATGTTGCAACTAAGATCTTCAAAAATAAAAATCAACATCCTTCAGGTATATGCACCAACTGCAGAAAGTGACGAAGACGATATAGAAAAGTTTTATCATGATTTAGATCAAATTCTAAAAGTAACACACAAACACGATATGAACATAGTCTTAGGCGACTTTAATGCTAAAGTCGGCAAACAACGCTGTCAGGATATTGTAGGTGATTATGGATTGGGTGATCGGAACAACAGAGGGGAACGATTAATTCAATTCTGTCAAGAACACGATCTGGCCATAATGAACACATGGTTTAAACTTCCAAACCGTCGTCTATATACGTGGCGTTCCCCAGCAGATAATCCAGATCACATTATACTCAACCAGATAGATTATATTATAGTAAACAAACGATTTAGAAATGCTTTTAAAGCGGTAAAAACTTATCCTGGTGCAGACGTGGCCTCTGATCATAATCCCGTAGTTGCCAATATCAAAATTACACTAACAAAAACACGAAAACCTTGTACGAAGAAATTTGACATTGAAAAGTTCAGAAACAGCGACGTGTTCGAAAGAGTGACGGAAACATTTAACAAACGTTTAAAAAGCGAATACAAATTTAATGAAGGCATAGAAAAGAAATGGGCAACTATCCGATTCATTTCAACAAGCACTTGTAATGAAATGCTTAAACCAGAAAAGAAGCAAAAAAGAAAAACTTGGATGACGGATACTATACTCGAAATGATGGAAAGAAGAAGATTAATGAAATTATGCAATAATAGTGTTGCATATTGGGAGTTGCACAAAAACATAAAGAAAGAAATAAGAAAAGCAAAGAGTAATTGGTTGAAAATAAAATGTGAAAACATTGAACACCTGGAAAAATTACATGACTCAAGGAATCTGCATAAGCAAGTCCGTGAATTAAATGGAAGAGCGTATAATAATAACCAAGATAATATATCAATAAACTCAAAAGGAGAAATTCTTATCACAATTGAAGATAAGATAAAAGAAAGGAAAAATTATACATACAATCTTTTCAAAGATGACAGAGGTGTTAAACCAAATACAAATGTAAACAAAGACAATATCCTAGAAATAACAAAGGATGAAATTATACAAGCAATAAAATCATCACAAACAGGAAAAGCCTTAGGACCAGATGAGGTACCTACTGAAATTATGAAACTGATAAAAGACGAAAATATCCCAATACTAGTAGATCTTTTCAATTGTATATATAAAAGCGGGACAATTCCAAAAGACTGGTTACACTCTGTGTTTGTAACATTGCCAAAAATTAATAAACCAAAACAGTGTAAAGATTTTCGAACAATAAGTTTAATGAGCCATGTTCTCAAAATATTCTTAAAAATCATACATAGCAGGATCTATAAGAAATGTGAAGAACGACTAACAGAACATCAGTTCGGTTTCAGGGATGGATTGGGTACACGCGAACCTTTATTGTTTATGCGAATTTTATTAGAAAGATGCCGTGATGTAAATAAAGATGCATATCTGCTCTTTATTGACTACGAAAAGCTTTTGACAAAGTCAAACATGATAAACTTCTTGAAGTATTGACTGCGATACAACTAGATCAAGCTGATATTCGTGTAATAACCAATTTATACTGGCACCAAACTGCAGGTGTAAGAGTTGATGGACACAGTACGGAAGAAATGGACATTCTGCGCGGAGTAAGACAGGGATGTGTGTTATCACCCTTACTGTTCAACTTGTATTCAGAAGAGATTTTAGACAAGCTTTTGACAATTCTGATGATGGAATACTATTAAATGGAGAACGAATAACCTCAATAAGATATGCCGATGATACGGTATTAACGTCTGAATCAGCTCAAGGATTGCAAAGAATGCTGGACCAGATATCAGTCACTAGTCAAGATTTCGGTCTCTCCATAAACACAACAAAACAAAATCAATGGTGATCAGCAGAAATCCTCAAGCAACGCAAATAGTACTACGGCATAACAATAGAATAATTGAAAACGTATCTCAATATCGTTACCTGGGCTCATGGATAAACGATCAGTGTAATTGTCTGCAAGAAATCAAGGTGAGAATAGAAATGGCCCGCTCAGCATTTATGAAAATGAAAGCAACATTATGCTCTCACGAGATACATCTACAGATACGTATCAGACTATTACGCTGCTATGTGTACTCTGTGCTGTTTTATGGTGCTGAAACGTGGACATTAACGAAGGATGCCCTTAAAAGAGTAGAGGCTTTTGAAATGTGGACATACAGAAGAATGCTTAGAGTTCCATGGATCCACAGAGTGAGTAACAAGGAAATTTTGAAAAGGATGCAAAAAGAAACAGAATGTATTGAGAAAATAAAAACAAATAAACTGCAATACCTCGGCCACATTATGAGAAACACTAAATATCGGTTATTGCAACTAGCACTACAAGGCAAGATTAACGGACGACGCCCACCAGGTCGCAGACGTACATCTTGGCTGAGAAATCTAAGAGATTGGTATAAACTGACATCATCACAACTGTTTAGAATTGCAGTATCCCGAATCATAATCGCAAACACTCTTTCCCGAAAAGTATGTACTTGAAGAATAAGAAGAAGTAAAATATTCTAAACTTATGTGTTAAGTAAGAACGAGAACTGGGTTCATCAGGGATTAACTTCAAATTGATATCATGAACCAGCAAAATAGCATCATAAAACCAGGTTCCAAATGTTTCTACTGTAAATGGAACAAAACATATCTTTGCTCGGAAATAGTTTTATATTTGGCATTCCGGACTGGAACTGAACTGCGTGTTTAGTGCCGGCTCCGTAATTTAACCTGATTTTCGATCAACTGTCGAAATACGCGGAAAAGTAAAGGAAGGAAGAGAAATGAGGACCTGACTAGGAAATAGCGCAAAGGAAACGTCGCGGGATAGTAACCAGAAGCAGATAACTAAATATTAAAGTAAAATTCCTTGATCAAACAGAAACAAAGTGCACAAAGCGGACCCGCCGAGCAGCTGGTGAATGCGATAAAACGTAAATGTAAGCAGAACCGTACTCAAAATAAATGGAACGGGTAAATGTTTACAAATAAAGTGGTCTAAAAGGTAAAAAAATCGGGCATGAACAACAGTACACGCAAAACTGAAATAGAGAAGATAGAAAACAAAGACATAAAGAGGAAAGGGGTCGCAAAAAGCCCCGCGAACGGGAATACAATCACTCGGAAGAATAAAGTAACAAGAAGAGACCTGAACCAGAGATAAAAAATGGCCCAAGACATTGAGGTTTTAAGAGATATTTTAGAAAATATAAGACAAGATATCAAACAGATAAAAGAAAACCAAAAAGAATAACAGAAAAAGATGGAAGAGATTTTAAAAGAGAATAGGTAACAAAAGGAAGAAATAAGAGAACTGCAACAGAAATTATTGAAGTTGAAAGTTAAAATGGAAATGCTGGAAAAGAATAAAAAAAGAACAATCTAGTTATATTAGGAATTAAACCAGCGGCTAAGGAGAAATGGAAGACTTCATAAAGCGAGCAATTAACGTGGAAACAAAAATAAAGAATGCGAAAAGAAATTAAAAACACTCGGCACAAAAAGTTGATTAACAAACTTACGAAGATATACGAGATGCATTCAAGTTATAACACTTCCGAATTTTTCTCAGGACTAAGAACAGATAGAAACACACGCTTTGTTTAAAAATACGCGCGCACTCTTTTTGAATACGTGACAGAGATGGCAGTACTGCACAGAACACAGGTTCTAACGGCAGTGGCGAGAGTGAGGACTGCTTTTGTTACTTAAAATGGCTACATTTTCATTACAAGAAAAGCGTGTAATCATTAGTTTTATCCATTTGCGTGGTGTGACACCGATTGAAATTCATCGCCAGTTGAGTAAGACATGTGGTGATGATGTTACGGATGTGTCTAATGTGCAAAGTTATAGCGAAAAAGTAGCGAGTGTTTTCCGTAATATTTTTGAATTTCCCACCTTTACTACCACACCATGGGTGACCATGGTAAATATAGCTACCTCTAGTGTCACCAGATGCCGGAATATATGCTATTCCTTTATATATGTGCTTCTGTATATACTAATATCAACGGTTATAGTATGTAGTGTTAGTCCACCACGTGCTCCGAATACAAGCAGTTTGTGTACCGAAAACTTTAAACCCGTTTTTCTCGAAACCACGTTTTTCAAACTGGGCGGCACGATATCTCAAAAACTACTGAATATATCGCTATATATTTTTTCATTTCAAAGTAGATTAAATTTACTGGAGGATGAACCTAAAAAATAATTAAATTTATTATTATTTATATTTTTTACAGAAATTTGAAGAGTAAAGAAAGCGCGAAAACGTGACTTTAAATTTTGCATGTCCGCCATTTTTCAATTTTTTACTTTTTGTTGGTTTTATAGGTTCATCCTCCAACAAATGTAATATATTTCATAAACATTTTTGAATTTCTTATTTCAAATAATATTTACAAGTGCTACAGTGCCGCCCACTTGGATACTTTTTTTTGAAGCGGCCATGTTTCAGCATAAATAAACAATTACTATTGTATTATTTTTTACTAAAAATTTTTATACATACTTTAAGACCTATTAAATTATATATATAAAAAAAATTATGAGTGCTGCTGTCACACAGGTCAAAGGTCAAAGTTCAACTCCAACTGGGTTTACGTAAATGCGTTGTCATGGCAACGGCGTACGTCAATTATGTCAAACAGAGCTTTTTAATCGTATTTTTATTTATTTTTAAAAGCTACTATGCGAAGGGGCTCAAGCATGTCGGAGTTGGACAAGCTCTCCGGGGGGGGGGGGGGGGCTGCCAGACCTCGTTATTATAAAAAAATTAAGTTTTTTATCTACTCCCTTCCATGAAAAAAAAATCGAGAAAATCGTGTCATTTTTGGGTCGCTAGATGAGAACCTCCCCTTAAGAAGTTGTGATCCACATGCGAGAATAGAATCTTGACAACAAAAGTGCAGATCCCCTTCTTGACAGTTAATAACAGAGTTGAATGCGTTCTTAACATCCACTTTGAGGAGAATTTTCTCTGAACCCGCGTAAAGATCTACAAATCTTCTCAAAGGATAAACCGCTTTCTCACGCCCGCCACGAATAACAAACCCCAATTGTAAAGAACGTAAGTATTCCCCCATATCAGAGTGAACAGACTTACAGGTCAATTTAGAAGTAAGTCTTCTAAAGAAATTTCCAATAGCAATATGTCCGATTCTTTCATCCTTTTTAAAAAAGCACAAAGCGAAGCTCCGTATAGAATAGGTATAATATCTTGATGAACTTTTCCCGCGTCTACTACACATTTTGGCCAAACCTGTACAATATATAGGAGCCTAATGAATAACGAATGAGAAGGGTGTACTGAAAGAACGTATTTTTTTTTAAATCGAACTCGTGTTTTGTTTTTGTCTGAAGTACTTGTGTACCAAATTTGGTGTCAATCAGAGCTTTAGTTTTCGAGTATCGTGATAACACACACAGACAGACGGGATTATAATCTCATTAACCACCTCTTAAGCGTTAGCATGCTTTCGGTAGTTGATAAAGAATTTGGGAGCCACTGTATTAATTAGAACTGATATGTTTATTGTTATGCCTACTACAGAATGCAACAACATAAAACATAACCGTAAAGAAGAAAGTTTAAACTGTAATTTTTAGAGCGTGTAATTGAAATTATGCATTAATTTGTATTCGTTAAAGCCAACAAAATGTAATATATGCCTATTTTAATTATGATTGGTTGTTAATTTTTCCACCATAATCACAAACATTATCCCTACTACAATCGTACCTCTAGGTATGTGTCAGCTTGACGTTGACAGTTCTAGTTGGTAAATACTGCATTGTTTGGCTGTGTTGCACAATTCCAGGAACAGGTGTTGGCCAGCCACGAAATCGGGGTTAATGTCACAATAATGACGGAACTGCAAGTCTGAAGTGATGCGCTAGTAGTGCCGATCTTAGCCAGCCGTTCACCATTATATTAGTTCCAGCCATTAGTGACCTGTCAAAGATTAATAGGAAGATGCATCGCCGCCGACCGCACCACAGCAATTTCACCTACGTGAGCTCGTGCGTGAAGTACCTCATATTCATCCTCAACTTCGTGTTTTGGGTAGGAGCGCTAGCTATTGATGCGGTTGCAATTAGGTTATGTTTTCATTTTTTTCAGCTGTTTGGAGGACTCTTAATTGGTATCGGGCTGTACGCGTTCGTCGACAAGTGGCAGTTAACGGGATGGGTCAAACTGGAGACAGTATATGATGTGATCTTAAATATATCGCTGGTGATGGTAATAATGGGCGGCGTTGTGTTCGTAGTTAGCTTTGCGGGCTGCGTAGGTGCCCTTAGGGAAAACACCTGTTTGCTGAAATTTGTAAGTAACACCGCTAGTAGCTGAACATTTGTAACCGCCTTGTGTTTCAGTATTCACTCTGTTTATTAATATTCTTTTTGCTGGAGATGGCAATTGCCATAATCGGATTTGTGTTTCCACACACCATGCAGTCGATGCTCGAAGAAAACTTTACTGACAAAATTATTCACACATATCGAGATGACCCTGATCTGCAGAATTTCATTGACTTCGCTCAACAAGAGGTTAGTGCGTTACGTGCGAGTTGTATTTGAAGTGGACTAATTTTGTGCTTGGTAGTTTCGTTGCTGCGGTCTTAGCTCAGAAGGGTACATGGATTGGTCTAAGAATGAATACTTCAACTGCACCTCGCCGAGCGTAGAACGATGTGGGGTTCCTTACTCCTGCTGCATCAATGCCACCGATATCAGTTCTGGTCTTGTTAATATCATGTGCGGATATGGTGTACAAATGCTTTCGGTAAGTTACTGTTTTTTCTTTTTCCATTACATTTATTTTATACAATCACTGTCCAAATGGCACGCCAATATTCCAAAATTGTATTGTCTATGATAAAACTTGTACATACATATTCAGATGTTTCAAAAACCATTTATTTTATTTATCTGATTGTACATGAGCAAATCGAAATAGGAGCGATGCCATTGTCTGCTTAAATATCCATAAAATGTAATCCAAAGTAGCATCATTTAGTGTTGTTTCTTTGGCAAGTAAGCATTGCTCTTTCTAACCATGAATGTAAATGAATTTGTATAGGATTATTGTAACAGTTGCAAAATTTCAATCCCACAACTTTATGTAAAAACCGTCAATTAAATGCACATGGTATAGTTTGCTGGTAGCTATATTTGGGTCCATTTGTTAGCTTCATAACCACATATGTGTGTCCTTGTCCTACTCAATACATATTGATTATCAAATTCTGCAATGTCTTCAATCAAATGTAAATCTGTTTTTTCTATAACTTTAAATTAGTACTAAATCTATATTATTAAAATGCCAAGGAAAAACACATGCAAGAATCGAAGAAGCAACTGATTTTAATGGTTGAGGGCTTTTTAGATTCGTCTTGGAGACGGAGTGCAAGTTATAGTTTTGAATGCGATCTGAATTAACCATGGTCAGATAGTAGCAGAAAAAGGGTGATCTTTTGACCAAAATGGTATTGTGAGGGAGCGCGTGCAAAATGGCACCAAGCGCTTGACATCTGTTCAATGTTCATTTTATTTGTAACATTTTAATCAATAATAACATGCACTCTCATGTCATTTTCTGGCTAAAAAAAAAATTAAAAAAAGTGATGCCTGCAATTCATTAAGTTAATAAATTGTTTAACTTTAAATAGGATGCAATTAAATTGTCTCATTAATAGTGCATTAAGCAAAGGTACTGTTAATGGATGCACAATCAGTTTTGATTTAGTTGTTTATATAATGGCGCTTTTGACTTTGAATTTTGCTCAGAGTCGCCCTTGAATGTTAATCAGGATTTTCTGTACTTCAGTTGAAACGAAACCACATCTAACTGAATGTGAGATTGCAGTCTTGGGGTATGTCTACAGATACATGCATGCACTAGATTATGTGTAAAAACTAGATCAAGGAGTGCTATATACTCTATTGGTTGACCACTGTTGGTGCAGTTCAGAAATTTAATTATACAGCTACAGCTGTAGTCAAAATGAGAACTGCACCTGTAAAAGTGCATTTGGTGGAATTCGTTGGGCATTATCCAGCTGCTATGGAAAAGTATCTTTGTTATAACCGAGGTGGTTGGCATTGCTCAAAAATTGCATGAGATCGGTCTTAAGGAAATTATTTCTCGTTTTTGCACACTTGGGCTATTTGGTTAAGAAATCTTGTCCCATCTTGCATTAACTAATTACTAGTTTTTTCAAGCACTGCAAAATCAGGATAATCAATTAGTGTTATATGTATTCATTTGATTTTTGAAGCATACGGATGTGCTGTACACCCAGTCGGGTTGATAAATCAAGTGCCGGTGTGATAAGTTCTTACAATACGCGATATGCAGTTCTGTTGATAACCAAGTCAGTTAAGGTCAGTAAAAATACTCTCATTGTGTTACATTTACACTAAAGACTGATTAACTTGAACACTAAATAAATACTATAAATAATCAGTAGTCAGGGCGGGTCTTGGAAATTTTGATATTTTTTTTCTTAATTTTAATTTAATTCTTAGTTCTCACTGCCTAATTGAGAATTAAGAATATTATTCAAAATCAATGGTTTCCATATGCAATCAACCTTGCCAGTATCAGCAAACCATACAAACACAAAATATTCAAAATAACTTCAGGCTCCTATTCCGATGTCAACAATGTTTCAAACTTCAATAATACTCCAATTAATCCAAAATCAACAGCAATTATATTCATGCAAAGCTATCAGCTAATGAATTTCTCATAGCAACCGTAAAACATTGCCCACAATTTAAAAACTAATGTGCAGGAAACTAGATAATACCGTTCAGCTCCAGACCAACCTGATTATTCTTCCATTAAAGAAAAAATGAAGTAGATAATGTGATAAAAATCACCCACTCATTACAAGTAATAAAAAAAAAGAAAATGCTATCATACGAGAACCAACAGAGTTGATGAAACTATGCCTATGGTACCCACAAACAACTGATTAGCTCCCTAACAAACGTTACTACCAAAAGTAATGATATCACATCAAATAATACTCCCAAAGACTCCAAACCCCTTCTAATCTACATCTATGGAGTAGTAGATTTCAAAAAAATGATTGAGAATCTGGTACATACCACGGAAGAAGGAACATTATTGTAAAGCACTTTCAAACAGCACAATAAAATTAAATGTACAGGGTACATACGGTATTTGAGGACAAATTGATATTAAAATTTATATGTTTATATTATTTGCAAAATTTATTATATTTCCATGAATTTTTTACATAACCGTTAATTGACTCTTAGACTATGTAATTATTCAATAAAATCCCCATTGCGGCAATAACGGACTCAATCCGAGATCGGAAACGATTACATGCCCGAATCAAATGCTCTTTGTTCATGTTGATCATTGTGGTTGTTATAGCATCCTTCAGCGATGAAATAGTGGTATGGGAATGTTTATTGGTTTCCCACTCAACTACGCCCCATACGTAATAATCAAGGGGATTAAGGTCCGGGGAGCTAGGTGGCCATAAGTTTGGGGTGATGTGATCATAAAAATTTTCGGTCATCCAATCTTGTGTTGTCATGGCTTTGTGTGAAGGAGCAATCTTGCTGGAATATGTATGATCAGTCAACACGTATACTATTAATCCAGGGTTCCACAACTGTTTCTAAAATCTCGATGTAGACGGCAGCATTCACCCAAAGCCCCTGCTGAAAGAAGTGAGATGGCATAACATGTCGTTGCTAACAACTCCTAAAACCATGACAGTTGCAGGAAACTTCGTGTGTATAACATAGGGAACCTTTGTAGGATTTGAGCACAACCACCTTTCATTTCTCCGATTGGTTTTTTAGTCTTCGTCACAATTTTTTCATCAGAAAAAACCATAACATGTTAGGAACTTCAGGGTGCCTAAGCTTGTTCAAAAGACATTTTCCCCCAATAAGTTTCTGATTCCGAGTTTGTGCCAACATAAACTGTCCTCTGTGCATAACGTAGGACTTATAGCGGAGATTTCTAAATCGGTGTGTTTCGCGCATATAGCGACGATAACTGCATGTCTCTTCATTTATTGTGTTACTTTATAGTCTTCCATTGATGATCTAAAAAAAAAGTTCTTTAGAATACCGTACGCACCCTGTATACACTCCCAAAATTTAAAAAAAGCTAATCAGATATCTTAACTATGAAAAAATTATACGTCACATGTACTAAATGAAATAAAACAGGACATGAGAAATATCTTGACATTTTGGCATCTGCTTAATGCCATTTTCAAGAGAATGTAGCTATTTACTTGGAGCCTCAATCTGTCTATTTCCCACGAAAAGCTGTGAGTCTTTGAAGACTGATGTCTGGGGTGCTACGTTTCACTGTTTATTGATTTGGAAGTGAAAATATAGCGAATTGGAGAAAGTGTGAGATAATTAAGTTTCCAAATGATAAGTAAGTGTTGGCCATCATCTCTTATATTCGGGCATTGAGCGTTTTTCTTGATTCCAACTGTTTTATGAATAATTTAGTTGGTGGGATGAAAAAAAAGCAATTTTTTTTGAATGAGAGAAACTGATTTTGTGATTTATTTCTTTATAGCGTCTGACAAGTGCCAAACAGTTCACCTTTCTGTATGGTCAGAGAATGCTTATATATTCGGTTTGGTAATTGTCTGTTTAATTTATATATAGGTATTTCATATACATGTTTGAATGTGTTTTTTTTTTAAGTAAAAACTTTATGTATGTTTGTTTCATTAATATGCGGCTCATTTTATCAGTAATGTCTCTAATGTAAAACGTTTTTTTGTTAATATTTCTAATTATATAAAATGAAAATTTATTTAAATATTAGTTTTGTAGTAATAGTTTTAAGTTCTATATGCTATTTTTTAAGTAGAAAGCTTGATAGATCTGATGGTAAAAGATTTTGCAAGTGAGTAGGTTTGAGCAATCATTAAGTAGTGGTTGGTGTGGGTAGGGTTTTTTTATAAACAGTATGATAAAACTTGCCATTTGGAGAATTTTTTGTTAAGAGTATCTAGAAAGAGGAGAGAATTGTTTTTTTCTGTTTCTACGTGAAATTTGATGTTGGTATGAATTTGATTTAAATGGAAGAGGAATTCGGAAAGTATATTTTGTTGATGAGGTCAGACAACAAAAATATTATCAACATATCGTCTCAAGTGGGTTTAAAATAAAATGATCTGCTGTGACAGGAGAAAATGGAGAATATATAAGAGCACCATTAATTTGCTGGTAAAATACATTTTGATAGGTAAAGTAAGTATAGGGTGCTGTTTGTACTAATTATGTTTTGTTCTTTTTTGTAGCATTAGATGTGTTGACCTTTTTATAAGCGGTGCTTTTTTACCGTTTCTTTAATAGCTGTTTTATTTCTGTTTTGTATCTTCACATTATTCACAATTAAAGTGTTATACTTCAGTAATTTATGATTTCCTTGTTCTCTTACGTATTTAACTACTGGTTTTAGTTCTTTTTTACTTTCTTTTAAGATATTTGGAGGATAGAATTCATCAATTACTATGTTTGAACTATTAAGTGGGTTTTCTTTTCAAATATATAGTACTGAGTTTCAAATGTACTACACGTAGCAATAAAGGACTATCTAATTTCTTTAGATGTACATGTTTGATCAGTTCAATGTCTCTTTCTTTATAATTAATTTACAGTTTGCTGATTTATAACAGTTAATATTATTTGTCCCGTCATTGTAACTATTTATTTCAGCTTGGATTCCGCGATAAATTAGATATTTTTGTATTGTTCTTTTTCTAAAGATGCCAATCATTTCTCTTCGTTATTTAATTTACTTTCAAAGTCGTCTTGTCTTGCATTTAATGATTAAATTGCCCTATTTAATTCTTGTGATAATTCATATCACACAAGAAAGGAATTACACTAGAAACACTTAAGAAGTGAATTTTCTCCAAATAGCATTTGACACTATTACACCAATACTAAGTTCTTGCAAAATTTCAGCAAAATCGATGACCTGAAGTGTCTGTGCTCTCGTTATGAGTCAGGATGGGTTTTCTAGAGCAAAAGGTCGCTCCATATTTTCATTATTTATCCGTTCTACTTATTTATTTTAATGCTAATTTAAACTATACTATGTGCTATTATATTTGTGTTATTCCTGCCAAGTTGCATGCTGTCTAAAGAGAATTATATATTTTTAGCCCCCCCGACTAGATATATACTCTCTTATTGCTGCAATACTAATAAAATACACAATAAGTTCTCTATAGGAGCGCTAAAAAGTATGATGAAAGATTTCTTATTACTTTAAGGGGTACTTATATTTTATAAATCAAAGCTATCATGTGCTCTACTAGGTTTTTGACTTTTTTAACCACCTGAATCTTTCTATAATTAGTTTTTATTATCCTCGTATTCAGTATCGTTCTTTCAGTGGACAGACCAAAAGTACATACGAAGCGTCCTCAGGTCGTTTCACTTGTGTTTGGTTTTTTTTTCTGTAATTTCTTTATTGTTACGAAATAAGCGCCGAAATTACTGTGTCATAATTGCACATTATTCCTATTAATCAATTCGTCCATCGACTCATCTACTTTCCTCTTTTTAGAATGAATGCTCTAAACAAGATTCATTGTGATTGCTGCTTGTCAAGTTGTCATTTTATCTTATGTGAATGCAGGCACAAACCTTCAACTAAATTAACAACCATGGAATAATTTCAAACTCTGAGGGCTCTTTCTATTCGGCTGTTGCCTTTGCAAGTTCGTTCACTTTTTTGTTGCTTATACGTGTCTTTGCCCTTATAGTCTCAAACAGTTTCCGTAAGGAATGTCCAAACCTCCAGCAGGTGGAAGTTTGGAAGCGCGCACGCGTGTGTTGGCTCAAAAGCGTTTAAAGACTATGACTCTTTGTATAATTTTTTTCTATTTGTTTCTATTAGTGACATGAGCTTTCTAATGGTAATACTCAGTTCTAGCAAATCTTAATGTCTTAATGTCTTTCTTCACGTTATCTTTGATCTTCTTGCCCTTTCATACATTTTTTCAAATGTCACAATTTTTAGAATCCTGATGCTTGTCTTATTCACTTAATTCAGGTTTGATCATTCTTAATATTCTTTGTTTTTATAATAACTGTTGCCTTGAAGATTCCATGTTTCACTTGCATGTTTTTTTTTACCATTTTATAGAGTAAAATCTTTGCTGTAAACAGTATGTCTATTTTTCCCAAAATCTTGATATCAGCATGTACTCGTTTAAAATAGCAACCTTGTTTTAATTTCTTTCATAGGTTTATTTATATGCTATTTTTTATAATCCACTATTTACAATATGATGAATAAAATAGATGTGTAATATCTAACTTGCTTGTTAATATCATAATTCAAAATTTTTAATTAGAACATTGCAAATAGTAAAAACCTAGTGTTTATTTTAATTTATGAATAAGTAATTAAAAGATTATTTCAAATTTGTTTTCAGAATAGAACTCGGACTTTTTAGTTTTGCTTGAAAAAATTTGAATATAATAGCTTTTTAAAAAGTTTCATTGTTGTCATTTAAATAAAGATTAATGCACCATTGTATTAATAACACAACATTGTCTTACTTAATTAATGTTAGCTATAATTCAACGCTTACAATAACAAATAACCAGCACACAAAAGATGATTTACATATCACTGTTAATTAAAACTGAACTCGCTTTTACTATAAAATGCCTAGTATGCGACTAGTAACTTTGACTCATTTACTTTCTGTATCGCCATTTCTTATTTTACTAGGTTGTAAAGATTTTTAATATTTGTAAAAAAGTTATATTTATGCGTCAAATGTCAGAAACAACTATTCTTCAAAATAATTCCAGACATTTATGTAATTGAACATGTGATTGATCTTCAAAGTGAAAGTCACCAGAATTGAACAGCTTATACCATTTCTAAACAGTCACATGGTTCACATTTTCTTGTTCTTTGGTAGTGCAAATCTCTTTTGCAGTATCTCTTGTTAATAATTCTCATTTACAATAATAGCGTATCAGATTTGAACCTTGAATCCAAAGATAAAATTTGTTACTGTGCCAAAAAATGCATAAAAGTCAAATTTCGTCAAGTGTTTAAAAATTTGGATGTATAGAACTTTGACAAGTTATACGTCATATTAAAGAGCGTAGTTGGTAGATTATTATTGTTGTGCTGCATTTCATTCGTTAAAATTTGAACCTAAAAAGTAGGCAAGGCTGAAATTTTGACTGTCCTTGGGCATTCTTCGAAGTCAGGATGAAGTGTTGCTAATGCGAGGTTGAAAGTGATCTTGATGCTAGGTCACAACCCAAAATTTGCCCAAAAAATTTATTACCAGTAAGATTAGTTTTTAAATACAGACCAAACCCAGACAGTCTTGTGTAATAAACCAAAAAGCTTTAGTTACAGTTATTGAAACATCCCCAATTATAAGCATCTAACAATTATTATAGGAGTTTGAATCATCCTGATAAACAAGGACCCTTTATTTGCGTAAGGTAGGTAAAGTCACAATGATGCCTCGCGCTTTAATGCAAGAAAAAACTAAACACTGGATTAACGTATGCAGACAATTGCTTGATACTCGTTAGGATTCTTTTGCCTAATTGTTACCAGTGACGAACAATGGATCTATCTTCGTAATTCAAACAGCTCAAACCAATGGTTAAGTACAAGTCAATCTGCAAAACCTCTTCTAAAACGTAACAGTTTTGAGGCCTTAGTTATGCTTTCCGTCTGGTATTATTACGCTGTGACTTTGAGCTGGTTTCTAAAGGTCGGATCATCACCGCCGAGCTTTATATCAGCAGTTTGCTAGAATGTATGCTATACTTGACATCATCAGATTACCGTATGTTCTAATCAATGGTTTATCTCTTGGCCTCAGACGCCACTTTGCCATCTTTTGAGAAATAGAAGAGTGTCGTCAGTTTAATTCTAAATCACAGGAGTGCTACCAACGCGGCATAGAAAATTTGACTTATAAATGGATGGATACTATACAAACAATGGCATGTATGTTGCCATTTATAATTGTTTGAATACTTTAATTTGTTTCTGAACTAAATCTTAGAACTACTACAGTCTATTTATCAAAGAAATGCACATGAAAACTTAAATTATTAAATCCAGACACGCTATTGATGATAATGATGTATTTATTTTTCAAATTGCCACTTCATTGATGTATCCCTCTTTAGTCTTGCAAATTCGGAGTATTCTTGAAGTAATTTTTTAACATTTACTCCAATGGGTTGTAATTTGTTAAAAGATTAGTTTGGTTTGTTGGAATCACTATTCAACATTTCTGACCAATTCACCCCACAGCAGTTTTATAAGGGCCAAATTGCGCCACTTGAGACCAAATCATTCTTTTCAGAACAGATTGATTTTCTAATAAGTGTAAACAAATTTTACATAGTTTAGAGAAATGGTGGCAAGATAAAATCATCCTCAATAATTCTTTTACCAAATGATATGGCATTTGTTTGTAGTATATCTAAATTTAATTTTTTTGTCATTTTCCTCTTAATTTGTACAGAATCTTCAGTTTGGTCATCGAAGCCGAAGCCATCTCCAAACCATTATATTACTTTTATAATATTTTATAGAGGAAATAATATACTACTCTGATACACACTCTTCTGCTTGTGGATAAACAAACTATTTTTACCAAAAATTCAACTTTGAATTTGTTAGTCCATAACATTCACTTCCATTACAGTAACGTCCAGTAACGTTTTGTGTAATTTTGCTGTTAGTAATTGGTTTCGTTTGCTAACTAGTATAATATATTTGTTTTCCTCTGTTGTTGTTTTACTCTATCTCCCAATTCGTTTTTTGTTGGCAACATATCTTGTTTCTTCTCTTTTCTTGATCATGTTTCATACTATTGAGGGAGAAATTGAATTTTTCTGCAATGTGTGGTATAGAATATTTTTCCTGGTACAGGGTGTAAAAATACAGCAATGTATTTTGATTTTTGATTTTGTATACATCTTCAAAATGTTAATCATATTAAAAAATGAAGACTTTTACACCCTCCTAATATGTTTCCTGATGTACTTTAGTGGGTGTATATGTAAGCGCCTTTGTAGTTTTTTTTCTTTTTTTTTACCTTATATATTTCGGAAGAAGTTGCGTTTCATAAGGGCTGTTTTACTTTGCTATTTTACAATATGTGATTGTTAGTTAATATATTTCATGTTGTTTTTCCATTTTGGTACTTATCAGCCTTCTTCATTTAGGGTGTATTTCTAATTCCTTCATCGCTTTGAGTTTGTCTCTTTTGATGGAGTCAAAGACTTGTTCAAGTTCATTAAAAACTTTTATTTGGTATTCTTGCGCTTTTTTAATAATTTGTTTGTGTGGATAGCATCTATTGTTGACTTTTTGAGGTAAACCCATATTGATATTGCCCTATTATGTCTTTGATCTGACCCTGGCAAACCTTCGACATCGACTCCGAAGCCCAATATCCACGCCAAAAAGAATTTGCTCTGTATCTGGTGGGATTGGAAAGGTGTGCTGTACTATGAACTCTTGAAACCAGGTGAAACAGTTACGGCGGATCGCTACCAACAGCAACTCATCAATTTGAGCGACGCAATCGAAGGAAAGAGGCCATTTACTGGACAAGGAAGTCGGAAAGTCATCCTGCTCCATGGTAATGCCCGACCACATGTTGCGAAGGCGATGCAAGAACACATCTTCGCGTTAGGCTGGGAACTCCTCCCACATGCGGCGTATAGCCCAGACATGGCTCCTTCCGATTATCATTTATTCCGATCGTTACAGCATCACTTGGCTGATGCGCACTTCAAAACAGAAGAAGAAATCCAAAAATGCATCGATAACTTTATCGTCTCGAAGCCGGTGAGCTTCTATCACCAGGGAATTCGCAAGCTACCCGAAAGATGGCAAAAGGTCATCGATGCCAATGGAGAATACTTTGATACTTAAGCTTTTTTTGTTTGTTTTTAAATAAAACTTTTTTATTTTGCAGTAAAAAAGCTGAGAACTTATTTATACACTTAATATTTAGACATAAATAATACAAAACTGTTCCTGTGATCTTTTTAAAGGTCTCGATTTTGAAATGTCTTTGAAGAGTTGCATGACTATTTTCATCGTCTAGTGTGCATAACTATCAGTTAATGAACAAAAAACAACAATTTGAAAGCCTTAAAACAGGACCAAGAAATGAATTAACGATAATGAGGTAAAATACTTATTAATTTTGCACACGTGAAATGCTGCTTACTAAGCATAAACGAAAGGATTTTTTTGCATCGTATAGTTACTGGTGATGAAAAATGGATCCACTACGATAATTCGAAGAAGAGAAAAATCATGGAGACCACGTGGCCATGCTTGAACATCGATGGCCAAGCCGAATATTCATGGAAAAAAACTCATGTTGTGTATTGAACGAAACCATTACTGGGACTCTCTACCGAACACAATTGAGAGATTGAGCCGAGCACTCAAGGAAAAACGCGCCCACTACTATTCCAGACACGACAAAATTATTCTCCTGCATGATAATGATTTGGGTCGATTTGTGGATAGCTTCAAAAGATGAAGCGTTCTTCCGACGCGGTATCCGTATGCTGCCAGAAAGATGGAAAAAAATAGTGGCTAGCGATGGACAAAACTTTGAATAAAACATAAGGTTCCATTCCGTCACAATAAATGCCCAATTGTTGATAAAAAAAAAACGGCGGACACTTATTTGTACTCCCTTTAGTATATCCGTGACTTTCGTTTTCTATCTGTTCTATGGCATGTTGTGTGGTAACTAAACTGTTACCTGATTCTCTCGATGAAGACGGATTGTTTGTTTTAAATATATATGTATATTCGTTTACATTTTCAGTATTTATGTCTCCTACTTTTATTTTTCTGCTGTGGCCTTCTTTGGTTAGTACCATCGTTGTAGTCTTATCTAAATTCATTTTCAGGTCAATCTTCGCTGCTTTTTCATTTAAATCGTTTAGCATGTAGTCTTGCCATTTTTGTTTTTAGCTATAAGAACGATATCATCCGGGTATCTTAGGCGATTTAAGTTTTAACATTTATGTTAATTCCTATAGTTTCCCAGTTGGAATTTTTAAATAAGTCTTTTAGTGCCAAAGTAAAGAGTGTAAACAATCGCCTTGACGGGCTCCACGTTGGAAAGGGATTGGTTTTGTATCTTCATGTAGTCTGTATGTAGCTGTAGCTTTGCTGCTTATGTTTTTAAGATCAATATCTTTGTCTGTTCTACAGTTTTTGAGAGATTCTATTATCCATATCTCTACTATATTCATTTGATTTTTCTATTAAAAGTTTCATTGTAAATAAATGATCTTTTGTTCCATATCCTTTTCTAAATCTTGCCTGAGTTTTTGACTGATATTCGTCTAATTTAGCGGATAATCTATTGGTTAGTATTTTTGTCATTAATTTGTATAGCCAACTTATTAATATATACTTCTTAACTCGTCTATTATCCCTAAAACTAGCCACCTAGCTGATATAAAAGTAATTAGTTTAATGTTCATTCAAGGACGCTTTTAGTTCTATTGATATTGAACATGGCAAAAGAATAATTTTGGAGCAC
The DNA here is from genome assembly GCA_036346155.1 of Sinelater perroti. Lineage (NCBI taxonomy): Eukaryota > Metazoa > Arthropoda > Insecta > Coleoptera > Elateridae > Sinelater > Sinelater perroti. Next base: position 3,666,442 of record JARFIY010000329.1, on the reverse strand, counting down.
AAGCGCGCGCGTTATTTTTTGAATAATGGTTGAATAAATAGGCATTGATGTAGGCAATATTGAGACTGAATACATGATCATTATATTTCCAGACGAATACTAAAGATGTTCAATTTTTACACAAAATTTAGAGGTCAAGAAGGTTATGAAAAGATACTGTACAGGTCTGAAGATGAGGGAGGACAAGTTTTTTATGGAAAAATTTTGCCACAGACGAAACATAGGTCTCTTATTGATTGCCTAGAAAATTAAGAGGATATTTATTTAAAGAGTTTAAAATTAAAAAGACCATGAAAGTAAAAGTATAACACCATCTGCACTAAAGGTTTTGCGTGCCGGTTCTGTTGAGGGAGGGAGGGCGGTCAATAGGTGAGTAATTTTTGTAGATTTTTGTGTGGCCAGAGAACAATTATTGGATAATATTACTACGACTTGTTATAGCGGTCGTAATTTGTAAAAGCCCTGTCACGTGAACATTATTTGAAATACGCGGCAATGCGCGGTGTAGGAAATTGTTTTGGACAAGTCTATTTGCCTAAAAGAGGAGATTCGTGTCTCAACGTTTTTGGATTGTTTATTTTAGTATTCAAGTGCTCAAAAGAAATCAGCCAGTGCAAAAATTTGCATTTTTAAAGACAACGTTGCATATTTTTGCTTGAATTGTTTTTATAAGTTTGTAATGTGCATTTTGCTGAAGTTAATTTCCAACCTCAAATCAGATAATGTTATTGTTTGTATTTAGTTAAACAGGCTAGGCTGGCGATGTTAATTGCAGCCTGCCAACAAAAAACCATAAAAAATACCATCGAAGTGCTTGGAGACTTAACAGATTTTCTTATTTGGTCAGTTTTATTCATAATTTCCGGCCCAAATACTTCACTGTTGTACACGTTACGACAGTGAATTCTTGGTCGCGCAGAGTAGCTCAGCTGTAGCTCCACCCAGAGGTCCTTTATAAATTATAACCACTCTACATATATGAATTAAATATACAAGTCAAAACCAATTATCTCTTAAAAGACATTATCAAATAGCATATGGCGCGGTTGCACAAATTGGGTTGGGTAGCTCTAAACACATTATATAGCTACTTGCTCTGTTTACTTGTTCTTCAAAGGAGCTCAGGATGGTAGATGGTTTGAAGACAATAATGGACATAGATGTTAAGAGGAGAATGCCTGGAAAAGATTAAATGTTATTTTGTTTTTGTACTTAAATAAAAATTAGTTTGCATAAATTGTATTTATATTTGGATTACACCCATATCTTTATTTTTTTATTGCAAAAATTTCTTACAAGTTTTCTGCACATATTATTAAATCTCTTTTATTTTCTGTATTTTATAAATTTATGGTAATTGTAGCACTGCCCAATGGATTTACTTTAACGTGGTTATACAACCATGTACATAATGTGAAGAAGATTGAAGGTTTGTTTTGTTATTTTTGTTTTAATGATGACGAGAATCAGGGGCTGTTTATTTCTAATTTGATGCATGTGGCGCGTCAGTTGTACTGAAATTCCTATTAAACTATGTTTTCCTTGACCATCTTGTTGTTGAGTGTCTTAGGGACTTTGTGAATCACTTAGAAAAGAGGCTTATTATAATGCGTTCAGCGAATACATATAGTAATAAAACTGTCAAAAATTCGCGCTTTTTAAATAATTGTCCGTTATTGGCCGGTTTGAAAAAGTGCGGGTATTTCAATAGTCAGGTACACACTGACTCACTTTTGGACACTCGTGTGTTAGTGCTGCGGCTAACTTGTTGTAGTTAGGAATGGCGATTTCATTTGTATCTCACTATTAATGATAGTGCGTATTGTAAAAGTTGGTTTTTAAATTTAAAGAGATCAATATAAAATATTGTTATAAATGCTACATTGTAAAGCCCGGCTTTGGCGCACATCTTTCTGCGTTTCAGGGGTTTATCATGATAATTTATTCCAAAAAATTCTTGACCTTTTAGAAATTTAGTTGATTCCTGACTTTTTTGGCACTCCACTCTTGTACTGTTTGCTTCTTAAAAAGACAGAAAGCACACAAAATGATGATTGTGAAAAAACAGTTGATAATTAGTATCTGGCATTAAGTTCTTATGCGTGAGCAGTGGTAGCCCTATATTTACATTATAGTGAACGTGTATTATCCCAAAAACAGCTCACCATATTTGCGTTTTGAGTACTCAACATCAAACTAGCGCTTACCAACTGTAGCTCTTTGTAGCTTCTCCCCTATAATAATGTAAATATATTATATCTTTAGCATTACAGAGAAGATATTGGTTTCTTGAATATCTTAAATTACACACTTTTAGTGTTTGAAGTTTTTAAGTTTTTAATTTATAATATGATAAACCAACGAATGTCAATTAAAACTCATAAATGAATGATGTTCTAGGTTGCGGAAGCTGGTAAGAAGGTGTGGACATCAGGCTGCATTGAAATAGTGCGATCGTGGGCTGAGCGGAACCTGTATTTCATTGCCGGCATAGCCTTGGGTATTGCACTGTCGCAGTTGTTTGTGATCTACCTTGCCAAAACCTTAGAAGGCCAGATAGACTTGCAGAAATCGAGGTGGGCTAGTTGAAATATTGCATTCAAGGCCCACGGGCCTAGGGTGTACTTGTAAATTAACTCACGTCCAGCCCTTGTAGCCCTGTGTTTCAGTGTGAAAAGTTGCTTAGTATTATTATGAACTATTAATGGAAATTATTTTATTGTATTTTGTCAAATATGTCAAATGTGCTGTCATTGTCACAATTTTGTATGTTCTGTATGTTTTTATCTGTCAAGATGTTTATTTATATTTGCTGTATAAAGTTTTAGCTTTGACAGCGATTTATACTGTACAATGTGCAGTATTTTAATTGTTTAAATGTATATGCAAGACGTTTTGTGCAAATATTCCATTGCTCATTCCATTTGTCTAATTTTAATACTTCGAAAAGACTAATATCGGAATTAGAATCTCCTAGAAGAAATTTGTACTGTGTATATGACGAACTGCCATTTTAAGTATGAAAATTATGTCCAGATCACCGTAATCAAAACGAGTTGCAGCAATATAGAAAGTAATTTTTTATCATTCTTACTGAACCTCATGGTTGCTTTCTCGAATAGTTGTTGCCGCACTCTTGTAGTTGCGGCTATTTTATATTGACTGTACAAATCAAGGAAACCGCCCGATTTTAATAAATCAGTGCCAAAACTTCATGAGTGCTTAGGGGTGGCTTATGAACTGTGCTTGCTAGTCCGTTTGAAGTCATAGCCGTTTCAGTGAACATAAGTTGTAACTTTTTCAGACACGAGTGGTATTCTTATCTGGATATGTACCTTGACAGATAGAGAAGATTTAAACCAAAGTAGTTTGCGCGCAAGATTTACGTTTGTGCAGTGTCTGATTTGAGCAATCGAGCAGGCGTTTAAGAACTCAATAGAGCTGCAGGCTCAATTAGTAATCAAATGTTACAATGTGATTCAACTGTAGGTTTGTATATTCTAGGTAGGTAGGATGTTAGCATAGGTTAAACTTTGTAAGCACATATAACTACATTTAAATTTCTTTATGAATATGATAAGGAAATAATTCTTCATACCTTTTTATTATTGTTACTAATGATTAACGTTTCATATGTGTATTGTATTGTGAATTATCTAAGCCATAAAATACATTGGTATTTTATAAAATATGACTTCTATTTTTACATTCTTCTTTTATAAGGTGTAGCAAAACAAGATTAAGTTTATTTGGGTGCTGAGGGTGATGTTCAAACGCCCCACGTGGAATACGGTCGCTCTCTCTGCCTGATCGTTGCACACCATCCTTGATACGGGACGATGTGGCAAGCATCGCGCCTTAAATGACACCTATTATCACCCCTTGTTTGAAGTAAACGCAGATGCTCAATTATTTTTAGTCACTGAATAGTCCACCAGCCAAGCATCTGTGTCCCAAGAATGAACTCGGGTCTGTCCGCATTACAGTTATGCGCCTCAACTGCGCGGCTACACTGGTGCTTAGGAAAAAATAAGAATGAAATTAAAATAAATTAAGAACTGAAATTGCAAAAATCACTTAGTGCAGATTCAGTAGAATAAATTTGACAAATTGTCAGAAGAAATTAAAAAAATAAAGGAACAAGCCATTAAAAGGGGAAAAGCATCAGAAGTATGATATAATACGCAAAAGTCGACAAACTTATAAAGAGAGAAATTCGTAGGGACCTAAAAAGATATTGTAGCAGTTGCAAAAAGGAAGATTTTAGTCATCTGCTCGACGCATCGATGTGAAGCCGAGCATTCTAGAATCAAGTATGTAGGTATTTCAGCTTGTATAAGGAATGGTCAAGAAGAGTTGTAGGCAGATGCGATTAGCACAGTTTGCGTGGTGATTAAAGAATGGCCTGGGAACAAACTGCTGGCCTATGCGAATATTTAAATTTAAAACGAAAAATTTTATAATAATAATAGTTCCCCATAATAGGCCTCGAAGGCCCTTTGGGGTCGTAACAGGATAGATCTGTTACAGTCTAGAGCCGTACACAAGGGTAGTAACGTGGCCAGCGCTATGTACCGACCGTATTATTACAGAGTTTGACCTCCAGGTACTCATTTTATTGCAGCCTGAGTCGAGCTGGGCCTTAAAATGCCAGCGATCGAATTGGCGAGAGCGGGATTCGAACCCGCAACTCTTGGTTTCGTAGTCTAGCGATCTATCCACTAAGCTACCACGGCACTCGAAAAATTTTATTTTAGAAAAAAAAGATCTTAACTGTTTATTAGTTGAGAATTGATATTATTCTAAAGGGTACATTGCCATTTAATGCGATATAGGATATTTGACAATTGTCCTCCACGGCCAATTTGACACTCGAATTCTTCTGACAAAATTCTCGGTCACTTGTTCGCGTAACTGTGGCTTAATTTCGTCGAAAACTCGTTGAATTTTTGCCTTTAATTCAGGAATTTCGCTTATTTTCGTAGCATAAACTTTGGTTTTCACGAATCCCCAGGGGAAAAATCGCAAGAAGTCTCAAGATCTTGGTGGTTAGTTTGTTTTGCTGTTTTTGGAAATAAGTCGCTCGTTAAATATTTGCTTCAACAATTGGATTATTTCACGCGTCGTATAACATAGCACAATTTTGCTGAAACCACGAGTCATCCAAATCCAAGCTGTCCGAATGAAGCCACAAAAATCCACCGTCATCTCACTGCCAACCTTATAGGAAAAAAATGGTACACAATTTAAATTCTGCGTTTCTTTTAAGGCGCCTTATTTTAGTCCATCAATTAATTACCGACTAACGCACTGTAGAAGTAAATAGTGTCTATATTTTAAGATAGTTAAGTGTAAATAATAATCGGACTGGTATTTGGTGTGGAGTGTATTGTAACTTAAAGAACTATTTAAATAAATTACCATGAAGACGGGGAACTAAGTTGCATAAACTAACTTATAAACAACTCGATAAACTTGTGCTATATGTTGGAATGTGGAACCAAATTTATAATTCGGCGAACTTTTTATTTAATCTTCTAACCAGAAGTTTTTCAGTGGGCTTAGACATAATGCGTAGAAGACTAATCGATTTGTAGAAAGAAAGCTCGTTAGGTGGATTTCTTGGTTTTTGAAATAAAATAACTTCCAGTGTCTTCCGCTGGACTGGGAAGTATTTCAATCTAAAAGCTACATTTGTAAGTTGTGTTAACCCTTTGTAATTTAGTAATACCCGGGCGCTTTCTTTAAGTTTAAATTTTATTTTTTTCTGTATTACCAATTGTATAGGTTCGCTTGTTTGTCCAGGTTTTTCTAAGGATGTTTGAATTTCATTATGTTTATCTTCCTCAACAGCTGAAAAAGAGTAAAGACGTTTTCTGAATAGTCAACAAAAGTTTTAGCATGAATGAAATAAACACGATGGGGAATGTACTGTCCTTGAAACGGTGACACGAGAATGCGCTCGAAGACCTCAACGACGAATTAACTTAGATTATAATTTATTGCTTTCTCTTTAGTTTCTGTATCTTCTTTTGAATAATCTTTTCTGTCTGGGTTTTCCGATAAGTACGAATAAATCTCTCTATTCGAATATTACGCCTTTTTTGAGAAAAGTGATGAGAAATTTAAATTAAATACACTTATTGTTGAAGTTAATTGCAAGTTTATAATTAGTGTAATTAATAATAGATTATTTTTATGTTCGAGTTTTTGGATATTTTGCTTGGTTGTTCTTTGACATAGGGTCTTTGGTTAATAACCCGTTTAATCTATGTCTCCGGTAGCATTACAGCCTCATGGACATATTATACTTCTCTTATATTTTTACAACACTTTTCCAGTATTCTCATCCCTTGCACCAATCTGTATCTTAACGAATAATTGCTTTATTCTTCTGGATCCACGATTGGTTTTCCATAAATAGCTTGCCTCCTGTGAACTAAACTATCACACTTGCACAAGATGTAGATGGCTGGCCTGGTTTCTTGCCGTATTGCTTGCAGCTCAGATCTCTATTGTATAACCCTATTTCGTTAAGGGGTCCCAAACGAAAAAAATGTAAAGGAACCTATTATAATTCATGAACTGATCCTTGTTTTGTACAACAGTTCTTCATTTAGTTTGTTTACGAGATAGTTCTTTTATAAAGAATTTTTCATGTATTTGTCCCGGTACATTTTCCCACTATTTTTTATATTGTTTTTGATTCACTCTCACCAGGCTTCATATTGTACCTTTAGGTAATCTCAGAGCCGGTGCGGAATCTGTCTGTGGAGTTGTGATTCTTTTTGTGATGATTTATCAGCTTTCTCATTGCTTGCCATTCCACAGCTCTCTAATACCGACAACAGAGTTAACTTGTTGTAGTCTGCCAGAGCCTGAGTTTTTCGCGGCATTCTCATACCAGCCTAAATGAAATCTTCGGGCTGTTTAATGCCTTCAGGGATTCCTGACTGTCCGTAAATATGTTGATTCTCCTATTTCGATTAGCCCTCATATTATTTTGCCTGGCTCGCTGTAGTACACAAATATCTCGCAGTGAAAAGCTTAACTGCAAGTTTTCCGGTTCATAGTATATGCTTGTTTCTGTTCCAGATTCGCTCTATTATACTGTTGTCAGTATACTTAGTACACCTCTACTTACATGTATGTCGAACATTCAGATGCCCCGCTTCCATACAATCTTTGGGGATAGGTGCAGTCTATTAAGAGATATTCCTGCCATCTTCCATGATTTTAAAATGGAGAGGAGAAAAGTTTATTTGTATCTCCATTGTTGCCGTTGGTGTTGTTTTTATGACGTCTGTTATTCCCAGACGAACAAGTCTTTGTATCCTAATCTATTATACCGAATCTTTTCGTCGTATATGTCCACAAAAGCTGCTTATATTGTCATGGATTTGATTACCACAATGTATGTCTCTTTACTTTTGGTTTTAAACCCCATGTTTTCCATGAGCTCGTCTGACTAACGCTTGTTGCCTCGTCTTTCTTTTGATTTTTTGAATGTGTTGATCCTAGGTAAGTTTTGAGTTCAAATTAACTCCAAGATATTTTATATACCTGATAACTTTAGTTCTACACTTCAAAGCCTAAAGGTCCCAATATCTAAGTTTCTCTGTCTTATGAATGCTACTCTGTTAGATTTTGAAGCAATTAGGTATATTTAGTTCATCTACATCTATCCAATTTGTAACCAGATTTAGGGCCTTTTGCATGCTCTCCTTAATTGTATTGATAAATCTTTCCTGGGATAATATGACTAAGTTATCCGTATCTCAGTGCTCTATTTCCGTTTCCTTCGAGTTTCTTCAACAGATCTTCCATTACAAGTAGAGGAGAGAGAACTCTCATTATTTTACCCATCAGTAATACTTATACTAATCTTTCTTTAAGGATCCAGTCTATCTACCCGCAGCTTGTTTTTTAACTCATCAACGTTGTGATGATTGAATACGTTTCCTCAATATCCAAAAAGGCAGCTATAAGTATTTTTCATTTTCTACAGCATTTTCCATTTTGGTAACAAGTAGATGTAAAGCTGTTTCTATATACATATATTTCTGTTTTAAATGCATACTGGTCTTGATGTAGAGATCGAGTAACTAATACGCCATCCCTGATATGTTTGTAAAGCAGTTTTTCTAGAGTTTTCAATGCAAAGGATATCAAAATAATTGGTCTTAGAGTCCTAGCCTCATCCTGACGTATTTTTCAATTAGTCTCTAAAATCTTTATATATACCCAAAAGCAAAACTTGCCCTAGGTATATTGCACATCCTATGGTATAGAAGGTAACTTCCTTTCTGAAACATAATAGGATAAATTCCGTCAGATCGCGGCGATTCATAAGGTTGGAATGAGTTATATGTCCGCTTTATTTTGTCTACACTTATCACTTTTTTTTGCCTGCTAATTCTCCTTATTGTTAGATGCCTACTTTGGGGGTTTCAGTTCTGAATTTTTCCAGTCATTTGATGATACATTAGAAACCTACGAACTTATAAACTGTACCCTGAGTAGCTCTCTCATTGTTTCTTTCCAGTGTTGGTATTCTTCTGTCTCCGTCTTTAGAGTAGTTATAGGGCTCTGAGAATCTGAGAGTATTTTGCGAAGTGTGGCACTTCTCATAATGTCCCCTCTATAGATTTCCTTAGAGCTTTGTTATATTCAGTTAAGGTCTGTTTATAATGATTCCAATTCCGAATTTTTTATTGCGTTGAAAAGCGATCTTACCTGTTTTCCCGGTTTTTATTCTACCATGTAAAATTCCTGTTGGAATCCCTTTTCATTCGAAGGCAGTTATCTTCATACATTGAAATTACAACATCTTACTATTGTGCTACTTCGATCTAAGGCTTCGTACTATTTCCGATTATTTTAGTCATCCGTCTAAGAATGTGTTCTAGGTTTACCTGGTAAGCTTCCTAGTTTATCTTTCGATGGTTACGATAAGTTTCTTGCATAGAGTTGTACCCCAATATGTGCTTGTGCTCAGAACAATTTACCTCTTTAGACACATGACAATTTCTAACAAAACTACTAGCGTAGTATCTACCTACTGTTATATTTATAACCTCACTTCTTCATATATTGATGAAGGTAGGATTATTGCCTACATTCCGTACGTCCAAATTATTTGGCCCTTGATGAATTGCGAACCACTTTCTTTGCATTGTATCACCAGTTCCTTCATTTCTTTGGTTGGTGTAGGGCGAGGTCATAGTGAGAAAGGTATGTCGATCCGAGCATTTGCTCCCTTAGTCCAACCTCATTCGCCATCTTTAACCTGAGTATCATGAAGTCTGTAACGCAAAGAATTTAAAGATAGTATTTTGAAATGTGAGCGACTGTAGGTCAGTTCTCCTAATTTCCCTAGACCTCTAATTTTGCTTTTAGACTGTAGGATTCTAAAGGCAATTCTGCTCAACCTATAAAAACCCTTAATCTGAGATACCTAATCAATACAGTATGCAACAAGTTGCCAATTTTTTTTTATTTTTCTACTCGGGAGAGGCCAGTCTCTTTGTTCTAAGCGTCTTTTAGCTTGTTCCTTTTGCACCTGCGTCTCAGGGAAAAAGACCAGCATCCTAGGTCTTTTCGGAAGGTCGTTGGACTTGACCACAGTCAAATCTGTGCACAAGACCCTTCCGCTAAACGTTGTTCTGCTGAATTGCAACAAATTGGCTTGTTTCTGGTTCAGAGTTATCTCATTGTCAGTATAGCGCCTGTAAATTACTGCTATCCTGCGTCCACTAACCACCTCATGGTATGTGCCAGTCTGCGCCTATGTGCTCTTAGATTTTTTTAATTACTTGTGGCGATGTTTTGGAGTTTGATCGGGCTCTCTTAGCTCCCTGGCCCTTTTCTACATTGCCTACTTTGGCGTCTTTGTTTTGTGGCTTATCGGCTTATCTTTCCAGCTTTGACAGGCTTCTTTCGCTGGCTCCTAGACAGTCTCTTTTTCTGCCCTTCTTCCAGCTGCTTCTTATCATCGAAGGTCTTGTTTTCTCATCTGGTATTTTCATGTCTTAGTCCACAACGGGTTGTAGATTAATAGCCTGAACTCCATTGCCCCCATGACAATAAAATTGGTTTCTGAGGCAGAAGCCCCCTCAGATATAATATTTTGGCATGCATATTCTTTTTCATCGTCCATACTGTTCCCATATCGCCAACGTGGTCGCACGGTTGAGGGATGGGTTGGGGCGCGGACGGACCTGTGTTTATTCCTAAAACTCTCTAAAAATAATTGAATACCTGCGCTCGCTCGAGCAAGGGGTAATAATAGCGGTTGTCTAAGATGCGGTGCTTGCCGAATCGCCCGGCATCAGAAATGGTGCGCGACGACTGGTCAGTAAAGATAAACATACAAGTTTGTATAAAAAGTATTGGGAACAATTTTTTCCTGACGTGACTGTACGTCGGAGCACGCTTGCACCGCGTACGCTCGGTGATGGGGGATGTGACTATCAAGACGCGCCCAGCGCCAGTCGCCTGCGAGCGTTCGTTCAGGCTAGATTGTGTTTTTAATGGACCTCTGTCTAATGACTCGGTGCAAGTGCAAAATGCAGTAAACGATTGAACAGCGGTAGGCCATCAAATTTTGTGTTGGACTGGGAAAATGATTTGCCAAGTGTTCAAGGATGAAAGCATGTCACAAACTGCAGTTTTTAAGTGACACAAGCTCTTCAAAGATGGCCGAGAGAGTGTGGAGGATGAGCCTCGTGTTGGACGACCATCGACCTCAAGAATCGACGACAACGTGTACATGAAGTGCTGAATTCAGACCGTCGGTTAAGTGTGCGCATGGTCGCATATAAAATTGGCATTGACAAGATGACTGTACATATCATTATCACTGAAAATTTGGCTATGCGAAAGATCTGCTCTAAATTCGTCTCGAAGGTCTTGATAGACGACCAAAACGCGTTGAAGAAGACCCCGGCTTTTTGGACGGTTTCCCAACCCCCTTACAATCCCGACTTGGCACCAGCAGACTATTTTCAATTCCCAAAAGTGAAATCCTCTCTCAAAGGACACCACCATAGGACCCTATGTGCTGCCTAAGAAGTTTGTACGCGTATCCTTAAGGACGTTCCAGAATCTGCCTACCAGGGAGATGTACTATGAAGACTTTTGAGGTATTGTAATAATATCTCAAATAAATCTATTTTTCCGAAACTTTTTCCGATATTTTTTATACAAACCCCGTATAAGAGTTTTAGCCTTTCAGTTTGCAGGCCGTCGCAGGGCGTTAGAGCCTTATCATACTGTTCTCACGAGTGTGGGAGGAAAGAAGCCTATTTTTTGTGCAATCCTCTGAGCGGCGTTAACTCAGTGAAGAAGAGGAGTATTTATTGACTGTCTAGTCTAGTCTAAACCAAGACAGAGATCTATACAGATTGACCCCCAGTCTTGAATCTAGCAGTGCTGTAGTGTAAGGCTCTCCTAAAATCCCTAGCTGGTCTGCGGATTGATTTTCACTTAAACCATGTTTTAAGCCTGTCATGACCACTTGCTTTTCGCTATTTGTAGGTTTTAAGATATGATTCGTTTTCTTAAAAAGGAAAAACAAATTCTGTAAATGAATATATTTCTCAAATAATTTGAGCAACGTCAAATTTGACTTGTTGATCAACTTGAATACGATATAGAATCATGTTACAAAGAGCAAATGGAACTCGAAAATTAGTCATAACTAAAGACAACTTTGTGTTCTGATTAGTTCGAATAAAGGGCGCACACCGATTTTTGATTTGTTTGTTAACATACTTCACAGTCTGATTGATTTGTCACGAATAGATGCAGCGTAAGGGTTGAGTTGAGGGGTTTTCAGAACAAAAATTTAGAGTGTTATATGGTAATCAGTTGCAGGTTTGCATCAGCGAACAAAAGTGCAATCGACACTTCTGATATCATTACTTAAATTCCAGAATATATTTTTATCAGTCAGGTCGTTGAGAATTCATTACATTCACCCAAACAACCAGCAATGTAACCATCCGACCAGAGAATCATTAAAGGTTTAATACAGTTATTGTATTTGTAAAGGGCATCCTTTTTTTGAAAGACAGTTGGTGCTGTTCTTGTTGAACGAATATCATCAACAATAGGTGTAAACTCATCATTGAACAAAATTTTGATGAGTATTGTGCACCAAGAATTGGTTTCGAATCTCGTTTTGATGCTCAAATAGGGTGTCAAGAAACTTGAATCATATCATTCAATTGTAACTACGTGACGATAATGACGCTTAGGATGAGAACAAGATGGGATCAGAAATGGCAAGAAGTGGAAAAAGGGAGATGTGTGCAGACAAGCTGCGGAGTATTTTAACAGACACATTGTCCAACTCATCACTTCCGTCCTACCTAGTAAGAAAGGGAAGTGGACGAAGGACCAAAACAAATGCGTATGCAGAGAAGTCAATGACGGCATACACAGCCTGCTGACCTGTAATGCGAAGGAAAAGACGAGCGGGTGGAGAGTGTAAACACAGTTTCCTTCTTTGTCGTCTCAAAAGTTTGTTCTTCTAATTTATTTTTTAGTTTTGTCACTTTTAGTTTGTGCAACTTAGCTTTCTTCAGCATGGTCATTTATTTAAATAGTTCTTTAAGTTACAATAAACTCCAGTTGAAACAAACTCGGTTAATGGTTCGATTATTTATTTACTCTTAACTATGTGACAATATACACCCTATTTTCTTCTACAATGAATTAGTAGTTAATGACTTGATGCACTAATACTAGCACTAATTAAATATTTGTACAGGCCGACTTGTTTTCTGGAGGATTCTGCTTACACAATCGTTTCTGGAATACTCACAGCTTCACGTTGGTGTACCGAACAGATTCTTAAAACCTCCCTTCCCCTTCCGGAGAAGCCAAAATTTTTTTTTTTATTTATTGTTATCGTTTTTCTTACTACTTTATTATCTGCACTAAATTCAGATTGGTTTTATGAGTCTTGTTTTAGTAATAAATTTTGGTTTATTATTAATTCAAAATCGATTTTCATATTAATTTTTTATCTTTAGAGAAATTATTGGTCATAAATACTCGTTATTTCTTGTACCATAACCAAATCGCACTGTGATATCTCTATTTCTTTTTATGCCATGTTCTATTTTACTATTAAAATTACCTATTACCATAATTTTTTCATCTATTTTCTTGCCATTTTTAATGTCCCTTCTATTATATAATATTCTATTATATAATCCAGCTTCATTGGCTGCATAGACCGGTATTGATATTAGTTTCTTAGTTTCATTTATTTCTATGTTCAAGTTGCTGCTTGCAGTGATGTTATTGTAATAACACATTACTCAATAAAACAACTGTTAGGCAAAATTCGACTCTATTCATTAGGATGGTCTCCTTCAAGAGTGATACATTCATTCCAACGCTTTTCTTAACATTTCGATGCCTTTTTTGTAGAACGATTTATCTTTGGCCTCAAAACAGGTTTTAGTTTGGGCAATCATTTCTTCATTGGAGACAAATCTCTTTCTCTAGGGTATTCTTTTTAGGTTTGCAAACAGGCGGTAGTTGCTGGAAGCCAGATCCGGAGAATACGGTGGATGGGGAAGCAATTCAAAGTGCGATTCGTGCAATTTTGCCATTGTTGCGATCAACTTGTGACACGGTGCGTTGTCTTGGTGGAAGAGGACTTTTTTATTCTTAATTTGGGGTCGTTTTTTTACAATTTCCCTCTTCACACGCACCAATAACGCCATATAATATTCGATATTGATGGTTCTTACTTTCTCAAGGTAATCGATGAATAAAATACTGTGCGTATCCCAAAATACGGAGGCCAAAACCTTATCAGTTGACATTTGCGTTTTTGGTCGCTTTGGGCGGCTTTTGCGCTTTGCTGTCCACTCAACTGCCTGCCAATTTGACTCTGGAGTGTAGTGATGGATCCTTGTTTCATCCATTGTCACATACGCGTTGTTGGTTTTGATCGACTGTGAGCAAACGCGGTACCCACTTCGAACAGAGTTTTCTCATGGACAAATGTTTATGCAAAATGGTGAATACACTGCCTTCTGATATCTTTGAAGTGTCACGCAACTTTAATTTACGATTGGCTAAAACTATTTTATGGACTTTTTTGTTTTCTGGAACAACTGCCGAATTTGGGCAACCAGAGCGTTCAGCATCATCGGTGTTTATACGGCTGCGTTTAAAATCAGTAAACCACTTCTCTACCATTTGCCTCGATGGAGCAGAGTCCGAATAATACTTGTCAAGCCGTTGCTTTGCTTGAACGGTATTTTTTCCCATTAAAAAGCATGCTTTATCAACGCACGAAATTCAGATTTTTCTATCGTTTTGAAAATTACAAAAGTAGCGTCACTAAAACCACTGTAGCTTGTGAACTGTCAAGATTGTTATGAAATTTTGACACGTGTGTCAAAGGTTAGTACTCATCATATGGATTTGTCAATAATGGCGCCATCTAACAGTCATTCTACGAACTTATTGAATGATGTGTTAAATCCCTTGTAATAATGAGTGCGCTATGCATTCTTTAGGTACAGAGGGTGACCTGTATGTATAACACACGACATAATATTTTAGGTTTATGGCCACTCTTCCCAAAGCAGTTAACTATGTCGCACTAATTAGATACATTGGGCCACCTGGCACGCGCTTGATAGATAGTTAACCCATGGGCACAGGATGGTTTACAAAATAAACTTTTGAAATCGAATTGGCCGACACAAAAATGCTGTTGAAACATTTGAAAGTTCGAGAAATTTAAGGCTTTAAACATTTGGCGGTAATTTCCCGCATTTAGAACGGAAAATCAAAGCGACATTCTGTTTCGCACTTTGTGCCATGTTGGAAACTTAAAGTTCATAAAAAATTCCAAAGGTAATTTTAGCAAAAACAAGATTTGTTTTGGATTTAACATCGTTAAGAAGTGTTCCAAGATTATAAAATTATATCAGTTATTGTGATACTACAAAATACGAAATATTAGTTATTAGCGACTATAATTGCTAACTTTTTTGTTTGTCGTTTTAATTATTTCGTAATTTTAGTTTATATTGGCAATTTAGCCTGCACGACCAATTCATTTTTATTTTTTCGCTTGCATGTTTTAATTTAGAACGTTCGTACTAATGAGCAATCCTAGCTTCCTTTTCCCAAAAATGCCCAACATTTATGCATGTCGTTAAACTTTGACGCAACTAGAGCGTAATCTACCGGTCCGGTGGTATTTGTGTCAGCAACATTTCTACCGGATAAAGCACTATTCTCACGCACGCCGGCGTCTCTTCGTGGCTCGTCATTATTTTAGACAAGTCTATTCGCCTAAAAGAGGAGAGTCGCGTCTTAAGGTTTTCAGATTGTTTAGCAACTTTCTACATCGGAGCTGATAGTAGAAAGTTAATGAGATTATCATTCTGATTGTCGGTCTGTATGTCTGGAGACACTATAACTTCCGTTCTATTCAACGGATTCACTTCAAACTTGGCATACACACATCTTAGGTCAGTACCTCTCATGGGATTGATCGGTTAACGGCAACCGGAAGTGACCGTTACCATTTCGAAATTTCATTATACTCACATATGTCATGCAGCATATCATTCGACAGCATTTTTGACGCTGATCATTATGGAGACATTAATCAACATCTTAATTTCTTTTAAAATTTTTTATCCTAATTTCATCGCACCGCTGTAGAAAGTTTCCTTTACGGTTTACACCCTTCATGTTTTAGTATTCAAAAGCTCAAAAGAAATTAGCCAGTGCAAAAATCTGCATTCTTAAAGATAACGTTGCATATTTTTTCTTGTATTGTTTTGGTAAGTCAGTAATGTGCATTTTGGTGAAGTTAATTTCTAACCTTAAATTAGATAATGTTATTGTTCGTATTTAGTTAAACAGGCTGGGCTGGCGATGTTAATTTCAGGTTGCCAACAAAAAAACATAAAAAACAACATCGAAGTGCTTGGAGAATTAACAGATTTTCTTATTTGGTTGGATTTATTCATAATTTCGAAGCCAAATGGCACGTCACTGGTTTACACGTTACGACACTGCTTATTGTAGCTAAATTCATGGTCACGCAGAGTAGCTCAGCCGTAGGTCCGCCCACAGGTCCTTGACAAATTACGACCATTCTACCAATTCACACAGAGCCGTAGGTATTTATTGTATCAACGATCGTTTAGATATCACTTAAGCACTTTTGAACTGAACATCGTATCGGGAAACAGCAGTGAATTGCTAGTGTCGTCCGGGAAAGCAAACCGTGTAAAATATGCTGTCAATTTATTTTGTTAGGAAACACAAAAGTACTTAATTGCTATCTAGCTGGTCATCATCGTAATAAATTTATATGTCTCTGTATAAATTGATAGTACGCCAACGAACTGTGTGTGGGAATCCTTCATAATACAAAAAATTATGGAATGCTAATTTAAAAAAAAAAATCTTGTGTTTTACCTTAAAGTTTTGGAAATTTTTAATTTAACAAAAACTTGATTTAGTGTTCTATATGAAATTTGACTATTAAAGCACAATTTTTTTGTTTATCATATAAATGCCGTTTTAAAATTGATATTTTTATTTCATATCGAAGAATTTCGCCCATTTTTAAGCGACCCTAAAACGACTGAAAGCCAGTTAGGCAAGAATTATTTGAAAAGGTACCAATAAGGCTTTCACTTAAGTAATAAATTCACACATCAATTCAACGCCAGGCAATGCTGAATTCATGGGCACTGTGTTGCAAGCACTGGATAGTAAATCGTTGCTTGCAGAGCCGGCAATGCGGTCCAACAACCGGAACCGCAACCAAGGTTTGAAGCGTTCAGACATCGCTTAAATATGTATGTGCTTGTACCTCAAGCGAATTTGAGCCAAATCAAGTCATAACTCGCCAAATTTGGGAACGGCAACTACATTTCTGTTTTTTGTGCGGTAGTGCTGCAGTGCTGGTCAGACAGCCACGCCATTCAAATGGACGTGCGGCCGCTCTCGGAGGGATTGCGCAAGAAAGCAGAAAAGGAACTGAACGAAAATCCAGAACGGCTTAGAAATGATCTCCAGCACTTGCGGGAGTGGCTTTCAAAGCAGCCTCACCTATATGTTAGGACAGGTAAAGTCGGGATTGCAACTCTCCGCCGTGTTCATTGCTAAACTGTTGGTTCCAGATGATCAATGGCTGCTAGCTTTTTTACGAAGCTGCAAGTTTAACTTGGAGAAGGTAAAGGACAAACTCGACTATTTTTACTCCGTGCGACAATTTCTACCCGAATACTTCACAAGGAGGGACCCTTCTTGCGCGAAATCCAAGCGATTTTAAAGGCTGGGTATTTACATAGTTAACAGTTTTGTTTCGTATTCAAGTTGCCGTTTTAGGTGCGTTTTGCCTCTTTCAAAAACCAGAAAAGTTCTAGGGCCCAGAATTATTTTTTTCTATTGCACCGCGTTTGATCATTACACGATGACCTTTGAAAATATCTTCAAAGTTTTCACAATGATTTCCGACGTACTAATGCTGGAAGATGATGACAGCGTAGTCTCGGGAATATGTTTGCTGATAGACCACAAAGCGTTGAATCCAAAGTATTTTTCGCAGTTTACCCCACTTTTCATTAAGAGATGTGTAGCAATCGGGCAAGACATGTACCCATTAAGGAATAAAGGCTTTTATTTCGTAAACTCCCCATCCTACTTACAAAGCGCTTTGCAAATAATAAAGTTTTTCTTAAATGACAAGTCGCGGGAAAAGGTAACACATGCTCAAGTTTATTGTTGCTCCATTCATATTGTGTGACTTTTAGATGTTTGTATACAGCAGAGACAATTCTGACAAGATCTACGACCACATTCCCAAAGAAGCGCTTCCTTGTGAATTGGGTGGTAGTTGCGGTAGTGTCAGAGAAATTGCAAATTATTGGAAAGAGAAGATAGAAAGCTACCGAAAGTGGTTTATAGAAGACGAGAACTATTGTTCCGATGAAGCGAAGCGTATCGGTACATCTAAAACTGCATCAAATATATTTGGAGTTGGAGGATCGTTACACAGTTAGAAATTGATTCGTCAATTAAGCCGCTATTTTGTGTTTTGTTAAGTTATGTTTTTATATTTCATATAACGCGGACATTTTAAAATATTTTTGTAGTAGCTGTTTTGGATTAAACGTTTGTTAAAACACTTAATTTTATCTGGTACCTGAAACTAAAGTTTCGTTGAAGAATGTAGATAAAAAGGCAAAACAGGCAATCTAAAATAATATTTACAGGTTCTCTAAGTAACATGTTTTTTATAACATCAAGTTTAATGTCAAAGAAATATAGTGTGAATTGAAGATTGGAAAAACTAAAGTTTCCTGGTACATGACACGAAATGTAAGTTGTAAGTTTTTTTTTTTATTATAGAGTCAGCTCAACAAAATACAATGCTACATAGCATAGTTAAAAGATTACAATATACAAATAAACATAAGGTTGAGGACGCGTCGTTAACTTTATGACATGCTTGTGGGATTGGTAAGATCAGGTATTTACAGCACTGTTGTTAGAGTGAGATAGCTGCGAATGTTTTTTGATAGTAGTAGTAAACAACTTTTATGCAATTTTGGAAGTTAGCCTGAAGTTGATGATTTCTTATAAACTAGAAAGCGTCTACTGCTGTTCTTAATACTTTATTTTAAAGAGTTTGTATTTTATCCAGATTCGTTTTCGTAGAGCTACCCTGGACCATACATGAGTGCGCTTATATGGATCAGAATAGTGATTTACCCAAAGTAACGTGAAATCCGTTTTAAGGTTAGATTTGTTGTTTATAATAGGATATAGCAGAGGATAGTTGGTATATCATGTAGATAAAACCAAGAATACAACCTTGTGACACTTTTTTTGTAGTTTTAGGAAAGTGGTTAAGGAAAGAAAGGAGGATTAATTTCAGGTATTTTGGAATTATAAGGTGTGGAACCTTCCATACAAAATGTCACAAAGTAAGACTGCTGTGTATTACTTCCACTCGGATTCTTCTTCCGTGGCATTAGTCAATCTATAAAGTTTGTGAGAAGTAAAATGGTCGTGTCTGAAGGTAAACTGAAATGCTGGTATGGTGTTCAAAGCAGTAATTTGTCATTCAATTAGAACCACAGTGTTTTCTCGAACCCAGGTTGAAGTTGAGAAATCATTAGGATGACATTATATTTTTATGTAAGGGGAAGTATCTTAGTCTCATCCACGCATTCATTAGACTTGTGAGATAATTTGCAGGTATTTGGAAGGTAAATGTTTTTACATCAATTTGGAAATTTGATCGGGCCTAGGTTATCTGTTTTTTGAAAGAGTTTTAACAATGACCAAAATTTCTTTTAGAGTGACGTGGGTTTTAGACACATATATTCACCCTAGTAGAAAACGAACCCATATCTACTTTTAGGGAATGTTAACATTTCGGGGAGCTTCTTGGGATCATCTGTGAAGACGACCATACTTTATAGTGGGTAAAACAAGCAGTTGCCAACCTTCCCTTCCCGTTAGATGAAGCCATTCTAGACGTAGTGCTATCTAGATTGGGAAAAGCGGGTCTATGGCTTCCAGAGAAACATGAGGCCACAGAAAGCGTTATCCGTAGGCTGGCAGTACAGAATCCCTGTGGGAAGATCCGAGAGTGGTGCATCTTTCACACTGCCGAAAAGGAGGAACCTATGGGTAGATTCTTAGTGTTTGGTATAAGTGAGAAGGCTGCACTGCCATTAATAATAAAGAAGAAACATTTTGAAATTCAGGTAGAGATCCAACAGGCAAAGACGGGGTGTGCCGAAGCTATATTTTAGAGGACGAGACGGCAGAGCACGTCCTGCGCTTGCTCAATTAGAGGATTTATCTTGGGAGAATTCTGACCTAGCATAGTCAACATCAGCCCTATCTCTCTGACAGACATCCTCAAGTCAAGTTGACTTGACGGATGGGTGCACGGGGAGAGGCGACGGGGGATGTAGTGCAATGAACCCAATTGCGATCTAAGTGCGCATGACTTTGAACGTTACCCTCCATTTTATATCTATATTCCATGTGCGTTTCTACAAAATTAGCTAGTGTATTACAACGCCGGGGATTAAAGTTTATTTGCAAAATAGATGTATTGGTCTTCTTCAGTCATCTAGGGTGGTGTGTTTGTTACTACTTTTTGGAGTTGTTGTGTTGATTATCCTGTGTTTATTCCGACTACATGAAGTTCTTCTTTGATTCTGTGAAACAACTTGTTTGCCAATTTTTGTTGATAGATTTTGCACATGTTGCCGTTTAAGTCATATCATAATTTTTTGTTATGTTAGCTTTAGTATGAAATTTTGAGGTAGATAGAGGCTTTTAATATTTTCCTCCCGTAGAATAGTTTTTTATAATCCTTTTCTTTTTGCAATCTGAATACAACAATAAGTAATATAGTTTATTAAATAAAGAGTGTGAAATAATGGCGTGATTGAAATCCGACGATTTACAACGTTTATGTTACTATGTACAGATTTTATTTGCATATACATGTGTCTGTATTAATGACATGATTAACCGAATCTAGGTGGAAAGGTCTAATTTTGTTTGGGTAGGATTTCACTATTATGAGACAGGTTGAGAGCTGAAGCATTTGGACGATGTTCTAGTTTACCTAAATACTTTTCTCTGAACTTTACAATCACTTTTTTTACAGTGTCAACGTTTAGATCACTTCGAATGTCTTTAATTCTCACAAAGTATGGAGCATCACACACACAGCACGTAACACTTTGGATTAAAGTCTTTGAATGATTTGGATATTATAGTTGGTTGTTGTACCCCATAAACTGTATGTCGTATGTCCAAATGGGTTTAAAGATTACATTGTAGACCAGAAACTTACTAGTTAGAGATAATATTGATTTTATGCCAAGTAATTAGCAGTACTTGTTAAATATTATTCTGAGCTTACGTTTTTACTGTATGTGAGATTTGCTGGTCAGACCTTTATCAAGGTATAAGCCAAGATATTTTATTTCGTTTACTTGACTTAATGGGATGATGTTTGCGAAGACTAGTGGTGAAAGTGATGTGAAAGGATTTGATTCCATTGAGTTGGACACGCTATCGTTTGATTCAATGCATTACTTGGTCTGAACTCTGATAAAGAGGATGTGTAGCTTGCACTTGATCTTTGTGTTTTACCATGTCATCTCGCCATTCGCAAAGGTAGCCGTAAGGAAGTGTTGACATGTTGGAATGTCTGCTGTATACATGAGGTATATAATCTGACTAAGAACGCTGCCCTGGAGTACCCCGAGTTGATTGGATGGAGCTCGGTTTGATGTTGGACAAATTTTATTTGAAAGTATTGTTCCTCCAAATATGATTTAAAAATAACGTAGAAGGAGCGAGGAAAAACTTTTTAAGTTTGTACGGAGACAAAAAGGACAGCTGCGCAATATTGGTTTCTCTTCAAAGGTTTGGCTTATGTTATCAACCACTCGGTGGACCTGTCGTACAGAGAGTGTTTTCTTTGAAAACCAAATTGGTGGTCTGGAATAATGTTAGTGATGGATGTTAGTCTCCTGGCCAACAGTTTTTCTAGTAATTTACCTAACAGGACAGGAAACTAATAGGTCTATAGGAGGTAGCTTCGTTTAGGGGTTTGCCAGGTTTAGAAATTACCTGCACTATTTTCCACTGCGCTAGGAAGTAACCCAATCTCAGGTTAGTATTGTACAGCATGATCAGCATCACTATTTACGTGGTAATTCTTTAATTAATAAAAATAATTCCCTCTAATTAAATCAAACCCTGGAGCTTTCTTGAGGTTTACGTTATATGTGACTTAAGTTTTAATTTTCTTTACTATGAAATAATCCATAAGCAGTATTAATTGGTACGTATGTCTAATGAGTTTTGTATTTCTCCTTCCTCTGAATAAGTCGAAAAACATTCTCTAGGTGTTGGTCGAAGAGGTCTGCTTTCTCTGAATCGGATCGCCCACGAACCATTTGGTTTTTTGAGGAAGGAATAGGTTGTCTTTGTACTTTTATTCTTTGGTTGCTGTCCAGAAGGAATAAATTGTGTCAGTTATTGCATTCAGGTCCATGAGGTGTTCTTGGAAGCTTTTGTGTTATAGGTCTCCAATGAGTACTTTTAGCTGTGATGATGCTTGACTGTAGCGTTTTTTGTATGAGAGATACTTTATATTTTGCAAAATTTAACTTAGCTACCTTTTTTCCACAATTTTTCTTTTATTGCCACACGATAGTCTTCCAGCAGTCTTTTGCAAGTAATTATAGATGTTACTTTCACGGCAGCCTCTTGGATTGCTTTGGTAAATTTGTAGGTTGCTCTTTCTAAGTCTTCGTTAGTTTTAAGGAAACTTTTAGTTCTAGGAGGTCTCTGTGGCGACTTGGATTTGTACTTTTATAGTAGGATTTTTTATTTCTTTTACGGTCTATAATTATGCTGCTTACAGTAACGATTACCGACATGTAGTCCGAACATAGATGGAGGCTTGATATAATTTTTAGGTAATTTGTTTTAGTTATGAAGAAGTCCAACAAGTCAGGTATTTCACCTGGGTCAAAAAGCTAGTAGATGGGTTTATATGTTGAAAGGTGACCTAGTTGAAGTTCTACTACTTGATATATCATTCTTTCTCTGACAGGTGGGGAAATTTGGGAACACTTTCATTGGGGCATGTTTAGCATTATAATCTTCCCATGCTAAAAGTCTATTGCCTGGCAACTTAAAGTATTCAACGAAACCCTGCCTGTTTGTAGCGCAGTTCGGAGGACATTAAGTAACCGATCAAACTAGCGGGACATTCCAATTTTTTTTCTCACTGGATCTTGCTTAGAGAAAATTCTGTTGGAAGGGAGGTAAACATGATGTTTGATATGTTGCTTGATTAATATGGCCGTACCTCCTCTGGCATGTATGTCTACTTCTGGATGATTTGTAAAATAAAGCTGGTAATTGTATATTTTGAAATTAGTTCTGCTAGTGACGTGTGTTTGAGAAATATGTAGTATGTCAACCTCATGTTTATGATTTGAGAGGCTAGATCTCCTCTGAGAAGCCTAATTTGTGCGGTTAATTCATTAATAGTATGTTGTTGTGCTTTAATTGTTTGTTGGAGTGTCATTATTGATGTAAGGTGATATATTTGTGGACTGGTGATAGTAGTGTATAGTTGGCGTTGGCCGTTAGGGCTTATTTCTTAAGTTTGTGATTTTGTTTAACTTAAATAGTGTGGAGCTGGTTGCAATTGTGCCTGAGGTAATGGTTAAGATAGAAATTATCGTCTTTGGTATAGTGGTGGCTATTGCAGTCGTTGGTGATGTTGATATCATTGTTATTCCTGTTGCTGCTGCTGCAACTTCTGGTGTTGTTGGCTTAGAAGACGCGTGGGTTTTGAAATCTTTTGTTTAAAATTTCGAGGTATATCTTACAGCCTTTGTAATTAGCAGGGTGTTAGTTTTAAAACAGGACACGTATGGGCGGATTTTTTTAAAAGTGCAATAATTTCTATACACTTTACTCATCGAGCTAGTCTAGTACATCTGTTTCTTGTATGACCATAACATTGGTAGTTTTTGCATTACGGTATCTGGGTTTTTAAGACAACTTAGATTTTTTTCCTCTTCTAGGCTGCATGGGTACCTAGCAACGTTGTTGGCATTTAGAACATTTGATTTTTTTGTAGTCCGTTAGATTGTTTATTTGTAACTTTATTTTGTTTCTCCGTAAAAGTTGATAGCGGTAGTTCCTTTTTGGAATGTGTTCTATTAGTGTAATCAGTGATTTTATAGCTTTAATATAGTGAATTATGAAGGGAGAATTTGTATTTTATTTTCACTGTTTGTATTTTTAATGCTAGTAATACTAAAATTTGCTAGAGGTTAGAATTTGTTGGCTGTTGGGATGTTCGGGTTTAAGAGTTTTTCTTTTGTGTTGATAAGAGTATCGATGATAATTTTACCTTTTTGCGGCATCTGATTTCTTAAAGGTCATCTAGTTGTACTACTTGAGAAACTTTATTTAGAGTTGACATGTTGTCATTGGAAAATACTTCAATTTTTTAACGATAGATTACTTCCTGTTTGTTGAGGTGGTATCGCTGCCACATATTGCGTGCCGAGTTATACATTTGGGTTTGTGGTAATGACAATGGTGGATAATTTACAGTGGTTAAATAACTTCTAACTTGAGGTTGGTTCTGCATTTGCATTTGCGTAGGCAACATTATTTTGGTCTGCTGTGGGTAACGCAAACATTGGTGTTTGTGGTGCAATTTGTTGGTAGTAGTTTTGTAGGGTCGAGGGCAATAAGTAGGAAGCCGCGTTACAAACTTTTGGCAGTGTATGTGATAGCGAGGATAGAATCTATTACTTGTATTTTGCATTATTGAAAATGTTTAAATTAATATTATTTTACAAATGCGTTTACTTTGTGGCCTTACTTATCACAACTCTCTTGAATATTATTCGCACGTATACTTTCTTACTTTTAAGCAGCAGACAAAGTTCTGGGTTCTTTGGACTCCGATATTTCGCAGCATGGGCACATGTCCGCTCGGTTCAAAACATAAGTGCACTATTTGCCATAGTTGTTAGGTGTGAGCTGGATTTTCTGTACGTAAAATGACTTTTCCCTATTTCGGTGCAGTCTGATATGTTATGGGTGCTGCTTCACACTGGCAGATGGTCAGAGTTTAATTCAGTAATAATAGTTTGGTAAATATGTTGGTTAAGATTTTTATGATAACAATGTTTAGGATTTCGGGTGGAGGATCACGTCGATAATGAGAAGTATGTGCAGTCGAAGGTTCTTGGATGTCGAGAGCATAATCAATTGACAGGTTGGGTAGTTTTGTTCGTGCTGGAATTAGAAACTTTACATCCTCAAAAAGTATGTTCTCCGTTTGGATCTCCTACTAAGAGATTAAGTTGGGCAGAATTACAGATGCAAGTCTCCTCTAGTATCGCCTTGTTTGGTTGCAAATGACATTAAGTAGATTACTCGTTTGGAAGTAAATATAGATTTGCACTGTTTCTAAGTTTAAGTGATTTGTTATAACTTAGCCCTTTTTTAACCAAACCACTCTAGTTGCATTTCTATCTTTTCTATTTTTCCTTGGCATTGAAATAGAAATAAGAGATTTGTGTTGATAAAAATCATAATTTGTTGAATAAAGGGTTTCGTGAGGTTAAAGAAAGTTGAGGTGACTTTATCGATGATGCTTCTCAAGGATTAGGTACTATCATTTGAGTTGTGAGTAAACCAAAAAAAAATTTTTTGTTGTAATATTTCGAATAGGGCCCTTTGAATTTTAATATTTGAGGTTTGTTAAGGTTTTTTATAATGAAAATTTTGTGTTTGAAAAAACTCAAGATAGTACTTGCATCCCCTAACAATTGCAGGATGTTTTTGTCGCAATTTACACGTTATGGGGAGAAGGGCAGATATCAGTATGACATTTATGGTACTAGAGGAGTATGATGTGAATGTCTACTTTGTTTTACTGTGACTATTTAGTGTAGCAATTAGTTGACTTTATAAATTTTGGTTGCTTGTTGATTAGCTTAAGTTCAACTGCACATATCTGTATTTGTAATTTATGTTTGTCATATAGCTTTGCTAACTTAATTATTGGGAGATTATGTTTGTCTAGATCTTCTCGTATTTCTTTTCAAATAACTATGATTATAGACATAACATTTGAATTTTGACTAAGCATTCTGTATTCCGTTTTATTAGTTAGATTGATTTTAACGTATTTTTAGGGAACATAATTATAAATTTGTGTATAATTAATGTTTGTAGGTCTTTTATGACTTCTTGGTGGTTCAAAGATCCATTGAAAAGAGCAGTAGAATTTTCGGTTTTATTCCGGTGCGTTTGTATCCTTGAGTTCGCCGGGTTAACTTATGATACAAAATAGATTTTCTTCGCGTAGGTTTTTAGGCGTCTATTGATATTTCTTCTACATATAGATTATGGGTAATGATAAATGAGCGGAGCTGCTTTTTTTAATTGACATTACATATAGTGCCTCGAAGAGCATTAATCTTCTTTTAGTAAATTTAATAAGAATAAAAATAATTAAAAACTGAAACTTGAAATTAAATAAAGATAACGGCCGAGTTGAGGCTATGGTTAGAGAAGTAGTAGTGACAGCAACATGCGATATGTGATCGCTATGTTTGAATACTAGAACTCGAATCCAAGTTGTGATGTTACAAATTAATGTAATTGTATCGGTTGTATTATTGCAAATAAAAACAAAGCATTGATATAGCATCTGATATAGAAAAAACAGGACAGTTATTGTTATATTTGACTCAGAACCTATTCAAGAGCCGTTTACAGATTATATGCTAGTTGCCAAAAAACTCATCTCGTGTAGGTCTTGCGAAAGTGTAAGTATTCGTAAATGATTGTCCTAACCTCGGTCCTGATGTACTCACCGGTTCCCAAAGGTAATTTGCTAAACATGTATGATATTCACTAGCATAATGGTAGTCGAACAAACTTTCCCACATAGTTTACCACAGAAAACCAAAACCTATTAGTTTGGCATGTTCCAGGGTAATATATTATGGTTCTCGGCTTCTCAAACTTCAAAAAATCTCTTAAAATGTATCAATCGATTAAAGAAATTTCAATTAGTAGTTGCAGTAAAACGGACATAACTACCCATAAACACTAAAGTACTTGACTTTTTTAAAGAAACAAATTGAGGCAATGATTAAAACTAATGAGCTAATTCCAAATTGAAGTCGAAAATTGGCAAAAATCGCAATTGCGGAGGTAGATTGACACCGAGTAATTACCCCCTTAATTTGACATTTAACAATGAAAGAGTAAGATTTGATAGCCATTTGATAGCCACTCAGAATGCTCATGTAAAACATTAATGCAGTGGGTTCTCGTTATCTTCTGCATCTTTATGCCGTTGACCTTTTAATAGCTTCATCCGCGTTTAGGTCCGATTTCTCAATTCAAAGACAGGAAGGTGCCCTTCTCTTACTTGTTCTTTTATCCTCAGCTATTGACTAAGTAAGAGGGGACTGCTTCTACCGGGAGTAAATAAGTATCATACAGGTATATGCAACCACTGCAGACAAGGATGGGAAACAAATTGAAACATTTTATGAACTTGGTAATGTTATTAAATTAACCAAAAAACAGGGCATAAATATCATAATGAATGATCTCAATACCAAAGTGAGCGAAGCAGATATTGGAGACTGCGTAGGAAGATATGGACTGGGTGAACGAAATGATCGTGGTGACAGGTTCATTGAATTCCGTACCATCAAAGAGCTTATAATTACAAATACATTGTTTAAAGTTTATCAGCGTAGATTATATATTTGGAAATCTCTAACTGATAACAGTGACAAAATAGTAAGAAACCAAATGGACTATATTATTGTTCAGAGAAAATACAAATATTTCATATCATCCAAAATGTACCCGGACGCAAACATATCTTCCAATCATAACCTTGTTATTGTAATGATGAAAATCAAACTAAGGATAGTCAAGAGCCTTAACAATAAAAAAAATCATAGATCTCAAAAGACTTAAAGAGGGACAGGGCAAGGCGAAAAACTAAAATAAAAATAAATGAGACTCTAAGAAAAAGCAGTGAAATACCCACAGAAACAGTAAGTATAGATAAAAGATGGGAAAACCTACAGATGTCTTGGTCTCAATTAGAAAAGAAAAACTACTGCCACTTAGAGAAAAAGAAAGCCCTGGATGACACTAGAAATTTTGAGACTCATGAAAGAAAGAATACAACATAAAGAGACGAAAACAAGTAAAGAGAAATCCAAAGAAACATCAGAAAGAACATTAGAGGGATAATATATATAATAATGGTAAGGCTCTACGCCTCGCGTGGGAGCACGGCCTGCGAACTGAGAGGTTAAGGTTCTCATACGTTCGCTCTCTCTGCCCGGTCGTCGCGCACCACCTCTGATGCGGGGCGATGTGGAAAGCACCGCACCTTAGACGACCGCCATTATTACCCCTTGTTCGAATGAACGCAGGTACTCAATTATTTTTAGTGACTGAGTAAGCCACCCGCCAGGCATCAGAGAGCACAGGGAATGATAATAAAATGACGGAAATTCGAAATAATGTATTTTTGACGGCCAGAGCAATGTGATTAGCTAACTAAAAGAGAAGTTATTATAATGAACCAACTGCATTTGACAGTTATTTAATGATAAAAAGGATAATTAGTGGCATAAACCACATACGACCCGAGACTACCAATATTATGACAAGAGGTAATTTATGAAAAATACAAAATATGATAAAACAGTGGGGCTGGATGAAGTACCCATCAGACTAATAAGACTCATTGATGAGAACTGTATTGTCGTCATGAATGAACTTTTCAATCAAATGTATCGGAATGATGTAATTCCCAAACAGTAGCTCAGAGATGCCTTTATATGAATCACAACATCTATTTGTACTTTGTGGACTGTAAAAAGGCTCTCAATAGGATCCATCGCGGCAAACCAATAGAGATCCTAGTTAACAAGAATATAGATAGGCGCAATATAGAAATTATCTCTTGTCTATACTAGAAGCAGACTGCCAAAATTAAAGTTGGCGATCATTTGATCGAGAACATTGAAATTCAGAGAAAGGGTGCGTGTTGTCTCCGTTACTTTTTATTGTTTATAGGAAAGCAATATTTCAAAAGGCTTTATCAGATTCTATAGAAGATACGTTTTGTAGATGATACGTTAACAATGCCAAACAATATCAACGTCCTGCAGAACGTAATGCAACGTCTTATTGCATACTGTAACGAATAGGGGCTCAAGATTAATTCAAACAAAACCCAAAATATGGTTATTATTAAATCAAGAATTGTAAACATCCAACTGAATGTTAAAAACATAAACGTTGAAGGAGTAAATGTATACAACTATTTATAAACGTAAATAATATCAAAAAGATAACAACACATTAAAGTGGCACGTACGTCGTTTTTCAGACTTAAAAAATTCTTGTGTGCCTTGATATGAGCCTGACACTTCGTTTGAGAATGTTCTGGCATTATGTGTTTTCCACTCTTCTATAGGGCTTAGAGGTTTTGGCACTAAATACATCTAAATAAAATGGCTGCTTTTGAGCTTTGGTGCTACAGGAAACTTCTACGAATATCGTGAATAGAAAGAGTGTCAAATATAGAAGTTATTGGAAGGATAGTAAATTAACCAGAAGTCCTAATAACCATCAAAAAGAAGAAGCTTAAATATTTGGGACATGTAGTAAGTACTTTTTCAAAGATTTAGGGACGTTAATTGCAATATTCATCCCTGATTTATCGATTATCAAAAAGCTTTTGATAATGTACGGCACAATAAACTTATCAAATTACTAAAAGAAATCGGTTTGGAAGATGGACATTATAATTATAAGCAACTTATACTGGAACCAAACAGCTTCCATACGCATTTAAAAAGAAAAGTTCGAAGATTTTGAGATCAAACGAGGTGTCCGACAAGGGTGTGTGTTATTACCGATGCTTTTTAATGTACACTTAGAAAGAATTTTTCAAGAGGCGTTAGAAGACAACAGCATTGGAATCAAGATCAATGGCGAGTACCTAAATAAAGTAAGATATGCGGACGACACAGTAGTGTTTGTAGATAGCCTAATGAATCTCCAAGAACTAATGAACAAAATAGTAAAATCCAGGCAGATAAACGAACTTTTATTTAATTTAAAAAAACATATATAATATATACATATAAAACATATATAACATAAAAATATATGGTAATCTCCAAAAGTAATAATCATCCTGGCCAACTTATAGTGAACAACCAACCACTAGAAAGAGTGCAAAAGTACATATATTTGGAAACAACAATTAATGAAAACTGGAACCACTCATTAGAAATAAAAATCAGGATAGAAAAATTTAGAGCCGCATTTTTGCAGATGTCAAAAGTATGCAGATGCCACGATTTATCTTTACTAACCAAAATCAGACTATTCAGATGCTACGTCTTTTCGGTATTGCTATATGAAGTACAGTTTTGGACCTTGACGGAGGCTTTTTGTAAGAAACTTGAAGCATTTGAAATGTGGCCATACGGACGCATTTTAAAAATCCCGTGGACAGACCATACCACTAATCAAACTGTTCTCGAAAGAATGGGTAAAGAAAAAGAACTCCCACTAAAGATAAAAACGCGTAAACTGGGGGCACATTATGAGAAATAGACAGCGGTACGAGCTCCTGCAACTGGTCCTTCGGGAAAAGGTGGAAGGAAAGAGGGGCCTGGGAGAAAAAGAATATCGTGGCTAAAGAACTTAAGAGCGTGGTTTAATACAACGGTCAGACTCTTCAGAGCTGCGGTGGACAAGTACGAATTGCCGTAATGATCGCCAACATCCGCAACGGATTGGCACCATAAGAAGAAGAAGTAAGAGGACATAAGCACGTGTTACTATAATTAATAATGCGAAGAAAACGAAGTCCTATGGAATAAAACTATAGAGAGCTGCAAGCAGATCAAAAATCTATATTATTAAAGATTCCAATCAAAAGCGACGCTCTCCTTAGTAGACGCCGCTCCGAACGAGGTCATAGGCCAAGACCTTGATATTACCACGGTAAACGAGGAAATACATAAGTGCTGTGTTCGCTAGCATGACAGAATAAGTGTTCATCCCAATTCGCTGGTCGAGGATCTATTAAACTCTAGCAATGAAGAACCCAAATAAAAGAGATTTAAGCCAGAGAACCTACCAAATCGTTTTATCTGAGGTGTACTGTAGTGTTTAAGTTGTTTGTTAATTACCAAACCTGTTTGATGAAATATTTTCTACATGTCCAATATAAAATGTCAAACCAGTTGCTAAATGTCATTAAGTGATAGATTGTAAACTTAAAAATAAACTAAAAAAAAATTCTGAGTAGCTCTCAATTTGTATGTTTATTACACAAGATAAGTGCTTTTCGTTTCTAATAGCACGTGCCAGCGAGTAGTCAGCTGACAAATCCAGGCAGAACTTGATTTTTAAGCAACTCGTATTGATTCCATTCACTATACAAAAATTAAGTAAATCGAACAATTTAGTTGAATCAAAGGGTCAATATCAGATTTTATCACCAGTATGCGCTTTGCCATCAGGATGTTGAGTTGCATAATCTATGTATCTTGGAATTCTTAACCCTCCGAGGTCACACCTATTTTTTCGATCAATGAGGTCACTCTGGGTCAAATTGACCCGAGACAAACTTTGATCGTTTACCAGTTGATCATTTACTGATTAAACATTGTGAAAAAATTCTGAAATATGCTTTTATTATTAAATAATGAAATTATATAGAGAAACCGATGATTTACTCATTTCTAGTATGCTAAAAAATTTGCGAAAAAATTTTTGTTTTGTTTTAACAGATTTTACAAAAAAATTTGTCTCTGTCCCAATTTTTAAATTTTTTAATGAAAATTTAGGATTCTATTCTTGAAAATATGCTGAATGAAGGAAAAATATTTGTTTTATCGTACAATTGAAAAAGTATATTTATTTCGCTAGGTGATGTAGGTCGTTTTTTGAAGTTAGGAAAAATAACAAATTTAGCCAAAAATCCCAAAAAAATTTATTTTCCTTGCTTAAATCGAAAAAAAGTAGAAATTATTGAAGTACAAGTTTGTTCATTCATCTCCAGCACAATCGGTACACATATAGGCGCGATGATCGTCACACATAGGACGCAAGCAGCTGGGACACTGCATTTTTGTTTTTTTGTTTTGGCTAGGGCAGATTGCGCATCTGAGTCTTTTGTCGAATTGTGGCCTATTTTTTTCTGGTTCTGCTGCATTTTGATTGAGAATAAATTGAATATTCCGCCCGATTTGTCCTCGTAGACATACGTTTTTCAACTTTTCTCACAAAAACGGAGTAATCAAGTGCAATGAAAGTTGATTTAGAGCAGAAGATGCAGATAACTTTTTTTCTCGATTTTCGGCATACTTGCAAGTATATAAAATTCTTGCATTAACTTGAGCTTGATCAAGTATACCGAAAAAAAACCGCATCGACCAACGATTTGTTGCCCTAGCAGTAGTGTAAGCATGGCACAGCTTGTCAAATACATCTGTGCCTCCTTTTGTTTTATTGTAAAATAAAACCATCTCTGGCTTACCATTCGCACCAACATTGGTATTAGTAATTTTTGTACTGACAAGCAGTACAAGTTTATGTTTTTTTGGAGTATAACTTGCCAAAGTGATGTCTCCACTGTGACAAAACTTCGAGTCGGACACTGTCTTACTAGCCAATTTCATTTCATTGGGCATGTCTGGTTTATTTTTACGAATTGTCCCAGTTACTTTCAATACATACGGCGCTTCTAACACAATTTTTGCAAGGGAACGGTCGTGAACCAATTATCGCACGTAACAGAACGATTTGTGCCGTGTATGGGTGTTGTCACCTTTTTGAAAAAAAATTCGCCTGAAGACTCTTCACGTGGATGGCCAGTTTTTCCCAGATATGGAATACCGTGAATCTAAAATTTGTTTTATTTTTCGTTACACTTTTTATAATTTTTGACGTACGAAATATAACATACATAAAAATAAAAAGTTTCGGCGTCATTCAAAGTAATTATTTTCAAGCCATATCTGTCTGGTTTTGATTTTATGTATACACGAAACTTACAGCGCCCACG
The DNA here is from genome assembly GCA_036346155.1 of Sinelater perroti. Classification (NCBI taxonomy): domain Eukaryota; kingdom Metazoa; phylum Arthropoda; class Insecta; order Coleoptera; family Elateridae; genus Sinelater; species Sinelater perroti. The sequence goes on along the minus strand of JARFIY010000329.1, from coordinate 3,633,714 downwards.
GAAAGATAATAATTGTTCATCGACGGTACAATTATTGCTTGGATTGTAATAATGCTCGCAATTTCTAATAAATTTTTCCCATAATTCTCTTATCGGCGCAAGTCTATCATCTGGCGACCGTTTCTCACGTTCATCAAAACGTAAACAAGAAGATAAAAACATAAATCGTATTCTCGACATAACACAGCTATACATGTTATACCCATTGGTATTATCCCACAGTTCATATGTGTCCACGTGATTAGATTTCCACAAGCCTGAGTAATACAACAGCCCAAGAAAAGCGTTCATTTCCAACAAATCAGTGGTGTGATGATACGTTTGCATTACTTTTTCTTCTTTCATCATATGGGCGCAAACATCTTCGATTTACTTATTCGTACATTCTACTATTGTATTTACCATCTCTGCATCGAAAAGAAGATTCCAAAATTCAGTTACTTCTTGGCAATTTTCTGCACCATTTCTTGGCTCTGGCTTTGATTCACATTCATTTGTTCGATCTAGAAAATACAGAGTAAAGTATCGTATTATTATAACGTCATCGATGTGGTGCTGTATTAGAAAGAAAAATAAAAAACGACAGAATAAGAAAGTAGAAAGTAAACAGCAGCTACGACGACATAAAGCCAAGCAAGCAACAGCTGCGAAAAAATTATGGGGGGGAGAGATCTGTAGGTATATTCAGTTATTAGCAGTCCGACCGCTCCGACTCAATGTAAATTGTATATATATATATATATATATATATATATATATATATATATATATATATATATACCGCTCCAACCACCCGAAACTGCTCCAAAGTAGAGGAAGGCAAGAAAAGAAAAAGAAAGAAATATGTTCTCACCGGATGTTCTCAAGCGTGCACTCATACACCAATTCGTATTATCTTTACTACGAAGTGTGGTAGCCGGTCTCCCTCGAGTTCGGTTATGCTGTTCCAACATCCGTTGGTTCAGAGACCTATCTTCAGCATCCTCAACTTCACTGTAATCCGAACTCGAAGAATTTGTATCCGAATGCTCAGATACGTGATCTTCATCCGAGGAAGCGTCGGTGCCAAATTTCTCTTGCTCTTCATGCATGAGGACGCGTTGAACACGTGTTCTTAAATTATACGCCATTTCTTAAGTTTAAGCACCTCAAAACAATAAAAATAGGCGACCTATTAAGCCGAAAATTTTTTTGTTTCAATTTTTTTTATTAGAATCGACGCGGAGGTCACCATATGGGTCAAAATGACCCGGCACTGATTTCTATCGATGTTCAACTGCTACTGAACGTCGTGTAGTATACGGGAAACTTCTTATATTATAGTTGAGACCCTAATTCACCGCCAGAAGGCCTAAGGAGCGCCAATTTTTAAATGTCTTTATAGTATAGACGAGCAAGTTTAGGCTCGGGTCAAATTGGCCCAGTGTGACCTCAGAGAGTTAAATAAGTACTATGTGTGAAATGCAATGACTCAGCAATACGTACGAGGTCTATGTATTGGTTTTGTAAAAAAGGATGTTATTTCACATCTATGTTGTATTAACTCATTGGCGTTTCATTTGGCCAATCCATTGTAATGTGCCATTATTAGTTTCTACGAATTAGTGGATTTAATACAGTCCCTATTTGATCAATTAGTCATTTCATCATTTCTTTCAGCTCATTTATGTCCTCCGGTGGACCATTAGATAGAGCTTGTTGTGGGTGAATTGTATGATTGGGGATTACGTGTGGGTTACTCTTACGATCTAAGCATATTTGACATGCTAAATTCTGAGTAGTAACTTCAAGTTGCTTTTTCCTTATTGTCGGGTATATCAGTTGTTGAATCTTCTTGTTTACCGTACAGCCCCTATAATTTACTGGATAGTTTCCGTTGTAGTTGTCACGTCTTACATTTGTATGACCAAAGCGTTCACATTTAGCATATTGGGATATTTGAAATTTATCGTGAGGTTGTTCGATTTTACTACTGAGGTAATCTGTCAATATTATATGCGCTTGTTACTATCAGTTAATTATATTTTAATCATTTCAACAATGAATAATGGTAGCTTTGTTCAACTTTTTGTTTGACTTTTCAAATATTAGTAAGTTTGTGTCCGTGTGTTTTCAATTATTCCTTTTATCCTCCTCTAAGCTACATCCCTTGTAGGATGTGAACCTCCCCAAGTCACTTCCATTCCTGTCTGCTTGCAGCTATTTGCATGCAATTATGTCCTACATGTCTTTCAATATCATTCGTTCATCTTGTTGGTAGACGTCCTATTGGTTTTTTGTATCTACATGGCCTCCATTTGTTTATAGGTTTAATGCAACGACTATCTTGTATTATATATAATTCTGTCTCAGCTTACGTACTTGGTAGGTCACTCTTGATCGCCGCCTTATCTCTGTATTTCGTATGTGGTCTTTTAATGTGATATTGAGCATTTATCGTTCCCTTGATGTCTGAGCAACCTGTAATCTTTCTTTTATGCTTTTATTCAATGTTCAGGTTCAGTTTTTGTCTTTCTAATATTCGGTAAATTTGATTTATTATTTGCAGTTTACCAAAGCTAGAGATATTCTTCTGTTCAGGTCTGCTTTCGGATTGTTTTTATTAATTTCCAACTTTTAAGCTACGTATATGCACGAGGTGCGTTCAAGTTCTGAGGTTTCTAAATTTTTTTTCTGAAAAAGTACTTACCTACTCAAGAAATTTGAAACTTATATTACTTTTCAACGTAATCTCCGTTTAGACGTATGTATTTTTTACAATGCGTCAGCATGGTTATATGGCCGCTAAGAACACTTCTTTAGGGGAAAATTGCTGATGCAACAGCGGTTCGATTGGAAAATGAGCGGTCACGGAGAGTGTTCTTCATGGTCCAAAATTCATGGCGGCATTACGTATCAACATTCCTGAGACGTTGCCACCCGTGCAGCCTTGTATTCGTCTTGGGACCCGCCTTGAAACTTTTAGCATTTTTAGGTCAACATACAAAATGAACTTTACAGATTCTACGAAAATGCCAAGTTTAGAGGACGATTTCTGTCACACCTAATCGACGGTCTTCCATAACAACGTTCTCTACTCGCGCAATCATTGTCGCACAACTCCCAACCTTCTTTAATCTTTTGAACTCGCGAACGCACCTTTTTAACATCCGTAACGCCTTCACCGCATATCTCACTCAATTGGTGATGAATTTCGATAGGCGTTTCATTGTCGATACATTTTTTCTAGCTCCTACCTCTTTAACCCATCCGTCTTGCTAGTAGTTGGCGTCTTGCTCTGTAAAATAGGCGTCTGCGATTGCGGTGAATTCCTCGTTTGATGAAAATCTCTGTCTTTCGAACCAAACTTTCAGCTTTGAAAACAGAAAATAGTCGCTGGGAACCAGGATCTGGTGAATATGGTGGGTGGTCAATCAATTCAAACTGCAATTTGTGAATTTTGGCCATGGCAAGCCGGTGCGTTGTCTTGATGGTTTTTCAGCAATTGCTACCTTCAACTAGTTCAATAACGATGCGTACCACGACCCTGTTATTTTTTAAGTAGTCGATGAACAAAATTTCCTGACTATCTCAGCATATAAAACCGTCTTCACCTTTCTTTGGAGCAGGTTCACTCATCGCACTCTACTGTTTTTTATTGGTCCTTCGTCTTAGAAGTGTAATGGTGGACCCAAGTTTTCTTGATAGTGACAAATTGACGCAAAAAGTTCTACTCGTTTTGCTAAAACCGCTTAAACAGAGACTTGAGGATGTCCATTCAAATGAATTTTTGGTTCAAAGTGAGCCAACGCGGGGCCCAAAACGCGGACAACTTTATCTTGCCCAATTCTTCAGTCAATATATGACAAACAAGTTTTTTTCCATATGTCCACAGCCTCTGCTATCTCTCTAATCTCAATTCGACGGTCGTTCAGTACAATTTGGGTAACTTTTTCAATGTTATCGGTGGAGGTTGCAGTTGTTGGCCATCCCGATCGCTCATCATCAACCAATCTGGTAGAACATGTTTAAAATTCAGCTGCCCATCTTTTCACGGTGGCAAATGATGGGACACAGTCTCCATAAACAGCGTCTAAGTCGGCTTTAATTTGCATAGGCATATTACTTTTCAAATGCAAGTTTTTAATTACGGCACGGCATTTGATTTTTTTTTACAAAAGCATTGACATCGAATGATAGAAACGACTCTCAAACAACAACTAAGCGTTCAAAATGGCTGAAATGTTTACAGGTATCTTTCAAAGCAAGTACGATTGTAGTAACAGAATGGTTTTGGCGAGTAGGGCCATCTTCATACTGAGGCTCAAAACTAGTCAATAAGTGTGATCCTTTTTTATTAATGCAAAACGTCCTATTGCGGTTTCATTCTCATTTCCATTTATGTTTTCCGGTTTCCCTTAGCGTTGAAATCTCCGATTATTATTAGGTACTTTGTTTAACTCTTTTTTTGATTTTTGATATTAGCATTTACGTAAATTTCTAATGGCTACTTTGAATGTGTGCTTAATTATAACTGAATATTTTTCTGGTATTTTTGCTAGAATTTTAATCTTGTGATTATGTAGTAATTTAATTTTTTATTCCTTTTTGTCTATTGCTTTTAATAGTTAAATTAGAAACTTCATTTTGACGCTTGCTACGAAGATTGACGGGTGTTTCCGGTTACTCGTCGCTGAGTTTGTATTTTAGATTTCGGCTTCATCTGCATCGGTGGCCAGATTTAACCAGTAAGTTATAGTTTTTGTTTGTTTGGTTTGATGAGGTGTCTTATCCAGGGTTTCTTTACGAGTACGTGTTCTGCTTTTTACTCGTTGCATTCAGCGTCATGAATGTAGGTAACACTTTCTAATAATTTTGAATTTGCTGTATTGTTCGAAGGTCGCATGACATTTATAGAAAAGTGCGCATATGAATTATTGTTAACAGGTTGTTGCGAATATTGATAGCTAGTTGGAACGTTTTGTATTTGATAATTTTAGTCTAGTTAAATAAAATTGTACTTCTGATTTGAAATTACTGTTGGGACAGGTAAATAATAGTAGGTCATGCTGCCGTTTAAATTAAAATTAAAATATAAAGTTGAAAAATCCAACGCCTAATCTTTTAGTTAATATACTGCTCTTTAACCCGAAGGTCGCACCTTATCTTATTGCTCTACTCCAAATGCACTCAAGCATAACCTTGGACTTATCAGGAGGTAACAATTTGGTCGTTTCGGGCACTGATAAATCGGTGTACACTACGAACCTGCCTGCTTCGAAAAGCCAGCGCGGAATTAAAAATTTAAGTTGATGTCGAATTAATGGTCTTTAAAAAAACTTTTCAAGTAGCTTGTTCATAGAGCGTGAAAGGCTAATTGGTTGGTAAGATACCACACTCAAATTTTAGTAGTACTACGAAATACATATGTTCTATCATTAGAATACATATCAGATTTGAGATATAGTTATAATGTTATCATTTTCTTGTTTTTAAATTGCAACCTGAAGTCACATAGAATCCAGTTAAGAAGCTTATACTGTGTGCAACTGATACAGAAGACTTAATTGTTGAAGCCGTGGAAAATCTTAAAACTCATTAGTAGTAATTGATGATACAACTCTAGTAGGACTAAAACACCAGGTAAATGTTCCACAAACTTGACTAATTTTTTCTTAGTACATTATACGTAGTGTGTCTAAAAAGTTCGGTGAATAGTTTCAAAGAGCAAACAAAACAAGATACAACAAATTACATTTATTGACTTTCAAAATAATCGTCTTGCAACAAAACACACTTTTGACAACGTTTATAAAGTTTCTGGAAACTGCCAGCAAAGTCATCTTTAGGAATCGATTGCAGGATCGTTGTCACACGTGCTTGGATGGCCAGCACATCCCCAAAACGCGCACCTTTCATAACTGTCTTGAGACATGAAAACAGAAAGTAGTCCACGGCGCCAGATCAGGCGAGTACGGCGCATGATCGAGAACAGTTACGTCATGCTGAATTGCCGCACTAGAATTGCACAATGTACAAGGGGTTGTCGTGCAGCAAATTTCACTGTCCAGTCCTGTGCAACTTAGGCCGAAGACGCGGGATGCGTGCGAGCAACCATTTCAAAACTTCCTCACAGAATGCGGCGTTTACGGTTTGACCTTCAGCAATAAATTCACGATGGGCGGTGCCATCTTTGTCGAAGAACATCAGGTTAACTTTGGCTACCAGCCACTACAAGTAAACAATGCAATACAATGCGCGCGCAAGTCTGGCCCGTTTCCGTTGAGATACAGGAGCATTCACCAAACTTTTCAGACATACCACTTATATACCGGTTATACTTTTTTTTATAATTCTTACAATTTAAAACTATTAAATTTTTTAATAGCTTTTCATATAATGTAGTCTTCTTGTGCATTAGACTTGTATTATACTAAAGTTTGCATTGTATACTTTCAGTCAAAATGCTCACAATTTTGTGCGTAAGTAATCTTATTAGCAAATTGCTCATTTTTATCATTTCCTAGTTTTTTGTTTGTTGCCAATCAAAACCTTAATATTAGATCATGTTTTCAGTTCATAAAGTACTCTCAAAATATTCTTCCTAGCAATCAAGACACTCTTGTGCATATATAAATGCTTTTTTCCACGGCTCTAACTTCTTTTACGGAGCACAGCCTGCAAATTAAAAGGTTAAAGATCTCATATATTCGCCTTCTCTGCTCGATCGTCGCACACCATCTCTGATGCGGGGCGATGTGACAAGCACCGCGGCTTAGACGACAGCCATTGTTGCCCCTTGTTGGAGTGAACGCACATACTCAATTATTTTTAGTGACTAAGTAGGCCACCCGCCAAGCATCAAAGATCTTTGGGAATGAAACCCGGGTCTATTCATATCGCAGTCCGCGCCTCAACCGCTTAGACCACTCTCGCGTGGCATATGTAAATATACTGGTTTTTAATTTTTTTTTGTTTCCAACAATAAAAGTAATAAAGAAAATACTAAACGATAACTAAAATATTGTAATAAAACAGTCTCGTTTGTAATTTAACTTAATATTAAAATAATCGATCAATACTTAGTTAATATTCCGGTGTTTGTGCCAAAAATCTATATTTTGTACAAGATACAGTGGCACTTCATAAAAACTGTATTGTATGGTAAATAATAAATTTTAAATTGAAGTAATTAATTGCTACTTAACATAATTGTGTAGCTATATTGTGAAATTTGTTGTAATTTAAGAAAGGATTATATTAATTTTTAAATAATTCGCTTGACTGTCTTTAGCATTCCTTGCACGGTTCAAAAGATTTTGCTGCAGAAGCTTTTGGAATTAGTATATTCTGGTGATTTTTAAAACGCAGATCACGACCCCTAAAGAGTTAAATTAAAAAAAAACTGGAGAAGAGGGTCACGAGAAAAAACAAAATTTATCTCCTTAAAATGTAAATAAAAATATATTGTAAAGTTTTTGCTTTCAACGATATTGAATAACACGCGTAAATTTATTTAAACTACTTATTTACTTTACTTACAAGAAAATTAGTTATTTAATAATATTTAAGCACACTAACACAAATATTACTAATATAAAATCACACTCTATAACTACTTCTTTGCAATAAAATTTATTTTAGACTGGAACAGTCCACTTAGCTTCTGGTAACTTGACTCTTGCTGCTCCGCTGCCTGTTATTTATACCCACAGCGCCTGTTCTAGAATCTTCTCGTACAACCTGAAAATTTCCCATTATTTTAGTCTTCGCGCGTGTATTAGCACCGCGGGGGTCACGACGGCAGCTGCCCGCACATTGAAGGAATTACGTTCGCCCCTCGACCGTGACGGTTCGGCGACAAGCCCAGTATTTGCTGCAAATTTTGCAAGGTGACGGTGCCTTTAGGGCGGATTTGGGAAATTCATTACAATATCAAACAAAAATAATACATTTATCTAACTACCTGAACATGTGAAATCAGATATTTAAAAACAAATAAGTATATGACTACCCTTCTGTTATGTGGAACATAAAAATATTAACAACTTTAAAAGGCATACAAAGTAAATTATAAAGTAAAAATCCATTAATTGGATGCGTGTTTTTGCTTTTGCAAAAACCCCCCTCTCAAACTATTCAAGTTCGAGGCGACTTCCTACTTTTGTTTTGATGGCAGCCATATATGAGAAGCTTGCATAGATACAATGTTGCAAATGAACCAAACTGATTACAACTTTGTTTCTTAGCTCGGAATATTTTTTATATCTCTGATAGGTTCTGAGAAAATGTCTTGTTTTAACATTGTACCATTTAATGCCAGCAAGTTTTTTTATGCTTGTTGAACAGAATTGTTTAAAAACCAATTCAGTATCCACTTATTATTGTTGTAACTATTTTGAATTTCTCTAAGAAAATAGTCGCAAAGCTGTAGTTTTAAATTGTGTAAACTGGCTTGCATATTTGCAAAAATGTGCTTAAAGTTTTCTTTTTTTATAAATCCGTTAATAGTTTATGGCTGCTATTATATGGCGACCTTGCAAATCATAATTCAAAATATTTAAGTGTTCGAAAATATTAGCAATAAAAGCCAAGCTAGAAAAGATAATTAAAAATAGATCTCATCTTTAGATATCTCACATTACAAGTGCATCAGAAGTTCTGTTTTTACCTGAAAACTCTTCAAAACGTTACCCCTCGAAAGTCATCTTATTGTCTATGTGATAAAAAGGCAAAGAGCTTCTCGATGTAAAAAGCTACCATGTAGCATTTCGCATTACTTATTGTAATTTGAACATTTTTAGATATCTATTTGCAATCTGTACATTTATAATAAGCAAAACATATGGCAGAAGATACTTAGTAACATTAACGATGACATGAGTGTAAATCCATTTATACTGAGATACAACTTAAGATTGTTATGTGCAAATTTTCTATGCAGCATAAGTTGCGAAGTTACAGGTTACATTAAACACTAAAATCTATATGGCAGTTCCAAAGGTTTGCGTCTGTCTACTCTTTGCATATGCGCACTATTGTCTAGCAAATTTAGAAACAGAACGTTAAGATAATATAATTTACTAGTATATATTTCACTATATTTAACAATCACATTTTTAACTGAGTCTACTTTTAAGTCGTTTAGGATGTCTACATTTCTAACAAAGTACGGCGCATCACATATTGCACGTAAAACTTTAGATTGATACCTTCTTATTATCAGTATATTGAAGTTTGCTGTTGTGCCCCGCAGTTGTATGCCATATGTCCATATGGATTTAAATACTGCATTGTATACAAGAAGCTTGTTCTTAAGGAATAGTTTGGACTTCCTACCTAGAAACCCATAACGTTTTTTAAATTCATCGCCCAGTTGTTTGCGCTTCTTCCAAATATGAGTCCTCCATGTCAATATTTTATTTCCTGTGCCTGTATTAGGGATATGTTATTAATAAATACCGGTGGCGTAATACCCTTGCACTCGCTGAAGGTTATGTTGAATGATTTTGTTTTATTTAGTTTGACACGCCATTTTTAGACCAATTTACGACTCCATCTAAACTCTGTTGTAAGTTTCGTGCTGCTGTATAAATCAGATATAATAGTGGACCAAGGACGCTTTCCTGCGGTACACCAGAATTTATTGGACGGAGATCTGTTAAGTATTGCCCATATTTTATTGAAAACATTTTTCCGGTAGATAAGATTCTAGGATAATAAATACAGAGTGAGGGAGACATTTCTTCAGTTCTTCAACTGTACAGTATTTCTTTTCCTTAAAGGCTTAGTTAATGACGTCTACTGCTCTATGAACTTGTTGAATAGTCGAATGACCTTTTTGGTGGTCAGAGTTAATGGCATTTTCTTCTATTATTAGTGTTATTCTTTTGATTAGCATGTTTCCTAATAGTTTCTCTATTATTGGCAATAAATTAATTGTCCTGTAGGAGTTGCATCGTTTGAGGATTTACCAGGGTTGGGCATTATGATCACCTGAGCAACCTTCCATTGTTCTGGAAAATCTTCTAGCCTCAAAACTGCGTCATATAGTAATAGTTATCATGACAATCCCTGTTCGCGGCAGCTCTTTTATTAATTGGCCTGTAATAAGGTCGTATCCAGGAGCTTTTTTTTTTGGTTTTAGGCTAGATTTGATTGTATTTTTTACTTCTCTTACGGTGAAGAGTTCTAAATGCATAGTAAGCTGATGGAGTTCTTCTAAAAGTTTGGTATTTGTAATTCTTTATCTCTACTTATCTGTGATGGAATTGTCTGAAAAACCTTTTCTAGATGATGCGCGAAGAGATCGCCCTTCTCAAGTTCTGTACGTGTCCATGAGCCGCCTTCTTTATTAAACGAAGGGATTGGTTGTTGTTGATATTTGATATTTTTTGTCGCTTTCCACAGTGTGTAGTTTGTGTCTTCTGTAGCGATTATATTAGCAAGATATTCATTAAAGCTATAATTTTTAAATTTTTTGACCAGTTTTTTCAATTCTGAAGTAAGCTGGTTGTACTTTTTTCTGCCCGAGGAATGTCTTGTATTTTGCCAGGTTTTTCTAAGTCGCCTTTTTTCAGAAATTTTTCTTTTCACTACTAATGGACACAGTTCTTGCGCTCTTTTATTGGATATTTTGGGTGTTGCTTCCAATTAGGCGTCTTGGATTATTTTGATGAACTTTTGGACGACCATCTCATGTTCTTCATGTGTTTTTAGCATTTTATATCCAGCTGTTGTTGATCAATATATCTATAGTGTAGTCTGTATTTTGTTGAATAGTTTTAACGACCTTTCCTTTTCTGTTACTGTTGCACTCACAGTTGCTATTACCGGGATGTGATCTAAAGATGCTATTTTAAGATAAATACATCGAGGAGATCTGGAAACTTGCTTGTATCGGTCGGCCAGTAGGTAGATGTAGTTCTTGTAATACCTGATACAGTGCTCTACCTCTTCCAGGCGGAAAAATTCGAGAACCCCAAAGGATATTTTTTGCATTATAGTCGCCACCCGTTAAAAATCGGTTACTTAATGACTTAAAGTACTCTATGAACCCTTGCTTGTTTTTTGCATAATTTGAAGGACAGTACACAGCTGATAGCACCAATAGTCCATACCAATCCTCTACTTCCACACTTGTAGCTTATAGAATGCTTGGGAAATGCTTCCAGTACTGCACTTTAAATTTTCTCAAAATTTCGGATGGTTTGACACCCTCTGTTATAAGAAAAATGATAATAATCCGTTGGGCAGCAAACGAAAACACATTTTGATCTGACATTGTGATAGTGAATAAAAGAGCTTTTATTGCAAGATAGACTACAAAGAAAATTCCCTTTGAAAACGCTTATCTACAACTCTCCATTTACTTCACGGCGAGTAAAAAAGAAATTCCATTTTATACTTGATTCGCCCACTGTTAAACGTATATATTTTTCATTTAGCAATGTTATTATGGTACAATTGATTCATATCTATATAAACAACTATTTTACCATATTTGCAGACATTTTTTAATTATGGTTATTCGAGCGCTATCAGAGGAACTGCGCAGAAAGGCAGAAACCGAGCTGAATGAAACTCCAGGAAGAATTGAAAAGGATTTGAAGCACATACGAGAGTGGTTGGAGAAACAGCCTCATTTGCACGTCAGAGATGGTAGCTATAAAACTACTGCCGTTATATTTAAAACATTTTATTTCATTAAGATGATCAATGGCTACTAGCATTCTTACGGGGATGTAAGTTCAGTTTGCAGAAGGTGAAAGAAAAGATCGACTGCTTTTACACTGTTCGATCCCTGACGCCAGAGTTCTTTGATAACAGAGATCCTTTTCGGCCAGAAATACAAGAATTGCTGAAGGCTGGGTAAAGTTTCTGATAATCAAATTATTTTTAATTTATTTATCATTTTAGGAGCGTACTGCCTCTTCCGAAACCGAAAGCCTATACAGGGCCAAGAGTAGTCTTGTTCAACTGTTCCACATTTAATTTTGCCACAATGACTTTTGAGAACATATTTAAAGTTTTTACGATGATTGCTGATGTCCTAATGTTGGAAGATGATGACAGCACTGTGTCGGGATTAAGTGTTGTGGTAGATTACAAGGGACTCAGTGCAAGCTACTTGCCTCAGTTTACTCCACACTTTATCAAAAGAACTGTTGCGGTTGGAAAAGATATGTATCCTCTTAGGAATAAAAACATTTTTTTCATAAACTCTCCTGCAATTTTCCAGAGTGGTTTTCAACTAATAAAACTTTTCTTAAGCAATAAGCTTAGAGAACGGGTAAGGTACTTTACTTGCTTTGCCAAAATACTTGTTATACAACGCAAACAATCTTATTGTAGATGTTTATTTATAACGAAGGCGGCCTTGACAAGATATGCGACCATATTTCTAAGGAGGTGCTGCCTCGAGAAATAGGAGGCAGCGGAAGCAGTGTGGAAGATATAGCCGCATATTGGAAAGAGAAGATTGAAAGCTATAGAGAGTGGTTTATAGAAAACGAAAAGTATCGTTCCGATGAATCGAAACGAACTGACTCTTCCAAAATAGTAGAAGATTTGTATGGAGTTGAGGGATCATTCAGGAAATTAGATATTGATTAACAAACAATTATTTTCATTAAAACTGCCTTTGTTTTAATATATATATTTTTTTCTCCTGTATTCTATATTTTAACATGTGCGAATTTAGTAACTCTCAAATTTATCATGTCAATTTTTTTATTTGCGCTTTATTTTTACTTTAGGAAATAAAGAAGTTACAGAAGAGTAGAGTAAAATAATAAGAAATACGCAAATGGCGTTTTTCTAAGCTAAAATGTATAAGAATTGAGCGGGTTATCAAAATTTTTCCGCTATAATTAGGTCAATTGATAAGAGTAAAATTTTACAAATAGTCCAATTTGTCTATCGACAATTTTTATTCATTGGCTGAGTAGTAAAGTCTGCAAAACAACTTTTTCTAGTAACGTAAAATATCCAAAACGAGGTATTTTAAAAATCGGCGACTTTTCTCTCACGCACAAATTTCTTCAATTTTTTAAGTACGTTCTTTACATGTTACACAAAATCTTCTATTTCGTCTAGCTCCCTTTAAATCGTACTTTCCAGGAAAACTTCAGTGAGGTAGCAGCACTGTTGTGACGTCTGAAAATTAGGATTTTTGCAAAATACGAGTTACATAATATTCTATAGTCAAATTTGTATCTTCATATTTAGGGGTTTTAGCGGGAGAGAAAGAAAGAAAAAACTCATCAAGAGGCCGACGATGATTACTTTGGTTTGAGAAGTAGGGTAGGAACAGTGTTTAAATGTAAATGAGGAGACAAAGGGTTTTTCAACTACCCACGTAGTCGCTCCGTGCACCATATTGCTAATTGAGGATGATTGGGAAAACGTTGTGATCCAAGAAAGAGCACAGGAGGAACTTGCCTATTACAGCACAAGTTTTCCTTTTGAGTAGAGATGCTAAAGGCGGAAGTGAGAAGGAAAGTGACCAAGATGATGCTCAAGTCATCTGTGTTATTCAAAAATAGGCCCGCAATTGACCACTTGTACGAGAATTATTTTTAAATCAAACATTTTTTCGACCAGAAAGAGAATTGTTTGTAGAAAAACAATATAATAAAAGGTTAAATTTACACAAAATATCAAGCAATAAATTAAAAATTTGAATGACATACATAGCGCAGGAACAGCGCAAGCTTTAACTAAAAACCTCTTAAGTGTACCGCTAGTAGTCCTCACGCGAACCACATAGTAGAAGCCCAGGTGAGTCTCTTCACAAATTTCAAGTAGTCATTTTAAAGGTGGAGTATTATCACGCTTCTATTATTGAGTATGCTAGGGTTTTCAAAATTTTTCAGCAATGCTATCTAGCAGTTGAACATACGGCAATCCGTTCAGTAGGATATTTAAAATATGGAGCATAAGCAATCCTTCCAAAGTATTGTGCATCAAATAATGCGCATGCGTAAGAGCTGAGGGTTCAGAAAGATCAAAACTAAGAACAGAGAGAGGCCTTGAATTTAAAAACCATTCACTTTGGGGAAGCACAGTGATGACTTATCTATTATTTTCTCTAAGTCTCTTTCAACAGACTAACATTTTCTTCCAAAACGCCGTCAAAATAAAGACTTGTGGAGGATTTAAGTTCCCATGTCAGTGAGTTATAAGTTTACTGCATCGTTATAAAATTTTGAGCGATTAAGAGTACAGATTTCTTTAAGTTCGGATCTTGCTCCTATAAAATTTGGTTTGTAGTCAAAGTAAATTGTTTTTCAGGGATCTTGGTGGGTTTTAAAACTTTTAAAACCCTCCATAAAGAGAAAAAATTCTAAATAAATTGCTTTCATACCGAAACATATAAAAGAACATGCATGCATTGACAAATGTTGCTTCGACAGCGATGCTTAAAAATGTCACATTAGAGTGTCCGGACTTGTTAGTATCCCTTTCGACTATGCTCCAAACATAGCAGTCGATGGGCTTCAAATGAGGGGGTTAGAATTCTTTAGAACAGAACATGTCCACGTTATCCGGTAACCAGTTTTGGATTAAACGGCTTGTATGTGCCTACCGAAGTACATATGGCCTCCCCAAGGTCACAATTTCTATTTACGGTTTCACGATACTCAATACTGGCACCAACTTCCTTAATAATTGCTTTAAGTTCTCCAAAATCAACACCTAAGCCATTTCTACGAGTGCCAGAGCTCGTGTCACGTGTTCTCTAGAATTACTTTTTGGCGACGAGTTAGAGAAACCTTTCCCAAAAATTTATATTTCGCAATAATGTCGTACATAATTGATCTCGGGTACCCGAACAACCGAATTATTTCAGTCGCTGAACACCCAGCGCAAAAATTTTCAATAATCGCGGCTCTTCGGTTGTTCGTAACAGCGCGTCTATTTTGAGGTTATGATTGTTTCCTAAGAGTATATGGTTTTCACAAGAGCGAACAACAACCTATGGCGGGATATTCAAATTTAAGTTTGTCCATATATTTAGTTCAAACCTTCATAAAATATTTATTTTTTGGCAAAATACATATTTATTATCAAAAAGCAAATTTCAACATTTATTATTAGAAAAATCTGAGCGCTTTCTTCTTTTTCAAAATTAACGCCATAATGTAAAGTCATTTTTTGTAATCCTACATTTATTCAATTAATATGTATGGATATTTTCGTTGAATGATCGGGGAAAACTAAGAAAGTCCATTAAACCATAACGAAAGGTTTTTGAGAACTGACAAATTAAGATCAGTGTTTTGAAGACAGACTTTCTTCCAAAGATACTCTATTTGTAACAAAAATAAGAAGATTTTATCCAGTGTAGATCTATTTCAGAATTTCAATAGAGATGAAAAAACTTTTAAATAAAAAGCGAGGTAATTTTGCCAATAAAAGTACTACAGAAAGTTTGAGGCGGAGAATAAATAGTTTTCATTGGTTGCTCTCTTATTTTAATCTGGTTTTAAACACAGCATTTTTTGACTTAATAATTTTGTTTTGAAAGTTACAGGTGCTACGAGTCCAAGTCGGTTAAAAATATAAGAGTTTGGAGGTTATTACAGTAAGGTTCAAAGACATTCTTTTTTTAAATTAAAAATTTCTTTTCCACACATCTAAAGCTCTCCAGCCATTCAAAAGATTTTGTAAACGAAAGGTTACTAAATAGCGGGTTTTGAATTTTATTTGACGGTTTGCTCAAGTAATCTCGCAGATCTCGTTTTATCAGTAACCAGCAAAGAGAATTCAAATTCCTAATTTTAAAGGATAGGAACATATCAATGGAAATTAGAAAAAATTGCAAAATGGGGAAACGAAGTGAAAGTGGAGTCCATAAAGATCGTCATTGGTAAAGAGAAATATGTTTGAAACAAAAATAAATGAGTGGTAAAGCAAGCAAAAAACTAACAAGCTAAGAATCCCAATAGAATAAGAGCACGAAATTAGATGCAGACGAAGATAAAGGGAGAAAAAGTATATTAGATAGCAGATGGAGAAACGAGCAATTTTCATCAGTGACTATACATAAACCTCAATAAACTGTGAGCAGTTTTGCTTTCGTGGGGTTTAGATCTTCCTTTCTCAACTTGCTGATTGCGTATATGTTAGAGCATAATAAATGTGGAAGTTCTTTCTAAATGGTAATATATATACATTGTCGTCCACCGTTTCCATGGCTTTATAGCAATTATGCAATAATAACTTGGAGGTTGCTGGCGTATTTGCTTTGTTTTTAACGACAGTAAAACTTTTCCTCAAACTGGAGACAGCTTTGCTGCAATCACACAGTTATGTCTAAACAGTCTACCTTAACTTTACTGCTCCACCGAGTATTTGGGTTTTCGAAAGAAATACAACGGAAATATGGAAATACTGCCTATTCGAATGACTATGGGTGTGCATTGTTGGGGATAAGGAAAGTGTCTTAGCCATTATGCTGTCAAATAGTCAACTACCCGTTCTTTGACGTTGATATTTGTCCGTCTTTCCATTAAAACGCACCATTTACATTGAGATTCATTCATATAGTGTCATATATATCGCAGTATGGACAATGTCCGCAATTCTCCTCAATAATTATATTGCTGTACTACACGCACGTATCTTTTCTGTACAAGGTAGCGCAAAAGTCATCACTCGATTTCCTGAGGCAGTAACTTTGTTTTAAATGAAAAGAATTGATTCTGTTTGTTGATTATGCTTATTTAAACGTTTAAATTTTTTCCCATTAATTCGCAAAAATACTATCGGTCAAGAGATCGACGCCAGAGTTGATGCACATTCGGGCTCGTTTCACAGCAGTTTCCATGACTTTTCTCAAAACTTCTTTAGGGCCAAGACCTGTGGCTTGTTCCTATAGATTTATGACTTCAAAAAAAAAAAAAAAGAATTCTGGAACGGTCAAACCAGACGATGTTTCAGGCGATCTTTTGGGCTAGTGCAAATCACCAAAACTAGAGATTAAGCGGCCGGGAAACGCTTGCCTTAGAATGTCTACTGTTGGTCATGCAGTGTGTGCGATTGCACTGTCCTGCTGGAACCACATGTTGTCCAAACCAGATTCGTCAATTTGGGGCAGCATCAAGTCGTTGATCATAATTCTGAAGCGTTCACCAGTCACAGTAACAGTATTTCCGACGCCGTCTTCGTGCATTACACGCGGATTTTCAGGGCCCCAGAAACGATAATTTTGCTTATTTACACATCCGCATAGGTGGAAATTTATCTCGTCGCTCATGATGATTTCCAATGGAAAATCATCCTCATCGCGGTCAAAGTTTAGGAGGACTTGGCTAAAATTTACAGGCGATTAGCGGTCTGCAGGCAATAGCTGATGCACTGTTTGCACTTTGTACGGAAACATCTTAAAGTCTTTCACCAAAATTTGCTGCAAAGTCTATTGATGCCCAATTGCGTGACCCGTCGTCTAGTTGATGTGTGAGGGTTGGTCCTCTTGGACATCTGTAGCTACAGTAGCAATATTCTCGTGTTGAGCCAGTCTCCTCGAGACGAGAGGCTAAACTTCGCAGTGTTTGTCCACTTGGTGCTACACGACCAGAGAATCAACAACGAAATTCACGTGAGCCAAAACTATCTACCGATTATTTGTCAAAAACATTAACAAAATTATTCCGCGTTCTTGAGGAGTATAGTGATTCATGGTTTGTTTACATGTATTCTGCTTTTGTTTACTTCACAAATATCAAGTCGCGATCGCATGAGACACCATATGCAAAAATAAAAGCATCTTCCGATAGGATAATGGTTTTTGCGCCAACTAGTACTATTGAGACCAGGTTAATCGAAACCTTCTCTATATAATTATTGTCCTTACAGTTTTCTATCAATGACGTAAAAAATTAACAAGCACAATGTACTCAATAGGTTTTAGAAGACTTTTTGAAAGCATAATATTGTATAAAACAAGTAGTTTCAACTAATTTGCACATTTTATGAGTAGTGGAAAAAATTATTAAGGCCTCCAATAACAAATTATCGACAGACGATTTCTTCTTTAACATATCAAAAAGATCAGTATCTGCTTTTCACTAATCCACTTGATAGCTCTCTTCTTTGGGGAAAAAATCTGTTTGTAATGTCGAGCAGATCTAAATTTGATCTATTAATGCCCAGCGATCTATCTGTGGATCACTTAAATATAGTTACTGTGTGGTAGAATTGAATGCTTGAGGCGGTTTTTTGTGCGTAGTTTGATAGATACTTAAGGATGAGCTGTTGGCTAAACTAATTATTATATTTTTCTTTTTTTAGTAAAATTTCAAGCAGTAAAGTGTTTGAGTTTATGTTTCATGTACGTCTTCAATATCGTCTTGGGGTAACATAAAAAATAATACGGTAAGTAGTAATACCGGTTATATACAAGGTGGTTCAAATATAACCGGGACTGATTTTTTACAAAAAAAAATAAATTACACATATTTACTTGCACATGTCAGTCTTCAACGTTTTCCCCTCCAGAGTCGCCAAAATGTTTTCCAACGTTTTGAAAGTATCTTAATACCCTTTTCAAAAAAGGTTTTTGGTTGGCGACATATCCACTTCCGAACTGTCCAGATATCGTGGTCTGCAAACCGCATGCTTTTCTAATTTGAGTCTTCTGAACAGGTAGAAATTACTTGGGGTCAACTCGGGCAGATGTAGCAGAAGGTTTTATTTCAATTTCCGGAGAGTTTTTATTGTTGTTTTGGCCGTATGGGGACATGCATTGTCTAGACTACCCGCTTTCTATCTGTCTTCCGCTTGGATCCGATCTTTCCCTTAACGTCTGTTGCCAGGAGGTCTGAGTAATAAGCCGCATTGGCTGTTCTGGCATCTGTCAGAAAGTCTACATGGATTACCTCCTACCAGTCCCAAAAGAATGTTGCTATCACTTTTCCTGACTAACGGCTTCTTCGCAATCTCTCTTGGGTTTGGGAGAACTGGTATGCCGCCATTCGCGTGAAAACTGCTGGGACTCGGGAATGAAGTAATGCACCCACGTTCTATCGGTGGTCACTATAGACTTAAAAAATGTGTCACCTTTGTCTTCAAACTGCTATAGAAGACGATTGGTAGCTTATATGAGCACCATTTTGTTCACGTCACTTAAAGTTCGTAGCACCCAGCGTGCATTTACCTTGAGATGGTACAGATGTTTTTCACGATGTTTTTTACACTACCAACACTGATGAACAGCATTGCTCTAAGTTCCTTGACAGTCCTATTCTCACGAATAAACGCGTTTACACGATCAGTGTTTGTCTCGGTGAAGGATGTTCGCGGCCAACGATCATGTGGTTCATTCTCCACGGGCTCTCTGCCCTCTCTGAAGCACTTACACCGTTCACACACACGGGTCCGTGACAGATACTCTTCCCCATACTATTGTTGGAGTTTGTGTTCAGCGTTTTTTTCAATGAGGAATTTGATCACAATGCGTTGTTCCACGCTCTGCGGTACCTTCTGTGCGTTCATCACTCAAGCAATTTCCGAACAGGACTGAACAAGCTGTGGCATCACTCTCTCAAAGTCACTACTGCGGCTTGTTTACGCATAAACATTCCCGGTCAGATTTGAATCACCTTATATATTTTTATCAAATGTTTGGTTTATTAGATAATATCAAAGTTATAAGGAAATTTTAGATAAAATTTTAATTGCATTCACTAAAACACAGCGACCTTTAAATAGAACACTGAGAGTTTGTGTTAACGTTTTTAAATTATCTTCGCAACAAGTCTATATTGCTTTTACTATTTGAACATGAACAGAAATCTCTTTAAAATCTTGGAAGAAGCTTTCGGTTACCGTTTTACGAGTGAAATTGAAGCTAATATCGTTCTCATTTTACCAGAAGTAGACGAACTAACAGACAAAGATAAATTTTCGGATGATGAAATTAGTGTTTTAGACATGGCAAGTCAGCACATGTGTGACCATAGCCACAAATTAAGATACTGTTAAACGCCTGGTTTCAGTTCAAAAATGGAACAAAAAACAGAATGCCAGAAAATCTATTCCCCAGCCAGCAATAGTCAACAGATACAATAGATGTATGGGTGATTCGCTTATTGAAAAGTACCATATTCCTATAGAGGAAAAATGGTACTGGTGTCTTATCGCAAGGATTATTGACATAGCGGTTGTCAATGCTAGTCAATATTACAGAAAAGTGGGGCAAACGCCACTTCCTGTAAAGGAATTTTGGCGAGCCATTGTCGTACTTTACCTAAAACTAGGACACGGATCTAAGATTACCAAGGACAGGTACATTTTCTGCCATCAACATGAAGGAAACGCGTTGATGCGCATGTTAAAGTTAAAGGAAAAATCATCTAATTACAAAAAGGGCTTAGCAAAGTTGTTGCCAACATTCAAGTTGTAAAGAACGCCCAGCGATTTATTTATAAATCAATATTTATTTCTCAAAACAGATTATTAAAAACTTTTTTTAACACTATTAAGGAACATTATTTCACGGTTTTTATCTAGAAATGAAAAAAATAGTTTAGGCATTAACGAGATAAGTCCGAAGAGAGACTAAATGATAGCAGTGATCCCGTAGACCTACAACTGGAAACACAAAAATAGTGTTGTAAACCTATTGCAGAAAGCGGTGAACTAATTTGAAGATTGGTTTTGCAGTTAAAGATTTGAAAATAAATCTAAATCAGTTAGCCAAGGACTTTGAGATCTTTAACCGACTGACAGTATAGATGATGAAAGCAAAAGACATTGCATACTGCACTGATATAATCTATCTACCAATATTCACTGATGTTATATTAAGGTTTATGCCGTCTCAAAAGTGCAAAGGTACTGTGGGCACTACACTCTACATTCTAACAAAATTTCTGCTAGGACTAAGTTGCAGGCTACTAGCGAGGTCATAGGTGGCGGATAGTAAATGACCTTTAGATATAAAGATATAAGCTAGAGCACCTAGATTTAGACGAATAAGTAGTCTCCCACCAAACAGCAAACCGAAAGATTTCCAGTATAAGCAATTTCCCCTCTGTCAGCCAACAGACTCAGATGGATGAGCTGATAGAAGGTAGGGCAACTTCTTGTGTTTGGATTAAGAAATTGGTATAAAAGCTGGATGAACCAACAGGTCAACGGCATGAAGATATAAAAGGAAACGGAAAACCATTGCATTAAAATGCTCACTAGAGCATCCCTAGTTTAAATTATCATGGCTAGCAAAAACCAAACTTTAAACCCTATTGAACTCTGATGCCAAGATCCGGCAGAGGAGGGCAACCACAAAAATGCATGGCCTCCTCGGTCGACATCAAGCAAAACCCTTGCAAAATAAAGAACGAACAACACATCACTTAACACAAGCAAAAATTGGAACATTCTTAATTCTGAATGTCATCCAATTTTCAGAAAGAATTATTATGCTAAAGCTCAAAGGCCACACGCACAACATCAATACGATCTAGGTTTATGCTCTGACAGCTGACAAGGACGAAGAATAAATTAATACATTCTACCACCAATTAGAAAGAGATGCTAAAAGCTACGAAACACTACGATTGTCTTAGAAAATTTTAACGCGAAAATTGGAGAAGATGCAGTTCGTAACTTGGTCAGTAAATATGGATTAGGAGTCAGAAACGAAAGAGGCCATAGATTAATTGAATTTTGCCAAGAAAGGAATATGTCGTTATCGACTGTCCAAACAAAGACTATATACATAGACTAACATAACTAAGTTTCTGGGTTTCACACATGGATGGCACTAACGACACATGTAGTCGACATACATGTCTAAAGTTGTGTTTTTTTATAGCTTGGATATTTGTTAACAATAACCAGTCGTAATACCAACACATATCGCAACGCAAAAATCTTTTTTTTTAACAACAAAGATATCGAGTTATGTTTTAACTTGAAAAAATGCAGCTTAAAGTACGTCATTTGCTCAAAGGGCGTAAAGCAAACATGCACCATCAAAAACTACCTGTGAAGATTGATTTAAGCGCTTCAGAAGTGGTGATTTCGACACTGCGGACAAGGAGCGCTTCGGAAGTCCAAAAACAATTAAGGACGCCGATCTGCAAGCGTTATTGGATGAAGATGATACGCAAACACAGGTTCAATTTGCGGAGGCATTAAACATGACTCGCCAAGGTATTTCCAAACGTTTACATGCCGTGGGAAAAACTCAAAAAGAAGGAAAATGGATGCCGCATGAGTTGACTGAAAGAGATGAAAAATCGAAGAGCCACTTCCGAAATTTTGCTTTTGCGGCATGAAAAAAAGAGTTTCCTGCATCGAATTGTTACTGGTGATAAGAAGTGGATATATTTTGAGAATCTTAAACGCAAAAAAATGTGGCTCTTACCTGACGAAGCATCAACATCGACGGTACAGCCAAATCGCTTCGGAAAGAAGACAATGCTCTGTGAGACCAGAAAGGAATCGTGTACTATGAGCTGCTGAAACCGGGAGAAACTGTCAATGGGCATCGCTACTGACAACAACTCATAAATTTGAACCATGCTTTGGTCAAAAAACGGCCAGGTCACCATCAAAACGCTGAAATGGGAACTGCTACCGCACCCGCCGAAAAGCCTCTTCTGATTATCACTTGTTCTACCCACTGAACTATACTTGGCCAATTTCGAAGAAGTGCAAAATTGGTTGGATGAATGGTTTTTGGTCCAAAGACGCGTCGTTTTATCGTCGCGGTATTCATGTATTGCTACAGAGATGGCAAAAATGTGTAGTTAGCGAGGAACTAAACCTTTTTTTGTATTTCTCTTGAAATTTTCCATTTTCCATTGATCGAAAGAACCTGTAAACTTAGTACCGCGCCTAGTATATACAACAGATACAGAAACTCTATAATATCTGCAAAGACATATCCTGGGGTCGATATAGGCTCGGATCATAACCCATTGGTAGCAAGTATTATTATAAGGTTGAAAAGGATCAAACGAAGCGTTCCAAAACCACAAATTGACACTAGAATATCGAAAATTAATAACACCAGAAATGAAGTTAAGAAGAGTATTAAAGAGAATATAGAAGACGTGAAAGAAATTACTAACAAAAAGTAGAAGTCAGCGAGATATGGAAGATTATAAAACAAGCAATACTGACTTTAGGATAAAAACAACTGAAAATGTAAAAAAGGGAAAGATGAAGTTAAATGCAGAACTACCAATAAAAGAATTAGAAATAAGAAAAACTCAAAAAATAGAAGAATTAGATCGGAAATATGACATGTTCAATATGCATAAGAAGATCAAGGCAATCGCCGGAACCAAGCAAAAGAATACATCAACTATTCATAAAGGATATACAAGGAAACATGATCTTAAATATTCCATCAACACTAAGACGGTGAGAAGAACATATCAAAAAACTGCTCTCGGACGAAAAAGACAACACCTACCAAATACAACCATTATCACCTGGTCAAAGAATTACTACTGAAGAAATTGAGTATGCTGTTAAGAACTCCAAAGATAATAAAGCAGCTGGACCAGAAGAAATACCGGTGGAATGGTTAAAATTAATAGAATAATAGAATTTGAACATAATAGATGATCTGTATAACACTATTTACGACACAGGTATCATAGCAGATAAATGGCTCCGTTCAACGTTTGTAGCAATCCCAAAAAAAGAGAACGCAAAGGAATGTTTAAAGCACCAAACATTGAGCCTTATAAGCCACACATTAAAGGTGTTCTTGAATATAATATACAACAGAATATATAAAAAGAGGAAAACAGAAGTGCTTTACGCCTAGACGTTGGACTACACTTATGCTTCATTGATTACGTCATCATAAACTAATCTACATACTTAAGAGAAATGCATTGATTACAAAATAATAAATCTTATTCAAACATACAAAAAGCAACAATTAGAGTAGAAAGAAAAATGTCAAATGAAATAAATATTTGTAGAAGAGTTAGGCAAGGGTGTATCTTGCCTCTAATACTATTTAACTTATACTCAGAGAAAATACGTTGTCGAGCACTTTAGTCAAAGCAGTAATCAACGGAAAAAGTGTAAATAATATCAGGAACGCAGATGATATCCTAATTACCACAACTAATAAAGAAGTCCTACAAGAGCTCATGGAACGCATTAGTAGTTATAGTAATGAATTTGGGATCAACATAAATCTCAAGAAAACAAAATATATGGTTATAAACAAAAAACCTACTAATTCTCAACAATAACTGGTAATTAACAACACTGTGATTGAACGCGTAAAGAAGTATTAGTATTTGGATACTAATTTGGATAATAATGTGCATAATAAATGAAAATAACAAATACAGCATAGAAATAAACAGACGAATAGAGATTGCAAGAGCAGCTTTCATAAAGATGAGACCAGTATTATTAAATAAAAACCTTAATATAGAGCTGAGAGTATGTACATTACGGTGCTATATCTTTCCACTGTTGCTGTATGGGAGCGAGACACTGAAAAAACAAAACCTAAGAAAGATCGAGTCGTTTGAGCTATGGGTGTATCGACGGATTTTAAAGATACCATGGACCGTAAAGTACTGCAACGAATTGGATAAGAAACAGAGCTCGTATTTACCATTCAAAAAAGAAAACTGGAATACTTAGGACACATTATAAGAAGTTCTAAGTATGAGATATCGCGGCTAATTATATAGGGAAAGATAATTGAAAAAATATCTATAGGCAGAAGATGTATCTCTTGTGTGAGAAATCTCCTGAAGTGGTTCAATTGCACTTCAGTTTATTGTATTATAATCTGGTGGAGGGTAAGTTATATAAACATTTCATTCTTGCTAAGAAGGATTTAAAGATCAGTGATTAGTGATATCAGGAAGTTTTCCTTTCAACGCATTAGCAGAGTAAAATAAACATATAAAGGAAAGATACTTTCATGTCATTAATCTACAGCACTTGTGGTAAGATGAGATATTATATTTATAATACTAATAGGTGTATAAATAACTTCTCAGCTTTAGATTTCACAGGACGCAAATCACCGTTTACATGTAACGTATTAGTCCGCCCTCTTGCGGTTTTAGAGCAATGACATTTGGTCTTTCGAAACATCATGCGATTTAGCGTTTGATGCACATAACCTCAATAATCAGCTGTGTTGGCGATGGCAATCACAAAAGAGCATATTCGATTTTCTACCCACTTCGCGTTTCATCTTAAGAAAAACGCTGCTGAAGCCACCGAAATGATTTGTGCTGCATATGGTGAATGCTGTAAGTCATGCAACGTGCAAAAAGTGGTACCAAATATTTCGCGGATGAGAGTTTAGTCTTGAAGATCAACCACGCGCTGGACATTTGACACGGATGAGCTGCAGACGCGTTAGACTGGGAACTTCTCCCACATGCTGCGTATAGCCATCATTTATTCCGGTCGTTACAGCATCACTTGGCTGATACGCACTTCAAAACAGAAAAAGAAGTCCGAAAATGCATCGATAACTTTATCGTCTCGAAACCGGTGAGCTTCTATCAGCAGGGAATTCGCAAGCTACCCGATAGATGGCAAAAGGTCATCGATGCCAACGGAGAACACTTTGATACTTAAGCTTTTTTGTTTGTTTTTAAATAAAACTAATTTTGCAGAAAAAAGCTGAGAACTTATTTATACACCTATTAGTTTTAAGAAAGAAATATCATAGTTCTGAAGCATAATAATTACAGAACGTATCTATCAATTGCCAGTTCTACAACCTGACAAATGTATTTATATTAATTAAATGAAGTGCCAAAATAAATATCTAAAATAACGTTGACGCTACTGCAACAGAGTGGCTTTGTTTCAGAAATAAATACTTTATACCAGTTACCGAAAATAAGTTTCCACGTTAGGCACAAAATTACAACAAAAACCTTTTTGTGGTTAAAGCGAAACTTTGATTACTATTATTTAAATATTTTTGCACTGTATTAACTTGATAAATTATAATATTTTTTTATTATCATTATTACAAAAATCTAATTAAATTGAATTTAAAAAGGGTGTTTAAAAATTACACTACAAAGTATAATGTTATTATTTCTTTAGTTTTAATTTTATTAAAATGCAAATAGTTTTTTTATTTTATGCTTTAAATAATTTATTAATACTACTGTTTTTATTTTATGCAACACACATTACAGTTACTTTTTATTTTTTATTTTAATGTAAATTAAAAATAATACAATTATAAATATATGCTTACAAAATTTAATATAATTATAACTTGTAATTGTTGTTTATATTTTTTAAAATTTCAATTTACATTAAAGACAGGCGTAAGAATAGATACGTTTAGCGCCATCTGTTAAGTGTGGTGGGCAGCCAAGTTTTTTCCTCATAACCTTCATCTAACCTTTAGAGAGCAGGAAGGTCAATCGGCACGTAACTGGCACTTGGGCTGTTGCCGGCTTCGCGATCACCGACATAGCATTATCAGCTTTGGCAGCTGTGAAATTTCTGTAAGTATGCTAGCTGTAGTGCTTTGCTGAGACGCATCTAATAGCGGGGTTTAGTGCGATTAATCGTAGCGGAATAGGAATTTGGCCGAATCGGTAGTTGGGCTTTATGTAACATTGCACCACCTACCCACCCAGCGCTACTAAATTTAAATTTTGCAGAATAAAAGCGGCCCGCAGTTACACCACTAAGTGCTCCCAGTCTCCAATTATGCCTATCAAAAGCGTCTTCGCTCGCCAAATCTATGACTCCCGTGGCAACCCCACTGTGGAGGTCGACTTGGTCACGGACCTGGGGCTGTTCCGTGCAGCGGTACCGTCCGGAGCAAGTACCGGTAAGCTTTGCATTGCTGAAGGTTTTATTTGTTGAAGCGTTTGGGAGTTGTACTCACACATAACTACCCTTAATAGATAAAATTAGGGATTTCCTTTAGATTTTATTTAGAACTCTGGATCATTCTACCAACTACTTACTAAGTAGATAAGGTCAACCCACAAGTGAAATAATCAATTGTGGGCTGACCTTTAGTACAGAAAGTCATGGGCTGCAATCCATCGACTTAGTGGAAGGTCGTATGGCTGAGCGACGAGTGAGGATATTTCCTGTAATCATAATTTCATCTGTATTGGCTATTAAAAAATTTTTGAGACTGTTTTAGTAGATTTGCAAACTAATTTTGCTAAAATTTGAATTACTTTGCTTACCTAGATAAAATATCATTTGATATTACTATGCTTAGTCAGTTTATGGAACTAAACACCAATTTCACGGCTGCAGAACTTTAGCTGCCCTAATTGGTATTTAAGGCGTAAATCACTAGCATCTAGATCTTTTATCATTATAAGTCATATTGCATACTGGGATATTTAACAAGTGGTTATATATTCAATTTTTGTACTGGAAAACAAGGCAAACATTAACATCTCGGCATTTAGACCGTCTAGTAATAGAATCTAAATCAGCTGGTCAAATAGTATTTATGAATCCACTTGATAGTGAAGAGGAATGTCACTTGTTCTTTTCAATTGTTTGAGCACCCATTTCACTTTGCTCTGGTGTGCTTCTTCAGTTAATGCTAACTATGGTAATACAAAGCATAATATTGAAAAAACGTAGTAAAAGGATCTCAAGGCGGGTCACATAAATCAAAGTTGTGCTGCATGGGCCTGCGATGGCAGGCCTGTCCCAAAAACAGGCCACAATCAAAGTTGAGCCTTCTGACAGCTGACCGATAGGTGACACAAACTGTCAAATTACTTTATGTTTTGACCTATAACAGGTAAAGCGTGACCTAAATCGATTAAAACTTTTATGTGAAGTTTGGCAACAAGCCGGTTTGAATGAGGTATTAACCTTTGAAATGAGTTCATAACTAAAGGGGAAGTTGTGCTATTAGTTTACACCTTTTGCAGTTTTTAAGTACTGGTCAATGTTTTTGAATCATTATTCTTCATTTTATTCTTCTTTAGTGAGGCAATTTATTTAGGTCCCATTCAGTTTGCTATTGTTTTAATCTTATTAATGCTAGTTGGTTAAACAAATTTAAAATTTAAAAACTATGTAAAGGATCTCAACTTACAAAATTGTTCAAAGTTTTGTTGTCGCTGACAAAAATATGGATTTTTAAAATTTTAAAAGGATTCATAAGTGAAATTTTACAGCTGATCGAAGGTGACACAAACTGTCTCGAATAGTTTTAGATTTCGACTTAGAGTAAGCGTGACCTAAATTCGATTAAAACTTTTATGTGAAGTTTGGAAAATCGTTTGAATTGAGGTATTAACTTGAAATGATTCATAATAGTTTGGAGATATTCGATTCGTATACTTGATTTTCGATTACGATTTTAAATGTGATTCTTATAGGAAATTCTTCTTAATTCTATATGAAGAAATTTATTTAAGTAAATCAGTTCTGTTAATTTGTTTTAATACTGTATATAATGCAGGTGTTTGTTCAAGTGCTATTTGCAAAATTTAACTTTTATTTTTTAACATCGCAAATATGAAACAAAACTAGCAATATTTTTGGTATTTTTATTTTTATTTTTTATTTTCTAAAAGAGAAAATGCAAGATAAGGCAAACAAAAGTTTGCATGAAAAAATGCCTTAATAAAATGTGTGGACCAAAATGGTTTTGCGAAATTTCATTTTGGCAAAAGAGTAACCAATAAAGTAAGTGACTGATAATGGCTAAATCATGGCAGTGATTAAAAATAACTCATTATACTACAAGAGAGATAATCAAAATATCTTTGTAAACCACTCACATGCTTGCTGTATTTGGGCACCTCACATTTTAGAGAAAATTACTACGTAGTATATGTTTTATATTTCTCGTACAGTCCCCAATGAAAACATTTTTTAAATGCTGATTTTATTTTTTAAACAAAATGCAAATGTCTCGCTAATGGTGTTGTCTTATTCTTGAACTTCGGAATAGTCTATGACACATTTCATTAGGAAAGTAAATGACGTCCTTTAAGTATACCCCCCTCCCAATTAGTGAACTAAGTGAATCTGGAGATAAGTGAAATAAATCATATATAATATCCATATCTTCAGGTACCCACTATAATCGTCTTGACATATCCACACATATCTTGATACATCTATAGGGTCTTCCATACAAGTTTGAGTATACTAGATTTGCAGCTCAAGTTACTCGCTATTACCAAAAATGTTTCACAATTTATTCACCAAAACGTGACCAACTTTTGATGACATCACTAGGCTTTCGTTTGTGACCTTCACGGAATTTCCTATGACATTTACCTGTAATTTCCTTTTCTTTTTGCTTGCAATTCAATTTACGATGAGTTTCTCATTCTTGGTAGTGATTAAGGTTGCAGGTCAATAGGAAGTATAGATGAGTGCAAAAATAATCCTAATTTCAAAACGCTGACTTGAATAAATCGAATCTTTATTAATCAAATAAAAAACAATAATCCACACATTCTATCATCAAGAAACTTGTTTTATCATTCCGATAATATAAAACTCGGGCTTTTGGAGTTTAGGAAATCTTATAAGACGTATGGCAACATTCTAGTTTTTGAAGCGTTTCTTCTGCTGAATGTTTGATGAAGTGACTGTCAGTTGGAGTAGGTCAGTACGTCAGATGAGGGAGAGGATTGAACGCTTTTTGTTAACGATTCTGTTGTGATAGTTTTGCCTTGATTCAGAACATTGTAGTGAATGACGTCAACAGTAGACCGCCATACAGATATCATGATCTTTTAATTCTGTTTAGGGAAATATTTCTTATGCTTCATCCTTGTCCACCTATCCAACAGAATCCAAAAATGGTTCGTGAAAGAAGCGAGAAACAAACAACGATTTTCTTTGGTTATCGCCCAGTTCTTTAAGCACTCGCTTGCCATGTTTCTTCGCCTTTTCAGTTTACTCCAAGTGGCGAATAATCGTGGAATGATTAAGTTCTTTTGCAATTTCGCATGTAGTTTTGAGTGAGTCAGCTTCGACGATGACCTTCAATTACTCGTTATCGCACTAGTAGACTGGCCGCGACCTTCCTTACCATTGAGGTCGAAATGATTACATCTAAATTTTTGGAACAAACACTGAATAATTTACACTTACATGTTACTCCAAGCTTCGAGCAGTTTTGACTGCACTACGGCCGAATTTAAATTCTTAGAAGAACGAAATCTCGTTTGAATGTCCTTGATCCTAAGGCCTAAAACACAAAAATGTGTCTATATTCTAAATTAATTATATGGATATAAACAACATATAATTAGCTTTAATATTTTATGAATTAATTAGAATGATGATTATACTGTTCCTTGGTCAAGGTCTCTCAGCTTAGATTTGTTGTGTATAAGGCACATTTGTTATGGCAGGTTTTTAGTAATTAATGTGAATTTCTTAGTGATAAATTTTTGATGCGTGTGTGCCAAACTATCATAACTCGTCCACATAAGCGGTTCCTGTATCCTCTTCACATTTTTGACCTTCATGTATCTAATCTTGCCTCAGTTTTAACACTTTTGTCCATCACCTTGATCGCTTGCAAAACCTTTTTTTGAGTGCGTTTACAGTTTGGTCTACGTTGGCATTTAGTCTTACTCTGACTTTTCGACCCACAACGGCAATAAAATAACGTATTCTGTTGGTAGAAGAAACTTCTATTTTTTCGGATTTAATATGAACAAACATTAACTGAGCCAGTTTATTTATCCAATTTTTTCCCAAGTGTGTGCTTCAAAGAGTAAAACTAAAACATTAAATCAAACTTGGCGATTTTCGATAAATGATTAAAATAGCAAAAATAAGGCTTTATTCTACTTGTCTAATGCCTTTTTCCTCACCGTCTCGGTCAATCACGTAGCATTTTTTTCTCTTTTGGTCCACCAACCAAATGATGGGATTATTTATGCACATATAATTTTGTGCTATCATAAAATATTTTTACACTAAACCTCAGGACTCTTTCTACTTACCGTACATTTGATTAGTGTCATCACTTACTTGATTTCAGCGTTCAATATCTGACAACGTTTTACCTGTTCTGCAACCACGCTCTATTACCATATATTTTATAATCATTTATTAACCTAAATTGCAATTAAGTTTGTTAATTAACTAAAAATTGAACACAATATTTTCTTGAACACATAAACAGATGGTGACAGCAGTAGTAATGAACAGAAAAGGAAATAAAAGTTTCGTGACTACAGCTAGTGTTCACAGAGAATTCTATGAAATGCTATTTTTATAATTTATTGAAGGTTGCAGGTTTGTCTTGCTATTTTATCATTTATAACAATTCAAATTTTTAGAACGCTTTCATACACCCTACTAACTATGCTATAAAAATATAAATGTGTAATCGGTAAGTTTTTGGCATTTAGGATTGTGCTTTGCTTATACTGTTCGTTCGGACTTTATTCTGTTCATTTGTTCAGAAAAGCAAAATTTGGCTCAAACTAAAAGTCGGATTGAAATTTTAATAATAAAACTGCTTTTGAGTTGCTTTTATGATGGGATTTTTATTGAGTATTAAAGTACACCTGGGCTTCGGCTGCAAATCTTGATTCTTGAGATCAACTGTTTCTGAATTGGTGGCTTAGATTTTGAATTTCAGGTAATTAAAAAATGTGGTATGCTGTTATATCGCAAGATCTTGCTGGCCAGTTGATGTTGGCAAAATTACGCAATCAGGAGATTGTTCCAGTAAATCGACTCTTGCTCAAGCTGTGTGGTAGGTGGCGCCGTCCTGCTGGAACCACACTTGTTCCAGATCTATATTACCCAACTGGTGTCAAAAAAACTGAGTTATTATTCAGTTACAGAATTTATAGCATCATTTTCAAAAAAGCATGGGTCACGCCACTTGTCGAAAATCCATAACAAACAGTAATTCGTTGGAGGATATTTCGAACCTCAAATGCGACAATTTTGGGTATAAGTTGGTTTTAGGGATCACGTTTTTAAAAAGTGTATATCGGTACTCAGGAGATACAATTTTTAAAACTAACCTAACCTTTAACTCAACCCTAACTTAATCTAACCCAACTCTAAATTTACCTAATCCTAATCTAACCCTACTTATGGTCTTGATAGAAAAATTCATATATTTTCGTGTTCCTTTCAATCTCCTGAGGACTGATATATACTCTTAAAAAACGGCCCCCAAAACCAACTTTAGCCAAATTTTGTTTGTCTTCGAACCCGTCCAGTTAAAAATGAGTTTCAGCGTTAAAAATCACTTTTTCCACTAAGCTGAAAGTCCACTCGTAATTTTTCAAAAATTAATTGAACTGTTGACGATTAGAATGGTCATCAACCTTAAGCTCTTGTGTTAGTTTTATTTATACGTTTAGGTCTTCAGCGATTTTTTGGTGAAGGGAGCGTTTTGAAATATCCAGTTGTGCATGATGCTGGCTCGATGTTTTCGGATTTACAGCGACACTGACTAACATTCTTACGGGATCTTACCTCACAATGAACTTGAATCCGTCATCGATCCAGTTTTATCAGATGTAGTCAATCTTTGGACAGTTGATTATTTATTTAGTACACTATTTCAACCAAAAATTCCTCGTTTTTTTATTATTATCTTAATCAAATTTGCAATGATTTTTAACAATAAAATTCGCTGTACCTTCGTATAGCCTTTTTCTAGTTTCTCGAAACGTGTTTTTTCCGCGCCGTGGAATGTAACTCAAAAAGTAATGAACCAATCAACTTAAAATTTTGTACAGATATTCCTTAACTTATTGGCCTTTGCATAAACCTAAAATTTCGTATAAATTGTTATAATAAATATTGTTCTTAACAATTTGTTTATAAAGACAAGTAATTTTTTTTTCAAAATTTAGATTAGTGCAAAGCGGAATAACTTATTTTATTTAAAAAAAAATTATTTCGTTGAGTTCAGTTAATTACAAGAATCTGGGCGTTCCACGGCGCAAACTCGAGGAGCCAAGTTCTAGCGCCACCATTTTGTTTTTTTTCTCAAAATATTTTTTTGTATTCATTTGAACGACTATTTTATTATGTAATTCGATCGTCGGCTGTCGCTACCAGTGCACTTCTTTATTGTGCTTATACGAGGGGTTGCCCTGCCAGCAAAAAGATATTTTTGGCGTCCTAGGCTGAAATTTTTCACCCACCTTCCCTCAAATTTTTGCAATGTGGGAACGTGGAACAATTTATTTACAAATGATAACAATGGGATATATAAGTCTGTTCAGTGACCTTACGAAAGTTAAATATACAAAACGATCCTGAAGATAGGCAACCAAATGTACGCTCAGAGCTTAGCCACGCTACATTTCCTATCAGTTGTTTTTGTTTACTTTCTGTTCAAATGTATAGTAGATTTTAAGATTGGTCTCTATAAACATGCCGCAATTTTTTTGTATGCATATTCATAACAAACGGAAATTTGACACGAATAGTCTTCTCCAATTTCGTGCACATTAGAAAACAGAACTTTGTGCTTAATTTTTTAATAATCTGGGATTAGCCACTTGAGGTTCTATTAAGTGAAAAAATTTGATTTTCGGCTTTTTTGATGAAGTGGAAGCAAAAAAAAACTAATTCATTGTTAGTTAGCAAACTAGGTAAAATACTGCTGCGATCCTCAGCAAACCTGAAGCATCTGAAATATTGCAATATCTTCGCCGACGTTTTCTGTAAATGTTTACACACATTTTAACATTTGTCACTCGAAATGTTGAAACCGTTTATCGTCTTTCGTGGATATTTTATTTTTACCACGTATCCTTTGCGCTTGTTAGAAGTCTTTCTGAATTTTAAATAAAATTTAATACATTATGCACTAATACACTCGGTTATAACGACAATTACGAAACACTACAATCATGAATTTATAAAAAAGTACAATATAAACAGATGACAGCGTAAGCGCTCCAGAAGTTCCTTAATTAATGGAGAAGGTATCAGCGGCACATTTAATTTCGGAAAAAAGCAATTAAAATTAAAAACTTACCGCTTACAATGGTTTGTGTAATTGAAAAGTCAATAAAAAAGAAAATTTGCTGGTGATTATTTCGAACTCTCGCGCTTCGACGTGTACTATATTTAAGAAATTACGAGGTTTTGTAATAGTCTCGTCGATGTGCACAAAGCCACCCTGCTTCGTTCCAATTGTACTCAATTTATAGGTTTGTCAAAATAATTTTTGGGGTAGATTGATCGCTTTATGGTTTATGATTTTTACTGTGATTATTATCATCATACAGGTATATTACTTCTCGATTAGTTTATAATTGTCGGCCTTATTGCAACAAGTTTTAAGATTAACTTAACTATTGTCACTCATAGTTAACATCAGCGTATTATTACATTTATTTTGCCCCTGACACGTTCACTTATATCATTTCTACTTAAATGGTGTTGTATAGTATCTATTACCCTATTGAATAAAATAGTTATCTAATTAGAAGACGGATAAGTGTGTCTATTTTCTTTATTCATATTTTTCTATCAACTATGCATATAAATAAATGATATCAGCACCTCCACTTCAAAAATGAAGATCTTGAGTGCGCCAACACAGCATTTCGAGAAATCTCGAATTTATGTATTTGCGTAAGTGTGCGGTGCGTTAACGCACTTAACATCAACTGGCAGCTGCGGAAAATGTCGCCAGCAACGTAAACAACTTTCGGAACGCATTACGGCCCGTAAGACATGACAACCTATCCAAGCCGGACTTATTTAAGTTAAATTTTATTTAATGGGTTGCAGGTGCTGCAGTTAGAATATATTTTGAAGCATATCTGTGTTCATCTAAAAATCAATATTTTTGAATGACACAAAACACTGGAATGGTCCGATATTGTGGATTCATTAATTCTCAAAATAAGTGGGTCGATTAAGTGCAAACTTGAATTATTATTTTTTAAATTTATTGAAGCACCATAAGAATACAAACATACAAAATTATTTTTCTACATAATCTGATTTAAGAACACGTTTCTCCCAATAGACAGGTAGTCTTGTGATGGTTATAACATCAACCGATCGCGTACGTATGCTTTCATAGCAACATTGTTGTCAAATCTTATCCCTAAATGCTTCTTTTAGAGGCATAAGTAAATAATAATCGTAGGACGGCAAGTAGGGGGGGGGGGGGTTCCAGTAAAACAAGTAATCCATTTTTGCTCGAGTTTGGGCAACTTCAACCTCGGAAGCAATTTCAACCGTTAATTGGTAGTTATTATCCAGAAAGCGGCGAACAGTGCGAATCTTTTCTACAGTCACTTTGTTCTTTGGATGACGTGATGACCTTCATTTTCAACTGTTCGTTAAAAAAAATAGTAATGCTGCAGCACTGAAGTCTTAAGGGTGTTGTCACTGAACTATACCTTAAGACTTCTCAA
This sequence comes from Sinelater perroti, assembly GCA_036346155.1. Lineage (NCBI taxonomy): Eukaryota > Metazoa > Arthropoda > Insecta > Coleoptera > Elateridae > Sinelater > Sinelater perroti. Next base: position 3,598,375 of record JARFIY010000329.1, on the reverse strand, counting down.
AATTTTGGACGTTCATTTATGATTTATTTATTCTTGTTGCATTAATTTTTTGTTCGTAACGACTTAAAAGCGATTTTGTAAACTTAAAAATATGCAAAATTCATGTCTGTTTAATGTAGGGCCTTCGAGGCCTATTACGGGGAACTAATTATTATTAATGTACGAAGGGTTTGTAGCAAAATTATACATGATACACTTTTCTATCTCAATATATTTGAGTACAAATTGTTTTTTTAATTTTCACAGTCATTTGAAACAAGTGCATATAGTTTATTCTCTTGCTTTGCAGAGTTCTTAAGTATTTTAGCAAAATAACAAATCTCTTGCAAAACTTCAACATGCAGAACATAAACCTTTGTGGTTCTTCAACGGAGTTCTGTTTTTATTATATATTTTTAGTTAGTGTAGATAGTAATATTTAGAACATTAAATCTTTGTATTCCATTTTAGAATGAGCTCAGTTCAGAGTAAAATTTCCAAAGGGCGAAGTTGTTAAGGTCCAACTCTAATATCACTTGAAAAAATTGATAGTCAGCTGACGTTCTCACTTCCGAACAATCTTTTGTGCTTGTACACTTCATCTATTTTGAGTTTTCAATAGTTATCGTCAAATTATTTTTGGGTAGAGAATTCTGCCTGAAGAGTTGGTCCTACTAATAAAATATTCAAACTACACCCAAAAGTGCTCTTGGCTGAGCCATCGAAGACAACGCCCAAGGTATTGCCGAGATTGTCCTTGACAACAGCGTCATGCGGCAAATAGAAGATGTCAGTGTCTGATTCTGTCACCCTGGCAGGTTCCATGTGACCTAAGCCGAGATATTCGTCCATAAGCTGAACATATGCTGCCTTTAAAGTAGCGTCCCTGGCAAGTTTGCATTCGAGCGCATAGAAACGGGTTACAGACATTTTAGCTGAATCGCCTAGCGATTCAGCGTTTTGATTAAATGGCAGACGAACGATATAGCGACCCATTTCGTCCCTTGAGGTGTAGTTTTGGAGATTTCCTCGCACAGTCGTTCGGACTGTGTATGTGCGGCTTTTCTGGAATGGTTTCCAGTTCCCAGAACCGTGCAACTCGTCTGTCTAAAGAAATCAAAGTTACGTGGCAGGAGTTTGTTAGAGAATGCTTGGAATTGATCTTCTTGATGCCCAGATGACCAAGAATGCGCACTTTTTTCAGAGACGAACTTCCGTTGTCCGCCTTTCTTCTATCCGACTCGAAAGACCAATGTTGAGGCTCCGGCGTGCTTTGAGGATCTCCACGAAATCGGGAGTACAGATCTTGAAAGACCACTAACAATACTTCAGTATGTGTATTGTTCGGGAAACGAAAACTCATGTAGTTTGCACAACAATGTTTATTTAATAAAATAAAAGACCAGAATGTAAGAAAAAATTAGAATGCCGAGTAAACACGTGAACGATACAAAATGTAAGATTGCAAAAAACAATTAACAATAACAAGAACAAAGTTTACCTGCATTTGCCGGGAATGTGTTGCACGCTTGGCGTTTGGTGAAGCAGTGATGCTGCGTACCCCGGTCTTGCTGTACCTGCAACCCCAAGCATTGTCCAGTAAACCTGCAGGTGGAGAAACTAGCCCGGTACCTACTTAAAATTCAGGAATTTATTACTGAAGTTGCAAGTACAGCGTCTCCAAGATACACCAAACAAGAAAAATACACGAAATACTTCAAGTATTGCACAAACACATGATATGACAAATATACAAAATAATAAAAACATGATAAGAAAAATGCAGGCATTAACTAAAGTTATAGCACAGAGTTGACACAATGTCATCATAAATAATGGATAAATAGTCTGTTTATCAATAAAAGCTAGTTTAACCTTTTGGCATGAGATATTTTAGAGTACATTTAACACGCCCCTACTATGAAATACGAACTCAAGTGTCTTCAGCTTCTTATAAAGCAAGAAATCTGATCCAACGCAATCTAGGGCGCCAACAAATGAAATCTACACCAGAATTTTGACCTGAACATTTATTGTCCGACTAAAATATCAACCTGCACCCCATGGAGCACGTATTATAAAGCGAGTGATTGTATCAAATTACGTTATATTGAATTTGACTTATTCGCCCCTTTGAAGATTTTCAAAAATATGATGAGAAATTGGTCAAATTACTAATTTCACGCATTAAAAAATTGACTATTTTTAATTTATATAAATTCTGAACTACACACATTCTACTGACATATTAAAATTGAACTTGCAGTAAAACATGCTTTTATTTTTTGTATTTCAGAAAGTCTTTTGTTTATATAGTGATTTTTCTAAAATTTAACATGAATAGAGAGCAATTGAAATTAGTCGACAATTGATTGGGCTTTTGTTTTTGGAAAGAATATGGAAACATTCACCTTTCCGCCTACAGCTTCGGCTAAGTATTAAAATAACGTTGGAATATCCCCATGGTCTATATTAAGAAAGATGAAGTATATTTCTGAAGCCAAGAAATTATAGAACCACTGTGAAGTGGTATGAGATTTGCAAAATTTATTAATTATGAATTTTATATATGCTCAGTCTAAATGAACACCGAGGACGAAGTAGCAATACCTTCTTTACTCGTATATCGTATGCACCTCTTTTTTACCAAAATAAAGGTATCGAAAAATACGGCTCGAGCGTTATTTCAGTGCAGTTGGGATTTAATTCACCAACAGTTGCGTTCATTTAACTCGAATAAATAGTAGGTAGTACGAATGGCAGAAGAACAAAATGGGATGTTCCCGAAACCTACATTAGAGATTGTAGAAGGGCGTTGTCGTTCATCGCCTCGAACGAAAAGATGCTCAGAAAGAAGAAACCGGATTTGAGAGATATTGAAGAGAGGTTTATTATGAAGTACATATGTGACTGTTAAAACTGATGAATTGGCAAGTATAAGACTGTTGATTTTAAGGCGACTAAAGAGTTAATATAACTAGAAATTGTCTAACCTTGATAAGGTGATGCACAGTAGTATTAAAGAGAAAATTAAGTTTCTCCCTTCTAAAATACGAACATAGAAAAAACTATATTTTACTCACATGATTTTCCATATAAAAACCAGCAACATTACTTTCAACAATAGTGCCTGAAATTGATGGGACAATAGTTTAATTACGAGTTAGAATAAATGTGGAGTTTTAATCAGACCACTAAGTATGCTCGTTATCGACAGTTTTAAATGGCGTATAGTGGAACAAATGTAAAAAATACAGAGTATCTTAATACTAATTCTTGAAGACCTCATCTAGACTTACAACTGTTAGATATAAGCATCAATAAGCTCTTCAAGGATCATTTAAGGTGACTAAATAGATGCCTATCAACACTATTTACCCTCAACGCAAGTATCTAAAGTTCTAAAATCTAATAAATGTATAACTTAACTTATAGTACAGTATCATAATCGGTATTCGCAAAATTGAATAGATGCTTCCTATTCAAATTTCTTGTTTTTTCTTAAGAAAAAAAACAAGATGATAGAAAATGAATCAATTTTTCACAAGTTGTATATCGAACCTACACCCCCCACCCCTGAGGAATTTTTTGTAACGTATAGGTTTTTTTTTTGTTTAGAATGGCCCAAAATATTTCGACTGCACACCGAGTCCTAATCTTCGAAGTGCTGTAAGCTTATGGTAAAATTTTTATTTGAACTTAAGTTTCTTACATGATAATATTTCCCTCAAAAACATAAATTTTTGTAATATTTTAGAAGCATAACATCATTTATCTTTACGTTTTCTGAGCCGATTACGAAATTTGTTTCAAACATCTTATATTTTATTATCTTAAAGTTTTTTTGTTAATTAGATCTGACGTGATGTGATGGTTAATAATGGAGAACATTAAAAAAGGTTAAACATTTCTGGGTATTGAAAATCTTATATTTAATATGAAAAAATAGTTCTGAAGGTTCTTTAGCTCACTTAATTTACATGGCAGTTAATAATCGGTTCGTTTTAATAAATTAGTTGATGCGAAAGAATTGGTTGTAGTGATTGTGCAATAATTTAAACATTTAGGCTTTGAAGGAAATAATGAAAATATAGTTAATTTTATATTTTGATTAAATTTTACTGAAAAAATAGTTGAAGAAAAAACTATTTAACTTATTTAAATGAAATAATTTTTTGACTAAAAAGATTAATCTAGAAGAACATTAGTCACAATAAAAGGTACAAATACTCTCACTGTCGCAAAAATTATCAGACCGAAAGGGAAACGTCGACATACAGTAAATTTTGACATAGTAGGGATAATCATACAAATGATTGAACAGTGGAAAAGTAGCTCCACATATGTAATATAAGCAGTAAATGTAGAAGGCGAGCCAAGCAACAAGGCGTTTATATCACGAAAGCAGTCTCTTGAAACCTATGTTTGTTGGAACTTCCCTATTGGAGGAGTAAGCACATATGACCACAGAATTTCCCCTAAAATGTTGTGCTGTTAAAGTACTTATGATCATCTCCAAGGTAGACTGAGAATCATAGAATGTTCCCCACGCCATGATTGCATCTCTTGATTATGTGCTCGCCGATGCCGTTCTCTCCCATACTCGAATGCGCATCATAAAACTCCAAATGAAATATGCCTGAAAGATGTAAGGGACATCAGTATTTGAAAGTTGTTTCACAATAGTCTAAGAAAGAACAGGGAGTTACTACTGCTGACGTTTATGTACAGATGGCGCAAACAAACCGTTTGCTAAGATTGTTCTTGTCAGATAATGCCAAAATTTTCTGTTTGGTGATTGTTTTAAACATCTAAATCCTTCCCGACGCGTGTGTATTTCCTTATATTCTCATTAGTCCCGATATGTAGCATGATTTTGGTCTTATTGTTCTAAATGGCGGCTAGTTAAACGAAATAACCATCCTGCGTTCTATGGTCCAACAATTGGCTTTCTTTCTCAATCTCTGTAATTTGTTTATACCTGTATGGAATGCTAAAACACTACAAATATTTGCATCCTGCGGTTTGTAGTGCTATTAATGCACCCAGGAAGCAGTTCTACTGAACGTTGAAAAAAGATTGCCACCACAATTGTTTCTGCTCACCAATCTTTTATTAGGAATAAGTGATTTATTACAGGTATTTCACTTAATATATATTGCATTTTTTGCTACCACACCGGAAATTTCTGTAATCTGTTGTAAACCATTCTTGGATGTCAGCATCCCTTGTGGACAGCCGACTGAACTTTTTTGTTGGAGAAGGTCTTCTTACTGAACATTGCCTCTTTAATTGAGTCAAACAGAACTCGGTTGTTCGGTTTAAAATCCGATTAATATATTGGACACGAAAACAGTATTATGTACCCAACAACCTGCATGGTGACAACGGTGTGGCAAATGACATGTAAGTGCATACTTCCATTTTAAAGCGTCTTGATTTCCTATGCCTACGTTGCTGAATACATCGATGAAGTTGTTTCAGTATCTCGCAGTGTCGCTCATTGGTAATACTCTAACGAGAGCCAATCGATCAGCACAATACCCCTCTGGTCCCAGAAGGCAGTTACAATTTGTTTTGCAATAAACAATCCCGTTTATGGATTTTTGGGACAAACGCTTTTAATTTGCTGCCATTTTATAGACTATCGCTTTTTCAGCGTCTCGTACAAGAAGCATTCGTTTGCTGCGACTAGATCCTCAAAGAAATCTCCGAATCCACGCTGTACAGCTTAAGCAACTGTTGGAAAGTAGATACATAAAGCACATATTTGAGTCATCCTGGATTATGGTATACAAAGGTTCACAAGGCAGACCTTTTGCATTCGTTAATGCATCGAGATTACTTCTTCTGTTTGTCACTATCAAGTCGAACACTTGCTGAATATTGCATGGTTTGCTTGGGTTTATCGCATGCTCGGAGCTTTTGCTTTTTTTAACGCCGCTTTTTTGAGCTCAGATATCCGCAGCTATTAATATTCATGTAAAGCTCCGAAACAGTCTTTGTCTTCCTCCAAAGAAACAACAGTATCCATTACTGTCTATGATTGTTTGTATATATGACTCACTACCTTTCCTTCTGTGCGTTACTGTAATACCATTTGGTAGAATTACGTGTTGCTATAGTCTGTCCACACACACGCACTTAACATCCATTTCAATCTGCGACGTTCTAAATATCAGTTGAAATATTACCCAATGAATTGTACTATATATCAATTTTTGTCTCTTCATAGTAAGCGTGGCAATTGAAGTATTAGAATTTAGAATAAAAAAATCTGGTGTGAACATCACACGACTTTCCTTATTCTATTATTATTATTATTATTATTATTATATTATTATTATTATTATATATATATATATATATATATATATATATATATATATATAATCGGCCTGCGCTGCTCGTCCCGGAACTTGTTATTTTAACAAGTAGCAACGATTTTGTTTTAGTTTTTTCTCCTATAAACAATACGAAACCCGCATAAATTACTTGCTCACACATTTTCGAAAATTAAAAGGACCAAGGGAAGCGAAATTTTTCCCCGATCACGAATCCGACCGTCAAAAGTTTGCAGGTTGCGCCCCGTTGCCACGATACTGTCGAACGAGGACAAACTTATACATTTGAACGGGAGGTAAACAAAGACAGACGAGGTCCCCACACATCGGGCCCGTCTCGCTCAGGTTGGCCGTGGCTGTCGGGTAGCTGCATATCGTACGAACAGATGCGTATTTACTAATTTAATTAATAGTTCCCTATCCGTTGTAAAAACGAAGCCAAAATGTCGACAATACTAAAGTTAGGTTACGAAATGTCAGAATCAAAACATTCTGTTTCTGTTGCCAACATTAATTTAGGGGAAAATTAAAAATTACTGCAAATAAACGTAACAAATAAAAAAATACTGTTCCTGCTGCCAACATTAATCAAGGGAAAAATTAAAAATTACTGTAAATGAAAGCAAGAAAAGTTTATTCAATTTTTTTTCGAGTTCCTATTGTATCAACTTTTATTTTAAATTCATGTTCATCTCATGATAACAAATCATTTTTATTCTCATACATTTTTTGTATCTTCTACCGTTTAGATTCGGGACCGCTTGCGACCGATTTTGGGACCTTGCGACCAAACGGCTCGGCCGATTTTTACCAAAAGCTTCGCACTGCGCCCCCTATCTACAAGTAACTTGCATACCAAATTTCAAGTCTCTAGCTCTTAGGTTCTCGAGATATCCTGTTTACTGACTGACAGACAGACAGAGACACACACACACACACGCGCGCGCACGCACGCGCACACACGCGCACACACGAACCAATGGCTAAAACCAACTTTTTTGGTGTCCTGGAGCTATATTTCGTCCAGAAATGTGAAAAACTGGGTAGGTCAAATTTCCGCCGATTACATTACTTTCCTTATTATAGGATAAGGAAAGTAAAAAGGAATGGCCAATTTTGGAATGTACATACATTGATAGTTGTGTATCGCCACTAAATTCCAAATTACAATGAAACAAGATAAGAAGCGTTTTTTTTAGTTCAAATTATTACAACTAAAGACGAAAACGATACTCGTAGATGTTATTTTAAAACTAGTTCAATCACCTGTCCTTCTAGATCGGTTTAGAAGAAATATTTGAACTGGTGTTTTGCCAAATTTATTAATAATATCATGTTATGTTCAGAAAAACTTGTTCTCTTTAGTATAGTTTTACGATGGGCCTTAACTGTACAGCTAGTTTTCAAATTTCTAACCTAACCCAAATAATTCCACCTAAAGCAATTTATTTTTATTTGGTATATACTGATGCAAGCAGATTATAGCAAAAGACACAGGTGCTTCTATCTTATTAATTGTGAACTAAGCCGACGCGTGTATACACCAGTAGTCAAAAATACATTAGAATGTCTTCTTATAAAAGTTCAAAGTAGAAGTGATACACAAACTGTCTTAAACGTGTGTATCCGATATCTATAAATACAAAATATGTTTTGTAATTTTTGTATATTAGGTTAACTCTAAACCAAAACATCATTAAACTTCCAAGACATTCGTTTGTGGGAGAGAAAAGATTAGTATTTTGCAAATGAACCTTCTAAATTAAATTTAATGGTAAGAAAAATATTCGGTGTTTTAAAAAACCAAACAAATTCACAGTTAATCACCAAATATCACAGAGTAAAGTTATCTATGGCCATGACATATTTTACAGCAAATATGTTTAAATAACTAAAGGATTTAGTAAATTGGATGCGAATCTTAAACTAGCGAGAGCAAGACAATTAAGGCGAGCGCCAGGATGTTAACCAACGCAGGAATGCCAGCCAAGCGGTGGGATTCCTGTAAGCTCGTCCAAAAAAATTGTATTTGTCGGTCAGGAAAACTGCAAATACTATTTTGATGGCGATTTTAATTGAGAGTAATTTTGATTGCTTACGTTGATTAAAATATAAGCTTCAGAGCAATTTTTTAAATGCATTACTCTAATCTATTGGTTAAGTATTTTACACAGCAAATCCTTTCGATGCAAATTTACGCGCATTCCGATTCCCCAAGATGTAAACATTTCGCTCCTCGTCATTTAAAAATTATCAAAGCCGGGAAAGTTATTTTTCTTGGCTGTTGGTCAATTTGGCACGACAACAAATTTATTTGAGATAACTCACCTCACGTTCACCTTTAGTATTTTTGAAGCATTGTTCGAGTTCATGTTACATCAGAAACAAATATTATTTGCTAATAATACCAAGTCTTGAATTCTTTAAATATTTGTGTAGTATCGGCAACTCTTACAAATTGTGGCTAAAATGATTTTTAATTTATAAAAGCCAACGTGTAAGAGTGTAATAAAAGGCATATAAATGTAAAATAAGTAGTTGAAGAAGCTAAAAGCGATAGAACAGTCGAAAAAGATGGATTGATGCCATGGTATAAATAGACAGACATACAGTGGAAAGAATTGCACAAATGTATTTTGTATAATTAGTATAGAATTTGATATATAACTAAGAAGGGGTGTTTTTTAAAAATTTGGATCAAAATAAAAATAAGGTGTTAGTTGATCTCAGAAGACTTAATAGAATTATTTGATAATCATTTATTTATACACTATGTTGCAAATATAATCCCACTTTTAAAACTTCTTGATTCTCATCTACAAAAGAAGATTACCAATATCAATCAATGTCAGGCGGCTCTATCAAGCTACTAATCAAAACAGTTGAAAAATACAAACTAATTAAAAACATGGGGCCGGCGAAGAGATTGCTCTGTAAGAAATCCCAGAACGAACTTAAAAATGCGAAATCGAATATCTCGAAAATTAGTTAACAGAATTTTTTCGACTTCATTTTCGAATTCAGCGTAAAATTTCCTATAAGAATCCATTTTCAAATTTTAAAAAATCTCTAATTTTGTGACGGACAGACAGACATATAGAATTCAGTAACTAACTTTTTAAGTTCGTTGAAAATACTAGATGAAAATAATGTCACGGCACACTTTATTCTTCCAAGGTAAGTTACGAAAAATGAAATTCCAATCTCCGTGGGTGGCCTTAGCTCCTTTGGTACCAGGTCAAAATCAATCCTTGAAAAGCCAAAAGCTTTTTATTTTTGTGATTAAACCAAAGAGTTTAAAATTCATCCAATTTTCCTCGTAAATGACCTCCCATAAAGAAATACTTAATGCAAAATGCCAGGTTACCAAAAAATACTACTGTATTTAGAGTTAAGTTCCGGAAACCTGATTCAAATCTGCACTAAAAGAAAGAGACAAGTAAAGTTGACCGCCTTTGGGAAGAACCCGGTTAGGGATGCGGTTCCAACGTAAGCAAAATTCCTTCTTTAAGTGGCAAAAATCGGAACAATCCAATTAAAACAAGGTTTCTCCCAAAACGAACAGGCAAGGAACCATTATTACCCAAGATTACCAATTGAAACACTCCAAGTGGTACTTAAGCTGACCAAGGGAAATTCCTGGACCACTTCAAATTTTAAATTCCAAAGGCATTTAGAAATCAATTTTAATCGCAAAGGTTACCCTTTTAAACAACCCCCGCAGCCGGGGGGTCGGAATAAATAAACATTTTAACTTTCCAATCCTATCTGACCTTGGCCATCCGAAAACCTTTCCAACCCTTAATCTCTTGTTTCCTTCACCAATAAAAACTTTGGAAGACTGCTTCTTTGGCGCCAAAACCCCGAGTATACGCAAACATTGGGGACTTGGCAAATCTTCCGAGGCAATTACTTCTGAGGCAACAATAACTAATTTTGTAAACCCAAGAACTTTATGACCTTGAACAACGAAAATTCGGAAACCTTGTCTTGGTAAAGCAATTGTTTATTAAAATTTAACAATTTTAGATTACCTCCGCCACCCCCTTTACAACGAATAAAGCCCTAACTGAAAAAAAACCCTAAAATAAAAAAAAGGAACTATTTTTCCATTCTAAACCAAAAAATTTCCTTAAAATAAACATATTTAATCATAAAATTTTACCGGCCAATTCCTTTTAGCCCAAGCAAAACTAAAATATCAATTTTCAAAAAATCCGTAAACATCTGAATTAAAAAGTTTGCCTTTGGCTAGAAAAATAGAACAAAGGGTTGAGAGAAACACGGATTAACCTTTTAGAAATTAAAAGAATTATAAAGGAAACCAACAAATAAAAGAATAGACGGTTACTCTTCAAAACCAATTATTTAAAAGTACAGATTTCTTAAATCAACCTCGAAAAAAATTTAAATTGAATAACTAAATACAAAGTAAGTTTGGGAAACTCATACCTTTCCAAGGAATTTTTGACTAAATTTACAACTGCAAAAATTCGTGCCTGAAAGAATAAAAAACGCTTTTGTTATAAGCTAACTTTTTGGGGATTTTTATTTAGTTTCAACCACTTTTTTTTTTACTTTTTTTTGTAAAGTTTATATTCATGCTTATTAATATTAAAAACGTTTTTCACATCCCAGAAATCACAAATATCCAAAATTTTATCCATCATTCCCGCCTGTTTTCAAGGGAAGATTTGTGCGCTCCGAGAATTGGGCCGAGGGTTCACGCGGTGCAAAGGTGGTTCCTTTATTTTAAAAATTTATTTTTCGGGTTAGGAAACCAATTTTTATTGCGATTTTTTGAGTAATTATTCTAGTAAAATTTAAAATAAAGCCGGTTTATCATTACAATTGTTAAATAATAACAGAATCCCATTGCAATCGCAATTTCATCCCAGTGGTATTTCCCCCCTCAAAAATACCCCAAACCGATTAACCTGCTTGGCAGCAACCCCAACAATTACACCCACACCCTAATTTTTAACAATTTCCCAGCGTACACCAGACCTAATTTCAATAACTTTTGGACTAAAATTGAACCAATCAAGTGGTTTTTTTTATAACCACCCGTATTTAAAAGCCAATAATTGTTAAAGTGAAGAACAAAACCATTCTTAAAAAAGATTTCAGGAAATAAAAACAGACAAAAGGGAAGGAATTCCCAACAAATAGGTAAATAGGATATTAATATAAACAAGAATGTTTAAATTAAATCAAAAAAAATATTATTGAAACGAAACTAAAGAAAAGATAAAATCCTTTATTTATACACTATGTTGCAAATATAATCCCACTTTTAAAACTTTTGATTCTCATCTACAAAAAGTTACCAATATCAATCAATGTCAGGGGCTCTATCAAGCTACTAATCAAAACAGTTGAAAATACAAACTAATTAAAACCCTTTTGCTTTAAGAAATCCCAGAACGAACTTAAAATGCGAAATCGAATATCTCATTGACAGAATTTTTTCGACTTCATTTTCGAATTCAGCGTAAAATTTCCTATAAGAATCCATTTTCAAATTTTAAAAAATCTAATTTTGTGACGGACAGACAGACATATAGAATTCAGTAACTAACTTTTTAAGTTCGTTGAAAATACTAGATGAAAATAATGTCATCAGGCACACATTTATTCTTCCAGAGGATAAGCCTTATCGAATAGTAATAAGAAATCTCCACCATACTACCGATAAGGAAGACATAAAGGCCTTAGCATCTCTTGGTCACCAGGTCAAAACCATCAATCCTTGTTAAACACCGCACTAAAAAGACTCCATTAAATCTATTTTTTGTAGACCTTAAACAACAAAGACGTTTACAATATCACCTCCATATTAAATTCCATCGTAAAGGTCGAGCCTCCACATCAAAAGAGAGATATTGCTTAATGCAATAGATGCCAGTGTTACAGCCACATCCAAAACTACTGCACTCGTCCATTTAGATGTGTATAGTGTGCCGGAAACCATGATTACAAATCATGCACTAAAAAGAAAGATGACTGAAGTAAAGCCAAATGTGTACTCTGCCTGGGAGAACACCCTGCCTACTATAGAGGATGCACCGTCTACAAACAGATTAAGAGCAGAAGATTTCCTTCTATTAGAGATAGACCCATCGTAACAACTCAGGCCCAACAATCAATTAAAACCACAGATAATTCTCTCCAAAACAGAACTAGTTCAGGTAACATGACCTACGCAGATCGTACCAAAGTGACCAACACAACCCCACTTCAACGCTAATGGACTGGTAAGCATCGACAAGAAGTAGAAGTATTCCTGTTAAACAACAACATTGATATTTTACTAATCTCCGAAACGCATTTTACCGAAACATCATATTTTAAAATACGCAGATACGATACATATAACACAATTCACCCTCTGGCACGCTCGAGGAGGAGTCGCAATTATAATCAAACATTTTATAAAACATTGAAATCCCTAAATACTGCACCGAACTTATACAGGCTACAAGTGTAACCGTAGAAGACTGGATCGGAACATTAATCGTCTCTGCTTTCTACCTAGTCAGGCCCCCAATAAAAATGCTTTGAAGACTGCTTCTCTCTCTGGACAGCAGATTTCTTGCTGGAGCCTATAACGCAAAACACCCTCATTGGGGATCTCGCATCTCTTCCCTTAGAGGCAACATTCTCTTCTACGTTATGCAACAGTATCAACTAAGTTATCTGTCAACCCATAAGCCAACCTACTGACCTACAGATACTGCAAAACTCCCTGGACTTTTTTGTCATAAAAGGAATTCCAAGGCTACTTAAACATCACACCATGTTACGATTTATCCTCCGACCACAGCCCCATTATAACTACGATAAGCACCTCAATACTAAGTAAAACAAAAGCGCCGTCTCGTACTAATAACAAAACAAACTGGAACTATTTCAAAGACATTCTCAAAGACCACGTAACTACTAATATCCCATTAAAAAGTGCAAACGATATAGAAAATGCAGTAGAATCTTTAACCCAGTCCATTCACTTAGCAGCCACCAGAGCAACTCCACAGTCATCATTAATACAAACAAATTACAACTGTTCAGTTGATATTAAAAAAAAGATTGCCGATAAACGGCGACTCAGAAAAATATGGCAACAAAGTAGAGCACCAGAGGACAGACGTCGATTTAACACTGCCTGTAGAAACCTAAAAGAATTGATTAAGGAAACAAAAACAAATACATAGACGAATACCTGAGCGGGTTGACTGCTTCTTAAGATACCGAATACTCCCTTTGAAAAGCTACCAGTCACCTAAATCGACCTCAAGCAACAAAAATGGTACATGGGCATGCACTAATATGAACAAAGCTGGAAGTCTTCGTAACTCATCTCCAAGAAGTTTTTCAACCATTACCACCTGACGATGAACAACGTGATGATCATGAAGTGGAAAACTATCTGACGGCTCCCTTATAACTCTCTCCACCCATCAAATCTTTCTCCTTTGCATAAATTGAGTCAATGATTCTTAGAAATACCCACTGTAAAAAATCACCAGGATATGATCTATTTACTGGACGTATACTGAAAGAACTGCCCTCCAACATTATAAAAATGGTGACGATGATCTTTAATAGCGTCCAGTGGAAAGTCGCACAGATGGTCCTTATCCCAAAACCTGGAAAACCGGCCAATGAGACTGCTTCATACCGTCCTATCAGTTTATTACCACTCTTCTCCAAACTTTTTGAAAAACTTCTACTGAAACGGGTTTATCCCATCCTTGACAACGAAAACCTGATTCCTGATCATCAGTTTGTGTTCAGAAGTCGACACTTCACCGTTGAACAGATACATAGAATAGTAGATACTATTAACGCAGCATTCGAAGATAAAAACTACTGATTTTTTAAACTAAAGCGGATTCTATCACACCCGTACTATTTGATCATTAAATCTAGAAGAGCGGTATTTTCAAGTAAAGTTTGGAGAAGCAATCTCACATCTTTATCCCATTAAATCCGGAGTTCCCCAAGGAAGTGTTCTGGGACTAGTCCTGTAACGTCCTATATACAGCCGATATACCCACGAATCACAAAGCAATTACTGCAACATATGCTAATGATCCTGCAATTCTTGTAACACATGACCCTATCATTGCTGTACAAACCTTTCAACAAAACCTTGATGATGCATGTAAATGGTTCAAAAAATGGCGCTTTAAACTCAACTGTTGCAAGACCGTGCAAATTACTTTTACTAAACACCGTGGCACCACGCCGGACATTAATATGGATGGTACTCTCCTTCCCCAAGCATACTGTGTTAAGTATCTTGGTATGCACCTTGACAAAGGACTAAATTGGAGAACACACATTTGGACAAAGAGGAAACATCTCAGCCTAAAACTAAGAAAATATTATTGGTTACTTGGCCGCAACTCTAAACTCTCGCTCGCCAACAAACTACTTGTCTACAAATGTGTGCTAAAACCAATATGGAGCTACGGCATCCAGTTACGGGGTACGGCATCGCACTCTAATATAGAAATCCTGGAACGTTTCCAAGCTAAAACGCTCCGTATAATTATCAACGCACCCTACTTTGTTCCTAATAAAGAAATACTTAAAGACTTGAAAGTGCCAACAGTGAAAGAAGAAATCGTTCAGTGCAGTGCAAAATATCTTCAGAGATTAGAAACACACCCGAATCCGTTAGCGTTGACAATAGTGCTGATGTGCGCAGACTAAAACGCGTTAAACCTCTAGATCTCCCCACACGGCACTAATTTAATTTAGGTAGTAGGTATCCATTGTAATTATTTAATAAGTTAATTACAACGAGGGGCGTCACTGGACGTTCACTCACATGTTAATTTTAGTGCAATGTTATATTTCTGTATTTATCTGATTTGCTTATAAATATAAATGTCTTAAGAAAGAACGACGCCCACCAGGTCGCAGACGTATATCTTGGCTGAGAAATCTAAGAGATTGGTATAAACTGACATCATCACAACTGTTTAGAATTGCTGTATCCCGAATCATGATCGCAAACACTCTTTCCCGAAGAGTATGCACTTGAAGAAGAAGAAGAAAGAAAACAAAATATTGTTATCCATCAAAGAATACATATGTCGAGCTTTTTTTTTTTAAATGCAAAATGCAAACGCATTGTTAATATTAGTTTCTCAGCAATCTCTTCAGTTGTGATTCTTGGGTTACTTTCTATTAATATATGCACCATCTATGTCTAGAACAGAATCAATTGTTTAGTTTAAAATCGCAATTTCGAAATCTACCAAACCACTTTTTCACCGTTCGAAATTTACGATATGCGATAACTTAAATCTAAGTTTTCGTGCTCCATTTTGAAAAATTTGTCTCACGTACAAATGGACTTTACCGAAACTGTGTCCGACACTATGCTGCCCCATTATGCTAATATATGTTTTTGGTATATAAAACGTCCACCAACTATGGCATGGATGTCCGTGAACGATACCCAGTACCATTGGTTATCAGTCCAAGCATAATGTTTCCTCATGCCGGACGCTCCCTTTTCTGGTCTAGCGTCAATAAAATGTATCTTCCATGTCTGCGTGCGTACAGATCATGTTTCCCGAGTCGTCGAACAATGATTACTAAAAATTTCTAAGGTTTACACAGGACACATAGCTGTCAAGCAATTTATCTACTCTAGTCCATATATTTGCAAGATATCTCAAGCCATAACTGAAACCGTGTTTAATTCGATCGAACGAGTACAAGCAGTCGTTCATTCACAGGTTGGATATGTTTTCATTCATATGGGGTTTATATAGATCAAAATTTTTTACTATTTTTTATAAATATTTTTCGCAAATTTCAAGGGTTTATCTTCACTTTCCTGGATGTTATAATTTTTTCCAACAGGATACATGAAAAATATAACAAAAGAAAGAATTTCAACTTTGAATATCTAGAAACTTTAATAACACCATTAACACTTAAATTAATAAAGTAGATAAGTAAATAAAGCAGCGAACTTCTGAAACAGTGGAGAAATCGCTACTCCGAAAGATATGAGGGTAAAAGCAGTATGAAAGGCTATGAACAAACAAAAACGACAAGCACAAAATTGATATTCTGGAAAAATATATAACGAGAAATAAGGTAACACATAATTAAAAAGGTAACGTATAAAAATAATAGATATAAAGTTAAAGAAAATTGTAAAAATTTTAATTAAAAGAAAAACAAAGCAACAAGAATAAGGACTACATTGATATAAGTGGTAAAAACAACACTAGGATAAAGAAGGCCAGTTTAGCCTCGAAGACACATAACAAAAATAGTGAAAAATTGGTGATACATAAAACTTCGAAAAAAGTCTGTATAACAGATTTGATGAATAGGAGGAGGGGGTGCTTTAAAAATACCTCTTCTGGTCAAAAATTTATTGACAACCCTTCAGAACATTTGTGTCTTTTTTATTATGTTTTTAATAATTTTGTTCTATTTCTGTTAAATGCTACTACAACTCTTAGATTGGTTTTATTACCAGAATCTGACCCCTAGGCTGAACTGATGGTACGGGCCCTACCGAGAGGGGGGGAGGGGGTTCTAGAGATATGGAATACATCTTTCTTTCTTTCTTTAACCCTCATTGCGCCCAGTATTGGGCATAGGTCTCCCTCAAATTCTTCCATGTAGCGCGATTCTGTGCGACTCTCATCCATGGCAGTCCTGCTACTCTTAATGTCGTCTTGCCATCTCATTATTGGCCTGCCACGCTGTCTCTTGCCTGTCCATGGTCTCCATTGGAGGATTTTAACGTTCCACCTACTGTCTTTGATCCGAGCTGTATGTCCTGCATATTCCCATTTCAATTTCGTCACTCTTTTCACTACATCCGCGACCCCAGTTCTATCTCTTATCCATTTATTTCTCTTTTTGTCTCGTATTGTAATTCAAATCATTGCTCTCTCCATTGCTCGCTGAGTGACTTCCAGTTTTGTTTTTACTTGTTTCGTTAATGTCCATGTTTGAGCGCCGTGTCATTATGGGAAGTATACATTGGTCATATATGGTATTTTGTTGTTTTTTAAAATATAAGCTAGCTTTCCAAAAGCTGCCCACGCCAGACGTCTTCTTCTATCTATCTCGTGTTCTCTGTTTTCCTTCCTTAATGTTACAGTTTGTCCTAGATATATATACTCGTTGACATTTTCTAGGATAGTTCCATTTATGTTTATTTGTGGGTTCTCAAGACACATTGTCTTCGTCTTATTCAAATTTACTTTTAGACCTATTTTCTTAGACGTTTTTTCTAATTCGTTTATCATAATTTGTAGGTCGTCTTTGTTGTCTGCAAATAGAACTACGTCGTCGGCAAATCTTAAATGATTCATTTTTCCCCATTTACATTAATACCCTATTGACCAGTCCAGATTTTAAATATTCCTTCAAGTGCCAAATTAAATAATTTTGGAGACATTGTGTCTCCTTGTCTAATACCTCTATCAATTGAGAATTTATTACTATATGCATGTAATTTAATTGTTGCTGTAGCGTGTTTGTATATATTACTTATCAGTGCTGTATATCGGGAATCTATTCTAGCACAATTAAGTTCCTTCATTATTGCCCAGTGTTCAACGCAGTCAAACGCCTTCTCATAATCAATAAAAGCCATGAACAAAGGCAGGTTATATTCGATGGATTTCTCGATTAGAATTTTAACAGTAAGTAAATGGTCACAGGTACCATATCCCTTTCTGAAAGCTGCTTGCTCTACTGTCTGATAATCATCTAATTTTGTGATAATCTGTTAGTCAAGATCTTTGTTAACAATTTATACATTTGAGAAAGTAGGCTGATAGGGCGGTAATTTTGTAATAGTAATGCGTCCCCTTTTTTAAACAAAATTACTATCACGGCGTTATCCCAGTTATCTGGTATTCTCCCTTGTTGTAGGCACATGTTAAATAGGATTTTTAGCTTGGGGATTATATGGAATACATAACAAATGCAAATGCAAGATGAAAAAATGACTACCAAACAAGCAGAATAAAATGTGTCAACTTGTAGTGCAGACCCCTAAAATAAAATTAAAAGCCGACTTGTTTTAATTTTACTAAACATAAAGATCTTCTGTCCTTTTTTCTCGAGTAAGGATTTTTAATCTGTCATACGTCACTTTATTAATATATGATCAATTAAGTTATAAATTTCTTTCCTTTTATGAAATATTAAAAGCGTTTGAGTACACTAGGGGGTCAAAATAAAATAAACAGATACAAAATTTAAACAATAAATTTTATTAATACTCAAATATTCAACTAAAGCATACAACTTGATCTTGGTTGGACCTCGTTGATCTGATATATAATGATTTTTTAACCTTTGGGCCATGATAGATTAAATCGTCTTATCAGTTTGTGGGTATGTTCTGCCATTCTGTAACCGCTGCCATTATCTCGGTTTTGTTGCTAAGGTTATTTGGTCTTTTAGTCATAGTTTGTTGGATAATGTGCCACAGGTTTTTATCCATATCTGGAGACTGCTCCGGTCACGAAAAAATATATATAATTTGTTGCTGCTCTTTTCATAGGGTAGTTATACGTGTTCCTTATAAAAAATTCATTTACTATGGAAGACAAGTAGAAGCTCATCACTCAAGATTTCAATAATATATTTGAGAACATTTACGGGGCCATCACTACACAAAATTAAACGGATCTGTTATATCAAATGACACCCTTCATCATTACGTTAACTGTCCGAATTTTACAATCTGGTGAAGAAATTTATCATATGCATTGATTGGATATCCAGTTTTTTCACCGACAATCGGCAGTATAGGCTTTTGTTAGAAAAAATGATGGTCCAGTTAAGAACATATATTTGTTTCTCAATTCTATTGGTTCCTTCTCTATCTTTGTAGAGACCTACACTATACAAATATTATTGGGTAGTGCTCTTGCTTTTTTTCTAGGCCAGTTGTTCACTGTTTTTCAGCACTTAACAGCTTACTTTACCACTACTACTTTTGGTCGTTTTGAGGGTCCTGGGAGGGAGGTGGGGGTCTTGGCAGTGTCGTTCATTTATTGTTTCTTTTAATCTACTCTATAAAACCGCAAAAATATAATTGTTTGTTTGTAACTAACAATGCAACTCTTACTACAATTATGAACCGATTTCAAAGTTCAATACCTCATTCGAATCGGTGTGTTGCTAAACCTCACATCAAGGTTTTAGATTTTCGATTTAGGTCACAGTTGACTTATTATAGGTCAAAACATAAATTATCATGAAGTAATTGTACAGTTTGCACCACCTATCGGTGTTTCATTGCACTACGTGGCAAATTCTTGCCATTAGTAGGCGCATGCGACACAACTTTTGTGAAACCAAATACAGCCGAACGAATATCATCATAATTAAATATGGCTGGTAAAACGATTATTGCTCCATCTTTGAAACGGGCCTTTTTACTAGTTGAGTAATAATTTGATCGATTGTTAACCAGTATATTTTTAAACACATACTTGTTTCTGCAGGGCACCATAATAAGTCTAACCTTCGATATTCCTGCAGTTAACATTATCTAGATCTTTGCATTTAGGTAAGCATTGTATGGTTAAAATAACATTAAACTGTTCACAAATATTTAACAGTTTTATTTAGTTGTAGGTGGTTTATCCCTCTTCGCAGAATTCACTTTACCACTTTTCTAATTTTTACTTAGTGTGTATTTTACTCGATATCCTAGTGTAGAATAAAAATACTTAGTCAATAAAATATGATGGATAGAAACGGGAGCCAGTTTGTGACCAAGCACTTGAAGCATTTGGCTATGGTTTGCACATACCCTGGTGTGATCTTGCGGGTAGCTATCTCTGTTACATAATAGGTTCTTTGATTCTCTTCTTGCACAGTCTATCTCAAATACAAAATCAAAATAGATGAGCATTTAACTGATTTTCCTCCTGTAATATATCGGATTATATAATACAACAAACGCAAAGTGCTCTTTGTGTTTTGTTTTAACCGAAACTTAAATTTAATGAACAGTAGAAATGAGTTGGCAACTGTTATTCACTTTTTGTGAAGTGACTGCAGCACTGATATTTTCAATCATGTATGACATACTTCTAAACAGAGAGTTGTAGTAGTAGTATGACGTTGTATCTGCTAAATCAATAAAAGTTATTTGGAGGAAGAGGGGGGAGGGGAGAATTTAATACAGTATTTGAATGTCAATAAAATTGATATGTTAAAAATAAATTCTTTCGTTATTATCAAATCTTGAACAATATTGGAAGTTATATATTTATTATATCTTGTCGGCGACTACAGAATTAATATTGTTTGAGAACAATAAGTGTACCCATTGAGGCAATCGTTTGCAGTTGCAAATTGCCAATATTTCTTTGACATGATTTTTCATCTTTTGCTCATTGAGCGTTTACTTGATAATATAAATTGCTACTCTTCTGATGGTACATGTATGTCTTCTATACAACAGTAGACTTACTCTGATATCCTTTGAAGAAGTATACGTTCTTGACAATTGTAATAATTTTGTTTTTAAAATCAATAGGATATCAAATTAGAACAATCTAAAAATTCCAAATTCTCTTGTTTTGTGAATTTTTTTGCTTGTGGTTGACTGATTAATTTAATCTAAATTGCAAGGTTGTGCTATTGTTGCCTTCGTACTTGTAGTTGCTATGCAACTGAAAAGTGAATAATTCGACTTCCGTTTTTTGAACCCTCATTAACCAACTTTTCAGCATTAATTTTTATTTTTAATTCATCGTAGGTGCCAGTATCCGCTATTTTGCCTTGAGCCATTTTCTTCAGTATGAAATAATGAAAATTTTAAACTTTTTCTTTTTCCAAGTCAATATCACCATCGTGATGTGCCTTCTCGCTGTTAGGCCATGATCAGAGTTTGGAAACTCTTGACGTTACTGAAGAAGTTTGCTGCCATTGTGAATGAAATGTCGAGAGTTTCCAAACTCTGACTATGGCCTAATAGCCCGAGGACAAACAGTGCATCAAAACACCGGCCGTAAAAGCCTTCGCATTCATTATCAACATTGGTAACCAATATTTCGTTGATTTTGGAAACTGACGCTGCTTATTGAGTATGGAGAGTTAAATGTTGAAAGAACCACAAGTAAGAAATTGCATAGTTCATCATTCTCAGAGTCTCAAAGTAATTGATGATTCTTTTTTCTACTTGTATAATTACACATTTTACAATTATACTTTATTCAATGGTGATTCATGATCCACCAAGTCGATTATATTGAAATTTGGCATAATGTGTAAGCCTTCCATCATAACAAAGTACCATAAATGTACCTATATTGTTGATTTAGCGGTATTTCATATCTTGCTCAATATTTGACATTACGATAACTTTTGCAGTATTTATCTTTACTAGATATAATAAGCCTTATCAATGTTTGTATGTTGCTCCACCTTTTCACTCCAATATCTTAAACCTATATATTACTGAATTATATTATCCCATATATGTAGTTTTAATTAATGATAAACGACGAAATCTGTGGTGCCAGCCATTTGTAATAGTTTAGAATCATGTATTAGGTAAACAAAAATATGAAACATCAATTTTTATAAGCATACCTTCGCTGTTATTCAAATGATAATCGCATGTAACAAAACTAGTAAACATTAGCTGAAAATGTTGAAGAACATGTTGTCTCAAAATCTGAATGAAAGTCATTTAATTAAATTTTTAATACTTTAAGATTTGTTCACATTCATCCTTTATAACAATTAATACGATCATCTGCAGAATGGTCACGAAAGATGATACAATTTCTGTTAATTAATATAAAATCAAAAACATTTATTCTTGTAAAATATACATATATTGTCATGCAGGGGTAGCGAAATAAATAAGATTTGTTGTTAAACATTAAACTTCCATATGAGTTGAGTGTAGCTATAGGCAATACTAATTTTTCATTGATGTGCCAATAAGCGATGAATATCTGGTGTAATTCGTCTTTAGTTTATAATATTGCAAGCCAGAAAATCTTATAAGAATTATATTTCAAAATGCATTCAGCAACATACAGTATATTGATTTAAATTTTTTATTCAGCATGTGTGTCTAAGAACACCACTTACTTTCTTCCAAATACAATGAATATACTTTAAAATGCTTTTATGTCTCACAGGTGTTCATGAAGCTCTTGAACTGCGCGACAATGATAAAGCCAACTACCATGGCAAGGGCGTATCAAAAGCGGTTGCTAACGTGAACGAGAGTTTGGGCCCAGAGCTTGTGAAGCAGACCTTCGAGGTCACTCAACAGAAGGAAATTGACGAGTTTATGCTGAAGTTGGATGGCACAGAAAACAAGTCGAAATTCGGCGCCAACGCCATCCTTGGCATTTCTCTGGCCATCGCAAAGGCCGGTGCCGCGAAGCGCGGAATTCCTCTGTACAAGCATTTGGCCGAGCTCGCTGGCAACAAGGAGATCATCCTTCCCGTGCCTGCATTTAACGTCATCAATGGTGGCTCGCATGCCGGCAACAAATTGGCAATGCAGGTAATACTATAATGGAAATTTTCATAGCGAAACCCATTTAATTGCATTATTTGATTGTTAGGAATTCATGATTTTGCCAACGGGTGCTAACAGTTTTACGGAAGCCATGAAGATGGGTTCTGAAATTTACCATCACTTGAAGGCCGGAATCAAATCTAAGTTTGGCTTGGATGCGACAGCTGTTGGAGATGAGGGTGGCTTTGCTCCTAACATTTTGAACAATAAGGACGCTTTAACTTTGATCAATGACGCCATTGCAAAGGCTGGTTATTCTGGGCGTGTTGATATTGGCATGGATGTTGCTGCTTCAGAATTTTACAAGGAAGGTTTGTTTGTCTGATTAAACAGTGAAGTTTTATGAAAAATAACTTGTATTTTACTTTAGGTAAATACGACCTTGACTTTAAGAACCCAAATTCCGACTCCTCCAAGTGGTTGCCTCCTGCAAAGCTCCAGGAACTGTACCAAGACTTCATCAAAAACTTCCCTATTGTGTCTATTGAGGATCCTTTCGACCAGGATGACTGGGAAGCATGGACTAACTTCACTGAGCATACCAACATTCAAATTGTTGGTGATGACCTGACGGTTACAAACCCAAAAAGAATCCAAACTGCTGTAGAAAAAAAAGCCTGCAATTGCTTGCTGCTGAAGGTGAGATATATTGTGTTTCATTCTTTTTTAGTCTTAAATATTCTGTAAACAGGTAAATCAAATTGGAACTGTCACCGAGTCCATTCAAGCACACAATCTGGCTAAGGCCAACGGTTGGGGCACAATGGTGTCGCACCGATCTGGTGAGACTGAGGATACATTCATTGCTGACCTTGTGGTGGGTCTTTCCACTGGCCAAATCAAGACTGGTGCTCCCTGCAGATCTGAGCGGTTGGCGAAGTACAACCAGATTTTACGCATTGAAGAAGAGCTGGGCTCTGCTGCCAAGTATGCTGGGAAGTCTTTCCGCCGACCACACTAAATAGCAAAACACTGCCAAAGCTGTTTGGATGACGTTTTTATTAATATGTGTCTAAGGAGATGGCTTTTGTTTAATATTTCTTGGTGTGGTATAATAAAAATCTTTGTACCAAAGTAAAGACTCCAGCATATTAATAAAAATGCATCTAAAAAATCGATATTTCAATAATGCTGTTCGTAGATTGGAACCTGTAAGAACGTACACATGTGTAACTGATCATTGCTAATTCATTAATGTAGAAAACAATAAAAAGAAAGTGATTCTTAATGTGTTGTTCAGTTTTACGTTTTTTAAGTGTTATACATCATTACTTTTGGAACCTAAGGTACATGGGGAATCTTCGCCATATTTTTAAGTTTCACTGTTACTATTTGTGTTCCTCTATAATTATCCTTTCACACACTTCTTTTTACTTTTTTTGCTTTTATTTTATACCAAGATATATATTTTTAAGTCGGCATGGCCCTATAGTTGAGGGGCTACAATGGGAGGACCCGGGTTCATTTCTGGTGCTTTTCTGAAGCCTGGCGAGTGGTCTACTCAGTCACAAAAAATAATTGAGTATCTATGTTCACTCGAACAAGGAGTAATAATGACAGTCGTCTTAGACGCGATGCTTGCCACATCGGAGATGGTGTGCAACGACTGGGCAGAGCGCGCGAACACATGAGAGCCTTAACCTCTCAGTTTGTAAACCATGCTCCCATGCGGGGCATAGAGCCTTACCATTATTGTTCTATATCTTTTTCAAAGTGGCTTTCAGTATTTCCTTTTCCTTTACATTATATTTTAATGCTTGTTTCATTATATTCGTGTGGTTTTCTTAATGTGTATCCAATCTATTTTCATTTTTCCCTTTTGATGGTTGTTGCTACAGGTTCTTGATGCGTTTTTCCTATTTTTCTTCTTTATTGCTGACTAATTCTAAGAATTTAATATTCTTCTAAAACATTTGTTTACATATGTCCAGCTGTTTCATGAATGGTTTACTTTTCTGTTTCATATAATAAGGACAGTCTAAATTTGTATTGAACGTTCCAATTTTCGTTTTGTTTAATGTGAAATAATAATCGTAATTAAGAATAAATGCATGAAGGAAAAGTATTGTCATTCATGTATTAGTTTCTTTAACAAGCAAAGAAAACAATTATCCTTAGAGGTTAGTAAATATTCATGGTTAGAAATACAGCCCAAATGAGCAAAAACCAAAGTCAAAATTTTACTTGTTCTCATTACACGCAATAATATATGTTGCCTCATGGTATACAAATTTTTCATTGTGGATTAATTACATTTAGTAGGTACTTTCCAAAACATACCCTTGAGCTCAATGCAAGTGCTTTTGTTAAATAGTTGTGTGTAAGATAGATTTATACTTCATAATTTCATATCCTAAACTGGAAGACTAATGGTCTTAATGCACAACAAACGCTATTTACATCTTTTCTTACAAGACATAATATAGACTTGGCATGCATCTTGGAAGCACACTTGACTATATTAGATATAATAGTTCAGAGAAATTTTCTTCTTCTTCCCCATTCGCTGTACCCTATGCAGGTGTCTGGTTAACAAAGAAATTTTAATATACAAATATTTCAAGAAGTTCATGTCTAACTTGGCTCAGACAATCTGCTGATTATAATCGCATTCATAACAACAATAAATAGAGTATTAGTTTGGAGCTATTTCCAGAAACTCCTAGATAAAATCCTTAAATACCCCAACAAATTATGAACCCCAGAAGAAATAGACGAAACAATAACTCGTATTACAACATTCATAAAAGAAAGTGTTCAAACAGCCGCGTCTCTACGAAATCAACAAAAACCCACGAACTACAGAACTCCTATGGATATAATCAACTTAATAAAACAAAAAAGTCGGTTGTGTAAAGAATGTAAATGCTGCAACGAAATTTATCTCATTGAACTAAAAAGAAACTGAATGACTACAGATTCACGTCTTATCAGAAGTATATCAGTACCCATGAGCCAGGTGATGCAGGACTTTAGAAAACCACGAAAAAAATATTACAACACAATATATATAACACTGATGAAGATAAATGTGAAGTGTTCACTGATCATCTAGAAAAAACATTTACCTCTTGCAATGGTCAAGATTCATGCTTGGCAAATATGATAATCAGGCACATAATAGAAACACACCAACTACAGGCTAAAGACCAAATGAAACCAACTTCACCTAATAAGCTAACTTCACTAATAAAAACATTTCCATTAAACCCCACCCTCGTAAAAATGAAATACCTAATACTATACTTAAAAATCTATCCCGGAAAGCACTAGCATCCCTAGCTACCACCTTTAATGCATGCTTGTCCTGGTGTGGATGGTGGATAGTCATATAGGCCAGCTTCCACAGCAATCAAAATTTTCGGATGCCTTATATTCATTTCATAGTTGTAGAGGCAATGGATGGTAGAATTTCCATGGCCCTGTATGCTTTGGTAAAGCTGTTTATTACTAAAGGCGATAAACTCATGGATTGTGAAACTCCGGCGTCTTGGTGGAGAGGTCATAGTTTCTTACAAACTATGAAGCATTTAACATGGATCTCAAGATTCTATTTTAGACAACTTAAAGTTTATTAATGTGAGTTCTTGCGCTCCAACCCCAACCTGGAACTACATATGTCATGATAGGTCGTATGATCGTTTTATACAAGATTAGCTTGTTTTGGCGTGATAGTCAGCTGGTGTAGTAAGAAGTAGAACACTGACCTTACTGCTTTCACTTTAGTGACTGTTCTGTCAATCTGTGATCAACTTGCAGTCCAGAATCACGCCAAGGCAATTGGTCTTCTCCTTCTAGGGTATTTCCTTTTTGAAGATCTTGAGGTTGAACAGTAAAGTGGTTTCTTGATAGAGAACAGAACTGCCGAGTTGTTCTCAGGGTTGATGCCCATTGTCACGCAGTTTTCCAGAAAATCCAGTTCCTCCTAAAACTGGCGGGCCATGAATGAGGTCCTCAGCAAGCCAGACAGTACTGCATCGTTGGCATATCCCAGATGTAGAGATTATATAACGCTGGGGACAGGACAAAGTCTTAGAGGACGCCAACTCAGAGTTGTCTCTTTGATAGCCACCTTACACTAGACTCTTGTGCGGCTTCTTCTCGAAGGCCTTAAGACTTGTCTATGTTGGTAGATAAAATCGCGCAACTCTCATGTCTATAAGTCTCCTATCTGAATGAAAAACTTACTACTTGCGCAACTTTTCGTAATATGAATGTGCTGTTTAGACAGAAACTTAGTCTCAGTCTGCCTCGCCACTCACCCCAAAGTGTAGTCTCCGTCCTCAGTGCTCCTTCGTCCTTTTTTTTATTAAAAACTGTTTAATTATTTTTAAGATGTAGTCAATGGAGAAAACTTTAAATTTAATTGAATATATAGTATCTATCTCGTGTCTAAAGAACGTGACTTCGACCAACTATAAAAACAGAGATACAAAAACGGCATTGAATTACATCACTGAAAAACTTGACTTACCAGTCGCTGACATGGACAAAAAAATCCACAATTTAAATATTCATTTTTTATAGAGAACAGAAAAGTTAAGAATGCGAAGAAAAGTAGTTCTTTTCCAAAAAATCTAGCTGGCTTGCCTACAAGTATTTATTGTTTTTCTTCGAGGAATGGAGTCAAGGGGCAGTACAGCAGAAACACTGACTGCGGAAGACAATAATAGTGAAGTAAATACATTTTTAAATGAATTTGCTTTTATATTTTTTTACAATATTTTTCAATACAATATCGACTTATCCATTTTTACTTAAATTGTTTGTTCTGTTTTAATTTTTTTATTTTAACACTCATCCTGCCGTAGCACTGCTCCTTCAGAGGAAACAAAATAATCTCAAAATTCATTTTTCATTTCATGCAAATTTTCCTTTATTCTCCTCGGCGTGCTTTGGAGATTTACCAAAAAATGATGGTCGTCCCATTCCCTTCTCCAAGACCCAAGAATTAAATTCGCATCATCGTCGTATAAATCAAAATGTACCATGCGGAATGTAGTTTTTTCTGGATGAAGTGCCACTTTGGGGCTGGGCCACAAGAACTCACATTAACAAACTTCAAGTTGTCTAAAATGGGATCTTAATATTCACGTTAAACGTCCCATAGTTTGTAAGAAATTATGACCTCTCCATGGAGACGCCGGACTTCCACACTCCATGAGTTTATATCCCTTAGCGCTCAAAAGCTTTACTATCCATCGCCTCTACAACTATGAAATTAATGAGGCATCCGAAAATTTTGATTCCTCGGGAAGCCGGCCATTTAAGACTATCCACCATTCACACCAGGGACAAATCATGAAGAGGTTAGAGGCTGGAACCTCAAATCTCACCAGAGAAGTCAATCACAACACCAACAGTAACTTAATTTTACAAGATTTTCTTCTGAAGATGTATGTTGCTATTATGAATGAAACATTAAGAGTTTCCAAGTTTAAATCAAAGCCTAGCAAATAATGAACACGATGTAGGCTATATAACAATAGAATACCCATTCCAACTCTTTCGGCTTTGATGGGTTTTTACATTTATGTTTTAAATGGTCTAATTTACTCCATCTGTGTACCAATGTAGCTTTTATTTTGGCTTGCCTTCTTATAATAGTTATCTCAACATATCCTTTAGTTTTATTTTACTGGATGTCTGGTTCTTCTAAGACATAATGTGATGTACCTGTTCTATAACTTCAATATTTTAGGTGTGCTAAGCTGCTTACAAATGGCTAATTGTTATTATATATTATAGGAAACTGGTCCATTAGAATAATTGATGGAATTAAAGTATTCATCACTTGGAAAACATTCCAATTGTGGAGGTTTTTAAATGACATTTGTAAACTCACAAGCTGTTCTACAGCAATGTTGATATGAATTTGTTCTACTTACTGTAATTTACCTAAGGAATTTTTACACCCCATTTTACAAATTTTAAACTGCATATTTTCGAGCAAACTTTTGAAAGCTGTAAGCCACATATTGTCACCGATTAGTAGTAATATAACTACTGATTCAGTAGAATACTTTGAACAGGAATAGTAGATTTTAGAAAATATGCTGCTACCTTACAATTCCATTTTATTGTTTCCACCACCATTAAATTGCCAAACTTTAAGTATCAAGAGAATTTTAGTTGGATATATCTAAATTAGTTGATTTCCTATATAACACTTAATAAATATATATAATAAACGTTTTGATTTTGAATTGACGTTATTAGTCATTTTGAAAATCCGATGCCGGTGCCTCCCCCTTCCCTTCTTGAAACTGAAGTATCCTTGAAATCATCTGAAAATCCCATACATCCGTCACTTACTTTGGACTCCCAGCCTGACCGAATTTTAAGAAGATCGTCACGCAAAGTAGCCATAAGCTAACCTCTTCCTAACGACATTCTACCAGTCTATTGTTTCTGTCGCAAACTGGATAACAAACTCCCAATGAACCAGTGTGATTTCTGCTCAGAGTGGTTTCATTTTAACTGTATAAAGATCCACCATTCCAACGTCAAGAAATTTAAACATTCCAAATGGTAGTTTGCTGACCGACTGCCCGGAAGAATCAAACTCACAAAGCTCAACATCGTCTCAAATTCTGTCTCAGCATTCACAGCGAGTAAAATGTCCTTATGCCCATCAGACATAAACAAAACCTATAATTTTCTTCAAGGGTTGAAAAAACACTGTACTTGTGCACAAAAAGATGAAACTATTGACTTTATTAATATCACTCAATGTGGACCAAAAGACACACAGGAGTTTGGGTCAGTTTTTGAGAAGATGAAGAAGGAAGTTAGAATACTCAAGCGCATTCCTAAAGCTGTAAGGTGTTTGGTGGAAGATAAACTTATAGCTTTAATCGAATAATGCATCTAGAAAATAGTAGATCCACTCTGGGAAGAACTTTTCCTTTTTACATACAAGTCTTTGTGAGAAAGAATCAAAGCTTATACAACAAGTTAAGAATAATTCATCCAATAACTTGCTTCCTCCCAAGTTCTCTCGTCCTAAAACTAAAACCAAAGTTTCAATCGTTTCCTGGATGGAGGATAAAATTGCTGATTTCAATATTAAAAGAGCAAAACAAGTTTTAACGTCAAATGACTCCCTAGCTAGCACAGATTAACAATCATATGTCCTCCAGGCGAGGAATGAAATCCTTTACAAGTTGACTCTGCAGCGGTGTGCAAGGGTGTTATGTCTGTTCCATGTGGATCCAGTGATGGAATGGATGGGCTCAGACTTGAGACATCTGAGAGACTTGGTTTCCTTTTCTACTAGAGAATCTGGGATCAAAGCATTATCTTCATTACTAAGCTATATAATTTTCTACTGTCTGGAAAACTTAATGAGGATATCTATCCTTTTTGTTTTGGAGCTTCACTTTGTGCTCACTTTCAGAAGACTCTTAGCTAAAGTTGGATATTTTGCCATAAAGGAGAAAATCGCTTCTATTTCTGCCCCACCAGCTTCGTTTTGATTTGATCCAACAATTAAATTATCGACGAAATTCATCTTGAATGTACATTTAAATGACAATCAATGGAAACGATCATTTTGCCAATCAACCAAGGTGGCCTTGGAATAAGAAAAGCAAGGATATCTCACTGCCGGCTTTCCTAGCATTGTAAATTGAGTGAAGAGTCTTTTAACTAAAATTCAGGGTTACAAGGCAGAATTACTCCACTTTAATGAGGCTTTGGATCTATGGGAGTCCTTTCAACGGTTCACAATTTCCAAATCATGTCGATTCACAAGCTGCCTGGGACACAATCAATGTCCACAGAATAGTGGAGTTTCATCACCTACAGAGGAGTATTAAGTTAAAGTATAGTATTGAGTTAAATATGATTCCTTCCCCCAGCGTTAGAATCTTCCTGGATGACAATACAAACCGAATATGTGTAGGACTATACCTAGGGTGTTCTCTATATCGTCCTCATTTCTGCGAATATGATAACCCTGGAGACTCCTTAGAGCGAGATGGTTTATCATGCAAGAAGAACCTCACGTCATGCCAAACTCAACTGCATATCAACAATCCCTCGCATCTATGAACATCAGTTCAAGATTGGAACAAAATGACTTCTTCTGTGACGATGACAAGAGAGCTGACTGAATTACCAATATTTCTTGGGCAGAAGGAAAAGCTTTAGTTTGGGATGCAATTTGTGTGGACTCACAGGTCAAGTCATACATGTCTACGAGAAACTTATAACCTAGATCCACAACAGCTAAAAATAAACATTTTAAATACCCCTAGTTAAACAACTACAATTTTATAGCTTTCATGGTCAAGATTCTCGAACCTTGGTTACTTGAGACAACTAAGCTAGTTCTCTAAATTGGGACTCATTTGAATAAACTAACTGGTAAACCTTGGTCAAGATTCTATTTCATCCAAACGGATTTCATTGGCAATACAACAGGGCAATGCAGCAAGCATTTTTGGAACTTTATCATCAATCCTTATGGAGAAAATGTTTTATTTATTAGTAGTGTCGATTTTTCCCTTTTATCTAATATTTTTCTATAGTGTGTTTGTAAACATATAACATTTTTGTGTTTTAATAAATATCCCACATTGTGCTATTCATAAATCTATTTTAACTTACATTCTAAATGTGTTAACATAATTCTTTTTATAAACGTACATAAGCTAGCATGCGGGTTCTGGCGACTGCGTTAATAAAATCCCAAACCGCTGCTTGATGATGATACGCTCCCTAGAATACTTATCCTCAGGTGAAAATCGTGCTGAAATGAATTTAAATTATTATTATAATAAATTGTAAACAGAATTAGTCTTCAGTACCGGGGTGCGCTGTTAGCGTTGGTTTTCCTTTAGGATCGCTTTTCTACAAAGTATGCCACGATAACATAACCACAATAAATATGAAGAAATGTAAAAACTTACATTAAGCGTGTAGACGCGCTTTCCATTTTCGCCTACGAAGTACATAAGATACATTTTGGTAAAAGTTATGAAATATATTCAATAATTTATAATTTAATATACAAAACAACAA
The DNA here is from genome assembly GCA_036346155.1 of Sinelater perroti. NCBI lineage: Eukaryota > Metazoa > Arthropoda > Insecta > Coleoptera > Elateridae > Sinelater > Sinelater perroti. Next base: position 3,566,461 of record JARFIY010000329.1, on the reverse strand, counting down.
ACGTGTATAATATATACGGTAAGCAACACTATATTCGCTACCACATACAATATATACAGGTTGTTACAAAAAATTTTTGAAAAATTAATCGCAAATTATATTTAGTGTTTTATTTTGACAAAATTGAATTTTTAATTGTTAACTTATTGTGCTTATTATTATTATATTGTGTAACGTAGACTCTAGTGTAACAGACTTATCCTGTTACGACTCTAAAGGGCCTTCGTGGCCTATTACAGGGAACTATTATTATTATATTTTGGTTGTTAGCCAACTCGTTTATTTATATAACAAAAACTAGCCCTATATTAGATTGCTCTGTAAAATTCCCAGAACGAACTTAAAACTTCGATTTCGATTTCGATATTTGGAAAACCATCGAATAACTTGGAAAATAATATTTTATGAACTTTATGAATTCAGCGTAAAATTTCCTTATAAGAATCAATTTAAAATGAATTCAAAATATTAAATGAAGTCGAAATATTAAAATTATCACATAAATTTTCCGGTAATTTTAATTTTGAACATCAGAACGTAAAATTTTTAAGAATTACCAAACAATCGCAATGTCAAATCTGTTCAATCTGTAAAATTTCTTTAATAGATTCTTTAATATTGCGTCGTAAAGTTGACGTATTGAATTTTTTCAGCAAATGTAGGTACATTTATTCATATCTAGATAAACCTTCCTTTTACATCGAATAATAAACACTAAAGGGAGTACAAATGAGTTTCAAAAAATTGGGCATTTATTGTAAAAGAACGGAACATTATGTTTTATTCACAGTATTGTCCATCGCTATTCACTACTTTTTCCCATCTATCTAGCAGCATACGGATACCGCGTCGAAACACTTATCTTTTGAGGCCGTCCACGAATCGACCCAATTTTTAGTATCTTTATTAGATGTGAAGTGCTGCTCAGACAGGCTATGTGCTATCGATCGAAACAAATGATAATCGGAAGTGGCAATGTCTGGTGAATTCGGCGGGTGGAGTAAGACTTCCCAATTGAGTGTTTTCAAGTAGGTTTTGACCGGCGCGCAACATGTGGACGAGCATTATCATACAGGAGAATAATTTTGTCGTGTCTGGAGTAGTAGTGGGTGCGTTCTTCCTCGAGTGCTCAGCTCAATCTCATCAATTGTGTTCGGTAGAGAGCTCCAGTAATAGTTTCGTCCGGTTTGAGCAACTCATTATACACAACACCAAGCTGGTCCTACCAAATACACAACATGAGTTTTTTTTCATGAATATTCGGCTTGGCTGTTGATGTTGAAGCATGGCCACGTGACCCCATGATTTTCTTTTTGGGTTATCGTAGTGGATCAATTTTTCATCACCAGTGACTATACGATGCAAAAAACCCTTTCGCTTATGCTTGGCAAGCAGCATTTCACATGTGCAAAATCGGCGTTCAACGTTTCTCGGCTTCAGTTCATATGAAACCTAATTTCCTTGCTTTTGAATCATTCCCAACGATTTTAAACGATGTGAAATTGCTTGTTGAGTCACTCCTAATGTAAGTGCAAGTTCTTCTTAGGTTTGGCAGGAATCTTCCTCTAATAATACTTTCAATTCCGCGTCTTTGTACACTTTCAGCCTTCCGCTACGTTCTTTGTCTTCCACGTCAAACTCACCGTTCTTAAACTTATGAAACCACTCACGACAACTTCTCTTACTTAAAGCAGCTTTACCATATGGTTCCACAAGCAATCGACGCGCCTCAGCTGCAGATTCCTTCAAATTAAAGAAGTAAATCAAAAGTTTCCGCAAATGACCCTTATTCGGCTCAAAACTTGACATTTTCGCAGGAAAACAGTTAGGTGGTGCTGATACAAAATCGCTAATATTTTAAGGTTATGATGTTGCCAGATGTCCAACCTTACGATATGACGTTTTACATCTGACAATTTCAGCCATAACTTACTGGTGGGGCATCTTTTGTCAAACGGCGGAAACTTATTTGTACCCCCTTTATATTTATTTATAATTTTCAGGTTTACTGTATGGTAAAATAGGCAATGCGGCCATCTTCTTGTTTTCTTACTATTTAATCGACAGACCGGAGAAAATTCTGCTCATTGTGTCAAAGGCTCTCTTTCTAGAACTATAAAAGTCTATTATTAAGTAGCGAAGCGAAGCGGAGGCTTGTTTGCTAGTGATTTTGAAACTGATTGGTCAAAGGTCAGCGTTAGTGCTTGGCCACTTCGCTATATGTTGCAAACTTTGCAGATTTATTTGTTAGAAGAATATGAATATGAATTGTTAACAACAGATAAACCACTTTAATGTTCTTCGGCTTATAGAAAGCTAAAGTTTTGTCACCATCAAAGTGACACATCAATGTACATGTAACTGGCTTTAGAATTTAAATAGAAAATAATTTATAATAAATAATAAATAATCAAAAATGGTGTGTTGTAGGAGACTGATCCGATATTAAAGTCCAATTTGGGCTCTATCGAGTGGAGAAAAACACATAAAAGGGTTTAGGAGGTTAAAAGGACAGGTTAAGAAAACAGGAAAATCTAAATTAAAATATACTAAAAAACAAAACTGTGAATATAAAAATTAAATAATTAAATTAGAGGTTAGAAATCTGTAATAAGAGCAAAATTTGCATGCGCGCTAATGTGATAAGCAGAGATAAATAAATGTATTACACAGAGGAAATATTAAGTTGTTGGTAAAAGAATAGGCAACACGCCGTACAGCTGAGGTTAACAGGTAGATATCTTCTATCCGAAGGGTTGACCTGTGGAATGTCTTTGGCGCCGGACGTGAAAGATAAATTTAATGGCTGTACAACGACCTATGTATTAAGTAAAATTAGTGAGTAATTAACGGCTATAAAGTTGGTATAAGAGCAGATATAAGGCGGAAATATTGAGATTTCAACAGAGAGAAGATAAACAGCTGCGAGATAACCAAGCGCTATCTAAACAACATATAAATAATCAAGCAATTTAAACGGTGTTATTAAAGAAAGGAATGAAAACACAAAAATATGGAAATAATATTACAGGAAATTAATAACAAGCTTGGAAAAATGGACACGCGTAAACACGTAGAAAAAAATATTGATACACTATATGCAGAATTGCAGGTAATAAAGTTAGAAAACGCCAACCTGAAAAAAGAAAATGAAATACTGAAAAAACAAAATGCAGAAGTTGAGGAACGATTGGAGAACATGAAAAAGGAAATACCGATAAATAAAATAATTGTACAAGGAATTAAAGAAATGGAAAAATGAATCATCTAATTATTAAGGAAAATATACGTAGAACACTAAGGACAATAAATATTGAAATAAATATGGAAAGCGAAATAAGAGAAGTTAGAAGAATAGGGAAAAAACTGCAAAATAGAGCCACACCAAGACCAATATTAATAGAGTTTGCATCAGGAAATAAGAAATTAGAAGTGCTAAAAGCCGCTGAAAAGCTTAAAGGAAGTGATATGTGGATAATAGAAGACTATAGCAAGCATGTACGGGAACAAAGGAAACAATTGGTCCCATAGATGAAAAAAGTGCGCAAAGCAAGTCTAAGATACAACAAACTCATAATAGATGACAAAAGTTACACAATCAAGCAAATTGAAAAACAAATTGTTGAAAACCAAGAACCTATGAGACAAAATAATTACGGAAATAACGGAAGTATAGGGAAAGAAGAAAGGCAAGCGAGAGATCGCCGATAAATGGAAATGAAGAGGAAAAAGGTAGGGACAAATTGAAGAAGAGAAATGAGGAAAATAATGAAACAAAAAACTGATAAATATAGGAAAAGGGGATGGAGCAAAAGATGACGACAAACGCAAAGGAAAAAGGATACGCAACGATGAAAATAAAGCTAAAAAGGAAAGAGATACAAGCAAGATCATTATAGAAACAAGGAAAAAGGAATAACAAATAAAGGAATCAGTACGGGGGTAAAAGAGATTAATATAGGAACCTGGAACGTAAGAAACAGTATGGAGAAAGAACAGGAACTCGTGTAGGAAATGATACAACAAAATATAGAAATACTTGGAATCACGGAAACAAAAAAGAAAGGAAAAATACATAAAGGATACTGGAGGTACTGGTCGGGAGTAGAGGAGAAAGAGAGAGCAAAGAAAGGAGTGGGTTTGATAATCGCCCCAAATAAACTAAAAGAAATGATACACGAAGAGTATGTCAATGAAAGAATATTAACGGTAAAAATAAAACTGATAGATGAAAAAATATGGACAATAATCACAGCATATGGAGTAAATGATGATGCAAGAAAAGAAAAAAAGACAAGTTACTCGTGGAGATACAAACGCAAATAGATAGAGGGGAAAAAATTTAATAATATTGGGTGATCTAAACGGTCGAGTCGGGAACAAGAACAGAGGAAAAGAAGAGTACATGGGCAAAGAAGGAGAGGTGACATTAAACAACAACGGTGAAAGAATAATAGAAATGTGTATTGAAAACAACTTAATCATAACAAATACAAAATTTAAACACAAGGACATACACAAGTATACAAGAGTATTGGAGAGTAGAAGGGAGAAATCAATCATTAACTACTTTCTAGTGAACAAAATTAACTGGAAAAAAGTGAAGGACGTAAAAGTTAAAAGAGAAGCACAGATAGGGAGTGATCACTATCTAGTGATAATGAAAATAAGAAGAATAAAGGAAGGAAATATAGACAAAAGAAGGAGAAAATAAATGAAAAAATAAAATGTTTTAAACTAAGAAAAGAAATACGAAAAATTACTAGAGGAAAAACTGAAAAGAAATAAGCAAAACACAGGACTAGAAGAAAAATAGAAAAACTTTAAGACTAGTATATTGACAGCAGCGAAGAAAGCTGCGGAAAAAAGGAAATAACAAACAACGACATGAGAAAAACTAAATGGTGGACAGAATACATACGGAAAATAGTAAAGAAGAAAAAAGAGGCATGGAAAAAAAATTTAACCACCAAAAAAGCTGAAGACTACGAGATATATAAAGAAAAAAGGAAAAAAGTTAAAATATTAATCTAAGCGGCCAAAGAGAAATCATGGGAGGAATTTGGATTCAAAATGACGGAAAACTGTAGAGAGAACCAAAAATTATTCTACGGTACGTTAAAACAACTCAGGGGGAAAAAGGAATATAACATGCTCAACACAAAAGATAAGGTCGGAAATATAATAACAAACGAAGACGCAATAATGGACCGTTGGAGAGAATATTTTGAAGAGTTAACATACACGAATAGACAAAACCAAGAAGATGACGATGAAGACGGTAACGAGGAACAAGAGACGGAAATAAGAGAAGAAGAAATAGAGGAAGCAATAAGAAAGTTAAAATTAGGCAAAGCCGCTGGCAAAGATGCAATTACACCGGAAATGATAAAGTTTATGGGAAGAGTAGGCACGAATATATTAAGGGAAATAATGAACGATGTATTAAAGGTTACAAGAATATTAAAGGATTGGAAAACGGACATTATATTGCCAATATATAAGAAAGGCGACAAAAGAAATTGTAACAATTACAGAGGAATAACACTCCAGCATCCCAGGAAAAATATTCTCAAGAATCATAGAAAAAAGAGTAAGGAATACAGTACACAGAAGCACACAGGATCTAATATTTATAATTAGACAAGTGAAAAATTAATAAACAAGAACAAGGAAATACACATATGCTTTATAGATCTGGAAAAAGCTTTTGACAGGATACGAAGAGAAAATGTATGGGAAGTACTACAGAAAAGGAGAGCGAATAAAAGCACCATAGGAATCAGAAAAAAATATGTACAAAGATACTATGAAGAAATGAGGTTTTTGAGAAAATATAAAATAAAACCAAGAAGGATAGGATAAGAAATGAAGCATTTAGACAAAACCTGAAAATAGAACCAATCAACGAAAAAAATATAGAAGGGCAGCTCAGATGGTTTGGGCATGTGTGCAGAGTGTCGGACGATAGACTAACAAAAAGAGTGTACGAAACGCGAGTGCCAGGGAAAAATAAAAAATAAGACCGAGAACAAATGGATTGACAATATAAGAAAAGAAGTAGTGAGAAAAGGTATGTCATGGGAGGGAATACAAAATCAAACGCAAGATAGGAAGCAATGAAGACAGAAGTGCAAGACTCAACCCATCCAGCCTTACACCTAAAGGTAGAAAGGCCTAAATAAGTAAGTAACATAGGCAATGCGGCCATCTTCTCGTTTTCTTACTATTTAATCGACAGACGGGAAAAATTCAGTTCATTGTGTCAGTGGCTCTCTTTCTAATATTATAAAAGTCTATTATTTGTTAGAAGATTGAATATGAATTGTTAACAACAGATAAACCACATTAATGTTCTTCGGCTTATAGGAAGCTAAAGTTTTTCACCATCAAAGTGACACATCAATGTACATGCAACCGGCTTTAGAATATAAATAGAAAATAATTTATAATAAACGAGTGCTTTATTATCCGCTCTCAAACGAAAATTTTCTATCGCTTGCGGTTCCGGAAATATAATACCTCAGCCGTCGCAATGTATCGAAACAATATTGTCATTCAGGCGTGGTGTCTGAAAAGTGACAACAATGTGACAGCAGCACTCATAATTTTGTATATATATAATTATTTCGTAAACATAAAGTTTAATTTTACTGTTGTGTTTTATTTAAGAATTATGATAGATATTGAGTTCTTTGAATGGTCGCCAGTTTGACAGTAAATTAAACTAGAACCACATATTGCAGACAGTAGTTGGATTATTTCAAATCGGTTATTGTTCTGAGAAATAAACAATAAAAAACGGACAAAAAAACCTTCAATCCGTTCTGTTTTAAAATCAAAAAGTGGGGTATCGAAACAATATTTACTTTGTCAAGATACGTGGGCAGTCTGAAAAGTTTTGAGTCTCAACATGAAGATGGCCTTACTCGTCAAAACCATTCTGCTACTGCAATCGTACATTTTTTTTCAGCCTTTTTTAGCGCCCAGTATTGAGCATAGGCCTCCCTTTTTTGAGGGGGATTTGGCAATTAAACGCCACGCTTGCCGGGCGGGTTGGCGAGTGGATAGTGAATGTACTTTTTACGACCGCCAAAGGTGTTTGTATGACGGCCGGAGAGCATTAAATGTTTTTGTCATTGCCGGGGTTCGAACCCGGAGCCGCCGTGCGCCAGTTTGGCAGGTTGAGGCCTTTACCTCGCGGCTGTCGTGCAATCGTACATACTTTGAAATATACCCGTAAAAATTTCAGACATTTTGGAGGCTTCGTTGTGTTTGATAGTCGTTTGTATCAGTCGATGTCAATGCTTTTGTAAAAATGGAAAATCGAATACTATGCCATAATTAGGTACTTGCATTTGAAAGGCAATAAGCCCACGCAAATTAAAACCAAGTTGGACGCCGTTGATGAGGACTCTGCCCCATCAGTTGCCACCGTGAAAAGATGGACAGCTGAATTTAAACGTGGTCGTACCAATTTGGTTGATGATGAGCGTTCGGGACGGCCAACAACTGCAACTTCCACCGATAATGTCGCATATTGACTGAAGAATTGGGCATGACAAAGCTGTCCGCTCATTGGGCCCACGCTTGCTCACTTTGAATCAAAAATTCATTTGAACTGCAGTTTAAATTGATTTACCACTCAGTATATTCACTATATCTGGCCCCCAGCAACTATTTCCTGTTTCAAAACTTAAAGTTTAGCTCGGAGGACAGAGATTTTCGTCAAACGAGGAGGTCATCGTAACCATAAACACCTATTTTGCATAGCAAGACGCCAACTACTATTTGGACAGGTTAAAGAGGTTGGAGCATAGCTGGATATATAGACTTAAAATGAGATTATGTTGAAAAATAAAATTGAATTTGATAGAAAAAATACATATACAGTGCACGATGCTAGTGAACATCCACTCTGAAAATTGATTCTTAAGGGTTATTCAGATTCGGGGCCTCTTATCGTTGACTTTTCCTAGGTTATATCTAGATTACATCTCAATAAGTACCAGTAAAACGTCAAGATTACTCAAAAAAAAGTTCTTTGTTTCATGTGAAGCTAATAACTCTTTTGTAGAAATGAACATTCTCCAAACTTATTAACTTTCTATAGCGCAGCTTATAGTAGAAAGTTAATGAGATTATCGTCCTGTCTGTCTGGTTGTGTGTCTGGAGACACTATAACTTCCGTTATATTAAACGGATTCACTTCAAACTTGGCATACACAAATCTTAGGTCAGTACCTTTCATGGGATTTTCAGCCAAATTGGTTAACGGCAACCGGAAGTGACCGTTACGATTTCGCACCGCTGTAGAAAGTTTCCTTTACGGTAGTATTACACCGTTCTTGTTCTACATGAAATATTTTTGAGTTTTTTAATAACGATTTATCTCTATGACAGCATAACACTGTTATGGTATGCGATATGTTTCTAATAAGCTATAAAGATTTTTTTGTTTTTGATTGTTCGTAAAAAACAAATATTTTTTGTAATAGTAGTAGTGTAGTTTAAAGTTTTTGAGATCTGAATATTTACTAATGCAAAAAATCACTCTTCTGTTTAATTTTTTTTATCATTCTCACTTTCACCAGTTATTGCCCTTTAAATCTTCTTCAAGGTATTTAAACTTACCTTTAGGGTTATGCTAATATATAATATAATATAATTATGTGGCCTACCCACGAATGATGTCTGTTTTTTGACGTTTTTAATAATGTTCTTTCGTCTAATGTTCTGGACAACGGACGACGGATATGTGGTGGTAGAGGCTCGCGCAAGCGACCTCGACAGCGGTTCGTCCAACCTGATGGAGGGAACTCCATCTACACGAGTGGAGCTGCGCCCACTCCACGACGCAGACTCATAAAGGTGCTTCTAGCTACCCTATCCCACAATTGTGGGTAACGGGCGCGAAAAGTGTCAGATGATATGGAGGAGAGATTCACGCAAGTGACCTCGTCGGCTGCTCGTCCAACGTGGTAAAGGAAACTACCGACACGAGTGGGTAATGCGCCTTATCTCGTGGCGCGTGAGACCCGTAAAACTGCTAGTGGAGCTACCCAATCCCACATCTGTGGGCATCGGATGCCGCTTGACAATATCAGAGGGGTAGAGGTATCACGCGAGTGAGGTGGAGCTGTGACACCTCCGGCACTCAGATCGGTGAAATAAGTAGTCTAGTCCTTTGAAACACCTCTTTACTAGTTACCCGGTACGTCCATTTTATTTTCATCATTCTTCTCCAGCACCATGTTTTGAATGCATTTATAGCTTTTTTTTCCTTGTTCCCTATGGTCTACGTTTCTGACCCATACAGGGCAATACTCCAGATGCAGCTTTTTATTAGTCTTTTTTGTTTGCAATTTGAGACTGTTTGAACACAGTAGTTGTTTTTTTATTATTATAAAACATGATCTTGGCTTCTCTTATTCGTTGTGTAACATCTTCTTTATTTCTGCCATCTTCTATGAATATGCTGCCTAGGTATTTGAATTTCGGTGCTTGTTTTAGAGCGTCGTCTTCTATTCTCATTATTATATTATATTGGAGCAAACCATGATTTCTGTTTTTTACTGTTTATTTTTAGGTTATAATTAGTTTTTAAAATGTAATCTAAGCTTTTCAAGGCTCTTTGTAGATTCGTTTTGTCTTGGACCATAATTGCTATGTTTCCACAAAACGTAACATCTGTACTCGCATTCCATTCACCTTAATGCTAGTGCAGTACCCTTTACATTTATTAATGTAAATTATAAAGGGAGTACAAATAAGCTTCCGCCGTTTGACAAAAGATAGTCCCATCAGTAAGTTATGGGTTGAAATGGTCAGATGTAAAACGTCATATCGTAAGGTTGGACATCTGGCAACATCATAACCTTAAAATATTAGTGATTTTGTATCAGCATTACATAATTTTTTTGTGTAAAAATATCCAGTTTTTAGCCGAATAAGCGTCATTTGAGGGAATTTTTGATTTATTTCTTTAATTTAAAGAAATTTGCAGCTGAAACGTGTCAATTGCTTGTAGATGTATATAGTGAGGCTGGTTTAAGTGAGAAAAGTTATGAGTGGTTCTATAAGTTTAAGAGCGGCGAGTTTGACATTGAAGACAAAGAACGTAGCGGAAGGCTGAAAGTGTACACAGACGCGGAATTGAAAGTATTATTAGAGGAAGATTCCTGCCAAACCTAAGAAGAAGTTGCACTTACATTAGGAGTGACCCAACAAGCAATTTAGCATCGTTTAAAATCGTTGGGGATGATTCAAAAGCAAGAAAATTCGGTTTCATGTGAACTGAAGCCGAGAAACGTTGAACGCCGATTTTGCACATGTGAAATCCTGCTTGTCAAGCATAAGCGAAAGGGTTTTTTGCATCGTATAGTCACTGGTGATGAAAAATGAATCTACTACGATAACTCAAAGAAGAGGAAATTATGGGAACCACGTAGCCATGCTTCAACATCGACAGCCAAGCCGAATATTCATTTGTATTTGGTGGGATCGGTTTGGTGTCGTGTATTGAGTTGCTCAAATCGAACAAAACCATCACTGCGGCTTTCTACCGAACACAATTGATGAGATTGAGCCGAGTATTCAAGGAAAAACGCGCCTACTATTACTCCAGATACGACAAAATTATTCTCCTGCATGATAATGCTCGTCCACATGTTGCGGCGCCGGTCAAAACCTACTTGGAAACACTAAATTGGAAAGTCTTACCCCGCCCGTCATATTCTTCAGATATTGCCCCTTCCGATTATCACTTGTTATTCCTATCGATGGCACATGGCCTGTCTGAGCAGCACTTCACACCATATGAGGATACCAAAATTGGGTCGATTCGTGGATAGCCTCAAAAGATCCGTATGGTGCCAGAAAGATGGGAAAAAGTATTGGCTAGCGATAGACAATACTTTGAATAAAACATAAGATTTCGTTCTTTCACAATAAATGCCTAATATTTGTACTCCTTTTATAATATTAAACAATAACGGCGATAGGTTGCAGCCTTGCTTGACTCCCTTTTTAATTGTGGCTTCTCTATTACTGCCTTTTATTTTTTAAGTGCTGTTTGATGTTTGTATAGTTCTCTTCTTATTTGTCTATTACTGTAGTCTATCTTGGTGTTCTTTAAATGTATTCCAGTTTATGTTGTCGAAGGCCTTCAATAAATGTACAAAGGCAAAGTACACTTTTTTATCTGTTTGGAAACTTTTCTCTATAATGTTTCGTAAACTTAATATGGCTTGACGTGTCTTTGATCTTCGGCTGTGTTCTTCAATCTTCTTTTCTATTTGTCCCAAGATTATTCTCGTTTATGTGTGGGGATACTTAAGGTTTGGTTTTCATCACTTTTTATCGTTTTATTTTTCTTGAGTAGCATCACTGTTATGCTTTTCTTAAATGATCTGGGATTTTTCTTGTTATTAATAAGGCAGTGTAGCTTGTTTTATTTCTTCAACCAACGCTTGCAAAGTTCTGTCGGTATATTGTCTACGCCATATGCGTTTTTAGACTTTAGATTATTCAGTGCTTTCTCAAATTCTGCCTTTAATATTGGCGGGCCTTGATCTACAGAGTCAGTTTTAAATTCTCCTTCTATCTCCTCAAAATCTTCTGATTTATCGTATATGGTAGTTGTTTAACATATTGTTGCCATCTATCTACTATTTCTTCTTCTTCTATAAGAGTTCGTCCTTCTTTAAATTTAATGGAATTACTTTGGTTTCACCTTTTCTAAAGAACTTCCTGATAAGGCTATATGATTGTTCGGGTTTCCTCTGATCTTAAATTTCTCTGCAGTATTGTGTAAGCCATTCTTCTCTCTCTTTCTTAGCTAATAATATTTAACAACTTTTCAAATATTAATAATGCGTAATGATATAAAAAATATGTACTTGATTTTAGGGGCACGCTAAAAATATTTTCCGCGAGTCTGTCGTTATCTCTCGACATCCCTGGTTTTAACAATAATAACTGGCAATTATTTCGTACGTTCCATATGCTAACAAAAAGGTGCGAAGGTTAAGTGGGGCGTTTAATCTGCGCCTTTCTTTTTTTTATTTGACGATAACATGTTGCTGGTACGATTTGATATGTTTGAGGGGAGCATCGATTGCATTAGCTATACTATTTTACTGGGTAGTGTGTTTGGCTGAAATCGGAAGTTGACAACTACTTGATTGAACAATAGGTGATACTTAAAAGTTAAGATAGGGAATTTCGATGTTAGGATACAGTTCAAACAATTATATCACTGCTACACGTGGTGCAAGGTTAAAACGAGATATTAAAATAGTAATAAATGTGGAAACAATTTTAGTGCCGATTATCTGGAAGGTTACACATTATCTCAGTTCGGTGCTAGCGTTCCAGCTGAACGGTCGTATGTGCGAATGGTGACCTCAGTGATAGCACGACCCGAGCATCTTATCAGTCAAGAGCTATTTATATTTTCTATAATAATTCAATCGTCAACTCAGGTATTTATATTATTTTTGAAATAATCAAGCTTATATTTTCTGCCCCCCTGTGGGGATAGAACAATGTCAACTACTAAGCGGAATGCTGATCATTTATTACCTCCTGTGAGTGAATTGCAAAAAAAAGTATTTATAGAAGCCAACATCTTTATTAGAACAAAATAAATATTATCTACTAGCACATCTTGACCCATCTGTAGACAACTCAACAACAAATAATAACGCAACAACATCTGAAATTAAAAATGGCGCGAAAGTTAAAAAACCGCCAATGTTTCTACAATGGGCCAGTTAATCACAAGCAAGTAATTACTGATATCAACGAGCTTGTTAAAGAAAATTTCACTACTAACCTCAGTGGAACATCGCTAAAAATTAGTCTATCTTGCCAGAACAACTATCGAGCGTTAGCCAAATATTACCTATCGAACAAGATAGCATTCCACACTTTCCAAAATCCGAGTGAAAACCCGCTATCAGTAGTCATAAAAAAGGTAGCGGTTTCATTAACAGAGCAGGAAATTGAGAAAGAATTACCTGTGTATAATCTACCAATAATTAGTATTACAAGATTGCTTAATAAAGTAAAAATCCTATCCCCGTTTCTGCCGTACGTTTAACAGCCAACGGGAGAGCAAATATTTTCATAATTGACAACATCTGACACTCATTAGTCAAAGTGATTTACGCACGACTCTATGGTTAACTAGAGGCACTAGAGCTGTTGCCAAAATTCCAATTCGGATTCAAAGGGGACATTCTATATGTCATCAGCTCCAAAGAGTCGTCGAGACAATTGAAACAGGATGTGAAAACAAGCAGTACACAGTGACGCTTTTTATAGTCTTGGCACAGGTGTTCGACTATATGTGGACAGAAGATCTCAAATACAAGATCATTATATTCAAATGTTTCCGTATTTAGACTATCTTTGACGACTTGGTAATCCTTTACGTTACTTAATATTACCGGCGGTGGTTTAATGATTTTTGGTGTTCCTTCTGTTTGCTTTTTAGGGCTCTCATCTACTTTTTCTGGAGATTCGACAGCCTTTCGTTTTTTCTTATTCTTGTTTTTGGTTTTTTTGGATTCATTTAAAATCCACTCCGTTTCTCTAGCTACAAGATTCTCTTCCTCCTCTGAATTTGCTGGACTGTATGATTTCTTTTCTGGCAATATTTATTTTGCCTTTAATTGTGATAAATACTCGTTCCGTTCCTGTAAAGTACATACCTGAATTTTCAGTTGATTAATCTCATTTACAGCCTGTTGTAGCTGCATTTGCAGGTTGCAAATGATGATCTCTGGTGTCTGTGGTATTGGTGCTAAAATCTTTCCTTTCGGCATGTGACACAGAAAGAGAAAACGCACTACAAAACACGTGGAGTGTTTATTTTATGTCACAATTGCTATCTTTTGTACCTCAGAAGTTCCAATTTAACTTATAAAAAGGTAAAAGAATTTGTTAAAATAGCAAAATACAGGGTGTCTGGTGGCAGATTTATATTTTCAAACTTAAATAAAAAACGTAATAATTGACACAAAGTTTTATTAAGAGCATTGAACGATAGAATAGAAATGCGGATTTCATTTTTTAAATAGTATGTCATCCAAATGTCTTCCGTCGAGTTGCACACACTGTTCAAAACGAAGCCTTGTGTTCTGCGCCACACGCTGCAGTAAACTTGGTTCAATTGAGCTGATTTCTCGACGAATATTTTCCTTTAAAGCCACAAGAGATTGGGGATTGTCATTATAAACCCTCTCTTTGAGGTAGCCCCATAAAAAAATCCATGGGAGTTAGATCGGGCGACCTCGGTGGCCATGGGATGTCCCCAAAGCGACTGATCAGTTTTTGGGGGAAATTTTCCTGAAGCAAATTCATCGAAGCTCTGGCTGTGTGTGCAGTCGCCCCATCCTGTTGAAACCACTTGTGTTGGCAAAAAGAAATCAGTAATCATGCGTCGATAATTTTCACCATTGACATTCGTCACCTGACCTCGAGAATTTTGGAAAAAAAAATGGTCCAATTATCCCATGCGTGGATAAGGCACACCAAACAGTTATCCTGGAGCAATGCAATGGTTTTTGATGTTTCAATCGAGGGTTGCGGGTTCTTGGAGACCAGTAACGGCAGTTTTGCTTGTTGACGTGGCCGTTTAAGTGAAAATGAGCCTCGTCGCTCCAAAAAATGCGATTTACAGTGCGAAAACGCTCCAACATTGTTTCACAAAAATGTTTGCGTAAATCAAAGTCACTTTCTTTCAGTTTTTGAACGATTTGAATTTTAAAAGGATGGAACTTCAGATCCTTTCTTGAAATTTCATGAATAATCGCTCTTGAAAGTCCCAGTAAGGCTGCTCTTTTCCGTATTGAAAGTCGCGGATTTTCACGTAAACTGCTTTCAACCAGTTCAATGTTTTCGGGAGTCCTTGAAGATCGACTGGGCCCTGGCCGTGGGGCATTCATAGCCGAGGCAGTTGCGCGGAATCTCTACACCCACGAACGAATTAAATTTACACTCGGTCCATCACGTATTCGCCGAATACCGAACTTTGAACAAAATTGTCGACGGGCAATTACGTAAGAATCATTACTCTTAAAAAATGTCTCTACAGCGAACGCGCGATGCTCACTTGACCACTGCGACGTCGTGACTGACAAATCCGCACGATCGGTGATTCCAACGGCGCCACCCTCACCCCGCACCGTTTATTACTTTTTGAAATAATCGTATTTAAAAATATAAATCTGCTACCAGACCCTGTATATACAAATTACATTTTTTTATTTTTTAGTACAAATTTCGGAAGTCCCAGAAAAATCTTCGAATTAATTAGAAATTCCAATTACAAATTGTATGGGTCCGATTGCATTAGCAAGCAATAGTGATTTAAACTTACATGTATGTAGTCAGTAAGGAAATAATTGAACAACTGGAAAAAAGGGAAGCAGCGGAATTATTTTTGTTTTTCTATGTTACGCTAAACTACGCTGCACTAATCTTGATAGGCCTTTATGCACAAAAAATATAATTATAAAGCATGTGAAAAATTAAATAGCACACTGTAGGGTCTCATTAAGCCTTGTGCTTTCTGAATGAACGAAAATATATTTCCTATTGGACGTAGACCAAGATTTTCATGGCACTTAAAGGTTTCACAAAACTTCATACATACCGCTTTTATCTAGACGCCGCGGCGCATCCCAAACGCCAAATATCAGCGCCCCGATCGAGCTTGCCAATCCCGAGAGGCGCAATAAAAACATTTGCTAATCTGGAGGCAGAAAGTTGCCCTTCCAGCCGCCTCTGCGCCACCACCGTCGAAGTGGGACGCCGGAAAATATTAATAAAAGCTCAGACATCCCATCCCTCGCTCTCAGTTTTTGGGCTCCTAAGAGCCGTGAAATTAGACCTCCGAGGCGGCATCGAGGCCAACCCAGGGGCACGCCCGCGGCATTCCCGCTGCTTGAACGCCAGCGTTTCCCGGGCATCTGCCCCAATCTGCACAGCGGAGCCGAACGGTAACGTCTTTCCTGGTGCAAAGGTTCCTTCGTCGTTCCTTGCCTAGTCAGAGCAAAGAAAATGGACCGAGTTTTTACTGGCACAAATTTCAACCCCGAAATGTAGTCGGGAAGCACAAGGACCTCCGGGAAAAGGTTAATCTGGTCGGCAAAACATCAAATTACACAAAATTAACTTTTAACAAAGGCCTCGCAGAAATGAGAACTTCTGCTGCCAACTATGCTTTCGGCTTAAGGAAAATTTAAACTATCATAAACTAAAATTCAAAAAGAACGATGCCTGCGAGAACACAGCAAAAGGCCAAGCCCGAACAAAAGGCCAAAAGCCCGAACGCTAACATAGCAAAAGGCGAAGCGCGGCCCGCGGCCCAAACCGCGGCCTAGATATTAGCGTTTCGCGTGCTCGGACAAATTCGTGTCGATACCTCAACTCCAAAATATACAAGAGGGAACCAAAATACGGCCAGTCCTAATTTAAAAATTAAAATAAAAGGAAAGTGAGATTGGC
Source organism: Sinelater perroti (assembly GCA_036346155.1). Taxonomy (NCBI): domain Eukaryota; kingdom Metazoa; phylum Arthropoda; class Insecta; order Coleoptera; family Elateridae; genus Sinelater; species Sinelater perroti. Next base: position 3,549,943 of record JARFIY010000329.1, on the reverse strand, counting down.
GCGAACACTGACAATTAATTATGATAAATGCGTTGCAAAGATTTTTACACTTAAACGCTTCGTTGATCCTCCACCAATCTCAATTAACAACAATCCTATTATCTGGAATCCCAAAACGGAAGCAGCGAAATACTTAGGTCTGTATTTGGACACCCGTCTGACGTGGAGGTTTCACATAATTAAAACATGGGGCCGGCGAAGAGATCGCTCTGTAAGCAATCCCAGAACAAACTTAAAAATACCTTTCGATTTCTCGAAAATTATTCGACATAGAATTTTCATTTTCGAATTCAGCGTAAAATTTCCTATAAGAATCCATTTTCAAATTTTAAAAAATCTCAAATTTTGTGACGGACCGACAGACCGACCGACAGTCAGACATATAGAATTCAGTAACGAACTTTTTAAGTTCGTTGAAAACTCAATGAGGTTCATACGAAACTAGTGCAGCTATACCCTTTAACTAACAGAAAATCATCACTCAAAACTGAATGTGCCACTCTACTCTACAATTTTTTAATACGGCCTTTAGTCCTCTATGGCTGCGTCATATGGGGGAACACTTCAAAACCAAACTTGAATAAAATCCAAGCCCTCCAAAACAAAATCCTCAGGATCTCTGTCAATGCTCTACAGTTCACTACTAACTATCAACTTCACACTGAGCTCGGAATATCTACAATTTATGAACATATTAAAAAGTTAACACAAAAATTCCACGCCAATGTAGACAACTGTGATGGTGCGGTGCATTATAACGTAGGACAAAAACTAATAAACACGCAATTGAGGCGTAAGATACCTCAAGACATTTATTTAATAACAAGCGAATCTGATGGTGATTAGGTAACTGACTTATTTTATCTACATTATGTGTTTTAATCAGCAATATTAATTGGTATTTGTAAAGGTGTTAATAACCCTTCTGTTAGTTTAATCTTTGTCACGTATATCTGTGTTAACGCTACCATGAATAACAATTAATTTTTTGAACCTAATAAAAAAACTATCTATAAAAATGTAATCAATGAAAAATAAATCCAAATGAAATATAGAACAGAATTTAATAATATTATTTTTGTAAATTAAAATTACCAATTGTCTTTTTAATTATTGTTATCCATATTATTACAATATTGTTATTCATTTCATCTCCTATTTGAAAAATTGCCATCACCTGCATATTACGTTACAGTTACAGTCTCAGAATCTCATTTATTTTTATTTTTTGTCTGGCATAGCTTTTTTCGTTTTCTTTCATTTTTGTTGTATGATAACTTTCTATTACACTAATCTGCTATTTTGCACCTTTTTCTGTAGCTTTCAATTGAAGCATGAATTTTTTCCGCAGACTCCAAAAATCCTTTCCGATAGCGTTTTCGAAATTTTGCATTTAGTTGCTTACGTTTGTTCCAAATACATGTACGTCATGTTAGTCAGTTGTCTAGATGCTTATCCAGGTATTTCGCAGAATCTGTGGTAAGGAACTGTTGGTAATTCTACCCGACATTTAGTGAAGGCCATTTGGTTCAATTTAGTCTCATCGATTTTAATACACCATTTTTTTGTCTATTTCTCGATATCGTTGATATTTCTTTCAGAAGATTTGTTGCTTCCATGGGGTTTTCATGTACTGCTAGAATTGTAGTGTCATCGGCAAATGTTGTAATGATATTTATGTTTGTCAATAGATCAACTGTATAAATCAGGTATAATATTGGTCATAACACGCTGCCCTGTGGAACTCCCGATGTTATCGAACATAAACATGTTACCTCGTTTTCGTATTTTACTCTAAAAAAAACTTCCTTGTAGGTATGATTTTAGGATGGTATATAATGCCTCAGAGAGGTTTTTTTAATATATAGAGTAGTGCCAAACCTTATCGAAGGCTTGGCTAATATCTAGAAATATTGCTGCGCAGTAACTTTTTCTCTCAAAAGTCTTGTTTATTACTTTAGACTACTCGGTGCACTTGTTTAATGGTAGAGTGGTGACTTCTGAAACTGAACTGATGATTTGGAATCAGGTTTCGTTCGGCGATAATACCTTGTAGCCTTTTTGCCAGAAGTTTTTCAAAGACCTTGCCCATTATCGACAAAAGACTAATAGGTCGGTACGAAATAGGCTCATTTGACGGTTTCCCCGGTTTTTGTATCACTATTACTTTCCCCATTTTCTATTGCGCTGGGAAATATTTTAGTCTGCAAACAACATTGTAAAGTTGTGTCAGCATCACAATACCTTTATAACCTGACCTGTAATCAGGTCATACTCTGGTGATTTCTTCTGATTTATGTTATTTTTAATAACATTTTTACTTCCTGTGGTGTCATATGTTTTATATTATCACTTCGTTGCTCCAGCTTCTCTAGAAATGTATTAATCTCGATGTCTTCGATATCATCACCTGGCAGAAAAGGTTTAAAAACCTCTCCCAAATGTTCAGCAAGGCTTTGGCTTTATCTTTTTCTGTTTTTGTACATGTTCCGTTTGTTTTTCTAATGGGCGGAATGTGCTTCCAGGATTGTTTTAGCCTTTTGGTAGTCTTTCATAGGGCGTAACCTGTATTGGCATTCGGTGATAGATTTTTCAGACACTTCTCGAGTCATTTTTGAGCTTTGTTATAAACTCTTTTACTTGTTTTGCTGCCTGATTATAATTTGTCTTGTTTGCCAGATATTTCTAAGACGCCTTTTTTCTTTGATTTTTCTCGTATAAATGGCGTACAATTCATCTTCTTTGCCTTTATCGTTGGTGATGGAGTTGCTTCTCAAGCCGCTTCTTGAATTGTTGTGGTAAACTTTTAAACTTCATCTTTCAGTTTCTTTTCCGTCTTGAGTGACACTTTTTGTTTATTAATTTTCTGAAATATTCCCTACCAGTTCTGTAATTGTAAAGTTTAATGAGCAACACTTTTTTAATTATTCCTGAATAAATAGTAGCTGTTGCTTCGGTTCAATGTTCAAATACCCAGGTGCAAATCCCTTGATGACAAAGAAAACCAGATAGTTAGGTATTTTTCTTAGGTCTGTTGGCCAGTAAGTGGTTTATATGTAGAAAGACGATTTAGAGGATAGTTTCGAATAACGTCATAAAGTGCTCTTTCTCTTCCTGGTGCAGTGATCTTAGATCTCCAGCTGGTATTGATTGAAAAAGTTAATTAATCTCTCCTTGTTGGCGCGATAGTTTGACGGCCGAGATTTAATCATACCAATCTTCTATTCCTATTGTTACTGTTGGGAGAAACGATTCTTCTATGTTATTATCATATGATGACTGAGAAACCACCCCTAGCGTGTCGTTCTGTATCTCGATGGGCTGCGTTGTAAATGACTTTCACATATTAATAGAATGTCTATTTTATTTTGCACTAGAAATAACTCTATTTCATACTTATGATTTAAAATGTAATTCGCATTTCACGAGGCAACTTTCTAAAGTTCCGCGATCTTACCTTTTAGGTTGTTTGGCTTGATTTATCTCTTCTCTCAGCTGTCTTATTTATTTAACTCAAATAGAGTTTGTTGTTGCAGTTGTACATTTTGCTGTTGCAATAAGATTATGATATAGGGTTGTTGTATGTGTGGTTGATGTTCTCCTGCTACTAGTTGGGCGTAGCCAGTGCCTGGTTAGACTTAGAAATATTTATGTTTTGTGTGTTTCTTGCTGTGAGTAAAAGTGTTGCCCAGTTTCTTTGAATGTTGTCTTGCGGAAGAGTTGTTCCGTTTTGTGTTGGGAAGCGGCTTTTTACGATGTCCAAATGCACTTGATATTCTTCATGTTTGCTGAATGAGGACCTTCAAAAAGAAAGACGGTTTACTGCCTGTTTTGTTTTTGCTACATTTTCTGTAGTCATGTGGCCCCTGTACATTTGATTATCTAAATTTATTGATTGCTTTGGTTTATTGTATGGCCATATTGTTGACATCTTTTACATTGGACTACGATTTGTTTTTTATTAGGTTTTTCAAAACAAATAACTGCATTCAGGAGGGTTGTAATATTGTAAATTTCCCCATTATTACTTTTTCTTTCTAGTTCGATAAAGAAAAAAATTTTCGGTGTTCCTTTTTCTTTAATTAGTACAGTCATAATTTGTTCCGCGTTATGACCATGCTGTTTAAGTGTAGATGTAGATGTTTCGATACAATTCTGTATCTGTTTTCTTCTAGCAATTTCTATGTGTGTCTAACTATATTATTCTTCTCTAGTAGGTTTTAATTTTTTTTATAATTTTTTATACTATCTGGTTTAATTTGATTGTCTGACAAGTTGATATGTGGATGTAGCGGTAGTTGATTTTATTAATTCTAGCAACGCTGGCACATCTTTAGATATCCCGTATAGTATAAAAGGAGATATTTGTTCAACTTTAGATACATTATCTTTTTTGTTTTTATTTTTTCTGTAAGATCTACTAGTGGTTGATACATATTTTTTGTTTCTATGCTACCAGAAGACATCCTTTGTCTTTCTTCTGGATTTTCAGTTCGTAAGTTGCTTTTATTTTTTCTGAGTTTTAAAGGTCGCAGCAAAATTGTTTTAAACTGATTTGGTTCGAAAGGGTTTTCTTCCGATTTTTCGTGTATGTTACCACTAATTTCTGGCGTTTAGGACAATAAATTTTCTGGCGACAAATTTATTTGACTGTTGTATTGGAATGTGGGTGCGAATTTATTTGAGGTTGTGAATAAAGTATGTTTTGCATGGCCGGATCATTAGTTTTTGTGATGTTTGTGTATGCAGATAATTGTTGCGAGAACTGCATATTTGAGTCGTTATTATTATTTGGCAGTGGCAACGGGAATTTCACAGAAGCGGCAATTGGAAGGTAAACCATCGTGGATAGCGTACTCACCAAGTGGTACTTTTGCACTGTGTCACTTGTTCTCAAAAGTGTTGTGCGCTGATTCCTTGACCTCGGGTTGTTATGATAACCCACGAAAATAAAACCACGTCTTTACTTTTCGAAAGTCTAACACGGAATGAACAATTAAGTGCCATTCATTGTTTTGAATTTTATGTATCTTCAATCAATACGCACTCGAGCGAGCATCTTTGCTATAAAGACTATATATCTAACCTCGACCAGTCAAACAACAGTGTAACCGACACAAACTAATCCTCCTATTTGCAGCAACGTTTCTACTTTGGGATCTTGGGCAAGAAGTAATAAAGAACAGGACCACCTGTTTGCTGAGCACCTTATGAAGTAGTTAGCCTTTATGATGCCAAACCAATCAAGAAGTTCCAGAACACCTAACTAGTAATTTGGCCTTTACAGAACCTATTCAACCAATTATTCCGAAAGATATCAAAGACAAAATTGTCCTCCCAAACAATAGGAAATCGCCCGGACTTGACCAAATTACACCGAAAATGTTTCAAGAACTCGCAAAGAAGGCCTTTGTAATATTAACCTAAATATACATTGCAATTCTACGACTTCACTATTGATAAAATAATTGAAGTTATATTGATAGATAGAAACCTAGTAAAAATCCTAACCACGACTTCTCCTACAGATTCAGGCCTTTTAGCTACCATTTTCAAGATTCTTAAAAAGCTACTACTACACCGAGTCAGTCCACTCCTCAGTGTAATGCTAGACCATTAGTTCAGATTTCGGAAATACTCCGCGATTAAGCAATGTCATCGAGTTGTACAAACCATTAGTAAATCTTTGAAAGACAAAAAATATTGTTTATCCATATTTATAGACATAAACCAAGCCTTTGATAAGGTCTGGCATGATGGACCCTTTATAAAATCAAATTAGCTTTACTGTTATATTTTAAACTCCTTAAATCTTGTCTAGATAATCGGCAATTTCAAACCAAGACAAATGGTGAATTTTCAAATATCTTTGCAAGACAGTGTACTGGAACCAATGCTTTATTATATACATCTGATTTACCTACCACAATACATTCCACAACCGGAACATTTCCTGACAATACAACTACGAAGACGTAATAATTGCATCTTTATGTATACAAAACCACCTCAAAACCCTACATAAGAGTGGATTAACAAATGGTGAATTAAAATTGATAATATATAATCATAAGTAATATTTACACTGTACATAGGGCAGTGTCCGCCAGTCTCGATTAACAATTAATTATATCTGTCTCATCATTAGCACGTTATCTAAAACTACATCTTGACAAAAACTGAACTGAAAAGAACATACATTAAAGAAGAAAAAACAAATTGACCTACGATTTAAGGAGCTAAACTGGCTGATTGAAAGAAAATCTCTCAAAAATAAAGTTCTGGTTTACAAAGCAATCACACTACCTATCTGTACATATGGTATCAAACTTTCGGACTGTGCTAGCAAATCGAATCTTGAAATTATCAAAAGGTTCTTGTATAAAATTCTTTGAGCGATAATCAAACGTTACATAATGACTTATCCAAATTTAAAAAAAATCTTTTTTTTTAATTTAATAGTTTTTTTGTTCAAGATTGATAAATAATTAACAAGTTTGGTTAAGGATAACAACAATATGATAATTTGACTAGTTTATTTGGAATAAAGATGATCATAAATTTTATTACACAACTTTATAAAAAAATGTAGATTTAAAGTTGGCTTCTACATTACTTCACGTCTTTTAGTACCGATCTAAAACAGTCGAGGAAAATGTCGGCATGATGTTCTTGAAAAACCAAAGCTGGTCGTAGGCGAATTGTGCAAGTACCGCTTGGCCCACACTGTACGCCTACGTAATGCAATAGTTTACGAGGTTATAGTTAAGAATACAAAAAAGTAACCTTTCTGTCGTAGTTTACAGACTATATTATCTCTCAATTCTTTAGTTGCTGCATTGATAGCCAAAAGAGTTCCTTTACCCCTAGTGGAGTCCACTAGATGAGAAAACTCCTTCTCCAACTCCAACAGCCCGCACTTCAGCTTCTCGCCCGACTTTTGCACGACGCACAACAAGTTTTCGCAGCTCATAATTTGGGCGACGGTCTCCAGCATCACAACTTTGCCAGGGTCACCCATCCACGTATTGAATATTCTGTGCGACTGTTTTGGTCTACAAAGATCGCCGATATATAATTACAATTTTAGTTAACATGGCTGGATTATGGTGTTACTTCATTTCCGATGAGTAAAAATAACCGGCGACTTGCATCTTCTTTGCGAACGTCACGATATCCGGAGGGCAGTCCAACTCGAAGTACTCATGACACCACATCCTTCCGGTCGTCCCGCACCCTGTCTGAACTTCGTCCATTATGAGGGCGGCATTGTGCTCCTTGGCAATTCGCTGCAGCCGCTTAAAGAAACACGGGGACGCCTCGTTATCACCGCCCTCCGATTGGATCGGCTCTACTATAATTCCAGCAACCGGCCTGCATTCCCTCTCGCTCTTTACAATTAAGTCTTCGACTTGTGACAAACACTTATCATCTTCTTTGTCATTCTCGCATTTATTTTCCTCGAGAGGGTAGCAGTATCGCGGAAACTCTGCTACAGGCCACGGAAAGGCCGGCATGTCTATTTTATGGATAGGTTTGGAGTGGGTGGCACTCAAGGTCGCAAGCGTCCTCCCATGAAACGCTCCATGAAACGACAGGATGGAAAGGTATGGAGAGCCCGGAGGACAGTTGACCATGCAGGTGTCTTCTTCTTCTTCTGTAAACCCTTTGCACCCTCTTTCCCTTTGGCGGTGCGCGATGAAGCACTGCTTAAATGCGTTTTCATTCGCGCAAGCTCCGCACATCATTAGCGTAACATGGGGTAACATTGGAGAAAACTTAATGACACAAGGTTAACAAGTATGAATTAAATACTTATAACGCACTTACGTTATTCATCAGTACATCTTTTAGTTTTCTTGGCCAGTCCTTTGGCGGAAACATTCCTAAAGCTGGCCTGTTAATTAAAGCTCGCTGAAAGTGACAAATATAATCTCACTGTAGTTTTTAATTTTGTATTGATATATTTACTAAGTTTTGCTTATCGCAGAATACTTCCAACAAAGCTGGATGATTGTAGCCAAGTGGTAACGAGGAAATTTGCATGAAGCAATCCAGGATAACATTGTCATCTGCGTCTACCAGATAGTTGCCTAAAGACTTGTCGTAGTTTGCGAACAGCTGAACTGTTCCAGCTTGCTGAAGGTTCAAATTTAAATAAGTTATCTGAAACGCATGTATAAATGTTACCTGTAAACAATTTAGTTGTTGCTGCAAGGCTCTGGATTTAGGGCCAGGGATGTCTGTTTTCACGCAAGGGCCTTTAGGTTCCCCAGGTACCAAAGAGCACGTGGTGCGGTTTGATACTGGTTAGTGATGGATTAGACAAGATTATATTTTTATAAGGTATAACTACGTACATTTATTTAGGGGCCCACAAAATACTGCGTGATTGCGGGAAATTCTCGACAACAAAAGAAGTGACATTTTTCAATAAAATTCTCCAAAAATGTATACAAATAAAAATAGTATACAAATGTTATAAGTGCAGTGAAGTTATAATTTGACGTTGATATATAAAAAGAGCATCACATAAGTCAAATAATGTCAAACAACGTTGCTACCCTTTTTCGTGTTGAAATGAGATGAGGCTATAAAACCTTGAAAATAAGAAAGAAATGTAGTAGGAGAAATAGCAAAACATGCGGATGAAGTTCTTCGGTCGATCTTTGCTGATAAAACTATTCAGATAGCTTTAGCTCATTATAAACTCAGTAATACGAATTATATGTCCCAGAAATCGAGCTTGAATGGAAGCTTGCCAGCAACATCGGAAAGACCCCTAAGAAACTTAAGAAGTGCAAATATCGAAAAGTCAATTTTATCCTTTTAATTCCTTACTACAAAAAAATCTGGTGTGAACATCACACGACTTTCCTTATCCTATTATTATATATTATACCATGTCCATCGTCTCGGCCCTGCGCTGCTCTCGTCCCGGAACTTGTTATTTTAAAAAAGGACGAGGCGCGAGTCCAACACTCGAAAGCTGATTACAATAAACAGTACAAGACAATAATTGACTCGTACTTAAAATTGTGCTACATCACTGAAGGTAACTGTGCGAGCTCGGCCGCACGGCCTTCGCCATTATCGCCTGCGTGCTCCCCCCTGTCCTCCCGCAGTCGGACCGGTAGCTCTCCGAGCGCGCTGTGATTGGTCCGTTTAATTAATTTTTAATCGGCTATAACTTATTTATATGACCTCGGATCAAAAAATTTCATTGTAATTTTTTGTTCGTCTCGGTTTGATCTATCTATATATTTTTTAATTTATTAATACTACAATCTGTCTTTAGACATTCAGTAGTTGATATGACATATATGGTTAAAGAACATAATAAACATGAAGGAAGTGCATCCACTGATGACACTCTTCTATTACTCTTAAACTAGTTTATCCTATACACTGTTGGAGCTGTTGATTAACCAACACATTACTGCACGAATCTGACAATTAGGTCTGCGGGTTTCAATCTTTTTAAACATGGTTGCACAACGTCGTCATTGTCTAGTAAGCACTCCACTAAAATGTTTGGGTGATTACTGATACGATCGTAATAGCGCGCACTAAACTTTTGTATCTCTTGGTTAACGGTTCAAACTCCAAGATCGCGTCCTATGGTTTCGTTGAGAATGTACCACAGTACATTAACTAATGATCTTAACACTTTGGATTGAAATCTTTGCAGTATTTCAATATTTGAAGTTTTAACAGTGCCCCATAACTGAATTCCATAACACCATATAGATTTAAGCATGGCTTTATAGAGAAGTATTTTGCTTTCCAGAGAAAGTTGCGAGTTACGCCCGATTAGCCAATACATTTTTAGTAGCTTAAGCCCTAATTGTTTACGCTTTGCCCATATATGTGGTCTCCAGGTTAGTTTCCTGTCTAGGTGGATGCCCAGGTATTTAGCGCTATCTGCTTGAGGGATCAGGTGGTTGTTTAGCTGCACCGGCGGACAGTTGCCTCTTCTGAGTGTGAAGGTTACCTGGACCGATTTGCTATCATTTATTTTTATGTGCCACTTATTACACCAATTTTGTATTTTATCTAGGTGAGCTTGAAGCTTTTGGGATGTTTGATTTGGATCTGTGTGCGATGTAAGGATAACCGTGTCATCGGCAAAGGTAGCAACCATGTTTCCTGTAGATGTTGGGAGGTCTCGCATAAATATCAAGTACAAAATGGGGCCCAGAACACTGCCTTGGGGTACTCCTGATGTGATAGGATGGAGGGGTGTTATTTCGCTGCCATATTTGACGGAGAAATGCTCATTAGTTAGGTATGATTTGAATATTTCGTTTGTATAGCAGCCCTTGGTGCCAGACCTTGTCAAAGGCCTGCGTAATGTCGAGGAACACCGCAGCGCAGTATCTTCGCTCTTCGAAGTCTTTGGAGATTTTATTCACTACCCTGTGTACCTGCTCTATTGTAGCATGGTTTTTTCTGAAGCCGAATTGGTGATCGGGTATGACATGTTCGTCTAGGAGAATCGGATATAGCTTTTCTATGAGCATTTTCTCAAAAACCTTGGATAACACCGGTAGAAGACTGATGGGTCTGTAGGACGCAGGTTGGTCACTAGGTTTACCTGGCTTTGGTATTAAAATAACTGTATCATTCTTCCATTGGTCAGGAACATTCCGTAGTCTTAAGACTGAGTTGAATAGATAAGTTATGAATTGATATCCCTTATTTGGTAGTTCTTTTAGTATTTTTCCAGTGATTATATCTTGACCTGGACCTTTATTGGAGTTCCCTTTTTTAAGTATAGTAGTCTCTACCTGGTAGGCGTTGAACTTTTTAATCGGCAGGCTCATCTAGTACGGCGTTTCTAAAGATCTGTGGACTTCTTCTTTGTTGTTTACTATCGGCGGGAATGGTTCGAAAACTTTTTCTAGATGTTTTGCAAAGGTTTCCGCCTTTTCTCGGTCACTTTTTGCCCAGGTGTTGTTTTTGGCGCGAATTGGTGCTTTGTGTTGTTTCGGATGTTTTAAGTGTTTTGTAGCTCGCCAGAGAGAATAATCATTTGTTTCTGTTGGAGATAAGTGTTTCAGGTAGTTTTGTACTTGTTGATTTTTAATGTTGCGCAGAAGATCTTTGAGCTCGGAAGTAGCATGATTGAGCGCTCTTTTATCGTTTGGATGTCTTGTTGTGTGCCAGATTCTTGTTAGTCTGCGTTTCTCTGCGACTTTCTTCGTCACTATGATAGGACAATTTTCCGATTGGATGTGCTGAACGAGTTCTGATGTAGCCTGACGGGCCGCATCTTGGACAACCTGATTGAAATGTTCTATTGCTTCTTCAAGGTCTTTTACTGTTTTTAAAGGTATTTGCATTTGCAAGGATTCATTGACTAGTTCTTGGAAGAGATTCCAGTTTGTGGCTTTATTGGTGAGGGATGGTGATCTGACATTGACCTTTACGTTTGCGCCTAATGTCACTATTACTGGGGAATGGTCCGTCGAGAGGTCGAGACAGGAATTTGCTTTTAGTAAGTTCGGGTTAATGTTTCTCACGAAACACAGATCTAGCAAATCAGGTTGTTTTCTTAGGTCAGATGGCCAATAGGTAGGCTCACCTGTGGACAGAGGTCGTAATCCTAAGTTGTTTACTGCTTTCATCATTTCTCTTCCTTTGGCGGTGCTTAGTCTAGAACCCCAGTATTCGTGTTTGGCGTTAAAGTCTCCACCCGAGATGTATCTAGGGCCTAGTATATGGAAGTAGTGCTCGTATGTTTCCTGCTTATTGTTATGTTGTGGTGGACAATAGACTGCTGATACTGTAATTGGACCTAGCCAATCTTCAATTACTATTGTTGTAGCTTGTAGTTGTGGTTGACTGTATTTTAGTAGTTCATGATTCTTGATTGAACTTCGTATTATTATTGCTGTACCAGCATGGGCGGTGCCGTCTGGGTGTTGTGTTGCATACACGTCATACCTTGGAATGTAGAAGTAGCTTCGTTCTGTAAAGTGTGATTCTGCGATTAAAACGATGTCTATACAGTGATTTGTGATGAAGGTTGCGAGTTCTTCTTTGTGGTGTAATAGCCCGTTGGCGTTCCATATCGTTATTTTAAAAATTTATCCATTATGTGTTTTAGTGACGAACATGGTTAACAGGTTAGTTTTAATTCTGTCATATCGTTTGTCTGGTTTGTCGATTCGGTATTTTGGTGTTGAGTTTTTTGGATGGTTTGTTGTGGGTTGTTTGTTAATACTTGTGCATGGGTGAGACCTGATTGATAGTATCTTGTGCTTGGGAGAGTTTTCGCTCTTAGCGGAGGAAACATTCTTTGGTGTAGTCCCTTGTACGCTGGGCATCCCCTATAATTCGCAGGATGATTCCCATTGCAGTTTACACATGTAACGTTGGGATATCTGCCTTTGTGTTCACATTCCGAAGTTTTATGTGAGCCAGTGCACTTAACACAGCGAGGGGTTCTGTTGCAAAAATTTTTAGTGTGTCCATGTTTCTGACACCTGGAGCATTGTGGTATTGTTCGTTTGACGCGTGGTGACTCAAATTTCACCACAGAGTGCATAAGTCTATCTACTTTGTATATCTCTTTATTGTTGTCACCCGGTTTTAGTTCTACCGCAAAAAGGCAGTTCTTTTTTTGTGGCGGCTTGTTTAATATTCCATATATTGACTACTTTGTGTCCAAGTGTTTCTAGTTCTTTTTTAATTTCGTCCGTACTAGTTACCTGATGTAAGTTCCTTAGGAATACTCGAAAGCTTCGCTCCTCCTTAATTTTGTAGGTATAGAATTCTGTTTGCTTTTCTGCTAATTTTTTAGTTATTTTTGTGTATTTTTCCGAAGTATTTGAATTTTTATTTCGTCGTTAGGTAAAGCCTTTAGTGTACATTCCCCTTTAGCTATGGTTTCCAAATAATTAATTAACGGTTCGGTAGTTTTAACACCCGAGATGAATATCGGGGGAGGTTTCGGTACGTTTTGTTTTGAATTGTTCTTGTGGATTAACCTCATCAGCAAGGGGGTCGAAGCGATTTGTAGGATTTAGCCAGTAGCATGCGGATTTGGATTGCTTATTTTGTTCTGCTTGTTTATCTGTGATGTCTTGGCGGCCACGTTTTCTATTAACTAGTTGCCAGTCTGAATTATCAGTTGTTAGCGGACCTTGATGGTATTGAGAGGCCATTTTTGACGGATACGATGCGGTGTAATGGAATTGTCGTGTATTCTTAGCGGGAAACTGCGTGTATGTGTTGTTTATATTTGGAATTTGAGTGTATTGGTAGTTTTGTTGGGTAAATTGCGATGGTTGAACTTGATCCGTTTGCATTGGGATGAATTGTTGGGCAACTGGCGCCGTTGTGAATTGGTTTTGGTACTGGAAGGCCATAATGGCCCCAGATACTTATTTAATAATAATACGAGCGCTGAATTGAAGTTGAATACGAAATATAAAATAAAATGTAATCTTACTGTTTGTGACCGCGGGGTCACCGTTTATCTTAACGTCGGACTCTGGCTGCGGCTGTACACAGCCTTACACTTCCAAAGCCAAACGACGAGTTGAAGCCTTTGGAAGCAAGGGTTCTTCTTGAGGATCATGTAGCGGGCCAAAACGACTGCAGCAGCTGCCAGTAGGGCTTCCGTATCCCGCAGCACTCCAGGATGACCGGCCTGAAGATGCCCTCGCCGGGAGAAGACCCCGGTTGCCGATTGAAGGCCCGGCTCGCAGGAGCCGCCGAAGCCCTGATCGCCGCCCTAAGGTTCGCACTCCTGTCAGCACTCGAGGATTCGTTCGCTGGGCACTGAGAAATGAGGAATGTAGGCTATTAGATAGCTTTGTGGTTAGCTGCGTTGCACCGATAACGGAGCGTACACGTAGTAGTAGCACTGATCCGATAATATAAATTTCCCGAAACATTTTATGAACACCCGGTATATTAAAAATCATGAGCTTCAATTTTTTTTCGAGTTCCTAATTTAATAACTTTTATTTTAAATTTATGTCTATCTCATAACAACCAATCAATTTTTATTCTCATAAATTTTTTGTATCTTCAACCGTTTAGATTCGCGACCGCTTTGCGACCGATTTTGCGACCTTGTGACCAAACGACTCGGCCGATTTTTACCAAAAGCTTCGCACTGCGTCCCCTACCTACAAGTAACTTGCATACTAAATTTCAAGTCTCTAACTCTTACGGTTCTCGAGATATCCTGTTTACTGACAGACAGACAGATAGACCGACAGACACACACACACAAACGCGCGCGCGCACGCGCGCGAACTAATACCCCAAACCAACTTTTTTGGTGTCCTGGAGCTATATTTCGTCCAGAAATGTGACAAACTGGGTAGGTCAAATTTCCGCCGATTACATTACTTTCCTTATTATAAGATAAGGAAAGTAAAAATTATTTCTTACAATCTGGCAAAAAGGCAAAAAACTATTTAATTTATATCAAGTACAAGAGTGTTACTCTTGCTTAAAAATAGTTTCAATTAAGTAACATTTAGTAACTTGGACAAGATGTCCTTAAATATAAACAATAATTTGAACAATTCATAATATTATGAATATAAAAGCCTTTTATAACAGCCAGATAATCACAACACACGTTTTGATGCGCGTTATTTCGCAACAAGCGATTGACTATTGTGAAACAATCATGCGACGCCGACGCGACATTTGCCTTGGGTATTTGTATCATTGTTAAATAAATTGATACCAGAGGTTACTTCGTGCCTTAGTGGAATGTATACTACATAAAATATTCATCAATACTTACATTTTTTAATCTTCAATTTCGGACTTTTTCCCCCTACTTGTACGATCTGGCCCACTGTGCGGCGGAGCAGCACACAGATCCAGAAGAAAATTCTAAGAGGATTCTAGTAATTTGCTTGGTGCGCCGATGCAGGTGCTGCAAAAGTACTAGAATTACTTTTGGAGATATTTAAATGTTTAATAGCAATTGCTTTTATAACCACTTTTTTAGATATTTGCGTAGTAACTGAATTGCACCGGGAAACAGTAAACATATATGCCAATTAATTAGCTGCTAACTTATTGTAGAAATAATAAACCTGCAAAGCTTGCAACGCATAGCGAAGTGGAGGAGCAGTAACGTTGACCTTTGACCAATCAGTTTCAAAATCACTAGCAAACAAGCCTTTTTGGTCACCTGTCGATTGGTCAAAACAGAATTTCGAAATTCCCAACCGTTCTCGAGTTTTTGCTCGAACGGACGGACGGACAACATGAAGTTAGTAAACGACTCCGCTTCGCTTCGCCACTTAATAATAACCGTAAGGCTTTACGCCCCAAATGGGAGTACGACCCGCGAAAAGAGAAGTTAAGGCTCTCATATGTTTGCTCTCTCTGATGCAAGGCTATGTGGCAAACACCGTGCTTTAGACAACTGCTACTATTACCCCTTGTTCAGGTGAACGCAGGTACTCAATTATTTTTAGTGACTGAGCCCGTCCATCAACCACAGAACTATGTTGTTTTTTGTTAAAATAAATAGTTAAATAATTGTTATGTACAAATAAATAGTTAAACTCATAAATCAATAGACTGTTGACCAGATATGGTGTAACAAAGTGCTATAAAAAAGGTGTCAGAGGGCAGCAGTAATCACGATTGTTACGGAAAAGAATGATCAAGGTTTTTCTTAAAGAATCGGTAGGATCGCTGACAGACAGGTTAGTAAGTTTTTAATAACTGCTGTCAGAAATAGGATTTACTGATCAAAGAAGGTAAAAACCCAGACAAAACAACCAACACAGTGTCAGAATTTGAGGGAAGAACTACAATAAATAAAAATGGTGTGAGAGAGCTTGAGAGGGGAATTACAAAAATAGACCAGAAACTTTGAAAATCATATAAAGAGGATAACCTTAGATAGTAATAGTGAGGAACATTGTGCAGCTTTAAAAGAGAAAATAACAAAAACAGTAAAAAAAAAATTACAGAAAATTTGAATACAATAGAAGAGAATGTAGGCAATGATACAAATAGCGCAAGCCCTTATCTTTTAGAATTTGCCGATCTCAGTTTGGAATCATCATCGGTGTAAAATAATATAATAAAAAAATAAAAACCTCAATTTTTGCCGGGAAAATGCTTCTTTTTATATATTAAAAACAATTTGAAGCCGTTCCAACAATCAATAGATGGACAAAGGGGGGTGAAGGGAGATAGAAGAAGGTAGAGAGCGAGATAGAATGAGGAACAGAGACATAGAAGAGAGAGATAAATAAAGAAGGGAGACAGAGAGAGGGGGAGCTTATATATACACAGGGTGTTCCATTTTAAAAGTCGCTCGCAAATATCTCGTCAGAGGAGTGACCTTAATAAAAGTTGTTGGGTTTGAAGGGAGCCATCTAATTATGCAATCCGGCACCCTGGTAAGGCCTTGTGATATCCAACTTCTTTTTGTAATAGAAACCCCTATTTTATATTTCAGCATCTGATTCTACAGGAAAAAATACGTCCGAACTAGTTTTTAAAAAGTCTTTTTAGAAATCCTGGCCGTATCCGGGCCCCATTTGAATGTTTTGTTTTTCTTAATATCTCGTTAGAGGGCAACCAATCGACAAGTGATTTTAATTTTGATTATCTATCATACGAGACCAGTGTGGATTTTCTGCAGACTAATAATGACAATTGTGTCTATTCAGCTGTCCTCTGTTGTGAAAGGTGGCTTCATCAGAAAACATAACGTACTTGAAAAATCTGGATCACGACGTAACATTGCTTGAGCCCAGTTACAAAATTCTAATCTTCTCTCACGAGCAGTCAATGCTTACGTTAAAGTAATATGGTAAGGGTAGAATCTGTGGCGCCTTAGAATTCTTTGAGCCGTTGATCTTGGTATGCCCAGTTCAGTCTCAATTTCTCGAAACAAAATATGCGGATTGATTTGGTCTAATATATCTCCATATTACATGTTGTTTGTAGTGTACATGTTCTTAAATATAAGAAGACATTTTAAGGACCTACTGGGTATTATTCTGACTTCTTATCAAGTGATCTATAAATTTGTATTGGAAAAGTTAGAGTAAACGACCATACACACAGGGAAATAATATGCTGCTGATATTGCTAGAGGACCACTCCAGTTTTCTACTTTTAGAGTTGTGGTTTACAGGAAATCTCTATCAAACAAATCTTATATTGAGCTATTTTTGTTGGTGATTTGTATCATAAGTGTAGTAAGTTCATTAAGGAGTGTCTTTATGGTTTTTCTCATTTTTTGGTATTTCGTAGTATGTTCATTATCATGTTATTTTGATTCATATGGTTTCTTGTATAAATTTGATTGTAGGTGTATGTTATTTTGATCAGTTTTGATTATTTACTTTTATAGCTCTAGTCTTCACTATTGTACAAGGTGGGTGCCTACGCCATTTGCCGTTACCAATTGCTGATTACTATTTGGTATCGGTACTGAAAAATCTAATGGTATTAGAGCAGACTTTTGTGTCACTTGTGGTTGTTGCGTTTTTGGTTTAGATGTCGTATCTTTACATAGTGCATATTTAAGTGTTTTCTGTGGTGCAATTCTGGATATTATGGTTAGTTCCGCATTTGTAACATTTAAAGTGTTGGGTATAAAAGTTGTGTATGTGTCTATAATGTTGACATCTCTTGCAAATGTGTGTTTTTTTTTTTTGTTATAGGATGGCTCTACTTGTATTTTAGCATTTAGAAGGTGCTTTACAGAGAATATTTTTTGCTGTTCTTCTTAGGGGTCATGTTCAAGAACAACAAATTTTAACGTTATCAACAATAAATTAAAAATAGATTGAGAATCATGCCACTTATCAAAATGACGTAGTTGAACCCATTTTCTAAATTTAACGTGACTCATTTGGTGTTGCATTTAGAAACCCGATTCTCTCCCTAGTAGATGCCAGACAATTATTGATACTAAAAGCTTCATAACAAAGTAATAGTTTATTCATTATGGTTTACTTCCCATAAGAATGATGATTTCTTATCCAAGGTGGTTCAAATATGACCGAGACAGATTTTTTTTACAAAAAAGCAATTGCCAAACACTTATTTGCACATGTCAGTCTTCAACATACTCCCCTTCGAAGTCAGCACATTTTTTTCAACGTTCAGGAAGTATTCTGATGCCCTTTTCAAAAAAATACTTTTGACTGGAGGCGTATCCACTCCTGAACAGTTTGGATGACGGCGTCGTTGTCCACAAACCGCATGCCTTGCAAGTCTGATTTAAGCCATATGAACAGATAGAAATCGCTTGAGCCACTTAGGGACTATACGCCAGATGTAGCAGAAGGTTCAATTTTAATTTCCGGGGGATTTTCATTGTTGTTCTGACCTATGGGGACGTGCATTGTCTTGAAGGAAGGATACCCGCTTTCCACATGTCTTTCGCTTGGATCAGATCTTTTCCTTCACGTCTGTTTCCAGGTCTGAGTATTAAGTTGCATTGGCTATTCTGGCATCCGTCAGGTTACCATAGACTTCAAAAATGCATCACTTTCGTTTCCAAACTTCTATAGGAGACGACTGGCAACTAGTATGTGCACCATCGTGCATTCACCAGTACAGGTGGTTTGTCATAATGTCTTCTACACTACCAATACTGATGGACAGCATTTTTCTAAGTTACTTGATGGTGCTGCGCCTATTCTTACGAATAAACGCGTTTGCACGATCAATGATTATCTCGGTGACGGATGTTCGCGGCCCCCGGTTATGCGGTTCATTCTCCACGCACTATCTGCCCTCTCTAAAGCACTTGCACCACTTAAACACACGAGTCTGCGAGAGACGCTTTTCTCCATACTGTTATTGGAGTCTGCGGTAAATTTCAGCGGACGGGACATTTTCTACAACGAGGAATTTGATCACAATGCGTTGTTTTACGCTCCATGATACCTTCTGCTCGCTCATCACTCTAGCAACTCTCAAACAGGACTGAACAGGTTCTAATCCGAGCATGAGGGAGGGTGGAGATTGTGGCTTCACTCTCTCAAGGTCACACAACTGCTGCGCAGTGCGACTTCTTTATACACAAATCAGTCCCGATCATATTTGAACCACCTTGTGGTTGGAAATGATTTTGCCGTGAGTGTAAAAAAATCAACATTTTTGTGTTTTCCCCGGTAATTTAATGTTATAAGTTATGATCGTTACTTAACCACACTGTTTTTTTTAACAGTAAAGAATAGATAAATGTTGCAAACTTATTTATTTGTTGTGTAGTCTTCGAGAAAACACGAAATTGGGGAGATCAATATAATTTTGTTAGTGCTAAATGTGTAGAGTCAATCGTAAATTCAACAACAAAATATATTTGGAAGATGGTCAAGATGTCAAAAATATAAATGATAGTGGATCGGTTGTACTACCATGTAGTTAGCCGACAGCAGATCAGGATGATAGGTGTAATACAGCAAATGGTTCCTAGCAGTACAAATAAGTTGGAAAAACAACACCGTACCCTTTTCGCTTACTTGTAGATCTTTCAGCTACCCTATTTTCCTCGAATAAACTTGTTCTTTGGTATCTTACAGTAAAAATTATTTTTCACCGAATCTTAAATTGTTAGTCAATTTAATATTACATAGTTAATACAACCCTAGATAAAATGTTACGATTCTATTAGTTCATGCGATGCAGCAAAAGTATATAATTGTTTTGAGTCTACATTAGGTCTAACTTATATAATCTTTTTTCGATTCTTTAACTTCTACAAGGTCTAATACGCAAATGATATACATGGCAATTTTATGAAAGATTTCAAATTTGTTGCATTCTTTTATTAATATGTTTTATACATGTCAGTATCCCCTTTAAAAGTTAAAATTACTTTTTACAACATAAAAAACAACGACTTCACTATACAAACAACTTTATTATAATTAATTTTCAAGCAGTAAGTAGAACGTAGATATAAAACATACAAATCTGAAAGTGTACATACGAATTCCGATGGTTGTACTGGAAGACTGTAATGGAAGACTTTTCAGTATGCAATAAGGAACAGCAGATTTATGAAAATACAAACTTATACATCAATAAAAATTGCATATACAACACTTACAACATTTGCATATAGTTAGTTAACGGCAATTTCATTAGACGTAAAAACGTTTTATTTTGTTTCCCTCAAAACATCTCTGAAAAGCTGTAGAAAGAGATTGGCGTTTGGTTCTTCAAATATTAAGGCTGGCCTCAAACGGATCGCAGTGTCGCCGCATCCCCCAACTTGTACGCCTTCAAAATTACATTTTTATAAGTAATGAATTAATAAAAATTGCTGGAACAACTCACCTTTTTGCTTCAGTCTGTTGATCAAATCGTCTCTCAGCTCGGAAGTTGAGGCATTCACAGCCAAGAACGTCCCTCTACCTCTGGTAGAATTCAGCAAATGCGGGAACTCTTTTTGTAAGTCTACCAACCCGCTTTTCAGCACATTCCCTGATTTTCGTACCGTTTCCAGTAAGTTATCTTTTTTAATAATATTTAAAACCGCTTCTAGGAGCAACAGTCTTCCAGGATCACCCATCCATGTGTTGAAAATCCTGTACGTTTCCTGCGGTCTGCAACGCAGATGCATTAGCCGAAGCAAATATATGCAAAGTTCACTTACTTCATTGCTTCCGTATGGAAGTAACCGCCAATCTGCATCTTCTTGCTAAAGGTAACAATGTCGGGAGGAGAGTCCAAATTGAAATATTCGTGGCACCACATCTTCCCAGTCGGTCCACAACCGGTTTGTACTTCATCTATCAGCAGCCCAGCGCCGTACCGCTTCGCTATTCTCTGCAGCTCCTGGAAAAATGTCGGGGATGCTTCGTTATCTCCACCCTCAGATTGTATCGGCTCTATGATGATGCCAGCAACAGGAACGCCATTTCTTTTAGAAGTTCCCATCAAATCCTCAACTTCCGCCAAGCATTTCCTATCTTCTGCGTCATTTTCTCTCTGATTTTCTTCGAGTGGATAACGATAGTGCGGAAAATGGGCGACGGGCCAGCGGAAGGCCGGTATATCTATTTTGTGTATAGCCTTCGAGTGGGTGGTGGACAAAGAGCCTAAGGTGCGGCCATGGAATGCGCCATGGAACGACAGCAGGGCGAGATCCGGAGAACCTGGCGGCGAGTTTATCATACAGCTCTCCATTTCTTCTAGGGTGAACGGGCCCTTTTCGCCCCTCTCTTTCCTGCGGTATGCTATGAACAAGTTCTTAAAGGCGTTTTCGTTCGAACAAGAACCGCACATCATTGTAGTTACACAGGGCAAACCTGGAGACACCTAAAACGTCCGTTTAGAAAATTGTCGTCGCAGCTTTGGGTGCTTACATTCAGAAGAACGCTTTTCAACTTCTCTGGCCAGTCTGCTCCCGGAAACACTCCAAGGGCAGGTCGATTGACTAGAGCGGACTGTAGACAATGAAATCGCATTAAAGGCTGTTCAGTGGAGAAATATTGCGCTTGATTACCAAATTATGCTGGTCGGAGAAAATCTTTAGCAGATCCGGGTGGTTGTAGCCGACAGGAATGGAAGATATCTGAGTGAAGCAGTCTAGGAGAATGTTCCCATCGACGTCTCTCAAGTAATTTCCAAGCGAGAGATCGTAGTCCACAAACAGCTGCACGGACCCCGCTTGCTAATGAAACAGAATTGCTAATTATTTGTACTTACACTATTAATTTACACTTACAGCTAACTAAAAGTTAAACAAATATTTGAATTTTAAAATGGAAGAAAGGAAAAATTTATAGTTTTTTATATGGTTTAGCACTGATTAAAATAACAGAAGTGTGTTGAGAATCTAAAAACAATATTAGGTTCAATAATTGATTCATGAAGGACAGTCTTTGTATACTATTTAATATAAAAAATCCCTTGTAGCAAATATAGCGATTACATGTAATTCTAATCAACATTTAATGTGTTACGTATAAAAATCAAAAATATTTATAGTTATAGACCCTTACCTCTTTATTCGACCCCCCTTTCATTTTCAGATTGTGTTTCATTATGTATCTAATGAAGAAATGTGACAATTTTGATCTAAATTTAAGGAGAACTGTGAAAGTAGCAAAACATTCAAAGATATTTGAAGATCGTGTTGCTCACTCCTTTGACCGATCTTGCCCATTGGCCAATTGCCAGGAGTCTCCTTCAGCACAACATTCGAAAGAGTCCAATTTGTTCATGTCATCTGCATTTAATTTCCAAGCTTCTGCACTATACATGTTATAACTATTCTCTTTTTAGTGGATTTGGATATGGAAAGATATATCTTATTCGCCTTAGTCATTGCCCAAGCAAATAACGTTATTTATAATTTAAATTTTTTTTATCTTTATCATTGGTTTAGTTTTTTGACGGTTCAATGTTTAGTCGATAGTTGAAACTTTCGGTTTCATCTTTTTCAAGTAGTTCAGTTATTACATAATGGTAAAAAACATAGTGCTATCAGAATAGCGAATTATTTGTTTTATTTCCTCCTTCTTGTCAGTTATCAAGGGCTTTCCGTATGATGTACGTCCCATAGATATTAAATATGGGGGGGGGGGGAATTACAGTTTTCCGAACTCCTTTTTGTATTTTGAAGTTTGTGAACTATTTGACTTCCAACCTTACCGTTGCTGAACAATTTTTAAACAATTGTTTTCTAAATAAAAGAAGGTGTTGTGAAGTTTCTATTTTAGCCAGCACTGTTCACAGTTTTGGTCAGTCCACACAGTCAAAGGTCTTACTATAGTTCAGAAAATATTTGTTTTCTACTGGTTTTTTTTGTTTTTGAATTTCGCAGTTCTTGCGAATTTTGCCATCTATAAAATATTTTATTTAGAGAGCACGACATCCGCGAGGTAAAAACCTGCCAAACTGGCGCGCGGCGGGCCCGGGTTCTAACCCCGGCAATGGCAAACATCCATCCAATGATTTCCGGCCGTCATACAAACACCTTTGGCGGTCGTGAAGTACATTCTACTTTATCCACTCGTCAACCCCCCTGGCAAGCGTGGCGTTTAATTGCCAAATCCCTAATTGCAAAAACTGCAAAATTTAAGAAAAGGCCTACGTCCTGCAGTGTTCTTCAAAGGCTAGGAAAAAAGTACAAATAAAATATTTAAGACGTTGCGGTATTTTTCCACATTTCGATTACTTTGTTAATATTAGTAGTAGTTTTTCTATTGTTATCTTATATTTTTCTTGATCTAGGTTTAAAATATCTCGTTCTGTATTTAATCTTTTGGAAAAGATGTCTTACTTGATTGTGGTTGGAGATGTTTTCTATTCTTTGCAAATTTAAATATTGACTTTTACCTCTTCTGCGAAGCCTCAGTACATTTCTATTTATTCTTTGATATTTTGTCTTCTTGTAATCATGTTTAACGCCCATCTTTCTTGACTCTTTTCTTTCTTTCACAATTTCCCATGTTTTTACAGTCCACTAATCTTTGTTTCTTATGTTGTTGTTGCTTTGGTTATGTTTTATTACGCGATCTCTGGTATAAAGCATTACATTTTTGAGAGTTGCCATAGTTTTTTAACATCTATATTTATACTTTCTACCCTTTGTCTACATTATTCTAGAAAATTTAGCGATGTACAATTTTTCTTCGCATTTTTTAATGTTTACACATAAGCCAAGGCAAATATTTCTCATGGTAAAATTTTAGTTCATTTAACTACGTAATTATTAGTGCGTTATTCAGATAAAAATGGGCTGTTTATTACAAAATGTAATGCTATATATGTATGGTTTATTGAAATTACAGTACTATTAATAAAATATATTGCACTGGAATTTATATAGTAACAAATTTTCAAATGTCCGTCGAAGCGGTTACCTAGCCGTCATGATTGAGCGACGAAGCATAATGCCTTCTAGGAATCCAGCCACGCTGCTTGTGCACGTGTGGTCTCGAATAATGCCAAAATTTCTGGACGTTTCTCGTAGACCGTAGAACCAGTCGTCAATTGCTTAAATATCGCTCAGTGAAGCAGCCTGGTGAAGTTAAGGGTCGGAAGCAAAACGTTCTGTGCGAATGCAACATAAATAGTATTACAGATAAATATAATGTAGTTTTACGTTCTTAATTGTATGTGTCGTGTACATAAATAGTGTTAAGTGATTTTAATTGCCTGTAAGTAAATTAAAGTGGTTTTAATAAATTTATCCGTGCTATTCACAACTGTGAAGAACAAAAACGTTACAACATATAAAATAAAACGCACTAAAATAAGAAAAATGTTAAAGTTTGAGAACCATATATTTATGCCAGTCCGAGATTTGCTAGTTCATATCTTCTTAGATATGAACTAAGTAGTAAAATAAGCATTCTCAGTCATTTAAATTTGACACGTGCAACTTACATAGTGTAAGAATACTTAGTCGTCGACAACGGGTACGTTATCAACAAGTTTTAAAATATTTGAAAGAGGGGCTGTTTTGGCCTACCCAAGTCTGCTTCTTTGCCAGAAATAGCTCAAGAATTGTCCTTCATCACAGTACTATGGAGCGAAATAG
Source organism: Sinelater perroti (assembly GCA_036346155.1). Taxonomy (NCBI): domain Eukaryota; kingdom Metazoa; phylum Arthropoda; class Insecta; order Coleoptera; family Elateridae; genus Sinelater; species Sinelater perroti. The sequence goes on along the minus strand of JARFIY010000329.1, from coordinate 3,525,420 downwards.
AATCAGTGGGTCGCAGAAAGTAGTTATTTGCGAAGGCCAGGATCTAGAGCAGTACGCAGAACAACCAACTGGGAGGATCATCATAATCTTTATGGGCTTTCGATTACAGACCGTAGCGCAGCATCTAATATTCTAGCGCATCAAATGTGTACTATTTACACGATACCAATTATCTACCTCATCTATTAGTCAGTTACATGCAATACCACGACTACTAACTTCTTTGTAGTGGCAACAAAAGTTATGATGAGCACTAGAAATTCATCTGTGGATACACGAGTGGCATAGAATTATTTTTTTTTATTAATTTCAATTCTGTTTAAATTGAAATAATGGTCGGACAATCTGTAGACGCAAATAAAGACATCAAGAAGATTGGATTCATACGATGTATACAACATCTGTTATGGTACTGGAAGCTATCAGTCATAATAACAGATCATCTTTAGTAGGAGTTAAAGGCAACGTAACTAGTCAAACCTACAACGTGGTCTTAGAGTCCGTGTTACTTCCTGTTCTTTAAGAAATACTTTAAGCAAATTTCCACCAAGATAACGCTCGATTCACATGTAGCACGTAACACATTAAACATTTATCAAAATAGAGTAGAAACTCTTTTATAACCCGCATTTTAGTTGAATTACCTGGCAAAGTTGTTCTGTTCGTTGACGTAAATCTAGAAGATTGTTTGCAGGTAATAAAACTATCTCGCCTTATCCATCTTCTAGGAAATGCGTCGTTCGGATAACAATAATTTTAAAATGAGGCAGAGCTCCATTTTGGATAAATCAAATCTTTGGTCTTTGATGTAATAGTAAATTCTCAAAGGGCGAGAAAAAATATTTTTCAATAAATTAAGGTATGCAAGACCTGTTAAACGCTGCGGCAAAACAATCGGCCTTAACGACCTATCCCCTATAATACTTAACCAGATATTCAGACTGAGACGCTGTCAATATCTGGATTCAACGACGGCTTGAGTATTCTATCAAACCACGTGGTTGTTGAAAAAATAAAAGTTACATCTTTAGTTAAACCAGCTCCATCATTAATAAGGATGTTAGCAACAAAGTCTGGGCGTTCGGGAGTTTCCTATAAAAACCATTGACAAATGTTATTCTTGCTTGATAAATAAAGAGGAGTAAGGGCTTGTACTCGTTGGATATAGTGGGGTGTAGGACTTTCTCATAAAGAGTGCTCCAGTCAAAATTCTTCTAACACTCGTTTCGAGATTTTTATCAATATTCAAAAAAATTTTCAAAAAACCGTTTGAAACATCACATGGGAAGGCAATTGCCGTTTGGAAAATGAATACATGAATACCATATCAACAATTTCAGCATTTTAACCATTATAAGCGGTAAGATATCCACTATTCGAAAGAAACTTTAAATGAAGCTGTCTTAAAACAAGGTATGTCACTCAAAGCCAATCTTAGTCAACAAACAAGATCCTTTTAATATACATGCAGTTTGACTATAAGCACATGCGCAAAATTTGTTATTTAAATTAAACACACACTCCATATGACTACAATATTTAATTTGCTATTTTGTTTACTAGGATGGGTTATCGTTGAGTAACTAAGATATCTACCGGAAAAATCGCTGTGTTCTCGTAAACCGTTGATCTGCGGACTTACGTATGTTTCCTCTACCATTCTGTTCAATATTATCTTAGTAGAAATAGTAAGGAGATCGGATCTACTAGGTAACAAGCCTATACAGATGATATTGCTACGAAGGTTGGGGCATAAGTCGTGGCAACTATTTTTTTTACAGCTAAGCGATGATATCACAAATGTCGTGTGTCTCAAGGAAGCCGTGGATTCATAATGGATGTTCACAACACAAGATGGCTCTATGATTGTAATTCCACATAGCAATGTTAAATCAGTTTCCAATCAACGATCAGTTGTTATACAATAGAAAATGTTTTAATAATGGCGTCGTAGTAAAAAGAGTTGTGATGCTATTTTATGCTTAATTAAAGCAATATTTAAACTGAAAAGTTCTTATGTATCTCACAGAGCGTCTTAAGCAGGTTTTTAGGCTTCTATACATTAAAATGAGAAGCCTTATGCAAAAAGTAATGTCGTCTGTCTGCCTGTCCTTTTATTTTTCAACTTTTGATCAAGGCAGCTTTTAATTGGAGATCAGTTTCTATTTCTGTCATTTCTGATATTTGTCAGGCCTTATAATTTTTGATTTGTGATAAATAACGTTTTTAGTATTCAACTAAGGACCATGAGTCAAGTCCAGACTTGAAAAATCAGTCTGATCGAAAAATCTCGAGACCGGTTTGACCGGAAGTGGCCGCAAATTTTTGTTGGTGTGTAGAAGCCCACGTTCGTACTTGATATCATTTTTAATTCGTTTTGTCCGACATAGTCGTGTTTCAAATACGTTTCTGTAATAACTTTATTAATAAATTTCGTATAGAAATAGGCTGTATATTTCCTATAATCATGAAATCTCTTCTATTAAGGGATGTCTGTACCGTTTCACTACATTTACAACAAATAGGACTCTTCGTCTTGTCGGAGAAAAGCTTAACGTTTACTGCCGGTACCAGTGACGTATAGCTACTTGCTCCTCCTTACAGTATTGATATCCACACAGGCGTCGTTATAGATAACTCCCATTTATCAATGAATGTCAACATGCGCACAACCCACAGCCGTTCAGAATTCAATAACAGCTCGTTGCTACAATCAAAAGTTCATGATAATAATACAAGGTAGTAAAATCATCAAATATTAATTTTTCCTCTTGTGAGTTTTGGAGCATCCCTACACAAAAAACTAGCAATAATCTGCAAGCAATGCTTCATTCCAGAGGCTCTGATATCTCCGTTCCAACACAGAAATATCCTGATGAAACCTTTCTCCGTGCACGTCACTGGCAGCTCTACAACTAGTTTTCTTAAAAATCAGGGTCATGGGATGTTGAAGGCTTGTTGGGTTCTTCTTCTTCTTCTTTCACACTGTCTTCATTTTTACTTCAAACTCATAATTTTTGGGTGGAGTAGGAACTGCTAAACAGTTTGAATGTGGAATAAGTCGAATAGCAGATGGAAGATTTGAGTATTGAACTGGTCCACTTTTTTTCATCGACAATTCTGCGTTTATAGGTGGAGTCAAGCAAAAATGGCAGTCATCTGTAGGGTTTGTAGGCTCTCGCCAAAGCATAGGCACAGCAAAAGCCATTGATCGTTTTTTATTTTCAGCCATTCTCGTAATAAAACTGAACATGTGTTGCAACATATATGTGGAGCCCATAACTTATCCTGGTCCCCTACCTTCATACCAAAATAATGCTGGTAGTCAGTCTTCACAAGAGACGTCAAATTGCGTTTCTATTACGAAAACGTTATTCCACCACAAATGTAACAAAAATTGTTCACTGAATTTATATATTTCCGTGGCGTGTTGATGTAACCAATTTTACTCTTTAAAAATACTCCAGAACAAGAAATTCTGCATTCATTACAACAAAAATAATATGGAATTTACCGTCACAGCAAGTGTTTACGTTTATAAGCTACCCACAGCTACATTACTGTTGTATTTTGACAGTTGACAGGTGTGCCAACATCTAAAAATAAATTTTCCCCAAACTGAAAATATAGACTGTAGAGAATATAAAATGTCACTGTATCTCCAAAACAAGAGCTAACTGGTAATTTTTATGTTCATTTTTGAATTCAACAGGTGAAAATACATAAAAATCACCTATTTTTGAGCCTAAAGCATTTTCATTGTTGGGCAGTGTTATTTATGCCACAAACTTGAGTTTTTTAAAAGATGTTATCCCAGAACTGAGCGTAAAATCCTCTCGCAATTTTAAACAATTCTGCGTTCTCTGCTCTGAGAACTTGATAATAATCCGTTGCGACGAGAAAACTTTTAGCACTGTTGTGATACTGACTAAAAAAGCGATAGTGCGAGGAACCCTATCGGGAACATCCCCCCCCTACCTACAACGCTTAAAATAGGTGCCCACTCCGTTTCTCATACACATTTCCTCGTCCTTTATTAAACTATCTAACCCATTTTCTCCTCATTCCATCACTCATTGCATTTTCACCACACTTAACAAATTTGTCGACAAATATCTGCCAGTTTCACATTTCTTTCGTTGAAAAACGAATAACAGAGCGCATTTCATAGTCGGCGTGTGTTTTAAAGTACTTGAATATTTTAACCTTATAACAAACCTGATAATTTTTGGTCGTTGAGCGCTTCTTTCTTACTATTCTGTCGAGCTCGTCCCATAGCAACTCTATGAGGTTGAGGTCTAAACTCTGTGGTAACCATGGCATCATTTGGAGTATATTCTGTTTTCTTGATGTACCAGATAATCCTTACAAAGCTTTGAAGTATGTTTAGGATAGTTGTCTTCCATCATCACAAATTCCTTCCGGATTAATCACAACCCAGATGGAATAGCGTTTTCCGTTAAACATTTTTTGTAATGTTTTTCTTCATGTCAGCGACTTTTACTAAGTTCTCACACTATCCAAAGAGGAAAAATTAAACCCACCTTCGTGCTCGACAGTCGGAACAAAACAGTCCTGGGTCTTTTTAGTCTTAGACCGACGCACCAATAATCGCCGTTTCTGGCTTGAAAATTTCAAATTTAGATTCGTCAGTCCATAATACGTTTTATCACTGTTTAAATGAAACCGTTTAACCTTATCACCACGCCGTAACCATGTTTTTTTTTATTTCAATACGACCATAAAGATTTCCTCATTGAAGACGCTCACCGATATTGCTTCATCACGTCTTCAGTTAAACTCCGCAGCATTATCCGGGGCAGTTGAACTTCTATTTCGCTTACTCATCTCTCTGATGAACTGATACTCTGCACCAGATGTTACTCGTGATGGCCTAGGGCGATAGCCATCTTTAAGACTTCCTGTCTCTCTGTGGCGTTGTAATGTAATATTCACCGTCGAGCACATACCCTTGATGTTTTTGCGATGTTAAGCACTTTTGGCGCTTTAGATGCGAAAGATGGCTTTAAGCTGCAAATAAACTCGCTTATATGATAAAAAACGCACTGATAGCCTTTTTCGATATAAGTGAGAATCGTTGAATGAGTTTCTATGGAGAAAGGCATAGACTATTGAATGCAAACATTCAAAACGAGACGTGGAAAAACCCACGTAAGGTGAACAAGGTCTGAAGATAAACTGGCAAGTTCAAAAATCAGAGCTCCCGACGGAGCACAGTTTTTTTTAATCTAAACAAACATCTAAAACAAGGAATAGGGACAAAAAAATATTTGAAGTGTTGAGCGGCAGTTTAAGTAAAAGCATTACGATTTTTATTCTAATTTTCGACCTAACAAACGCTTATAACAAATTTACAAGTGACTAATTATTTTCATACAAAACAATATTGTCTAGAGGAGATGGTAAAGGGTTAAACAAAACAAAAGTATAGCTATTCACTGTATAACCGAATTTTAATAAGGTATCCATACTTCCATGAGTGGTAGTGTACATAAAGAAGCTTAGCGACCATGCGCGATCAGACAGTAGATGCGCTCAAGCGGCTTTCTACGGAAATGGAGCTTGCTTTCCGACCACACTACGTACATAAATGTAAATTAATTTTACTGTTTCTCCATTGTTGAGATTCTTATTAACCTAGAAGCTCTTTCATATGTCTCTTATATAAATTTGGATTTTTTCTACTTTTAAATGGGAATACATGTAGTTTACATCTAATAAAACTTTAATTGCAATAACAAATCTGTGTTTTGAATTTTGGACTAGCTCAGTATATTTAAATGAAGGCTACTAAAACTTAGATTACAGTTTGAACGAGCCAATTGAAATAAATGGGCTTAACAAGGCCCCGTCACGTCCGTCGGTCATTTCAATTTACGTTTAGTTTATAAACGAACCTTACTTTGCGTAACATAAGATATTAACTGAAAATGGAACGGAACTACTTACCTGAATTGCGCTCAATTCTTCCATTAGCTTCTTGGATTTTGGGCCAGGGATCGGCGTTTTTATGTGTGGCGACGTGGGAAGCCCTCGAACATTCATACATCTGATTGGAACTGAAATGATAATACACTTCATATCATTCAAAGCATACTGTAAAATAGCTGCCTTATCCGTTTCCTTACTTCGCAATCTTAATTTTGAGTTTTCATAATAAATGAACTACAAATGACAAGCAGAAAGTTAACTTTACAGAAGATAGTTGTTGAGGCTCTTTTACGTTTCAGTTATTTAATGCTAATAATTTAAATTAAGTTTACCGGTGTGCTAATTATTTTCATATCCTTCAGAAATAATTGCTGTTTGCAGGGTCACAACACTAATCATAATTTATCTAAAACATAACTTTGTCTTCCTTATAATTCTGTAGATTTTATGGTTACATATCATTTTTTCGTCGCAGAGATAACCATGTCGTCGAATTTGTTATGCAGAAGATTGTTGCATGTGCTCTGTAACACATAGCGCCGTCTTGTTGGAACCACATGTCATTGAGATCCATATATTCCAATTTAGACTAAAAAATTGGTTATCATCGACCTGTACCTCTCGCCGGTGGCAATTATGGCGGTGCCAGCTTCATTTTGGAAGAAGTACGGGCTAATAACTGCGCCGGACCAAAACCTACACCAAACAGTGACTTTCTGGATGCATTTGCAACTAATGTCTCAAGTGGATTAGTTTCTCCCAAAATGCCACAATTTTGCTTGTTGACATAGTCATTCTTTCAAAAATGGTCCTCATCGCTGAAGATGATTTTCCATCCAAAATCGGAATCTACCTCTAACTGCTCCAGAGCCCAGTCAACGAATGCTCGACGCTACCTATAGTCTTTTACCTTCAGTTACTGAGTTAATTTAAATTGAGTATGGGTGCAGGCCCAAGTCCCAAACCAAAATTCGCCAAGTTGAGATCTGCGAAAGGACAAGTTCTTGCCTCGGGTTATCCTGCACACTCTCGTTCACTGCAACAATGTTTTCTGCAGATCTCACGTTTCGACGACGTACGGGTGTTATTTGGTTGTTTGATTGTTTACTGCACCAGTTGATTCGAATTTATCCACCAAACGACGAATAGCCGACTCAACAGAACGATTGTCCGCACCGTAAAAATCGCGTAGCACACGGAACGTAGCTAGAATTGAGCACTCATTTTGATAGTAAAATTTAATGATTTGCACGCGTTGCTTAACACTGTAACTTTCCACGATGATTTGCCCAATATTAGTTACTATAACCTCCAAACTTCACTAACATGGCCACTATACACTGTTAAAGTTCGATCGTCCCTATTGGAAAACCCTTTACTATTACAAAATCAAAAAATCAAGTCATGCTTTACAGGCGTCAAGATTTTTATGTGTTCTTTATCAAGTTTTGTTATTTACCAACCGAGTGGGGTGACATAGAAAATCCTATTTCACTAATAGCATTACATAAGTGTGGAACTGAAAAGTGTAATTTTTAAAACCTTGAATCCTCTCGACATTAGTCGTATGTTTGTCTATCGAGCTATAAAATTATTAAGACCGGAGGTGCCGAGAAACGTCCAAGATCTGGAATGTTCAGGCAGTCAAAGGTGTAAGTGACCGAATTAAAGGAAATATTCTTCACAAGCACATTTTCTAAACTTCTATGTCTCGTATTATTAAGCAAGACCTAATACTAGCTGCTTACAAAAGACATACGGGACATTTGCTGCCAGATGCTTTAAGGAAAGGTAGGATAGAAAAAGCAAAGAGATTGTTGAGCCACAGAAAATCTCCGTTTGCGAATGAAAAAACTTTTACAGTAGAGGAATCGTTCAACAAACAAAATGACAAGGTGCGCGATAATTATTTTCCATTTAATTTTATTACGCTCTATATATCACAAATTTGCAACAGATTGTAATTCGTTTTGACACATTTTTCAACTCAAAAACGATGTGACAAAGCAACCTCATTTTGACATCTTAAAAGTTAGCTTGACAGCACTACGCTATTTTTAAATTTAGTTAACCGAAGACATAGCCATAAGTGTTGAAATGGTACATCGCCAAACTCATATTATTGGTAATATTAAGGTGCATTTACAAAGCGTTAGTTTTTCCGCCGCGTATCCGCCAGCCGACCGCTGCGCTGCGGCTAGCGCCCTTCGAACATTTTCGATGCCACGCGGAAATACACGAAAATGAATAAAGTGACCGACAAACGGACGGACAGACCGTACGCATTAGGCTTTTTATACCTATATATAAAAGCCTAAAACTGTGCAAAGATGAAGAGCAAAAGGTCAACAATTAATAAAGAGACCAACAAAAGTAATTAAGTCCATAGAATATCGAACATTAAATCTTATCACTGCCTTCGTTCGTAAAATGTAAATGTGGGAATAATGTAGTTTCAAAATGCAAAAATACGTAGACTAAAATTTAAAGCTTCAGTATGTATGTGGAGTGTGCACCTTAAAAAATTTCTTTGTGCTTTTTTATTGGACATATTTAAATTTACTACAGAAGTTTTGGTAGTTAATAAATATGTCACATTTTTAAATAATAATTATAATACTATTGTAGAAAAGCTGTTTAATAATGTCAAAATATTTTCCAAATGCTACAAAAAAAGAGAAAGAAAAAATAACAAAAAAATTGCAAACACAAATAAAATTAATACATCAGGAGATATAATTACAATTTTCCTCCACATGAAGTCTGATCAATTATTATTATTCTAAGCAAATACTTGACATAGTTACTAATTCTTCTAAATTTTAAAATAAAACAAAAAGTACATTCCAATATGGAGAATGGTCCGAAATACACAGCAAAGATTGCACGTCAAATACAAAGTTACGACTGAAAAGATGAAAGTAAATGCTATCACCAAAATGTGCCAATGCTCAGAAAAGAAATATAATGCAATCAATATAAATAAGTTTCATCAGAGATTGCGATTGTAAGACTTCCATTGGTGACTCTATATCTATAATGAAAAAAGAGTGCACAAGGTGTGTGCAGATAAAAATGGAAACTCGATTACATGCAAGCAAGAAAAAAAGAGAAATTACAGCAAAGATGACGGGCAAACTTTCTTTACGTTTACCTTGGTTTAGTGATTCAAAGACGTTGTAACTGAGTTGAAAAAATGTGTCGCAAGATTCGAGTTCTCTTTTCAAATGGGATTTCTACGAAAAGAAAACTCAAATGTTTTTTAAACGATTATAATGCTATATTTCAGGATGTTTTGTATACTTTGAAGCCAATATATAAGGACTATACTAAAAAAGATTTTTTAGAAAACTATAACCAACTAATATGTTCATATAATAATTGTTCAGAAACTAAATAATTCGATGTATCAGTCAAATCTGTATCGTTTTGTATTTCTAGATCATTCAAATCAGGGTAGAAGTGGTCACAGCAAAACAACTTTTTTCAAAAGTCTTTTAGAAAATTGTAATATTTCAAAAAAAAATTAAAAGTTAATAAGTAAACAAGTGTTGTTAATGAATTACCAAAAATCGCTTTCTTCAACTTCTAACGGAAAATGACTCCATAATTATTGTCAGTCTTCTTTCATTTACATTTTTATTTTTTTTTATTAAGCTTTAATTTTCATTAATTGACTGCTAATCTATAAGTTTAATAAACATTGCATACATTTAACTTTTTTGTATAAAAATTTCAAGTTATCAAAGGCTACTCCAGACCACGAAACTCGACAAGTTTCAGAATCTTGTCCAACAATTAACAAACAAAAACTACAAGAACAGCGAAGATTACGAAGAATCTGGCAAACCACAAGAAATCCTCGGAATAAAACATTACTAAATCAAGCTACTTGGGAATTAAAAAATCTTCTGTCCACAATAAAAACCAACAATTGCAAAAATACCTCACAAAGCTAACACCTACAGAGGATACCAATTACTCTTTATGGAAAGCTACGAACAAACTGAAAACATCAAAGCTTCCAGTTCCACCCATTAGAAAACACGACAACTCCTGGGCAAGAACTAATCAAGAGAAAGCGAACACGTTCGCAGATCACTTGACTTTAGTGTTCCAATCACACGACAGATCCTCAATGAGCCTAACAACGTCTGCCAACCTATAAAACCTGTAAAAGTTAGTGAAGTCCGAGCTACTATAAAAGGTCTTAACTCAAAAAAGCCCCAGGTTACGACAGCCAAAATCCTAAAAGAGTTACCAGAAAAGGCAACAAAACTTATAACCTACATAATTAATGCCACCCTTCGTTTACATACGTTCCCAGATCAGTGAAAAGTGGCGCAAATTGTGATGGTATTAAAGCCTGGAAAAAACCAGAAGAGGTCACCTCATACCGACCGATCAGTTTGCTACCTATCCTGTCCAAAGTTTTTGAAAAGATACTCCTGCACAAGATAAAACCAGTACTAGACCAACGAAACGCTATACCAAGGCACTAATTCGGCTTTCGGGAAGGTCATGGCACTATACAACAAGTGCATAGAATAGTCACAAAAATAAACCATGATCTGCACCTACAAATATATTGCTCGTCGGTATTCCTAGATATTAGCCAGGCCTTTGACAAGGTCTGGCACACCGGATTGTTATATAAAGTAAAGAAGGCACTACCACCAGAACACTATGAGCTGCTAAAAACATACCTCTCGGATAGAAGTTTCTATATCAAATTTAAAGACGCACAATCATCTATAAGGCCAATTCAAGCAGGCGTTCCCCAGGGCAGCATTGTAGGTACTGTTCTATGCCTTCTATACACAGCAGACTTGCCAACAACACCCCAAACTCTGGCAGCAACATATGCAGATGATACCACAATCCTTGCATCACATAATGATACCCAAACAGCATCCCAGATACTCCAGCACAATCTCAGAAAAACAGAAAAATGGCTCAAATTATGGCGAATACATGTGAATTAATCAAAGTCTACGGAAAAAACCTGTCCATCAATAACATTAAATAACATTCTTATACCACAACAAAAAAGCGTAAAATACCTAGGGATTCATTTAGACCGACATTTGACCTGGAAGACTCACATAATGAAGAAAATATTACAACTTGGGTTAAGGCTCCGCTCCATGTATTGGATGATAGGACGAAACTCTCAATTATCTCTTCAAAATAAAATACTACTTTGCAAAACAATTTTGAAACCCATATGGACCTATGGAATCGAGTTATGGGGGTCTGCTTCTAATTCCAACCTAGAGATTATGCAAAGATTCCAAAATAAAGTAATACGGTTGATAGCCAGTGCTCCTAGGTACGTTCCTAATTGGATGTTACAACAAGATCTACACGTTCCTTCAGTTAAGGAAGAAATTCTCCGTGCAAGTACCAACTACCAAGCAAGACTTAGTGCCCATCCCAATGATTTAGCTGCTGCTCTTTTAGAACGATACTTTGACAAACGACTCCAAAGATTCGACCCGTTAGACCTGGTTAATAGGTTTACCTAAGATTAGTTTTTAGAATTTCTAAGTTTAGTGTAATTTCAAGTTTACGAACCCATAATTCATTATAAGATAAGGCAACGCTTTTGAGTATTGCTTCCTCATGTTACGTAAAATTCAAATAATTTACTGAATGTTAATATAATTAACAGATTGTAAATATTCAGAGAAATAAACACGTGAAAAAAAAGTTATTAAATACTCTGTTAGACGTATCCAAACAACAACTATATATAAAGAGCAACAAAAAACTAGTTACATATTTATTGCCTTATTCCTATACACCCGGTACCCATCTTTGACTTTAAATAACGCTTTTGGGTTTGCTTAATTTTTTATATGTGAACATATCCTTATTTAGAATGAATGCAGTTATGTTTGATTTTCCAGTTTTTGGGTTTTTGTTTTAGTTAATTTGTTAACATAAAATCACACAATGCTACTCTATTTATCTATAACACAATTTATGTTGCACTAGAATAATTCAGTTCGCTTTCGCTAACTTGCCTTCCCGTTGCTGTTTTGCTGCATACTATTTTTATACCTCTAATGCCATTTCTAAGCCTTCTAGTAGCTCCAGAATCTTCGTGAGTATTTCACCCTTTATACAAGCACCCGGGGGTCTCAACGGCAGCTGTCCGCACATTTAAAGAATTACGTTCGCCGATCGACCATGATAGCACGGTGGTAATAAATAACCGGTGACACCGGTATTAGCCGCAAACTCCGCAAGAGGACGGTGTCCTCACGATGGCATTCGGAAATTCGTTATAGTGTTTGACTTCCACCATACGATATCAATAAGTCAAAAACCCGGACCTTTCTCATTAACACCAATTATTGATATAAAATCGATCCTAAAATTAATTAGTCGAATCCTGCAATAGGAATAACGAATGAATGGCCTCCCACTAATAATAAATGTACAAATTAGTCAAAAATGCTTGCAAAGCCTTTTCAGTACATTATCTTAATGACTTTTGCATTATCAACATCCGTAATTTTAGGACAAAAATCTGTTAACTTTGATAGTACGATTAGGATGTGTGTGTAAGTGCGGCCAAAATCTTTACACACAACAGTTTTGCGACCATAAAAGTGAATAATCACAAAGCGCATATAGTCTGTTAACCAGCAAACAACTTCTACGAAGGTCCCATACATCATTCTTCAGAACCGTAAAACACTGGCCAAATCTAGTAAAGTTCTAGACGAGACATCTTAATTCATCTCCTGGACTTGATGAGCTCTATCCTCACAAATAGTAATAAAAGGAGTGTTAGTAAATTTTAGTAACAATTAGTTTTAAAATAGCCCAAGAACTAGAGTCATTTTCATGCACAAAAGTGCGGAATAATTCTCATGTTTCTGGAGAAGAAATGCTGCTATCTATTATACGAATGTTTTTACTGTAAAACACCGTTAAGCAGCGCTACTGCTGTCAGAGATTCGAACACGCTCAAATCTATGATTATATCACAGTATGTAAATGATCACCATACGGGAGATTGTGATATGGATCGTCTACTTAAATAAATAGATATAATCTGTTATCTCTTCATTCTGGAAAAAAAATAGTAGCTTTGTTACTAACTTTCTTTATTCTCAAAAAAACTTTCCGCCCTCAAATTAAAAAAAAAATAATCTGAGAGAAACAGTAGGTGTGACGGCTTGTGCAACGATTTTTTCTCTCCGGTAGTCACCAATAGTACGAAAAGCTAATTGCCAAAATCAAACCCGCCTTTTGAAAAGTCTGCGAGAACAAGCTGAATGTTCTGGACGTAGTGTGGTTGGATACAAGTCCAAGTCTAAACATTCTCAACCTCAAGCGTACTCTTCATACAACTATAGACGAACCAATTATTTCTGCGAGTAATTCTGTTGGCTAGATTTTAAGTGAGGGAGCTGCAATTTGTTATCCAACTAAGTAATCCCGCCCACCCTTTTGTCGTACGGAAGGCGGGAAAAATTTCGGCTGGTTTACTTATTGCTTTTAACTTTCCTCTGTCGAACGCTGCCCTCTCCCTTGTCCTCCGTCCAGTAGTCTTCGAGTATTAGTCGTTTTGGTGTCGCTCATAATTTTGGAATAACACTCTGTATTCGTACCGAACTTAAAGACTTTTTCACATGAAAAATTAAACGCCGGCTCCTAGACCAATACCAAAACCTTTCTGATATGCCTTACATAAAGTTGTTGAAGGGCGTTTCAGATGTGACCCCCATTTTTAGATAAAACGTCAGAATTCCAGTTATACCCTCCTTATTGAACAAGTTCAATAATGTTATTTTTGTTAATTTACGGTAGCAGATTTTATTTCTAATCACGATATCTTTATGTGTCGTCTATAAACTTATTTTTGTTTTATTGTTGGAAAAATCATAGAAATAAATAAAACTCAAAAGATCTAATTTACTCTGGCGTCTTCAAACCTGCAGATGCTCTGAATTACATCACAGAATATTTTATGCAAGCAATAAGAAGCATAAAAAAATACAAGAATTTTTGGAAGGGGTTTCAATAAACCTCCTCGAAACAGTGCAGTCGTACAAAAACAGGTATTAAATTTAGTCGTACAAAAGTATCCTGTTTGTGATACTCTACCAGAGTAAAATAATAATTTTTTAAGCTTTTTGTATAATAAAATAAATAGCAAATAAAAAACCCTCAAATATGCAAATTATACGTGTTATGTGTGTAACAAAACGTGTCAACAATTTTAATTAATTTTTTATGTGAACATATTTTATTCGCGTTCTTTTTAAAAACAAAAATTAGCAGATCATCAATAAAATTTACCATCGACGCTTTTGAAAACAAAATTTAATGCATTCGCCGGTTGCAGACAATAACAATACCGCAGGATTTGCATTCTATTTGGCGCTCTGTCTGAGAAGACAAGGTCAAACAACGGAGATTAACCTTGCATTTTCCGCTTTCTCTTCCTGCTAATATTTTACACCTGTCTTTAGCCTTCTAGTGATTATGGACGGCTTTGAAGCGTCGAGCAGTACATACACGTGCACAGACTACTGAGGAATAATAGGGCTTGAATAGAAAGTTATATAGCGGCAAGCAAGCAATTAAGGCAATACGGAACAGTTACTTCAACTTTTATATGGTGGTTGATCTTGGGGTTAAGTCACTCTTTTTACCTCTTCTTCAGTCTATTAAACTTACTAAGGAAATTTTACCATGTGGGGTATGCCAAACAGAAACAGCGCCATTAAAAAATTTATAACCTCCTGCTCTCCCTACGACAAAAACAGCTAAAAAGGTCGAATTCGCAATATATGGAGGCAGTTTTGAACGGAGATATCTCGTAAGTTCTGATGAGTAGCAGAATCCATGCAAATTTTTAAATTAAATTAAAGCAATTCTTTACACCCCTTCAAGAGTACTAGTTATCATGACAAAATGTAGGTTTATGAAGCCAAAAAATTACAAGAAAAATGTATTTACATTAAAGTTGAGAAATTTCTTATAAACTATAAAAAGAAGTTGTCAGAGATAATATTATAAAGTAGTACAATGTTGTAATAATTGGCAAAGTCAATATTAAAAACATGGAGCCGTCGAAGAGATTGCTCTGTAAGCAATCCCAGAACGAACTTAAAAAAACCTTTCGATTTCAATTTCGAATTTCAAGAAAATTCGAAATCGAATATCTCGACATAGAATTTTTTCGACTTCATTTTCGAATTCAACGTCAAATTTCCTATAAGAATCACATTTAAAATCGTAATGTCGAAAATTTTCCCGAAATTCGACAATTATTCGCGATAGAAATTTTTTAATTTCGAATTCGAAATCAGCGTAAAATTTCCTATAAGAATCCATTTTCAAATTTTAAAAAATCTCAAATTATGTGACAGACCGACAGACAGACAGAATTCAGTAACGAACTTTTTAAGTTCGTTGATAAAAAAATGCTTTTATAAGAACGAGATAGTGATGAGGTCTATGAACTTAGTAAAGGAAAATATCTTAGCTATTGAAGACCGTACAACTTGCGTCATAAAGTTATATAGACTTTATCTAACTAGAAGACTTAATATCAGATAGATCACACTACAATCAGTAGGATCTTCACAATAAAGCGTCAGCTGATGTAAGAATTTATCATTAGCAAATGAGAATGTCAAAAGAGCACACATAAAAATAAAGAACAAAAATATACAAAACTCAAGACAAAAAATAAAGCAGTAAAAGGAAGAAAGTATACAGGAAAAACCGAGACAAAATGGAATGACATAAAAGCAACAAAGAAGATATTGGAACCCTAAAGATGAAAACAAAAACAAGGGATAAGCGAAGACTGGATAAAAAGCAAAAAGCGACTACAACAAACAACTTAAAAAAAACAAAAACAACAAATAATAAAAAAATAAATAATAAAAAGAGATACTTACTCGCAAGAAAAGAGGACCGTATAAGAGATGGCATAAGGACAGGAAAGGGGAAAATAAAAAAAGTAATAGAAAACATTAGGAAAAAGGATGGTATCACGGCAGAACTTTCCAAAGGCGATATAGGAAGCACGGATACATTGTTACTTTTGGTAGATTTGCAAAAAGAATATAAGCTTACAAAATAGAGAAATAAAATATTTAACCTGCCTAAAAATAGAGATCTAAAGGTAGGGAAAAGTAGCAATGCTGTCTGGTGTAAATAGGATTTCGGTGTATGTTATAAATCAACAAACTAAATCTTTAATCACCAAGAAGATATGATAAAAACAAAAAAATTTCAGGCAAGAAAAAGCTTTCAGTTCAAATCATAATCAAGATACTTAAATAGAACTCGACACTCGTTATAGTATATGTAGAATTTTCTAAAGCCTCAAACAATGTGATTCACAAAATGCTAAAACTTACAAAATCATCCAGTAACTACCATTACTAATATAAACAGTGGAACGGATTTTTGAAGTATTCTAAAAGGAGTACAAATAAGTCTCCGCCGTTTTATATCAAAAATTGGGCATTTATTGTGAAAGAACGGAACCTTATATTTTATTTAAAGTGTTGTCCATAGCTAGTCACTACCTTTTCCTATCTTTCTGGCAGCATACGGATACCGCGTCGGAAAAACGCTTCATCTTTTAAGGCTATCCACGAATCGACCCAATTTTTGGTATCTTCATATGATGTGAAATACTGCTGAGACAGGCCATGTGCCATCGATTGGAACAAGTGATAATTGGAAGGGGCAATGACAGGTGGGGTAGGACTTTCTAATTGAGTGTTACCGGGCGCGTTTTTCGTTCAGTCCTCGGCTCAATCTCATCATTGTGTTCGGTGGAGAGTCCCAGTAATGGTTTCGTTCGGTTTGAGCAACTCATAATGCATGACACTAAGTTGATCCCACCAAATATATAACATGATTTTTTTCCATGAATATTCGGCGCTCTGTCGATATTGAAGCATAACCACGTGGTCCCCATGATTTTCTCTTCTTTGGTTCTTTAGTTATCGTAGTGGATCACCAGTGATTATACGATGCAAAAAAAACCATTTCGTTTATGCTTCGCAAGAAACATTTCACACGTACAAAATCGATGTTCGGCTTCAGTTTATGTGAAATCCAATTTCCTTGCTTTTGAATCATTCCCAACGATTTTAAATGATGTGAAAAGATGTGAAAATGCTTGTCCAGTCACTCCTAATGTAAGTGCAAGTTCTTCTTGCGTTTGGCAGAAATCTCCTTCCAATAATGCTTCCAATTCCGCGTCTTCGTACACTTTTGGCCTTCCGCTACGTTCTTTGTCTTCGACGTTAAACTCACCGTTCTTAAACATATAAAATTATTCACGACCACTTCTTCTATTTAAAGTAGCCTTACCATAATCTTCTACAAGCAATCGATGCGCCTCAGCTGCAGATTTCTTCAAATTAAACAAGAAAATCAAAAGTTCCCGTAAATGACACTTATTCGGCTCAAAACTCGACATTTTCGCACAATTCAATTATGTAACGCTGATACAAAACCGCTAATATTTTAAGGTTATGGTGTTGCCAGATGTCCAACCTTACGATATGACATTTTACATCTGACAACTTCACCATAACTTACTGGGCGGGGCCATTTATTGTCAAAGGCGGAGACTTATTTGTACTCCTTTTAGAATGTAAGAACATTAGCATTGTTTAGTTAAAACATAAAAATTAAGATGTTATTATACAGATGCAAGCCTAACTTACATGAAAAGCAACTTTAAAAAAATTTAGCACATTTTAAAGAAATCTTCAAAGAAAAAATTAAGTTTCATTAGTATAAAAAAATAACTATAAGGTAACGATTTACAGAAAGTGTGGCCTATTGTTAGTCCTCGAAGTAATCGCCATCGGCATCCAGCACCTTCTGCCAACGTGTCTCCAGCTGTGCAATCCCCTTGCGGTAAAACTCTGGGTTTTGGATGCAAAGAAGTCCGTGAGTGCTTGGCGCAAGTCTGCTTCATTCATTGGTGAAGAATTTTCCACGAAGATGATTGTCCAAGGAGTGGGAGAGGTGGTTATCGGATGGCGCAAGGTCAGGCGAGGAAGGAGGAAGGCATAAAGTCTCCTAACCAAGTCACTGCAGCATGCGGTCTGGCGTTGTCATGAAGTAAGAGTACACTTTTGCGATTCACCAGTGCTGGCTTGTTGGTAGCGAACGTACGTGCCGAGCTACATCTGTATTATTGCAACGGCGGAACCGCAGCTTAAGATCAGGCAATTTCATTTATTAATTTAATCCAAAAAGCTCCAATTTGAATTTTGTTGAGTAAAATTGCATGCGAGTGCTCTGCGAGGTATCAAGTGTTAAGCGATTAACGTGTAACCCTAAGGTCATTCTATGATATCAACTTATACACGGTACTGCCAAAATAGTCAATAACCCTTATTTCAATAATATACCGTTTATGCAGCTAAATCCTACAATTTACATTCAAAATATACCGCTACAACACGCACCTTTAAATAACATGTGTTACCTACAACCAATGATACAACAAGACTAGTATCAATCAGCATTTAGCTACAGCCAATAACAGCAACCAAATATACAAATATCAAGTCAACCCATGTACTACTCCCTACAGGAATTCCCATCATTACCAAAATCAAATACCAATGACTGGCACACTGTTAAAAGTAAAAAACGAGGGAGACCGATAGATGAAGACGAAGTTCGTACAAGTCAAACTAACTTAAGTACAAAGTATTGGCTAAGCAATAATAGATTTTCTAGACTCGTAAACGACAACACCATGGAAACAAATACAAACATTGAGAATCGAACCAAAACCTCTACCAATTTTTATCGCCGGAGTGGAAAATATAAATCCATTAATTGCACAATGAAATAAGGTAACAAAAGATAAGTACCATTACAAAACATTGACTAGTGAACAAGTAAAAATAGAACCGAAAGATAGACACACGTATACCAATATTATAAAAATGCTAAACGAAAAAAAAAACACAATACCACACCTATAAAGCCAAACAAGACAAAAGTTTTAGAGTTGTATTAAAAATATATACATTACTCAACCGACATCAACGAAATAAAACAAAGTATAGAGGCCCTGGAACACGAAGCGACCAACGTATGGAACATTAAACAACAACGTACCAATATGCGTTTACCTATGTTTTTTGTCGATCTGAAACAGAAGAACAACAAGGAAGTTTACAAAGTGAAATTATTATTGAACTCAAGTGTGACATTTGAAGCACCACATGCAAAACGAATCATACCGCTGCGTAAAGTGCATAGGTAATCATCACACATCAGACTGTCCTAGAAACACAAAAAGTAAAAAAGTACAATGCGTCAAACCATCCTGCCAATTACAAAGGTTATATTGTGCATAAACAGCTACATTAAAAGCTATATCCGCAATCAAGTAATAAAGCAATAACATCAAAAACTTTTAAAAGCCAGTATGCTCAGCCTAACATAATTTATGCACAAAGTGCCCAACATGAACAACAGCAAATAAATAACTCAAATCAATATCAATCCAGTCATGGTCCTCAGAAAGACAATGATATATGTGAACATGATGAGAGAGCTCATCAGTCAGATGGGGACCATTGAGTCTTCTTTCCACTTTAGTCAATAAAATTTCGTAATGGCACAGTTGATTAAAATAGGAATATAGAATGCTAACGGCTTGTGCCAACATGTACAAGAAATCAAACTATTCTTACAACATAACATATAGCACATAATATAGATATCAGGCTCATATCAGAAACGCACTTCACCCAAAAAAGTCACATTGTGATACCATGATACTATATATTTAGCACTAGACATCCTGATGGTACTGCACGTGGAGGTACAGCAGTCATTATTAAAGAAGGCATCAAGCAACATGAATTAGAAAGTTACAATAAAGGATGCCTTCAAGCAATAAAGGTAGCACTCGAAGACACTAAATACATCGGCAATCTACTGTCCACCGAAACGTAATAACAAGAGGGAAAAGTATGAACATTATTTCAGAACTTTGGGAAATAAATTTATCTCTGGAGGCGACTGGAACGCAAAGCATCAACATTGGGGATCACGCGTTACAATAACAAAGGGAAGAGAACTATATGCGACCTTGAGTGCAAACAATCTAACTGCAGGATCCACTGAGGAACCTACCTACTGGCCCACCGATGGAAGGAGAATTCCAGATTTATTAGATCACGCAATTGTTAAAGGAATCGACATAAGGAAACTCGAGGCGCATTCCTGCTTTGGCCTTTTATATGATCATTCACCAATAATAATTACATTACATTCCTCAATATTAGAAAAACATAAACGACCGACATTGTACAGCAGACACACTAACTGGGTAGTGTATAGAACAACGTTAGATGAATTAATTAATTTAGATTTGCCTCTGAAAACACCAGAAGAACTTATTTTCGTAGTCATCAATTTCACAAAAGCACAAAAGCACTGCAGAATACAGCTTGGACTGCAACACCAGACCACAATCACGTAACGCTCAAAGAAAAATGCCCTGTGATAGTCAAACAAAAGATCCAAGAACGAAGGAAGCTTAGAAAAAAATGGGAAATTACAAGAGCTGAGAACGATAAAAAGAAATTCAATAGGGCAGCAAAAGAATTGAAGTAACTATTGACACAAGTGAAGAATGGATATATTCAAGATTACTTAAGTAACTTGTTTGCAACAGAAGCGACCGAGTATTCCTAATGGAAAGCCACCAGGAAACTGAAAAGACCCCAAGCATCCTTTCCATCAATTAAAGATCAGAACGGTCAATGGGCCAGAACCAGCAAAGAAAAGGCCTCAGTATTTGCATACCACCTAACAACTGTTTTCAAACTACATAACATAGATGCACCACAACACGAACAAAATATTCTGGGATTTCTTAATACACCTTACCAAATGGACATCCCAATCCGAAACATTAAACTTAGTGAAAATAAAAATACAATTTTACATTAACCCCAAGAAAGCTCCAGGGTTTGATTTGATCAGTGGGAGAGTGTTACAAGAATTATGACCTAAATTATTGAAAGCCATGCAGCAAGTTTTTAATGCAGTTCTGAGGCTTGGACACTTTCCTTCTTCATAGAAAGTAACGGAAATCATCATGTTACCGAAGTCTGGTAAAAACCCAAATGAAACAACCTCTTATTGGCCAATAAGCCTATTGGCTATTCCTTCAAAAGTTTTTAAAATAATATTTCTAAAACGACTAACACCGGTATTAGAGAATGACAAGCTTATTCCTCATCATCAGTTTGGATTTATAAGTCAGCATGGTACAATTGAGCAAATCCATCGCATAGTTAACACAATCAATAACGCCTTCGAAGAAAAACAGTACTGTTCGTCGGCATTTCTGGATATCAGCCAGGCCTTTGACAAGGTCTGAAATGAATGTCTTCTTTATAAGATTAAATTACATCTCTCGTATAGTTTTGCTATTGTTCTAAAGTCCTATTTACAGGAAAGACACTTCCTTGTTAAATACCAGGACGAACATACTGACTTATTTCCAATTAAATCCGAGTTCCTCAAGGGAGTGTATCCTGTATCTCCTATATATAGCTGATCTTCCAGTAACTCACAATACTACAGTTGCTACTTATGCAGATAATACGGCAGTACTTGCAGTACATCACAATTCAACAGTAGCCTCACAATATCTTCAGGAGTACCTAACTATGCTACAAAACTGGTTAACCAAATGAAAAATAAAAGTCAACGAATCAAAATCAATAGAAGTAACATTCACGCTAAATAAATATGCTTGCCCCCCAATCATGCTAAATGGTCAACAGCTAACACAAGCAGATGCTGTAAAGTATCTCGGAATGCATATAGACAGACGACTAACTTGGAAAAAGCATATCTTCACGAAACGAAAGCAACTTGGTTTAAAACAGGCAAATGTACTGGTTAACAAGATCAGATCATGAGCTGTACCACTTTAATTTTATTAATCGACTTATCAAACATTTTCAGCTTGAGAGTAAGCAAATCTTTTTGAATCGAATAGCAATTGATAAGGACATTAATTATTTTTTGATTTAACGCTTCCTAGCTTATATAATGGATTTAAGTATGCGAATAACATTCCAACATAAGTAGCATCAAAACAGATGTTATTAAACCGAGGGATCAAAGCATTATTTATTACAATCTGAAATGTAGAAAAATCATAGAGGCATTGACTTCTTATGATAAGAGATGCAATATTATTATTCTTCGTTGCAACAAAACATTGCTGCACTTGATAAAACCCTGCGTAATTTATTATCACTTTATCATTATAATGTTTACATAAGCAAAGATTATGTAAATTGGCAAACACTTGAGCATAAAAAGTATTTGTGCAGTAGTATGGTAACACATTAAATACGCATTTGGTAATGCAATTAAGTTACTTATAATCCGTCTAATTAAAAAGTCTTAAAATAGTTGGTATAAAATATTTATAACTGGCACTTAAAGGAGCTCTGTTGAATCAACTAAAAAATCATGCGCTTTTGTCTACATGGTTTTTAATTTTTACCACAGCAAAAACTGATCATACCTTGAAGAGATGGCCGGCTGCGGGGCAAGAACGGCGCCAGGGTTTTGGAAAACATGCTGCCGGGGAGGAGCTGTGGGCACGGAAAGTGAATGTGCGGCAATTTTCTTGCGGAGAAAGTTATTTAAAAATACGGCGCGCCGCTAAATATAGCTCGAATGAAACTCGTTTATGCTGCAGGAAAACGCAGAACCGAACTCCTGAATGTTCGACAAGAAGCATTTTGAAGATATCGACCGACCTTGGGCTTCGTTAATGCTGGGCGCCTGCGCCCCCGGCGTCGATAAAGATCGGCAGTATCAACAGTATGATGACATTTGATAATCGCGGACTACACGAGGCTTCATTTACTTTGTCGATAATAACAGGATATGACGCCACATAATTTGGTGTAACGAAGGGCTGATAAAACATTTTTGAGTAATATACGAGGTGTCACTGTTAAATAACGAGACCTATCGTAAAGGTATGGCGGATCACAATTCATTAACTCTTTTCTTTTGTTTTATTTCACATGTTGAAGAGGAAGTTTCCCTAATACAAAGTTTATCTTGGCAAACAGCCAAGCAGCACACGGCGCTAAATCCGGATGGCAAGATTAGCGGTGCAGCACTAATAAATAATATTCCTTTGTCGGATGGAAATGAAAGCATTAGCTAAATAAATAATTTAACGTTATTTTCCATAACCGTAGCGTCTTCTTCCTTACTTAATTTTTTGGATTAACCAAATTTGTGACATCACTTTCTAAAAGGTTCTACTGCAAATTGTTTCATGTCACAGACTTTGTGCATGTTCGATTGATCGTTTATAATTTGTCATGCAGCCTATCAACGTGCCCTATATACGAATATTTAATTGCCAATTAAGACATTTCGTTAAATTATTCTCATAACAGGCAGATCTGATTATTCGTAAATATAAAAGATACGAGGAATGTCAAAAAAAACCAAGTGCGTGATTTTACTATATAGCCTCCTTCCTTTTTGGTTCAGTCTTCGAAAAAGAAGGTTTTCTATAGGTCGCCCAACCGGTAAGTTTCCACTCTATATTTTGCCTTTTGGATTCTGGCTCATAGTGATGAAGCTATATTTCCTTTTCTGCGACTATTTTGTTCAAAAACTCACCTTCATTGTTGTGGCGGTTCAATAAGCATTGGCAGATCTTAACACGTTTGCCTTATGCCCTGCGGTAAACTCTCTTATACTCATTTCACACATATTTTATAAAAGTGTAGCTCGTAGTGAATTATTTGATAGTTAAACCTATGACTAATCTGCAGACAACATGCGACATTTTCAATGGTAACTGGCCAGTTTGGCCAAAGTCAAACTTCGATAACATGACCACAGTGGTATAAACTCCATGCATGCCCAAAAGGTAATGGGACAAACCTAAAGATGTGTTATGGCCAGGGGCTGATTAAGGTTTCAACACCCTAGGCTGACAATTTTACAACCGCCTCCTCTCCAAACTTACATGCTTAAGATACTATCAAAAAATTGCACAAAAGTTGATCGTTTAGACAAAATATGTATTTGATTTTTTTTAATTTTCGTTAAATAAATACAATTCAATACAATATTTACATACATTTACACGTCTATGAGGATATAATAATATAAAAATAATAGAAGATAGAAGGAAATATAAGGGCGTTAGAACAGAAGAAGATACAACAAAATACCGGCAAATTAGGAATAGCATCAACAGAGAAGCCAGACTAGCTAAAGAACAATATATAAAAGAAAAATGTGAGGGAATTGAGGAATACCTCAGAACAAATAGAATAGATCAAGCATATAAACAAGTCAAAAATTTTCTAGGAACAAAACCCAAAACAAAGAATAAGAGATAGTAAGGGTAATATGATGCTAGATAAAGGAGAAGTTGGCGACAAATGGAAAGAACAAGTAGAGCAACTACACAGCGAAGAAAACAACAACATGCAAAGAATTGAGGACGAAACAGTAGATGAACAAGCAACTACAGAAGGATACATTTTAAGAGAATAATTTGATGAAGCACTAGAAGAACACGCAAAATTCTTAAAATTTACAAGCGAATCCGCAAAATACAAGTTATATAAACTAACGTCAGAGATTTATGAGACAGGAATACTCCTACGGATTTTACAAACACAAAAATAATACCAATACGATAACTTTGACAACACATATATTAAAAATGTTAATAATTTATAGAAGAATAGATAGGAATATTGATGAGAGTTTGACTGAAGGCCAATTTGGATTTCGAAAAAATACAGGGACAAGAAAGTAAATCTTTGCACTACGACTAACAACACAGCCACACATAAAAGACGAGACTAAACAGAAAAAAACTAAAGTAATGGTATGTGGTAATCACGATATAGGATTATAAACATTGACCTAAATGGGACACGACTACAACAATTTAATAATTTTTCCTTCCTAAGCAGCACAATAACAAGAGATGGAAGATGCAAAAGAGAAATTTAAACTAAAATTGGACTAGCCGAAAGGGCTTTTTAGCAAAAGAAGAGCTTACTAATAACAAGCGCAATCCCCATTTCGACTAGAATAAAAACATATACTTGGAGGGTAATATTGTATGGAGCCGAAACGTGGACCACCGGATTGGCATGCAAAAGAGACTAGAAGCGTGCAAACGGTGGTATTATAGAAGAGATAAAATAACAAACGAGGACGTAATGAGTAGGATCGGACAAGAAAAGTGTTTGTGGAAGAACATATAAAAACGAAGGAGCATACTAATGGACACATAATAAAGAAGGGAGGATAATTAACCACAATTATTGAAGGGCGTATCGAAGAAAAGAATACTCGTAGCAGGCTACAGATGGAATGTATTAAACAAATAATGGAAGACACAGGATGTGCCATGTATAGAGCTATGAAAGATAAATGTATAAATGGCGAGAAATGGAGAGCTGCGACAAACCAGTTGAAAAACTGAAGACATACAGAGAGAGAATGGGAGAGGAAAAATAAAGACAAATGTCCATTTCATTTAAAAAGCTCCTTTTCCTGACTTTAGAATCTGTAAACATCTGAACTATATTATTAAAAGAAATACTCTGTAGAAACTCACTTTCAATAAATAGAAGTACAAGGCTTGTCATTTTTTGTTGTTTTAACTTTGATCTCAATAAGTTTTTCATTCGCTTAAGACCTGAAAAGATACAGTTAGTAACTGCCAGTATTGGAAAAAATAGACTCTATGTTCCACGACTTCAATAATGCCAAAAGTCTTTGCGGTTTTAATTGTGTTTTTGGTTTAGTATTATCTTTTTTGACAATGCCTCCATTACTTCTTAAAAACCTGACAAATGCACATATTCCTCAGGGATGTTTTATCTAATAAGAAGTCTACGTTTCCAATAATTTATTTGCTCTCTGTCGTATTCTGTCATTCTTTATTTGAGTGATTTTTCATATAAATTTAAAATTCTTAATATGTATTGCATATTATTAATTTTCTTATTAAGTTAAGCTTCAGAGAATCAATTGCAGCATAATGTGTTTCTATCACGAAAGAGTGTCGTCCAGAAAACTTGCAATTTGCATCTTTGTTTTTACCAAAAGAAATTTTCAGCTTTCTCTTTCTTTTAATGTCTATTTTGTAGACGTCAGTTTTACACATTATTCTTCTTTGTTTTCTAGCCTTAAAAATTCATCTTCGTCTAGAAGAGTATTTATAGAAGCTTTTGAAGTTCTGTATAAGTAATGTCCTTTGTTGTGTCTGTACTTTCTCCTTGAAACCTTTCACTTACTTCTCGAGACTACAAGAACATTGTTTTAGATACATTAATTAACGTTATTTAAGTTTTTTTCTAATGTCGCATTTGCTTTATGCTGTAGGTCCTTAGTCTGATCACTGTTATGGGTAACCTATGTCAGAGCATCGAGAACCTCTTGGTACGATTTGCATAATACTTAGGTGGCATCAGCACGGGCACTCCATCGAGTTGTCGATAGTTTTTTTAAGATAAGGAGTGCTTTTTAAGATGAAACTTTAAGATATCCCATTTTTTAATTGAAGAACTTACAAATTATAGATTTGTTATTCTCAAGAAAAAATTCAACAGGTACTTGCTGCTCTCTGCAACTGCACAGCCGACTAGTAGTAAAAAGAGCCCTATGCGAGAGATGTATGTGATCAAAAGATTTACCTTTTACTCTAGTCTGAAGATATCTATAACACCCAGACATGTTGTTGACATTGTGATATATTTGTTCTCTACAGTTATTTAGATTAAGATTTTCAAAATCTACGGTCGATATTACAGCGTCTCTTTACTTTTATGGTCATAGTTAGAGTTAAAAATCAAAAATCGTTCAACAGGAGTTGCCATAGGCAGCACATAATGTTTGTGACACATCATAGTTTACAATTATAGGATAACACTTGACATTTACAATCTCTTAGACAAGTTTTGCGTTCACTAAGCTAATTATATAATGAATTCAGATAGTATAAATTTTGTTACATGTTTGTCTATAAAAGAATCAAATTTTAAATACACAGCCAAGAAAGTTATCATTTCTTACAGAGCCTAATATTTCATTATAGCCATGAATTGGCATTCAAAAACTCTTATGAGAATATTTCGCCAATAGTAAGCTAGTTCCTTGTTTGTTCTGCTATTTTACAGTGCATTCATTAAGAAACTCGTCTTCTACCAATAAATTTTGAAATACACATTTACTATGATTACCTTTTCAATTATTAAACCCGTTAATTGCTAGGAAAATTGTTACTTCATAGTGTTTCATGGTGCACAAAATACTCGCCCGTTTAATTTTGATTAACTAACCAATTGCTCTTGATACGTTCCCCATCCATCAACTTAACATTTTTGGGTGGTCTACTGTCTTTCAGATTTTTTAAAGTCAAAGTCATCGTTTTGTTGAATGCCACTGTAGGCCACCAATTAACGAAGTTCATTGTTTGCGCACCACAACGCCTGGTCATTGAGTGATATAATTGGGTCTACTCTTTGAGAGTATTTTTAAAAAACTGTAAGCTCAAAGTCGCTTGCAGCTGTACATTTGATGCACTACAATTTAGATTTGAATTTAGAGGCCAATCATTAGAAAGTCTTGACATGACAGAATTGTTAGCAACTGACCGACAACGCCATCGTATAGAAAGCATGTTTAGAATGAAATGTATGTTTCCTGCAGAAAATTCCCAGGTAGGATATTTTTAAACGATGTTAAAAGATGGCGAAAAGTGGTTTTTCGCTTCTAGAAAAATACGTAATAATTTAAGATGAATCTTTTTGTAGAGAATAAACCGCTAAAATTTGTTAATTTATTTCTTAAAAATGGCTAATTTTTGCATTAACTATAACTTTTGCAAAAACATACAGCTTGGTACTGTATAAAAAGGTTATTGTTTTATTCCATTTACAATCATTTTCTTAAGATTTATTCTAAATTCTCTACTTAGCCTTAGGCCTTAGAGAGCTTTTAAGTGTGGGTTCAGAAAGAAAAAATGTTGTGCCATAAATCATCAATTTAATTTTTTTTAAATTGTGCCATGAACGTATCGAAAAAAGCCACTGGAAATGGAATAAAATTTTTGTCATGAACTAATTATTGCAAAATGAAACTTTTTGTGTGGATTGATTTTTCAAACTAATATTCGTATATCTGGTATTTTTCCGCATATTTTTTTAAATTAACTTTCTAAGTGCATTTGGAACAGAGCTACATTTTTTTTTTAATTATCACGGATTTTTTTTCTATTAAGAGTGAAACAAACAGGATGTCGTAGATAAATAGTGAGACTACAAAACATTTTAATTTGATTCAGCAAAAAAAAGGTGAGACCTCAAATCTGAGGACCACGTTGCATGTCCCGAGAAAAGTCTTGGTGGCAATGGTGGAGATAGTGAGGCGCGGACTCTGAGCTGCTAGCGAGCGATCCCAGAACTTTATCAACCGTTCTCAAATTGATCGACTATTCAATACCTCGGCAACCAGTGATTGAATCTTGACGTTTTTTTTAATTCGGGGTAGCTCGACGAGTTATTTCCAAATGCTGTCGAATTTCACATAAACTAGTTAACTACACAGGAATTTAATCATTTTTGAATCTTATTCTAAAAATCTGCTTTTTTATAATCTTCTTCTTCTTCTGCTTCTTTCTAAGCTTAAAGCTTGTTTTATTTCAGCACATCCTTCCATCTCTTTTTCGGTCTACCCGGTTGCATGTGCTATGCAAAAGTGCGTGAGGATATCTTCATTGTCGATGCATATATTTTCGTTGAATCTTTGCTTTATTTCTAAGACTACATTATTTCCCGTACGGGCATTTAAGTCTTCTAATATTAATATGAGATCGTTCTGAGCTATCTCGTCTAAAGTCTATTATAAAATTCTTCTTTGTCGTTTTTAGGTTTACATTCTTCAGTAGCATATATATCACTTATGACGTGTAAATTACTGTTGTTTAGCTTTAATGTTAATGTTAGTATTCTTGATGATACAGTCTACAATAGCGTCATTATAGTCTTTCTGAATGAGTATACCTACTTTTTCTTTGACTCTTTCTGACTTCTGGACGTTCGCTTTGGCCTTTGCCTTTGCTTTCGGTCCGCCTGGCTTCGTTTTTTGGATTTAGTTTTGTGATAGTTTAAATTTTCCGTTAGCCGAGAGCATTTTAACCGAGAGTTCGCCGGCGTGTTTAATTGGCAGCAGAAGTTTTCATTTCTGCGAGGCTTTTGTCAAAAGCTAATTTTGTGGCAAAATTCGATATTTTGCCAACCAGATTAACTTCTTCCCGGAGTTCCTTTTGTTTCCCGATTGCATTTCGGGGTTGAATTTTTTGCCGGTAAAACTCTGTCCATTTATTTCTTTGCTCTGACTCGGCAAAACGACGAAGGAACCTTTGCACCAGAAAAGACGCTACCGTTCGGCTCTGCTGTAAAGATTGGGGTAACTTTTCCCATCTTTTACCCACACCCTTATATCCTTTTCTTTTCACAGGAACCGATTTATGCAGGAAAGCGCCGTTTCCACAGATTAGTGTTTTTAGCTTTAGCTTTGTTTGAAGTTCCTTTTGTTCAAATTTAAAATTACTATATCTTTCACTTTTCGATCGCAACATTTGGTTACGAACGTTCCCTTTCTTTTTTTCTCGGATATAATGCATATGTGTATTTTAGTTCTTTATAATTCCATGATTATTTCCTGTTCTCTGTGAAATCAGAGTCTGATGTTTCATGTTCCAAACCTTATTTTCTTCTTCCTCCATTGTCGTTTCGTTCTCTGGCGAAAACTTTCGTTGAAAACAAAACTACCCTCCCCCCCCGTATTCGTTAGGGCTCCTTATACTTGAGGTGTGGCTTGCCACCCGGGGATTGTCTTTCCTTGGCTGAAGTTTTATCCTGCTTGCTGGTTCCATGAGCATTCTTAATGTGTTCCCCGTAGGTAGAGTGCTATACTGGCCTGCGGAAACTTCCTCCTTTCTCATCCGGGCTTGGAACCGACAACGACATATTTATGGTTTCATCCTTATAATACAAAAATTGTAAGTAATTTGCCTTTTGCTTTTTAATTTATTTTTTAGCATTCGTTGAAAGAATATTTAACATTTTCATTATGAAAAAAGCAGATTATTAGAATAAGATTAAAAAATGATAAAATTTCTGTACAATTAACTAGTATCGACTGCATATTATAACTCGTCGAGCTATCCTAAATTTTAAAAAGTGAAGATTTGATCTCTGGTTGTCAAGAAGCTCAGAGTTCGCGGCTCGCTACCAACCGACTTCTCGCAAAACATGCAATGTGATCCTCCGATTTGAAGTATCACCTCCGCTCTCAAATAAAATTAAAATTTTTTGTAGTCGTAAGTTTCACTATTTATCTACCACATCGCGTTTATTTCATCTCTTATCAGAAATAAATAAACCTGAAGTAATTTATTGAAAAAAAATGGTAACTGTTTCAAATGCACTTAGAAAGTCAATGTTTTAAAACATATACAGAAAAATACATTAAAAATCCTCCACATCCTTCTCTCCTCTTTCTCGATTCCCCCTAATTACAACCCTGGGAGCCGATTTCTGCAGAAGAACGTTCCCTTTCACGGTGAGTGTCTTCCACCTTTTCGGCCTTTTGAACGAAATTCTTTTTATTTGAAATTAAAAACAAAATACAGTCCGCTTAAACCTGAACAATACCAAGTATATAAATATTAGTTTGAAAAATCAATCCACGCAACAAGTTTTATATTGCAATAATTTGTTTATAAAAAAATTACTTTATTTTAGCGGCATTTTTCGATAGATTCAATGCAAAATTTAAAAAAATAAATTAAAGATTCATAATACAATATTTTTAGTTTCTAAACCCATACTTAAAAGCTCTCTGGGCCCATCCTTCGAGCAAAGAATTTAGAAAACATCGTATAAAAAAGATTGCAAATTGAATAAAACAATAACTGTAACACCTACAGAGCCCAACTTCTGGTTATATAGTATATTAATGTGCATATTTTTGTATACTACCAAGCTGCATGTAACACATTTGCAAACGTGATTGTTCATACAATAATAGGCCATTTTAATGGTTTTTCGCATCTCTTGAAGCAATAAATTAACAAATTTTAGCGTTTGTTTTGACCAAAAGTGGACTGTATCGTAATTTTAAAATTTTAAACAAAGAAACTTCAATCAAAAAGCCAAAGCTGGAAAACTCACCTTTGGAACGCTCTGCTGCAGAACTAGGCCCCCCGTGCTGTACTCCTGGGGAATCAAGGAAAAGAAAAAGGTGTGGGTGGAAGAAAGGACAAATTACCCCAATCTTCACTGCGGGGCCGATCGGAAGCGCCTTTCATGGTGTGTGTCCTCCAGCTGGTGTCCGAAGTTTACAACAAAGTTCTTCTTGGTTGCTTGCCGGGTCAGATACCAAGGAAATCAAACAGTTTTCCGCCGGCAAAATTTTAAGTCCCCGAAATACAATCGGCCAACAAAACGACCTTCGGGAAGAGAAAAATCTGGTCGGCAAAATATCGAATCCCGCAATAAAATAGCCTTCAACAAAACGGTCACGGGATTTGGAAACTCTTGCCCCCAAACAAAACACGCCGACGAACTCTCATTACAACTAAAATTCAAAACGAAGCGAGGGAAAGAGTGAAGAGTAGGCAAATTGACCGTCGCTATCTCAAAACAAAACTAAAGCACGTATACAAGAGGAAGCCAAAAATGGCCGGCCTAATTTAAAATTCATATAAAAGCAATTGGAGATTGGCACGAACAGCGTTCGATAGCTCATTTTATAGATCTTTCTATTCTCTACATAAAGTTTTATTGAGGTACTAATCTTAGATTATTACTTATTTTTCTAAAATCCACATTATGCCACCTGGTTTAAAAATATCCTACCTGAAAACGTTTTGCGGGAAACATACATTTTCATTATAAATACGCCTTTCTACGACGATGTTATTGGTTACCTATTAGCAATTTTGTCACCAAAGGAGAAATTTTTTGCTCTAATGATTGATCTATTACTGAAGTTGATGGTGACGATTATGACTGCTTTACATTACATAAGAAAAAGAGCGTATTTTAATATTTTCTTGAACATCGCATCCTACCGTGCGAACAATTTCTGAGTTCCGCTTCATTTGTTTTTAACAAATCTCGACTATCTTAGCCACTTTGTTTAGTCTCTATTATAAAAGAAATGTTAGTTGATCGACGGTTTAAACTAAAACTAAACTTTTCCCACAAAGGCTGCTCTGCTTTACAATAGTTATAAATTATATTTTTATTAACGAAACGGTCAACGAATACTATAACAATTCGATTACCGCGAATGCGCATCTGATTCTCTTTATATTCAAACGCGAACGAATCGGAATGTTCTGTACTTTGAACTCAAAGGCGCCGCTAAAAATAGCGCGGACGGTGATCGATCGTCTGGAAAGTTCCTGAATAATGTTTTTGTGAGATGTTACTTCTGTTTAATAGAAATGTTTTATATAAATGATAAATATAGGATTTTAAACTGGACACAGAAGTCCAGTTTCTCTATAATTCATTAATAAGATTAGTTAATCGGTAGCACTGCTGGACGGTCGAATGGACCCACCTAAATCCAAACTGACCATCCAAAATCTATTGTTTTCAGTTAGAGTTAAGTGATGTTTGTATTTTATAAGCACGTTATTCCTTTAACTGATAAGTAAGGTGAAATATATTTTTTTCTTTAATATTTCTTACTAGCTTACGGTGCGAATATGGTGTTCTGCAATTTACTTTGAGAACATTATTTGCAAGGCTTTTTATATGATACTGTTAGCATGTGTGTGTAGCATATCACTCCATATACTAGAATAGAAAAGGTATTTAAGATTTTTAATGTGTTAGAGTTTCTTACGTTGGTGTTTTTTTTGTTTTATTCTCTAAGAAATCAAATCTGTTACTTGTTATTACTGTGATTTAATTGTTTTGTGTTTCTGTGATTTTTTCTATTGGCGCTTTTTATCAATTGCCATTTGTTTTCGTCCTTCTGTTCTTTTTTTTCTCACTTGGATAGATTTGATAAGTTGTGTAGCTTTAACTGATTGGATTATTTGTATATTTTGTTGTACTTGTTGAATTATATGGTTTGGTAGCATTTGGTAACTTTAAGTTGATTGTTATAGTGAATATGGATATACAACATGCATTCAAGTTACAACATCTCCGATTTTTTTTCTTATAAACTAATTACACGAAAACTGTGAAACTTGTGTCACTTCTCGACGTAATCTCCCTGCAGCCGTACACGTTTTTCACAACGTCGACGCCATGATTCTATAGCCGCTGCTAACGCTTCTTTAGGAGTCTTCTTTGACCACTGGAAAATCGCTGATGCAATAGCGGCACGACTAGTGAATTTGCGATCACGGACAGTGTCCTTCATTGTTGAAAACAACCAGAAGTCGCTAGGAGCAAGGTCAGGTGAGTAGGAAGCATGAAAAATCACTTCAAAGTTGTCAACATTTGTAGCACCCACCTGGAGGCCACTTTTCGCATTTTCAGGTCTTCATGCAGGATTGTGTGCACAGATCCCACGGAAATGCCAACTTTGCGAGGGCGAGATTGTCTTGGTTTATTGTCACACAACGTTCTGCTTTTTTGAACTGTCGCACCCACAAACGCACATCAGACACACGATGAATTTCAATCGGTGTCACACAATGCAAATGCAGAAAATGAATAATTACACACTGTTATTGTAATGAAAACTTCGCTATTTTAAGTTTAAAAAAACAGTCATCACTCTCGCTACTGCCGCGAGAATCATGTGTTCCGTGCAGTGCTGCCATTTCTGTTGCGCATTCGTAAAGAGTGCGCGCGTATTTTGAAACAAACTGCATGTTTCTATCTGTTCCCGGTCCTGAGAAAAAAATTCGAAGGTGTTATAGTGAATGCACCTCGTATATCTATATATTATAACTTAATTATTACTGGTTACCACTACATGCTTCTATATTCGATTATACATTACATCGGCTGATTATTTAGACTGCTCTCAGGTTTAGTGTTGTGGCCAAACATTTTAAATAATTGTTTTAAATTGTTGATACATGTATATTTATATACACGTGATTAGATCCACGAGGCGATCTCGACGTTATGTTATCATTCACACTTAAGTTTGAAATCGCAACACATATATCAGCGATTTATGTTATCAAATGCTCTTCACAGGTAATTAAATCAGCAAACAAAACCCTTATACTGCTATAAAGTGTTTTCCGTTTTGAAAATATATGAGAAAATCCTTAAAATTGACTATATTTTTCAAAGCCATTGTTAAACAGGAAAAGGGGAAGGAAATGCATGGGTTATTTACCATTTTTTAATCCTATGATATGGAGGCATTTTTCGATTTCGGTAAGATAAAGATATCTCAATTTTTTTATTATAATTTTATGGCCATCTTCTTCATTAATATGATTCTAATTAACTTTAGTAGAACATAGGCTTTTGATATAAGCCACAATTTCTGAGAGAATGGTCTGGATACTCAAACTTCCACGGGGGTGACTAAACCAAAATTGTTTTGCCAAAACCTACTGAACGACTTCTGGAACGTCCTGTATAACGAAATAAAATGTTTAACAGCATCTCGTGCAATATATTTCGCTCTATTGGTGGTTTATTCCGTTTTTGCGATATTTAGGAGGAAAAAGGTTTTTAGGCCTTATCCCCCCCCCCCCCAAGGGACAATTTAGATAAAATAATTTTTGCCTTTGCTTCCGCTGCTCTCTTTCTGAACACACTTAAAATGATATCCAAATCCTCTTGAGTTTAATGTGCTGTTGCCCCGTTTTGCTAGAACCAAAAAAAACTGTATGGTGTCATCTTTGGCTTGCAATAGGAATGAATTTTCTTAAAACCTTTTTGCGATAGTCTTCGTCAAAAACATCGAACCTATAATTCCATTATAAAATTATTGTACAGCGTGCACAGATTTTATAAGAGTGGAGTAGCTGTACAACAGCGAAAGTTCTTTTTCTACACCAAATAGAAAATAGAAAAGCTCTGTCAGTGAATGTATTTGCTTGATATTGATTTGCTAATCTTCTCCAAAATTTAATTTGCAAAATCGAATTTTTGTTAAATATTTCTTCGAGTTAAAGTCTATTATTGACCGTCATGGTATTCTCCGGTGTGGTCACATATAAAAAATAACAAAAATAAAAACAACAAAAGAAGTTTCAATGTATAAAATTAAGCTCTTTAGAAGGGAGGATATAACGAAATTGTGCCAAGATATATTAGAAATGCAATTAAATGAAAGAATGGCAAAAAATCAAATAAAATCCACATACACAAAAATTAGTATACATACAGCAACGAATGAAATACTCATAATAGAAGCAAATAGATAAAAACGAAATAAAAATACCAATAACAAGGCAAAAACATGTAGAATATAGAAGACAAGTAAAATAAGAAATAATGGATATTGGATTAAGGTGTTTAAAGATGTAAGTAATACGAATAACCAATACAAATAAGCATGGAAAATAATTTGAAGCTTAACACAAAGAACAAAAAAGTAACATCAGTTTAATAACAACTCAAAAATGGATAGAATACTACTAAGCGCTGTTACAATATATGAAAAAACAAAAAATTAAAAATGGACTACAGACGGGAGAAGAATAAAGGTAACAGTTATGGGAAAAAGCATTAGGAAAAGTAAAAATAATAAATTTGCAGAACCGGGTAATATTAGAATAGAACTAATAGAATGTAGAGGAAACAAATTGCTGCAAATAATAAAGAAGATGTTTCGGAGATAGAAGGAGGTACTATCACAGAAGAATGAAGAAAGTCGTATAATGTGTCTACACATAAAAAAGAAAGTGAAGCAGTGTGCCAAAATTAACAAGAGATAAATATTACACCAACAATAATTAAACTTAGAATACGACTTATAAAAGCAAAAATAAATGAAAGATTATCATTAGAACAAAGTATATTTAAATAGGAAGATTATCTGTAGACAATATCCATTGCAAGTAATTGAAAAAATATTGACACACCTTTAACATTTGTAGACTTAGAAAAGGCCTACAACAATGTTCTAAGACGTGAACTGTGGAAGACGATAATGAGATTGAGACAGAAAAAATAGATCAACAGAGTTTTAAAGCTTTATACCGAAACACTAATTAAATTTTAAAATAAAGTAATACTCAAAATAGAAATGTTCAAAAGCTGAGACAAGGCTGCACACCCACATTATTCTATATATATATGCAGTATGAACATCAGAACAATGGTATAAAAATATTTGCTAATGACTAGCTAATTCTGACACAGGATGAGGAAGATATGACATAATATGCTGTAAAAGCTGAAATAGGAATATGGTAAATAAGACCAACTTTAACAAAACGACATATATGTGTATCGGAGGAAAACACGTCAATTAAACTTGGAAGAAAGAGAAAATGTTGTGTTAAATACAAGTATTTGGACTAAATCGTATCATGTACTGGCAAAATAAATGCGAATGTAGATGACATTAGTAATAAAAGAAGAAGAACAACAAAAGCACTTCATAGACTCCTGTCCAAAACAAATAAAGAAAATTATATTTAACATACTGTGGAAAATGTTACTACATATAGAGGAAAACTGTGGCTAATGAATAACTAAGAAAGAGATAAACTGAGAACAATAGAACTAGATTTTATAAGAAGAAGTTTACAATATACACACAGAAATAGAAAAAGAACAAAAAAGATATGGAGAAACAAAAAAAATTAATTACAAGACAATTAAATCATTCAAAAAATGAATGAAGAAAGATCATCCAAGATATTTATGAACTGGTTGCCTAAAGAAGAGAGAGGCTAACTAGCAGTAAAATGGAAAACATATGTTTAAAACATACTGAAAGACGGGACTAAATAAATCAGATTAGAGAGAGAGAGAGAGAGAGAGAGAGAGAGAGAGAGAGAGAGAGAGAGAGAGAGAGAGAGAGAGAGAGAGAGAGAGAGAGAGAGAGAGAGAGAGAGAGAGAGAGAGAGAGAGAGGGAGAGAGAGAGAGAGAGAGATATTGGGAACGGCAAACTTGTGGTAGGCCAAAGAAGAAAAACGTCTTAAAACGGTTTATGTCCAAATTGTTGCAAAGACCTTCTTAATGTGTTGTCAGTTAGTTTTATATGTAGTTTGAATAAGTCTTCATGTTTTTTTTCTTTGTGCCTATGAGTGAACAAACATTTATGTACCAGGTCTTAATGATAACTTTAAAAAAGTGAGATATAATATAAATCTTTAATCACAAGCTTTAAAGGAACTTTATTTGTTCCATGGCCAGAAACCATGCTCGATTTATCTAGGTTTATGTTATATAATTTCTGGGTTGTGTATAAAATACAGCATTCAATAAGGATATGATGTATTGTTAAAAAAATGTGCATTTGTTTACATTCAGAATATTCTATATTTATGGATCAAGTTTAAATCAAGTATAAATGGATCATAAAAATTTTAGTTTTCACTTTTTACAAAGATTACATGCATTTAAGAAACACAACAAATAAAATAAATGTAATTCAGGTGTAAATACGTCATCCAAGTGACGACTGTTCTTATCTAGGCTTGGTTGCAAGCGGGTGGAAAAATTGTCTATGCACCTTTCGTGCATAACGCGTGGAATTGCTGGAATTTCTCTGGTTATGGCTTCCGAAAGAGCTCAACGTTTTTCAATACAAACCTAAACTTTTAAGTAGCTCCATAAGAAATAATCACACGGTGAAAGATCCGGTGACTGAGAAGGCCACTTCACATTCCCACGTATTGAAATGAAAATGTTCTTTTAAAAAAAGCTATGGATTATCTTGAAGTATGGCAAGTAGCCCGAAAAAGGAAAAACAGATGGACTAAAAAGTAATTCAATAGCAACCGTGGGACCATAAACAAAATAGAGAAACCACCGAGTAGATGGTACAATGACATAATAAAAATAACAGGACTAAAGTCGATAAAGAAAGCGCAAAAAAGAACCAAATGGAAATCAATGCCTTCGTTCAAACATGGACAGTAATAGGTTAAGAATAAGAAAAGAAGATGACAAATAAGCCCCATTCTGTTGAAACCAATTTCTATTAGGGGCGATCCACTATCTTTTCAATTCAGACATCAAAAATTCATGCAACATCATAAGGTAGTGCTATGAGTTGACCGTCACAGCGCGTGCGTTTTCTCGGAAAAAATAGGGCCTGTAAGTAAGAGATATTCTTCTTCTTTTTACTTGTATGGTGCCAATCCGTTCCGGACGTTGGCGATCATTACGGCAATTCGTACTTTGTTCACCGCAGCTCTGAATAGTCCGACAGTTGTATTAAACCACGATCTCAAGTTCTTCAGCCACAATATTCTTCTTCTCCTAAGGCCTCTTTCCTTCCACCTTTCCCTGAGGGATCAATTGAAGGAGCTCGCATCGTTGTCCAATTTCTCATAATGTGCCCTAGGTATTCCAGTTTACTCGTTTTTATTTGTAGTGGGAGTTTTTTTTTTCTTTACTCATTCTTTCGAGAACAGTTTGATTAGTGATATGGTCTGTCCACAAGATTTTTAAAATACGTCGGTATAGCCACATTTCAAATGCTTCAAGTTTCTTACAAGAAGCCTCCGTCAAAGTCTAAGACTTTACTCTATACAGCAATACCGAAAATGCGTAGCATCTCAAGAATCTAATTGTGATTGGTAAAGATAAATCGTAACATTTGAATACTTTTGACATCTTCAGAAATGCGGCTCAGGATTTTTCTATCTTGCTTTTTATTTCTAATGAGTGGTCCTAGTTTTCATTATTTGTTGTTTCAAAATAAATGTAATTTTGCGCTTTTTCTATTGGTTGGTTATTCACTATAAGTTGGCCAGGATGATTATTACTTTTGGAGATTACCATGTATTTTGTTTTATTTAAATTAAGTGAAAGTCCGTTTGTCTGGCTGGATTCTACTATTATATTCATTAGTTCTTGTAGATTCTCTAGGCATTCTGCAGACACTACTGTGTCGTCCGCATATCTTACGTTATTTATCGCCATTGATCTTGATTCCAATGTCGCTGTCTTCTAACGTCTCTTACAAAATTCTTTCTGAGTATACATTAAAAAGCATCGGTGATAACACACACCCTTGTCAGACACCTTGTTTGATCTCAATATCTTCGGAGCTCTCTTCTTGAATGCGTATGGAAGCTGTTTTGTTCTAGTATAAATTGCTTATAATTCTTAAATTTCTATCTTGATAAGTTTATTATTACGTACATTGTCAAAAGCTTTTTGATAATCGATAAAGCAGACATGAATATCGTCCCTACATCTTTGAAAAAGTCCTTGGATACTAAATAGGGCTTTCCTTATTCCCATCGCATTCTTGAAGCCGAACTGTGTGCGACTGATTATTCTCCACACTGAGGATTCTCTGATGTATTATTTTTAGGAAGAGTTTTAGGTGACTCATTAAACTGAGAATTCGGAAATTACTACAGTGCTTGGCGTTTAATTTTTTAGGTAGCAGGGTAAATGTAGATTTTAGCCATACTTTTGGTATTTCCCGCTAAAATATATCCTGTTAAATATTTCTGTTAACCACTGAATGCTTTCTGCGTCAAATAACTTGAAGAATTCAGTATGGACATTGTCTGACCCTGGAAATTTACCGTCTTTAACTTTGTGACTTCATCTATTATTATTCTCATGCTATCTATATTCTTGTACTCCAGAGGCTGTTCTGATCTATTGTCGTCAAAAAGTTCGGAAATATACATTTCTGTGTCCCTTTTTTTAAGTAATAATTTTTCCATCCTTATTATGTATTAGATTTGTATATTCCAGTTGTTTCTCTGATTTCCTTATGCATATTAAATAGGTCGTGTTTTTGTTCTAGAGTTTCTATTTCTTCAAATTGTATTTTAAGGTAATCTTCATTTGCTGTTCTGATTTCTCTTCTTATTTGTCTTTGAATGCTTCTGTATCTTATTTCATTTTTCTTCTTTCTTCCGCAAGTTCTAGTATCTTGTCTGCCATCCAACTATTTCTTTTTTCATATTTATCCACCAAGTATTTATTTCCAATATTGTTAAAATCTTCGGATAACTTTTCCAAAAAATTTTCTGTGTTATTTGTTTCCTATAGTGCCGTGGTGGTTTAGTGGATAGGTCGCTAGACTACGAAACCAAGAGTTGCGGGTTCGAAACCCGCTCTCGCCAATTCAATCGCTGGCATTTTTACGCCCAGCTCGACTCAGGCTGCAATAAATGAGTACCTGGAGGTCAAACTCTGGGGTAATAATAGGCGGTCGGTACGTAGCGCTAACCACGTTACTACCCTTGTGTACCGTAGGCTCTAGATTGTAGGCAGACCTATCCTGTTACGACCCCAAAGGGCCTTGAAGGCCTATTACGGGGAACTATTATTATTATTATTTGTTTCCTATATGTCTTTGACATTTTACATGTTATTCAC
This sequence comes from Sinelater perroti, assembly GCA_036346155.1. Classification (NCBI taxonomy): domain Eukaryota; kingdom Metazoa; phylum Arthropoda; class Insecta; order Coleoptera; family Elateridae; genus Sinelater; species Sinelater perroti. Next base: position 3,484,872 of record JARFIY010000329.1, on the reverse strand, counting down.
CATTGCAGAGAGCAGAACCGTTACAATATTTTAAAATATAAAAGCCAATCAGAGTTGCAAAAATGCTGTAATGTATCAGTAGTACTTAATATAGGAAAATGCATCGCTACCGTAAAAATTGTTAAAGATGTATAATTATTCGTCAGTTATGAATATAGGGAAAAATATTTAGAGCGTGCATTAAAGTATATGGACGAACCATGCTTTATAAGTACTAGATTGGAAAATTTAAGTATTTATTAAACGATGTGCCCTTTTTGGTCGGGATGTCCCACAGCTCGTTGTAAATGTTGATGTCTTCAAGCAGTATGAATTGTTTCAAATATTGAATCTTCTGTTGTAATCATCATCCTTCTATTTAATATTTGGAATTACATCATTTCTTTTTAGACTATAAGTAAACTGAATTTGTAAGCCGAAACCGGGCAGGTGAGAAAGCGATATACTGAGCTCCGCCAGTCAGTGAGTCAATGAGGCAGCCAAACACCTTCAAGCAGATTAAACAGATCGCCGTACTGCTCGAAACAGGAATAAGTGAAACTTGGTGTATCCTAGTTATTAGATTCCCGGTTTCAAACCGTCGCACCGTGGGACAAATACCCGGAAAATGTGGACAAAGTTATTTAAGAAATCTAGCACACATTTTGCGTTGAAGAAGTTGAAGTAACTGCATTGCACACTTTCCCGTCTATCATTGTTAATACAACTTCATGTACAATTGAGAGTTTTCTGTTGTCAGCATTTCTCTGAGAAAAACTATTACAATACTGTTCTTTAATAAATTAGTTTCTTCCCTGGCTAATTTGCAGTCTATTCTTCTGTCTGCAGTATCGCACAGATGAAGAACGTGGATTTTGCCATATTACAATTTTGTGTCCATCTCCTGTTCTGCCAAACAGTTGAATAGGCACGAGTGACGTTACAAATTATCGGGATCACTTGTTTCACCCACAATTTTTCTTTATTCTCACTGTGACCTGTATTCCCGTTGCAATCCCATTTTGAAATTAAAACAAGTGAATTGCACATGTCAATAGGTACAATATAAAAAATCCCATTTTGAGAATTCAATTATTCTTTGTGCAGGATGGTTTAGAAATGCTTGTAAGTCTATTTCAATCACACATTCCAAAACAAGTTCTTTTATTAAGATAGCATTTTTTTTCGCGCGTCTGAGGCAGTCGTAACTTGGAAATATGTTCGCATTTTTAATTTAGATTTTATTCTTATTTTTTGATATTGACTTTTTGTAAGTTTAGTATCGATAAACAGCGCCAAAGCTTCATCATCTGTGTACACCATTGGTGTATGTTTTTGTAGGTGTTGTATTAATAACTTCACTAATCAGTTGTGCAGCATCACCTTCACCGGATGTTCGAAAGCCCATTTGCGCAGCATATGCCAATTTTTATGGAGCAAATGCTTCCCATAGAGATTCGGTTTTTCTCTTTTTGTCCGATCAGAACATTGTTCAAAAGCTGCTTCAGGTCGACCCGCATGAGATGTTGACGAGCTAGCTTTACCTCCAGAAGTCTTAGTGGGTACAAAAGGCAAGAAACACTCCTCTTTAACCAGCTATCGCTCTTTTGAACGAAGATTTTTTCAGTCCTTCTAGCAGCTTGCCACGTTTTAGTGAACGAAGTACATGGTAGATAAATTTGATGTTCCGTCTCTTTTAAATTTATTTCTGATTGCCCTTCTGACATTAAACAACATTTTATAAAATTTTGAAGATGTTGGCATTTATCTCTTGTTTCATTTTGCCAAATTTCAAACAAATCCTTCCGTTTCATAGCAGGTGGTGTAATATGAACATGACGCATTACAGTTTACAACATGAATTTGCGAATATTTCCTAAAATGGTCGAATTAGGCAGCTAATTTTTTTTTGATACATTTCTATAACCATAAACTTTCATTCTGTACAAATTGCATCGTGACTAAGCGTTACTAATTTTGTACGTCTAAACAAATAGATGCATAGAAAAGTTATAACTTACCTAAGATTCTACGATCCATACTGCATTGAAGTATACACACAACTTCAGTTAAAACAACAATATTTTAAATTTATTACAGTTAACACTATCCACCAAACCTAGTGGAAAACTTAAGAACACTAACTTCATCTATTTACCGAGCAAAAGTACAATTCTTTCAGGTAAAATTTATTGCACTCCCTAACAACCCTACTCTTTCTCGTTAAATACTGTCGCATTATAGAGTCATTCTCTGAAATTTATAATTTGCAATTTTGTCCACATTTACCGGGTATCTGTCCCACTGTGCGTCGGCTGAAACCATGTTACAGTGTACCACCCCGCAGCAAACCAAAAGGATCCTGGGAGATATGCGGCCAACGTTCACAGTAAGAAACTCACGCCTAGTGCTTAAAGATCTCATCTACCCCTTGATATTGGGCCAGGATTGGATAGAGCCACCGAAGCCATGTTAGGGACCCAGTCCAGGTGCTCGTACCTCCACAGCTACCAAAACAACTAGTTCCTTGAGCACTTTCATTCTGTCCTCCAGCAACCTACCACTACAGTAACCACTATACATGTTATATGCTTTCGAGGTGATATCTCCTTCCAACTGCTCCCCAACGGCTCATCTCAAATGAGATCGAGTCGATTTTGGCTCAGGGGGGTGATTGAACCCAACACTTTAGAATACAGTTCCACCGGTGGTAATAGTGCACAAAAGTGGTAGGATGGCTTGTTTTCACTCTTTCTCTTACCAAAGATGAGAGCTCCTATTTTCCGCTAATCTATGAGAAGCGTGTGTTCTCAACGATAGACTTGAAATAAGACTACTGGCAAGTGACTGTGGACTCCTCGGACCAGTTAGTCACTCCCTAGGTATCAGCGCAAATTCTCTTTAGTGTACCTAGACGATATTTTAGTTTACTTACAGGGTAGAGTCAAGAACTTATAACACCTGCGGTGCAAAAAGTGATTTATTGAGGACATATAATAAGCGCGACAAATAATGGACTAGGTGCGGAACACATAGAAGCTTTGTAGCCTGCGGAAGTACCATGGGTTTAGAGGCAGCTGTAGAACTTTTTCGATCTGGGTGTGTGAATATATACCACAGTATTGTAAATTGCAGGTCTCACTGACCGAACTTCCGCACAAGAAAAAGTTTCGTTTAACCCCGACAGCTGGCGCTGTCTCCAGTTCCTGCAAGCCAAGATGACAAGACCTCTGGTTCTGGGCCGGCCGGACCATCATCTGTAGCGTGGGCCGTGAAAAAGTTCTGTTATTACCTGAAAAACCGGCGATTCACCCAGCAGCTCAAGGAAACCAATGAGAAGTTGGTGCATTGAACCTTGTTCTTGCAGAATTTATCTTCGATGTCAATGAATCAACTACCCGACCAATTGTCCCAGCAACGCCGAGTAGGAGCACGCAGGGATGCTGCTACAGATTTCAACAGCTAGACCCGCACCCACCATACCAGCGCCAACCTGTGCTACGTGCATCTAGCAGCCGGACCAGTGTGCCGGTATAGCCCAGGGGGGCTCCCAGACGCCGGGACAAGAAGTGCCTGTGAAGAAGGGGTAAGTAACACCATCGGCTCGTCGAGGCACAGGGCGCGCCCTATACGCATATCACGACAAACTCACAAACAGCCTTCAGGTACAGAAGAGACCCTATGGGCTATTGAAAGATTACTTTTAGTACTACATGCGGGGTGAAGGAATGCTGGGATTGCGCGACGTCTAAGCACGGTTGCTTGCAGCCACATTCTCCCACGAAACCCTATGAAATCGTATCTACAAACATAATGAGCCTGTACATGACGACTTCTCGAGGCAACAGGTACATTCTTATCGCCACCAGCCTCGGCAACCGGTGAACTGAATTTGTTGCTATCAGTACACGTCCTTATGCCTCCATCCGACGCTGAAAATGTTTGCCTTGGACCACCACAATCTTTCACACCCTGAGCCAAGTTCGAAATCAGAGAGGGATTTAGGTCTTCACCCCGAGCAGTGGGATCTTGGACTAAAAGAGATCTTGTTCAATATCCGAATCCGCTGCGACTCTAATTACTCCGGTGCAAATACTTGATTACAAGCTGCCACTCCCCAGCGACACCACCACCTACTTGCAGACACTAAAACTAAACGAGCACCACTATCGGTAGTGGTATCCCATGACCGCCGGTCGCCTTTCGAAGGAAGAGAAAATAAAGAACTTCAAAGAGCCCCTATTAAGTGCCTGACACCATCTGTATCGAATCGAGCTAAACTAATTTCCACCCCACGAGCTCCGTTCCGTTCCCAGATCGGTGATGTGGCACCTCCCGAATGAAAATAGATGTTTTCTGGCAGGTATAAGCAGCCGGCGTCGCCGAAACACCACCGACCAATCAGAAACTTCAGCAACATCGTTCCGGCTCTAGTCCCGCAATAGCATTTCCTAGCTTAATATTCCTTTTTTGTATTATTTGATAATCGACACAAAATTTAATTATTCGTAGCTATGCTACTTGACCATTAGATCTTGGAAAACTTTTGGTATTCCGTTTTGGATTTCTTACGGAAAGAACAATTAACTAACAAATTATATAGAGGTAATTAGGTTAGGTTAGTGCTTTTATGAGTGCCATTTCTAAACCGTTTGAGCAAACCTTCTGAAGAATACGTGAGTTGTTGTTTACATTTTGTCCAATAATACCAGTGTGGTATCAATTTCAAAATGACGTTGGCATCTAATGTATATACGATTCTTTAAATAGTACAAATCATTGAATGCTGGTATAGCTGTGCAAAGGCCAAATGATTGAGAAGGAAAAGCCGGTTCACCAATATCAGTGAGAACCAAAAAGAATATCGAAGAACTCCGAAAACTCTTAGAGGAAACGGTGTTTACTTATATCACAGAAAAACGCTTCTAAAAACACTGAAATTAAGAGTACGTCTCTTCAAAAAATAATAAAAGAAGATTTTGGCCTTACAAAATTTAAATGCATCAACTATTCAGCAATAAAACAGTCATTGAGAGACATAATTTTATGAAAACTTTTGTGAAACAAATGATCGAATAAAAAAAATTTATTATCGAAAGTTATGGTTCTCGGACTAGTATCATTATGAAGTGGAAGGCTATGACAACACTCAAAACTATCGGATATGGGGAACCGAAAAGCCTGAAGTAATGATCGCACACCGCTTACATCCAAAGCAGATGACAATTTGGTGTGCCATTAGCTACTATTGCATCATCATAATCACAAAGCCATTGGAGTCCACTGCAGGACCTAGGCCTCCCTTGAAAGTTTTGCAATTCAAGGAGGATTTGGCAATTAAATTCTGAGTTTGCCAGGCGGGTTGGCGAGTGAATAGAGTGTATGGAGGATAATAATATGTAGATTATGGGTAAAATTAAAATTGGGACACGACTTTTTCCGGTGTTAGGAGATGGAGAAGAGTGTTGGAAAGGGTTGCTTCCACAAAGTAGATTTATCCTCTATCGGGATCATAGAGGAGTATCTACCCGCTGCTATGGCATAGTGGTCCCATATTTCCTGACAGAAATAATTACATGGGGAGTTTATAAGAATCAAATTTTGAACACACATTTTTGATCACATTAGACGAAATTCAATTAAACAAGAATTTTGGTTTATGCAACATGGCGCGCGAGTCCATCGAACTCAAGAAACCATGGCTGCTAGATTATGTTCTTTGGTTCGAATGTCATTGCCTTGGATGCAAAGACGGGGGAATTTATTGGCCACCTTATTCTCCTGATTTAAACAAAAAAACTGATTATTATCAAAGGAATAATGAAGAACATCTGTAGCCTCAAGAGATTAATTCGATAGACTTACTTTACTTACTTAATCCTATGCCTTTTACCGTTAGGTGTAAGGCAGGTGGGAGAAGAGTTTATGTTGCTGTATATTTTTCTTTCTATAGTTTTCTGTCCTGGGCTAATTGTTTTATACCTTCCCAGTTTATTCCCTTGTTTGCTGCTGCCTCTCTTATTCCTTCTTCCCAGGTTTCCTTGGCCTTCCTCTTTGATTTTTACCCGGCACTCTCGATTCATACACTCTTTTCACTAATCTGTTTTTTGGCATACGACACACATGACCAAACCACCTTAACTGCCCTTCTTCTATTTTTTCCATTATAGGTTTCATCTTTAAGTCTTGTCTGTACGTTTCATTTCGGATTTTATCTCTTTTTGTTTTATTTTATATCCTTCTTAGGAACCGTATCTCCATTGCATTTAGTCTTATTTTATGTTTTTCTGTCAAAAACCACGATTCACTACTATACATTATTGACGGTCTCACCACTTTTTTCACTACTTCTGTTTTTATTTTTCTTGGTACTTCTTTCTTTCCTAAAAAGTTCGTTTTTAGAGTATTGTAGATTATTCCTGTTTTCTCCATTCTATCATTAATTTCTTTATCTATTTTGCCGTTGTTCTCGATTATTCTTCCTAGATATCTAAAACTTTCTACCTGTTCAATTTGTTTTTCTTGTATTTTTATTTTGTGTGTTATATTCTCTCTACCATACTTTTAGTTTTCGCTATGTTTATTTTTATGTTTATTTTCCGTAGCTCTGTTTCTAACACATCTAGGTTGTATTGTAGATTCTCTTCTGTGTCGGCTATTATCGTCATGTCGTCAGCGAACATCAGTTCGTTTATTTCTGTTTGTTCCATTTGCCAGTATCCCAATTTTTCTTCTTCATCTTTTTCTTTGCATTTTTCATCGCCTCGTCTATCACTATTGAGAACAGCAAGGGGCTTATCACGCATCCTTGCTTTACTCCTATTTCTGTTACGAACTCTTGTGACTCTTCATTGTTGTTACTACGTTTTTATTACTTCTGTACATTGCTTTTACTATTTCTATCGTTCTTTCCTCTATTCCTCTTTTTTCTAGTGCTTTTCATGTTTGTTCTCTTTATATTCTGTCAAAAGCTTTTTCTAAATCTATAAAGCACATATGTATTTCCCTTCCTTTTTAATAAATTTTTCGCTGATTTGTATAATGATTAATATTAAATCTTGTGTGCTTCTTCCCTTCCTAAAACCACATTGAGTCTCTTCTATTGTATTTTCTATTCTGTCTCTTATTCTTTTCTCAATTATCCTGGACAGTATTTTCGCGGGGACACTTATTAACGTAATTGCTCTATAATTACCACATTCTCTTTTGTCACCTTTCTTATGTATGGTGAGTATGATTCCTATATTCCAATTCTTTGGTATTATCATTGTCTTCATTATTTCATTTAGCAATTCTGTATATTTAGTTATTCCTTCATTTCCCATAAACTTTATCATTTCCGGTGTTATTTTGTCTCTTCCTGCTGCTTTTCCTAACTTAATTTTCTTTATGGCCTCTCTAACTTCTTTCTCTTGTATTTATTAGATTTCCTCTCTTTCGTCTAGTTCTTTCTTTTCATCTGTTGTACTGTTTTCTGCTTTTGTTAGTCCTTCGAAATGTTCTTTCCATCTTTCCATTATTTGATCTTCTTCCCTTTATGTTCATCATATTATATTCCTTTTTCTTCCTAAGTTGTTTTAAGGTTCCGTAAAATAGTTTTTGGAGTTGAGTTTGTGGAGCGAAAGCGGATAGACGCGAAATTGGCTGGTGGCGATAAAATACTCAAATACGGGCTTTGTCACACCGACTTTTTCGTGAAGTGTAGCTAACTGAATCTGAAAGTGAAAATTATTAGCAATTTAATAAGAGTGAGCAGATAATTATAAATAAGGAGCGATTATAGGGTAGTGTAAATAGGAACAATCAAGAATACAAACGAAGAGAGTTTTTAACCCGAAGGCCAAACGTTCCCTGCCTTGCGCGGCTGGCAGACGGGAGATAACGCGACCCGGACGATACGGAAAGTTTATTTACCAAACGTACAAAAATCTAAATTCAGATAAAATATTGACAAAAAGGGGATTATAAATGAGTTCAAGATCCAAAAGAGATAGAGATCTAAACAGTAGCGAAAAAAAAGAAGAGATCTTTAAGAAAAGTAAAATAGTAATTAGATCACCAACATTAAAAACAGAAAAAATAAAAGTAAGTGAAAGAAAAAATGGGAGATCTAAAAGAAATTAAAGACATGATTAAAATTATGAGAGATGAAATTAAGAAAAGTATAGAAGAAAATCAGAAACTACCGGAGGAAATGGCAATACGGGAGATAAAATGGGAATCGGAGAAAAAACAACTCCAAAAAAGAATCGAACAACTGGAAGATAAGTTTGAAAAAATAGAAAAAGAAAAACGAAATTGTAGGTTGATAATCAAGGGTGTAAAATTAGTAGAAGATCGAAAAGAAGAAGAAACAAAACAATTCCTCGCAGAAAAATTGTGAGTAGAAGTAGAAGTAAAGAATGTAGTAACACTGCAAGGAAATAAAGGTACAACTACAAATCTGGTTGAAAAGAAAGACTGGGATAATAAACAGAAGGTCATGAAAAATAAATATAAACTGAGAGGATCCACCGTATACATAGACAATGATATGACGCCAAAAGAGAGGAATACAGGCCGAAATAAGAAAAATTGCAAAGAAGAGAGAAGTAAAGGTAGAAGAACGAAAATCGGTTATAAGAAAATCATCATAGAAGAGTGGAATACGTCTGGGATGATGAGGAAAAAGGGTTATAGAAAAATCAAAAACTGATAACAAAAAGAACCAGGCCGAACTTATAAAGAAATATGCGATGGACATGGACGACGATAAACAATATAAGATGAACAACAAAATGAAGAGCGTAAGAATAGACAAAAGTAAAGAGAAAGAAAAGGATAAAAGGAAAATAAGCAAAATGCAACAGGAAAAGTTGAGAATAGGAACATGGAATGTGAGGGGCATTAAAGACAAAGAAGAAGATTTAGTAGAAGAAATGATAGAACATCAAGTGAAAATCCTAGGAGTAACAGAAACCAAGAAGAACGGAAAAGGTATGAAACAAATCCATAAAGGATACTGGCTATTTTGGCCAGGTGTGAAGAAAACGGAAGGAGCAAGATGTGGGGTAGGATTAATAATAAATCCAGACATTATAAAGGAAGAATATATAAATGAACGGATTTTAAGATTAGAAATGAAGCTAATAGGAAAAGAAATATGGAGTGTGATAATAGCATACGGAGAAAACGAAGATGCTAGAAAAGAAGATAAAGATAAGTTCTTTGAGGAAGTACAAAGAGAAATAGATAATGGAGGAGAAAATGTAATTGTTATGGGAGACTTAAATGGACGAGTAGGAAAACAGAATACAGGTATAGGAAAGTACTTAGGGAAAGAAGGAGAAACGACCAGAAATAATAACGGGGACAGAATCATAGAAATCAGCACAGAAAACAATTTAGTGATCGCAAACACAAAATTCAAACATAAGGATATACACAAATTCACAAGAGTAGTAGAAAGCAGGAACGAGAAGTCAATTATTGACTATTTCTTGATAAGTAAACCAAAATGGAAAAAGATACAAGACGTCAAAGTAACAAGACAAGCAGAGATAGGAAGCGACCACTACTTGGTAAAAATGGACCTAAAGAATAAAAAAGAAGAAAAAGAAGATAAGAGGAGAAAGAAATCAGTGGAAACTATAAAAACATATAAACTAAAAGAAACAGAGAACCAAAAAAAATATAGGGAAATTCTAACCAAAAAATTTAGAGAAAAAAGGGTAGAAGAAAAGTGGGAAAGATTTAAAGCTACCATACTAAACGCTGCGAAAGAGAGTTGCGGGACAAAGACAATAGCTAATAAAAATATGAAGAAAACACCATGGTGGAACGAAGATATAAAAGCAAAGATGAAAGAGAAAAAGCAGGCATGGAAAAGATACTTAAGTACAAAAAAAACAGACGACTACGAAAAATATAAAGAAACAAGAACAGAAACGAAAGCGGCGGTGAGAAAAGCAAAAGAAGAATCATGGATAAAATTTGGACAAAAGATGACAGAAAACTTAATTCGATAGACAAGGAAAAAAACATGAAATTATTGATCACTTTTTGAAACGTCTAGAACTCATGTCTAAGAGCAAAGAAGGAAACTTTAAAAATATTATTATCTAGTTTTTTATCTAGTCAATAAATAGTAATTTACCCGGTCTGAATATCTTTTGTAGTCTTTGTAATTTAATCTCAGCAACCAGCATCCAATTAATGGCCACCTTGTACCATTTAGTTACTATTTATGTGGCAAATTATTCTGTAAATTGTATTTTAATTAAAAATACATATTAATGTGACTAATGTTCTCTATGTTTAAGATGTTCGCCTTTAACTTAAAAAAATTAAATTACTCTGAACCTTAAAAATAAAAAACCAAAAGGTAAGCACGTGAGCGCCATCTATGACTAACTTAATCAATTAATTTGCTAGAACTAAAACAGAACAAAAACGGTAACTAAGAATATACATATTCTTTAAAGAAATTTTCCAAATTCAATACTTGTAGTTTTTAATCTTAAAAGTTTTAAAAGCTTTTACAATAAACATTGTTAATGTTTATATTTACTGGATTTTCTTAATCCCATCGGTAGATAGGCCTAAACACTAACAGTTTTCTAAAAATTCCTAAAATATAGAAATATTTTTTTAGTATCTAAACGAGTTCAGAATTATATACACTAGAGGATTTTTCTATAATTGGCACTGCTTTAAAGATTCCTGTTATCGCTAAACGTGTGGTACACGGTATGGCTAAACGCAATACCGAAACTAAACAAAACGCATAGAGCATGATATGTAGTGGTATGGATTTGAATAAATTCATGAGGCATCAATGTTTGAAAAATTGTTCAACAAACTGTAGCGTAATGGCGTATTTTTGTAACTTATCGTTGGAACTAAATTTACCTCTTTCACTCAATACCCAAAATTAATAACAATTTAACGCTGTTAAAACAAACCAATAAAAGGTCATTGAGATTTACAATTGCATTTTTTCAGATTTTATTTTGAATCCATGGTTCAGTAACTTGCAACGAAAATGAATTAAATTGAAAAAAATATACAAATATTTACTCTTTAATTGAACATTATAGTACATCTGACAAATCTTTAGTGCTAAACACAATAACATTAATAAAAACAATATATTAAGCAATGTATTTGTAAAAGGTGCTATCGTTTGGATCGCGTTCCAAGTAGTCTCTGTCAATGAGCTGCTCGATCCGCTTCTTCAAATCGGCCGGCTTCACAGGAATGTCCAACGTGTCGTAGAGCTCAGTTATCAGCAAATTGTGCGACAGCGTCTTCTTTTGCTTCATAATCCGCACTACAGCGGCATCGATCTGCAGCTGCCTGTCTTGGATGACGCTTTCTTCGGTCGCTCGCTGCTCTTCCACGGTCTCCTTCATCTGTACCTGGTTAATTTTGACCCTAAACAGTTTGTCCGTAAATTCGTTGTTAATAGCAAAGCAGTCCTCTTCTTTAATGTCCTTTCCTTTCGGCATCTTTAGCAACACTCTGGTTTTGCCGCACGCCAAAGACTGCAGTGTCCGTTTGAGCTCGTTTTGATCGAGGCGCAAAGCGTCGTGGATATCATTATAGGTCAGCTCATTAGTGTTATTGAAGAGCAAAAGAACTATGGTCTGAAAAAGAGACACCTGGAACTCCTTTCTACCCGTAGAAAACTCAGCTTTGACTATACTGTATCCCAAATTTGGCTGCCAGTGCAGCTTTCTACCGCTGTGATTCCCCATATAGAACTTCAGAAAGATGTTTTGATAATCAACTAGCTCGAGAGGCAAATTTACTTCATAAGAAGGATAATTCGGCCAGTAACTACTAGTCAGTACATTAACGTTCATATCAATTGCTGCCTTTTTTGGGACGTCTCCATTACCACGAATGTGATTTAAGTGTTGCCTGAATGCGTTGTTAATACCTTGACTCACAGTAATATCATTAAACATACCCTCAAGCTTTGCTGTGAAACCGCTGCCGCATTCATGTTTCAACTTGCTAATCATGCTGTTTTCTGCATCTCGACTTGTAGACTTGCCGACTAATAACCTTTTTGCGAGGTTCCTCTTATAGAATGCTTCAAACACATCCTTGCCTTGGACAAATCTAAATAGCACCATTACCTTATCTAATAGCATTTCTATCTCATTTTCACCCAACTCTTTGCACCGAAGTTTAGAGTCGACGAACTTGGCGAGGAGCTCAGCAGGTTTATTATGTCTCTGATTGATGAAACTTTTAAACGAGTCTTTCACCACATTAACAAACTTATCATTGTTGTTGAAGCAAAAGGCGACAGTCTTATCTATCTTATCTTTAAACTTTATTAGCTCCTCTATCATGTTTTTATCATTTTCTGGATCCACCACTATGAGGCGTCCCCGCTTTTTTAGGTAACTTCCAAACTCTCCGCATAATTCGCTCTTGCCGTTTGGAAGCAGCCCCGATAGTTTGCACAACAAAGATATTTCGTCTAAAAAATCGTTCTCCATCATGTAGTTTAAGCCGTTATGAAGAATTTCTTTCAAGTGGGGACTTAGCAGCTGAGTAACCAAAACGTCGATTAGCGGTTGTTCTGTGTAACAACTCAAGTAATGTTTGACCCTGTCTTTCTCTTCGTTGTACCGTTTCTCTACGTGGCGCAAATAAATTATGATATCGCATTCGCGAATCAAAGTCTCTCCCTCTATTTTATACATTAGTTCCGTCGCTTGCAAGAACTGCACCTTGAAAATGAGCTCGTAAACTTGCAAAGTTGTTAACATACCTATAAGCGACTTTAACAGGTTGCGGTCTACGCTTACGCCTTGCCGTTCTTGCTGGATCAAATACAGCAAACCGTCGATTAATTTCGGCTGTATAAAAGGATTCAACACGATGTTTTCCTTAAACAAATTGAAATTCATTGTCATTACGGACATAAGTCCCTGATTCTGAATAACGAAGGTTCGATCAAGATACAGGAAGATGTTCTTTATGAGGTTAGTTTGGCGGCAGAAAGTCACCCACGTGTAGTTTACCGTCCCGAGGAAGTCAATCGCCTTAGATATGGACGGCAGGAGGGCGTGCTTAAAGTGGTTGTCGGTAAGGACGTAGAGGTTTTCGTACAGAAACCCTCCGTGCTTGAACATGCACAGGTTTCCCACGGTCCTGTATAGTTCCTCCAAGGGATTCTCGAGAGGTTTCGAGTTCTGGATGGCTTGGATGCTCTTCTCCAGTTTAGACCACTCGGTTGTTAAAAAGTTGTCTGGAATTTGGGGTACTCCTTTGAAGTTTTTAATGGTAAGCTTGCGCGAGGCCTTAGTCGACGTCATGTTTGGGCAGATGATGTGAAATTTGTAAGCAAACTCAGATAAAAGGGTTGCTTACCGTTAGCAAGCGACAATCGAACATTTATGCGAAGTTATTTTTTTTTGAGCCAATAACTAGGTAGTAATTGATGTCAACCGCTTTGGAAAACAATTATTTTGTTATTTCAATCGTAGCTTACTAGATTTTATAATATGCATTATTTATATACAGTTAGAGGCATCTATACAATGTATAATAGCAGCTGTTTATCTGTCTGTTGTCCGAACATTCAAATCGAGTAAAGTTCAAATTTGATTATATGAGAGTGTACTTCATCAAATGAGTCGACACGTGTTTCGTAATTACATAGGGGACCGCTCCTCCAAACAGAGTCGAAGTTTAAATATCTAAAATATTCTAAGGTTATGTCTTCGAAACGATGAGAGCTACCTAGCTAAAGCTCAACAAAGTCGCATTTTAAATTTTCCCACAAGGGGGCGTTTCTCATTACTGTGAAGTCAGTAGGTGTGTGTTGTCAAGCTAACTTTTAAGACGTCAAAATGACGTTTGCTTTGTCACATCGCATTTGGGCTGGAGAATCTATCAGAACGTTGTTTATTGCAAATTTATGATATACAGGTCGTAATAAAATTAGACAGACAAAAATAAAATTTTTGATTAGTTATTAATTTTTTAAGAGATTATTATGTGTGGTGTGACCAGTCCTTAGGATCGACCTTTTTACTATCCCACAAAGGGGCATTTCCTAATATTATTAAATGAGTTTCCAATATAAGTACATTAATGTCAAAACATGAAATTTACTTTCAAAAGATACATTTGTAGCAAATGTAAGATTTTGGTTTAATAATGAGAGTAGTCAAAATTTCTTTTTAATTTCTGTTGTTACTTTTCTAGAGAGGTAAAATATTAAGGTGTCATAAATTACTGAACCAAGAGCAAATGCAATTCCAAAATTTTCAAGTCTTGGTCTCTTTGTGCTGAAGGTTTTTTGATGTTAAAGGTTATTATCGCATATTGTCTTCTACGTTTTCTACCTTATTTTATTCGCTGTTTAAGAACATCAACAATTTTTGTAAAATCTCAACTGACGATGTTATAAGCCTCAATTTTTACTTTAGATTTCTCACCCACAAGTTGTTCGAGCAGCCTACCCAGTTTTATTAAGGTATATAATTGAGTATAGTGATCAATTGTACATTGGTCACTTGCCACCTTTGAACTCCTCATTAGTAGACTATGTTATGACCCATTGAAAACTTCCTGCTTATTTTAGTGACAATATAAGACCTTCCAGTTGATTGGTTGGTCTAAGTTTGAGTTTCAAGTGTTTATGAATTTCAACATTTGTATATATTACGTTTCGCCCCCTGATCTTGTATTAAGGTAAATGAGTAGATGCAAACTTGGGTCCTCTGCCAATTTGCTTCTGTTTGTACTTTATATCAACTCCTCTATGATTTTCATCGAAATAGCCTTCCCAGTTTTAGCGCACATCCAAATCTTACTAGTTATTATACTATAAAGGATCTTATTGCCTTTTGTATGGTTTAAACTCCACACTTTTACGCATGATGCCCCTCGAAATCAAATCGACATTATGTTATTCGACAGTTAAATAGCTCTTAGTCTACACATTTATGTTTACTTCTGGGAACGGTTCTTTGAATACTTCTTGATAGCATCCTTAATTGCTCATATTAGTGTTTTCCTCGCGTTTTTAACATATTTTAGTTTTGATCTTTTTTAATCTGTACGAGACCTATCTTTTCATTGTATGTTTATATATTTTAATTAAAACATTCAGTCAGGTTTTCTTTTTTATATTCTTCAGACGATGTTCTTGTGGTCAGTTAATGATTCGTCATTTAATAATTCCTACGATGTTGTGTAAGATAAGGTTAAGTCCAAGATAAAAACCATTGTTCGATTGTTAATTTGTTACCCTTATTAATGATTAGCACTAAAGTCAAACATATGAGAGCATTAACCTCTCAGTTCGCAGGCCGTGCTCCCACGCGGGGCGTTAAAGCCGCATCATCACCATTACCATTAATGATTAGCAACTAGACGAGAAATAGAAAAATAGAAAATAATTATTCTCCATTTTGTAATTCAATTAAATCTGTTTTCCATTTATTTCTCTAGTTTTTACGTTAATTATGTAATTGTTTATATTATGAAAAATAATTCAAAGTATATCAATTTTGTGCACAGACAACTTTGGTTACATCAATGTGTATTATGTTCTCCTTTAAAATCTTTTTAGGTAAAATTCACGTCTGTTCACATTCTTTCTTTTATATACATACACACACACACACACAAATATATATATATATATATATATATATATATATATATATATATATATATTCATTCTTCTTTTTCACAAATCCAACAGTTTTTGGTTTAACCTCCACTCTTACAATTTTCAGTTTTATTCTCTTGCTCCTAATATACGTAGTGTATGGTGTATTAGATCGTATTTTGGCAATACTTGCACTTAACCTAACAACATCAGTGTCTATCCAGTGATAGAATATCAAGTGCACAACTCTATGCTCCACTTCTTTTACTCAGTTCGCATTTGACTTTTAAAGAATAAGGACGTGCGCATCAGTGCTCCGCTATCTTAAAGTGTGATAAGCGCACATAAGGTTAGCGACCTCGATAACCAAATAAACATTCATTCAGCGCTTTAAAAATTGTACGTATAAATTTACCTATTTCATGTAATTCGACGTTCAAAAATGTTCCCAGCCAGGTAGTGGCTACAATACGGGTCTCCAGGGACTTCCACATTTAAGAGACAATTATATCCCACTAATACGGGAGCTGCATATAATCCCTGCAAATCCATTAAATTCATTATGCTCAGCAAACTCAGGCTAACATACAAACCCCGTTCGCACTCCCAAATCAAACTTTCCAGATTTCATCGCATATGTTGCATACCCAATGAAACCATTCCCAACAGGCAAGGCAATTTACCTCTAATCAGTGTACATCAAGTAGAGACAATCCTGAAATAACATATTACTTAACTGATTCCGAAGCAAATTCTGTAAACATTGGTAATAAAACCTCCCAAGACCACAAAAGCACTTCGAATAATAAAAACACTCAAGATAATGCAAACTTCCAAGATACAACAAAACCTAAAAATTAATGGCAAGTCATTAAAAAAAGAAAGAGGAACATTTCTTCCGGAAAAACCTTTACAGCGCAAACAAACACATCCAATAAATACCAAGTTCTCTCACAAGACGAAACAACTAAATACCGACAAGAATCCAGCATTGCTACGGAACAACCAAAAGTTTCTAAACTCTCGCCAATTTACATTTATGGGGGTGCAAGACTACAATAAAATGATCAGCAATTTTTCTAAAATCCTAGAATTAAAATTAATACTCATACTACTAATTCTTATAGAAAACTAGTTACACAGCTTAAAGACGAGGAAATAATTCATCACACTTATCAGTTAAAAAAAGACAGAGCTGATAGAATATTTATTAGAAACATCCACCATTCGATTTCAACTGATGAAATTAAAACAGAGTTACACACACTCGGACACGAAGTACGAAATATTATGAATGTACGGCACAGAGCAACAAAGAAACCCTTGCCACTGTTTATAATTGACCTTAAACCAAAAGATAACAATAAAAAGATATAAGATCTCAAATACTTAAGCAACCTTAAAGTATCTGTTGAGCCCCCAAGGAAAAAAATATTATACCCTAATGCACCCATTGCCAAAGTTATGGACATAAAAATAAACCCTTTGTATGTGTCAAATGTGGAAGTAAACATAATACCGCAGTGTGCAAAGAATCACTAGACACACCTGTTAAATGTGCCCTCTGTCTCGGCAACCATCCCGCCAATTATAAGGGATGCTCAGTTTATAAAGACCTACAAAAAAGTCGAAGCTTATCATTTAAAGGTCTCTAATTAAAAACCACCAGCAAGAACAAATGATTCCAAATGCAAATGACTTAATTCCGCCCAAAACTCAATCGAACTCCATAAATAATTCTGTCCCTTTCACTATCCTATTAGCAAGTAACCGCCAATCCACCAATGATGAACAACAATGGAACATTAACGAACAGATTTCCAACTTCCTAATAGAATTTAAACCAATTTTTTTCCAGCTTATCAATCAGAACGGCACGATATTAAATATGCTCCCTGCAGCCATCAATAAATTAGTATAATGGGCTCACCATTCCATATTACTTTTTGGAACGCTAACGGTATCACGAACCACATTCCAGAAGTAATGTCATTTCTACAAATCCATATAATTAACATAATGTTAGTTTCAGAAACTCATGCTACTTTGAGAACAGTAATAAAAATACCAAACTACACGACATACCCAGCTAACCATCTAAATGAGACAGCCCATAAAGGTGCAGAGGTTATAATAAAAAAAATCAATAGTACACCATCAACTCAAATCTTATACATCAGCAAAAATTCAAGCCTCAATCCTCAAGCATAAAAGTAAAAACTCGTGACTTTAGACAAGTGGTAGCATTAATCTATCCCCCCCCCCCCCGCGGCATTCTATCTCCATTGAAGAATATCAAAACTTCTTCCAATTAATACAATATGGCAATAAGGCAATTAACCCTAAAGGAAGAAATCTCTTACGGATAGCTCGCCATCTCAACCTCAATTTCTTCAGTACCGGAGAACCTACATATTGGTCTAGTGACACAAATAAGTTGCCTGATCGATTCGATTTTGCAATAGTCAGAGGTATAGTAAACACATATCTCAAACCAGAGTCTAACTTTGATTTATCCATAGATCATTCGCCATTATTGATAATTCTCGCTACAACAATCACACACGAACCCTCTGTAAGATTATGCTCCAAAAACACAAACTGGGACCTCTTCAGAACACTACTTAACCAAGAACTTAATTCTGAAGTCAGAATTAAAACTCCACGTGACTTAGAAGAGGCCACACATTACTTTACAATCCTAATACAGAATGCTGCTTGGCAAGCAACATCTAGTAAACCCAGAAATACACTAGAAATTAACAACATTTCTCGTCATCTAGGAAACCTGATTGTGGAAAAGCCCAGGGCTAGAAAACAGTGGCAACGATCTAGCTGCAGGACGGACAAAATTATGTACAACAGACTTACGCATCAATTGCATAAGGCTTTAGAAGATGCACGCAACGAATTCTTCAAACAATATATTATTCAGCTTTCCCCAGCCGATCACTCTAGATGGAAAGAAACAAAAAAATTTAAACGGTCTACTATAGCAATCCCACCAATTAAAAAAATTGACGCTAGCTGGGCTAGGTCGGACCAGGACAAAGCTATAATATATTTGCCGAACATTTAGCAAACGTTTTCGTTACACCTCCAGCTCCAGTAAATGGCGACGCTACGCAAATTAAAGCATTCCTTGATGCACCTTGTCAATTATCGCCTCCACTTAAAGCCTTCTCGCCGACAAAAGTCCTAAAACAAATTCAGACTACCAAAACTCGAAAAGCCCCTGGATATGACTTAATGGAAGGAGAAATACTACAACACCTATTTAGAAAAGGACTGGTTTTCCTTACTACCATCTACAATAGCATTCTGAGATTGTGTCACTTTCCTATCCAATGGAAGCATGCGCAAGTAATCATGATTACTAAGCCTGGAAAACAACCCACAGAGCCTCTATCCTATAGACCCATAAGTCTCCTGCCTTTAATGTCAAAATCTTCGAAAAACTACTACTTAAGAAATACCCTAGATCTAAATTTATTAATTCCACAACATCAATTTGGATTTCGAAAACACCACTCGACATTGCACCAAGGTCATATAATTGTTAACATGAAACCAGGAATGTCTGTGCAGGCACATTTTTAGATATAAAGCAGGCATTTGATAAAGTCTGGCATAAGGTATGCTTTATAAACTCAACATACTCCTTTCGAGACAGCTATATCTTGTATTCAAATCCTATCTGAATGAAAGAACGTAAAATTAATAATGCAGTATCCAATCACCATAGTATCACTGCTGAGTACCACAGGGCAGCGTACTGGGTCCACTTCTTTATTTAATTTATACCTCCGACATACCTACCACCCAACACACGTCATTGCAACATTCGCAGACGATACAGCACTATTATCCATAAGTGTCTCACCTGGAACAACAGCAGAAAATTTACAAAATCACCTCAATTTATTAGAATAGTTCGAATTCTGAAGGATTATAGTCAATTGTGACAAATCTGCCCAAATAACTTTCACCAATAAACGTGCTCAGTATCCGCAATTAGGCATTTATAATACCTCAATACCAATTAAATTTGACGTGAAATACCTTGGTTTACACCTGAACTAAAAACTCACCTGGCCTAAACATATAAAGACCAAAAGGAACCAATTAAACTTCAAACTCCGACAAATGGACTGGCTCCTTGAGCGGCGATCCCAACTCTCCCTATCCAATAAGATTCTACTATACAAGGTCATCTTGAAACCAGTCTGGACGTACGACATCCAGTTATGGGGGTGTGCAAAAGCATCACGTACTAAAATACCGCAACGATTTCAATCGAAAACTTTACGTGTCTTAGCTAACGCCTCTTGGTATATCAGAAATGATACTCTGCACGCTGACCTACAAATAGCTGATGAAATGCAAATGCGCAAGCATCTACCAAAATAGGCTCCAAGGACATCCCAACCAATTTAATAGAACAGCTCACCACCCAACCAACAGTCATAAGGTTAAAACGACAGTTGCCACATGATTTAGTTAGAGACTAATATAATACTAAATAAGTGGATTCAGCACTGGCTGAACACTTGCATGTCTGAATAATTACTTTTTCGCCTATTTACTTATTACTTTAATACAAAGTAAATTGTAAATTAGCAGTTTAATAAATAAAAACTTCTTTTTTTATAAAAATTTAACTACTAATCTCTTCTTCCAAATAATTTTTTTGTTTTCTATTAATTTCCACCACCTTTAGGAGAGCTGACGAATTTACTTAGGAAAATGGTGGTTTGAAGTTGATAAACTCCAACAAAGTTTTCTCGACATCTTTAATAGAAATGAATCGGGTGTCAGCCACGTACTATCGCAAACTTTTGAAGAGGTAATAATTGGAGCAGTAGTCTGGCAAGTACACTAAGTGTGAAAAAATCTCCTATTCCAATTAGGTGATCGTTTCCAATGTCATGTATTGTTCCAAAACAAAACTATCCTTCTTCCTTTGCCGCTATAATGATTTTTATGTTCAGTGCCTAACTAACGGTCCACCTGCATAAAACCA
Source organism: Sinelater perroti (assembly GCA_036346155.1). NCBI lineage: Eukaryota > Metazoa > Arthropoda > Insecta > Coleoptera > Elateridae > Sinelater > Sinelater perroti. The sequence goes on along the minus strand of JARFIY010000329.1, from coordinate 3,464,245 downwards.
TAATTTTCGTTCATTTAGATCTTCACAGACAATCTATTTTTCGCCATAGGTTACATACAATATGGTGCAATAAATCTTTTATCTTAAATTTAAGAGCAACAACATAGCAGTACTATATAGTTTATTCTTGTTCTCAGCTGTGAGTTTGAGAAATCCAACAGCTTTTCTTTTAAATTTTTGCCACTTTGCATAGACAGTTAGAGATGGTATGAGTTGTTTCAGTTGTTCCTTATCTTCGACTTTGCAAGTCAAAATTTCCACTCTTAAACCGTTGAAACTACTTACAGGCACTACAGAAAATATCATCTACTTTCTCACAAACCTTATTTTTGGCGCCTCATACTTACACTTTTTTCAATATTCCAAATTTTTTATAGTATTTTTTGTAGTATTACAAAGGCCATTTGTCGCACTAAATTGCTTATATCGCCAATTTTTATGCTTTGTTTGTTGTAAAGCTGACATATGGCATTTTATAGTACTATAACTAAATTATGGGGGCGAATTGCTGTCTTATAGGTTCTACCATTTTTTCAACGTGTACCAACAGATCATCCTAAGTTTTCTTAGTGTGATAAATTTAATCCTTAAACACTATAGATTTACTTTTTTAACTTTTCTGTTTTTTTACCATTACGTTCTCTAGATTACTGTCGTTCTTCTTCCTTTGGCAGCCATCTATAAGCCTTTTTGCGCTCAGGGTATGTCTTCCTTAATGGATCCATGTTCATTGCAGTCTATGGCTTATTGTGATTACCCTAATTAAATAAATTCACAACCAATCTGTAGTTGATGTCCCCTGTATCAGCAGATACAGGTCCTTTACAGGGTGTGTCTGGAAATCTTCCGGATCCAGGATCGGTTTCCGAATATATGTAGCCTTTTCCTGCACAGCGCATTGCATTCGCATAGGATATGTAAGGCTGTTTCTGGTTCCTTGCTACAAAGTCTGCATCCAAGGTCACCATTGAATTTACCAATTTTCCAGAGGTGTTCTTTCACAGTTATGGTTATCTTTAACTGTGCCTACTTAGATTAAGGAGTTCTGCAGCTCTCTTTTGGCAAGGTCCCTTATTAAAGGTTTTGTTGAAATAATGTCCTGCTCGGTTCTTCCAGTACATTCGATAATGAGTGCGTATCTTCTCCTTAACAAAGCTTCGGGCAGCACTTCGTGAAATTCCTAATGCAGGTTCTGGCCCTATATAAAGCCTCACTAGATCCCTGCCTGGTCAGTTCATCGGCTTTCTCGTTACCGTAAATATCGCAATGCCCAGGTGCCCATAATAGTTTTACTATGTTATGTTCTGCCAGTGCATTGAGTTCGTTGATGCATTCCCATACCAGTCTAGATGATGCTTTTGTGCTTGATAAAGCCTTTAAAGCTGCCTGGCTGTCTGATGTAATATAGATCCGCTTGCTTCTGTAAACCCTCTTACCGTTTTCACGCACGTACTGTAGTATGGCGTATATTTCTGTCTGAAAGACCCAGGGAAAAGCTTAGCTCTACCTGGAAGCCTCAGCATATAATCTAGTTCCATCTAGGTCAATTATTCTTGTATGACCTGTACTCGTGTGTGTCACTTTTAACGCTAATTGAGTATCTGATAGAACAATGATGTGTTACTGTATTAAGGCATTAGCACTAAATGATAAACTTATGTTTACTTCCGATTTTTTATCGTATATACCAGCCGCTGCACTGTGTTCTATGGAGAAACCGGCTGTATACCAAATTAGCTGGTCAAAAAAATATTCAGGGAGTGTGTGGTCAGTTTTCATGCTTAGTATCGGATTACCCTTAATTACACTGTATTCATAACACTCGGGTCAAAAAGTCCCGGGAGTAATCCACAGAGGACGCTACAAATACCGAATGCGCTTTTGTTTTAGGTAGTACCAGCCTTCAAAAAAATCGTGTCAAAATTTCATGACATGTCATTTAGTAGTTTTCGAGATATTGAAGTTAAAGTGACGCTACTTCTGTGATTTTGTAAACAATGAATCAAAACGAGCTTCGAGTATTAATAAAATACTGTTATTTAATAGGGGGAAAAACCGTTCAAGCTCAGCAATGGCTTGAAAAGTGTTACCAAAAATTCTCCGTCAAAAACAAACATTGCCGATAGTATTCCGATTTAAACGCAGTCGTACGGCCGCTGAAGATACGGAACACTCGGGATGCCCAAAAGAGGTAACTACACCAGAAAACATCCAAAAAATCCTAAAAATTGTTATGAACGATCATAAAGTGAAGTTGCAGGAGATAGCTGACATCCTAAAGATATCAAAAGGCAGCGTGTTCAACATTTTATAAAAATTTGGCCACGAAAAAACTTTTTTCAAAGTAGATGCCGCGTTTGCTCACTATGGAGCAAAAGCCACAACGTATTCATGAATCTGAGCTTTTGGAGCTTTTTAAGCGTAATACAAAAGATTTTTTGCGTTGGTATGTGAAAATGAACGAAACGTGGATCCACCACTATATGCCAGAGTCGAAAAGAGCGTCTGCTGAGTGGAGAGCTGAGGGAGAAAACTGTCCAAAGCATCCGAAGACTCAATAGTCGGCCGGCAAGGTTATGGCGTCTTTTTTCTGGGATTCGCATGGAATATTATTCATCGACTATCTGAAGAAGGAAAACGATCAACAGCGACTATTACATTGCATTATTGGACTGATTAAGTGACAAAATGAACCGTAAAAAACCTCACAAGTCAAAGAAAAAAACGCTATTTCACCAATTCACAAGTAGATGAAAACCGTGGTGAAAATAAACAACTTGCGATTCGAATTGCTGCCCCACCCACCATATTCCCCAGATCTTGCACCCAGCGACTATTATCTGTTCGCAGATCTCAAAAAAACGCTCCAGAGAAAAAAGTTGGCTCGAATGAAGAAATGATTGCCGAAAGTGTAGTCTATTTTGGGGCAAAAGATAAATCGTTTTATGAGAAAAGCATAGCAATGTTACAAAAGCGTTGGAATGATTGTATCGCTCTAGAAGGAGAATATATAGATAAATAAATTAGAATTTTGTAAAAAATGTGTTTTTATTGGTTAGTGTCGGAACTTTTTGATCCGAGTGTTATGTGACCACAATTATAGTTGGCACATGCCACTTTCCGGTGGATTTTATTCTATAAGCACCAATCCGGACTTCATTTATATATATATATATATATATATATATATATATATATATATATATGTATATGTATATCCAAGAGTATTAGACTTAGAAGAGTTCCCACAGATATTGTGAGAGTACTTCTTATGACTCCACAGATCTACAGGCATGCCAGTTCTTATATCCTAGTTAGATTTGTGACTGCTTTCTGTTCTAATTTTCGTCAGCATACTAAAGCGCAGTATGATGCCGTGGGTCTTACAACCGTGATGTAATACCATAGAACCATTTATGGTTTTAATCCCCATGTTTTCCCAAATATCGCCTGCTCACAACAAGGAACATTATTGTTTTGTTTGTAATGTCGTCCATATTTGTGATCCTGTCTAGTTTTGCATACAGGGTAATTGCTAAATATTTAACTTCCTGAACTACCTGAATACTTTCAAAGAAGATTGCAAGGTTAAAATTTTCTTAACTCTCTTTCTCGGGTGAAGAGTATTAGCAAAGTCTTTCTAGGGTTCACCTTAAGGTTTTTCTCTTCATACCATCTTTTAGTGGTATATAATGCTTTTTGCGTTAGTTCCGCAATGATGTTCGGGTCTCTACCACTGATTAGGTTAATTGTGTCATCTTTACAACCTTGGATATAGAGATCATTTACTATCTCTAAGAGGGGAGGGGAAAAACTCCTTCTTATGGATACTCTCTGGTAGTACATACCTTAAAAGATTTTACTCCAAATTGGCTTGTATTTGACGGCTTTTTAGCATGGTGTTTACCTAACTGTTTATGTTATTATCAACTTTATGTTTTATGGTTGCAGCAGTTAGAGAAGAGCATTAAAATGAACATTGTGTTTGCCAACTAGAGCTTCAACAGTCAAGGACAAAATATTTGAATGATTTTACTTAATTGTTTTTAATTGTTATTTTTCGTTGTCCTTATAAAATATTCTTAAAAATAACAAAATTTTAATTTTACATATATATTTTTAACTGCTTTAATAAATGTTTTGATAAAATAAATTTTTATTATGTATTTTATAATCTTATTTGTTTTAATAAAGATTTTAGGGGTTGGAATAATTGCATGATAGTTAAACTTTTAGTTTGTAACACAAACTACTATATAACTATAGTACATTTAATATTGATTATTAATCATTAAAGTAGTGGGGCAACCAAAGTTGTTGTTATAAAATTTTTGTAGATTATGCAAATGATTTTATGCTGCGCACATTAGTATTCGACCTCCGCCAACATATCAGTAAGAAACATTAAAAATACCCCAAAGTGATGTTTGAAGCTTAAACAAATCTGCGACTTGTATAAAGTAGCTTAGACCATAATAAAAGACCTTGAATCAAAAAATACTATTTATACTTATAGTCTTCTATCTATATAATTAAAAATGTAAATGTTCGTTTGTTTAAAATCTTAAATCTCTGAAAGTTTTTCACCAATTGCTTTGAAATATTGACACTGCATTGCATTCGAATACGCGCGTGTTTTTGTATATAGATGTCACACCTGTGACAGGTAGAAACATGATTTTTTTTTAAAAAACAGTGTCATTTTTTACAATCTTAATATCTGCACAGACAATGGAACAAAAAAATATTGTGAAATTGAACATGTTTTTTCTTGTCTTTTTTCTATTTAACCAGACTGAGCCACACCAACGCTAGTCAATAATAAAGATTTTATACTACTATTAATAAACCCTTCTGTATATTTGTTAGCTACTTCACTGTAAATGAAAACACTTACTAGATATACCTAAAAATAATAGATTTTAATATTTACTTTAAGTCGTAATCATTAATTCTAAACTAATTTTAAAAAATAATCGTTATAAGCATATAATTACCCTATCACATAGTTTGTAATTAATTTTTTAACAAATGGTACAATTAATTTTAAAACATCCTATAGGACATCATCGTGAAGTTGTGTACAGATGCACCCGATTAATGTCGATTTTCGCCGATTGCCAGACATTTTGATCGTACTAGTGTTGTCGTTGAACTTGTAACGTTAATTTTTTTATTAATGTAATTTGTATAAATGTGCGCCGATTATTCTGCAGAAACTTAATATACACGTAAATCAATTCGCATAACCACCTAGCATGGCAAACCGGCCCCGGTAAGCTCCTAGCACCGCTCGGAATTGTCGCAGTAACCCAACCCCTTCCATTTTCAGCAACAGCCAGTTTCGAAATCGGAATCAACAGAAAGTCTCCGGCCCCATAAACAAGCGCCCTAAGGGGAATCGTATGCCGCTAAAGACCAAAATGATTGATGCTCGCCAGAAGATAATCCTGAAGAAGCGCAAAACCGTCCGGGACGCCCGGGACATACTGGCTAAGATGGCCAAGACGCAGGACGCTCGCAGCAAAATTACAAAGATGCGCGAGGCGCGAAACGGTGATGGTGCTGTAAACGGGAGCATTCGTGCAATAGGCTCTGGCATTCTGCAGAAAACTGATCGCAATGGGAAGATTTCGCTGATTACGAGCAAGAATAAGCAGAGCACCACTGATATAAATTTGGCTATACAGCAGCAGCTTGGGCTAATTCAAAACCGGAAGAAGGCTGCTGTTAGGTCTCCACCATCACCTTCTAGTACGATACGTAAATCAGTTCCACGTAGCACGTTGATTAGCAAAACCATTCTCAATGACATGGATTATCATCCACTGCCTATACAACCGCCTTTTGATCCATACCCGATCAATTATTTGTCTCCAGATCTCCCGGCGCCCAGACTAATGGGGCCCCATTAAGTGCACGAAGACATCCATTGCATGTAGGAAGTAGAATTGATTATTTAGATAATGCTAGTGACTGGCCATCGTATCAACCTTCGTATGCCAGGTATGGTGTTCGGTTCGAGTATAACCATATAAACTATTTTGCATTCAAATTAGGGGACCTGTGGCCGGTTATATTGACTTGGATGCTCCAGAAGATGAAGAAATGCCTCTAGTGTCGCCTGTGAAACAAACCATCTTCATGCAAGGTACATCAAGGTCTTCAAATGTACATTCGCGTCTTGATGTCACGCCAGTGCAGAACCAGTCCCATGGTATCTTTGCCACACCTACAAAAACAAAGGTGGTTGTGCCAGCTGGGCACAGGATTGTTGTTTCGAATTTGCAGCAAACAGTGACGCAAGACGATATAAGGGTATTTCAAGTGGTTTTGTTACATTTATGTTTGTTTTATTGACTCTGTTGTGAAGGAGCTGTTTGAAGATATTGGGCAGTTACTGGTGGCAAGGTTAGTCCGCCAGGCACGGCAGAAGTTATTTACAAAAATTTATGCGATGCTCGGAAAGCGGTTGATACTTATCACAACAGGCAGCTGGATGGGCAGCCCATGAAGTGCTTGCTGGTTAACAAAAGACCACTGAATAATCCCACGGGACCAGCATTGACAACTTCAAAGCAGGATCCTACAGGGTGAGAATAATAATATTGGAAATATAGCTAGTCGACTAGTTTTATCATCTTAATTATATAAATTTTTGTCTTACAATTTATTAATCAATATCATATGAGATGCAAATCAATCATTCAATTGTCATCTTGTTCTGGAAAAGATAAATTCTGTTGTTTTTTTTTGTTTTTTTTAATATGGGAACAGAAGCAATTGCAGTTAACATCTCTAATTATTTTCTTTTTTTAGGTTGTTTAATATATTTTCTATACATTCAAATTATCTACTAACATCAACATATTTAGTTTTACAATCAATAAGAATTATGACTTGCCTGCATTTTATGTGAAATCCTCTTAACTATTTGTAGAAATCCCATTAAGCACATAAAATTGTTGTTTTGAGATTTGCAGATAAGTAAATATCTAAGAGTCTTTTGTTATCTAAATTTAATTTCTTTTGTATGTTTAGTCTCCAATTCAATTTTTAATTTGGTTTCCACAAAGTTTTTGCTTTAATAGTTAGGATTACAGATGTAACTCTCCTACAACACCGTAGATAGTTTCCTAGAAAATGTCATTCTGTCAGAGCCAAAGCAAGTAAAAAAGAAGTTAGATTCTGAAAACTTATTAAAAACAAACATTTTTTAAATCCATACAAGTAACTTTATTTTCATTAAGAAATATTAACATGTATGCATAACACAAAACGAAAAGGAAAGCAGTTGTTTTCGTATTAATAACCTTAATATGATAATTTTTCTCCTAATAACTGTGCGGTACAAACAAACATTTTGGCTATTGAATGCTATCATCTTCATTCTTTGAATATTTTTACTTTCCTTATTATAGGATAATGTAATCGGCGGAAATTTGACCTACCCAGTTTTTCACATTTCTGGGCGAAATATAGCCTCAGGACACCAAAAAAGTTTGTTTGAGCCATTGTGTGTGTGTGTGTGTGTGTGTGTGCGCGCGCGCGCGTGCGTGCGTGCATGCGTGCGTGCGTGCGTGCGTGCGTGTGCGTGCGTGTGTGTGTGTGTGTGTGCGTGTGTGTTTCTGTCGGTCTGTCAGTAAACAGGATATCTCGAGAACCGTAAGAGCTAGAGACTTGAAATTTGGTATGCAAGTTACTTGTAGGTAGAGGACGCAGTGCGAAGCTTTTGGTAAAAATCGCCGAGCCGTTTGGTCGCAAGGTCTCAAAATCTCTCGCAAAGCGGTCGCGAATCTAAACAGTTGAAGATACAAAAAATTCATGAGAATAAAAATGATTTGTTATTATGAGATAAACATGAATTTAAAATAAAAGTTGGTAAAATAGGAACTCGAAAAAAAATTGAAGCTCGGGATTTTTAATTTACCGGGTGTTCATAAAATGTTTCGGGAAATTTATATTACCGGATAGATCAAACCGAGACCAATCACAGCGCGCTCGGAGAGCTACCGGGCTGACTGCGGGAGGATGGGGGGAGCGCCTGGCCGCTAGGAGGTAGCACGCAGGCGATAATGGCGAACGCTGTGTGGCCGAGCTCACACAGTTACCTTCAGTGATGTAGCAAAATTTTAAGTACGAGTCAATTATTGTCTTGTACTATTTATTTTAATCAGCTTTCGAGTGTTGGATGCGTGCCTCGTCCTTTTTAAATTAACAAATTTTTAGACGTGAGCAGCGCAAGGCCGAGACGAAGGACTCGTGCCTCGTCGTTTTTTAAAATAACAAATTCCGGGACGAGAGCAGGGCAGGCCCGAGACGATGGACCCGCTATATATAATAATAGGATAAGGAAAGTCGTGTGATGTTCACACCAGATTTTTCATTTGTATCTTCCGGCCTCCTTAAAAAATCTGTAATTTTAGCTTGCAGATCATTATAAGGTTGTAGATTTCTCGCTATGGAGATTTTCCAGTTCCTTTTCAATTTTTAGCTTTTTTGTGGATGGGTCTGTATTCAAGGGAAATGATTTTAGAATTTTTAGCTAAGCTTAGGCCTTCCCATAATTTTTTTAATGTTAATTTATTAATTTTACAATTTTCATCGCTGCTGTTTTCTTTAATAGTAAATCTGCTTTGCAAATTTTTTCTTTCATCAATAATGCCTTTGATCGATTTAATAAGTTCTAATGTCACCAATTTTATTTTCTGGCGATTCAAGCTCGTCTGTTTTCTATTTCAACTAAAGATGACAAAATCTTTTCCAAATGTGCATTGAACGTTAATTTTTCTTGAAAATTGCTTTTATTACACCAGCTATGTCTAAAATCTATTTTAATGGTCTCCCAGTGTAGTAAGTTGTAAAGGTAGAAATAATATCTTGATGTAATGGATGGAGAGGTGGAGCAACGAAGTAGTTATTTGGTGGTAAAAATCTTACTTGGGTGTTGGGATGGCTCAATCTATGGGTGATCTGGAATGTTTTCTAATAATAAGAGCACCTTGAAAAATTTTTACAAAATATTTTAATCCATTCTGTAAATAAATCTTCAGTTACCCAAACTTTTGAATTTGCTTTCCGATATATGGCTAAGGTGTTTTTATATGGGGTCCGTCAATTCAGACGCAGGAAAGTAAATGCTTATTGAAACTACAGTAATGATTGCATAATAAAGTAGGATATATTGTTTTAAACATTCGTATATTCCATTTGCGTATGAAAAATGATGTTACTCAAGTGTTCAGGATTGGCTTTACAGACGTCGATGCGATGGTCGAAATTTTCGATGTCATTTATTTAAGCAATTATATTGTTCTTGAGGTCTTGGATGGTGGCTGGTTTATTGATGTAGACTTTACTTTTCAGATGACCCACATAAAAAGTCTAAAGGCGTCAAATCGCACGAACGAGCAGGCCAATTGACATTTCCATTATTCAAAATTAAACGTTCACCGAACTTAGACTGCAATAACTACATTCGCATGTGTTATGTGGCATATTGTACGGTTTTGTTGAAAATAAACATCATTTCTAGGTGAGCAACCAAGTTTCCAGGTTTCACACATGGATGACACTAACAACACATGTAGTTGACATGTATGTCTGAAGTTGTTTTTTTATAGCTTGGACATCTGTTAACAATAACCAATCGTAATACCAACACATATCGCAACGCAAAAATATTTTGCGTAACAACGAAGATGTAGAGTTTTGTGCCAAATAAACAGTATTTGCGGAAGCTTTGCTTTTCTATTTCAACTTGAAAAAAATGCAGCTGAAGCATGTCGTTTGCTTGAGAAGGCGTACAGTGAACATGCACCATCGAAAACTACCTATGAAGATTGGTTTAAACGATTTAGAAATGGCGATTTTGACACTGCAGACAAAGAGCGCTCCGGAAGACCAAAAACAAATGAGGACGCCGATCTGCAAGGGTTATTGGATAAAGATAATACGCAAACACAAGATCAACTTGCGGAGGCATTAAACATGACTCACCAAAGCATTTCCAAACGTTTACATGCCAAGGAAAAAATTCAAAAGGAAGGAAAATGGGTGCCGCCTAAGTTGACTGAGAGACAGATGGAAAATCGAAGACCACTTCCGAAACTTTGCATTTGAGGCCTGAAAGAAGAGTTTCCTGCATTTAATTGTTACTGGCAATGAGAAGTAGATATATTTTGACAATCCCAAACGCAAAAAATCGTGGCTTTCACTTGGCGAAGCATCAACATCGACGACACAGCCAAATCGCTTCAGAAATCCGACAATGCTCTGCGTTTGGTGGGACCAGAAAGGAATCATGTATTATGAGCTGCTGAAACCGAGCAAAACTGTTGATGGGCATAGCTACCGACAACACCTGATAAATTTGAACCATGTATTGCTTGAAAAACGGCCAAAATAGGACACAAGACACGAACAAGTGAGATTGCATTACGACAACGCTCCATGCCATCGCATTTTCATTGTCTAGAACACCATAAAAACGCTGAAATGGGATCTGTTATGGCGCCAGACCTGGTCCCTTTTAATTGTCACTTGTTCCAGTCGATGGCGCATGGTTTGACGGGGCTACACTTGGCCAATTTCAAAGAAGTGCAAAATTGGTTGGATGAATGATTTCGGTCCAAAGACGCGTTGTTTTATCGTCGCAATATTCATGAATTGCCACATAGACAGCAAAAATGTGTACCTAACGAGGGATGATACTTTGAATAAACCATTTTTTGTATTTCTCTTGAAATTTTTCATTTTTTATTGATCGAAAAAACCTGGAACTTAGTTGCACTTTTAGAAAGTCTGTTTAGTTTCAGGAAGAAATAGACATTAATCAAGCCACGGTATCGCTCAGAATTCATAGTAATAATCGTTTTATTTTCGAAAAACAATAGTCTAGTGGCACCTCTTGACCACAAAGCATACGAAACAGCCACTTTTTGAGGATCCATTGGTTGTAACTCCACATTCTCTTGGATTATCGTTGGCCCAAATGCGACAGTTTTGCTTGTTCACCGTCCCATTCATTGTGAAATGCGACTCATTGTTGAAGATGATTTTTGATGGAAAATTTGGATCAATTGCACGATATTGGAGAAACCAATCAGAGAACAGACAGTTGAAATGGTTAATTGAATCTTGTAAGTGTGTAAATTTAATTTTGTGCATAATACAGCGTAAACTGGTCTGTGAAATGCCCAATTCTTGCGATTGACTAGTTATTGAGAGTTTTGGGTACTCTTTCATATTCTCCTTTGCCGCGGCCATATTTGCCGGTGTGCGAACACTTTTGAGTCGTTCACTCTTTGGCGTATCACCAACAGAACCATTAGCCTCAAATTTTTGAACCAAACAACTGATGGTGGTCTCATTTGGATGGTTATGACTGAAATAATCGCAGAGAGCTTGATATGTGTTTTTTTCTCTTTCACCATTCTTGTAGTGTTCTTTAATCACTGCAACGCGGTTTTCAATCTAATATGACTTTATGGCAAAAAATGGCAATCCTTAAACTGAAAATCTAACGCTGGGTTGACAAAAAAGCATGGCGTCTGTGTCAAATTGATGTATACTTTCCTGCATCCCTATTGGTTGACTCTTAGTTACGCCTTCAAATACATAGGATAGCAAGCCCATAATAATACACTTGTAAGGAAAGGGGGCGAAATTTGAAAAGTGACTCATTTCACTAATACGTTTTCCATTTTTTCAATTTTTTGCAGTTTTCTAATGCGTGCTATTTTTTTGGATTTTCATTTGTTAACTCCATAGAGCTTGCTATTTCCAACTTCTACAAAGCCTTTGTAATCATCTGCTAAACAAAACTTATAGCGAACATTTTTCTGTGCTTCTTGCTTGGTTTCAGCAATAATTGACTGTACAATTTTCGTATTTGTCTTGCAGCTTTCTTAAAATAAATAAACAAAGGTGATAAAATGTAGAATACTAAATTTGAACTTTTTTAGTAGTTCATCTTTAGTGGTTTGACATTACAACTTTTTGATTCAAACTTGATTTGTTAATAACTCTCTTCTGTACCACAAACATTTAAAAGTAACACAAAAAATCTGGTGTGAACATCACACGACTTTCCTTATCCTATTATTATATATTATACTGGTCCATCGTCTCGGCCCTGCGCTGCTCTCCTCCCGGAACTTGTTATTTTAAAAAAGGGCGAGGCGCGAGTCCAACACTCGAAAGCTGATTAAAATAAACAGTACAAGACAATAATTGACTCGTAGTTAAAATTTTGCTACGTCACTGAAGGTAACCGTGCGAGCTCGGCCACACGACCTTCCCCATTATCGCCTGCGTGCTCCCTCCTAGCGGCCAAGCGCTCCTCCCCCTCCGTCCTACCGCAGTCGGCGCGAAAGTTCTCCGAGCGCACTGTGATTGGTCCGTTTAATTAATTTTTAATCGGCTATAACTTATTTATTTGACCTCGGATCAAAAAATGTCATTGTAATTTTTTGTTCGCCTCGGTCTGATCTATCCGGTAATATAAATTTGCCGAAACATTTTATGAACACCCGGTATATTAAAAATCCTGAGCTTCAATTTTTTTTTCAAATTCCTATTTTACCAACTTTTATTTTAAATTCATGTTTATCTCATAATAACAAATCATTTTTATTCTCAAATTTTTTGTATCTTCAACCGTTTAAATTCGCGACCGATTTTGCGACCTTGCGACCAAACGACTCGGGCGATTTTTACCAAAAGCTTCGCACTGCGTCCCCTACCTACAAGTAACTTGCATACCAAATTTCAAGTCTCTAGCTCTTAGGTTCTCGAGATATCCTGTTTACTGACAGACCGACAGACAGACCGACAGACAGACAGACAGACAGACCGTCAGACAGACAGACAGACACACACAGACAGACACACACAGACAGACACACACAGACAGACACACACACACACACACACAGACAGACACACACACACACACACACACGAACCAATGGCAACTTTTTTGGCGTCCTGAGGCTATAATTCATCCAGAAATGTGAAAAATGGGTAGGTTAGACCGATTACAGACATAAGGATAAGGAAAGTAAAAATCTTTTGAACTATCATTAGCTTCATCGACTTCATCCATTAGTAACTGTGGGCAACTTTAGGGAGTACTCTTCGATATTTTTATGTAAAGCGCACAGGAGGGATTGGTAAATTCAATATACAATAGAAAATCTTGGTACCTTAATACAGACAGACAGACAGACAGTACAACCAGAAACAGGACTCACATCAGTTGTATTAGTCACACACACACACACACACACAACACAATTTCAGTCCTTTTATTATGCAAAGAAACATCTCTAATTCTTCTCCACACTTGTTGCAGATAGTTTTTGAATGTTTTGTTTGTATGTAATATCATATTTGGAACTGAAAGATGTCTCAAAAGCGTTATGGTGAGTCTCTAGATATTTTTTGTAACGAATCAGCTCAAGCTTAATATACTTTCATTTTCACAAGGAAAAATGAACATTATTAAAAAATAATGATAGAACAGTAATTTTCAGCTTGAATAAAGAATACTCTAATAAAGTCTACAGGCAGTCACTTATTAACACTAGTTTATTATCGCGTTTTTCCGTTTTCTACCTCTTCAGGGATAAATGTACCAAGATTTAATAGTTAAAACTAAAAGATGTGGTTACCATTACTGATTATGAAGGTTTCAAATGAAAAAACTCAAGAAAAATAGTAAAATTTAAGTAAATTTAAAATAACAGAACATTTTTACTTGCTACTGCCAAAAAGGGATGGGACCTAAACTTTGTTGTTTAACCATGTTTTTTTGAATAGTGCACTTTTTCTCAACCTTCCTTTTTTTTGAATCAATAATTTATTGGGATGTCAGTAATAATGCTCTTCCATAACAAACAGTCGTGAAGTGTGTAGCAGAGTTTCAGTGTAAGGCTGGTCCCTTACATTTGAGGGAAAAAAGTTACCATGATTTGTACCTGTGTACACTGAGAGTTTCATTTTGGACATCTGTGCATTAATTGATGTTATGTAATCATTCATGACATAGAATTTAAAAAAAGGAAATCTAAAGGCCATTATGATAATACAACACACTAAATGTTCAAAAATAATATTTAATACAAATTAAATACAATCAATAATGTGTTTCTAAAATGAACTTTTACAAAGCAATAGTTATTTAGGATGGTTGTTGCTAACTACTAGAAAACTTTTTTAAGTTTTGCATTTAAGGCTAAGTAATTATGGAAGACATTTGTTTTTAGCAAAATATTCATAAAGTAATAGAACAATGTATTAAGAGTACTATCAATTATATGACAGATGTAAAATATACATGATTAAGTAACAGTTAAATGAACAGAATTGTGAAATGATTATAGGTTGCATATACTAAGACATTCGCTTAATTGCAAAAGTATTAACAAAACTAGAATAGTCATAAATTTAGGGGGAGAAAATAAAAAGTCATTTAACAAACGGCAGAAATCCTTGTTAAAACGGTAAATAGATGAAAACAAAAATAAAAAACAAAATGACAGAATGACACTAAAACATTTGAATTAAAAAACAAATACAGAAATACAAATAAACATGTATTTAAAAAATAGTATGGACATTAAAAACAAGCTCCTGAATAACAAAGGACAATTTTGAGAAGCAATTAAAAATTACTATAAAACAATGTCAGAAAACGAAAGTATAAAACCCATTATGAAGAACAAGAAAAAGGAAGCAAAAGAACCTAGGAGGAGGATTAGTCATAAGAAGGTTAAAAATAGAGAGAGGAATTGCTAGCAGTGAAATATACTTTACAATGTCAAATATGGAAGATCACTGAGGCTTGGAATACACTATAAATACCTAGACATTGGCTAATGTGTTCTCAGAGAAGTATAAAAAATCTATTGGAGGTAGAATAAGACATCAAATGGTCATCTGAAGAAAATAGTAAAAGTATTTGCTGAAATTGAAGCACAAGTATTGCTTTAATTGGGAAAAGCAAGAAACATAATTAATACATAGAAAATAATGGATTAAATTTATTTACAGGGTGTTTAAAATTATTGCTGTGGCTATATTACAGTGTTTTATAAATATAATTACGAATATTACAGTCACAAGCAGAAGGTATGAAGCTGTCATCTAATTAGTCGCAAGCTTTTGCAGAATTTATTTAAATATAAACCTAGCTTTCTGGGACTGACTACTCAGAATAATTCAGCAGTTTGAAATATAGGGAATTGCTGAGAAGCTGATAGCAGCGTCATTATTACACTTCTACCATATGAGTAACTAGAAGCGTTAAGACCAATTTATGAAGGAGAAGTTACCTATGGCTTTGTATACATATTTGTTAATGTTTTACCAGTTTAGTTTTTCCATCAGATGTGATTCTAGCCCACACCATGACTGATTGGGGGTTAAAGACTTGGAATATTGTCACAGCATGATCTGATTATTTTATTAGTTGGAGATAGACTCAACGGAGAAAATCTCTTCACTGAACAAAATGAAAAACAAATTACTGCATATTTCTAGCCTTATTTGCTTTATGTGATCTGTTAGCAAATGAGTTATTTCATAAGAATGTATGTTCAACATCTTATGAACAATAATGTGAATCACGGAACACTTACACCAGTTTTCTTGGTTATTCTGCTCTTAATTCTCTGATGGGTCTTTTTGATAGTTACACAGACAATCGTCTTTTTAGCTTTTTCACAACTGTCCGTTATTAATTTGACTTCTTTTAAATGTTTTAGAGCAACTTAGGACAATCATTAGAGAGGTTTTCAGCACCTTTACAGTATGAGAACAAGAAAACAAAGATTATAAAGCAGAACAAATAAGTGATAGGTGCCAAAAGCGTTCTAATTTTTAAATATACTGTATATTTATTATATAAAACGTCAATTTAGGTAAAATACATTTTTGTTATTTTTTCAAATGATAATCTTTCATCATAAAAATGAAATAAAATGGGGTATGAAGTAGAGATAAGCAACGGCTTATTAAATTTAAAAAATAATTACGATTTTTATTGCACTTATCTTTGCCAGGGTGGTAAATCACGAGCGTTTACGAGCTTATCTGATTAATGCATGTCTATCAACAATAAAATGCATTAAAGAGTGACATCTTATCATTAATCTTATTAGGAAGAAGTGAATACACATTTTATTAACTGTATTCCCCTCTAATGCTAGGTATTTTTGCAATCTCTTGGGGAGTTCCATAAAACTGATAAAAACAATTCCTCAGATATAGCAAGATACCACTTATAGACAGCAGACTGAAACTTGTTTTGGAGGAGAACTTACTTGGCATTAGCTCTTTCATTGTGTCATATACTTACTCAGCGCAATATCTGGCTCAGGATGCGTCCGAGAGCCTGCAGAGTGGCATTTGACATGTGCTCGTACATTGTTATGTTGAAATAATGCGTTTTATTTTCATTTCTGGTGGCGGAGTCAGTTCCGTGACTCACAGTACCGTTTGATGATAGTATTTTTACAAAAAGGTAACCAATCCATCAGCATAATCCCCTTTGTCCCCAAAAAGCAATTAATTTCTTTGGACTAGACATTTTATACCCAAATTAAAATTAATCTGCTATATGAGTAACACTCAAAGAATATCTGTCGATCTACACTGTACAACTACAGCAACTGTTGGCCTATTTCCACATGACTTCTGTTTTTACTGAGTAATACAATTATAAATAATTAGTTTTTGTTAACAAATTTATTCAAGAACAACTATTCTTCAAAATAAAGGTCATCATTCTCTTTTATCACTGATCTGCAAGCGTCCAGATCTGATTGAAGTACTCAGATGACTGAATTGAAGTACTCGTGACGCGATTCTTAAACTGGCAACAAATTTCGACTTACTTATTGGCCTGTGCTTCGGTCAGCTTATTTGGATTTTATCAGGGGCTTCTTATGGACAAAGTTAAGCTGCTAAAAAAGACTTCATGCTGTCTTATGGTCTCAAGTGCTTGAAGATGGTATGGCATCAAAACAGATGATCGGCCAGAACATACTGATCTTTAAGACCGGGTCGCCAGAATCAAACTTTTTGTACCATCTTAATATGGTTTTGTAACTCACTGTTCTTTCGTTTTCAGCATCACAAATCTCTTTTCAGTCTTTCTCGAATAAGTTATTGTTTCCAGCAATAACATATCAAGATTTGAAATTTTGTTTTATTCATCTAGAATCAAATAAGCTGGAATATTATAAACATAAACAACGAAAATTGCACGAAAATTAAACTTTAGACGTGTAATAGAACTTTCTCCTCAACCTAAAATGGGGAAACTATTGTGCACAGACCGTTGTCATATGTAAGTCCTGATAAATGATGCAAAGTTTAACATAACTGTTACATCCACCATAGGATTGAATCTGACTTGCCTGTTTACCAACATCACATCTAATATTTGTTAGATAATATGAGACTTGCATGCATTATAATATGACACAATTGGAATTTTGAGTGTGAGTGTCAACTATTTTTAACTGTTACATAAATTTTCTATTTGCTTAATTCTTTCGTTAAATGAACATTTTGGCAATTTAAATTCATTTGACTACTTAATAATTCAAACGTTTATTATATTGAACAAAAATTTTTGCTATCATTTAAATATGTTTTGTACTCGTCTTTTTTCATAAATTCATAAATAAATTTCATAAAACATTTGCATGGTGTGTAGTATAATTTAGTTTAATGTTTTTCTTTTATAGTTTTACAAAAATTTCTAATTTGTACTAACTTACCTATAATCTATGCTTTTCGTTTCAGAGTGATGATGTCGATGAGCAAGAAATCGTCTTCAGTCTCGAAGAACTCTGAGAAATTGGTGCCAGACTTGCAAACCATCCATAAGGTCTTGTTTAAAAGGAATTAGCAAGTTACTGTCGTATAAATGTTGTGTAAAGTTCTTTCTTAAGTTAGGGTTTGCATTAACCTTCTCCTGTAATTTAGAAAATAAATTATGTTAGCCAGTTGCACCTTGAGTTGGAACCTGGCCAAACTGGAATGCATTGTTAACTCCTGGTGTTGCCAGGTTGTTTTAATAAGTAGCCTCTGAAGTCAACTGAGACTTGGCAGGATTACATGCAATTACAGATTTAATTAATAAAACTCATTTAAATGTGCTTTAGTATATTTTTATCATACATAGGCATATGTTAACAGAACTTGAAACTGCTGCATTTATGTAAAGGTATGGGATTATTTTGTCATGTTATTTTCACTATAACTGTGAGCCTATACAGACTTGTTCACTCTTGTTTTAAAGTGTGATTTGATTTTAGTTTTAATTGCTTTATCAACATTGTAGGTTATGTAGCAGTTGCTTTAGTTCTGCAGTTTGGCGTTAGCTCTACAACTTGTTGTTTTCCAAATTGGATTTTGTGGCAAAAAAATGTCCAAAACCAGATTTTGGCCTAAACAGTTTCATCAAGCCTCCAGATACTTTCCTTGCAAAGCATTTACTGATGGATCACTTTGTTATTTGTGTCTGTTTACAATTTGTGCGTTTGACCATTTTGTGGTTTTTTTATTCCCCAGCATCTTTAATTCTGTAATCTAGTTTTATGGGAGGATATTGTATGCTCCAGAATTTAGGCAGTTTAGAGATTTGAAAGACTAATCATTTGAACTCACGACCAACAACTTTAAATTTATATTTATATTAATATCACTGTAGTGTATGTATAGTTGTCGCAAAGCTGAACCATAGCCTAGCTTTAGGATCTTATCTTTAATTGTTAAGTTATAGCCTAAATAGACTAAAATGCTGCTAAAACACTTGAGTGTTTGTAGTGTTTCAGAATTAAATTAATGGGCTTAATAGACCTATTGCTTCTCTAGATATACATTTTCTTCAGGTACTATCTCTGTGTTGAAGGTTGGCAATAATCATTGTTATGGTAATGTTAGAAACTGCTGCTCTGAACAGTTCTCTAGAGAATTGAACTAGTTTCTGAGGTTTCGTAACCATGATATTCTTGTCCTTTGATTTTGACCTGTACTATTAACTGTAGTCAGGTGTATTTTTCTTCTTTTGTGATATGTCTAAAATATTCCAGCTTTCGTTTCTTGATGATGGTATCTATTAATTCTTTCCTCTCTAACCATTCGTCTTAGGATCTCTATGTTCATTATATGATTCCATCTGATATTTTAAGGATCCTCCTAGACATCCACAATTCAGATGCTTTGATTTTCTTAAGACTTGTTATGTTTAAGGTCCAACCTTCTACTCTGTAGAACGAGTAGTAAAAACATAACATTTTGCTAATTGGGCCCTTAGCTTTGCTTTGTTTTTGTATATCTTTTGTTGATTCATCATATTTTTATGTTTTTGTATTGTAGGTTTGTTTAATATCTCTGGGTGGATTAAGTATGCCATCTTTCAGTGCTTTCCCTATCTTGTTAATATTATAATTCTCGTATATACACGATTATAATTTTACTGCTTCATATGTATATTTAAGTTTCAATACGAAAACATATTTGGAGCACTAAAATGCTGTAGCGATCTACGCATGTTTCACACCAACAAATCAAGTGCACTTACACTACCACACAATTGGATTTTTGCACATAGAAACAAGTGTTGTGCTTGAATACTGAAGCAAATATTCAGTGCAAAGTATTTGTGTGCGTTGTCGCATAAAAGTGGCAGGAATATCACATCCGTATTACATAGGAATAATTGTTTCCGTGCTCCATAAATGTGCCCTTGATTGAACAGACACAAATAAAACGATTGCTGCAAATAGATGCAAGTAATAAACTTGAAAAACGTATTCCGGATTTTGATGTTACGATCCCTTCTTTCTTTAATTTGGAAAACCGGGTTCCAACATGAGTACTCAAACTGCTAAAAGTTGATAAGTGAATAGTTTCCTATTTGTATCCTAACATCCATAGTTTTGATAACAATTTTAACCAAAAAATCCCAAATTTGAATGAACATGTACTGCTTAATGACTGCTTTCAAGTGTTTTTAGTCGAGAAAAAGTAGAGCATTTGCAGATCAACGTAATTTATGTAGTCGTTGGATTTAAACAGTGATAAGCAAAAAATCAAGAACAAAACTTCGTAAAGACATACTTTGATTAAACCTAGAGATTTTTTATTATAAATTTTCTAATGATGTAGGTAACAAAATTAAATAAACAATTATTGGATAAATGATTATTGTTTACTTCTATGTTTTTGCAAATTATATTGCAGGATAGATGTGCGACATTACTAAGAATGCTACATTTTGTTAATAATGGCCAAGATGATGTGGCAAATTGGAAGTATTGTAAACAGTTTCTTGAAAGGTCATCTACGTGTCTAGCAGCACATTCCACCCAAGTCACAGATATAGCATAAAATTGTTTATTATGTGGCAAATTAAAAACAACACTTTCATATAAATTAATGGAAACCCTGGAAATATTGCTTTCACTTTAATGAACTTTAACTAGATAATGACTATACTTTGTATGTTGTACACAAACTTCGCCTTTTATCTCCATGAATAGAACGTGCAATCATGGAAAGAAACTAAAAGAGCATGTGGCATTCCCCAACAAACTAAGAAAAGCCGAGGTGGAATACATGTACATGGATAATCATTTTGCTCTCAAATATTAAGCGAAATGTAAGATTAAAATGCTCTCAACTCTTTATAATAGTGAAATGGCAGTCATTGACAAAATTTAGGAGAGTTCAAAAACTGGTATATAAGTATTGTAGACAAAAATGATATGATGTTAACTTCAGTAGAGAACAACACGCCCAAGACTAAAAAATTGTAAAACAGAATATTTTTTAATTTAGTGAACTTGTTGCTAAATTTACATATGTTGTGTAAAATACAAACTGGAGACTATTTTAATAATGGATTTTGAGAAGATGTTTATCAAATAGATCTTAGAAATTCATCACCAAGCTTAGACAGAATACCTTCATGAGAGATGAGCAGACAAATGAAGAGCTACTATTGAACATTATAAGATGTTTTTTAAATTTTGTTTCCATTCACATCCGATATCTGTAATGGTAAAACGATGATAGAGAAAGAAAGAAAGAGTTTCCATTCTCAAATAAGCACATATTGTGTGTTCCCTTATCCCCTTCTTCTCTAATCCTTAGAGCCTTTTTGAGCATCTAATGCTGGTCGCTAGGCCTGTATCCAGTTTTCCATCTTTTTTCTGTCCCTCGCTGTTCTCTTTTCATGTATTGTCACTTCCCGTTCTAATCCTATTTCTTTGATTTGAGCCGTCCATTTACTTCTGGGTCTTCCTTGATTTTCCGCTTCCATTATTTTTTTTGTGATTCTGTGGGGTTTCATTCTCACTATATGCATACCCCCCTCGTGTAGTTGCTTTTTTTAAATTTTTTTTCTAATATTAGTTCTTATTTGATTATTTCTCTAACTTAGTTTCATTTCTATTGTATTAATTTTGGATTCGTTTTTTGTTCTAAGTGTTTAGTTTTTGCAGGTATATGATGTATTATCATATTATGTATTTTCTTTTTAGATTTCTGTCAATGTCTTTATGTCTCAAGATTCTTTTGTTTATGATACATTAGATTCTTGTTGATTTGTTTGCTCTATTTCTGCATCCATTTTTCCGTCTTCCGTTTGTATATTTCCTAGAAATTCATGTTGATACTCTTTCCAGTGTCTTGTTTATACATTTTATTTCCTTGTATTGATTTTTTGTTTTTCATTCACAATAATATTTCTTGTTTTACTAATATTCACTTCCATTTTCATATTTTTTATTTCTTCAGTCCACCCGTTTATTAACTTTATCACGTCATCTGCATATACTTACTTTGATTTTAATGTGACCAATTACTGTAGCTAACCAGATGTTTTTTTTTATTTGTTTAGTTATCTTGTCCATTATAATAATAAATAATGGGGGGGACTTAGGCTGTCACCTTGCTTAATTCTTTCATTCATTTTAATGTCGGCTGATCTTTGTCCCTGCCATTTGTACTTTTGCTCTTACTGTTTTATGTGCTTCTTATTGTGTTTATTAGGTTATCTTCCTATTCCCTCAAGGTCTTGCATATTTCTAGTCTGTCTATTGAATCGTAGACTGCTTTCAAAACTATGTTAAGTACAGTTTTCCTTCTGATAATGGATATGTTATCATTTGGTCTGAAAGCTGCTTGTTCTTCACCTGATTTTTTCTATCTGGTCTCTTAATCTTTTTTCTAGGATTTTTGTGTATATTTTGTAGCCGATTGAGATTTTTGTTCTTCCCATGCTAGTCTGCAAATATTTCATAACTAGTCTATTCTTTTTTGGCCCATCCATTTAATTATCTTTGGAGTTATGCCATCTTCCCCATAAGCTTTACCCCCAAAAAAAATATGTGATTTGACAGTTTTTCCGCATTTGCATCTTTTGTTATCCGATTGACGATAGCAAACTGCTATGGACACATGTATAGGTTGTCTGAAAATATTACACATGCAGCAGGTGATGGATACTGGACTGTGTATACTGTATACTGTAGATTTATATCATGATCGTATAAAATAGAAAACCAATAATACTTGACATCTGCTTGATCATTTAATTAACAATGGATCTAGCACTTGAAAATACAGTTTGCTATATGAATTTTTATCTAATTCTGACTTTTTTATCTCTATTGTCCAGCTATAATATTCCCCATTCTACAGGTCCAAAGTAAAGTTTAGTAAATCTATTGTGATAATTTGAGTGAATTTATCAAACCCAGAATTAAAAAAAATAAAGACTAACACCAAGTGACTCTGTGAATAGTGCCATAAAGAACAATGTCAAATCTTAGCAGAAAATGAAACAATTGAGCCTTTCTTCCAATGTACACTTCCTAAAATATGTAAGTTAAGATGAGGGAACTGGCATATGATTGATATTTTTCTTTCAATGTTGTTAGTGTGTTTTGCAGGGTATTTTTAAAGATATTTGTAATTCAAGAACTAAGAAGTTGGCAAAAATACATAATCTGCTAGTGTTTAACAAGACATGGAAAAGCACGTTTGTATTTATCAGTTTGTACAACCGAATGAAAAACAAAATGGTTTTCTATATATTTCATTAGAATAAACTTTATTAGACAGGCATAAAAATAAAAAAAGAAAACCTAATAAAGAACACAAGAAAAAGTGGTTCAACATAAGAGGGCTATTAACACTTTTCTTCAAATATTAATCGAACTTTGCTAAAAGAAGGAATAAAACATTTATCAACCCATGTAGAAAATTGTCTCTGTTCTCATCGATATATGATGATGAAGCCTTCAAATTGTATAGCAAAACTGTCGGAAGTAAATATCTATTCACTTACAATCATGACCACAAGTTACTTTGCCAATTGGTTATGATAGTTTCAGAATGACTCTTAACGGGATTAATAGTCTGCCTGCACACGGAGTACTGAGAGTTAATCAGTAACGGATTCTAGCGTTTGCCTGGCGTTTTGCTCAGCGGCGTTAGAAGAGTGAAAGTTGCTCTCGTGAAAAGTGCCAATTCTCTTTTCAAGCCCACATCAGCACCTTCTCGTGGTGAGAGTCGGTAACGTAACTTCGGTTACGGCTAACGCTGAGTGGACCCCTTGTCGCGTGTATAGCCCCCTCGACCGAGAGATTGTACACCACCGGATCTCCGGGGTAGTCGGGTCGTGTTACAAACGGGTAGCACCCACTTCGCGCGACAGGTAGACCCGATCGGTTTTTAGCTCCCCTTATTGGGAGCAAGTGTTGAGGTGTTGGTTTTTTAATCTGTTTGTCCCTTAAATCACGTGTTGGCAGTTATACGCCGACACTCCAACACCTCAAATTTTGATTATAGTAGTTCATTTGCTTTATCCATCTCTTCGACAATACAAATGGTGCTGTGCCAGTGTGGGAAAACCTACGCCACAGAAGCTGGCTTAAGGCAACACCTAAGGAGATATTTAAATACCTCACAACCAGTGTTAGAATGTACGTGAAGTTTCTCGTAAATATTTGGAAATTTCCTATTCTCGAGCCTCGCACGTGCATCCACAGCGCGTTCTATGCGTTGTTGATGTGTGATGTATAGCAGCTATTAGATACGGGGGGCGCTCGGAAATTCGTTACAGTATATAATAACACTCAAAAGTTCTTCCTTTAGTCGTGTTAAAAGCTTTGCAATGTTGGCAAATCTGTAAACGATTTTCCAGTCACTATTACTTCATCCAGATACATCAAGCATATTTTCCAAGATATGCCTATGAAGCACAGTTTCTATTAATCTTTTAAAGGCCGAAAGAGGATTGCAAAGTCCAAACAGCATTATCGTAAAATGCCATAGCCTAGGCCCCATAGAAAAAGCTTTTCTTTGTCTTTAGGATCCATTTAGACTTGGCAATGCCTGTCTTTTAGATTTAACGTTGAGAACCATTTATATCCTGAGTGACAGTGAGTATCTTCGTGACATCCTGCTTCCAATAGAAGAGCATGCAATTTTCCTTTTATTCGGCCATCGACATAAACACTATTGGAATTATGCTCGAGAATCACAGTCTATAGTTTCGTAGCTGAGGCTACACCATTATGGATTTATAATCAAGAAATCCTTTTTATATCCAATTTTTTTAATGAAATTGAAGGACAAATAATTGACAGCAGCGAAAGATTTTTTTATTTGAAAGTTACACAAATGTTTAATGAAATTTAACAAAAATATTTGAACTATAAAATTTATAGTTATAAAACATAAAACTTAAAAATCCTATTAATCACATATCAAATTTACTTTTATATTTTACAAAGTTACATACACGTTACACAAATTAAAGATAAGTAAATTAATTCGGTGCTACTATTTTAGGTAAAATGCACAGTAATTTCAATAATAAATCAAAATAGGTATCGAAAACTTCACCAATGTGATTTCAATCTTAGCAATCGTTCAATTTTATAAATGATTAAAAATAGGAAGGCCCAGGCCATCTGAAGACATCGATTGCAAGCCCAAATATCCGCTTCAAAAAGATTTTATTCTATAGCCGATGAAGCATATATCGATGGGGAAAACACAGAAGAGTCACAAACTTTTCCCATATATTTTATATTAAATACATTCCCACTCCTGATCTCCACCTAGCTAAATATACACTTTGAGCAATTAGAAAAACATTCTTGTTTAGAAGAAGATTCTACCACCTATGACAAGAGAAAGTATTTCGATACCTAATGGTACTTTACATGTTTTCAAGTTACGATTAAATTTTTACAAAAAGCACAGAATTAGTTAACACACCTTAAAAAAATTGAAATGGTCAATTTAACAATTACAAAAAAGTAATGCGATAAGTCTTGAGATATTCAGTCAACGAGACCTATTAACCTAGCAGTAATCTCTCCCTTGTCTGCCGATGATCCTGTGTTGCGTGCGCCCTGTCGTTCCAGCCGAGTGCGCTACATAGTTGTACGCTAACAGTGTTACCAAGAGGATCTTTCGTTACCACGGCCACGATCGATGGGCTAAAAAAAACTGGGATATTGACATACCTGGTGTAGCTGATGGGAACAATGGCACAACTGGAAGGCCTGGACCTAGCTGGGATAGTCGATGGGGACACGAATACATCTGAAGAACCTGCCTCCCATCTCGTGGAGCCGACAGCAATAGCGGTCCACTTGGTATAACCGACAGAGACGAGGGTACAACTGGAGGAAATGATTCCAACTTATGGTGGCATAACTGATGGAGTCGATGAGGATGATGGCACATCTGATGGAACCGACGGAGACAATAGCACACTTGGAAGACCCGACTCCATTTGATAGGGCCTATGCGGATGGTGGCACATCTGATGGGGCCGACGGGGACGATGTGAATTTGAATTCATCTGGTTGAATCAACAATGATGATTCCAGACCTGGTGGACCTGACGGAGAGAGCATACCTGAAATACTTGAATCTATCTGTACACTTGGAAGATCCATCATATGGAACCAACAATAATGGTAGCACACCTGGTGAAGCCGACGGAGACGGCCGTACACTATGAGGACCTGTATCCATCTGGCTGAGCAGACTATGATGGTAGCACACATAGTGGAGTCAACGGGAACGAGGTCGCATCTGAAAGATCTGGATCCATCTGATGGAGCTGATGGTGACGGTGGTACATCTGGTGGACTTGAATTCATCCGATTGAGACAACGATGACGGTTCCACTCCTGGTGGAGCCGACGGAGAGAGCACACCTAAAGTACTTTGATCTGTCTGGTGCAGGCGACGATCATGGTGGCATACTTGATGAAGCCGACATCACACCTGCAGGATTTGCATCCATTTGGTGGAACCAATGATGATGGTAGAACACCTGATGGAATCGACGAGGTCGCATCTGAAGTATCTGGATCCATCTGGTGGAACTGACCGTGATGGTGGCACACCTGGTGGAGCTAACGGCATACTTGGAGGATCTGGGTGCATCGTGTGTAACCAACGATAATGGTAACACATCTGATGGAGCCGATGAGGACGGTGGCACATTTCATGGAGGCGACAGCACACTTGGAAGATATGGATCCATCTGGTGGAGCCAATTATAATGGTAGCACACCTGGGGGAGCCAACGGAGACGGTCGTACACTTTGACGGCCTGGATCCATCTGCCTGAGCAGATTGATGGTAGAACACCTGGTCGAGTCGACGGGGACGAGGTCGCATCTGAAGTATATGGATTCATCTGGTTGAACAGACTGGGATGGTGGCAAGGTTGGTGGAGTCGACGAGGACGAGGTCGCATTTGAAATATAGATCTATCTGGTGGAGCTGACCGTGATCGTGGCATAACTGGCACTTGGACCACAATGGTACACCTGGTCCGAGGGATCGGTGGCATCCTGATGGATGCTGAACAACTTGGATAATGATAGCACTATCTGGTGAAGTCAACGGATACAATGGTACACTTCGAATACCTAGATCCATCTGGTTGAACAGACTAATGGTGGCACACTTGGTGGAGTCGACAAGGACGAGGTCTCTTCTGAAGGATCTGGATCCAACTGGTGGAGTTGCGTGTGCTGGTATACACCTGGTGAAGCGACGTTACTGGAGGATCTCAATCCATGGTGTGGAACAACGATAGATGGTATCCACGCCTGGTGGAGCCGACAGAGAGGTGGTACACTTCAGTACCTAGATCCTATCTGGTCAAGCAGACGGTGATGTGGCATACCTTGTCAGAGCCGGATGAGTCTCTCTGGAGGATTTGGATCCATCTGATGGAACCAACAATACTGGTAGAACACCTGGTGGAATGGGCGATGACGAGGTCACATCTGAAATATCTTGATCTCTCTGGTGGAGCTGTCTGTGATGGTGGCACACCTGATGAAGCTCAGAGCACACTTAGAGGATCTGAATCCATCGTGTGGAACCAACGATAGGTAGCACACCGAGCCAATAGGAGGTGACACTTGAATACCAAATGCATCTGGTTGAGAGCTGTGTCGATGACACCTGGTGCAGTCGACCAGACGAGGTCGCACCTGAAGGACCTGGCTGCAGCATGACTATCGGTGATGGTGGCATACCTGGTGAGTCGATGGGGACAAGATCCCATCTGAACTATCTGGATCCATCTGGTGCAGCTGACCGTGATGGTAGCATACCTGGTGGAGCCCACAGTACACTTCGAGGATCTGGATCCATCGTGTGGAACCAACGATAATGATAGCACACCTGGGGGAGTCGACGGAGACGGTCGTACACTTTGAGGACCTGGATCCATTTGGCTAAGCAGACTATAATGATGGCATACCTGGTGAAGTCGAAGGGGACGAGGTCGCACCTGAAGGATCTGAATCCATCTGTTGGAGTGCGGTCATGGTACTGGTGGATCACTGGGTGAAGCGACTAGTATGATCCATCTGGTGGAGTTGATCGGTGAGTGGTGGCACACCTGGTGGAGCAACAGCCACTGGATGTAGATCACATTTGTGTGAAACCAACGATGCAGATAGGCACGGTGGTACACTTCGAGTACCTAGATCCATCTGGTTGAGCAGACTGTGATGATGGCATACTTGGTGCAGTAGACGCGGATGAGGTCGCATCTGAAGGGCCTGGGTCCATCTATTGGAGGTGTCGGTCATGGTGGCATACCTGGTGGAGTCGAAGGGGATGAAGTCGCATCTGAACTATCTGGATCCATCTGGTGGAGTTGACCGTGATGGTGGCACACCTGGTGGAGCACACAGCACATTTGGGGGATGTAGGTCCATTGTGTGAAACTAAGGATGATGGTAGCACACCTGGCGGAGCCAATAGGCAAGGTGGTACACTTTGAATACCCAAATGCATCTGGTTGAGCAGGCTGTGATGATGGCACACCTGGTGCAGTCGACGGGGACGAGGTCGCACCTGAAGGACCTGGCTCCATCTATTGGAAGTGTCGGTGATGGTGGCATACCTGGTGGAGTCGATGGGGACGAAGTCGCATCTGAAGTATCTGGATCCATCTGGTGGAGTTGACCGTGATGGTGGCACACCTGGTGGAGCACACAGCACACTTGGGGGATGTAGGTCCATTGTGTGAAACCAACGATGATGGTAGCACACGTGAGGAAGCCAATAGGCACGGTGGTACACTTTGAATACCCAAATCCATCTGGCTGAGCAGACTGTAATGATGGCACACCTGGTGCAGTCGACGGGGACGAGGTCGCATCTGAAGGACCTGGGTCCATCTATTGGAGGTGTCGGTGATGGTGGCATACCTGGTGGAGTCGATGGGGACGAAGTCGCATCTGAAGTATCTGGATCCATCTGGTGGAGTTGACCGTGATGGTGGCACTCCTGGTGGAGCACACAGCACATTTGGGGGATGTAGGTCCATTGTGTGAAACCAACGATGATGGTAGCACACGTGAGGAAACCAATAGGCACGGTGGTACACTTTGAATACCCAAATCTATCTGGCTGAGTAGACTGTAATGATGGCACACCTGGTGGTCTATCTATTGGAGGTGTCGGTGATGGTGGCATACGTGGTGGAGTCAATGGGGATGAAGTCGCATCTGAAGTATCTGAATCCATCTGATGCAACTGGCCGTGATGGTGGCACACCTGGTGGAGCACACAGCACACTTGGGGGATGTGTATCTATTGTGTGGAACCAACGATGATGGTAGCACACTTGGTGGAGCCAACGGAGACGGTGGTACACTTCGAGTACCTAGATCCATCTGGTTGAGCAGACTATGATGGTGGCACACCTGGTGGAGTCGACGGGGATGAGGTCGCATCTGAAAGATCTGGGTCCATCTATTGGAGATGTCGGTGATGGTGGCATACCTGGTGGAGTCGATGGGGACGAAGACGCATTTGAATTATTTGAATCCATCTGATACAACTGGCCGTGATGGTGGCACACCTGGTGGAGCACACAGCACACTTGAGGAATATAGTGTCCATTGTGTGAAACCAACGATGATGGTAGCACACCTGAGGGAGCCAAATCCATCTGTTTGAGCAGACTGTGATGTTGGTATACCTGGTGCAGCCGACGGGGTTAGGTCGCATCTAAAGGGCTTAGGTTCATCTGTTGGAGTCGATGGTGATGGTGGTGTACTTGTGGAGTCGATGGGGACGAGGTTGCATCTGAAGTATGTGGATCCATCTGGTGACACACCTGGTGGAGCCTAGAGCATACTTAGAGGATCTGGATCTATCGTGTGGAACCAACGATAATTTTAGCACATCTTGGGGGGGGGGGGCGACGGAGACGGTCATACACTTTGAACACCCGAATCGATCTGGCTGAGCAGACTGTGATGGTAGAACCCCTTTTGGAGTCATCGGGGACGATGTGGCATCTGAAGTATGTGGATCCATTTGGTGGATCTGACCGTGATGATGGTATACCTGGTGGAGCCGACAGCATACTTCGAGGATCTGGATCTATTGTGTGGAACTAACGATAATTGTAGTAAACTTGGTGGAGCCGACAGGGAGCATGGCACATCTGGTGGAGCCTGGAAGAGCCAATGGGAACGATGTCACACTTTGAGAATTTTGGATCCATCTAGTTGAGTTGACTGGAATCAACGGGGATGAGGTCGCATCTGAAGGATCTGGATCCATCTGGTAGAGCCAACGGATACACGATGGCACACCTAGTGGATCCGATGGGACACCTGTAGGACCTTTCAAAATTCAAATAAACCAAGCTATGGTTAATAAAGTTAAATACGTCCAATCAAACAGGGTCAAACATTTAACAGATATTTCAGAAAGTTGCAGCATTTAGAAAGAGGTAAACCAAATAGGTTGATGTTCAGAAGTGAAGCAAATTGAAGAAATTCTAACAAATTATAAATTAAAATTAATTTACATTCCTGGATCATCGTAGTGGAAACCTGCAAAAAAAAACACGACAAAACAAAAACAATAGCAAACAATTTAAAATAAGGAAAAAATTGTATGTTACCTGATTTATGACGGTTTCGTTGCCTTAAGTAACTACACAGTTCATTAGGAACAACACGTTTTCGTATTATAGTTTTTTTGATACCGTGCATTCGGGGAAAAATAGCCGTGAAGGGATAATTCGATAACGCGCCGGTCTACCGAAACACAAATTTTAATATAATCAAAAAAGAAAAGTGCGTTGTTTACATAAGAGAGTTATCAACCCAGAATTAATTGAAGTCACAAAAGTGACGATTTCTCTATAATAAAAGCCTAAAATTCGATTGATATTTGCTCAACACCAAGAATTCTTAAATACTCTCACCATTTGCCGCTCCAACTATATCACCGTGGATTCCTCATCTTCAATAGCTGCGTTTGAGACTTTCCATCGTCGTACAAGCGCAACAAACGCTCATTTACGCAATTACGTAAAACGTAATAGTCTCGACCAATTTTAATGCACGCGAAGGGACACTAAATAAAAGTTTACATATTTTGCTTCGAGTAGCATTTCATTTACGCGTTGCCCCTTACCGGTGATAGAAATTCAACCAGAAAAAATTTAATTTTACATATAAATTCCAATACTTGTGACTAAACATTACAATAATACGTGGTGTATCTAGATAAAAGATAAATAATTAAATCCGAATGATCACACTAAGTAATTGCAAATGTTGCATATATATATTTGAGAATAAGTCCCTTTTTTGCTGTTTCTGGTACAATCAAAAATTCGCTTTAGCAATCAGTTTCAATGTTGCCAAAAACTAGAAGACCTTTAAGAGTACTTACCACCATCTTGCAACCCAACTGCTTTATGGGACCAACCTTTAGAAGAACTCTTCTTTCCTTCCTCTACGGCATGGTTCAAACGGCTGCGTCGCACCATCGTTGCTATCGGCACAGCTGCACCCTTGTTGGTATTCCCATAGAGCACCAAAAACCACCTCCGCAATTATTCGAATGCAGCACTTCCGACCGCACCTTGCTGTATTCGTGTCACAACTGAAGTAAAATTAATAGACTTGCACTTTTGAGGCACTTGATAAGGCCTTACCTAACCTGCGAAAAAAGACGAATCGCCAACGCGAAAAACGGGCCATGTGCACGGCTGCATGTTATCCAAAACTATAAGAAGGTCAAAAATTGTCAGCAAATGTAAAGCAATTAAATAATTTATGGCTCCATAATAAAAAATTAGAAACCTGTTATTAATTTCCCTCCGTACTATCTACATACAATTATTACAGGGTCTGATCAGAAAATAACAGAATTTAGGTTTTTATTAATTCTCACAGTTGCCAACCGGTTACTTATCAAACAGTTCTTGGTAAAGTATAATACTCTTTTGTTGGGATATCCACCGTATTCACCAAATGTGGCATCCAAAATGGATTCCATTTCCGTTGCGGTTCTTCTTTCCAAATGGTAAAATTTAATGATTTTATTTCTGTAAATGCACAAAATTGTTTGATTTGCATGCTTCTCAGAAACAAGCTGTCGGAAGAATTAATGTAATACCAATAGTAAGTTTTCGTAGAAGGGCTGCCAACTTAACGGCTTTAAAATATATGGGGAAAGTAGCTCTTTAGTGGTGATTCTGCAACCTATTCGCGCAGTTCTCGTAATTTCTTATTTAGAAAAAAGGACAACAAAAAGATCTTGTGCTTTTTGAATGTTTCTATTCAACTGATTAACAGCTTCATCAATTTTATCATGTCCCCAAATATAGAATAATGACGGCCATGGTTGCTGCACTGCGCATGTAATTTTTCATCTAGAAACCAGTTAAATTTTATTGCTTGGACTTGAAAAAAATTGAAGACTTCTGGAAGCAACATTCTAGAATAAAGCGGGTGACCTAAAGCTGACTACTTCCACGCGGTCGCATTTTACGTAAACCAGGTGGTTATGTTTTTATCAAATATCTGGATGACCTACACGGTTGCTTTTGTAATAAAATTTACACGAAATTTGCTGTATTAAAGTAGACGATTTAACTGAACAGCTTTATGGGCATTAAATTTTAGTACAATAAGAATAAAGAATCAAACTGTTGTATTCTTAATTCAACAAGGCATACCCAAACTTCAGATTGAATCTTTACATATTGAACATTAAAACTAACGGTCGATTATCCGGATGCAGATAATTGAGATGAGCAGTTATCCAACAATTGCAAAAGCAATAGTCTATAGAAGATTTTTTTGTTTATTACATGGGTATATACTAAAAATTTGTGTTTTTAACGAAAAATTGATCATCCGGATAAATTCGGATAATCGACATTATAGTGTATGCTCCATAGATATTTTTAACGATATACACGTGTACACTTTTAGCGATGAATTTATCAAAAAATTTACTGTGATAACTCGATATAATTAGAAATCACTAAAAAATCATATCTGTAACTGTTTTTTATGATCATCTGCTTAACAGGTTTTTGATACTAATGAGTTTAACTACACTGGTTTGTAGTCCTTTCACATTCAGAACTTACAATATGTCAGTGATTGCCAAAAAATTAGGTGGGCATTGTAAAATCTTTACTTTCTTGAACATGCTTCGGCTATATTTTCTCGCCGAAAAGCTACTTAAGATATTTAAAGATAAAAAAGTATTGCTAAGTACAAACAAACTTTTCTAGTAGTAAAAAACTTATAGTTAATTTGAATAGGGAATGATACAGGGTGTTTCAAAAAGAATCATTCGATTAGAATATTATAACTATTTAGCTTTTAATCCGTTTTGATCGAACAATATACTGTTAAAAGAGAGGGACTTTTCTAGAGTTTCAAACGGTTGTCGTTAGGTTCCAGCAGCATGGTTCGTTCACCTGCCACTTTAGTGTTTGTCAAGATGGCAACTGGGCAACAGAAATCATTTTGTGTTCTACGCTTCGCGAAGTATGAGTCCGTAACAACTGTTCAACGTGATTTTCGGCGACAATATGGTGTTGAACCTCCTACCGCTCAGACCATTAGGCGATGGTATAGACAATTCCAAGACACGGGTTGTCTGTGTAAAGGGATATCCACTAGTAGTCCTCGTGTGTAGCCCCAAAAATCCACTCGTCTTATCGGTAGAGAACTAAATATTTTTTCAATGTCTGTCTAGCGTGTTTTGCGGCGACATTTGATTATGAAACCGTACAGGATTCAATTAATGCAAGTTCTTCACGCACGTGACAAACTACGACGTATGGAGTTGTGTGGATTCATCCTCGACAAGCTGGCAGAAAATGGCACGTTTATAACACGCTTAGTATTTTCTGACCAGGCTACTTCTCATTTAAGTGGTAAGGTAAACCTCCATAATATTAGAATATGGGACACGGAGCAGCCACATCAACTTGTACAGCGTAAGAGAGAATCTCCTAAACTTAATGTTTTTTGTGCAATTTCTCGGGAAAAGGTTCCTTTTTCTTCTTAGAGAACACTGTTACGGGAATCACACATCTAGATATACTTGAAAACTGGCCGATTCAGATTCAGATGATTTCACTTTCCAGCAGGACGGGGCGCCACCATACTGGAGCTTGGGAGTTTGAGAATTTTTGAATAATCAAATTCCACAACGATGGATCGGTCATATGAGACCTAACGATTCAGCTTTACATCACTGGCCTCCAAAGTTGCCAGACCTCACTGTGTGCGATATTTTCTTGTGGAGGGTTTACAAAAGGCTGCGTTTATGTGCCTTCTCTTCCAACTACAGTGATCGAGCTGGGGACCGCATAACAGCAGTCGTGGAAACAGTGGATCCAGATATGCTATGTATCTCATGGGAGGCATATTCAAGATTAACTCTGCAATATAAAATTAATCTTAAGTGTCTGTGTTTATTATTTTTCATAATATAAACATTTTAAATCGGATAATTCTTTTTGGAACACCTTGTATATGCATATGTTAGATTACCATAAACGAGTTCTTAACATGGTTCGTTCACCTCGTTACATCATCTTCCAGCGCAAGTTTTTTAACCTCTTTGTGCAAGATGCAACTATCTATACCAACGCAAAGTGGCAAATCATCTTAATGCTGTCACATACTAATTGTCTCAAACAATGTTTAAAAAATATGAGTATATAATAATTTGTGTAACTTTTAGGATATCTTTTTTTGTATTATACCAATAAAAGTTAGATAATCTTCCATAACAGTCTATTTGGACTTGACGACTTTGGTGGTTATGTGGACAGTCAATTTTTCATTCCACTGTAGTAAACAAAAATGATAGTTATAGTGTAATAGGACTATAGAGAAAGTGTTCCAGTGTTGTTCAGAACAAATCCTCAATTTTTGTCGTAAAGTAAGACAACCCTTCGAATTGGAAAGTGCGCCATATCCGACGATATACGACTTGTTTATTGTACAAAAACTGACAATAGCATACCTTAGAGCAATGCGAATATTTGCCTCAGTCATGCCGATCCTCGGGGATGGTTTGACGCCCTCTGTTGAGAGAAACTTGAAAATACAGACGACTATACTATTTGACATAGTAATACCGAACAAAGAAGCAGTAATGTTGCAATGAATATCCCCCTCAAGCATCCCTACTTACAAAGAAGCGGAACCCTTCTCCGTTCACCTCACGACGTATAGATAATAAGTTTCATATTATATTTGGTTCTCACTGCGAAAAATATAAAAATTATGAAACTACTAGGACAAACTCCTCTTTCCTCGCTCTAATTATGTGCGCTCGTTAAGAAAAATGTTATTATTGAAAACGGGTACAAATTTTGATGTATATGGTACTCTGAACTATTATGTTAATGGAACTCATATTTTATAGTTTGACCAAGAAATTTATCATCCAGTTGATTAGACAAATATGACCACTGTCGCTAAATTGGCAATATTGAAGCACCAAATATCCATCTGGTCGAGAACGCATTTCTGTTCCAAATTTTGTCGACGCTTCATATGGAATGGTGTCGACAAAGGTTTTTTGCTGCCACAGGTTCATACTATGCAAATATTTTTCAATTATATTTCTCTTTTTTATGTCACCTGCGTCAGTTCGATTACTGTTTTCCAAAGGTTCTTAACAATTTCTCATACCATTGCTCGTTTGGGTAATTCCAGTCACAGGAACCCAAGTTTTGGTGGTGCTATTCCTCTATTGTTTCTTTTAAATTGAAAATGGCCTGATTGACCGATAGGCTGAGTAAGTTGCAACCTAGGGCATTAGGATTTTGGAGGCAAAAATGTTTGAGTCGATTAAACGAAAAAGTGAGTTCAATGAGAGAAACTTTGAATGGGTTAGGATTATTAACTTTTAAATCGACCATTCGGGTTATCTGATATAAGGAAAAGACACCAAGGGAAAACGGACAAAATATTGGATGAGTTAAATAGTACAGTAGTAGGATCTAGAGATGTTATGGAAAATTTTTAAGGAAACAATCTTAGGGAAAACAAAGGATATATATGGTATTAATAAGGGAAAGGCCCAAACAAAAGCGGATGCGGTGGGGGAATAAGGAAGTAAGAGATTTAGTAAAAAAGGAAAAACAGCCTGGCGCACATACATTCGAACAAGAAAAAAGGAATATAATGAGAATAGAAAACAAGTAAAAAGGTAATAAGGTAAGCTAAAAAGAAAAGTAAAGAGGAGTTTGGAGAGGATCTTAGTAGAGAATATAAATTAAATAGAAAAAGTTTCTGGAACAAAGTGAGAACCATGAGAGGAAGGAATAGAAAATTAATAAAGGGCATAAGAGATTACAACAATAACTTAAAAACGGAGAAAAAAGATTGTGTTAAAGTATAGAGGGACTACTTTAGAAAAAAATTTTATGGCGAGAATCTTGAAAATTTAGAGGAGGGAAATGATGAGGAAGGAGAACATAACATACTGATGGAAGAGCTGGAAGACGCTGTAGCAAAATTAAAAATAGGCAAAGCGTGCGGTTTTGATAGGATAGACCCAGAACTAATAAAATGGTTGAGAAATAGTGGAAAGGAATGGCTATTGGGAATGTCAAGAATGACATTGAGAACAGAGAGAATATCAAAAGACTGTGAGAGGATTATCGTCTTGCCTGTTTACAAAAAAGAGGATGATACTATATGCGATAGTTATAGAGCAATCTGTCTTGCAACAAAATTTAAAATTTACACGAATATTAGAAACAAAACTAAGAGCACTGATAGAACCGAAATTAGAAGAACAGGCCGCATATAGAAAAAATAGGCAAACAACGGACTGTTCTGAAAAAGATTAACGAGGGAATGATTGAATCAAACAGAGAACTTTGGTTATGCTGTATAGGTACAAAAGCAGTCTTTGATTCTGTAGATAGGAATATAAGATGGAAAGGCCCAAGAAAGCTACATATATCAGAAATTGTAATAAGAAAAATTGAAAGTGTATAGAAAAACATTACCGCCCACATACGGATATACGGGGCTACTTCAAAAGCATGTGCTTTTTAACGTAATAATGGACAGAATAATTAAAAACACGAATAAAAAAACACAGAACGAGAAGATATTGCTAGGATATAAAAACCTACGACCGATACACAAGATAATCTTGTATATGCCGATGACATAATGGCAGAGAACGGTATGAGGGTGAATATTGAGAAAATGAGAATATTGGTCATCAATAAGAAACAAAGAGAAGAAGAGGGAAATATGGTTGTATGTAGAGGAATAGATCTGGAAGAGGTAACGATGTTTGACTATCTGGGCACTAGAAAAGATAAAAGAGGAAATTGCCAATAAAACAAAAGAAGAAAATAAGATATACTATGCGCTGATGAAAATAATATTTGGAAAGAAAGAAATCAGTAGGAAAACAAAAATACACGTCTATAAAGCAATTGTAGTTCCTACTTTAACATATTCTAGCAAAGCATGGACCAGAATCAAAAAGCATAACAGCACAATTAGATCAATGAAAATGAAAATACTTAGGAAGACAGCGGGGGTGACAAAATTAGATAAAAAATACAGAAATAAGGAAAATTTTACAAACTGAAGCACTAGTGGACTTAATAAACAAGAAACAATTAAATTGGTTTGGCCATGCCTGGAAAATGAAAGAAGAGAGACTTTCCAGAACAGTAATGGAAGCTAGAAATATAGTCAAAAAGAAAAAGAAAAAGGGGAGACCAAAGAAGGCATTGATTCAGCAGATAGTGGAAATCGGAAAAAACAAGGGGAAGACTTTGACAGGAATGAAGCAAATGACCCAGGACCGTAAAGCATGGAAGAACTGGGCGAGTAGTTAAGCAACAGTTCTTCCCGGCGCTCTGTAAAGGGCAAAGATGAAGAAGAAGAAGAAGAAATAGCACGTTCATCGTTTAAAAAAACATTTATATTGTTTTGAAAATAACATATCTAATTGTAACAACTTTCCAGAATGACCGATCACGTACGCCTTTGCTAGAGGTAGGTGCTCTTGAGCTTAAATTCTAGACTTTTCTAATTTCTTCTAAAATTGCGCGTTTGAATATAAAGCGGAACAGACGACCATTTACTACAGTCGAATAGGAGAAATCATACAGCAAACAGAGGTGCAAATAAATTAGTGTTGTTATATTAACCGTTGACCGTTACGTTAATATTTTTATATTTTATAATTATTTTGCAATGCAGCCCTTGTGAGCAAGTTTATTTTTGAATTAAATTGTCGTTTAGTTCACATTTCTTTTATCATAAAGACTGAAAAATGAGTGGTTGATAGTTGTTAAAAAAAAGTGATAGCAAATTCAGAAAAAGTGTTCCAAAACGCATCTAGCAAGATGTTT
Source organism: Sinelater perroti (assembly GCA_036346155.1). NCBI lineage: Eukaryota > Metazoa > Arthropoda > Insecta > Coleoptera > Elateridae > Sinelater > Sinelater perroti. Next base: position 3,425,979 of record JARFIY010000329.1, on the reverse strand, counting down.
TGATAAAGAAAGTACTAAAACTAGAGGTTTTTTCTCATGTAGTCTGCTTGAATCAGAACTGGCGCTATCGACTTTAGCTACGTTAAGTCCAAATTGTAGTGTATCAAATATACAGTTGCAGGAGCTCACAAAGCTCTGAAAATACTTTCAAAAAGATAGACCTAATTATATAACTCGACGACCCGGCATTGTGGTACATAAGTTAAGAAATTCGTAAACTGTGACGTACAATGGCATTTAATAAAACGATGACTCTAATTTTGAAAAAATTTGAAAAACATCATGCCATTCAAACAAATCAATTGTGTACCAATCAATTGTTTTTTAAAAAGCTAATGAAGTTAATCGAGAACGCATTAATCGAAATTGGTTGATTTGTTCAAGATTTCTTCCTAACAACTAAGGAATTTGGTAATTGGAATAATAGCCATATAATAAACGATTATAACAACAAGTCTAAGCATAGAGAGGGCATTTTAAAATTTATCAGTAGAACTTGAGTTTCACAAAAAGCAGCGTGTAAAATTTCAGAACAGTAGAAGGAAGAAGCTTCGAATTAGCAAAATGTTCTCTTAAGAGTTGTTGAAGTGAAGTTTTTAGTTTTTCGTGAACTGTCAGTTCATAGCAATAATGGAATAACAGGCTCTCTAAGAAATGGCAGCTTACTTGGCTATGTAGGACTGATTTCAAAATTTGACCCTGCTATGACCGAACATGTAACAAAATTTGAATAAAGAAAGGTGCTGTCTCATACTTATCAAGTAAAACTGTTTATGAATTCATTAAGTACTTCATGGGATAAGTTAAGGCAGAAATTGTTCAAGAGCTAATAAATGGCATGTATTATTCTATAACTGTGGACTCTACGCCAGATATATCGCACGCAAACTAACTAGCTTTTCTGGTACGCTATGTGCTACCTACGGGAACTCCTGTTGAACGATTTTTAACGTTTTTTCCTAATTATGGCAATGTGGGGAGGAGGTAACCAGTCGGGAAAGCGCCAGACTCCACAAAATAGTCTCAAAGGAGCCTCAAAATCCTACAGGTAAGTACTTTGAAAACAGGAGAATACACTAATACTGAAAAGGGAACAATTAGAGAACTACTCAGAGTATACTTTCCCGGATCGCACTTTGCTAATATAAACAAAGTAATGTCGGCAATCAACGTTATAAATTGCCGGGATCTGATGGCATTTATCCTATCTTGTTGCAGAAAGGAAGTGACATACTACAGGATGTGTGATATATTTAGGGCAAGTTTTGTACTGAGGTATATACCAAAATCCTGGATACTAATTAGAGTTACTTTTATACTAAAATATGGAAAGATCAGACAAGATATGGTTAAGATTCTAAGACCAATTAGTTTGATGTCTTTTGCACCAAAAACTTAAGAAAAAACTGCTTCGCAGGCTGATCAGGAGATATATACTATCATTCGACCTCTACATCAAGATCAATATGCATAAAAGTGGGAGTAACCATAGAAATAGCATCGTATAGACTTATTACTAGAGTGAAGAAGCTGTAGAAAACAAAGAGGTATTTTTAGCCACTTTTTTAAATATTGACAGGACTTATGGTAATACATTCCTAGATTTAATAATGACAGCGTTGACGAATAAAGGACTCGATGAAGCAAGCTACTTAAAGAAAGATTAGTATATGTATCCCTAATGGGCGAAACAAAACAAAAGAATGTCTACAAGGGGGAGTTCTGTTTTCTCTGATGTGGAACCTTGTAATAGACCAGCTGTTAAAGACACTTGAAGGAAACTCATATACATGGGCAGTCTGAAAAGTTTTGAATCAACATAAAAATAGCCCCACTCGTCAAAACATTTCTTTTATTACAATCATACATGCTTGGGAAAATACCTGTAAAATTTCAACCATTTTGGGCGCTTATTTGTTATTTGATAGATGTTTCTATCATTCTATGTCGCTGCTTTTGTAAAAATGAAAAAATCGAATACCATGTTTGCATTTAAAGGGCAATACGCCTACGCAAATTAAAGCCGAGTTAGACGCCGTTTACGGGAACTTTGTCCCATAATTTTCCACCGTGAATAGATGGGGAATATATATGCAGAGTGGCCAAAACTAAGTCACAAATTGAACAAATGCAGAGGGACTAAAAATGAGCCCTTCAAAAGTTACCTTAGTAGCATTTACAAGAAAGAGAAAACTAGAGCTACCGGGACATCTTAGGCTCCAAAATATAGAAATAAAATTATTAAGTGAGGTAAATTATCTTGGAATTATTTTAGATACAAAACTCACCTATAATCAACACATTCAAAAAATCAATAGGAAGACAGTGGCCAACATTAGTGTTGACGAATCTAAACCAAAAGTAATGTATTGAATATACACTACGGTGGCCAAACCCGAAATATCGTATATAGTTTTAGTATGTTGGACAAAGAGTTAAATTTTTTGGTAGAAAAATACACATTTACTTTTCAAGAAGAGATATTTGCTATGTTGCAAAATAATTTGAGGGCTTCTGAAGACAAGCCAATCAGCTTATTTACGGACAGTCAGACATTTCCAAAGGTACTAAAGAACCCGAGGGTAACATGCAGGTTGATGTGAGAATGTGAAGAACTCTGTGGTTTTGCAGACCACAAGTTAACTCTACTATTGTAGGTATCAGGTCACCATGGAATTGCAGGCAACGAAAAAACTGATGAGCCAGCACCATAAGATCATCAAATCCTTATATAGGCACCAAATCGGCTCTGTGAGTACCTAAAGATGCAATGCGAATTCGGGGGAGGGAACGGGTTAGAGAACAATATAAAAAATATTAGAAAAATGTAACGGAACAAAGATATGAAAAAGAATCGTCTGGTAAACGAACTGAAGTACTGTTAGTACAAACCAGGAATCGGCTACTAACTATTATAGATCCCCTCGCCTCATAGAACACCTTAACAAAATAAGGATGTACAATAGAAACCTGAGTTACAGACAATGTGACAGGAAAACGGGGACAGCCATCCATATCTTGTGAGAGTGTGGAGCTTTAACAAGCTATTTATGGAAAACCAATCATGGATCTAGAATAGTACTAGGAACAAAAATACCGGAAAAAGTATTGTAATAAAAGGAGGAAAGCACAATAAGTCTATGAGACCGCAGTGCTACCGGAGACGTTAATCAACAAAAGAGATTGTAATTTAGTTGCAAATCACTTTACCACTTTAAATTACTAACTTTGACTTAGTCTTTATTTTACTCAGACGCCTTAATATACTTGGGTACTCTTTCGTTTAATAAATTAATATATATATATATATATATATATATATATATATATATATATATATATATATATTATATATGATATAGTTTATATTAGTTTAGTGGCGAAATCGTAGAATCAACTGAGAACAATAATTAATGGGTAATGTTTCAGAATACTTAAAGCAACCTTCAAAGTGAAGCAACAATTACACTCTTAGTTTCGTTAATGAGCATATGATTATAGTGCAAGTTTAAGCAATCTAATTAAAAGTAAAAATAAAAAAAAAATCAAATTTAGCAATGGAAAGAAACTTTAAACAACATGATAAAGAATAGGAAAAAGAGTATTGGTATAGGGAGAATGTGATGGTATATACTACCGTTCATGCAAGTATGGACACCTTATTAACATTCTGTTATACAGATAATAATACACTTTTCGTAATAAATTTTGTTTTGTTTAGATCTTTACCATCTCCTTCGACAATATTGTTCCGAATGAAAATAATTAGTCATTTATAAATATTTTTATAAACATTTGTGTCGAAAATTAGGCTAAAAAAATCACAGTCTTTGAACTGTCACTCAACACTTCGAATTTTTTTTACGTCCCTATTTATTGTTTCAGATATTTCTTTTTCTTAGAGTGCCGTATTCATTAATGAATGTTGGCAACAATTTCGGCAAAGTTTATTCGGTTTTTAGCAGCTCGAATAAATTCATGGGAATCTATATGCGTCCAGTTTCTGATGTTTTCCAATGAGGGGCATCTTCTACGACCAAGTCTTCTTCTTCCATCTATTTTCCCTTTCATAATGAGCTGTAGAATGTTATATTTGTCGTTGCGGTATAAGTGGCCAAGATATGCTGTTTTCCTTTCCTTAAGGTTTACTAAAAGTTTCTTTTCTTTGTGCACTATTTTCAACACTTCTTTATATGTAGTATGTTCTGTTCATGATGTGCGTAATAGTCTTCTGAACACCCAGAACTCAAAAGCTTGTATTCTTTTTTCAGTACTAGACTTGAGTGTCGAAGTCTCAATACCATTTAGATGTTTGTTTATATTAAATAAAACTGTGCGTCGCCCGGAAGTCCGACTTCCCAACTCGTCAGTTTAACATCATTGTGCCGCTTACTTGAATTTTTTTCCACGTCTCGTTTTGAATTTTTGCATAAGAGTTTGTGCTTTAACAGTGCATTTTATATTACAACGCTACAGAGAGGCGGAAAGTCTTAGGAATCGCCATCTCCCTGGGCTATCACGAGTAACATCCGATGCAGAGGATCATTTCATCAAACTGATGAGTAAGCGAAATAAAAGATTAACTATTCCAGATATTGCTGCGGAGTTTAACCGAGGACGGATAAAATTATATCAGTCAGCACAATAAATAAGTGTCTTCAGGTGGGCAATCTTCATGGTCGTATTGCGATCAACAAACCGTTGTTACGGCGTGATAATAAGGCTAAACGGCTTCAGTTGGCACAAATGCATCGTTCCTGACAATTGAACAGTGGCAAAACGTATTATGAACAGACGAATCTAAATTTGAAATGTTTAGTCTGAAACGGAGAATCTTCGTGCGTCGGTCTAAGAGTGAATTGATAATCCAGGACTGTATTGCTCAGACTATCAGAACGGAGGTGAGTCTGTTTTGGTGTGGAGGTGGCATTAATAAAAATCGATGGCATTATGGGGGTCCAAATGGGGTAGTGCATGCGCACCACACGGCGCGGTATCCAGCTAGCGTCGCATAGCCTCTCCTACCCAACTCCGACTCTCACCTCCAAGTAGCCCCTATATGAAGATAGGGGTGGCGGACCCCGGGAACCTGAGCAACTCCATTGGAGACGGGTAATCAACCCCCGGTGGAAGATAGGGTCAGGGCTGACGAGAGCGGGAGAAATGGCCCTCCGAAAAGGGGGTTGGGCGCAGGGCCAATTACCCTGTCCCGTAAAAAACACCAAATTAAAAACAAAACACAACAGAACAAAAGGACTGTAAATAGGAAACGACGTAAGATTTGGGAAAAGGCTAATGATTTAACCTTTGCAACGTGGAATGTAAGGAGCTTGCATAGGGTCGGAGCTATGCAACAACTACAGAATGAATTAATTAAATACAAAACTGATATCACCGCGCTGCAAGAAGTGAGATGGAAAGGGAAAGAAATAATGGACCTAAAGAAATTCACCCTTTTTAACAGTGGAAACACTAACAACACATTAGGCACAGGATTTCTGTTAAACAAAAAGGCGAAACAAAGCGTCAAAGATTTCAAGGCAATAAATGAAAGAATGCGTACTTTGAGAATGGGAAAAAATCGTGTCAATATAACATTTATCAACTGGCATGCCCCAACTGACGAATCAGAGCAAGAAATTAAAGATATCTTCTACGCGCAATTAGAAGGAACACTACAGTCAGCACTTAAACAAGATGTGAAAATCATACTAGGGGATTTCAACGCGAAGGTGGGTAAAGAGCAAGAATACCAACAAGTAACAGGAAAATACAGTAAACACGATATAAGTAATGACAACAGTATAAAATGAATAGACTTTGCAATAGGAAATGGAATGATAATCAAAACTACAAGCATACCACACAAAAATATTCACAAAGAGACTTGGATATCTCCGGATGGCAAAACACGTAACCAGATATATCACGTGCTAATAAGAAAGAAACAGGCATCATACATACTAGATGTAAGAAGCTGGCGAGGTGCTGATGTATACCAAGACCATTTCCTGGTGAAAGCAGTGTACAAACAAAGAGGGAAGAACATAAAGCCTAGAAACAATACAAATAGACAACAGCAAAAATACAACATAAGGCTATTAGCAGTAGAAGAAACAAGAATAACCCAAGAAATCACAAACTGTAATCAGGAAATAACCACAGTGGAAAGAAAATAGGAGGAAATTACGGTAATAATAAATAAGGCTGCACAAGAAGCACTGGGAGAAAGGGGGAACAGACAAAAAGCAAATGGTATGATGAAGAGTGTAAACAGGGGCACCAAAGAAGAAATGAAGCAAGAGAAAGAAATATACAAAGAAAAACAAGAGGAACAGAACAAGAATATCAAGAGAGGAGAAACGAAGCACATTATATCTGTAGACAGAAGAAAAGGATCTATGAAAACGCCAAAATTTTAAATATGGAAAGAGAATGCCAGAATAAAAATAGTAGAAAGTTTTATGAAGAACTGAAGAAAAGTAAGAAACAGTTTCAAGCTAGTACAACATGCGTAAGAAACAAAGAAGGAAAGCTAGTGGGAGAGGAATGTAAAATACTACAACGATGGACGGAATACTTCGAAGAGGAATTAGACAATAGAGAAAACGAAGAAGGAGAAGTCAAAATAGATACACAGCCCTTTGGCCCACAGCTAAATATAGAACCCCCGACCCTGGAAGATGTTAGAAGAAGAGTACAAGGGCTTAAGAATCATAAAGCCCCAGGCGAAGATGGGATAAATGGGGAGCTGATAAAATACGCAGGCGAAGAATTAGTATTAAAACTATATGAGCTGATAAATATGATATGGACCACGGAAGAGATGGCAAAAGAATGGAGTAGCGCATTGATATGCCCAATTTATAAGAAGGGGGATAGGCTGGACTGTGAGAATTATAGAGATATATCACTACAGGGTACAAGATAATGACAGCCATCATAGCAAACAGAATCGAACAATATGTGGACTCAAACATAGGAGATTATCAGACGGGCTTCAGAAAGAGCAGATCCACCATAGATCATATTTTCACTATTAAACAGATCTTGGAAAAAACCTATGAATATAATATTGACGTTCACCAACTCTATACAGACTACCGCAAAGCATATGATAGTATAAATCGAAGCTATTTAGAAGCAGCAATGTATGAAATAGGGGTACCAGAAAAACTAGTTAAGCTTACTCTAATGACCCTAAAGAATACCAGTAGTAAGGTGAAAACCACAGTGGGAGTATCGCAGAGCTTTGAGTTCAGGAGAGGTTTGAGACAGGGAGACCCAATCTCGACCCTCCTTTTTAATATCGTACTGAAGAAATGCATAAAAGCGGTCAATTGGAACCCAGGGGGTAGTCTATACAATAGATGAATTCAATATCTGGCTTACGCGGATGATGTAGTGATCCTTGCAAGAACATCAGATGCACTAAAAGTTGCCTTTCAGGAACTAAAAAAGGAATCGAGGTTAGCAGGCTTAGAAATAAATGTTGAAAAAAACGAAATATGTGCTACAAACAAGAGAGGAAAGAAGAAGGCAACAAAAGCAACAAATTTTACAAATAGGTGACATAACTCTAGAAGAGGTGCAGCATTTTAAATATTTAGGGAGCATATTAACAAACACTAATGATACAAATACAGAAATAGAAGCCAGAATTTGTGCAGGAAACTAATGCTATTTCTCACTACAACACGTCTTTAAATCACGTAACCTGTGGCACAAGGCAAAATTAAGAATATATAAGGCAATTATAAGACCAACAGCTACTTATGCATCACAAATCTGGGTATTAACAACTACAACTCAGAACAGATTAAGAACTTTTGAGAGGAAAATCTTGAGGAGAATTTTCGGTCCAATAAACGATAGAGGCGAGTGGAGAATAAGAACAAACCACGAAATCAAAGAGCTGTATGACGAACCCGATATAGTGGCCACTATCAAAAGTCAAAGACTTGCATGGCTGGGACACGTGCAGAGAATGGAGAAGGAAAGGTCTCCCAATAGGGCTTTTGACAACAAGCCACAGGGAAGGAGATTAAGGGGAAGACCTAGGAAGAGATGGTGCGACGACGTTGAAGAAGATATTAGAGCCTTGAAGATCAAAAGGTGGCAGGAATGGCGAACTGTTGTGGAACGGGCCAAGGCCCTATAAAGGGCTGTCGTGTCAAGGAAGAAGAAGAAGAAGATGAAGATGACATTATGAGGAAAGAACGTTATCAAAAAAATTTAACGGAAAAAGCCACACCATCTGGGTTGCAATCAATCGGAAACGGATTCGTTATAATACAAGACGTACTTCAAAACTTTGTAAGGGTTAACTAGCAAAATAAGAACAAAACATGATCAGAATATGATATGGTCACCACAGAGTCCAGACCTTAACCCCCTAGGGTTGCTATAGGATGAGCTAAACATAACAGTAAGAAAGGAACGCCCCATATACAAAAATCATCTTTGGACTCTTTTTCAAAGTGCCTGGAGAGATTTACCACTCGAAAAATAAGAAAAAAATAATTAAAAGAATTCCAAGAACCGTAAAAACAGCATTAAATGCAAAGGAGTTTTTTTTTGTATGAAACAAATGTTTAATATTCAAGTTCATTTCTTCCAGAGTTCACGAAGATTTTGTTTGCTTTTTTACATACTTTCATGAGAGGTAGTGTATGTATAGATATAAAAAAATCTTTTGTTCAGCTTCTATATCTGTACCTTAGAGGTGAATAATATCTCCAATTTTTTGTTAAATGAGTTAATAAATACTGCTTCAATATGCTAGGAGCTCAAATTTTATTATGGTAAAGGATCGTATGTCCATTATTACTGGTTCCTAAGATACGATATTTAGAAAAAGTCGTACCAAACATTTTTTATGGAGGTAAAAAGTATTTTCAAAGAACAAGTATGCGCAGTTGAATCTTCATGAAAACCAAATTAGTGAACAGTCGTAACTCCATCTTTGTGTTAGTTTTTGTGAAATAGAATCCCACAAAATGATATCAAGAGGTGGAAAATTAGTATATCTTGCATTAAATAATACTACCGGTGAGTTGAAAATCCCTGACATAATACATTTTTTCAAACAATAACAAAAAGTTAGGTTAGGTTAATTCTAACTGAAGTGAATAAAATACTGCTCAAATTGTTTATTTAATGATAGGATATAACTGTTTACCACCAAGCCTTTAAATAGTTTTCAGAAATATTATCCTAATCACTTCTACCCCACTTTAAATAATTATTATTATGTTTAAGATTGGTATATAATAGTTATCGTATTAATAAGACTTTGTCCGATCAAAGTTTATTATAAATTATTTGCAAATGTTTCGGTGCCGGTTGGCACCTTTATTAATGTATAAAAATTAAATCAAATTAAAAAAAATTATACATTAATAAAGGTGATAATCGCTACCGAAATGTTTGTGAATCCTTTATAATAAATTTTTAATTGGACAAAGTCTTATTAATACGATAATTATTTACCCCATTTTCTTTTCCCGGAATGCAAGACAGTAGAATTAATGATGAATTTAATCAAACAATAAACCATGAAGTGTTGATACGACATTGATAGTGAACCTGAACTATTTTTTGAATAGTAGTGATGAAGATCCTGATTTTATTCCCTCAGATGAGGAAAGAAATAATAACTGTCAAAAATGGTGAGAGAAATCAAACAGAAGAGGAAAACAACATAGAAAAGTGTCAGGAAGGAGGACAAGAAAACCTAAAAAACAGATGAGAAACAATACAGATTGGGAGGTAACGAAAAGAAAAAGAACAACTTTGGTTGGAAAAAATCTGTTTCAAAATTGGGAAACATTATTGGTACAAAGACGTTTAAACCCGGTTGCGGTACCTGCATAAAGAAATGCACTGATAAGATTAATGAGTAAGAACGAGTAAAAATAATCGAAAATTATTGGAACGAAAATAAGACCAGGGAACTCAAGCGGCAATTTGTACTTTCTAAAATAAAAAGTACGCCAATTACACGTAAAAGACTAGGAAATGACCACCAGATAAAACAGACAAGACGCTACAACTTTATAATCAATAACGAGAGTCACGAGGTGTAAAGTTTCTTTAAACACATTAGGTATCTCTGAAATCGTTGTTAGAAACGCATTAAAAAATCAGAAAGTGGAGGCTTCACATCGCAAGATATGTGAGGGAGACCCGTGCCAAAAATAAGTTACCAGAAAATATGAAAGAACAAGTTTCCGCTCATATTCGGTCTTTTTCTGTTTATGACAGGCACTACAGTCGCAACAAAACAAAAAAAAAATACCTAGGAAGTAAACAAGGTCTTTACGAAGTGAAATGTGAGGAAGAAAATCGCGAAAAGAGTGAGATCATCTAGTGACACTTGCAACCTGTGCGCTAGTTTGAAAACTGACGTTACAAGAAACTCATTCAGAAGAAGAACGAGCAGTCGTTCAAGAGAAAATTGATTGTCATTTGAAAGATGCTGAAACCCGCTACAGTAACAAGAAAAATGATAAATTTAACTCTCCAGAAAAAACAAAGTAGTCATGTTAGACTTACAAAACTGCTTGCCCACACCACATTTATCTAATGCAAAAAGTTTTTATTCGTTGGAGCTCTGGGCCTTGAACTTAACCTTATATTACTCTATAGAGAAAGAGGCTTATTGCATGGTCTGGGATGAATCTGTTGGCGGTAGAGGCGGACATGAAATATTATCAGCCTTGCTAAAATGGGCAAATGAAGTTTTGAAAAATTCTGATACAAAGACATTAATAATAATTTGGTCTGATAACTGCCCAAGCCAAAATCGAAACATTATGATGACAGTAAACTATTTCTACCTTTTGAATGTGTGCTCCTCATTGAAGTCAGTTACACATAAGTTCCTTCTAAGAGGTCATACCCATAGGAAAGCGGACCACATTTACGTTCTTGTTGAGCGGACTGTGAAGAATCAACCTGCAATGACAATAGCTACACATTGCGATTGGCAACAGTTAATTAGGTTAACAGGGGCTGCAGTTTAGAATATGGAAGTGATTGTCTTTGAAAACTTCGATATGCTGAATGTAACTTCAAATGTCCCATTTGTGAACCGAAAAATCAATATAGAGAAATAGAACTTTCTTATTTCTTCGGCAGTATGGCTAGAAGTGCGTAGTCAGAACCCAGGTTAATTAAAGTTGAAACCGTGTGGGCAACTTTGATGGTTTAAACCTTTTTAGTCTTTTTGGTTAATCGTTGTCGTCCATTAGGTGATGCACAATGTCATTTGAATGAGCAGTAAGGCCGTCTTTATACCGCGTACTGTACGTCTGTATTTCGGATTTCACTGACGTTACACTCAGGTTATTAGGTATCACTTTATTGGGAACGTACCACGGTGCATTAACAATTGTTTGCAGTACTTTGTTTTGGAATCTTTCAATGATTTCTACATTTGATGTGGACGGAGTTTCCCATAGGGGAATTCCATAAGTCCATATTGGTTTAAGAACTATTTTATATATTAGTAGCTTGTTTTCCAAAGATAGTTTCGATCTTCTTCCGATCAGACAATATAACTTTTGAAATTGTAAACCAAGTTGTTTTCCTATCGAGATGTATTCCTAAGTATTTTATTGATTCGGTGTGGTCAAGTTGATGTCCGGTTAGGGTTATTGGTGGACAGTTGTCCCTCTTCGTTGTGAATGTAACGTGCTGGGACTTGGTTTAATTCACTCCAATTTGTCATATCCTAGTTCAGAGCTGAGTTTCGTTGAGTTGTTACTTGAAGATGTCTCGATGCCGGTTGTGGATTTACATGTGCAGATTTATCATCTGCATAAGTAGCTGATATTGATAATCGATATGTAGAGGTCGGCTGTATATAATAAATATAGTAAGTGCCTAAGGCGCTACCCTGTGGAACGCCTGAAGAGATGGGCTTGATAGTCGTGGTTTCATTTTAGTATTTTATCAAGAAATGTCGATTTGATATGTAAGACTTCATAAGTTCATACAGCTGGTAAAGTAAGTGTTTTTTTGTCTGTTTTTTTTTAGTTTGTAACATAAGCCTTGATGCCATACCTTATCAAACGCTCGCTTTACGTCTAAAAACACCGCAGAACAGTATATTTTTCTTTCCAGATCTTTGTTTATTTGTCAATTATTCTGTGCACCTGTTGAATAGTGCCGTGCTGACTCCGAAAGCCAAATTGGTGTTTAGAAATTAATTCTTGATTTTCCAGATTGGCATTATTCTACGCAGAATCCGTTTTTCAAAAACCTTTGACAGAACTGGGAGTAGGCTTATGGGCCTGTACGATGTTATTTTATCAGGTGGTTTACCTAGTTTGTAGCATGATACTTTGTGCTGTTTTCCATTGGCTTGGAAAGTACCGAGTAGTAAGTATTGCATTGTACATGTGAGTAAGGGCTTGTATAATTTTACTTGGCAGATGCTTGATGATCGTTACAGTAATTTGATCGTAACCTGGAGCTTTTTTTTTGGCCTTCTTTATTTCTTCTTCTACCTCTTGTTGGTTATGGGTTTGAAGGGTAAACCCATTTGAAGATAAGGCCAGGAAAGCAATGATTTCTGTTGCTTCCTCTGGGCATTGACAAGGGAAGGGTGAAAAGACCTCGGTAAGATGTTCGGCAAAAGCATTTGCTTTTTCTTTATTACTGCGAGCCCACTGACCATATTCCTTCTTGATAGGGGGTATATGCATTATTGTTTTTTTTTCATACTGCTTTCCATAGCGAGCAGTCTGTTCGCTCATTTGCGCTGAGGTTTTCTAGGTAGTCTGAATTCTTTTGTTTGTATGTTAGTAAAGAAGTTTCTTTAATTGTTTTGTAGCTCTGCTTAGGGCTCGCTTATCTTGGTCCGATCTGGTAAGTTGCCAAAGTTTTCTGAGACGTCGTTTTTAGCTATTTGATCTTTTAGGATGATTGAAATGTATTTAATATGTGGAGTGGTCAGCAATTCTGGAGTGCTTTCAAGCAACTTGTTGGATGAGTTCTGTGAGTGACACTACTGCCCGTTCTATGTCATGTTTAGTTTTAGCGGGACATGTAGATCTATTAAATACTCGAATCTGTTCCGAAAGTATTTCCAATCTGTACGTTTCTTGTGAAGTGAAAGTGGTGGTTGGATTTTAGTTATGTGTGAATATACTGTTATCGTAATGGCCGAGTGATCTGCTGCTAGTTCGAAGCAGGATGTGATGGTACACTATTTTACATTTAAGCCTTTTATGATACCGAAGTCTAAAAAGTCTGAGACTCTTCGACGGCCTGTTGACCAATAGGTGGGTTTCCCATGGATAAACAAGTGAGATTAATTTCTTGTATAACAGCATATAATCGACGTCCGTCAGTTCTTGTTAATCGGGAGCCCCAGTGTTCATGTTTTGCATTGTAATGACCTGAAACTATAAATCTGTTGCCCAAAGTCTTGAAGAATTGAGTGTAATCTGCTGAGGTCTTAATATGTTTGGGTGGGCAATAAATTGCTGAGATTGTTAGAGGGGCGATTGAATTTTCTATTGAGATAATTGTGGCTTGTAGGTAATTTTCTTGATATTTCCCAAGTTTATGATGATTTATTTTGGATAATTACAGCTATTCCACCAGTAGCTGTGCCATCAGGGTGATTTGTTGTATAAATATTGTAATTTGGAAATTTAATATAGCTCTTAGTGGTGATATGGGTTTCAAGAAATATTTTGATTTCTTGGGCGTATTGGCTCATCCCATTGGCGTTCCAAGCTACAATTTTTTAGTAATTATGCTATTATGTTAGTTTATTGAGTAACGTTGTGAAGAGATTCATGATGGTCTCTATTTGTGTAATAAAATTTTTCATCATACCCTTCATCTTTTCCATGTCAGTAATTTGTTGAGTTTGTGGTATCGTTTGATGTTGTCTTGTGTTTTCTGGAAAGTTGGGTGGAATTGGTATTGTCTCTTGATTTGCTCTGTTTGTGTATGAAGTTCCTGGTATTATCTCGGATTGAAAGTATGATCTTTTATACAGTTTCGTGTCATCTTTTCTTAGTTAAGGGTATAGCTTTGCTTGTAATTGTTTCTGAATTAGACAACCGCGTTAGTTGGCCGGATGGTCGCCGTTGCAGTTCACGCACTGGACTTTGTTATCCTTGGTTTTTCTTCAGCATTCACTTATGTTGTTGTGTACATTTGACGCATCTGGGAGTATGTTGACAGTAATTCTTCGTGTGTCCGAAGCGTTGGTATTTTTATGCATTGCGGAATTGTTCGTTTGGCGTGTGGGGATTCTACTACTACACTTGTATTCAGTAATATTTTTGTTTTATAGATTTCTTTATTGTTATCATTTTGTTTCAACTTCACTATAAACATTGGGAGCGATTTTTTAAATATTCCATGTTTAATGTTCCAAATATTGACTACAATACTCCCAAATCTTCCAGTTCTTGCTTGATTTCGGTTGTTTCTGTTGAGTAGTGTATGTTTTTAATAACTACTTTAAAGTTCTCTCTTGTCTAGGTTTATATGTGTGAAATTCTGTGTTTCTTTGAGCAAGTTGTTTAATAATAGTAGAGTATGCTTAGCTTGTCTTGTTCTGCGTCTTGACTTGTTCGTTACCCAGGGCTTTGAGAATATAATTGTCTTTAGTCATTTCATTCAGGAGTGTTATTAATGGTTTTATGTTTTTGACGTCCCTACGAAGATTGGGGGTGGCGGTGGGACTTTAGTGGTGGGTTAATTTTGTTCTTGTGTTCCGTCATTGCCTTCTTTTTCTTCCGATAGCGAATCAAATCTGTTGGTGGTTTCTATTGTTTCTCCTAACCATGAATTTTTGTATGATTGTCCGGTTTCCTCAGGACTTCGATTTCGTTTCCTGTTAGGTACGGTTTGTTAATCGTTATTTTGCAGATCAGGATATGATTGCTCCATGTAAATGGGGACTTGATTTGTTGGTTGACGGTTTGTTATAGGTTGTGAGTGTAAATAAGAATGAGTTGGAGGCTGCATTATTGGATTTTGTGTAGGATATATTTGTTGTGGCATGTTGTACATTGTTTGGTATGCCGGTTGCTGCTGTATTTGCCCCGTGAAATAATTAGTCGGTTATTCTTGATTGTAAATTCGGTAATAATACAGTCTAACATAATGCGTGTAACGTTTCCTTTGCTTCATGAGTCAATTGATACTAATTTTAGATTGAGAAAAACAAATGTGATAAAGAAAAATTTTTATTAGCTCTAGTTTCTGTGATATACAATAGATGAAAGTTTTTCATTTTACAGGATTAAGAGAAAACAGTAAATATTAATTACATATGCTAACAACATCAGAAATGTGATCGTTCTTTTTCGTAATGATAGTTACATCCTAAATTGATGAAAGAACAACTACCAGGTGGTTAGATCTACAGAGAATTAATTGGTGGATTCATGAAATCGCTGTTTTTTGACTTTCCTCTTGTAAGTGAATTCTGGAGCATCCTTACACAAAAACCAGCAGTAATCTGCAAGCATTGCTTCATTCCAGCGACCCTGATAATCTCCGTTCCATCACAGAAATATCCTGATGGAACCTTTCTCCGTGTTCGTCATTGACAGTTTCACAGCTAGGTGGGAAAAATCGAGATGAGAGTGGAGAAAATGTATTTTTAGGTACATGTTACATCCGAGTTTGTAGAAGTACTGTCACCAACTGAGTGTAATTATCATCTCATTTGTTCTCTAAAAATATATGCGTAACTCTCTTGAGAGCTTTCCAAGTTTCCTTTTCTTTCTCTTCCAAAACTAGGTCGAACGCAGGATCCTTTAACAGTTAACGTATTTGTGGCCCAACAAAGATAACTTCTTGACTTTTGCATCACTTAATCTAGGAAATTTTTCTCTCCAGTATTTAAAAGCCTGGCCTTCTCGGTTCATAACTTTGACAAAATTCTTTGTTAAACCAGCTAGATATGCAAGGGCAGAAGAAGAACATCTTTTGGAACCACGAGAGGCTCGGAACGACATTTTTCTTACTAGAGCTAAAATTTCTTGCAGGCCAATCTGCTTTAATATAATGTGATCTCCTATCCCTATTGTCCCCACGTACATAAAAAGCAACAGTATTTAGTGTACCCTAACTGTATTCCTAAGAGTACAGCAATGACTTTTAGATCGCACAGATTTTCCACGTATGTTCAGCATATTTGAATGAGTCGAGGAGGGCTGTCACGTTTGCATGACATCTTGTTGAAGAAGATTCCGTTGTTGTAATCTTGGCTCTAGAAGTTCCGCCTTCTCCTATAACAAGTCAAGGTCTCGAATGAGATCATTCAACTCCGGGTGGCTCAATCTGTGTGGTTGCTCATCTTTTTCTTCAAAATCAGGGTCATGGGATGTTGAAAACTTATTGGGTTCTTCTTCTTCTTTTTCCAAACTGGTTTCATTTTCTACTTCAAACTCATAAACTGAATGTGGAATACGTCGAATAGCAGATGGAAGATTCGGGTATTGAACTGTTCCATTTTTTTCATTAACAATCTTGCCTTTATAGGCGGAGTCAAACAAAAATAGCAGTAATCTCTATGGTTTGTAAACCATGGGTACAGCAAAGCCATTTATTTTTCAGTTATTCTCGTAATAAAACTGAAACATGAGCTGCAACATATGTGCAGCCCATGACTTATTCTGGTCCCTACCTCATACCAAAATAATGCTGGTAGGCAGTCTTTAAACACTCAAGAGGCATCAAATTTGTTTGGAAAAAAACGTTATTTACCTCAAATGTAACAAAATTGTTCACTTTAATTACCCACATTTCTGTTGCATGTTGATGTTAACAAATTCTCTTTAAACACTCGAAACCAAGAAATTCTGCAACTAGATTACAAGAAAATAATATGAAATTTACCGTCAAACAAAGCAATGGTATTACTTTATAATCTACCCACAGCTAAATTACTGTTGTATTTTGACAGTTGACAAGTGTGCCAACATCCAAAACCAAATTTTCTCCAAACTAAAATGTAGACTATAGAGAATATAAAATATTACTGTATCTTCAAAACAAAAGCTAATCGGTAATTTTTATTTTGGATTCAGCAGGTGGAAATACATAAGAATCATCTATTTTTGAACCCAACGCATTTCCATTTTTGGGCAGTGTAATTGATAAATACAGCCAAGTTATATGTAGAATAAATAAACATGGGGCCGGCGAAGAGATTGCTCTGTAAGCAATCCCAGAACGAACTTAAGAAATTTCGATTTAATTTCAAAATTGAAATCGAATATCTCGAAAATTATTCGACATAGAATTTTTTCGACTTCATTTTCGAATTCAGCGTAAAATTTCCTATACGAATCACATTTAAAATCGTAACGTCGAAAATTTTTCCGAAATTCGAAGTCGAATATCTCGAAAATTATTCGAGATAGAAAATTTTTAATTTTGAATTCGAAATCAGCGTAAAATTTCCTATAAGAATCCATTTTCAAATTTAAAAAAATCTCAAATTTTGTGACGGACCGACAGACCGACAGACCGACCGACAGACAGACATATAGAATTCAGTAACGAACTTTTTAAGTTCATTGAAAATTGTAAATACTTAATAATATCACTGACCTGCCAGTCAGAGATATTGATAGCGCTCGTATCACTCTGAGGACTCGATGTATAACTTTGCACTATGAAAGTCAAATGCGAACTGATTTATTTGAGTAGATACCAATACACTGTCATGATTTTTATAGAAATATGAGAATATCCAATCAGGAAGCAGGAGTATCCGATTCAAAATGAAATCTGCAAGTAATAACCTCTTTAGTTTTAGGCTTCTATACATCAAAATGAGAAGCCTTATGTAGAGAGTAATGTCGTTTGTCTATCCGTCCGTCTGTCCTTCCATTTTTCAACTTTTGATCAAAGCAGCTTCCAAGCTGTAGACAAGTTTCTATTTTTGCCGTTTCCGACATTTGTCAAGCCTTATAATTTTTGATCTGTGATAGATAGAGAAATAACGTTTTCAGTATTTAACTAAGGACCCATAAGTCAAGTCCAAACCCCAAAAATCAGCCTGATCGGAAAATCTCGAGACCGGTTTGAGCGGAAGTGGCCGCAAATTTTTGTTTACGTATAGAAGCACCAGACATCTGTGGAACCGGAATTCCAAGTCCAAGTACTTGTTTTTCTTTGAAATCATTTTTTTAATATTCAAAATGGATTTGCAGTTACAATTTATGTTTTTTTGTTCTTTACCTAATTTTTATATAATGACACATAACTACATATATATATATATATATATATATATATATATATATATATATATATATATATATATATCACCCTTGTTTACCCTTAAGGATCATGGGTAAATTAAATTTCCTGTTTTTTTCATATTATAAAAGACACACCATTCCCATATTTTGAAACGTTAAACCCCGTTTTCTCTAAATCTATAATAACGCAGATACCATTTTTTACCTCTAAAGTACAGATACACATGTATGGATCATCACTTGTTACATATACATATTTTCGAATTCTTCTTGAGATTGCCCAGACCAACTGGAATTCCTCGCCTTTCCTCACGAACATTTCTGGGCATGCTAATGCGACTTTTTGTCGCGATTCAGACGCACATCTCTTCCTAGCAGCGCAGGTAGCGAAAGAAACCTCCTGTCGTTTCAACTTCAAAGAATCCCAACACCTTCCGCGACGAGCCGCGCTCAGATCTACGTTCGCGGCCGGAACAAACGCTTGGAAGGAGAAGCCCGACGGCAGAGGCTCCGAGCTAGGGCTGGGCCGCGGCCGAGCGCAATAGGGGCGAGATTCGCGCGCTCCCCGCGGCCGCCGGGCGGGCGCGGCGCCGTACGGCGTTTACACCTGGTATTCACAGGATGCTTGGTACGGTTCGGTGCATTGTGGCACATTTCGCGTGGTGCTCGAGGGGGCGATGCTAGGGCTGTGCGTTTTTGTGGAGTTCGTGTGAAGAGTGCGCCGTCTGCAGGAACCGCCGCCTCGGTAAGCGCGCCTTGCCTATTTTAAGCCCTTTTTGTTCGATCATGCGGCGTTGCAGGCTGTCGGCCGGCGCTCGCGAGGCCGAGCAAAAACGGCAACGCGATTTTCCGAAATTCTCGAAAATCGTGGATCGTGAGCCCACCGTTGCGCCTCACTTTTTAACGTGGGAAGAGCTGGTCGTCCCTGGGAGGGTTTTTGCAACCCCCACTGGCATGCCACTCGCTAATTTTTAAGGCCTTTCCGATATTTCCTCAGCAGTTATTACACCACTAACGGCAATTAAGGCACAGAACAACCAGTTTCTTTCATATTACGACATACAGATCCAGGTAGCGTTTGATTTGTATTCACCTCTTGCAAGCTTGAATTTACATCGGCTACTGCAATCAAAGATTAGAATCCATGCTCTATTCAAATAGTTGTGAGGTCAAGGTTCGTATAATAAAAAGTTATTTTAGCACGCAATATTTTGTTATTTATACAGGGTGGCTCATAAATATTGACAAGCGATCTACCGTGTCAAAAGAATAGCGTTATCAATAAAAACTTAAAAGGTGTTTGCTTCAATACTCTCGTGGTGGGTCTCCTACTCCTGAAAATCAAAAAATATATATTTTTAGTTTGTGTTGTGTAGGGTGAGTCGGGAGAAATTGACCGAATTTCAAGTGAAAATAATTTAAAGAACTCATATGTTCTTATCCGATTTTTATTTGTTATTAACTTATAAGGTAATTACTAAGGGCCGGATATATGAAAAGGCAAAAAAAAATTAAAACGGGCACTTTGCAGGCAAAAACAATCTAAAGTAAAGAAATGAAAATCGCTAATTTTTGGAAGTATTTTTATTTTCTGTAAAATTCGTTCATATATCAGTCAAAATGTGTTTATGTTGTGAAAATAAACGTTCCACATCACAAGAAGTGATGGGTGCGTATTTAAAACAAGATACTTCTTTAGGGGACAAGCGATCCATTATTCCTACACCTCTCCCTCAAGGGCATTTTTGATGTGAATTTTTTTCCAACCTGGGGTTTTCTAGAACTATAACAATTTTCTGGCGAATGTTTTTCCCTTGATTCCAGGAAAGGTCAATGGAGCTTGATCACTAAATTCGTGCTCTCCGTGAGGGGTAGAGATGGATCTTCCAATTGCTTGATTAAACCTGGCCTCCAATGTAGTCTAAATCAGGCACTACAGAATCAGAAGAAAACGCAGTTGTGGCACCTTTCAGAATTAGGCCTATGTCTTTGCACCCGATTCTTCCTTTTCCTCGTACAAGTAATCTACAACCTGTGAAGAAAATAAAAACAATTGAGGTTTCGAAATAGGCAGATCTAACATTTACTTAAAAAAGAATTTGAATGTGCACCTTTTTAATCTCTCCAAAATTCTTGTTGTAATGTAGAGTCCCCCAACAAGTGAACAGAAGCTGGAGGAAGGAAAGTCTCTGAAAGCATATTTTTAAAGGTAGCGCACCTACTGGGGGCTTTTAGAAAAACTTTCTTAACTGCTGAAATTAGAGCGTTGACATCGGGGAAAAGATTACAAATTTCTTCCGCCACGCTATGCATGCCATGGGCTAAGCATGTTAAGTGTATCATTTTTTTTTATAAAAAAAGGTTTTCCTGCTTTTACTATCTAAGGGGCTGCATCTGTTACCAACAGCAAAAGACGGTCTTATATTGAAATTAAACGGAAGGAATAAATTAAATCTGTATAGTTAGTTCTTTTGAAATCTACTTACTTAATGCCGCGTTTACTGTACAGGTTATCCAGGCATGATTTGCAGCATTCAAAAATTTTGATAAATTAAGACTAGGCTTTGTGCCACCAACCACAGCATTTACAACATATCGCCCAAGGGCGTCCGTGCTCTCATCAATCGAAAGCCAAATAGGATTTTCACCTACTTCCTCTCGGATGGATGTTATTACCTGAATTTTTGGAAAAAAATTGTATTTAGTACCATCTTTTATATTAAAACACGTTATCTATGTACTTACTGTGTCGTACATATTTTCAAGGTAATTTTTCCGAAGCGTCGATTCGTCCGGTATTGTTTTTGAGGTATATTTTGCTAAAAAATTGCGAAATACGGGGTTTGATAGCTTGGACCATGGAATATTGGCAGCTACCAACGCCACGCAAAGATCTTTTGAAAATGTATGCTGGTCCAATGATTTTTCTTGCATAGTAGTCAAAAGCGCTTGTGTTGGCTTTTTCGAGGTCCCTGCATCTTTAGCTCGTTTCAGATGCCCGGCCGAGCCTGAATGTTGATCTACGTGATACTTTTTTTACATGCAACCTGAAATAACAAACAGAATTAATGAAATGGTTACTTAATTAATTAATATGGTGCTTGCGTATTTTAGAATATTCAGATACTGCAAGTGAAATTCAGAATTTAAAAAATGCAAATGTACACTTACCTCTTTACTACAGATTTTACAAAAAATAATTTTTCCGTCAGTTGTGTAGACATAATTTCCAGAAACCTATTGCCTCAGTTACGAACTACGGCTTTCTGTAAGAAATATTTCACAAAGAAATGCGAATAAAGACAAAACAGAAATTGTCAACAGTCACTTAAACAAACCGCACTGCTTGACACAGAGTTGCACACACAAATACGGCAGAATGCAATTTTGGCATGCGGATTTCTGTTTGGAACAGATCGAACACTTCTTGAAAAAAAATGTTTACTTTATGAAGTGACTTTCGGCTTATCGGTTTTCCGTCATTAGTGACTCACGCCTAAGAAGTCAGTAGAAAAGGACGTGCTCGCTTGTGGACAGTGTACCTATTAGCTTGTTTTAAATTTTTTTAAAAATTGTTATTACATATCGGAAAAAAGGCACGTGTTATAAATTGTCAATTCAGGCAAATTTTAGGTAAAACCTTTTAAACAGGCAATTTTCGGCAAAATAAAATGTCTAGAAGCATCCCCACTTCTGAAAACGAATTTATAATTTATTAAAATATCAATATTATCAAAATAAACAGGCAGAATCCGGCCTTTCATAATTACAAACAAACAAAATTATCTAATAGGTGTACAACTTTGCTACCTCCGTTTTTTCCTTAATTCAAGGCTTTATTGTAAAAAAACTAGTTAGACATTTACGATTCAAAATATTGTCCATCGCTGGCCACTACTTTCTCCCATCTTTCGGGCAGCGTACGAATCCCGCGTTGAAAAAACTACTCATGTTTTGAGGCGATCCACGTGTCGATCCCATTTTTGACTTCTTCATAAGAATATAAGTGCTGGTCAGCCAGGCCGTGTGCCATTGATTGCAAACAAGTGATAGTCAGAGGGATTAATGTCTGGAGAATATGAGGGTAGGATAGGACTTCTCGTTTCAACTACTTTGCGACATGGGGTCGAGTATTGTCATGCTGCAAAATCACTTTATCGTGTCTCTCGTTGTATTGTATTATATATTAAATGTTCGACTTAAACCCATTAATTGCTTTCGATACAGATCACCTGTGATTGTTTCAGATGATTTAGCAGCTCATTTTATGAATACGCCGAACTGTTCCCACCAAATACAGAGCATGACCTTGGAGCTGCGAATATTCGGTCCCCATGATTTTCTGCGCTTGGGGTTATCGTAATGAACCCACTATTCGTCCCCAATCACAATGTGACTCAGAAATCTCTTCTGTTTTTGCCTTTCAAGCAACTATTCACAAGCACACCAACGCCGTTTAATATCTCTCGGCTTCAGTTCATGTGGCACCCAATTTCCTTGATTCTAAATAATTTCCATGGCTTTGAGGCGTTTTGAAATAGCTTGTTGAATTACTTCTAATGATCCCTGCCAATTGTTCTTGCGTTTGATACAAGTCTTTATGAAGTAGTGCCTCCAATTCTGCATCTTTGAAAACCTTTTTAGCAATATCTCCATAAGTATTTGAGAGCATTAGATAAACCCCAGCCGCAGATTTCCTCATATTGAAGCAGAAAATTAAAACCTTCCGTAAATGACGAGAATTTGGCTCTTAAACTGACATTTTCAATCGAGAATAACTACGATACGGACACAAATCGACTAATGTTTCGATGAGGTTAGGTTTCCAAATGCCTAAGCTTATTGTATGACGTCTACATCTGTTTATTTCCACCACCAATTACCGCCTAAAGTCATCTATTGGAAAACGGGGGAAGCAAAGTTGTACACCTATGTTTTAACCATAGCGTTCTTGTAATAAACATTTAAAAATATCATCATTGAGCTCTAAACATTTTCTGCTTCGTTTACGAAGGGCGCCCGTTGCTTTCCTGATTGATTTATGTCTTTCTTTAATATCGACTGCAGAATTTCTAATACGTTGAATGAGTGCTTTCTGAGTATCGACTTTTATTTTTATGCTTCATTTTTGAACCATACCCATGAACAGTAGTCTAATGGTGTGAAGTCTGGAGATATTGGAGTCCAACTAATAGGACCACGCGACCAATCCAAAGCCCTGGAGAGCTTTCGTCTAAATGTTGCTTGACCTGACGAGCGAAATGTGCAGGAACTCCATCGTGCTGATAATACATTTGCATTATGATATTTAAAGGGACATCCTCTAGCAGTCTTTGTAATTAGTCTTGTAAAAATTTAAGTAATGCTCTCCTGTGAGGCGATTTTCCAAAATAAAAGGGTCAATTAACTAACTATGGACCATACCACACCACACCGAAAACTTGTGTTGAAAATTAGTTTCGACTGTTGCGTGAGGATTTTTGTCTGACCATACATGAGAGTTGTGAATATTATTGATGCCGTCACTGGTGAATGTTGCTTCACCGGTAAAAAAATGCGCGACGATTATTATTTATCCACTGACAAAATTCTGGTTGTAGGTGCTGTACACGTTGTACATTGTATGGATATAAGCTTTGTTCGTGGAGTGTGTTTATTGCTCTTTTTTGTGGAATTCCCAATTGAGTACCAATTCCTCGTAAGTTGGTTGTTGCATCATCATTTACTAAAGCCAGAATATTTTCTACTTTTTCTAAACCTTGTCGAGTGGCTCGTTCAGATGTTACGTTACCACTGGGAAGCTTTCGGGTCTCGCAGTGTTTGTTGAAAACTCTAATAAATAAGTTTTTACTCAGAATTCTCTGACGTGGAAACTGTTGATATTCTTCAACAGCAGCTTGTAACATTCCCATTACAAAAACCATAAATAAACACCATATTTGCATATTATAAATTTGAATAACAATACATGAGCACTGACACATATCACAATAACAAAATTCAAATTATTCGTTTGCGATTTTTTAAATAATGGGCGCAGGAAATATTGTAACAGAACTTATGGCTAGACAGTAGAACGAAAATTAGAAATAATTACATTTTGGTAATTATGCAGTAACTTGATAACAAATGAAAATCAGTTTGGTCCATTCCTTACGACTTGCCCAGTGTATCAACGTCATTTTTAGCAGGGGCTTTGACACTTTTTTAAATCGTTATCTTTATCCCATACTGTCATCCATACTAAGGAATAAGTGAAGATATATTCATGAGAAGTGTAGCATGCTTTGTTAAGTTCCACCATTTTGCCCTGTAAGGTCGAGTGTTGACAAGAAACAATAAAACTTTTCCATTTGTCACTGCCGAAAAATAAAACAAATGCCCATTTCATCTAAAAACTCTTATTGTCCTAGTTTTAAAATTAGCAAATCTCTGGATTGTGGCATCAAAAGAAAAATTGGCTCTTAATAAATAAAAGTGCAAGATGTGCCATTATTCTTATCGTCGATCTCGATAAGTTTTTCAACCTCTTAAGAGCTGAAGAGGATCGTTCTTTAATGCAGTTAGTAACTGCCATACTTAGAAAAATTCTTAGAACCATGGCAGTATTGGGAAAAGTAGATTACGTCCATGACTTCAATAATGCTGGGAGCCTTTGTGGATCTAACTGTGTTTTTGATTTGGTATTCTTATCTTCTTTGTCATTACCTTAATTAATTCTTAAAAATACACACATCCCACAGGAAACGTTTTATCTAAATCAGAAGCATACTTTTCCGATAGCTAATTTGCTCTTTGGCGTATTTTATATTTTTCATTTGAGTGATTTTTCATAGAAATCCAAAATAATTTCTGTACAGATTGTTCTTTTTCATACTAAGTTAAGTTTCAGATAATCACTTGTAGCATAAAATTTATAAGTTCTATTTTTGTTTTCACCAAAAGAAACTTTTGCCATTCTCTTTCCTGTATTGTCGGTTTGGTAGACGTAGTATTGTATAGAGTAATGATTTTTTTGTTGTCTGGACTTTTATTTGAAGCCTTTCACTTACTCCTCGAGATTTTTCAAGAACATTGTTCCAGAAATACACAATGAATACCATTTAAAGACTTGAGTTTTTCTAGTATTACATTAACTTCATACTGTGGGTTCTTAGTTTGATCACTATCATAGGTAATATGTGTTAGAGCATCAAGAACCTTCTCGTATGATTTGTAAAGTGTTTGACTAGCCTTGGCATAGAGCTCAGATTACTGGCAAACTTTTTAAAAATTAAAGAGTCCTTTTTAAAGTGAGGCTTCAAGATATCTCCCATCTTTCGGTTGAAGAGCTGAGAAAGTTATAGATTTGTTGCTCTAAAGATGGCTATAGAGCTAATTGTAAAGAGTAGCCTCCGCAAAGAATTTACTTCTTTTATTCTAATCTGAAGACCTTTGCAGCACGCAGACTACATCCTTTACTGAATTCCATTATACGCTACCATCTCACGAATTTCATTATTTATGCATGACAATTCTGTGTCGTCGAATGATATAATTGGATTTAGTTCTTTCAGAGTATTTTTAGAGCAACGTGAGCTCGAAGCTTCTTGCAGCTGCACATTTAATGCGCTATAATTTTGGCTTCAAATCACTGAAGTCGACAGCACTGACTGTGCTGCACACTACATGAAAAGAAAATGCCTAGTATTGATATTTTCTTGATTACAGCATTTTGCCTCTCAAAACGCTGTGTTTTCCAAATTCTGCTCTACTTGGTTTTTCCATCAATTCTTGGCCATCTTTTCCGCTCATTATTCAGTCACTTATAATAAGTGAAATGTCAAGAGAACAACAATTTAAAGTTTTTTTTTTCTATTACTATTTCTGTTGGTTTTACATTCAACTCTTCAACTATTACTGTGTTTCTTATCTTATCCTTTCTAATAACGCTTTGAATTTTCCTTACGAACCTCATCTTTGCGGTCTTGATTTGACTTTCATTTCTTATTGTTAAAATCCAGGATTTCCTTCCATAAGTTAGAGAGGGTCTTATGACCTTTCGGTATATTTGTGTTTTGATTTCTTTTGGTATCTTTTTTCTCCAAAAAACGTATTTCCAAGAATATTGTATAACCTTCCTATTGTCTTTGATATTTCTTTTTCTACTTTACCATTATGCTCTATTATTGTTCCCAAATAACTTATTCCAGTGTTTGTCTATTTATTTCTATCTTGTGCTTCTTTTCTTTGTTAGCCATTACCATTGTTTTTGTCTTACTTGTAGTTATTTCCATATTTATTTGTTTTAGTTCTTTTTGGTGTTAGTTTAGATTATGTTGTAAGTTTTCTTTTGACTCGACTACTAACACCATATTGTCCGCGAATAACATTTCTTGGAGTTAAATTGATTTGATCTTCCAGGTTCCTATTTTCATACTTGTACACCTTTCTTTACATTTCCTTATGCCTTTGTCCACTACTACAGAAAATAGCAATGGGCTCAGTATTCATCTCTGTTTCAGTTCTCTCTTTGATGTGAATTGTTTCGATTTGTCGTTGTATGTTCTTACTTTATTTATGTTGTTGTTATATAGTGCTTTAATATTGTTATTATCTCTTCCTCTATTCTTCTTTCCCGTAGACATTCCCAAACATCACTTCTCTTTATCTTTTCAAAAGCTTTTTTCAGGTTTATGAATACAATATGTATATCTTTTCCTTTCCTTGATAATTTTTATCAACTTGTTTTAATACGAATATTAGATCTTGAGCACTTTTGCCTCTTTATACCCATGTTTCACTTCTTCTATTGTGTCTTATATTTTTTCTCTTGGTCTGTTTTCGATTATTTTATAAATATTTTACCTGTTACACTTGTAAGCGCAATTCCTCTGTAATTCGAGCATTCTCTTATATCTCCTTTTTTTGTAGAATGATAGTATTATGCCGATATTCTAGTTTTGTGATATTTTTTTTTTATTGTTTATTTAATAAATCCTCGAATACTACTTTTTGTCTCTTTTCTGTTGTAATATCATCTTCTCCTGCTGCTTTTCCTAGTTTTAATTTGTCGATGACTTGAGCAATTTCGAAAATGAGAATTATCAGTTGTATACTATTTTCTACTTGTAATATTTCTTGTTCTTGCTCTTCAATATTTGTTTTTGTTATTTCTTTGAAGTATTGTTTTCATCTATTCGTGATATTTTTCTCTTCTGTTAATGTATTTCCTTTTTTAGCCTCTATGTTTAATAGCCTCGGTGGTTTTTTATGTTTGATCTGCTTTAGTGTACCGTAGAATAATTTCTGGTTTCCTGCGTAGTGTTCATTTATTTGATCTCCAAATCTGCCCATGTTTGATAATTTATTTAGTACTTATTTTATAAGTTATAGTCTTTGTTGTTTCTTTTCTTTCACTTCGTTATCTTCTGTGGTATTTTTGTTATCCACCATTTGCTTCTTTTTGTGTTTAGGTCATTTGTTGTGACTATCTCACAATTTTTCTTGGCTGATAGAATAATATTATCCTTAAAATGTTATCATTAATTTTCTATTCTAGATTTAATCTAGTTTGTAGTTTATTTTGTTATATCTTTGATTTCCTCGTCTTTTAATCTGTGGTTTTTAATTTTTTCTTTTATTTTTTTTCGTTTGGCTTGTTTTATTTTCTCTTTTTCTTTATAACTCCCATTCTTGCCAATTAATGGTCACTTGAAATTTCTGCATGTTGTATTTTACATCTTTAATCGCTTTCCAATTTACTCTGCACACTATGAAGTAGTCTATTATAGATTTTTCTTGAGTGTATTTCTCTTGTAAATTTAAGTATGTCCTTGTGTTGGAATTTATTATTAACGTAACGGTCAACGGTTACTATAACAACACAAATTTATTTGCACTGCTGTTGTATTCCACTGCCGCGGATGCCTGTCTGTTTCACTTTAAATTCAAACGTGTGTTTCTAGAACGAATAATTTCTTTGTGACTTCCTATCACTGTTACGCTAATGCAATAATGGCAAATATCAAAAATATAACCATTTTTACAAATCTACAATGCGAACCGATGTCCAAAATTGCTTGTAAGATGGTTCTTAATATTTCTCGAACCTTTTATAAGTATCTCGATATTGAAGAAGTATCTAACTAATGCAAATATATAGGCTGCAATTCCATTTTGTTAGTAAAAGGGGACAACAAAATGTGCATATACATGCGACTTTCATATTACCGATAAGATTACTCGTGTCTACAATTGATCATACAGAAACAGTAATGATGTGGTTATCTAGAGAACCAGGGCGCACATTTTTTAATGTTTATGATTTTTCACTTATCTTTAAAGATCTTAAAATCTTACTTAACGCTAGCACACTATTGCTTGGATTTTATATGTTATTTGGACGTTAGGGAAAATACTTCAGTTTTGAAAGAGCTCCATTTTTCTAAGAGTATAAATGTAAATTTTTAATATTATTCTTTTAGTAATGAAACAACTACATAAAAGACAATCTATCTAAATACCTCGAACATTTTTGTAGTTTTAACTGCAATATTTTTTTAGTTACCCTTTACAGCAACTTAAAGTCATTTTGGAAAGCAGAACAATATTTTTAACAACTACGCTTACTTTGATTATTTTTGAGTTATTGAATATTAAATATGTCTATTCAACATACTTTGGGAGAAAACTTAAACATAGAACCACTAAAAATCAGAAACATTGAAAATTTTGAAAAATGTCAAAACTATTTCTGCATAATTAAATTTATTTGTCTTTTTAAATTCAAATTTTCATGTATTCCATGTATTTATCTTATATATATATTTTTTGTACATACCAATCCACAATTCTTTTATTATTTTATGATCTCATTATTAATCACATTAAATAAGAATGGGTTTAGTGGATCGTCTTGACAGATTCCTTTGTTCACCGATGCACTCTCTGGCAATTTTCAATTCGTCTTGATTTTTATTTTACTTTTTGTATATATATATTTAAAATATAAAATAAAATAAAAAAATAAAAGTTCAAATATGAGCGGTATGGGTTTGTTATACAAAAAAAATAAGTTGCCAAACACTTGCACATGTCAGTCTTCAACGTATTCCTCTCCGGAGTCAACACATTTTTTTCAACGTTCTGGAAGCATCATCATGTTCTTTTTAAAAAGGCTTCTGGTCGGCGGTGTATCCACTCCCGAACAGTCGTTGTCTGCAAACCGCATGCCTTGCAAGTCTGATTTGAGCCTTCCGAACAGGTAGAAATCACTTGTGGCCAAATCGGGATTGTACGGCGGATTTGGCAGAAGGTTCTATTTTAATTTACGGAGGATTTCCATTATTGTTTTGGGCATATGGGGGCATGCATTGTCTAAAGAAAGGTTGTCTGCTTTCCACCTGTCTTCCGCTTGGATCGGATCTTTTCCTTCACGTCTGTTGCCAGGAGGTCTGAG
This sequence comes from Sinelater perroti, assembly GCA_036346155.1. Classification (NCBI taxonomy): domain Eukaryota; kingdom Metazoa; phylum Arthropoda; class Insecta; order Coleoptera; family Elateridae; genus Sinelater; species Sinelater perroti. The sequence continues at coordinate 3,396,285 of JARFIY010000329.1, read as the reverse complement.
TAATAAGCTGCATTGATTGTTCCGGCATCCGTCAGAAAGTCTACATAGGTAAATCCTTGCCAATCCCAGAAGACCGTTGACATCGCTTGTCCTGCTGAACGGCTTTTCCGCGCTCTCTTGGGTTTTGAGAGAACTGGTATGTCGCTACTCGCGTAATGACTGCTGGGACTCGAGAATGAAGTAGTGCACCTACGTTTTATCGGTGGTCACTATAGACTTCAAAAACGCATATCCTTCGACTTCAAACCGCTGTAGGAGACGACTGACAGCTTGCATGCGCAACATTTAATTCACGTCTGTCAAAGTGCGTGGAACCCACCGTGCATTCACCTTGCGATAGTGCAGGTGGTTTTTCACGATGTGTCCTACACTACCAACACTGATGGACAACATTGCTCCATGTTACTAGTGCTGCGCTTATTCTCAAGGGTAAGGGCGTCTACACGATCAATGTTTGGCTCGGTGACGGATATTCGCGGCAGACGATCATGCGGTTCATTTTCCACGCGCTCTCTGCCCTCTCTGAAGCACTTACACCACTCAAAAACATGTGTCCGTAAGAGACACTCTTTTCCATACTGTTGTTGGAGTCTGTGGTGGATTTTAAAGAACATGACGTTTTCTTCAACGAAGAATTTGATCGCCAAACGTTGTTTTACGCTCCGCGGTACCTTCTGTTCGCTCATCACTCTAGCAATTCTCAAACAGGACTGAATAGGTTCTAACCCAAGCACAAGGGAAGGTGGAGGCTTCTCCCTCAAGTTCGCACAGCTGCTGCGCAGTGAGGCTTCTTTATTTTGTACCATCTTGTATAACTATGACATCTATGCATGGGTAGTCTTTATAAAATCCTCGATGCTGGTAATATATTGGGATTAGCCGTTCAAGTTTGTACTAAATAACTCTTATAGTTAATTTCAGTATATCACTGAGTAGATAAATGCCCCTGTAATTGCTGCGCACCTCTTTGTCGCCCTTGTTAAAGCCGAATATTTTCCCTATGAAATATAAGATCCCATTTAAACATTTCGTTTGTAATTATGTCCTTATCTGGAAATTTTCTATTCTTAAGATATTCAATGGCTTTTAATATTCCTGCCTGTAGCATTGATCTTGCACTTATCTATTTTTCTGTCTTTTGTGTCGCATTATCGTGGTATTAATTTGTGACATGATTAACGCATTCGTCATAACTGATTTTTACCCACCTCCATATACTCTTTGGTATCATGTTTTTGATTACGTAATAGTCTCCATATTTTCTTTTGTATCCTGCAAAATTCGTGTTTCGTGTCTTTTGTGTATGCTACCCATTAGCTTTGCTTAATCCTCTTCACTTCGGAGTTTATAGGGTTTTAGATTCTCTTATAACTTTCAAATTGTTTGATGGTGTTCTTTGTTTTGTCTACTAGATATGATTCTCTTTTTGTATTTGCCAAAGAAAGATGCAGTTTTTTATTTTTATTGTTTCTTTTGATTTTTTAAAGGTTTGCTGCCAGACTTACTTTAGCTAAGGTTACGGCAAACATCGGTTTGATCTTGGCCATCATACACATTTTGCGGGTCATAATATTCTCTGCTTTGATCTTCTAGCAATTTTTCTTAATCACAGTTTTATATAGTGATAGTTTTCTTCTTTAATTTTAATATTGTAGTATTTAAATTTGCTTTGATCTTCTAGCAATTTGTGGTCTTAATCACAGTTTTACTGAATTCAGATGTTCTTACATCTTTAATTGTCTTGATTGGATTGTATCAATTCGATGGTCAATGTTTACTGAATTCAATGTTCTTACATCAATGTCTTGGATGGGATGGATCATTCGATTTGTTATAATATAGTCAATAACCGAACTTTGTCATCTTGTATTTTGCCATGTGTATTTATATCTCATGTTTAATCTTAATTTATTGTTAGCACATAATTTGATGAGTAATTTTGATGTTTACTGTATACTTCATGTTGGTTAACACCAGGAGCTGAACGATTTCCAAACTTTGTATTAAACTCTCCTAGAAAATAATATCAATTGGTAACGAAGCATTTTATCGATTTCTTTTTGTAGACCCTCCTACATTTATTTCTTTTGTTATTTTGTTTTGTGCTTTTTTTGTATAAGCCGAATACATTGAATTTGGAATTAAAAAGCTCGGTCAGTATTGCCATTATTCTTCTGAATCAGTTTAATATATGATGTATTGTGGATACTTTTTATTTATGATAATGCTAACCATTGCTTTTTTTTTTTTTGCACAAACGTTTATTTTGTTTTTGTATTTTTATAATCAATTTTTGATTTCTACCACTAGGTGATCTGATGTTCCAGTATCCTAATCTTTGGGGATTGTTTTTCTCGAGTCTTCTTAATTTTCGCATTGATTTCGTCTTTATAGAATCTGTTTGATTTCAAAGGTGGAATCCGTTCTAGGAACATATATTCTGCAAGGCTGTTCTGTTTCACCAACCTTCTCCTTTGAGCGTACGACCGCCAACACCAACTATTGCCCATTAGTTCATTTTTTATTTTAAGTTAACAATGAAAGGCAAGGGTAATACACTGAATAAGTAAGAGTAAATTTTATAGTTACAAAATCATGATTTTTGAGTTAATGCATCAAGACTTCAATCTCAAACTCCAACTTCATCTCAATTGTACATTCGGACAGAAACAGTAGTATCTAATTATTGATATATAGGTATTATATTATTATAGCAACAACACAAAAGAGAAAGCACAATAAGCTTTAAAGAAAGTAAAATTAGAAGAACGCGATAACCAGTAAGAAAGTTGAAAAATTGCTGAAAACATATATTTAAAAAAACCTTAGTACCCAAATAAGCAAAAATTAGAATACATGATGCTAAACAAAGAAATAGACACTTACTAAATATTACCAAGTTAATAATAGATGAGAAACTAGATATAGGCAAATATTTTTTAGGATTAATGCCTTTCCAGTTAAGCTAATGAAGAAGTGGAGGTTTTATAAGTGACGAAGAACAAGAAAGAAGTTAAAAACAGATTTGAAAAAGCAAATAATGGAAACACGGGCTTTAGTTTTTAAAGCAAAAAATTTTATGGGAGCTGTGTTTTATTTTCTATCACACTTTTAAAATTTAAGGATAACTTTTCCAGTTTCTTAGTAGTTTCTTGTGAGATGATCAGAAGATTTTGATGTATTTCTGATGGGTTGTAATTTTTATTCTCGGCCTAAACCTATAAGCTTTATATATTAATATATTAGTAGAACATAGTAGTAATCAAAAACAAATCTCTTTATTCTCCCCTTGAAGAATTTATTGGCGAAATTATTTCCAAATAGTGCTTAAATCGCAATTGCGCAAATGAGGAATGCCTTTGGGCAAAGATACACTAACTGGAGAGTCCAACACATAAGTTAAGACTGTAAAATTTAGAAAGCTATGCTACAACTTTTTCGCAAAGATCCTAGAATAGTTCTCAGAATTAGAAATCTGAATCGGCAGTTAAGATTCCTGCTCTCCAAAAACATATGAATAAATTTAAATTATTTAGAAGCAAGTGGCCACGTTTGGATTTGATATTTCCCAATTTATCCAATTCTGGCGTCAGCGTTTCAATTCAAATTGGTTTGGCCTGCCGCATTCTTTAGAAAAAATGCTTAACCTTATTTTGGATCGTTTCACCTACTTTGATAAATACTGACCTAAACGACCAGGCTACTATTTCAGAGCACAATATTTTAGGGTGGTACTAGTTTTCATATAAGTGAAGAATAGTAGAAAGAGATAGAAGTAGGTTGCAAAACCAGAACGGCTAAGAACATTGATAAGCTTTTTGAGTTCTCTAGCAGCCCAACTTCAGTCTTCTTTAAAGAATCTCAATAGTTTTTGGTTATCAACTTGATGTCTACGAGATCTCGGAGAGCTTTCAAGATTACAACTACCAGTTTTGAAACATTTGAATTATTTTTGGCAAGCTCTTATGGTAGAGTTCCAAAATGTTCTCAAAAATTTCGTTTGTATTGTTATTATAAGAATCTTCACAAAACGTGAGTTGGGGAAATGCACTCTTTCATGTGTTTGATCACCGAAATCAACGCAGACAATAGACATAAATATATTGCGCAACAAAAAAGTAACCACTGATATATCGCGTACTTCCTAGTAGTTTCCTTCTTCTCACTATTTTTTCACTGTTATTTTAATCATAATTAGTTGCAATAAACATACAAATTTTGATTAGGATGGGGTTTAGGATTCGAGTGAAAGTGATTTGTGGAACTTTCATTTATAGCGCTTGTCCTTCTTAAATTTGGATTGCGTTGGATGATTTGGAGGTCTCTGGGGACTTGTGACCCCGGTGATTTACACATGATTACAACTAATACGAAGGAACGTTATCTAATTAATATATGAGAAGTGCAATGAAAACTTTGGTCTAATTACAGTTGACTCTTTTTAGTTTTTGTTTAAAATGGGGGATATCGCAGCATCTCTGATTGCCCAGATATTCTACCGGCGCGGTTGTTTTGGTATGCGAGTGGGTTAAGGTGCGCGTAATGATATGTAGCATTAAAATGCATGGCGTAGTTTGTTGGGAGGCAATGTAAATGAATACATTAGTATTCAAGGTACTTTCTATTCATAGTAACGTACGGGTGCCTGTCTCATCTTTCCTTCTTAAATTAGAAACACAACAAAGCAAGTGATATCTGTTCCCAAATGTGGTACCGGTGCTTATCCTTCAAAATCAAATTCAATGATAAACGAACTAGCGAAAGATCGTGCCATGTGATATTTTGAATGTTCGGAATTTCCTCAAAGCTAAGAAATAAAACCGATTCAATAACTTGAATAAGCTGGAAGTGATGCTTACAGCGGTAATTCTCGCGCTTCAACATTATGGGAAGTATGCGAGGATATTAATAGTCCCAATTTAGTTTTACGAGACCGTCTCCTCCATTTGCTCGATGAGAAATAGGCTACAGAACAATTCCCCACATTTGCATTTTGAATTGAATGTGTCTGAATAGTTTGATGTTTTCCCAACCTAATTACTTAACTAAAAACGCAAATATTGTTCTGTCTGTCTTACGGTTATGGCAAATTAGAAAACGCTGTTACACCAAAGGAGAAATACAACATGCCTCATGCAACACATTTGTTTCGTACGTTCTACTCAAAAATGAACTAGTTTTCATTTTATTTTAATTACTGCACGAAAGATGTTTATATTAAATGAGATAAATATAATTTTCACAAATTAATCTGCAGAGATAATCGGTGATGAATTTCTAATTGGTGTTAAGGAACAGAAAGATCGATAATTACACTGGTGGACAAAAAATTATAAAATAAATTATATTAATTATGAAAGATCAATATTGGGGGCCGTCTTTTGATCGAGCCGAATAGGGTTTGGATAGTTGCTTAGGGCAACCCATACCAGCCTCATTTCATTGTCATTTGTTAAAGCAACGGATTATTGCCATAAACGCCGTGCTATTATACCCCGGCCGTGTTCAGTGTGGAATAAATCCGAAGAATTGATATGGTCTGTTCTTCAAAGGAAACTAAAACAGGTCGAACGATATATGGGTGGGACGTTATCTTTCTAAAATATTCTTCTAGCAATGTTTTATAAAGTGAGGCGTTTCTACCTGGATTATTTCAGCAATGAGTAAAAGTTCCACGAATTTGCAGTAGACGTGACCGCCTATTATGGATACCTCCCTAAGAGATACTGTATGACCACACGCATATGAGTGCGGATACTGTGGCGATGCAAGATGAAATGAGATTCGTCGGAAAATACCATGCGGCGTTCATGACTTTGTGCTAGAGACTTGTCAGCGAACAGTACGATAAGAAGATTGTTATACTGTTATCTGATGATATTTTTAGGGTTTGGTAAGTCGAATAGTCATTTGTTAGCCTATTGTCCTTACATTTGACTGACAGCACTATTTCGTTCTAATCTTACAACTATGACTTGTTTTTTGCGTTTCTCTTACTTAACTGGTTTATATTATTTGATATTTTTTGTTACTATCACTATACCCCTTGCTGTATTACCTGCGTGCATGGTTTAGTATATTTTGCAGTCCTATATATTCAGGTAACTTTCTATAATGGAATTAGTTTAAAAAAAAAGACATCTATTTTTTGATACTAAAGGAAAAACTAGTAATGAACAGTCCATAGTCCATTTGTATTTAAAAATGTTATTCCAATCAATGATACTTTTATTTGTTGCTCTTGGCTTCTGTCTTATTGGTGGTTTATATCCAAAATAGTCTATGTTGTATGCAAATTTTTTAAAAAAATATTTGTAACACATTGTTTGTGGCTTTTGTTTTATTTGTTTTTGTGTTTTATTGTGGTCTGCCTTTCACTATTTGTGCATAATTACTACCTGCTGAGTTGCTTTTTTCTAATGCTATCAATTATGGAACATCCTGAACACTCTTTTTCTCCTTTATGGTTTTACTTCTCCGTTATTTTTTGGCTCTTTTGTAACTACATAACATTGGTAATTTATTTACCGTACGTCTCCGCAGTTAGTTTACTTGGCTTTTTCCGCCATTGTTGCTCTACACTCTTTAGTAAGATGGTATCTGCGAATTTTGCGCAATTCGTTTTTTCTTATTGCAGAATGATTTGGTGTGTCCATACGCTTAATTTTTTTTAATTTTAAATATTGGTAACACTTGTTATCTTGAACCCTCTTTGTTTCAGATCTTCTCTAATCAATGTTAATGCACATATTTGAAGAATTCTTCTGGATATAACGCTTGCAACTTACGTAATATGAAATAAGTCGTCGGTATTGTTTTGTTATTGATAGCTGCTACTTATATGAAGCTGTAGTAACATATGGACATCTTTATACTCTTTTAAGTTGATCAAATTTATTGGTAATAGTAAAGGAGCTTTCTTTTCAATCAGTTTCTCGTTAGTTGTTGTAGTATCTGATTGTAGTTGTTATAGAAACAATCTTAAGTCCAAGGTCTGAACAGTACTGCTCATCTAAGTAGAAAAAGAGTTACATCAGACTTTTTCAAACACTAAAACATCACTTTAGGTATTATTGGAGGTAATTTAAATGAAAAGCACGTCTACTGAGAATCGAAACACCTTACTACAAAGGGGAAACAAATTTATGAAGCAATCGAGCAAGCCGCATGTCAGTCAGTTGACAAACCATTGTAGAAACCTACAGATAACAACATACCAGATTTAGTTAACTTTTGAGACTGAAGGGAACATCTACCAATTATTAGTAGTATTCAGATGTTTCCGCCCTCTAGCGGCAAATAGCTGCAATTTAAATAAATGTAAATTCTGATAGCTCTACTGATATATGTTACGTTTGTTTATGTTTGTAACAGTAACATAAGTTTTGTTCTGTTAAAATGTACGGGAAGTCGTTTCAATATAAGGAAAATTGGCGAGTTCTGTCGAGTGCTCCATCAGAAACAACATTAAAAGAGTTTTTTCAAGTGTGCTGATTTTGACAAGGAAGGCAAAAAATGTTTAGAACACTAAAAAAATCTAAAATGAAGAATTACAAGAATCATTAGATGATTCTCGTTAAATATAAAAATAATTCACAGAAGCATTAAATTTTGATGACATTTTAAAACGTTTAAAACTACGGGGAAGGTTTACAAGGAAAGAAAATATGTACCCTATGAACTGACGAAAATAGAGGTTGAAAGGTGAAAAATCTTGTTCAAAATTTTGAAAGGGGTTTTTCCTTCGTATTGTTACTGGGCATGAAAAGTGGTTATGCTTTTATAATCGCAAACACAAAAATCAATTTGCTTCCCAGGCTAACCATCAGCATCGACGCCAAAACGGAATATTTTTTAAAAAAGTAATGCTTTGTATTTGGTGAATCCAGAAAGGCAGCTATTAAAGCTGAGTTAAGCGATTACTAGTGATCTCTATCAAGAACAGTTAATCAGTTTGAATAAAAGTGAAGGCCAAACGTCTTGGATATGCTAAAAGGCAATGAAGATGTTCAAAATTTAGTCTATTAATAGATCACCTTAAAAGAAGGGTTGTTCTTTGCCAGAAGGATGAGAGAAAGTCACAGCTAGCGATGTCCAATACTTATTTTATGCAAAAATGGCGTAATCCTTGGAGATAAGTGAAAGAAATTATTAATAAACTACAGTGGTTATCATTAATGAATAAATGAACAGATTGGGATAGCTTTAGAACAGAAATGGAAAATGCACCAAGTTAAAGGTTTTGTTAAAAATCAACTGATCAACTTGCAATAAGCTGCATAAAACACTACCCCTTTATCAAAAAGGAAAACGCCCGGTGTATACTGCCCAAGAAAAATTCGAAAGCTTGTCTCAAAGGAGCGAAAATCCAGGAAGGGATGGTAAAAATCCAAGGTAAATGACATGTGAGAAAAAGTGGCTGAAATCTTCAAGAAGATCCAAAAGTATCTTAATGCTAAAAAGCGCGAGACTTAAAAATAAAGAATTGTCAAAGTGGGGAATAATGAAGCTTACACATATAATTGACGCAGGACTATGGCTGTAATATGGCGGTGCAATAAAAGATTACGGAAGTGATTATGATTCCTAAATTTGGTAAACATTATACCAACCAACCAAACTGTTTGAAAAGTTTCTTCTGAAATGTCTTAAACCTATTATTGAGGAAAACACACTAAACCATTGATCAAGTATATTGAAGCACCAACGTAATTGGAAGAATCTTAGAAAGAAAGGAAATATGCACATTAATATTTCTAAATGTAGCCAAAGCTTCCATAACTTCTGGCGTAAGAACATCAAATACAAGATACCTAAAAATTGCTTAGACAATTAATACCTTCTTAAATTGTACATATTTTACTTCTAATTTAAAGTGAAGTATATTGATTAGTTCTCAGAACTGAGAGAAATATAATTAATTTATAACGGCAACATTCCAGAGTGTGGCAGAGTAACAATAGCCATATTTGCTGACAGTACTACGTCATCAGTCACAAGTTATGAGATTGAAGATGATTCAGTATTTTTTTTACAATTAAATTGCAGTCTAAGATGTCACAAGTATACACCAGCTAATTTTTGTTATTACTTAAGTTATTAGGAAGGTTTTGACTTTATTATTGTTGTATCTGTTTTTTTTTGTGGAATACTGTTCGGATATAATCTGTTTTTCTAATTAGTGAAATTAATAGGATTTTTTTTATTACACTCTGTATAGTATGGTCATTGTTTGATCATTTTATAGTATATCGCCTAAATGTTTTATTTTTAACCGGCTTCAAAAAAGAAGAATGTTTTCAATTCGACTGTATATATATTTTTTATGGATGTTCGGGCGAAACTTCTTTCTTTATGAACCGATTTAGATTATTCTTTTTTTTTTTTTGGAAAGGGGATACTTCTAGGGTGGTTCCATTTTAATTTCATTGGCATTGGACCTTGATTCAAAGATACACCAGGGAATTCCTCAAAATCAAATAGGAAATGTATAGTGATTGAGATATTGGTATGTTTATAACAATCCAAAAACAAGGTAGGTACCTAACTATGGTCAAGGACGTCCTGGACTAGACTTGGACCGCGAAGGCACGACGGAACTCCTTAACCAACAAACAGCATGAATGTAAAAATTGAAATTTGAAGTTTTTTTTTTGTTAAAATTGTTTTCCTTGTAGCTATGAGCAAGTATATTGTAGTTAGTTTTATTTTATTATCTTTATTCGCTGTTGTTTGTTTTTGTGTTCTACATTTTTGCATTTGTTGGGATAGGTTAACGAATTTAGCTGGCCTGTTTGTAATAACAGACAGAACATTCTAGAATGCATTTTGTATTAGTCACAGAACATTAAATTATTCATCTAATTACAAGCGTCTTTATGATAATAAAATTAGGTTCGGTATTTTGCTATCGATGGTCCATTCACTTGAGTGTCTTGTTAGGTGAGTATAATGATGGATTTTAATTAAGCATTTCCTTTGGACTTGTTATTCCTAAAATGTTTTTTTTTACTTTGGTTTCCGTTGGCAGCGAAATTGTTATTTAGAAGCTGACATTTATATATTTCTTTGCGAGGAACATGTTTTTGTTATTTTGTTGTAATAGAGATATTGGTAGAAGCGCTTTCTTTTCTCTGTAACTCATTTATATTATATCATATTACGCACTGTGTCTTAATTGACCTGGTTCGATTTTAATATCGTAGATTTATGTAGAATAGCAAAAATTTATTACTATTTGATATAGGCATCAAATCGTCTTTAGGTTGGTATGCATGATGTATTGTTTTCGTTTTTGGGATGTTTTATGACTTGTAATATTTTAAAATAGTGTTATCTCTAATTAAGTCGTTAGATTTTGCCTTTGTATAATATTTTTTTCTCTAACGGTAAATATGTTTTTAACAATTTGGTTGTAATTCGTTTCTAATAGTTGCTCACTGGAATTTTTTCTTATCCTATGTTATATCTCGCCTCAAAAAGTACGAGGGCTATTTTTTCAACCTTCGATAGCGCTGGTAAGTAACCAGCCGAGCGATCTGCGCACTGCGCTACTGCGCAATTTCCCCACCATAACATCTGTCGCTGCCGAGTCCAAAACATCAGTTGGAGCTGAGCAGCAAGTTCGTTAACATGGCCGGCATAATCGTTTCTCCATACAATTGTGAGTTGCGCAGCGTGACTCGCTTCCTACAGTCAGAGGAGCATAGTGCAGCAGATATTTATCGGAGACTGAGCGATGGTGTTGTGCGAGAATGGTGTAGGTATTTAAAGATGGCTGAACTGATGTTCATGATTAAGGTGGACAAGGACACAAGCGTGTCGCTAGTAAAGACCTCGTTCAACGAGGTGACAAAGTGGTTCGACAGAGACGGAGGTTTGCCATTAGCGAAGTGTCTGTGGATTTTCAAGCTCAACTCTGTACGTGATCATAACAGAATACCTACACTACCGAAAACGTTTCCAAAATGTTGTATGATCACATTAGCCTTCACTAATCATCACAGAAAATGAAATTTGTATTCTTTATGACAATCTAGAATCGAAAGAACAGTCCAAAAAATGGATACACACAAACTCCCCGAACAAACCCAAAAAGTTCAAATAACGTTTACAAAAAAGAAGACAGTGTCTACCGTTTTCTAGGATCAGAAAGATGCAGTGCTCGTGGAAGTTATGGAACCGGGGACTACGCAATGCAAACAGACATTACGCCGACTGCAGAGAGACATTCAGGACAAAATAAGATGTATGTTGTCTTTTGGAATTGTTTTGATTCATGACAACGCACGACTGCATACTGCTGTGGTAACCGAGGAGCTTTTTCCACATTTTCCATGGGAAGTGTTAGAGCAACCAGCGTATAACCTAGACCTGACGTTAAGTGACTTTCACCTTTTTCGAGAGCTGAAGAGAGATCTGGGAGAACAGCGCTTCCGTACCAACAAAGAGTTTCAAGAAGCCGTGGAGACCTATCTCAACACGCTAGCGGCAACCTTCTATAAAGAGGGTATTGGAAAATTCATCTACCGGTATAACAAAGATCTCAATGTGGAAAAATAACATTGATTGTGCTTTACTTCCGATAATAAAACCATTTTGTTACTTACACTTGTTTTTATTTAATAGCCCATCGGAGGTTAAAAAATAACCTTCGTATTCAGAATTTTATTTGCGTAAATATTTGAATTGAAGTAAATTACAAACATTAGATTTGAGCAAAGAATAAATCATATCCTTTTTCTTAATCTGCTAACTGCGGAATTTAATTTTAAAATTCTCCTGTTAGATTCGATGGGATTTGGGGGTTCGCCTAGTTCCGTAGGAATTAGAAAAACCTAGTAACGCATTCATGGGCCCATTTTCAAAAACAAATAATAGATTGACGCAAACCCCATTTCGATATCTCTAACCATTTTGGAGAAATAAGTCAAAAGTCATTTTTGGTCTATTTCAGTGAAGTGCTATAACTTCGCTTTGGATAGTTTTTAAAAGTGTACATTTTTGACGCAGATTCTTACGGGCATTCCGATACTGTTAAAATTATTTTTTTACTTCTTGAGAGTCTTCGACAAGTGGACAAACGATTTTTAATGGGAATATAGGATGTTTCTGCATATTTTTCATCCGGTGAAACATTTTCTAATTACAGTTCATCAAAATTATTTGCGAAAAATTGTCGAATCATTTTTATATATGGACTGAAATGAACACGATTAGATTTTACCTTATTGTAACAAAGGTAGCCTGAGGTGCAACACTTTACTCATCGCACAACCTTTCATTGATAGCTTGTCGGTTGTTATCGCTCACATAACGAAACTTTTGCTTATTTAGGCATCTCGACAAGTGGAAAAGCGCTTCGTCGGTAAGGATGTTTCTGCATATTTTTAGGTAACTTTGCTAATCATATTTGGAAGATTTTTGTACAACAACCATCTTGTGTGAATGAACACGAAGATTTTTCGTTTATTGTAACAAAGGTGCCTGAGGTGCAAGCACTTTGTCACAACACAATCGGTTCTGAGAGTGTATGTTTTGACAGCAAAAGTCCTCTGTGTTTATCCACGACATGTGGCTTTTCTATGTAAAAATTTTTGACTACTTCAATCAACATGTAATTACTTCTCACGCTCTTTGTTTCACACAACCTTTCTTTAAATATAGAAAGGGGTTTTGTTTCACCCTCTACCAATAATATTACAAGTATGTATTTTCTCTGTTTTCTAATGACTTTCACTTATAAAACTTCGTTCTTGTTAGGAGAAATATATTACTTTTAAGACAATTGTCCTTCCTACAACAGTAACTACTAATTTATATTGAGTAATTTTCATATTTAATTTTCTGAAGCTACTTTTCTACTGCCTTAAAATGTGAAATTTTGGAAAGTAATAAAAACTTTTCTTGCTGTAACAAAGAAAGAGGTGGACAGTCTTTCACTTTTGAAGAAATACATTTGAAGTATCGGCTTTCTGGCAATGCAATGCAATATTAACGTCCCATTTTGTATTATTTATAAGACACCAGTTCCTAGTTTTGGTGGCTTTCAATATATTCTGCTGCATACAAATTCATTTGTTTCACCGTTACGGACACTATTTCATTATCCGAAAATGTATTAAAATAAAATTAGTAATTATTCAGCAGATTCTCTATACAAACAAAACGGAACTCGTAATATTTTCTTGTATATCCCATTATAAAGAGTTTTTTCCTGAACTGCTGTCTGTAAGAATATGCACTAAAAATCTTCTTCTATAATAATTCATTTTCTATAGAAGATCAAACCAAAACTATATTAGTAGGTAAATGAATAATTATTTGAAGTTTTTAAAGACAATGTTTATCAAAAAAAACAACATGTTGCAATAATGGTTCTGGAACAAAATGGCCATCAACTTCAACTGTTTTTATTTAACTGATGGCTGATTCCATCGATGACGAGCCTTAGTTATGGTGTAAAAGACGTGATTCTTTTTGTGCGGTTTTTGACTTGAGTGCCAATATAAAGGTAATCAGGCTGGGTCAGATAAATGTCATTGTTAAGTTGAACTACCTATTTCCACTTTTGCCCGGCGTCGTCTTTAAAAACAAGGCATAATTATGAATTTTATAACGATCGCCTTCTTGCTACGAACTATAAATAACTAATAGTTTGAGAGTCTTTGTGTATTACACGCATGTTATATTTTCAAAGCAAATAGTACTTTCTATTTTCACAAAATGAGTATATTCGATAAACATAGTTAATTGGTTAAAAGTATACGATTTGTGCGTGTCCTTCGTTGGCATAATTTAGACTTTTACTATCTGAAAAATTCATGGAAGCATTATTATGGTTTTTTGTAAATACAAAGTCTGCCCGGAAAGTAATGCGCCCTATTTTTTTCTGCCGCGACTATCCGTCGCACAGCGTTACCGCTTACACGGAAGGGTAGGGGGAGTCTTGGGAACACAGCGCGACCCGCGCCAGTCACAGTGCCTCTTTCAGTGAACCCTTGTGTGACTGCTCTGTCGAAATTAAGATGGAACAAACTCTCGAGCAGCGATACGCGATAAAGTTTTGTTTCATACTTGAGAAGACGCCGTCGGAGACTTTTGAGTTGCTTCAGAAGGCTTTTGATGAGGACTGCATGTCATATTCACAGTGCAAAAGGTGGCATAAAATGTTCAAGGAGGGTCGTGAGGAGGTCGTCGACGAACAACGATCAGGTCGCCCCTCAACGTCACCAGATGAAAGTTCAGTTGACAAAGTGCGCGAATTGTTGAACTCTGATCGAATAATGAGTCCGCCTAATGTCAGAAATACTTGACATTCCAAAACCAATGTGCACGAGATTGTGACGAAAAACTTTCACATGCGGAAGGTGTACGCCAAACTTGTCCCGAGAGTGCTCACCGATTACCAAAAGAACAATCTTAACGCTCCCCCAGCCTCCCTACAGCCTTGATGTGGCCCCGTTCGACTTCTTTTTGTTCCCGAAGATTAAAAAATCCCTCAAAGGACAGCATTTGGGGACCTTGGAGAACATCAAGGCGGCTACGGCGAGGTTACTAAAGGACATCCCAATGAAGGACTTCCAGGACGCATATAAAGCATGGAAATCTCTTTGGAACAAGTGTGTTGAAGCAGGAGGGATGTATTTCGAAGAATATTAAGTAATTGTACGAATCTGTTCAATAAATTTCTCAAAACAAAAATGGGCGGATTACTTTCCGGACAGACTTTGTATTGCTGCATTGCTTACTGTTTGATGTATTTTAAGTAGCTTAAGAAAGCGGGGTTATATAGTAATGTTTTTAATGGGAAAAGCAATGTTAGACATTTGAAGTGAAAATGTGGTTGTCTACCGGATTGCACTTTTACTGTTGATATTGGTAATCTTGGTTATTTCATGACACAATATATAGCTCACTCTTAAACAAAAGTTTGCTATTGATGATTCACGAATCTTCTTACATGTAATGGTGTCGGCCTACTTGCTTCCGGCCCGTTTGCGCCTACCGCCACTTTTGGCTCACTTGCGCCTCAGAAAAATGTCAACAAAATAATGGTTTCATTTGCACCCATCGTTGTAGCTCTTTAGTCATTACGATTAATTACACAAATTTTATAATTTTCCGCTAGGTTCCCCTAGCTTAAATGTGTTTTATAAGTACTTTGATTTTTGTATTTATTGGGGATTGATTTTTGTGTTTTATAGTGGTAAATTTTCGAAAAAGTTACGAAACAGCAGAGCTGATTTTTGTCATATTTTAAAATTTTTTATATTTTTTGTTTTTAATATTTTAGAATATATACATGCATAGTCGAGTAATATATAGTTAATCAAGTTTTTGTATGTAGAATAAAGTGCGCAAACATTTCCCTAGATCGCCTATATTTTCAAATTCCGCAAGCATCTTCTCTATTCTTTCGTTTAAGTATTTCCTATCGTAAACATAGTCCATATATTCTGCTTCCTTCTTCAAAATCTTTACGACTTCAAAAATATTTTGATTTGGTTTCAAGACTTGGTTCAACCTGTTGTTCCATCCTTCAAGGGTATTATTAGTTCTATGTCTGTGTCCGTGGCAATTCCACACTTTTCTCACTATGGTGTTATTTTCCAACCAGTGATCTACGAAGTAATCGTAAAACGCCGTCAATTTATCATTTTCTGGGACGTTTTCCATTATGTATAACCGTCCATCGTCAATATAATTTAATGGCTAATATGCCAATGCAGTACACATACGTATGTGCAATCGTATATCGTCATTTTCTGTGTATTCTGTTGCAAGTCCCAGATTTTGAACTTTTCGCCACAAGGATTGATTGTAATGAAAATTACAGCCACAAATTTTAACGTCGGGAAACATACTCTTCAATGCGGAGATGTAAGCTTGTTTGAAATCATTCGTCACAACGATAGGATTCCATGAGGCTTCAATTTTTAATATGGAAAATAATCTGGTGTATATATCTTGTGTTTTATTTGGAAGCAAAGCGTATATAACTGGAATTGTGCTGGTTTTCCCAGAAGTACTCTCAAGCTCCACATGAATGGTATAAATTTGGTAAAATTGCTTACTGCAGCTTTTAGAATGTTCCATCCATAAAAAAGTCTGCCCTTTTGATAATGCCTTTTTACCTTTTTGACTTGCAAAAATAAGAACTCTGTGTTTTTCCGTATCATTGGCGAAAAGAAAGGTTGGCCCATCTCCCATCTTCAATATGTTTTCGGAAAAATGAACATCCTGAGCTGTTGCAAGGTTTTGTATCACGGCTCGTGCGTTGTTCCGCATTCTATTTAAAGTTGATTTTACCGAGGAAAATGCAGGAATCTCAGTCACAAGATCTAAGCCTCGTTTAAATAAACTGTTTATTTCTTTCTTGTAAAACTTAGACATTAGCAAAAAACCTTTTTCTTTCCTGGCTCTCTTCTTAGCGTTCAAGATGCACCTTTTAACTTCACCGACAGCAACGTCGGATTTACACGTGTTCTGTGACTCGTAACACAGCCTTTTCTTCAGGCACCATAGTACCTCTACATTTTTCTATCTTCTCCTTCGTACACAACCGAGTTATAACGCTGTTTTCCTTTTGACACGACACTGGAAGCCGTTCAATATTGCTAATGGTTTACCTTTTGTTGTTTCCGTA
The DNA here is from genome assembly GCA_036346155.1 of Sinelater perroti. NCBI lineage: Eukaryota > Metazoa > Arthropoda > Insecta > Coleoptera > Elateridae > Sinelater > Sinelater perroti. Next base: position 3,379,637 of record JARFIY010000329.1, on the reverse strand, counting down.
ATTTCTATATTTAAATTCTCCATACTTATCGAAATGACGAATAAACTAAATTTATAAAAGTGGTCTTCTCTTCAACTGTTTAAGAGCAATTAAAAATTATTTTGAAATATGCAACTATATATTATGAAGCCCTCTCTTCCTTGTAGTGGAATATCCAATATAAACGAGAAACGGTGAAAATGGATAATCCCTTAATGGTCTTAGGGATCGCTAATGATTTGTATTAAGACTAATTCCTTTAACATTTTAAAGAGAATCTCATCAGTACAGTCGTTAACGAACCCCTATCTAATATTTGTCTCATTATTTACACATTTACCAGTATAAGGAAAATGTTGACTTGTTTTCGTCTCCTATATACAAAAACTTGATTAACCACTAATGACACATGAACTACAACATTGGGCGCAAATGAGACCATTATTTTTGTTGGCATTTTTCCGAGGCGCAAGTAAAGCCGAAAATGGTAGTAGGCGCAAATGGAACGGGCGCTTCTAGACCTATATCCAAGAAAATGTTCGTACGTTTAGAAAACTCGAGCCCTTTAAGTAATGACATCCAAATCTAAAAGAATAAAGAAATTGTTGTTTTTGTTAAATTTCCTTTGGTCATAAAATTGTAAAGAAAGTTAAACTTGCAATGCGATCTTCTAATGCAAATAAATAGAAATGCAAGAAAACAAAATTTAGAACACATGCCCAAAAATAAAAATATAGTATAGCATTACATACCACGCCAGCATGATCCCGCGGCTCATTCCTGGGGCTTTCTAAGACCTACGGGTGGTCTACTTAGTTAGTAAAAATAATTGAGTCCCTAAGTTCACTTCGAACAAGGGGTAATAATGGCGGTCGTCAAAGGAGCGGTGCTTGCCAGATCGCACCAGAGATGATGCGCGATGACCGGGTAGAGAGAGTGAACGTATGAGAGCCTTAACCTCTCAGTTCGTAGGCCGTGTTCCCGCACTGGGCGTTAGAACTTTAGAAGAAAACAGAACTACAATTCTAAAACAGATAGTCTTTTTAAGACTAATGTATGTTATAGTGGATTTTTTCTACGTGATTGGAGAAATTAAGAATTAAATAATAAAAGGCTTGTCTAAAAAAATCGATGATTATTTTGATATTTCAATGTTAACATGTATCAGGTCGTGCACATATACTGGTCTATCCAGAGATATTTCAAAATGCGTTATATAATATGGAGTACACGTGAGCGTCATTGTAAATTTGCCGTGGGCAGTTGAACGTAATTAGTATGAGACAAATAGTCCAGTGCAATGGAACAAATGAATATTAAATTCTCCTACAAATTGGAGAATAATGTTGGTGCTAGTCGTAGCGAAAGTTGCGACCAGAAAATGTGTCCATGATTGATTTAAACGCTTTTGGGACGGGAAGAAAGCTAAGACCTGTCCACGTTGGCTGGACCTGGCCCTTGACATGTTTAAAATATTGACTCTACAACTAATGCCAAAGGCATTGGACATTAACAAGAGCACGATGTGCACTATCGTCCGTGGATAGATGGATGATCACAAGCTAACAGACGAAGAAGAGATTTTATTATCATATATGACTAGTACCCATCCTCTTTCACCTATCTGTTTTCCCGCCTAAGGGGCATCAAAAGAGTTTTGCGATAAATTCCGAAAGAGGCCGTTGCTTCTAGTTTTCAGAAGCTTCATGAATGTTGTCAAAAGTGCGTTAAGAAGAATAGAGATTATTTTGTTTGTATCGTACAGTCAGTTAAGTAAGAGCTTATTCGGCGTACTTAGCAATTGGTAAAAGACATCTCCATAATCCTTTCGTAAGTCGACAGAGTGAACCTTTGTTCGATGTTTTGTTACAAAAGATTTAGTTGGCATTGAATTCTTGCTAGAAAACACTTGAATCACCATGAATGCCGGATGCGCGTTGCGCTACGAGGCTGTGTGCCTCTGTTCCCATCCGAAAGGTTCGAAAATGTCTCATGTAGAGGCTATTAAGTACATGAATCGAAAACATTTGTCAGCAAGTGGGTTCAACGATATAAGGGGGGGGGGGGGGGTATAGTCGGATGACTTGCCGAAACGTGGCTCGATAGGCAAAATATCCCCTAAAGTCGAAAAACAGATCGTGTACTTGTTTTCGCCGAACTCGAACTTAACATTGCGCCAAGGAGCAGTAAAATTGAAACAGAAAGGTGTAATTACATCGTACATAGTTATTCGAAGCTATCTGAACCCATCTTTGTGCACATTTTTTTTAAATTATTATTAAAATAGCAATCAGAAATTACATATTCTATAAGCTATTTGTCTGACATAGAATTCATTTATTATACTGAATTCACTAAGTGTCCTGATGAGGTCTTCTTCAGTAATCAGACCCCTGGTACCTTACTTTGGATCTTTGGATTTCAGCAGTGTTTGATTTGCTGGCACATCCCCATAGTTCGATGCCAAATGTCCGTATCGGCTTGATAACAACTTTATATAATAGAATTTAATTCTCTAGTGACAGCTTAGATCTTCTTCCAAAAAGCCAATATAATTCTTTAAAACGTAAGTCCATTTGTTTCCTTTTCTTCGGTATGTGTTCCCTCCATGTAAGTTTCGAATCTAGGTGAATTACAAGGTATTTTACACTTATTAATGCCGGGAGCTGTATATTATTGATGGTGACTCGTGGACCTTGTTGTTTCCGTAAGGTGAAAGTTACTTGTAGAGACTTTGTTCCGTTAATTTTAATCTTCCATTTATCTTGCCATCGTTGAAGTAGGTTAATGTGGACTTGTAGACGTGTAGATGCTATTACGGGGATTGTCACTTACAGCTATAATAACTGTGTCGTCAGCAAATGTTCCTGTGATTGTGGGAAGATTGAATGTATATATCAGATACAGGAAGGATCCAAGGACACTACCTTGTGGAACACCTGCTTTAATTGGGTGAAAGATAGAATTTTCTCCATTTACCCTTGTTCTAAATTTTCTGTTTTCAAAGTATGATTTTATCAATATATAGTAAGGCTCCGGTAGGATGCGTTTGATTTTGTATAACAGACCTGCATGCCAGACCCTGTCAAAGGCCTGACTATCATAGATTCTTGAATAGTGTTAGCTATCCGATGACACTGTTGTGTAGTAGAGTGCTCTGCTCGAAACCCAAATTGATGGTCTGGGATTACATCTTGCAGAGGTATAATATGATGTAGTAGTAGTCGCTCTAGTAGTTTTGATATCATTGGTAGCAAACTTATCGGTCTATACGAAGTTACATTGTTTGGGTCTTTTCCGAGTTTTGGTATCAAAATTATCTCTGATAATTTCAGTCGTTGTGGCCAATAGTGAAGTCTGAGTAGAGCATTAAATATATATGTTAACATAACTAGTCCTTTCTTGGGAAGTTGTTTGAGCATCCTGGGAGTAACTTGATGTATTCCTGGAGCTTTTTTAATCTTTGTGCACATGATACCAAATGGCGTAGTTCAGTGAAAAATCTTCGTTAGGTAAAAATCGAAGCTTCTGTTTAGGAATATGTTATCGTCCTCCGAGCCTGGTCAACCTCAAGTAACAAGTTTACAGCGAACCGTTAAACACCTAGTAAAAATCTTTGGGTCTGCTTCTCAAAACTGGGATTTGGAACGTGGCGTTTGTTTACATATAACCTAAATGCTCGAAATTTATAAAAAATATTTGTCACCGACTGTTGAACGTCATCAAGAAAAACAGGGATTGGATCCTGCAGGAAGACAACGATCCCAAACACCGCAGCAAGATTTGCATCGAGTGGAAAGAGTAATTTGGCATGGTTACACTGATTGACGACTGCAGTCGCCCGCTGCAAACCGATTGAGAATGTATGGGCTCACATCATGCACAAGCTTCGTGGAAGAAAATTATTCATTTTGAAGTAGTTAATACGAAAAATTTGTCGTCATATGGAAGCCCTTGCTGTGCTAAATATTAATGTCAAAATCTGGTAAATAATAAGTGAACAAGAAACAATAGTAGAATAATTGACATTGCACATTCAAAATGCAAATAAAAAATGGTTATTTTATTTTAGGACTTTCTGTTGCGAGCAATCCCAATCCACTAATTTAGACTTATATATTTGACTAGTGTGTAACCTTGCTTCACCTTTACTTTCTATTTTTCTAATAATTCTATATTATAGTGGTTAAAACATTTTCCTTTATTAGACATACAGCACGTGTTTTACCTAAAACGATACATTTGGATTGTTTTACTTTTTTAGGTCCAGTATATTACTTAGCTCGTATTTCATCTTACATTGTAGGAAGGTATATTAATTTTTTTTTACTTTTTTCTATAGCAAGCTTCTAAAATATGCAAATTAGAATATATAGTGGTGTAAAATTATTGTAACATTGGTCCTATTTATCTGGAGTACTTGAGTTCTAAATTTCTAAATTAACTTAGAATTCCTCTAGAGTCGATCATAATGTGCTAGCGCCTATTTTGGGTCCATTCCCGGAGCCGGCTTTATTTCAGATACTGAGAGCTGGTGCAAACTAAATCAAGATTATCCCCTTTCCTTTTTTATTTTTTATACCAGCTTTGGATTGATAATAGCTTTGCACTTATAAAAACAAATGATGTAGATATTTTCCACCCTCCGTATTATTTCATTGATTGATATCTAATAAATTTTGATTATGATATTTATATACAGTACTATGCTATGGTACTGTTCTGGATCTGTTATATCACGTTTATATATAATCATCGGCGTTTTTATTGAAAAGAAAATACATTACAATGATCACCATCAAATAAACTTTATTTACTCGACAGAGTTTTTTGAGGCGACAGAAGATCGTAATCTGGTCAAAAATCGTCGTCTCTAAGCTTGTCTCGCCAGATTTAAAGCGGTATTGCTTTCCGCTGATTGTTCCTTCGCCGAAGAGTTCGATTGAAATTCTTTTTCGAAGCTATTTAGCATAATGTGACGAATATAAAAATCATTTTATGTTCATTTTGAAATGACTAATTAACGAATTATGTTACATATGTCAATTAATCGGTTAAATAGCGTTAATTGTTTGTTGCAATAAAAACATTACACTGACATGTTTACTTTACTTCAAAATTTTCATTAAAAAATGTTGCAGATTATGTTGATGTAACAAAATTATCTTATATATACAAATAGTAAATTGTCTATAAGGAAGAGAAAACGTACAAGAAATTGTTTTCATTATTCAAATAAGAATTTGCTAGTGAAAACCAAATATTGATTGGATATTCGTGACGCCGACATATTGATTTGCACGTCGTTGCTTGCCTTTTTTCACCGCTGGAGTTAATTAATTATTCTATAAATTTTAATATAGACATAGTGCGTTCTCATTTAAGATAGTGAAATTTGCATAATTAATTATAAATTTAAAGGATACTTGAATTTGGCCGTGTAAAAACTATACATAAGTACTAAGAAAATTCTGCAATTCACCTTTAGTTTTCATAATCTTTCAAGATACTGCCCATTACATTCTATACATTTCCGCGTTCTTTAAACTAGTCGTCTTTTCCTCGACAATCTTGGCACACTCACTCTTCCAAATCATCAAAAATTCTTGTCGCTAAAACTGTTTTTCTTTTAGCCAGGTGTTCAGTGAATACGTCGAATTTTGTCACCTGTTACGATACTGTTAATGCAGCCACATATTTTATTTTAAAACTTATGCAGTATTTCGCAGCACCACGAAATGGATCGTGCTATCTCCTCGTCAATTAAGACATCAAGCACCTAAAGAAAAAAAATTTCGTGGGAATTCCAAAACCGCGTACTATGAGAACAATCACGAAAGCTGCCACAGTTCATGAGCAACAATATCTAGAGGTTGTTCTGTCTGCTGCATTGCTGCATTTTACCCCCTCCCCTCATATCTAATCTTAATTTTTCCCTTATGTTGTGCTACAATATTTTTAACGTAGTTCTTTGTAATCAGTAATACTTAGCTTCCAACTATTTTATTATTATATATTCCATATTAAATTAAGTATAATTTTCTTTTTGTTAATAGACCTATATATTTGGTAGTTTATCTTGTCATTTATTTGCATTTTAGTCCCGTTCTATTTTGCTTGCAATGGTTTTGTTTATTTAATTTCCTGCGCATCTGTTTTTAATTTACTTCATGTTGAGAGAAGTTGGAATTTAATTATATCAATGACATTTAAAAATTTAATTGTAAACGTCGTTTTGACTTTATTAACATCTTTTATATTCTTCTCCATACAATAACAATTTATTATTGAGTTTTGTACTATGCATAATTTTCTGCAACGTCAATTATGTATAACAACGCTGAAATTTGAATTTATAAATAAGTTTACCTTATATCTTGATTTACATATTGCTTCACTTCAGTATACAGTGTTTATTTTTCCGTAAAATCCATTTTGTTTTTAATATTTGATGCTGAACTGAAGTATAATTATTAGTATTAGTATTATTAGTATTCATAATTTTTATTAAGTGGATTGAGTACTACTTTTAATATAAATAATACAACACAAAATGATACAGACATCATTTTTAATTGTTAACAGAAGGCTATTAGATTTATTACCTTTTCAAAACGACTATAATGGCCAAGTGGTAAGAAATATGAAAATATTCGTTTGAATGGGTTCAGCATGGGTTACTTTTGATCTACAAGTGATCTTGTAGAGGCCATTTTCGGCCAGTAAAGTTTATGCGGAATTTAATTATCTACATTTATAAAAAGTTCGATTTTTAGATAAATTTGCCAAAATCTCAAGTGTTACAGTCGAATATTTATAATAAGACGGGAACGAGTATATACAATAAAGATACTCAAATCCGAAGTAGATTTAATAAAGCATTAAAGAAAATAAAGAAAAATAAATACATCGCGATAACTAAACGAAAAAAAGTAGGAGCAGAGAGTGCAAAAAGTGTAATATCTGAAATAAATGTGAAACTACTTAGAAGACTTATGAGTGTTTATGAGGGGTATGTTAAAAGATTTAAGAAAGAGAAACAAAGGAAATGCAAAAGAGGAATATTAAGTGTTAGTTACTAGGACGGGGAAATGTACAGAATCACATTACAATTAAAATTGGATCTTAGACTCAAAAAGACACAAAAATAAAGTTGAAAACTACTAAACAGTAAAGGAGGAAAAAGTTTTTCAGGGTTAAATTGAGATTTATTGTCGAAGAGGAACTTGAACTGCAGCTTTAACTACTGGAAGTTATACTAAAAACAAATTACAAGATAAAACTAAAGTAATGGTATGTGATCAATACGATATAGGAATTATAAACATTGACCGAAATAGGATACGACTACAAGTTATTGAATTTCCCTACATAGGCAGCACAATAATAAGAGATGGAAAATGCAAAAGAATTGAACTAGCGAAAAGGACTTTCTACGAAAAGAAGAATTTATTAATAATAAGCGTAGTCCCCATTATGACTACAATAAATTCCATAAAAACATATGTTTGGGCGTACTATTACGTGGGACCAAAACGTGGACTATCAGATTGGCATGCAAAAATAGACTAGAAGCGTGCGAACAGTGGTGTTATAGAATAGCCTTAAAAATCAGCTATCTGTATAGAATAACAACCGGGAAGTATTGAGAAGCATCGGACAGGAAAATTGTTTGTAGAAGAACGCTAATGGGACACATAATAAGGAAGGGAAGACTATTAACCACAATTATTGAAGGACGTATAGAAGGAAAGAATGCTCGTGGCAGACCACGGATGGAATATATTAAACAAATAATGGTAGATACATGAAAAATAAATGTATATATAGGAAGGAATGGAGCTGCGACAAACCAGCTGAAAAACTGAAGACACAAGGAGAGAGGGCGGGGACCAATAACTAAGCTCGGGATTTGATTGAAAAATTAAATAAAGAATAATATTTATTTTAGTAGAAAAAGTAGTTATGACATTATCAAAGTTTGACCAGGAAATATTAATGGGAAGTGGATAAGTGCAACACAGGCCATATAGAGGCAATGGAAAACGTTAACAAAATAACAAAACAGAGAATAACTTTATGGATATCCTTATGATGATGTTATTACTTTTAAAGAAATGTAAACTACACTTAATCGCAAAACACCCTAGCAATAATAATGTTTTAAAATGAAATACTAAAGAACTGATGAAAACTAAAACAATTAAGAAATTTGAAAAAAATAAATTTTGGTACTATTTGAAAAGCAGCAACTGAAGAGTGTGAGAAAAGATAATTAAAAATGAAAAAAGAATGTTTAAAACAGAAAGAGGTAATAACATGACAGAAATGAGCCAAAGAGATAAACCAAAAGTAGAAAAATTAAATTAATAAGAAAGCTAGAAGATATTATTGAAATTACGAAATGAAATACAAACAAGAAAGAATGGACAAACAGCGATATACATAAGCGTTACAATATAAAAGTAAAGACAAATCCATGATAGAGGACAGGACAGAAAATTTAGAGAAGATAAAACATTTTATCATACTATTAAATGAAAATTAATGATACTGGGACTGCCCTAAAAGACAACAAGTTGCAATATTAACACCAGTTAGTTCCCAGGTCAATTCTAAATTGGTCGGAAAATGTCTGCAAAACCATAAAACCTTTGCAAACCATAATAGGACTTAGTCTTATGTGAATGATACGACACAAAAGTATATTAAAAGTTAAGTAGTCTTCTGGAAATCACGTTGCATATAGAATACAATAACATTTTTATTTATTTGCGACTGTTACGCAAAAACAGCGCCCTTACTAATATGCCATTTTCCGTTTGAAAAGAGACTACTTTTATTTCTACGTTCTCTTTGTTATGTTGTCGTTTTATAAGAGTTTACGTAAGTAGAGGAACACAATGGCCCGTTTTTGAGTCGAACAAATACACTAACACTTCTGCTTTAATGCCTACATTAAAGTATCGGAATAAATAAACAAATACAATAAATTTTATTAATACAACTATTTCACTACAGATAATATCATATGGTTTTAACCTTGGAGACATCGTATCGATTAAATAGTCATTTGTTTCTTTTTTAGTTATTTTCTGCCTTTCTTCTATGGCCGTTGTCATTAACTTAGCTGTGTTGCTGGACTTTTGTGGTGTTTTCGCGTGCTACAGGTTTTCAAACGGTTTCATGGCTATGGCAAAAGTCTTATTTGTTGCTCCCCTTTTTATGTGATATTTATAAGAAGTATCATCCTCCATGAAAACATCATTTTCCTTAGCGAGAACAGGTAGAAGAACATCTTTCGTAAAAAAAAATGAAATGCATTAAAAGTCATCATTGAGAACATATCTCTGTCGTCCAAGCCTGTAAATACTTTTTCTGGAAGAGTGTCAACAAGGGTTTCTTCTTGGTGATGCATTTGCATAGCCCGTCGAGAGGGGAGCAGTGAAGGGGTAAAATTCCCCAGGTCTGTAGTTTCTAGGTGCCCGGGCAGACCCCAATATATTACTCTTTATTCTAGTACCTTTTTCAGCACCATTCGTTACGATTTGATTTTGTACACTTTCAAAGACTCATTCGGTGTTTTGTTTTCTTTATATTTGCGTAAGAAGTATTTAAAGCAAAATATGTTCGTCACCTATTCGTTTGCATATAGCATAGCATAAGACGCCAAAAACTAAAATTGATTTATACTATTAAAACTATTGTTTGCCTTATGTAGGTATTTATTGTTCATATAGAAAAATCAAAAAAATAATTGAACGTAAACAAGAGAAAATAAAACGCACACAGTTGTATATTAAAACCACTGTGGAAGATGCACAGCTTTCTAAAAGATAATAAGTTTGAGTACTTGGGCGTAACAATAACAAATGACAAAAGAAATGCCAATTTATTGAAGTCCAGCTAAAGGAAATAAAAATAAAATTATAAAATTTGTGAAGGTTTTTGAGAGTAGGGTAAAGTCAGTTTGTTTGTAAATACATTGGAGAAGAAAAACTAAGAAGTAAATATTTTATAGGGACACCCAAAGATCACGTAAGTTGTTAGAGTCTAATGAGTAGGGCAGCATAAGTGAAAAGAGAGTTTTAATGAGTTAGCAAGGACAAATGAAGAAATGGAAAAGAGAATGGGAACAGAAAATATTTATAGTAAATTTTAGTACATCTAATAGGACGACAAGACGTTTCATAAATATAACCGCTAAGAAAAATGTATGTGTGGCATTTAACTTAACTGCGATGTGACATTTCGTAGCCAGCACTGTATTTTCTTCTTCTTCTTCTTAAGGTGCTGTCTTATAGCAGGTTAGCAACAAATTAGGCAAATCATTCTCTATTTTGTGCTTTTCTTAGCAGCGACTGTGAATTTAGACCAGTCCAGTGTCTCGCATTTCTTAACCATGAGCATCGTCTTCTGCCCGGTCCCCTTCTACCCTCAATCTTGCCCTTCATTATCAATCTTGCTTGTAGCTTTTGCCTCTGTATATTTCCCTAAGTAGCCTGTCTTTCGTCTTTTGGCAATTCTAAGAAGATCTCTGTGTACACGTTCATTCTTCTCAGGACCGTTTCATTTTAGTGTGTTCCATCCATGATATTTTGTGTAATCTACGCATTACCCACATTTCAAAGGCTTCTAATTGTCGCATCGAACAGGCTTTTCAGCGTCCAGGATTCAATTCCATATAAAATCTGTATCTGACATTTAGCGATAGTGTGGGGTTTGTTAGTAAGCTTCTAATTCTAAGGAATGCGCTTCTTGCGTTTTCTATGCGGCAGCGTACTTCTACTTTTGGGTTCAAGTCCCATGTTATCTAGCATCCTAAGAACTTGAATTGGTTCACCTGTTCTATTCGTTTGTTGTATATAATTATGTTAGTGTTTTTGTTTTTGGAAATGAGCATTGTCTTTCTTTTTTCTGTGTTTATCTTAAGAGCAAATGCATATTCCTCCCTTGTTATTGCATCAATAAGTTTTTGATGTCCCTCTCGGCTGTTAGCTAATATAACGGTGTCGTCTGCGTACCGTACATTACTCACTAGTCTTCCGTTTACTTTTATACCCTCTTCGATATTTTCTAGTACTACCTAAAATACTTTTTTTGAGTGCATGTTGAATAGGATTGGAGAGAGTGTACACCTCTTTTGATGGGGATGCTAGTGGTCAATTTATTTTCTATTCATATAGATGCTGTTTGCACTCAGTTAGGTTGAGTGATTCTTAATTAGGTTGATGTCCTTCTGGTCTATTCTTTATTCATAGAGTATATTGATCATCTCTGTGTGTCTTACTCGATCAAAGGCTTTTTTGCAGTCTATGAAACATAAGTGGACATCCTGTGATGGGGCTCTGCATTGAAGTATTATATTAAGTTCAAACAGTGCTTCACAAGTTCCAAAGCCTAAACGGAAACTAAATTGTTTTTCTCCTACATATTGTTCGCATTTTGTATGTATGATTCTTACTGCTACTTTTAGTACATATCTCATCAGGCTAATCAATTGCACTTTTTTGTTCCGCTCTTTTTAGGTATCGGAATAAATGTAGATTGGGTTCAGTCGTGTGGTATGATTCCTGTATAATGTATTTTATTTAAGAAGATTGTTAAGGGGTTGAGGTTTTCATCGTCTAATAGTTGAGATATTATCTTCACCAGGAGCTCTACGTGCCTTTGATAGTTTTATTGCCTGTTTCACCTCTGTTATAAGAATTATAATTGATTGGTCTTCTTGGTCCATTTGTCTTGCTTCTGGCTCCATTCTGATATCATCAAAAATTTCTTGTATATAATTTGTCAATATTTTTTCTCTTCTGGGTCTATTGTTTGTTTGTTATTATTTGTAACTAAAATACCGTGATGAATAGTTTTATTTTTATTTCCAGTTATTTCTTTTATTTATGTTTTTTTGCAGCTCTTTGAGTTCTTGACTGCGTTTCTCCATCTCTCCCTTATGAGTCTTATAATCTTTTTGTACATTGTTTTGTATTTATTATTGTCCTTACATTTGTATTTTCTTCTTTCGTCCATCAATAATAAAATTTCTTCAGTCATCCATTTCTGTTTTGCTTTTTGCTCCTGAATTTCCAGTTCATTTTCTTGCACCCATGTATTACGTTTTTAATAGATTGCCAAGAGTTTTCTATTGTTTCTGTTGTTTCCAATTGTACAGTTTCCTTGAACTTACTATTTAAAACTCGCATTATTTCGTCTTTTGTTTCTGGTTCCTCCAATATTTCAAAGTTATGGTTTGTGTTTTTCTTTTCTAAATTTTCCAACTACGGGGTTATGGTCACATCCAACGTCTGATCCAGAATAAGTTCGTACACTTTTAATCCCGTTTCTAGATCGTTTATCTATCAGTATGTAATATATTTGATTTCTAATGATATTTTCTTCGTTGTCTTCTGTTCCTTTCCAAGTGTACAACCGCCTTTCTGGGAGATGGAACCACGTGTTTGCTACCATTAGGTTTTCTTCATTACAGAACTGTACCAGTATATTATCCCTATCGTTCCGTTCTCCAAGACCATGGTCTCCAACAATATCTTCAACTCTTCCCTTGCCTATCTTTACGTTGAAGTCAGAGCTTTATTTCATGATCGGGTTTGTCCGCCGTGGGTACATATACTTGAATGATGTTTATGTCTCTCGGAAATGCTTTTATTTATATTAGGACAACTCTGATATTGGTACAAACTTTTTAACGGATCTTCTGCATTTTATCCACTATTATTGTGACGCCGTTATAGTGTTGAGGGTCCTTGTTACTACATAATACATTGTATAATCATTGAAGTCAATTTGATTTGTTCCGGGCCATCTAACTTCGCTCACACCCAGAATATTTATGTTCATTCTCCGCATTTCCCTAATAATATTGTGGCTTTTCTGCTTTAGTTAAGTATTTGGCATTCCATGATCCTATGTTAAGTTCTTTTTTCTTCCACTTTTGGGTGGTGTTTAGCTTTCTTCGTGGGGATTCTTAGGCACCTTGACCATCTAAGGTCTCCACGGACCAGGGGCCGAAATATGTATACGATTTGCCGTTTTTGTTTTCATGAAATGTTCATGTCAACTTTTAATACAGTGATTTCCCTTTGCCTTCTGTATCCATATACCGTTGACCATTATTGGTTCCTTCGCCTTTTGAGATTTTTTCTCAAGGACAAATGAGTGCCCTTTAGTTTGTCTCTATACAATCCCTAGAGAATGGGTTGCCACCTATGCCGAATCCGCCGTACCAAAGTTCTTCTTCTCCGTCTTTGATCTGATTGGTCAACGCCAGACATTGTATTCGGTTTCATTAAAAATCTCTACAATTCCAACAACTTCTCATTTGTCTTTTTATTTACATACAATAGCAGGACCATTTCGATAAAATAAATTCCTCTTGTTTCATTTTTCGGTGTATCTTTGGGCTCGTCTTTCTGTTATTACGTAAGGCTTCACGTACATAACTTTTCGTGTAGCCAGTAATTTCGTAAAAGCAACAGAATTATAAATATAGAGGGAGTTCTCGAGTAAATTTGAGCTAAATTATGGTCGGTTTTCTTGGATCTTTTGCTGTAAATTTTTATTTTCATAAAAAAACATCGGATGCATAGTCCATGAAGTTTGATATTGTATTTGTATTTATTTTGTATGTACTAGCGGAAATTTAATCTTTCGCGCCACAACATTATTGATCCGTCGATACAATTAAGTTTATCTGACGTAATAAAATAATTTTAGTATAGGTGGTAGGTACTACTTTCTTGAATTTTTACTTCGAAGGGCCATAGATTGATCTGCACTTTATTTTGTATTTACATTTAAGTATGCATACTACTACGTAGAGAGATTGCTAGCTACCCTAAGGCTAATGCAAGTCTCCCAGTCTATTCCAAAATGTACATTATATACCTCTTAGTAGCTCGATTTTTGAGGAGTTATCTGTAATAATAGAACCTTAAAAATTATTGCTGCATATAGACAATTTAATTGGCCGAACGATATCAATAAAATAATTTTATTATTTAAGGATCGACTTTACAGTTGATTAACGAATGCTAAAGTGACTTTCTAGCCTAACAATTTATACATTTTGGTTAGAAAATATCTATTGATTAACAATATCATCAGTAAATATTTATGCATTATTACGAACAAATATATGAATACTTTATACTAATAGTAAAAATATTCCTACTGACATAAGTAGTCCAAAAAGTGACATTCTTAGTAGTGTTGGTCGTTGACAGATTTATGTGCGTTTTAAAATGCTAAATTGGCGTAAAGCGCATCATTCCTGCTGAGGCACTATCCCATTAGCTGCCTCCCGCATAGAGGTTGCAACTCGCCTCCATTAACCCTTCATCCAGATCTACTGCGATGTGTAGCAAATGTACCTTGACTAATTGTAAGCGTTAACAATAGGTTTTACCTTCGGAAGGTGATATTGAGTTAGTAGCAAAATGAAAATGACGCAGAATCAACTGATATTTATTTCGACTTATATGTGTTAGCCGAAACATTACATTGTAAAGTTTGTTTATAATCTAGTAATGTTCTATCGAAGGAAGAATAAAGGCCCATTTGTGAGAGTCCAATAAAAACTTTCATCTCTACAAAGTTGACGGCCTTTTTACTGTGTTACCTTAAGAGATGTTGGTACTCGTTTAAGTTTTGCAATTGCTTGTATAGCATATAAATTAGTTTGTTCAGCAAGTAGTGCAAGAAACGATTTAAAAAAATAAATCCAAGAGCCACTTACACTATAAAATTTGTCGTGTCGAATTTCAAATTAATATTCTCTTGGAAAGTAAGTTGTTTGGGATCTTGTATTTCTGTTCACAAATCATCGTTCTCATTTAATGTTGTTGCTTGGGAAACTTTTTAATTATCTCATCAGGCTCGATTTCATTTTTAGGCTCAGAATCCTTACTACAATCTTCAGAAGGTTTATAATCCCTAAAAATGGTATCAAATTCCGACTCTCTTAGATTAGTTAGTGCAACACTGAATTTCTTCTTTAGTTTGTTGTTTTCTCTTATCCATATTGTAGAGTTATAGAACAAAACACTCGACAAACGAGCAAATGTAATGCACTCGACTACATTTAACGAAGCAACAAGTCTAAGCTTGTGTGCGAATTATCTTGTAGTCAGCTTCCGTAAAAAACTTTCTGTTACAGACGCTAAATACAAAATAATTCGTAAGACCTTTTTTGAATAATATAGTATTGAATAAAATTGACTTCTGAAACGGGAGTCCTTACTTATTTCATGATGATTCAGCAGTTGCAGTAAACCTATTTGCGAAAATTTTAAAAAAGAAAAACGACCAACACTTTATACTAAAAAAACAGAATGGAATTTCTTTAAGGAGAACTGGGTTCATTAAGATCTTGAAATTTCCCTAAAAACGAAAGCACAAGTAGATGCAATATTAAAAATAACTCAAAGCTGTACAAAATGAAGCTTGGCTAACTACACTAGACCGAGATGAGCAGTGCACAAGAGAAAATTGCCCGATAGTAGAAACGGAAATGATCGCTAATAAATGTAAAGTGCGCGAGCAACGCAGAAAAGCTAGAACACCAGAAAATAATCATAAATGAAATAGGGCGACAAGAGAACTAAAAGAACTCTTCGCAAACTTAAAAATCGAGCAGCCTGTCGACTGCGAAAGCTATTGATTATGGGTTATGGAAAGCTACTAAGAAAACGAAGAGGCCTCAACAATCAACACCACCAATCAAAGATACCAATGGAAATAGTGCAGAGATGACAAAGAAAAAGTAAAGCTTTTACACAACACTTATCTGAAGTATTCACACCGCACTATTATAAACAAGTCGTTAAAGAGGAAACAGAAATAGAAGCATTTCAGGACATATTTTATAGAAAAATTCGAATTTAAGGAAATGAAGAGAGCCATCGTCGAAGAAAATAGCCGAAAGAAAGCTCCTGGTTATGATCAGGTAACTGGGAAAAGTTTTACAGTAAATAACAGATAAATGTCTAAAACTCATTCTAATGATTTTTAATGTCATGTTAAGACTAGCGTACTTTCCTGATCAGTGGAAGGTTGTACAAATTATTCTTGTGCCTAAACTTGGGAAAAACCCAAATGAAATAATCTCTTACGTGCCTATAAGCCTTTTACCTCAACTCGCAAAAATATTTGAAAAACTTTTATTAAAAAGGCTTTAGTCATCCTTGAGGAGAAACAACTAATACCTAAACACCAATTTGGATTCAAGAATCAGCACGGTCTACTTGAACAAGTGCACAGAATTGTAAGTCAAATAAACATAGACCTGAAAGCCAAAAGATACCGCTCTACAGCCTTTATAGACATCAGTCAGGCATTCGATAGGGTATGGCATGCTGGCCTATGCTACAAATTAAAAATGGACCTACCACCAGATGCTTAAATCACACCTCAATAACAGACTTTTAAATACCAAAATGAATACACGGACCTGCAAAACACAAATGCTGGAATACCCCAGGGGAGTATGCTACATTTGCTGTACACTGCGGATTTGCCTACCACTACAGTAACAACAGTTGCAACTTTTGCTGATGATACAGCCATACTTGCCTCTCATAGTTAATTCGCGTAAAGAACTTTCAGTTACAGACGCCAAATACGAAGTAATTCCTAAGCCCTTTAAATAAAAACACATTCCGTGTGCTTTTAGAGTTTCGAATAATATAATACTAAATAAAATTGAGTTCTGGAACTCGCCATGGCAGTCAACGTGTTAATTTATTTAAACTTTCTCAATCAAATAGTACATCATACAACATCCACGCTCTTGGAAGTATTAAAACTAAACCAGAAAATATTTAAACTTTTTTTGAAATGCGGCATTATTTTTTGTGCAAACCTCGTATGTGTTGGCAAATATAATCCTTGTAGCGTTATTGAATTAATGCCGAGGCAATATTATTTTTATGCATCTTAAGCGAACGTCCATATATTTCTGGCGTCGCGTTTCCACGAACGTCTATTAAGTGTCTAAACTGCCCATTAGCCGCTTATCGCTGTTTCAGAGGAAAACTAGTAACAGCTTAAACGGTTCGAAAGTATGCGATGATTCACTAAATTAGCCGAAGGAAGCGGTTATTGAGGTGTTTGGTCGCGAATGGAAGCGTTTGGATTGCGCCTTCGCCCGTAAAAGGCAACAGCAAGTTTCGGTCTCGGATTTTACTAATAAAACACGACTTCCGTATATAGAAAGCTGCTGTTTAATTAAGTCGATGGGAAATTATGTGATTTTTCGATCTCTTGACAATTCGTTGGCTGGTAATTATCATTGCAAAATTTATTGTTCTGCAAAATACATAGAAAAAGTATATGTGTAACTAGTGCTATACACTTCATTTTCCTTAAATGTATTTTAAAATAATTATACGGGTTGTATGTAAAAAGTAATGAACTAATATTAACATTTTTCGAAAAGAACCAAAATTCAACATAACCCTCTTCTAAATGGTTCTGTTGGAACATTTTGAAATTAAAAAATTTTCGACTAAAATATAGAAATAGCTTATAATATAGAAATATAGAATAGCTTTATTTTTGCGAATAAAATCACATTGAGGACACACGAGTAAGCCATCTATAGTCAAGTTTTTGGAACTAGCTTTTTTCGATCAAAATACATGAAAGGTTTGAACATGTGAGTCGCGTTTTGGTAATTTTTTGACATGTCATAATGTATGTTTATTGCCAAGTCAAAAAGCAAACGTGACATAAGTCTATCTACATGATTATCGAGTATAAGGCATCACTCAATAAGTTCGCAGGATGACTAATAAAACAACAACTGTTTTATTTTATTTTATTAGCAAAATTTGACTTTATTCATTAAGATGGTATCCTTCAAGAGTGACACATTCATTCCAACGCTTCTCTAACATTTCTAAGCTTTTGTAGAACGATTTATCTTTGGCCTCAAAATAGGCTTCAGTTTCGACAATCATTTCTACATTGGGGACAAATCTCTGTCTCTGGAGCATTTTTTTTTGTGTTTGCAAATAGGTAGTAGTCGCTGAGAGCCAGATTGGAAGAATATGGTGGCTGGCAAAGCAATTCAAAAGTTTGATTAGTGCAATTTTACCATTGTTGCGATCTATTTATAACAATGTACGTTATCTTGGTGAAAGAGTACTTTTTTTAATTGGGGTCGTTTTTTCACAATTTATTCCTTAAAACGCACTAATAACGCCATATAATATTTGCTATCGGTGGTTCTTCCTTTCTCAAGGTAATCGATGAATAAAATACTGTGCGTGTCCCAAAATACGGAAGCCAAAATCTAACCAGCTGACATTTGCGATTTTTGTCGCTTTGGGCGTCTTTCGCTCTTTGCTGTTCACTTAGCTGACTACCAATTTGACTCTGGAGTGTAGTGATGGATCCATGTTTCATCCATTATCACATACCGCATGAAAAAATTCTTTTTATTGCGTTGAAACAGCTCCAAACAGTGCTCTGAATTGTCGACGCGTTGTTGTTTTTGATCGACTGTGAGCAAACGTGGTACCCACTTCGAACAGAACTTTCTCATGGACAAATATTTATATACAAAATGGTGAATACACTGCATTAAGGTATCAGCTATCTCACACAACTTTAATTTACGATCGACCAAAACTATTTTGTGAACTTTTTTAGGTTTTTTGAAACAACTACCGAATTTGGGCGACCAGAGTGTTCAGCATGATCGGTGTTTGTACGGTCCCGTTTAAAATCAGCAAATCACTTCTCTACCATTTTCCTTGATGGAGCAGAGTCCGAATAACACTTATGAAACCATTGCTGTGCTTAAATGATATTTTTTCCCATTAAAAAGAAATGCTTTATCAACACACGAAATTCAGATTTTTCCATTGTTTTGAAAATTACAAAAGTAGCATTATTAAAACCACAGTAACTTGTAAATTAAAGATTGTCATGAACTTTTGACAGGTATCATTTGATTTGTCAATAGTGCCACCATCTAACAGTCATCCGACGAACTTATTGAGTGATGTGTTAAAAGTTACAGTATACTACATATTATAAGCTTTATGAATTTTATTTCTTCTTTAATCTTCTATAATCTATCTTGTTTTTTTGGTGTCCGCATTTTCAATTTTTTTATTTTCATAACTATAACAGAAACACGAAGATTTATAGTTCAAATTCGGAAATTATTATTTTATTGATATATTATGTAGTATT
Source organism: Sinelater perroti (assembly GCA_036346155.1). NCBI lineage: Eukaryota > Metazoa > Arthropoda > Insecta > Coleoptera > Elateridae > Sinelater > Sinelater perroti. The sequence continues at coordinate 3,360,440 of JARFIY010000329.1, read as the reverse complement.
TGTTTAGTACAAGGTAGCCATTAATTAGATGTAAATGCTTTTATGAACGCTATCTCTAAATCGTTTGAGTAAATCTCATGAAAATTACATTAGTTGTTGTCTATAGTTTGCCCGACAATACCTGCCTATGTAGAATCATTTTTAAAATGGCATCGGCATCTACTGTTTATACGATTCCCTAAAGAGTACAAATCATCGAATGCTGGTATAGCTGTGGAAAGAATGCGAATTAAACCGTCAGAAAATGGAAGCGAGAGGTAAACTGAAAATTGATCTTAGACCCGACGACAATCAAAAGATATTTACAACATATGTTATTATTTTCAATTTTTAACATGATTGAATAAATGAAAAATTGTATTAAATTTTAAATAAATTTTATAGATTTACCGAAAAATGGTTGACCACAGGCAGTAACTAGGATGATAGAAAAGAAAAATTCGATCGACCAATATCAGTGAGAATCGAAAAGAATATCGTAGAAGTCCCAAAATTCGTAGGAGAAACTGTCTGCACTGTAATTAAGAGAACATCTTTTCAAAAAACAATGAAAGAAAATTGGGTCTTTTCGTTTACAAAATGCAAGTGCATCAACCATTAAGGGATGAAGCAATAATCGAGAGACATAATTTTGCGAAAACTTTAAAACAAATGATTGAATTAAAAAAAACTGATTATCGAAAGATATGGTTCTTGGATGAGTATCATTATGAATTGGAAGGCTATGTTAGCACTCAAAACTATCGAATATGGGAAACCGAAAAGCCGGAAATAATGATCGCACGCTCCTTACACTCAAACCAGATAACTGTTTGTACTATGGCATAATGGGCCCATATTTCCTGACGGAAACAATTACTGGGGAAAATTTATAAGACCTACATTTTAGACACATTTTTATTACGTTAACCGAAATTCAATAAAAAAAGATGGCGCCAGAGTCCATTATACTCAAGAAAACATGGCTGCTATATCACGTACCTTGGGTTCGAATATCACTGCCTTGAATGCAAAGACAAAGACAAAGACAGACAGGGGAATTGATTGACCACCATATTCTCCTGATTTAAATTTCTCTGACAACAAAAACATTGTTTATTATCTAGGTCTAGATCCTGATTTTCGCTTTAAAGATGCTATTAATTTGATAGAAATGAAAAAAAGACACAAAATTATTGATCACTTGTTGAAATGTTGTGGAACTCGTGACCACCGTGAAGAGCAAAGAAATACATTTTGAAAATATTGTTATCTAAACCTTTACGTAATCAATAAATAGCAATTTATCCGGCCTAAATATCTTTTGTAGTCTTTTTGTAATTTAATTTCAACCATCAGCATCCAATTAATGGCCACCTTGTACCAACACTTTTAAAGCAGCTATTTTATAGAATTGGTTGTACGAAAATGTTTGATATCATTCCAGAAATGCATTCTATACCCCAGGCTGTAACCAATGTACCCCTTGTATACAATCGCGAGTTATTTTACAGCGGTGATTTTAGTGTAAATTTGTACAATGTTCGTAATTTGTTTATGACAATTGTCTGCGATACTTTTGGTTTCTTTTACATCCCTTATGCGACTGGAAGGTGCGAAATCGTTATCAGTTTTCATTTGTCAAATATGTTACAAAACGTGCACCACTAAAGTACAGTAAAATGGGACTAGAAGGGTTTAAAATGCGTTGTAGACAGAGCGCCTGATCATTAGAATAAGTAGGGCAAGCTCACCCCAAAATTATTCTTATAAAACAATCAATGACGCCGAACTTCAAAGGATTGTAATAAGGGGTTACTACGAAGAGTGGAATATTTTATTTCCTATTTCTGGCTTCCCTGAATTATAACAAATATTTTAGTACTACAACCATTTCTATAAAATGGCTACTTCAAAAGGCCAAGATACTATTTACTGTTTATGATCACGGTTTTGGAATACTTTGTTCTTCAATGAGGTTTAAGTTAAGTACAATAATAAATAAATAATGGCGAGATTCCATATAATGCATGGAAAGCATGACTTACGAATAGGAAGGTCAAGGCTTCCGTGTGCCTGTTCTTACTGCCCAGGATTGAACTCAGGTCCCAAACGCCTTAATCGATTGGTCAAAAACTGTTGTTCCATTAAATGGGTTGAAAGCATACTCATATTTGATGCCCTTTTATTATTTCGGTACGAGGAAGACGAAATGCAGTATTGAAGAAATCTTACGCCCTGCTATTAATGTATTTTTCTAAGGTTTAGATATTTTAATTTTTTAACTACAAAAAAAAGAGAAACATCTGGCTAAGAGCAGTAACAAAAGTGGATGACATCATCATACGTATGGCAAGACAGAAATGGATCGCAAGAGACCACCTGGACGCCCACAAACAAGATGGTATTATGGCATAAAAACAATTGCAGAATTGCAGTGGCAACAACTGGGACAGGATAGAATGAGGTGGAAACAAAAAAAGGAGGCCTATGTCGCAACTCAGAAGAAGAAGAAGAAGAAGAAATTACAATTGATAATTCACGAGATGGTGATATAATCGTCTCTCAAATCCAATAGTATCAAGTTAATATTCCATAATCTTTGCTGTGGAGTAAAAACTAAAAATGAATTGTTCAAATGAAGTCCTTAAAATGACTACCGTTTTTTATCGCAGTTCTTATACCAAAATATTTTTGTAAAAGGTGGAGTATGTTCATTATGTAAATCTTTAAATTGTCTATGCCAATGGCATTTAAAAACGTTATCGATGCAGAGTTGTTGGTGTAGAGAAAATCTGGAATGATTTGAATAATTGCTTACCTACTCAGGTGCTTCTGGCTCTCCTCGAAGTCTTTTTGCTTCACATCTTATACTAAATATTTATTTGCGGGTATTTGGTGCCGGTGATTCTAGTCAGATGTCCATACCAACGGAGCTGTTGTATATGCTGTATGTCAGTCATTTCTACTGATGGTTTTAGATTTAGCTCTTCCCGAGTTCTCATACTTCTGACTGTCTCTTCTCTTTTTTCGAACCATTTTCATAAGATATCTTATTTCAGATGTTATTACCTTTAGTCCTATTTTATTTAGTTGGAATTATATAGTTTTATGCAAATGAATTTTTGCTCTCCACCTTAGCCCTTTTGTCACTGTGAATGTGCTATTTATTTGGTGATAGATTTTAGTTCTTATTTATCCGTGTAATTTCCCTTCTTTACTCACTTCTAGATATTTTAGTTTCTGGACATTTAAGGTATTTTCCATCTATTTGTATCGGTATTTCTTCGCATGTTTGTTATTTGCTTGTTATTTTCCTTGCTTCTGATTATTTACGTTTTGTTTTCTTTTAGTTTTAGTTTCTTTTAGCATTTCAAAACTGTTTTTGATTTGCTATAATTTTTCTCGATTTTTTCCAAAATCTTTCCAGCTCACTGTCTTCGCCTGTTTTATGATTACCATCTCATTCCTCTTTTGTATGTAGTTACGCTTGTCTTCTGTTTTCGTTCGGACGCATTTTTTCTAAGCTTCCTTTTTCTATTTGTATTTTTACTACTTTCTTCATATTTTTACTATTTTATCTTTCTTTGCTGTGGGTTGTGTTTAACTACTTTTAATTTGTAAGGCATTCTTATCTTTTGTCGTATTCACCAAGAGTTCCTAGTTTGATTTTCAGATATATCTGTAATCTGCCTTTAGCCTGATTTCTGATATCTATGTCTGCTAGTACGAGCCTATGTTTCGTGTTTAATTTTGCATGACGTATTACCTTTATATCATTTATTGCACACCTAATATTTCTATTATATGATATATAATCAATATTTTTTTTATAGCATAATTCTAATTACTTATATATCAATCAATCGTCCTATTCCGTTACTATTTATTTCACCTTCTAGTTGATGTTTTCTCATATTTCCATGGCTGTGTTCCTTTTAATTTTTAATGTGAGCATTCCGATCTCCCATTACTATTACATATTAATTTTTGTTTTGCATTTTCTCTACTTCTCGCTGCAAGTCTTCTTTATCATCTATTATTGCACTCTTCGTAATGTTAAATTTTTATGTTATTGTTATTTATTTTAGAAATTTTATGTTATTGTTATTATCTTTGAATTTATAAACTTCTATCTTATTCGCAGCAATTTCGTTTCCGGGACTTACCCCATCCACCAACCAGGGAAGGCGCTCCCCAGAAGTGTGGTTTCCCGTTATTTGGATAATGTTTCGTTCTTGTTTTTTTATTTTTGTGGAAGTTTCATTATCTTGCCTTTGGATAATGCTTGAAGTGATTAATTGAAGTTGATTACCTTTAAAAAACATTAGTTTTTGAGGTAATATCCGGATGATTTAGTAAACATTTGGCCAAACTGTTCTCGAGTATAGAAATAGTATAGACTTCTGCGTAAAACTTTAAATAACTGCGATGAAATTAGTCCACGTACATCTTTAACATAAAAAATAAACATGCTAACTTCTAGTAGAAACAGATTTATGATAGATTTTTTCAAATTTTGAACAAGCGCAGAATTATTTTGTGAAGATTTGTCAAAGAAATTTTTGCTGTAAGCCGAATGCGATTTGCCAGAAAAATCATATTTTAACGTTTATTCGCGGATATTTTGCGTATACTTGCGTCAAAGACAGTTATGAAATAATTTTCAAATGTTGTTGGCATCGTGTTTTAAAGCTTCACTTAATGATTGCACTCCATTTTTATGCAAAAGCAATTCGGCAAAAAATATGTGATGATTTTATGATGACATACTTCACTCGAATCTATCGTACGATCTTTTAGCTTACTACGCAGTTCGTTTTGACAATTAAGTCGCTTTCAATAACATTTTCACCGGGAAACTTCATCATACTCTTTCTTTTTACTTTTAGAAGAAGAATTTTTATGTTGAACTCTTTGGTATCTTTAAATGAAAATTTTCGCCCTTTTCACTCATTCCTTATCTCATATTTTTTTCATAGTCTTCCTACGGAGTGTCTGTTAGAATCACACTTTTATCAAACTGTCGACCTTCCTTTCCGTTTTCTTTTTTGAATTATCTTTTGGGGTGAGTATTTTTTCTAAAGAAACAAAAGATATCGAATTCATCTATGTGGAAGGAGTTAAAGACGGAAAAATTTATTGATTAAACCTCCAAAGTGTCGAGTTGAAAATCTATGGAGTCATGGTGGAAGAATCTTCAACTGTAATTATTATATTAGTTCGGATTACACATGGGCTCCGAAGCAGTGAGTAGAATTGGCTTGGATCTGTTAGATGACCCACAGAAAATTATGTTGTTGAAAAGTGTTAATATCAAATAATAAAATTCCACATATCAGAAAACCCAACTTTACATTTTGAAATGTTGCTCTCCTTGCTGTAGAACACGGAGTAGATAGCGATTGAAAAATGGTTTCGTCGTGATGGTTTACACTCATGAATAAATTTTGAAGTGCACAGTGGAAATTGTTTTCATGACAAAATGAACTTTCTTCATTATTCTGCTCTACACTCAGATGGAAGTCATGGTTTTCCAATTATCATTACACCTGACATTTTCTTTAAAAGGTAATACTCGGATGAAAATTTTGAGGTTATTTATGCGGTTTTGTGAACAAGTCCCAATTAATTAGGTGCGATTTCTGTCATTACAAGTGTGATTATAAAAACTGATGGTAAAAATTTTCCATTGACAAAATATACCGAATTGTGCCAATTTCCATTACTTTCAAGATGCGAGTTGTTCTAAAATTCACAACAGTAACTCTAATTTAATAGTTGTGTTTGACCCACCGGATTTTCTCCTTTTTGTCTAAAATTTTTTTCAATGAGACTCGGAATATGTTAGATTGTTTCAACTTGTAGAGACTACATTTTGATAATAGATCAAATATTTTCTCGCGTTTATGATATTATGAAATATCTAAATATTTCCTAGGGTTCCGCTTTGCTAAAAACATTTCTATTGTTTATCTTAAATTATCTTCAGAAGATAGATCAATTTTTATTTTAAATACCCATTACTTCAGGAATTAAAACAATTGAAGTAAAGATGAACGAACAGTATTCGCAAATATTCGAATATCTACAACATTCTAAATCTCGAATATAATGCCAGTTTAAAAAATTTGAGCTGAATTTTTAACGTGATTTCAGCTTTTGGTCCAAGTAAAAAAAAACTGATAGATAGATATACGAGATGCATTCAAGTTATAACAGCTACGATTTTTTTCTCACAAATTAATCATACGAAAACTGTGAAACTTGTGTCACTTCTCGACGTAATGTCCCTGCAGCCGTACACATTTTTCACAACGTCGACGCCATGATTCTATGACCGCTGCGAACGTTTCTTTAGGAGTCTTCTTTAGCAACTAGAAAATTGCTGATGCAATAGCGGCACAATTAGTGAATTTGCGACCACGGGCAGTGTCTTTCATCGTTGGAAATAGCCAAAAGTCGCTAGGAACCAGGTCAGGTGAGTAGGGAGCATGAGAAATCACTTCAAAGTTGTCAGCATTCGTGGCACCCACCTGGAAGACACTTCGCATTTTCAGGTTTGTGTGCACAGATCCCACGGAAATGCCAACTCTGGAGGCGATGTGTTCCACATTCATTCGGCAATCCTCCAAAATAAGTTTCTCCACTGGCTTGATTATGTTGTTAGACCGGATGGTGAGAGGCCGAGATTGTCTTGGTTTGTGGTCACACGACGTTCTGCCTTCTTTGATCTGTCGCACCCACAAACGTACATTAGACACATCCATAACACTATCACCACACATCTCACTTAACTGGCGATAAATTTCAATCGGTGGCACACCACTCAAATGGAGAAAACGAATGATTACCCGCTGTTCTTGTATCAAAAAGAGTCCTCACTCTGGCCGCCGCCGATAGAGTCCTGTGTGTCGTGCAGTACTGCCTTCTCTGTCACGCATTCACAAAGAGTGCGTTCGTATTTTGAAACAAACCGCATGTTTCTATCTGTTCCCATTTCGGAGAAAAAATTCGGAGGTGTAACTTGAATGCACTTCGTATTTTAATACTACATTTTGAGTATTCTAATTTTGAAATAGGGGGAATATTTGGATATTCTTTAGTTTACAGAATTAATAAAGAGTATAAGGAACAGAATATAAATATATTTATTTTATGTCCAAGGGATAATACAGAAAACTTTTTTTTAATAATTATAATCAGAACTGTGGTTAGTATTCAAATATTTGAATAATTGATTGTTAAAGACTTAAATACATAGAATTATAATAAACGAGTGAACTGTGCTTTTAAATCGCAAAGTTCTTTTATTTTAGAAAAATATTAGAATGCAGTTTAAGAAACCTCTTTTTTAAATATCCAAATCATTCAAATACAAATTATAAATATTTAAATAACCATCTGAATTTTAAAACTAGAAATGTATGAGCACACGAGTAAAAAATTTTTTACAGTTAACGAGGGGAATCCCCTTTAGATATCTCTACCTACAATGCTTAGAAGCCGCAATCTTCTCGGTTTACCACATGGTGCGTAATCAACAAATTTCGGATTATATATGATGTGTCTTTATAGGCAGAATAATTTTTTTTTACTATTAATGACTCATTTGTTTATTTTATTAGCCCTTTCCTCAAATCACTACATCCTTGACAGCAATAGTATAGTTAGAGTTGGACTTTGACTTGTGTGACAGCAGCAGCAGCAGCAGTCATAATTTTTTTTATATATATAATTATTTATAAACAAATGTTACTTATTTAAAAAATATATGAATACACTGCCGGAGGAACCACGGTTCATTTCGCGGAGCTCTGATGCGTCGCGGGTGGCCTACTCAGTCGCTAAAAATATCTGCGTTCACTGCAAACAAGGGATAATAATGGCGGTCGTCTTAGGCGCGGTGCTTGCCACATCGTCCCGCACCAGAGATGGTGCGCAACGACCGGGCAGAGAGAGCGAACGTATGAGAGCCTTAACCTCTCAGTTCGTAGGCCGTGCTCCCACGCGGGACGTAGAGCTTTGCCATATGCTTTTATTCTGTATATTTTTATTATGAGTTATTTCTCAGATACATTGCTATGTTTCTACTTGATTAATTGTAGATATTAGAAGTTGTATGTTGCTTTTGATAAAACCAATTGGTGTGAATTGTAAGAGTAATTGAAAACGATTCTCATATGTTTGAAGTAAGATCGGCCATTATTGTGTTAATTTTGATAATAAAATTTAAAACATTCGTTTAAGACTTCTAATCTGTTAGATTTATTAATAAATTCTTTTTTATGGGTAAAAATGAGATTGCTTTGCTGCTGAAGACGCTGATAATGTTGATAGTTTTCCCTTCGGTTCGGTTCCGGTAAGGAATATTATTTTAATTTCACATTTATAATACTTCAGTTACAGCGCAAGATAGAACAGCTGGCAAGCGGTTGTTAATATTTTTACATCCGAAGATGAGGAACAAACCGTGCTGCGTTGTCTACGCCCGTATGAAATTTAATACTTTCTTTCAACGCAAGGGAAGCCGGGGTATTTATTTTCGAGTATGAAATTTTATCTCATGGTAGTACACTATTTTCTTTTTAATTTATGTGCTGTTTAGAATAATTTAGGTAGTTTCCTTTAGTCTTTTTTATCCTTCACTTGTTTGACTTGGTTGTATGATTTAATCAATCGATATAGTGGTTGTAATATTTGATAAAATCAATAATATCTCCTATTTTTGTATATTATGCCATTAATCCGTGCTCTAAAATTACCGAATTAAAATTTCTCCTACTGTTAATTTACGTTCATCTTCGAACATTTTCTTTGTTATTTACATAAAAAGCCTGAACTGCTCACAATTTTAAGCGGTATGTTTGTTAGAAACCCGGCTCAAAAGAAATGAAGTATTCGTAAAGTCAGTTTTTTGGTTCTTCAAAAAGACGTAGCTTACAAATTGTAATTTTAATTTTTTATTCTCACATACAAGGAACATTTTTGTTCAATCTTCAAATGAATGAGTACAGGGGGAGAGGGATTAAAATTTTTGAGAACAAATCAAACTTTGTAAAGCTGAATACAACGAGGTAGCAATAAATTTTAATTGTAATTTTCAACTTCTGCTTGTGGGTAAAGCCATGCATTTGAAATTGGCAGTTTTTGCTCACATTATTAGACTCGCTTGTAATATCTTGAGTAATACAACAAATATATGGTGGAACAATATTCTCTCTCTCCCTCTCTTTGTCTTTTCCAGGATGAATAAGGAAAGTACAATGGGGATCGTGCAAAATTTATTTCTACGGTATAAAACTACAGAACTGGTAGTTTTATTTCAATCTGCTTTGAAAAGTTATCGCCCAATCTATTTTTGATGCACCGTTCAAGTCTAATTCCAGCATGTGTCGTAGAGCTCGGGGGTCCTAGGGCGATATTTGTAAACCTCAGCCTTAAGAAATAACAGTACGAGACCTGATAAGCGGCTAGTCAAGCGACGTCACCGTGTTAACTCTTTCAGCCCTGATTTTTTTTAAACAACAAAAAAAAATATGATGCCGTTGGGCGCAGATAAGCACAAGGATCACATAAAAACTTAAAAATGTCCCAAGACCGCTAAAGTTGTGAAATTAGAGAGATGTGGGAATTGCCACTAACAGGTTATTTGTGAAGCAAAAATATCATTTTTCTTGTTTATATTTTATACAAAACTATTTCACATGGTAAACTTTAAAGCAGTTCCTTGTTTTAGAAAGACACAGTGGTGTTGGCCCTTCTTATACAATATTCGAGAACGACCTGTGAGTTTCGAGTGTACACCGATGACCATCTCTGTGAATGGGATAATGGCTAACATTGTCTTATCTAATATCACTTGAGGGATGACCAAACTTAACTTTTTTTTTAATTGATTTGGGGAACCTGGGCTTGACAATGGTCTGCTTCTCTTTGTAATGGATTTCATATAGCCCAAAAAAGCCAAGCTTTGCACCATTGCCAAAGTATAATCTAGCAAGTTCAGCTTTCGTACTCGAGTGCTCTGTTTATTTGAATGATCATTAATTACACACAGCTAGATTATAGTAATGGAAAATTACCCTCAAAGTCTATTTGCGGGATCTAATAAATGTTCTGTAAAGGGTAATCAAAAAGTCATTTTTGTCAACGCCTCCCATTGAGTTATTATATGAAGCCATTGTATTGTATGATGTAAGGTCATATAGGGGAGCAAATTACGATACGGATCACATATTGGTCATAGCCAACATAAAAATGAAAATAATCAGAAATATGAATAAACAGAAAAGGAGAAGACGTTGGAACTAAACTAGGCACACAAGAAATAAAACAAAACTATTCTGGGACTATTATTAATAAATTAAAAACTTATGAGGAAGATGACGTAGAAACGGAATGGAATAATATTAAATCCAACATAATAGAAACAGCAGATGAAATACTGGATCAAAAAGAAGGACAACAGTCAAAAGAATGGTTTGACGAGGAATGCAACATATACATTAGAAAAGTCGAGGCGCGAAATAAATGGATAAGAACAACAAACGAAACAGATCTTAACGAGTACAAGAAAACAAAACACAAAGCCAATAAACTATATAAAAAGAAAAAAACACAGTGGATTAGTAACCAAATGCAAACACTAGAACTAAATAATAAAGATAATAGAAGACTCTTCGAATATATAAAACAACAATACAATCCAAAACAGGCAGCAGGAACGACAAAAATAGATAAAAAAGAATGGGAAACACATTTCAAAGGATTATATGTAAACAAGAACTTAAACACAGACGAGAAAAATGAGGAAATAAAAGATGACAGGGATAGAGAAGGAGACACGCCGGAATACGAAGAATTTATAGAAGTAGTAAATCAAACAAAACAGCAGGACCAGATGACATTAATAATAAACTGATAATATATGGAGGGGAAGTCTTATTAAAACGGATATACAAGGTGATAGTTAGAATATGGAGAAATCAATCAATGCCATCAGATTGGAAAAGTGGATACATAACCCCAATATTCAAAAAAGGCAACCCTATGGACTTCAAAAACTATATAGGCATCATGCTACTCAATACGGCATATAAAATACTAACGACAATTATACGAAACAGATTAAATAAATATACAGAAACAAGACTCGGACAATACCAACAAGGTTTCAGAAAAGGAAAATAGACAATAGATGCAGTGCATATACTAACACAAATCATTGAAAAAGCATATGAGCATAACATAGACCAGCATATATTGTTCATTGACTTCAACCAAGCCTTCGATTCCATAAGCAGGCCCCAACTTATTAAGCAAATGCTAATAATGGAAATACTAGCAAAACTGATCAGATTAACTGAAATGACCATGAAAGACTCAATAGCAGCTATGATAACAAGAGATGGGAAAACACAAAATATCAATATAGAAACCGGTGTAAGGCAAGGGGACAGCTTATCCACAACGCTATTGCACTAGAGGGGGTTATGAGAAATGTCCTATGCAGCAAAGACCTCTCCCTAACACTTAAATTACGAATAGTGAAATGTTATGTTCACTCCACACTTTTATATGGAATGGAAGCATGGACATTGAACAAACATCTTATGAAAGAAATTAGAAGCATTAGAGATGTGGACATATAGGAGAATTCTGAGAATCTCATGGGTCGAAAAAATAAGGAATACGGATGTCTTAAACAGAGTGAATAAAAAGGAAACGGAAATATTGGATGAAATTAAATGGCGCAAACTTCAATATTTGGGACACGTGATTAGGGGGGAACATTATTATCTGTTGCAACTTATCATGCAGGGAAAAATCAAGGGCAAACGTAGTGTGGGAAGAAGAAGGATGTCGTGGCTGCGCAGTCTTAGAGAATGGTATAACTGTAGCTCCAATCAACTCTGTAGAGCAGCAGTTTCAAAAGTGCAAATTGCTAGGATGATTTCCAAACTCCGTAGCGGAGATGGAACATAAAGAAGAAGGGTTATAAGAGACACAGAGATCAAGAAGACGATAACACATAGTTCAGTACAGGTAATTGGGTATGCCGACGATCTAGCATTAATTTGTAGAGACAGAAAAAGCTTAGAAGCAGCAGTGCTGAAGCTATCGAGAGAAGCAGAAAAAATAGGACTGTAATCAAGAAAAACAAAATACATGATAAGCTCCAGACAAAGATCCGTAAATATAACAGAAATTAAGATAAACAACTATACATTCCAAGTGAATACTTTTAAATACCTAGGGGTAATGGTAGATGGAAGAAATGAAAGAACACTAGAAATAAATGAAAGAATAAAAGCAGGGAATAAGTTATACTGGAAATATCAAAAATTACTACGGGACAAAGACCTAAATATAACAACTAAGATAAAAATATACAAAGTAGCAATTAGACCTGTTATAACTTACGCTTCGGAGACAATGTGCCTCTCTAACAAAGATGAAGAAAAGCTCAGAATACTAGAAAGAAAAATACTCAGGAAAATACTAGGACCCCTGAAAACACAGGATGGAGAATACAGACCATTGATGAATCACGAAGTAAAACACAAAATGGGAGAAGAAGACATCGTCAGATTCATAAAGTCACAAAGATTAAGATGGTTTGGGCACGTACAGAGAAAGGATGCAGAAACACTAATAAATAAAATGCTAAGATGGAACCAGAAGAAACAAGACCAAGAGGACGACCCAAAACCAGACGGATAGACCAAATAATAGAAGACACACAGAAAATGAAAATTAAACAATGGAAGAACAAAATAATGGAGAGAATGGAATGGAGAAAAATTGCTGATGCAGCCAAAACACACAAAGACCTCTAAGGGAAAGAACCAGTAGAGAAATACGGAATGATTCACCGTGTAAAATGAATCTGAAGAGCTCAAGAGTATGAGCTGCCCATACGCCACCTGTGGCGTGAAGAGCTAACAATGTGTGTGTGTGTGTGTGTGAGCGTGCGTGTGCGTGCGTGCGTGCGTGCGTGCGTGTGTAGCCATTAACTACTGGACGCTTGACATTTATAAACACTCCCTGACTTTTATCTCACCTCTTTAATTCACCTTGTGATTGTACACTAATAAAATTTAACATGTTGACAATTTTGTTGTAAAACCAATGAATTGCCACAGTTTTTCGGCATCCCAAGGATTTGGATTTCCTTTAATATATTGCTTGAAGCAATATTTCCTTTAAAAAAATAATTGATTCATCAATGCGTGGGTTTTCTTCTAAAGGGAGTTCTTCAAATCTTTTTTCGAAAGATTGGATGATTGGTCCAACTTTCCAGAACTTATTAGTTTTCCTTTTGCTGTCATTGACATCTACGGCATGAAGATTATTTCCCGACAATTCAAACCTATTTCCTGCCAAGCCAATGTTACCAAAAAATTTAATTTTTGTTAAATGAAGTCAATACTTCTTTACAAAGGATGTACTCCAGTCGATATTCGCTGATTTGAACCATTTTTTTTATGAGCTCTTCTCATCCTAAGGTATAAGAATCCACCGTCAAAAGTTGCTAAGTTTACCCCTTTTGCCCCTTGTTTAATATGTAAGACCACATTTTACTAACAGTAACTCAATGTCTTTAACCTAATGGTTAGCGCCTCTGAACCCACAGTCGGTGGTTCGAATTCAGGTTATGGCAGTTATTTTTACTTTTCTTACACTACTTCCTCTGATTAGTAATTAATAAAATCAGTGATAAGAGCATCTAGTAACTAATTATTATTACTATAAATATAAAATATTACTCCTAAACTAGAAAAAAGTCAGTTATACCGCTATAATTGTAATTTGATAATTAAAATAAATAATTTCCACTATTAATAGTTAATAGTTACTAATTAATATTTATAATTAATAACTTATTTGTTCTACAATTGGAATACTTCCGTAAAAAAATCGGTGATACTGTAAGACTCCACTCTTTGCTTGTCGACCTCCACAATAGATACAATCAAATTAAACTATTGTCTTTAACGCACAATCAGCTGTCAGCACCACCGGTATTTGAACCAATGTGTTGCTATGGTTAGTTCAAGTCAGGACTTTTAGAGGAATTCTTTCCACATATCATCGATTGGTAGTAGCAGTAACACCATTCTCAAAAAAAAAAATAAAGGCCAGTGACCCTAACTTTACTTACCGTACACAAAATTTTCAGGTGTTTCCGCACTCTGAGGTCTTCCTCTTCCCATTTTCACTACTAAAGCAACATATGTGAATTTCCATACTTACAACAAATTGGTTTTTGATCGGAACCTAAGGTGGAACTTGAAAGCGCGCCCGTAGAGCACATTGTGCGCCTATAACTTGTTGGCTATTAAAGGCTCTTCTAGGCAAAACTTCCTGACTACTTACCTCTACTGATATCTTGTAGGAGTTTTTATATCTTTATAGTACCTTATTTATTTTCGGTTACAGAACTATAGCAGTTTGTCAATATTCATTAACTAAACCTTTATGAAAAATTTGCTTAAAATAGTTATTATATCAAAATCAAAATACATCTTTTGACCTTTCCATAGATTCCCAATTTGGTGACAAGTATAAACCAAAAATAAAAGAATTAATTATTGGTTTTTTCATGGTGTCGATTATGGAAGTAGCGAAACAATATTATAGTTTTTTTATTAGATATGTTTGCAACTAACAAATGTTTAATTAATGTCAAAAATTTCTTTCTATTTCAATGCGAAAATGCTAAATAATATACATTATTCTAATTTGAATTTAATGAGTCTGTATTCTTTGTATAGAAGGTTTGCTTCAGAAAGTAACAGTAAAAAACCATAATCTTTCAGTAATTGTTGAAGACTTTTATTTATTCACTTGACAACGATACTATGAAGATGGGAATTTGAGATCAGGTAAGGTGTTGTTTTTTTTTCTTAACTGGACTTTTTCCTATTGACTCTCTTAATATACGTGGACAGCTTGAAGTTTTGAGCCTAACATAGAAAAGTATTTTTCTGTCAAATTCAATTTTATTTTTTAACATAATTTCCTTTTAAGTCGATACACTTTTTTCAGCGATGCTCCAACCTGTATAACCCATCACAATAGTTGTTGGCGTTTTGTTCTGTAAAGTAGGTGTCTAAGATTGCGATGACCTTCTCGTTTGATGAAAATTTTCGTCCTCCGAGCCAAACTTTGAGCTTAGGAAACGGGAAATAGTCGCTGGGAGCCAAGTCAATCAATTTAAACTGCAATTCGTGAATGAAGTGTGAGCCGGTGTGTTGTTTTGATGGAAAACCACTTTCTTCCGTTCCAAATGGGGCCTTTTTTCATCAATTGCTGCCGTCAACTAGCCCAATAAAGATGTGTAGTACGACCTCGTTATTTTTCCCTTTTCCTAAGTAGTCGATGAACAGAATTCCCTGACTATCCCATAAAAACAGTCGCCATCATCGCCTTTCCGGTCTATGAAACCGTCTTCGCCTTTTTTTTTAAGGAGGTTCACCCTTCGCAGTACACTATTTTAACTGTTCCTTCGTCTCAGCAGTGTAATGGTGGACCCAAATTTCATCGACGCAAAAAGTCCGACTCGTTTCGCTGAAACCGCTTAAGTAGGGCCTTGGAAATTTTGGTTCAAAGTGAGCAAGCGCGGAACCCAACGCGCGAACTGTATTCTCATGCCCAATTGTTCAGTCAACATATGACAAGCGCGTTCTTTTGATATGCCCATAGGCTCTGCTATCTCTCTAATCTTGATTCGACGGTCGTCCAGCACTTTTTCGATGTTATCGGTGGAGGTCGCAGTTGTTGGCCGTCCCGAATGCTTTTCATCAGCTAAGCTGGTACGACCACGTTGAAATTCAGCTGCCCATCTTTTCCCGGTGGCAAATTATGGGGCAGAGTTCCCGTAAACGGCGTCTAACTCGGCTTTAATTTGCGTAGGCGCATTGCCTACAAATATTCAGTATTCGATTTCTTCCATTTTTACAAAAGCACTGACATCGACTGATACAAACGACTATCAAACAACTATGCGTTCAAAATGACTGAAATTTTTACAAATATCTTTCAAAGCTTGTACGATTGTAGTAGCAGAATGGTTTTGAGGAGTAGGACCATCTTCATGTTGAGGCCCAAATCTTTTCAGATTGCCCACGTATATAAAGGTGTAATTGTGACGAATACTTGATATGAGTAACGTGTTTTACAATTAAATTTCACTGCACCGAGATGTTTCGATAAAGATAATCTTGTTCTTTACATTATAAGCAGAGAAAAGCGAATCACATTTTGACAAGCTTTTAGTATGCCAACTAGGCTCTTATAAATGATATAAATGACATTTTTGGTGAAAAAATGAAATGGAGGCACTATTGAGAGGCAAAAAATAAACATTGCATTTTTCATAGATACTGAAAATATATCATTCTGGCGAAAGAAATGATGATTCGTAAAAAATAAATGTTCGGAATACATGAAATTACTAATATTTAATAAGGATGAGGCATTGCTGACATCATAATCGTAAAACTAGGCAGATAAGTTCCCAGAATTAAATATTTAATTAAAAAAACCGAATGCACCATCCATCCATTGAACTTAGTTCAAGCCGTCTCATGGTCAGATCGTTTGCGAATTCTGTAGTAATATGCTGTTGCAACTATTAGATTTCTTTTACTCGTCACGGACAGTACCTGTTGCACACGCATACTAGTAAACATTGCTTGTTATCCTAAAATGACTCACGTCATCTGTCTTGCTCATAGAGCCACAGCGCGTGTCGGAGGTTGTTAGGCGAGAGTACTGAAAGTTAACGAGTTGATTTCATTAAAAAAGAAGCATCAGCAGAGCTAGAGACATTTCTGAGTTAGGAATTCATTCGCTAGTTGCTTAATTGAAACAGACAGCGACATCAGAAAGTGAAAGTTGCAGCAAGGACATTTTAACTTCGTTTCTGCAGTTTTGACTATAAACTGAATAGGCAATTAAAATTAACTACTTAAAGAAATTTAATTGCTGGTGCTTATTAAGCATCGAACAAAGCGATTCTCACGCTTGGCAGTCTTTCTAAAATAAATAGCAGTCTATTATCCAATTTTTGCACTTCTCTTAACAACCATTAATTACAAGTTCATGCCGTAGAAAGTTATACGAAAAGTAACGCAAGTGTAAATAGTTGAGTATCTTTATTTGACGTAAATACTTTGACGTTTTTTAAAATTAGATTTAAAAATCACTATAGTAACAAATAACATAAAACTTACAAAGATGTATAAAAACTAAGGTGTTTGAGGTGGTATTAAAAAATTAGAAGTTGTAAAACATGAGCTGGATAAATAACCATTTAAATTTGCTAATATTGTCAAATAATGTCATTACTGGTAAAAAAGAACAAGGATATACAGCGTCCGACAAAATGATCTTCCCTTTTTGAATTGACTGTTGCGCTCAATGTATTTCTGGACGGTGTTCGAGTTGTACATTCTTGAGCAGAACTAAATATGTCCTTTTAGTGCGTATTATAACGTGGTGTGGTGAACACTATGCGATTATGTAAAAAATGGTGATTCTGTGTCCCCTCTTTCGTGGGCATTTCGGAGTAGGAAGAGTTGTGGGTATACACATTCTGAAAGATTGGTTCAGCATTCAAGCGGAAATCACCCGGTAAACCTTCGGATACCCGAGAATATCACAACAGTGAAGAAAGCTGTTGTTGCATAGCCACAACGTTCTATCGCTAAGTATGCTCTCGCCTTAGAAAAATCTGACAGGAGCATGCGGGGATTTCTACACTACGATTTCAAGTTCCATCCATACGAACCGACAATAGTTCAGGAACTTAAAAATTGTGACTGATATGCTCGACAGGCTACTTGCGAAGACATGTTGGCAAATATTTCAGCTGATGGTGGGTTGCGTCAAAAAACAGAATTTTCGGTATTGGGCTCCACAAAATATTTTGACAACTCAATGAGTGACCTCTCGACAGCGATTGTGTAACTGTTTGGTGTGCTGTTACGGAATTTGGCATCATAGAGCCGATGACTACCACATCTACCTCCTATATTGTGAAATTAGGCAATTTTCTATAGCGCAGTCTCGACGAACATGGAAATTCATCACCATGACTCCAACAAGATGGCGCTACCACACACGCGGCGAGAACTTTTTGAAAAGTTTTGGACCAATTATTTTTCTCATTGCAGGACGACATTCCATTGGTCGGCTAGGTGACCAGACTTTTTTCCTTTGCTGTGGGGACATCTGAAAATTAAAACCTTTCAATGCAAGTCGCGGAATATTGAGGAATTAAAAAATGCTATTCGCAACGCCATCGCAGCAGTACCATTGGAAATGACTCGACAAATAATGCGCTCCTGTGGGCAAACATTTTGACGATATCATCTTCAAAACTAGTTGATGACTATATAACAATAATTGTTCTGTGAGATGGTACAATAGAACATCGAACGGAATCCATGGTGTTCTTTTTATTACTGTTTCTAAAAGGGAAAATCATTCTGCCGGACCCTCCATTAATTAATGGATACTTTCTACGTAAAGGACACTATTTTGGAAAGTTTTAGTACGTTTTATATTGTTCGTTTACAAAACCACAGACAGCGATGCGAAAATGCTTCGTTGCTGATCCCCTATGTTAATTTTTAAGTTATTGCTTTATACATTGCTTATTCATGACTTATATTTTGACTGAACGCTATTCAGTAGGATTCTTCTACGAGATTTGTTAACTATACTGGGCAAGGGTGTTAATTTCTTATTTATTGACTCTTTAAGTGATGTATCGAGAAAATCTTATCAAAGATGGTGAGTACTGGGAAAGTGAAATGTACGAAATCAAATAACTACAATTGATGTTTACAATGTTTTGGAAATTGCAATTAAACTGAATAATACAGTAAGTCATAATACAGTGAGTCATAATAGGTCTAGTAAAAAGAAATCCATTATTTTTGCAAGAAATTGAAGGTTTTATTTAACATACTTAGAATGAACCGATTTAGGTCAAATATGCGCCGTTTTGTTCGATAAGTAGTTGCCGTTTTGAAGGTGATTCCATTATGTCTCTCTCATAGAAGCCCTGGTACCTATTGGCAAAAAACTGGGACAATCTATTTTTACAAGCTTCTTTTGAGACGAATTTTTTACCAGCAAAATAGTTCGCCATGGGCAGGAACAAAGGTAATCACTTGGCAGGTGCGGACTAAAGGTGGATGCATAAGAACCTCCTAACCAAGCTCCCGGAGCTTCTGGCGAGTCACTATCGATGTGTGTGGCCTGACGTTGTCTTGATGAAACACAATTCTTGTCCTAGTGGCCAAAGTTGGCCGCTTCTGGGCGATTGCTTCCTTCAGACGGTCCAATTGTTCACAGTACAGGTTCAAATTAAGAGTTAAGGAGCAGCTCGTAGTATACGATTTCTTGTCAATCCCACCAAACGCACAGCAAAACCTTTCTGGCCGTCAATCCTGGCTTGGTCATCATTTGCGCCGGCTCACCGCGCTTCGACTACGATCGTTTTCGGTTGACGTTGTCGTAAGTGATCCACTTTTCATCGCCAATCACCATCCGCTTCAGAAATGAGTCGACTTTATGCGATTCAGCAGCGATTTACAGATCGAGATTCGATCCATGAGGTTTTTTTGCGTTAACTTGTGTGGCACCCATACATCCAGCTTCTTTTTGTGTCCAGCCTTTTCAAATGGTTCCAAACGGTTTTTTGTGTAATGTTTAGCTCCTGCGCAATAGAAACAGTGCTTATATGACGTTCGGACTCGGCCATTTCCATTATTTTATCCACATTTACGACAATTGGCCTTCCAGAGCGTGGTGCATATTTGACGAAACTAAAACTGCGCTTGATTGGCTGTTAAGTATGAGAACCATAAACACCATTCACGTTTTCAGTCGCCTGGCTTGCGTTTTCACCTTTATCGAAGAAAAACTGTAAAATATACCGTATTTTCTCTTTGCTTGTGTCCATCTTTGACGTGAGCTCAAACAAAACTGAGTCAACCATTCACAAAACTGTCATATAAGTTTTTTATGTACGAAATATCAGCTTTCTAACGCCATCTAGTGTAAACCGATTGGACTTTTAGAGCGCGAGATACAATTTATTAAAGCCATCTATTGGAAAAATAATGCATTTCTTTTTACTGGACTTATTATTTCCAGCTGCGGTCTTATCACCTATTGTATCGTTTGTCGGGTACAAACATGTCTCTTGAGTTTTTAATTGTGTAATTATGAAGGACACCATATATTCTCACTGAAGTTGGGAAGGGACCATTAGAATAACTAAACAACGCTATTATCGCCATTATGCAGAACCGGTTGAAAGATAAAACAAATTAATTAAGTTATTGCACATATAGATATCGATAAAACGGATATTTAAATTATTTTGAACGATCATTTTGGAGTGCACAAGGTTTCGCCCGATGAACAGCACGATTGGAGTAAAAATTAACACCTGATATCAACTTTGGAGCTGTTAGTTCGTTCTGACGGCTTATTCTAGCAACATTATAATGGAGGAAACGTTAATGTTATACTGTAATTGGGATGCAAAAATCTAACTATAGATTAGCACATACCCGAACAAAATGTTTTTAGAGCACTAGCGGTTTTTTTTTGAAAAGGTAATAATTATCGTACTGGAGGATAACTTACTAAAATCAGCCACAATTAAATCGACCATTATTTTAGCTGGACTAGAATAATGTTAATGTATTAAGTATTACTCATAGATCCACTTCATTCGTGTCTATAAAATTGAAAATACGCAAAGATTCATCGTAATGTGAGTTCACGATTTAAATGATCTGAAAACTAATGGATAAAAAGACTCCTAAAAGTTCTTTTTGTTGCCTTTGCAATTAAACGAAAACTAAGAAAAAACGCTAAATTGTAATGTAGGCAAAAGTTAATGAAAAAAAAATATAATACACTTTCTTCTGTAACATATCACATATATTAAGGCTGAAAATGCTACCGATTTAAAAGCGTGGTTTAAATAAGCTTTGAAATTGCAATGGCAAAGGTAGTGGAATATCACATCACAATTTTTATTGATTATGTAATTAATGTTTTTTGTGTGATTACTACAGCAGTTAGACTAAACAAAATTAAGAATCTCAATCCTTTGCAGACTTTTACATTCTAGAAAATTTAGTCTAGTGACACGAAATCTTAAAAACGCTTAAAATATTAAGAATAATGTTCCTATAAATATTACTGGACTACAACAAATAAGCGCACGCATTCTGGAAAAAAAGCAATCAGTTGATAAGAATTAGGATTTTTTGAAAGCCCCCAGCTGAATTGCGACTCTTAGAAGAATTTTACGAAACCAGTGATTGCAAAGATGGAGCACTTGGCTTTCTGCTGCCCTTTACATTTTCAAGAATTTGTTCAGTTAATAGAAAAACTGGAAAACGAAGATGCGTGAGATATCGTGAAAAAAAACCTAAAAAGTGAATTAACTGCAATAGCTTTAAATTATGGGTTCATCCTAGCAAGTATAGAAAACATGCAGACAACGAACCTACCACTCACAGGTTCGGTGTTAGAGGTGACGAAAGGAGTGGAAGAGTTGAAAAACTGGTCAGGGGAGGTGGTGTCAAAATTAGGTACAAGATTAGGGCCGTATCGGAGGAATGGTGAATGGGGAGGGGGCACTAAAACAAATTAACGATACACTGGCAGGGAAAGACAGAGACAGGGACTTCCTGTGGGACTCCCACAATGTGGTAGCAGCAAAATACGCTCCAGCTAGATTAGCTGATATTAAAAGGTTGTTTTCACGATTAAAATATGTATTAAGCGACCTCCCATTGCCATTTAAAGTAGAAAATTTAATTGGTGTTATGGTTATTTTTGCAATAAAAATAATAAAAAGCGACAAATTTTTCTCTTCGCACCTTACACCGAAAAAATTTGGTGTAACATCACACGACTTTCCTTATCCTATTTTTTTTTCGAGATCTTATTTTACCAACTTTTACTTTAAATTCATGTTTATCTCGTTATAACAAATCTTTGTATCTTCAACCGTTTAGATTCGCGACCGCTTTGCGACCTTGCGACCAAACGGCTCGGCCGATTTTTACCAAAACAGAAACATCTGTGAACTGAACATTGTATTTTTAGTAAAAATATAAGAGCTGCCCTTCTCTGCGCTTGTGAAACGTAAAAATTGGGTAGGTCAATGATCTTCCAAGTAAAAATATTTGTTTATAGGTATTTTGGACAAATTATGAATATTTGGTGGCTAGACAAGCTTATAATTGTGCACTTTTTCTTGGTTTGTGATCGGCAACTCTAATATTTTGACAGATATTATCTACGATTCTTCGGATTAGTAAATATAGAAAGCCATACGAAAAACGGCGAGTTATTATTGTTGAAAAAACGTATTGCAAAATCGGTGACAATTTTACAGAGACAGCACAAAAACTCCGTGGAACTTTGGTCGAAACTGTGAACCAAACGGATCAAATGCCTGAAAATTGATTATAAAATTTGACAAAAATATCATCAGCATGGGGTAAGGTCTCGTAAAAATATTGGCATAGTCAAAGTGTCACTACAAATCCGAAAACAAAGACTCGGTATCGTGCACAACAATTTGATATTTGGATGTTTCTTCCGCGAATACCCGCTAAAGACAGACCTGCACCTTTATTCGTACAAAATTACTATGTAAAGAAACAAAAATAATTGTTAAAGGTTATTTCAAAACGAACTAAATCTAATGTTCTTTTCCCAGTCTTTCGGTATCTGTTCTGTATTCCATGCTTGTTGTACTTTTTCATCTATCTAGTTATGATCGGACAGCAATTGTTCAACATTTCTGGGTCTATATTATCTTCTCCCGCTGCCTTTGCCATTTTTTGTTTTCTTTGGGGCTTCTTTTATATCTTCTTCTGTTATTTCATCCTCATTGTTTTGATTATCATTTTCTTCCTGAGGCTGTTATTTTTCTTCTCTCCGTATTTCTGTTTCTTTATCTTTAAATTTAGTTGCGTAGTAATCTTTCCATATTTTCAATATTTTTTCCGTTCTTGTTTGTAATATTCCTGTCTCATCCCTAATATTTCGCACTTTTGGTGCTCTATTTTCTTTTAGGCGCTTAACTATATTCCAAAACTGTTTTTGGTTTTCTATGTAATTGTCTTCTATATTTTTACCAAATCCCTCCCAGGTGTCTTTCTTTTCTTGTTTTACCGTATCCTTTGCTTTGTTTTCTTTTATTAGGTATTCTCTTCTATTTTGTTCAGTTTTATTTACTATATATTTTTCAGGCTTCTTTTTTAGTTCTTCGTTCCACCATTTTGTTCGCTTATGTGTTGGATCTTGTTTTATTTATTTTTTTTCCATAGACAACCTTTGCTATTTTTATTAAGGTGTCTTTGAATGCTTTCCATCTTTTATTTAGGATTCACTGATTTTCTTTTTGGGCTTCTTGTTCTTCCAATTTGTTTAGGTTTTCAGTTAGTTTGTTTTCGTATTCTTGTCGTTTTTCTGGGTTTTTTAAAGTTTCCATTTTGATCTTTGTATAACTCTTCGTTCGTTCTTTAAGCGGTTTTCTAATGTTTGTGTCAGTAATCACCAGTCTGTATTTAACTCCGCTCCTCTTATTACCTTTACATCGTTCACTGCGTATCTCATATTTCTCGTGTGCGTGATGTAATCTATCATACTTTTTCTTCCTAGTTCTACTACTTTGTATGTTATTTTGTGTATTGCTTTTTGTATCAACAGTTGGTTCGTTATGTACCAATCTAGCATTTTCTCGCCATTTTCGTTCACATCTACTTCTAGACCTTAACCTCCAATTGTTTCATGTCCATGCTCTATGTTATTTCCTATGTGGGCTTTCCAATCCCCTATAATAACTACGTGTCTATTGTTTTGTATTTTCTGTTTATCTTGTACAGCTGTATTTTTCGTGAGCGCGTATATTTGGATTATTCCAACCTTCTCTTAAAGTTGTATGTTTATTGTTACTTTTGGTTCTATCTCTTTGCTCTATTTTTGCTTTGTTCTATTTCCGACTGGTGTGCCCGCATATCTAAGAGTATACTCTTTGTCTATGTTTTTTAAACCATTTTCTTTCTTTTTAATTTCTGAGATTCCTAGTATTTGAATCTTATATTTCTCCATTTCGTCTATAATCGCGCGTTCTTTCCTTGTAAGATGTAATGTTCCATGTTCTAAATCTTGTCCTATTTCTTTCTTGTCGTCTTCGTTGTGTCGGTTCGGTTCCGAGGCTTATAGAGTTTCTCTGAATCATTTTACAATGCGCGAGTGATTAGCCCAACCGCATCGGCCCCGTTACCTCGGGACAACTGGTATCAGGTTCTGCCCCCTGATGCTGGATCGCCAGAGCTCCGTCTGTTATCTGGCAGGGTGACTGGGCAAGTTAGTTGCCACTCGTGCACATTTGGGTCCTAGTTGTTGGTGGACCCTTTACACCCCATCAAGTAGCCCCATAAGTAAAAATTGGGCGCTGTGAGATCGGTAGAACGTTCTGTGTATTCAATTCTGCCTCTTTTGAAAGACAATTACTGTTTCCCAATAACTTTTTTTAACAATTCTATCGTTGGCCCTACGTGACTGATGTATGAAGAATAAGGTGAATAAACATCAGCAGAACAAAGGATAGGATCGTTTGATGAATTAACCCATTATCTGCCAATTTGTTTCCTAATAAACACAGTAGAATGGGTTCCTTAAGACATCTAAAGAGAGAAAAGACAACAGAAAGCATATAGTTGAATATTTCTAAACTAAGAGGTATAAATAGGCCAATCCCCAATTGGGGATCACAGCGAATGTGTCAAATCTTTTTTTAGCATGCCAAACAACAAAGTAGTCAACATACAGTCCTACATTGCAGACACAGTACTGCTTCCTTGCGTTTTTCTTGTATACTACACATTTTCTTTATTTTCCTAGGGCCGTGCGTTTGTCTCTACCGGAACACGTTATGTTGATGGTGTTTGGTATGATAGGAGTCTCGGATGAACTGTTTAAGATGATAATGGCTATAGTACCTAACCATTTTCTTGTCGATCCTCAAATATTGAGAGAAAACTCGAAATGAGTTTACCAACCGATGAATTTTAAAATTTTTTTTTCTTCTGCTGGGGTTCTGCTGAGAAATACGCTATTATAGAAATGTAGACGGCGCTTAATCTCCAGATACCTATTGCCACTTATACAATTCTTATACCAGTTATATTGAAGTCTTCATCTTCACACAAATAGAATTATTCTTGCGGAAATGCATGATATCCATTGAAAAGCAATATTCCTATGTACTTCTTAACATATTTAGTAGAAAGCTGAAAATTGTGCTTATTCTGTTGAGTGAAATATCGAATACTTTCCTTGACAATCATGTTAATCAATGCTTCATCGAATAATTCCTCGAAAACTTCAACTGCTGTTTTACCCTTTAGATATGTTAACAAATATCCATTATTTCATTCAAATTATTGTAGATTAGAGTAGGTTCTGCTGTAAGTTGCTTTTTCTTTACCCATGTAGAAGAAGTAGCAGTATTTGTAGATGTTTTGTAACTCTTCAGTCCACGGTTAGTATGCAACTTCAAACTACTAGGTGCGCATTATCTAATGTATTTTTATCAACATACTCGTAGTCTAATACCTTATCTACACGATCCGAGGGGAGTTCGACGAGGTCATTTATTTCATTCACATCATCTTCATCTTCGTTATCCAAAGCCATGAAATTAAGATCATTAACAATATTCTCTAATTCTTAAGAACCGATTACAGGTACTCTCTAATATCGTATCATTGTAACTAAAAAAAATGAAAAACATTTATAGATGGCATCTATCATGAGCCCCAAATGAGGATCAGACTTCAAGTATCCCTCAAAGAAAGAGAGAAATAATTATTAACATAATATAATATTCTTCAATTACAAAATATGTATATACAAATACAACTTACTGCTTTGTAAAAATACTGAAGTGGTGGAATCTTGAAAAACTTGACCTTGTCGTACAGATCTCTCACTACAACAAATCTGTTTGAAGAAATTTAACAATCCCTTTATGCACAGGTTTGTACAAGATACGAACAACAATCCAAATAAGAAATCGAATGTTCCAACGTAAAAATGGTTTCAAATATGAAATATAAATAGAAATCCCCAAATGGGGATCATGACAGATGAGTTGAGGGCATTTCAGTAAGACATTAAAACGAAAATGTTTTATTTCGTGAATTTGATGAGGGTGAATTTTATATTTTATGCTGTTTTCGGGCAAAGCAAATACATGAATAAGAATATTTGATTTGTACTTTAAGATTATACCATACCTCTTAACATACGCGGCCGAACGTTATCGTAATCAGATGCAGACTTGCTAGTTCGCGCATAGATTTTTATGTAGAATTGTTTGCGTTGTAAGCTGCTATGGCTACAAAGCCCCCGAGTTCACATTCATGCAAATGAATTGTTTTTGCAAGCAATTTATTCGTGTATTTTTACGGAGCCGGTTTCGTTCGAAAAAAGCAGTTTACTTAACACGTACTACATTTATGAGCGGCGCTGCGGCACGTGATTAAGATTAATTAAAATTATTACCAGCGGGCGGAATTAGAGAAATGTGCGGACTTAATGAGTATAAGTGTTTTTACAGTAATTGCTTCATGTTGTAAACACAACAAAAACTTACGCAATAGTACGTTCACATGCCAATGCTTTTGGGATTTTTACACCTACGTCCCAAGAGCTGCACCTTATTATTATGGTTGTCATAAACCTTATATAAATAACATCGTGTTTACAAGTGAAGGGGCTAATGGACGTGTATTTTTCCAGGCTAAGACTTTGAAGAAAGCATGTAATAATGAGCGCTGCCGCCAATTGTCCAAACACTGGCATTCCACCCGCGGCAGCGCCCCACGACTTGCCGCCCAGTCCTGCCAAGATGCGGCACATGCTGCCCACCATCTCATCCCTAAAGAATCTTCTACCGGCAGTCACATTTTTTGCGGCTTTTGCCACTGTCATGACGGTGCTGGTTATACATATGAATAATACCGGTAAGTAAAGATCTATGGTTTCATTATCAAATAACTTTAAACGACTGAAGTCACTAAAAAGATCTATTTCAACTCCAATCGACTAAGTTTTATAGTTTAGTTTAACTTTATAACCATTTAGATTATATTTACTTGGTATTGTAAATGTTTTGATGCCAAAATTTTTTGGCCTTTCAGAAAATCTGTATGGCTTAAGATGACTAAAATTCAATGAAGTTACGAGAAATATAATACGAATAGAATTTGATCGCAGATGCTGGATTATTGGACCCTATTTTCAGTACTCCATTGAATAGGACCTTAAAAATCAAATTGAATATTGCCACGCACAATGAATTAATGGTTTCTCAACCCGTCTGTAAAATCCAGTCAGCTAAACCAATAAACAACAACAAAATTTAGATCCATTGTGACCACAACTACAACTCACTTTAACTTAAATTATAATTTGTTATTTTTATCTTTAGAGATCATTCTGAATTTCCGACACTAGGATTCATTGCTCAGAAAAATTAATATGGCAAATTTCTTGAAAGCGTAAGATCTCTTGAAAATTTCCACTTATTTCCGATACCAAAGCGGGTGAAAATGGTGCACATCCAAAATAGAAGATATAAAAAATCGACCCGTTGGGGTACACCATTGGCAGATGACTCAGATGCAGGAACAGTGCCAGGGTTTCGTAACTCACAATATTCTCTTCATATCAAAAATAAACTTTTAAAAGAAAAGAATTTTTGTCCAGCAATATCTTTATGTATTACCATAGTTTTAGATCAACGTTCTGTTAAGCAAGCGCCAAAATTTGAACTGTCTAACGTTAGAAAAAAAAGATGGCCCAAAGGACAAAAAATACACCATACGAAATGCATTCCAGTTCTAAAGTCTCCAATTTTTTTAAGTATTTACTCAAGAAACTTCTATTACTTCTCAACATAATCTCCATCTAGACGTACACATTTTTTACAACGTCGTCTCCATAATTCCATAGCTTCTGAGAATACTTCTTTAGAGGTGTGTTTTACCCATTGGAAACAGCGACTCAATTGAAAAATGAGCGGCCACATAGTGTTCTTCATAGTTGGAAATTTATGACGGCATACGTGTCAATATGTCCTGTGCTTTATATTCGTGGGACCCACCTTGATGAAACTTTCCGCATTTTCAGCTCGTCATGCAAAACGGACTCCACAGATCCTACGGAAATGCTAAGTTTAGAAGCGATATTACACACACCTAACTGACGGTCTTTCATGACGACTTGCTTCACTCGCGCAATCATGGTTTCGGTTCGGCTGGTTCGTAGGCGAGGTTGCTTTCGCACACCTCTCGACCTTCTTTCGCACCCACGAACGCACATTTTTAAGATTCATAACGCCTTCGGCGCATGCCTCACTCAAATAACAATGAATTTCGATGGGCGTTTCATCACGCAATAGGTGAAAACGGGTGATTACACGTGGTTCTTGAACACTAAACGTCGCCATTTGAAGTATACAAAACACTCACTGCAATGGCGGTATATCTATATTAGAAATTCAGAAATATTTCCTGCTTCTTTTAAAATGAACTGCATCTTTCTACTTGTTCATTGCTGAGAACAAATTTGAACCTTAGAACCTGAAAGCGTTTCGTACAAGTCTCAGATATATGTTTGTTTGGGGAACCTTTGTGCATTCTAAATTAATGTTTGGATGAACTGCTTCGACAAAACTAATAAACCTCTATGCCGAAATCTAAAGAGACAGTTTCTGTGGTTGTGAATAAATCACGTACGTACATCAAAACTAATTTATTAGGTGATTAAAGATTGACTACAATTTGTTTGGTTTATACGTAGACAGACATTAACAGTAGCAGCAGCACTAGAAAAAGAAAGTAAAATTGAATAATGATTGCTGAAATTCATATTTCTAGGATACAAATATGAAAATGCGAAGAGCACCAGAGAAACAAAACAACTTTTCAAAACGATTTTCTTTAAAAAATGACCTCAGTATCCTGAACATCTTATTGACTTAATATCAAGACGTCTACATGCTGTGCTTAAGGCCAACTGAGGGCCTTTGTGTTATTAAGGAGTAGCGGAGCCTAGAGACTACAAACACTGTAGTGTATGAGTGGCGTATGACTACATACTTTCAACAAGTGTCATTTCCTTCCTGTGAGATGATGCAAGATAGTCAATTATTTTTAACCCGAGTTTTCTTTACCAAAAGTTTCTAATCGTACTACAGCAAAACCTTTCATGTTGAATAATTTATTAACATTTAGTTGTTGCTGTTTTTTAACGCAACTATATTCTAATCGGGCCGCAACTTCTCAAGTGTGGCCATTTGCCTTTTAAATTTTAATGAAACATAGGTCAGTCAAATAGCAATAAGAACGCCCTAAACGTTTTGTATTTGTCTGTATTACTTATTGCAGATACAAAACTAAAAGAAAGTATATGCAAATATATATAAAATTTCGTTGAAATTGAGATGTCATACAAAATAGTAACTTGAAATTTGAAAATGATTAAAAGTTGGGCAAAATACGATACAGCAAAACAAACAAAAACATCACAACGAAATTGACTAATTTTCCAAATATAATAAGAATGTTTAAAGGAACACACATTTCATGCAAAACAACATACAGAGCACTAATATTAAATGAAAAATCTGGTGTGAACATCACACGACTTTCCTTATCCTATTATTAAATATTATACCGGGTCCATCGTCTAGGCCCTGCGCTGCTCTCGTCCCGGAACTTGTTATTTTAAGAAAGGACGAGGCGCGAGTCCATCGTCTCGGCCCTGCGCTCTCGTCTAAAATTTGTTAATTTAAAAGGACGAGGCGCAGTCAAAAGCTGATTAAAATAAACAGTACAAGACAATAATTGACTCGTAGTTAAAATTTACTACGTCACTGAAGGTAACCGTGCGAGCTCGGTCGCACAGCCTTCGTCATTATCGCCTGTGCCTCCGCTCCGCCTCCGACAGTCGTCCCGGTAGCTCTCCGAGGCGCTGTGATTGGTCCATTTCATTAATTTTAATGGGCTATAACATTTATTTGACCTCGGATCAAAAATTTCATTGTAATTTTTGTTCGTCTCAATAATATTTCCGAAACATTTATGAACACCGTATATTAAAATCCTGAGCTTCAATTTTTTCAAATTCCTATTTTACCAACTTTATTTTAAATTCATGTTTATCTCATGATAACAAATCATTTTATTCTCATAACTTCAACCGTTTAGATTCGCGACCGCTTTGCGACTGATTTTGGGACCTTGCGACCAAACCGCTCGGCCGATTTTACCAAAGCTTCGCACTGGTCCCTACTAGTAACTTCATACCAACTTTCAGTTCTGTCTTACGTTCTCGAGATATCCTGTTTACTGACAGACACGACACACACACACACACACACACACACACAACCAATGGCTCAAACCAACTTTTGGTGTCCTGATGTGAAAAACTGGGTAGGTCAAATTTGCCGATTACATTACTTTCCTTATTATAGGATAAGGAAAGTAAAAACGGTGAGGCAATTAAATATAAAGTGGAAATTTAGAAATTTAGGGTGGGTGCGTGTTTGAGTGTGTAGTGTGTGTGTCTGTCGGTCTGTCAGTAAACAGGATATCTCGAGAACCATAAGAGCTAGAGACTTGAAAGTTGGTATAGTTACTGTAGGTAGGGACGTGGTAAAAATCGGCCGAGTGGTTTGGTCGAAGGTCGCAAAATCGGTCGCAAAGCGGTCGCATCTAAACGGTTGAAGATACAAAAATTCATGAGAATAAAATGATTTGTTATCACGAGATAAACATGAATTTAAAATAAAATTTGAAAATAGGAACTCGAAAAAATTGAAGCTCAGGATTTTAATATACCAGTGTTCATAAAATGTTTCGAAATTTATATTACCGAATAGATCAGACGAGACGAACAAAAATTACAATGAAATTTTTGATCCGAGGTCAATCAAAGTTATAGCCGATTAAAATTAATTAATCGGGCCAATCACAGCGCGCTCAGAGAGCTTCCGGCCGACTGCGGGAGGTGGGAACGCTGGCCGCTAGGAGAGCACACAGGCGATAATAGGAAGGCCGTGCGACCGAGCTCGCACTGTTACCTTCAGTGACGTAGCAAAATGTACGAGTCAATTATTGTCTTGTACTGTTTATTTTAATCAGCTGAGTGTTGGACTCGCGCCTCGTCCTAAAATAACAAGTTCCGGGACAAGAGCAGCGCAGGGTCGAGACGATGGACCCGGTATAATATATAATAAGGATAAGGAAAGTCGTGTGATGTTCACACCAGATTTTTGTAATGAATAACTAACCATGTGTGAAAGGATTCTGATAATTTCAATATGAATAACTAGTATACAAGAAGAATTACATACATATGGTATTAAATGGAAAAATATAGAAAGAGTTAAAATTAGAAAATAGTTAAAATAAGAATTATGTGTGCAATACACGGTATTTCAAAAATATTTATATTATGAAAAATAATAAACATAGACACTTAAGATTAATTTTGTATTGCAGGGTTAATCTTGAAGTTTTTTTTACATACCAAATTTTCAATATACTTCCCTTGGGTTGCACGGTAGCTAAATTTGTCCTAAACTTTTGCGGACATATCTGGATCCACTGCTGCCACAGCCACTGTTATGCGGTTCCAGAGTTCCATTACTGTAGTTAGAAGAGGAGGCACATAAACGTAATCTATTCTAAATCCCTACAAGAAAAAATTGCACACAGTCAGATCCGGTGACTTTGAAAGTCAGTAATGTAAAGCTGAATCGTTAGGTCCTTTATGGCCGATCCATCGTTGTGAAATCTGATTATTCAAAAGTTTCTGAACTGCCAGGCTTCAGTGTGGTGGTAGCCCGTCCTGCTGAAAAATTAAGTTATCCGAATTGGTCTCTAACTGTGGGAAAGCCAGTTTTCAAGCGTATCCAGATTTGATTCCCGTAACAGCGTTCTCTAAAAAGAAAAAAGGACCGTACACCTTTTCCTGAGAAATTGCACAAAAAACATTAAATTTAGGAGAGTTTCCCTTGTGCTGTACAATTGTGTGGCTGCTCCGTACGAAAGTTTACCTTACCACTTAAATGAAAAGTAGCCTCGTTGGGTTACAAAATTGTCATTTTCTGCCACACAACTTTACACGTCGCTGTTTGTCACCTGCATGAAGAGCTTGCATTAATTGAATCCTGCTGGATGTGCTCCACATCTCAATCTGATATACGGACGTAGAATACAAAATGATCTCTGTTGTTCAGTCGCCATCTTGACAAACATTGAAGGGTCAGGTGAACGAAGCGTGCTGGTGCTACCTATCAGCAACCGCGTGAAACTCGAGAATTCCCTTTTTCTAGCAGTACATTGTTTTTTATGGTTTTTTAAATCGAATCATTCTTTTTGAAATACCCTGTATAATAATAGATACAATAAAAAATCTAAAAAAATAACTAAGGCACACTAGAGTAGTAAAAAATCTATGGATTACATATTCTGTTTTAAAAATAACCGCAACAGCTCTATGTTAACGAAATTAGTAGCGCTATCTGTTGGTGGAATTAATTAAGGAATCATTAATCTTCCTTAAAAATTTGTAAAAGTGTCACATCTTATTCATTAAAAGCCCAAATACGACGCCTTTATGGTAGTAATTTGTATGGATCGGTCACAAATGAATAATGAACAAATAATTAACATTCATTTCTGTGTTAAATACTATAGACCACATGAAAACGCTCCAAATGCTTAAAATTGCTTAGAAAGATAGAATTGTTTATCACAAACGCAGGTTTTTCAGTAGCATCAACGATTCAAAGACAAAGAGGGATATAGATGATGATGATAAACGTTCAAGTCGATCAACTGAAAGAATTATTGGAGAAAATGTTATAAAAGTGCGCGATTGTATGAAAATTTAGAAATTTTTTTTACTGAGATGGATAAAAACAGAACTTGAAATATCTATGACGATAATTCATCGTATTTTAGCCGAAAAACTTTGTTTGTGGAAGCTAAATTTAAAGTTTGTGGCGCATCAATTTATAGATAATTAAATTGGGCAACTGAATTAAACATTGCAAAAATATCATGAGAAGCTTGAAGGAACGAAAACTTCTTAAAAAACGATTGTAACTGACATTGAGACGTGCTATCTTCAATACGATCTAGAAACCAAGCTAACTATCGAAAGAATGTTTGTTGCTTTTTACGATTCGAAAGGGGTTATTCACAAGGAATCCATTCCAAGTGGTAGAACGGTTAATGCTGATTATTGCCTTAGTGTATCGAACCCCGTATTCATCATGTTTGTCTTGAATATCGAAAACCAGGCAGTGTGTTAGTGTTGCACAATAATTCACCATCTCATCGTTCATCGATTGTTACAGATATTTTTTGCAAAAAATTATTTTCTACTCCAACAACCGTCTTGTATTAATTGAAGATATCAATGGCCAACAACAAACAACATAAACGCTATTTTGACCAACGACATAAAAAATTTATTTAATGCACTTCTTAAACGTGCAAATCGTTGCATTTCACCTGAAGAAGAGTATTTCGAATAAACGAATAATTTTTGTCAAGATTTGGTACTCTGGAGATGCCGATGACTATTTTTCAGAAATTGTTTATGTCACGCCTACATTTCAGTCTCCTTGTTATAAACAAATGACCGAACAAAATTTCGGGTAAACCATACCATAATTTACTACAATTGTCATATATCTATATCTAATTTTTCTCTAAAATCACCTTTTTTGATGCTTATTTGACTGAAGTATAATATTCTTATCGAATATGATGTCCATTGCTATCTACAAAATAAAATACTATCCAAAATATTTAACTTTTATCTCCAGCTCTGAATAAGCTACAGGTGTTC
The DNA here is from genome assembly GCA_036346155.1 of Sinelater perroti. Classification (NCBI taxonomy): domain Eukaryota; kingdom Metazoa; phylum Arthropoda; class Insecta; order Coleoptera; family Elateridae; genus Sinelater; species Sinelater perroti. Next base: position 3,326,459 of record JARFIY010000329.1, on the reverse strand, counting down.
CACGTCCTGAATATATGAATATTATTTCCTGTCCGGAGATTTTTCGCATACCTGCCCCTTTGAAGGGCGTCAGTACTTAGAACCATTATTCGATTAGCGTTCCATGATGAAGTGATTTTCTTGCGGAATGTAAGAATAGGTTTCTGTTATATTTCTCTCCATATTAGCGAACCGCATAAAAACATTTGTCATCACTTGCCAAAATTGTTGCACTTATAATATAACCAAAACCAATTAGGTGATTTTGTCTTTTTCTTCTTCTCCATCGTGCTTTGGATATAATCCGTTGCGACATTACTATTCTCTATTTTTATACTTGCTCCTTCCATCTCTTTTTCGGCCTTTCCAAGCTTCATCTTCCTTTTGTTATATCTCTATAGTATATTTTGGGTAGTTTGCCGTATCCATTATTCTTGTTTGTAATTTCTGATTTTCTAATTAGCAAAAGGTATTTTCGTTATTCAAAACCGTTGTTCATTTCATTAGCCAAAGTCGTAGTGTAACTGAGTTTTTTTTTTGTTCTCTGGAGAGACCACCCTTTCCTTCTCGTTTAATTCCGACCTTTTTTCCCACTGAGGTTAGTTACTCAATCTTCCACCAAGTTGCTTGAATTTCTAAGACTTACCAACGGAGAGATGAGAATCGGATTGAGTAGGAGAGGCTAAGTCGGCGATAGCTGGAAATTCGCCATATATTTTGCCCTTTGAGTCCCTAGGTGTTCTAAAATTTAGCAATATACTATCTCATGGTTATTTCTGCTTTTAAGAGCAATTTGCGAGGGGTATCCGATTGTAAAGGTACAGGTGGCTGTTGTACCAACTGCGCATGCGCAGTTCAAGATTTAGTTTAGCTTTCGGGAAGCAAACAAACATGGCTTGTGTAATCGTAGAGTATTCGAAGTGCGAGGTGCGTGGAGTTATCAGCCAAAATAGTTAATCAGAGCGAAATTTATTGCAGATTAGAGGGCGTTCGTGGCCCGACTGTTTTAAACCGAAAAGAAGTCAGCAAAAAAATTTAAAGATTGACGAATTGACCTGAATTATGATCCGGAAATGAAAAGGTAGACCAAAAACCTCACACACGAATGACAACTGCACAATTGTCAAACGTTGATTAGTGAAGATCGTGGCATTAAAGTTCGTGAAATTGCTGAAATGATTACCCAGAGATTTGTTCATGAAATCATGGGCGACCTGAATTTTCGAAATGCTTTGCGGATCAGGAGGAATTGCAAGATACCGCCATGGACTACTTCAATCAACTTGAGACGCTATAAAGGATGTTTAAACTACTGTCACGCTGAGATAAATGTCTCAACGTTTACGGAGATTATGTCGAGGAATAAAAAAATGTAGTTTTTTGTGGAACGTACCAAATATTTTTTAAATAATGTTAGTGTGATTTTGGCTTGTACATTTAATATCGGACACCTCTCGTATTAGATGGTCTGAGCGCTAATAATATTTGTACATTTTTCATTTCTGAATTTGGTCTTTTTCAGACATTCGAGTGTTTAATTTCTATCAATACGCTTAGATTACTTTTCATCTCTTTTGTCTGTATTGTTTTCTAATTTTGCCCTGCTTTTTCTGTTTCTTCTTTTTCTCCTTTTTTTCTTTTTTCTTTCCTCTTTTTCTTCTTTTTCTTCTTTTCCTTCTGATAGTGATGATGATTGGACGTTACATGATTTTAGGTCATCTAAACATTTTTGTGATATACTACATCTCTACAAATACGACTTCCATTATTTTCCAACTGCTTCTTTATAGCTTATGTACAAGTGATTTTCAGTTTTTGTTTTTTCTTTATTTATTTAAATCCGTTGTACGTATACTTTATGATTCTTTTCAATTAAGAAAACATATTTTCCTTATCTTCCGTATCTCTGTGCTGTCTATTTTATATTTACTTTTCGTAGAAATTATGTCTTGTTTTTTAATTCTCAATTGTCATTTATACTATTATTATTATCATTATCATTGGTTTGTGGTAGTATTTTTGGTATTATTTTAGTAAAGAAAAATGGGGCCTAAGTATCAACATAGATATAACAGAATATATAGCAATAAACACCAATGCTAATTTTCAAGTGATAGTAATTAAACAAGTACAACAATTTAAATATTTAGGAACTTTAATAACTACTAACGGGATAGGCCAGGATGAAATAAAAACCAGAATTGAAACCAGCCGTAAAGGACTAAGAAGCTTAAATTCGATATGGTGGGATAAGCATTTCTCGAGGAAAGTTAAAATACATATAGATAAATCATTGGTAGAATCAGTGGTATTCTATGGTTATGAAACGTGGACAATTAACAATGAATATAAAAGAAAACTACAGGCCGTAGAGATGGGCTACCTTAGAAGAAGCGCGCTGGTATCCAGAAGGGAACATCTTACAAATGATGAAATCCGGCGTAGAATGAGGGCCACAGACACAATAACGGACAGAATTTAAAGGAGAGGACTGAAATGGGTTGGACACTTGATCAGGATGGATGACCAACGATGGCCGAAACGAATCTTCAAATGGACTCCCCCAGGAAAACGGAAAAGAGGAAGACCTAGAAGATCTTGGAATAACGGAATAAGAGACGTGATGATCAACTATCAAGTACAAGAGGAAGATGCTCAAAACCGATACATGTGGCGATTGAGAACCGGAAATATATATATATATAAAATAAAGAACTTTATATGTAATTTTTATCTATCACTAATACCAGGTCTCCCCTATATTTACATCAATAATTTTTCAAACTGGATTTTAATAAGTATTTTACACTAAATTTCGCGTTATTTCTTTTAAGATACCTATACTGTAAAGTAGAAGAAGGTCGATTATGATGATAATAGTTTTAAGATTTGGTTAACATCTTCTTCTTACCTTTTCTATTTCCGTTCCTCTATTTCTTTCTTTATTACAATTTACGTATTTGTTTGAATTTGTTTATATGTCCTTATTCATAGTATTTTTACTCTCTTTCACATTTATAAAGCATTACTTGTTTTGATCTACGGAATTTTACATAGAATTTGTATTGTATATCCAATTATCTCTGATTAAATTCTCAATATCTTCCCAAAATACTCCCACATACTATTTAGTTTCCTTTCTATATCTATCACACATTTTAACTTTTAATACTTCTTCTCAAGTTCATAAGTTTAGATACACAACTTATTTAAGTTATTGTTAGTTGATCTTGTATATTATTTCTTTCAGTATGGCGGGTTTTTTTATCAAACTTTCCTTATTATTTTTCTCTATTGAATTATTGGTTCCGTCATTTACTATTTTGTTATAGTTTCATTTTGCTTTTTTGCTAGATCTGTTTTATCTTCTTCTAATTGTTTCATTTCCCAATTATTTTCATTTCATACAAATCGTGTTAATCTTCGTATTGGTCCATGAAAGGTGTTTAATTTCTCTTATACCTCTCTTATTTGACTGGTTTTCTCCGAACCGCCACCTGGAAACGCACCCTTAAGGGGTTATAAATTTCCCCATGGGCCAAAGTTAATTACTTAGAATGACCTAGGTTGGGCGAATTTTTACTTGGCTACATCACAAAATAACCTTCTATTAGTTGATACCGTTTCATCTGAACTAAACATTTATTATATTTAAAAGCTTTTTCTAAAACCCTATATGCAAGCTTTTCTAAAAACACGCAAGTAATATTCTCTTACACGGTGCTTCTTTGAAGCTTTTTAGCTGTTAAAAGAATTTTATTTAAATAACTTTTGCATGAAAAAATGCTCCAGTTGTGTATTTAAAGATTTAAAATAAATTTACAGAACTCATCAAAATGGCTTTTGGTCAGCTTTACATACACACTAATAAATGGAAAAAAATGAGTTAATAGTGAAACGAAAGAGTTGAAAATTTTTAAAAGTACCGTGAGCTACCTAAATGGCTTAAAAATTCGAAAATTGAGAAGAATGAAAGTTTCTCGATACGCATGTTCTTTTGTAGACTAAACAATAGGCAAGCGCAGGAAATGCCGCGACTCAGTTCTAAATTATTTAAAGGCATGTTTTTGCAGCTACCCGTCACCACCAGTTCCGGGTAAACATGAGCAAAGATAACGAGTTCATGGGTGTGGCCCAGGACAACCCAGAACTTATAACGTACATCAGAGAGGTGCACTTAACACCTGCCGTGGAGCCGCACCACAAGCCCCTGGAGACAGCCGGCCTCTTTCCGACCGAAGACACCGCGTATGTCATAAAACTGCTCAATAATAAGGTGAGGAATTTAACGAGCGGGCGTTGCGGAGAATGTTTTACCGACATCCGGTTCGGCTGACATTCAGGTGGCTTTTTCTTTGTGTAATTAGGATGCACGCTAGCGCACAAAGTTGGCGGCTTCCATATGACCCATTTTAAAAGGTAACATTAAACTACAAGCTTATGCCACAGTTCTTTGCACTTCCTCAATTATTTATTAATTTAATTTTTGTTACACAATGGGACCATAATATGTTTTCATAAATTTATCGTAACATTTGTGATTTTCTTTGTCTAAATTTACATAAGAAAATTTCAATTCATACAACATGCCTTGAAAAATAGTTGAAATGTAATTTATTTAATTGATATCTAACAAATGAAGGCAAATATACATCATTCTTCTCGTTTTTCAACTTTTATCGTTTGGGTTTTGCTTGTTTTCTAAAACCTTTATTTTTCCAATCGCCTTCTCTTAATTTTTTTTCTGCTATTATTGATTCTATGTAGCTTATCCGATGTGCTTAGGTATTTAAAACTTTTAGTGTTTAACTTCCTGATCATCAATATATAGATTATTTGCTTTTCGTCTAATACACATACATTTCGTTTTTTGGGGGTTTATTATTTTTTGAATTTCTCTTTTAGTTTTAGGATCATATACTCACATGTTGTCTTAACCCGAAGCAAATAATACTGTCGTCGACAAAGAGCAAAGAGGTGCAGTATATGTCTATTTCTGAACAATTTTGATACCATATTTTCAAAGCTTGTTCCTTGTCTATACGAGATGCGTTAAAGTTCGAAGGTCTCCAATTTTTTTTAGAGTGAGAATAAGTAGAAAAATGCGGCTAACTTTAAAAGATGCGCGAAATATTTCTAAATTTGTAATATATATATATATGGAAGCACCGTACAATGTGTGTGAGACATACGGTGGAGGGGTTATGGATGTTAAAAATGTACGTTTGTGGGGGAGAAGGTTTAAAGAAGGTCGAGAGTTGTGTGACAATGAACCGTACCAGCCAGACCGAAACCATGATTGCACAAGTGGATCAAGTTGTTATAGAAGACCGTCGATTAGGTGTGGGTGATATCGCTTCTAAACTTGGAATTTCTGTAGGGTCTCTGGAGTCCATTTTGCCCTTGAAAATGCGGAAACTTTCTTCAAGGTGGGTCCCATGAATGCTGATCGACGAACACAAGACTGCGTGGGTGGCAATGTTGCAGGACATGTTGACACGTGATGCCACCATGAGTTTTCGACCATGAAAGACATTCTCCGTGGTCGCTCATTTTCCAATTGAGCCGCTGTTGCATCAGCGATTTGTCAGTGGGCAAAACATACCGCTACAGAAGTGTTCCCAGTAGCCATGAAATCATTAAGACGACGTTGTGGAAAATGAGTACGTAATAAACGGAGAATACGTTCGGAAGTAACAGAAGTTTTAACTTTCTTGATTAAATACTTTTTCAGGAAAAAATTGGAGACCTTAGAACTTGAACGCATCTCATATTAAAAAGCAGACATGATAGCCCATATCCTTCTTCTACAACCTTCTTTTTTTGTTAAAATTTCTTTTATAACTCATTTCCTTATTTTTATTCTAACTTTGTCTAACTTTTAAAGCCCGCCTTCTTCATGTACTCGGATTACTATCATATGCTTTCTCTAGATCTACGAACCCTAAATATGAATTTTTCTGTTTTTCTTTATACTTTTCGATAACATGTCTTATTGTGAGTATATTGTTTAAGATTTATTCCTTATTCCTCTATCTTTATTTTTATTATACTTGAGAAAAGTCTAGATACGAAAAAAATTACGCTTATGCCTCTGTAGTTAGAGGATTGCTTTTTATTTTCTTTCATACGTATTAAACTAAGATAAGAACTCCTCCATTTTTGGGTAATTTTGTATTTTTCTTCTATTTTATCAACGAACTTAAAAAGTTCGTTACTGAATTCTATATGTCTGTCGGTCTGTCTGTCTGTCTGTCTGTCGCTGTCACAAAATTATGGATTTTTTAAAATTTTTAAATGGATTCTTATAGGAAATTTTACGCTGATTACAAAATCGAAATCAAAAAGTTTCTATCTCGAATAGTTTTCGGGATATTCGACTTCGAATTTCGGGAAAATTTCGACATTGCGATTTTATGAGTAATTCTTAAAGAAAATTTTACGCTGATTTCAATAATAATATAATAGTTCCCCGTAATAGGCCTCGAAGGCCCTTTGGGGTCGTAACAGGATAGATCTGCTACAAATCTAGAGCCTACGGTACACAAAGGTAGTAACGTGGCCAGCGCTACGTACCGATCGCCTATTATTACCCCAGAGTTTGACCTCCAGGTACTCATTTATTGCAGCCTGAGTCGAGCTGGGCCGTAAAAATGCCAGCGATCGAATTGGCGAGAGCGGGATTCGAACCCGCAACTCTTGGTTTCGTAGTCTAGCGATCTACCCACTAAGCTACCACGGCTTGATTTCAATAATGAAATCGAAAAAATTCTATGTCGAATAGTTTTCGAGATATTCGATTTCGAATTTTCCCGAAATTCGAAATCGAAATCGAAAGGTTTTTTAAAGTTCGTTCTGGGATTGCTTACAGAGCAATCTCTTCGCCGGCCCCATGTTTAAATATTTTTGTTTCATATTATCTAGTTTCTTTCTTCTAGATTTAGTCAATTTCATCCTTATATTTCCTGGGCAAGTAGCTTTGTTATTTTTGGTTTTTAAGTGCTTTATATACTTCACTTTTAGTAATTTCCGGTTATTCACTAGTATGTGAGATTTCTCCGCTTTGTCTACTACAGGCTACATATTCGAAAAGTTTTCCATATTTTTTTCTACGAATGTAGATATAATTCCAGGGTAACGTCTGAAAAATGTAGGACATTAAATATTGACTTGAATAAAAAGTATGGTTGAAGAGCTTACTCTGTGATTGAAACTATGTTTAATTATGGTGTTTTGAAGTGCCTTGCTGGTTTATGTATGACTTTAAAGTACTATGGGAATTATGATAACGTTTTTAATCAAATTTACAGTAACTGTTCGCCCTTGTTATAAACTCTGCTGATCGGAAAACTCGCAATACGAAACACGGTTGAAAATGTTTCTTAATCTTTTCCAATCCCTATGTGCTACTATGGAGTCGAGTTCCCTCTATGTGTTTTCGATATTGGACCCCGTCGGCGGTCAGTATCCGTACTTCTCTTAAGTTCTACGTTCTTTTCCCATTTTTACCTCGGTTTGCCTTTACGTCGCCTTCCCTCTGGTCTCGTTTCTAACATCTTTTGGGTATCTTCAGTTACTCATTCTAGTTAAGTGCCTATACCATTGCAATTACCTCTTTTCAACTTCTTTTACTAGTGGTGCTACTTGTAATTCTTCTCTGGTTGTCACATTTCGAATTCTGTTTTTTCTGGTTAGTAACTTCATTCCTCGGCGGTTATTTTACTCCTCGTTTTGTCCTATATGACCGAACTGTTACTATCAAATTAAAGTGGGGACATAAATACCGTTGTAGGTTCCTAATTTTGTTTTGGTGTTTATTTCCTTATTTCTTATCATGGTCTTATAATAGGTCTAGTAAAAAGAATTCGATTATTTTTGCATGAAATTGAAGGTTTTATTTAACATACTTAAAATGAACCGCTTTAGGTCAAATGTGCGCCGTTTTGCCATTTTGAAGGTAATTCCATTATGCCTTTCTCATAGAAGCCCTTGACCCTATTGGCAAAAAACTGGGGCAGTCGATTTTCACAAGCCTCTCTCTTGGTTCGAATTTTTCACCAGCAAAATAGTTCGCCATGGACAGGAACAGGTGGTAATCACTTGGTGCCAGGTCCGGACTACAAAGTGGATGCATGAGAACCTCCCAACCAAGCTCCCGGAGCTTCTGGCAAGTCACTATCGATGTGTGTGGCCTGGCGTTGTCTTGATGAAACACAATTCCTGTCCTAGTGGCCAAAGTTGGCCGCTTCTGGGCGATTGGTTTTTTCAGACCGTCCAGTTGTTTACAGTACAGGTTCGAATTAAGAGTTTGGCCGTAGGGAATCAGCTCATAGTATATGATTTTTGCCAATTCCACCAAACGCACAGCAAAACCTTCCTGGTCGTCAATCCTGGCTTGGTCACCCTTTTGCACCGGCTCACCGCGCTTCGACTACGACCGTTTTCGCTTGACGTTGTCATAAGTGATCCACTTTCATCGCCAATCACCATCCGCTTCAAAAATGGGTCGACTTTGTTGCGATTCAGCAGCGATTCACAGATGAAGATTCGGTCCATGAGGTTTTTTGCGTTAACTCGTGTGGCACCCATACAACCAGCTTCTTTTTTATCCAGTCCTTTCCAAATGGTTCCAAACCGTTTTTTGTGCAATGTTTGGCTCCTGGGCAATAGAAACAGTGCTTATATGACGGTGGGACTCGATCATTTCCATAATTTTATCCATATTTTCGACAATTGGTCTTTCAGAGCGTGGTGCATCTTTGACATCGAAATTACCGGAACGGAGTCGACGAAACCAAAGCTGCGCTTGATTGGCTGTTACAGTATCAAAACCTATTCACATTTTCAGCCACCTGGCTTGCGTTTTCACCTTTATGTAAGAAAAAGTGTAAAATATACCGTTCTTTCTCTTTGCTTGTGTCCATCTTTCACGTAAACTCAAACAAAACTGACTCAATCATTCACAAAACTGCCAAATAAGTTTATGTAGTACGAAATATCAGCTTTGTGATGCCATCTAGTGTAAACCGATCGGACTTTTAGAGTGCGAGATACAATTTATTAAAGCCATCTATTGGAAAAATAATGGATTTCTTTTTACTAGACCTATTATAAAGCGTAGTAAATTTTACTTGCTTTAGTTATCCTGTTGAAGAGTTCTTGTTCTTGTATTCCTGTGTTAGTTATTATTGTTCCCAAATACTCGTAACTTTCTACCTCTTCAAGTTGATTTCCGTTAAGTGTTATTCTTATGTTTGCTTCTGCTTCTGATCTTGTTATGTTCCGTTATTTTACTTTTGTTATCGTTTGTCTTTATGTCCCATGGTTTTATCACCATATTCCACTTGTTAACGGCTTGCACGGAAGTTACCGTAATGATTCTGCTACAAGTGGAATGTCTTCTGCGTATACCAAGCATAGTATCGCATTAGTGCAAGATTCCAGTTTTCCGCTTTTACTTCAAATCTGTTCTTCATGGATTGTTTTATAATCTAGTTCATAACTGCTATGAATAGTAGAGGACTCAAGGAATTTCTTTGTTTTATTCCACTGTTTATTTGGAAGTTTTCTGATTCTGCTCCTTTTATTCTTATTCGTCCTTTCGTTTCTTTATATAATTTTTTAATAGCCTGTACTAGTTCCTGTGTTACTTTCAATTTTGATAAGGCCTTCTATAAGCTATCCCTAAGAATTATATCAAAAGCCGATTCAATATCTATGAAAGCTAGAAATAACGGTTTATCTATTTCAATTCTTTTCTCTGTCATCTTTAGTGTAAATATATGATTTTGTGTTTGTCTTTGCAGTTTATAGACGGCTTGTACTTCCACTAGTAATTCTTTAATTTCTTCCCTTAGTCTTCTTTCTAGAATCCTCGAATATATTTTCTGTATGGAGGATAGGGATATTACTCGGTAATTGTTGCAATCATTTGAATCTCCTTTCTTGTGTATTGGGGCTAATATGTTCACTTCTCAATTATCTGGTATTCTGTTTTCTTCTCAAGCTAGTTGGCATAAGTGTTTTGTTTAGTTGCAGAACTGTACCTGATCATTTCAAGTGTTATGCTGTCTCTCTCAGCAGTCTTGTATAATTAAATTTGGTTTATTTCTTTTATTTCAATATTGTTTACTTCAGATTCAATTTCATGTTCTTGTTCTTCTCCATTTTGTTACGTTCTTTTTCTTAGTCTTCTTCTATCTCCTCCTACTAGGTTTTCTCTTCTAAATTTTTATTTGTAATGCCCCTTTCATTCCTGTAGAATTTTATTTTCTTCGGTTTTAATTGCCGCTTTGGTTATTTCTTATGTTCTACATTGGTTTCCCAAATTTACCTCGCAGACTTTTAATAACCTTTCAGAAACCTTTTCCATTGTCCTCGTGGTACTTTCTTTCCAGATTTTTTCCGAGTTCTTTCCAGCTTTTCTACTTTGCTTTAAGTACAGCTTCTTTGGCTTCATTTATTTTTAGACAATATTGCTGTCGGTTAGTTTCAGTCCTCCTGTAATTCTTCCAGGCTTTCTTCTGTGCTTTTACTTAGTTCTGAACTTTGGCATTCCATCATCTTGTTTTCTTGTGGTTTTCTTCTATTATTATCTTTCCACATGCTTTTTCTGATTGTGTTAATATTTCTTTCTTCATTTCGGTCCATTTCTTTTTTAAGCTCCAATTTTCTCTTTCTAAATGTTTCTCTTACTTTTTTTTTTGAAGTGTTGTGTCTAGGCAGTCTCTGTATTCCTGCGCTACTTCGGACTTTCTTAGTTCATTTGTTTTAATTTTTTCATATTGACTAGGTTTTCGAGGTTTCCTGCTGTGGAATCCAATGTCGGCTATAAGTAGTTTGTGGTCCGTGTGTAATTCTGCCCCTTGTATTACTTTGATGTCTATAAAAGCTATAATGCTTCGGCATTATAAGTTATACAATCTATCATGCTTTTGCTTTGTCTACCCTCACATGTAAGCTTGTGTATTGTCTTATGATTGAAGAAACTGTTTTCTATGTATAGTTGGTTTCTGACGCAGAATTCTATTATCCTTCTTCCATTTGTATTAAGAGTGATTTCTCTTCCTTATTTACCAATAGTGCCATGTCCTTGTTGCTGGCTCACTATAGGTGCATTTTTATATCCATTTATCAGCACTTTACCCTGCACTGTCTACTTGTTTCTGTAGTTCATCCATTGTACATTTGAGCCTTCTGTTGGGTCGTATATTTGTATTATCGTTATTTCTTCATTTAGGCATAGGTCTATATACAGTATCCTTGGATTTATTGGTTTCCATTTTATTAATTGTTGAACCAACCTGGTATTCAGTATTACTCCCACTCTTTCTTTTCCCCAAATTTCCGAGCCCGGGTCTCTCGTTAACATTTGTGTTCCATTTTGTTTCTTTCTTCTTTCTCCTATTTTGTATTTTTCCATTTCTTCTGTAGCTTCTATTTCTTTTCCGTTTAGTGCTTTAATATTCTATTCTTGTCCTAGTTTCACGCCGTTTTCGTCGATCAGTGATCCATTCATTTCCGAGGCTGTCCTTTTATCTATAAATTATTAAATCCGCCTTGTGGGTGATCAGCCCAACAAAGGTGGGGCCCGTAGCCATGGGATAACTGGCCCAGGTTATACGTCCTGGTACTGGATCATCAGAGTCTCATTGTCTAGCAGAGGGGACCACGTACATGTGAAGTTGACATTTGAGTGACTAGATGTTGGCGTTATCCCTTGTCCCCCTAAAAAATTTTCAATTAGGAAAACACTAACTTTGTTGCCCACTTTAATCATTTTCATATTAGACCGATACCGTTCCAGATCTTTGGCTGGCAAGGCTCCTTGTGATTGAATGAACTAAATGAAACGAATAGAATTATGAAATGCCACTTTCATAAGCCAAAGTCTCTAAACTTAAATTTTTGTCTCTAGAGCAAACTTTTAGCTTACTTACACAGCATTTGCGTTAATACTTCTCGCTTAATTAACGATTTATTTGTATTCTTACTGATTGCCTACAGAATTATCTAAAGAATATATAGACTCAATAGTTTCCTTAGGTCTTTCATTTAGTTTTCTAGACCTTGCAACAAAAACTTTTGCCTCAGTAGCGATTAGTTTACATTATTTTTGCTATTTTCGAGATTGAGCAGCCAGGCATCACAGATAGCACCACTTTTCGTGAGTAAATAGATTTACGCTTTCTCAAATTTTATATTAGTATTTATGTAGAAAAGTCACGTCGGAAATTATTAATGTATTCTCCTGTGTTAAGCGACAAAAGGATAACTTCAGTGGCAAATACTCTTGATAATCTTCAAGATGTTTGTACTCATTTGTGTGTTAGTGTAAACAACGTTATTGTCCTATAGATCAGTTCTTATAGAGAAGTTATGTTGAAAATCTTCTGTTCGGTTTTTCCACATAACATAACTTTATTGAAGAACAAGATTAGTGACCATGTTTTGCTGTTTTCTTAAAACGCCATAATTACTTAAAAATTCACCAACAATAACGTCGCCCTACGTAGTACTGTAATGTAGGATAGAGTAAAACTCCCTCCCTAATTTTAAAGGAAGTTTATGAAGCGAACGGTGGTGTGAGGGTAAGGGGAGTAATTTTATTAGACGCAGGTAGTTGAAAACTTTTTCCTACTAGACAACATGTGGATAAACGAACAGAGAACTATTGCCATCGAAATGTACATTTGGAACAATATTATTGTGGTGGATTTCCGAATTTCTATCAACTTACACCTTATGCCTTTGTTTTAAATTGAAAATCGATTCTATTTTGAGTACGGAAATTCAGAAGTACTGGTTCTATAGTGAGAAAGAAATGCGCAAACATACCGTTTAGTAAGGTGAATCTTAAACCAAGACTTTCGTTTTCAACATAGTTGATGTACAGAAACTTTCCAAACGTGATTGTTAAAATCGCCTGAAAATGTGTGGAAACTATATCACATGTCGCATTTTTTTTGTTAGAGGCGAAACGCATTTCCACTTGGACGTGTCACTATTCAGTGTGGATAAATTCAATACCAGTGTCTTACTGTCACTTTCAATCGGTATGTAGGAATGATTTAACGATTTTTTACACTAACTTCAATGCACTCTAATTGAAAAATATTAATTTCAACAGAAACGAGCCATAGCCCACATATCAAAAGATTCGCTCCAAGAGCTGCATGAGATTTTTTTTTGGTCCCTAACTTCTTAACGAGGTGATGTGTACCTTTTTCCTGTGGGGATATCTCTAAATGGAGGTTTAAGAACATCGCCATATGATCCTCTAGACCCCACGAAATGCAATACGTCAAAAAATCTGGCGTATTCCTCAACCCATCTTGGATCCAATAATGAAAGGCTTCCTATATATATATAGGACTTCAACAGTGCATCAAAAATGAGGAATACCATTTGGCCGATAATCTCTTTAAAATACATTGAAATAAAACATCCAGTTCTGTAGTTTTGTTTACCTCATATATCGTTTTTTCCTTATTCAACCTGAAAAAAGAAATAGAATTATAGTTAAAAGTATTCAACTACAGTTTTTAGTTTTGAAACTAATTTCTGCATAGCTTCATAAGTTGAAGAACTATATCTGATTTGTAGTAGTGTTAAAATAGCCTTTCTGGTTATTGACCTACGTAAACAGTTAGAAAGAACACAACATAGATTTACATCTCTTAAAGCAAAAAGTTTCAGCTCACATTTAGCCAATTTTGTAGATATATATTTTCAGAATCCACTAAGACATTAAAAAAACTTGTAAATTTTCGTCTAGGATCAATTATTAAGGCAGAAGATTACACAACATTTAATAAAATGACCAAAAAAACTCTCATTCACGCTAATTATTGACCAACTATTTTTCTCTGTTACTTTTTCTATCAATTTGAAGACATCACAGTAGCAAATGAAATCTTTTCACTTGCTCTGTAAATTTGAAAACGTCGATAGCGATTTCACTTTCAATATTTCAATCTCAAAAGTAAAGCACCAAAAAGACAAAAATCTAAAAACTAAAACAATGGCACAAAATTATAACTCGATTAGTATATTAGGATATGAAAAACTTCATGACACTTACCTATAACTAGCTACTAACAAATGAAAGAAACATAAAACATCACTGGTTTATGTTTAATGTGAAAATAGAGAACAGATGGCGCTTCATACAGACATTGCTGATTACAAGTAATATGTCTTTCACTTAAGGTATGTTATATCCCATATCAACGTGAGTATTATACGAAATATATGTTGGCTCATGCCAATAAATTCCATGGTCATTTCTTAAACCAATGTCCTATGTATAATGGTGAACGTAAACATTATTGAAAAAATAAAATTTGATTTTGAAATCATGTGTATAAGTAAAAGTTATTATGAGAAAGTAATGTCTTACATATTATTTTTACGTCACATTACATTTATGCATACTTTAAACATTTGTTTTAGCGTGAAGGGACGTTCATCGAAGCGGGTGCGTACAGCGACGGAAAAACTTCGAAGACCGAGTACTTAGAGAGAAAGCTGTCTTGGTACGGGTTATTAATCCAGCCAGAGCCGACGCATTACTTCAAACTGAAGCGGCATAACCGGGGCAGGTCCCAAGCAATACATGCTTGTTTGAGTTCCACGCCATATCCCAAAGAGGTAAATTATTTTGTTCTTATAACAGAATTGTCTCATTTTGACAAATAGAATTTTTTATTTATTATTTTCGGATTATATAATACTCAAATCGATTGCAATTGATAAACTATTAATGAAAACCACCCTAAAACAAATAAATATTGCAATATATATATTATTAGTCTCTTCATCAAAAACTGCCGCTAAGATTTTTTCCCAGATTCATAAATCTCTTCAGACCTTTCCATGGAAATGATTGAAAAGTTTGCAAGCCACTAATAGGGGTTATTCTAACAGTTTTTTTTTTCTGGGAAGAATTCAAATCAAAAAACTTAATTAAATACTGGTAGAATGTTGTTCTTGGTGATGCTATACCTTCATTTACCACCACGAGCCTTTGGATTTTTGAATTCAAACGTGGTCGAATTCACATAAGTGATGCTATTGAGAATGTCCACAAATGGCTACAATGTCTGAGATTGTGAAAAATGTCCAAGACGTGTTCTGATATATTGTCGAATAAAGGTGAGTGAAATTCAAAAAAAGTGGTGGACATGTCTTATGAACTAGTTCACATTAATAAATTGAGTTTAAGAAAACTTTTAACGTTTGCTCAATACAAGGAAAATTAATTTGAGCGCGAACTTCAGCTAATTACTTGGAATCTAACGAATTTTAAGAGACGACTTATACTTCCCCAGTACACACCAAAAACTAAAATACAATCAAAACAGTGAATTGGATGCAATAAACTGGTTCCGAAGAAAACAAAATCTTTGATCAACCATAAAGAAGTTTTCATCATTATTTAAACACTTCAAAGAAATTTTACTCGTTGATTATTTTGAAAAGGGAAAATATTATATAGCTTTTTTAGACAAGCTGATAGCAGTAGTTCAGGAAAAATGTCCCAATTTGTTCCACATTTATTCAAGTGTATTTACCAAAAATTTATAGAGTTACTGTTTGAAATCATCCCATATCCACCTTATTCTACTAATTTGACTCTGTCGAATCACTACCTACTTGAAAAAATTAACACAGTCCTGGTTGTAGATGTCAATCAAATGAAACAGTGAGTAAGGCTATACATGGTTATTTTGATAATCTGGAAGAAAATAACTCAATTTTGGACTAAATATGTTAAGTTCTATGGAACTATGGTCTTATTCTTCTTCTTCTACTCTTATATAGGCTATTAGCCTGTTTCTAACTACACATTTCGTGTAGTACTATGAGCCATGTTGGGCGTACCCCGGGCAGGTGGCTAGTCTGACCCGTTAGAAGAAGGAGAATGTACTTTACGACCGCCAAAGGTGTTTGTATGATGTCGAACCCAGGGCCCGCCGCGCGTTAGTCTGGCAGGCCGAAGCCTTTACGTCGCGGCTGTCGTGCTCTCATGGAACTATGGTGAAGAATAAAATACAACCTGAATTACCTTTATTTTGTTTTCATCGCCATTTCGAAAAAGTTTCTATTTATCATCTTTATATGAGGAATCTCGTGGTGAAAATTTCGCTTCTATTAAAGGTTTGTAGGGTGGTAGATGCAATAGAATTTCTTCTTTTTCTATAATAAATTTATTTATTAATGTGCTTAAACATTTTAGTAATTTAATAGTTTCAATAATCTTTAATCAAATTATCTCGAGAAGACGTTCGCCACCTATTGCTTTATTAAGAAAGCATCTTAATGAAAAACACAAAAAATTCCAACAATTTTTGTTTTTAATTTTGTATTTGTTATTTAAAAGTCAGACTGGCATTCACGGATCCAGTGTAGATGAAATCAGTTTCATGTTAACAGATTGTTAATGCACACAAATCAAAAGCAGAAATGGGAATGGTGTTTTTCATCTTGTGTTTTTGTTGTCTCCATATCACAAATACAACATTTTTTCCCTAAATAAGACAACCAATTCTGAGCAAATTTGTTGAGGTGCTATCCACTAGAAAAAATAATTTTTGAAAAACTAAGTTCAAAAAATGATAATTTAAAATTGGTTTTGGGTCCTTTAAAATTTCCAGTTTTTTTACTATAACAATTGAATGACACCAGACATATACAAATAAGAACATGTGACTATCCAAATTAAAAAGCTGAGCTATTCCACACTAAACTGAAAAAATGTCGAAGATATTCTGAAAAACAAAATAATCCCCCCCCCCCTCCAGTGTTACTTAAAAATGATTGAATAATACAAAGTAAATAATGAGCGTTCGACATATCAACCGTGATAAATGCTTGAGAAATAGTAAGTCTAGCTGTGAAGGTGTTATCCTAGGGGAGTACCACTTTAGTTTCCATTGGGTGTGGCGCACTTCTTCGAGAGTTGTTCCAGTATTGCTAATTCATGACATCGCTCATACATAGCGTCCATAATGGCGTTGTCTCTGTAGAAATGCTGTTATTTTAGACGTCATTTGAGTACCAAACCCAATAAGAATAATGAGTGAGCTAACCGTTAAAACTCAAGTTTATGTATTTGTTAAAAAGGGGCGCTCATTATCTTGGGGAACATTTAAATTTGGTAAGAAGTTTCTCGGCAATGCCCATAATTTTTGCAAGAAGGTGTGGTAATACACTGATCTGTTTACCCTTTCCACCAAGTAGTTAAATAACAAAATTTCCTTTGCGTTTCAAAAACTTTGCCAGCACGTAAAGACCTTGTTAATGTATAGATTATCATAAATAATATCATTTTTGTTTTGATAATTCTACACATTTTTCTATGCCTTTGATAGTGACACGCTACAATGATATTGAGATGCGTTACAATTAGTTTTTGGTCAATTTTTTTGCTGGCGTGAACGCCGTCTACTAATATGGCTTTCAGAAACAGATACTGAATTATTACATGCTCACGCAAACACCATCTTAAGTAAAGAACTACCAGCGTTTGCTGCATGGTGCTATCAGACCTGACAACTTGATCATGGAATTACTACTGTGTACAAATATAACCCGGAATTTTTAATTTAAACTACGCGGGCATTTCGTTGAGCACAAACCTTTTTAGTTTTAAGTTGGTAGGACTGCTACTGACATCTGTGTCAAATTTTAGGTTAATATCTTAATTAGTTGAAGAGTGACGCTCGTTTTCGTAAACAACCAAAATTAACTTTTTCGATTTTTACCATGTCAGAAAATATTCAAAAAAGAAGTTCGATTAAATTTTGTGTTAGAAATGATATTTCTGCTGCGGAAACGCTCAGAATGTTACAAAAAGCCTTCGGTCAACAGGCTATGTCTAAAACACAAGTATACGAATGGCATAAAATGTTCAAAGAGGCTCGTGAAGGCGTTGAAGACGAACCACATCAAAGACGTCCAAGAACATCAACTGACGAACAGCACGTCGCGAAAATTAAGGAATTGGTGCTCCAAAATCGTCGATTGACAACTAGAGAGCTTGCTGACATCGTTGGCATTTCAAATGGATCAGTCAACACCATTTTAAAGGAAGTTTTGTGCCTCAAAAAAGTCAAATCTCGTTTGGTTCCAAAAACCCTCAATTGTGCGTGCGTGCGTGCGTGCGTGTGTGTGTGTGTGTGTGTGTGTGTGTGTGTGTGTGTGTGTCGGTCTGTCAGTAAACAAGATATCTCGAGAACCGTAAGAGCTAGAGACTTGAAATTTGGTATGAAAGTTACTTGTAGGTAGGGGACGCAGTGCGAAGCTTTTGGTAAAAATCGGCAGATCTCAGATTTCTTTTATAAGAGAGGCATATTGCTCTATAATTATCACAATTTGTTTGATCCCTTTTTTATAGATTGGGTTGTTTTCCCAATCCTTCGGAAATTTCTTATTTCTCCATGCCCCTCTGCAAATTTTCCACAGCCATTCTATACCCTTTTTGCTTAGTTTCTTTCACTATCTGTTTTGTTTTGCTTCTTCTTCTTACATATTCCTCTTTGTCTTGCTGTACCCCAGTCTGCACATATTTTTCCAGACTTTCTTTTTCTTGCGAACCTCCTTGTTTACCTGTTTATTGCACCAAATTGTTCTTTTCTTGCTGTTACTCGCTCTTCTTACTCCACAAATTTTTACTGTTTTTCGATGTAATGTATGTTTAAGTGTATTCCATCTTTCCCTTAATGTTCACTACCCTTTCATTAGCCCTAGTTTATGTAATTCCTCATTAGTTTCCTGTTGGTATTTCTTTCTATTGCTTTCGTCTTTTAGGTGCTTTATTACTAACTTTGTATACTTAGCTGCTTCTTCTTCTTCTAGTTTAAACTTCCGTATATTTCCATATCGCTCTTACTAGCCTGTGTTTTGTTTCTAATTTTGCCTCTATCGTATTTTGGAATTTCAATCCCTCATTATTATTATTTTTAGTTTCTTCATTTGCTTCATCTATTGTGTTTTGTATATCATTATAAAACTCTATTAATTTCTTCTCCTCGGTCCCCTCAATTGATGCATAGATTTGTATCATTACTATTCCTTCATCCATTTGTATATATGTATTGCTACTATTCTAGGGTTGGCTGCTTCATACTTAATTTGTTTAATTTCTTCGTTTGCTATAATCGCTACCTCCTCCTTTGAGTAATACATACTGTATCTGCTAGTTAGTTTTATTATTCCATTTCCTTTTTTTTTCGTTTCGCTTATTTCTAACATTTTATTTTCAAATACTTCAATTTCTTCTGTTACTTTAATCTCTTTCTTTGTCAATGAAGGTATACTACATATCCCTATTGCTATTTTTTGTTACTCATTTCTTCTTCTTTATATTTCTGCTGTCTATTTTTTTCTCTATAATATCAGACATAATTCTTTTACTCCTTATTTTCTTAACTATTTTTACTCGCCATTGACGTTCCTAATTTCAGTCTCTTGTTATTCATCGTTAGTTTTTTTTTTATTTCTTCGATCTCGTAATCTACCCTTTTTTGTGTTTTATCCTATCTTTATATACTTGTTGTTTGTATTTCCTTTGTTAATTTTTTGTTCCATCACGAGTCTTCTTCTCCTTTCTTCTGCTTCCTTATTTCTATTATCCTTAATTATTCTAGTGTGATCTCGTCCCCATCTACTATCAATTTATCATTTCTTAATATAACGTGATGTCCCTTATTCCTCATTTGTTTCATGTAATCCGTTAATACTCTTCTTCCCTCTTGCATTTCTTTAATATAAACTTCTTCAATATATGGTTTTGTCCCTCTTAATTTATTGGTTGCCTTTAAAATTTCCAGTTTTTTGTCCAATTCTTTAATTCCATTAGAATAGAACAGATTTTTTTCTCTTTCTGTTTTTTCCCCGATTCTTCTAATGTCTGTTATTTCGCATTTGATTGATAATCTTAGGTCTATGTCTCTCAGGACTATCTTTATTTTCTGCTTTAGTATTACGTCACTTTCTTCTTTCCCTCTTCAATTCCATGTATAATTATTTTCTTATTTCTTAATTCTCTTTCCAGCATCGTTATTTTTTTTCTTGGTGTACCAGTTTTTTCTGTAATTGGTGGTTATCCCTTTTTAATATAGTGTTTTCATTTTTGAGTTTGTCTAATTTCAGTTGGATTGTATCTAATTTTTTAAATTTAATTTCCCGTTTATTTCTTCTAGTGTTTTCTCCATTTTGTAATTGCTCTCTTCCTTGCTTATTGGTTTTTATGCGCATTCTGCATTCTTATAATAATTAATAGCATATAAAATCTTGGGAAGGGTCATTGTTGATAGCGCGCTTAAACATCTACGTATAAAAATTCAATTACGAATCTGTTTTATATTTACTTTGGTAATCGAGGCTTTCATCCGTCAGCTGTTTCCTTGTCTGACTGATCGGAGGTCGCTCTCTTATCACTGTTTACTAACGTTATTTCGGATTTATTCCATATTTCTTAATCCTACCTTAATACTGTTGATAACTAGTTCTCCTTTACTTCTTTACCGCCTTCTTAACCACTACTCTGTTTTATTTTTCACTAATATCTTGTATTTTTTGTAATTCTTGGAAACAGCAACAGGAAAAAAAGAAATAAGGAATCAACGAGTTAAGTAAGATACAAACAAGTGATCTCCACGTCTGTAAAGCTGTTCTCACACCACTCAACTACCAGGCTTACTCCATAGATGTGGTACATAGTAGCCTTTAGTCTTGTGTACCTCTGTTCTACAACTTTATCATTTTCGAAATGTTTGTTATTGAATTGAAATCTTAATAAACTAAACAAGTGAACGCGGCTCCCAACCAAATTAAAGGTGTAAGCCCATTCAAATTATTTCAGTTACTTTAACCCCTACATTACACAATAAATGCTTCACTTCATACACTGGAAACATTTCTTTTGAAATGTTCATTGCAAGAAATTTGTAACTACAAAAACAAACTTCAGCCTGTTCTCCAATCTATATATGATTTGAAAGCTTGACTGATTACAAATTTTCCAAGTGGAACACGATTTAATTCAATTGCATGATTTGAATATGTCAGCTATCTTAATGGTTTGCTATACAGCACACACATTAAATGAGTCTAAAAAATATAACTTATAATAATCTTTTAAAGCTATATATTTTTTATGCCAATTATAAAAGTAGATTGTACTGTTTCGGTGTCATATTTACACACAAATTTAAGAAATTTTCTGTTGCAGGTAACCTACCACCAAGAAGATAGAGACGGGGTAAAAATCAACCGCATACACGCCAACACAATAGACGATCCCGACTGGTTCAACACGAGAGTCAAATGCTTCCCATTTTACTCGCTCATGTTGGCCATGAACATCTCCTCAATTGATTTCTTTATACTGGAGTCTGGGGGAACAGAGCTGCAAGTCTTGCAAACCATTCCGTTTGAGAAGGTGAAGATTGAATTCATTGACGTCCAGTTGCTGACGAGCGACTTGGAGAGAGACACCATAAAGAAGTTTCTCGCGTCGAAGAACTATATTTTTATGCAAAACTTCAACAACAGCTATGTGTTTAGGATTAATCATCTTAAAATTTAACTGAGGAAACACAGAGGCGAAAAGAAATCCAGAAGACTGAATATAGAAAGTTCCGGTTTAAGGTTTCATGCAAGACAGGATAAATCCTATTTCATAGCAGGGTGGACAAAAGGCTATTTGTACCTACTTGCTAGGTATACCACACGTTTGTCCTAATTAAAAGTGAGAGAATGCCAACTTTAACGAGCAGCGGGTGATATTTTCGTGGCTACCAAAACCTATTCACAGAGTTCCTAACAGAAAACACATTTTTTCATCATAATAAATTATTTATTTATGTATGGCGAAATGTGATAATAAATTAACAAAAGAATGTTTAACATTTCAAAACTGTGTTTTATACTTCTGAAGTTGTCAATATGATAAAGATATGTATGAAATAATGATGGAATGAACTGTGTTATTAGTATCTACCAAGCACATTTAGGCAGACTCACATGCTTGAATTTAGTTGCATTGTCACACTGTTTTTGAAACATAATGCGCACAAAACTTGATAGTAATGTAGTGAGTGAATTATCAGTAAATAACATTACCTTAACACCACCCTCGCTAGATGTGTACATTCCTTGAGCAAGTGCCTTTTAGTGGTCAATGGCTTAATGAAGTTCAGTCAATGAAATGAAAATTATTGAATCTGTCACTTAACTTTTCTGAAGCATGACAATTTCATTAACTGAAAGAAAAAACGCCACACACACTTCAGTCAATTTGTAATTATGTAAAGTGTATATGATAGTGCATTCCTTTGAAGAATGATTAACCAATAAGTTGCATCACAGTACTGTTCAATATTAGTTACATCATCAGTTTTAGTTGTAACGAAAACCAAACCCTGTAGGTTATGTTTAAGTATAAGTAACTCTTCTGTTTATATACTGATTTTATACACTTTTTTAGAAAATAAAATATGGTTTAGTTTGAATTGCTTGTATTTTTATATGAACGCCTACAAAACTTCCAAAATTTTTATGAATACTTTGACTCGAACATAGATAACGTGCTATTTAGCCATTTATTACCAGACACTCCATAGATCATTTGTACATATCAAACCTGTGTAACAGTATTAGTGCTTACACATTTGATCATTATATTCATGAAATTATAGGCAAGTTCAAGATACTCTACAACAGTGCGTAAAGTAATTGTAAAATTGAAAAGCTAAAGAAGTTATAACATTTTAACTTATACTCGCTAAACTAAAAATTTTAGCAGATCAAGGAGTTTAAATCTTTTAATATGTGGTAATATCAAACTGTAAGGCTTCTTTACATTTTTCAAATACAAATATAAAATAGTGGAGCTAATCCTTTTTGTTTTCATAGTAACAATATACAAACATAACACACATTTATAACCAACTGGTGAAGAGATGGGAGTGAATCAAAAACCAAATCTCTGGCTTCAACTTTAACAGATGACCTTAAGATAACATGCAACATTTAATCTCTCTCCCCCCTATCTTCTGCTTTTAAATAACAATCTCCATACTAGCTTAAATGTCTTAATCCCCTTAACCTATTGGTTATCCAAGAGTTGATAAACTCCTACATTTATATGCTGATGAAGTCTGGTTTATGCTTCTCTACAAATTCTTTGATCCCATCCTTCATAAAGGGATTGGCAAGGTTACAATAGAAATTGTTATTGCTTGTATATACCATAGAGCATTTACCATATCACATAGTACTTTGTTCTGGAATGTTTGTATAGTCTTAACATTAAACTCCTATTAGATTGTACATCATATAGGCATATTTAATTGCAAGTTTAATCATTTTCTTCTTAACGTGTTCCTTCCATCTCAACTGTGCATCCAGGGTCTTAGCTGAGTATTTAACAGATATTCAAGTCAAGATATTCAAGATATTCAAATGGGGCAAGAATACCACTGGCACTGAGAGAAGGAGAGTTGGACACTTCTGTTATTAAAATTGATATGGCTGAATTCGAGCACATTTAGCTTAATTTATTAGTCCAGTCAACAACTCTGTTGGAAGGCCTTTGTAATTTTTCTACACAATTTTCAGTATTCTACAAGGAAGGTAAATATTGTGACTTCTTGTATCTTTGAAATATCATCGGTGTAAAACTGGTATAGGAGTGGTCCCAGTGCACCACCCTGAGATACACCAAGCATTAATTCCTTTGAGATCCCAATATTTATCTTCTTGTTTAACATGAAATAATCTATCAGGAATATATAATGTTAAAATTTCAATATACTGTTTGAGAAGGATTTTATCCTGCTTATGGGCCAAACTTTACCAAATACATGAACTACATCAAGGAAGGCAACAGAACACACCTAATTTTTTTTCTAAGGCCTTTTCTATTATATTCGTGATTTAATGTCTGGAATTAATTTTTAATTTCTTATTATATTTCTTAGCTTTCTGAGAAATCACTTCTTAAAGAGTTTAGAGTTAATTGAGAGCAACGATGCAGATCTGTAAGATTTCATAAGATGTAAGCAAGCATGACTACACCAAATCCTAGAGTTTTTCATTAATTCAAATTGGCCTTGATCTTCTTTGCTAATTCTTTTAGAATAATTGGAGTGATCTATTTTAAAATATGATTTTTTAGAACGTCAAGTGTGATTTATACTTGTATCTGATTCGGCTGAAAGGTTTTTGCTAGATGGTCAGCAAAAATTTCAGCTTTTCACTTATTATATTGAGTCCAAGAACCATACCATTTTCTATTTAGAGAAATAGTGGTTACTAGCCTTCTAAAGGGTCTTCCAATAGGGACTTCCGAAATTCGACAGTTGATAGCGGCCATATTGTTGAAGCTACATCTGTCGAATTGGCTGTCATTTATTCAGTCTGTTTTGCCAAATCACCATGGACGGATATAGCGTTCAACAACATGTGCAAATGTTAAAATTGTTTTATCAAAATGGGTGTTCTGTTCGGGCAACATTCCGCGCGATTTGCCCATTTTACGATCGCCATAATCGTCCTACCGAGAGGACTATTCTCAGTGCGGTGGATAAATTTGAGTCCACTGGTTCAGTAAACAATCAACCAACACGCGTACGACGACGAAACGCAAGATCTGCCGAAAACATCGCCGCTGTCCGTGAGAGTGTGCAGGAGAATCCGAGGCAGTCGATTTCGCGTCGCTTACACGAACTCAGCCTTTCGCAGACCACAACTTGGCGAATTTTGCGTCGTGACTTGGGCCTGCACCCGTACAAAATTCAACTGACCCAGGAGTTGAAGGGAAACGACCATAAACAACGACGTGTGTTCGCTGAATGGGCCCTGGAGCAGTTGAAAACTGACCCTAATTTTCATCGAAAAATCATCTCCAGCGATGAGGCCCATTTCTGGATGAATGGGTACATCAACAAACAAAATTGTCGAATTTGGGACGATTCCGATCCACACGAGATCCAAGAGCGTTCAATGCATCCCGAAAAAGTCACCGTTTGGTGTGGATTGTGGGCTAGCGGCGTCATCGGTCCATATTTCTTTGAGAACGACGTTAGCCAGGCCATCACCGTCAACGGCGAGCGTTATAGGTCGATGATAACCAACTTCTTTTGGCCTGAATTGGATGATATGGACATCAACGACATGTGGTTTCAACAGGACGGCACTATGTGCCACACAGCTCATACCAC
The DNA here is from genome assembly GCA_036346155.1 of Sinelater perroti. Taxonomy (NCBI): domain Eukaryota; kingdom Metazoa; phylum Arthropoda; class Insecta; order Coleoptera; family Elateridae; genus Sinelater; species Sinelater perroti. Next base: position 3,301,248 of record JARFIY010000329.1, on the reverse strand, counting down.
ATTGGACATTCTGCACGAGCGATTTGAGGGCATGGTCATCTCACGTGCAGGTGACATGAACTGTCCACAGAGATCGTGCGATTTGACCCCGTTAGACTTTTCTTAAGTCGCAGGTCTATGCGAATAAGCCACAAACCACAGCGGCCCTCAAAGCCAACATAACCCATGCCATCAGTCAAATTCAGCCTGATTTATGCGCCAGAGTCTTGGAAGATTGGACATTTCGGATGCGCACCACCCAGCGAAGGCGCGGCTGACATTTGCACCATGTTATATTCCATACATAATGGCATCGATAGGTTTTTCAAACAAATAAAAAATTTCGATATCTCACACACACTTTGTTTTATTTAAATTTAAAGATAGGAAGCGCTTAATGCACGACCCTTTAATTCTTTTAACGGGCTTCCAAAATAAATAGTTTATTTCTTCGTCTGCTGTTAGATCTTACGTACTAATCCAGAGATTCTTCTCTAATCTTCTGTATTTTTCTTTTGAGTTCTTGTGTTTTATTATTCAGGGTAGTTTTGTCAGTTGGATCTCTTGATTGGTGTCATCATCTTGTAATGCTTCTTTTCTTACCAATTTCTTAATTTCCACTTGATAGTTAGTTAACTCCTGTTTATATGGGAAATTCCTTTAATGAATGATGCGACCTGAATTACGGCTAGTTAACTTCTCAATTTCTACTTCTTATTACTTAGTTATTTTTAAGCAGACATTTAGTTTTATGCTTTCTTAAAGTCAATTATAAAGCTCTTTTAAGCAACAGCTTTATTAACAAATGTAAATCAATTTTTTTAATGATTTTTCTACATCAATAAAATTGGGTCAAACTTTTCTTGAGATGAAGAAATCTGTTATGCCAGAAGTTTTTGTTCAGGTCAGTAAGCTAATAAATAAACTTACCTACAGTATGAAAATTTCATCTTGTTCCATTAGGCAAGTCTTGTTAGCTTTATTCCCTTAATCGTGAATGTTCTGGATCCTCAATCAAAATGTTTATTTAGTGTAAAAATCTATAATTTTTTGAGGTTAAGTTTGATTAGTAGATTTAATGTTAACCATTGTAAGTTGTACTTCCATACGTTTCAAATAGTTTTCATAAAGATTAATGGATTCTTGAAAAAGGATTGCGTTGTTAAATGTATCTAAAACAAGATATTGACATTCCATGTGACACTCCTTACATCTCGTCAATCTATAAATTATTTTTGGAAAAGTGTCATTATTTCTGTCTTCTGGACTGTCAAGTCTTATATCAACGTGTTTGAACATTTACATTATATTTTGTATCATTTGCAACATTGAAATTTCTTCTGATTGTACAGTAGTAACTTCCATAACAGCTTTTTAGTTTTAACAGCATCAATTGCAAGGTGGGTCTCGAGCAATTTATGCATTTAGTATTAGTAGTTGTAGGCTTGGTACATTCCTTTATCAAACGATTCAGTAGACCTAACGTAATTAGGGAGTAGGCTTACAGAATTTCTGTGTTGTTAATCGTTTTTGCATCGTGGAATGAGTGGATTGTTCCCTATTGTCTTAATCTTGATATGGTTCAGATTCTGAATATCAAATATTTTGTTAACTTCTTCAGAATGATCACACAATAACATGGATAAAGACAGATATATATATTTTGCATATATCTTTTTTTTTTAGTTTTTTTATATCACTTCTTTGATCTTGAAGTATGTCTTTACCAGTTTCCTTAGCATCATGGGATGGATGTATGCATGCCAATATAAAATGGTGTTTCAATGCTAAGATTGGCTTTAATCTGATTCGCAATTTCGCTTTAACGCCTTCATAATTTTTTACATTGATTAGCAATAGGTGATGGATTAATAAAATTTAAAAGTTATTCGAGAGCACGACAGCCTCGGCCTGCACACTAGCGCGCGGCGAATTTGGGTTCGATTCCCAAGTCAAAAGCAACGCAAACATCAAGTGATCTTCGGCCGTCATACAAACACCTTTGGCGGTCGTAAAGTGCATCCTCCTTCTTCTCGTACCCCGAACAGGTGGCCAGTCACCGGGTTAGACTAGCCACCTGCCCGGGGTACGCCCAACATAACTCATAATACTACACGAAATGTATGGTCAGAAACAGGCTAATAGCCTTTACATAAGAGTGGAAGAAGAAGAAAGTTATTCTGATTTACCTTCGGGGCCATCTTATATTTTTTGAAGTGACTACTGGGTTTTTCTTTTTTTATTATTTTTAGGGATTTTGCAATACTAAGTCTGTTTTTCTAGGAACAAGGATAGTATCTTCCTCTGGCGTAATCGGACTATAAAATTCTTTTCGAGTTTGCATGATCACTATCTGGTCTCTCAGCCCCTGTTGCAGTAGAAACTGTAGATTTCTAATCATTTCGCTTTCTAGTGATGGATGACTAACCATTTCATTATTTTGGTTTGTTATTGAGTTTTCCACAATGTCGTCATGAAGACTGGATTTCCAGATATCACTTCGCGTAAATATTAGACACGCGCTCTTTAATACGTGACAGGTAAAAACCAAGCGAACATAGTACCACAATTTAACTTAATCTATTCAAAAGAGGGGCAAAATTAAATGGCATTTTTCCAAAAGAGAAATTGTCTTGCAATAACTCTTACGCTTCCAAAGGTGTCCAATCTTTAAATATCGTGAGCTCGCGTGGCACGTTTATATCGGTACCAGTTTTTAGTTCACGCATTCCCAAAAATTAATCGAACAAATCTAACCAAAATCAGCCTAAGCTGGCTTGAAATATTGGCAAAAGTATTGGAAAGCAAAACTGGCCAATTAGCGATGAGCTTGCTCTTGCCAGTTGACAGGAGATGTATAGGTATGTGTATTTTTGTTTAAGTCTTGGACTATTAGGGTTTATTCACTTTATATGACCTAGGTGAACAAATTACCGTTGGCGGAACCTTTTATTCAGTGCTGATCGACCCCAATAAGCAAGACGACAAAATTACACACCTTTTTATATCCGCAGGCTTCCTTCTCAAGCCTTTAGTCCCTTGGCGCTAGACTCAATATGGAATGTTATGAACTATTATGAGGGCCATCACCTTAAAATATTAGACAAATGAAATCCATTTTTTCTATACGTTTGAGTCTTTATATTTAGTGTGTTGCTTAAAATCATGGTACGGCTATAAAGCGTATAAGCTTGATACTGATGGGTTGAAACTGTTTTAGATATACGAGTCTGATGTGTTTGGTGAAGAGGATTTCTTTCTTGCCCTTGGTGTGCTGCAACAGCAAGAAGGAGATAATCTTGAAAACAATAAATCAGCTGCCCCATCGCAAGAGCCCTCAACATCAGATGATATTGATAAAAACAGATCTTATACATCAGGAATCAACACGTTCTCTACGTCAACCATAAACACGCCATCAACATTAATAGGAAGACATAATAGTGAGGTCCTTAAGAACAAAATCACACCAAAAAGTCAAAGCAAAACTTTTAAAGAAATTTCCCTATTTCCTGCTGCGCCTCCTAACAAGGATAAAGTTTCTTCGAGAAAACAACATTCTCAAGTTTGAACTGTGATTTCGGTAAAGGAAGAATTGCTTAAGAAAACAGCGAAAAAAGCAAAAAATAACAATTTGAAGCAAACTAAGACTTTATCTGAAAAAAGGAAGCTTGAAGAAAGAAAATGCTCAGACCGGGATTAAAGTAATTTCATTGAGTTAGAGCAGCAAACTGAGAAAGTAGAAATAAAAGTAAAAAGTTCTCGGGCCAATCCAGCAAAAGGAAAATCTCATTAAAAAAGAAAATCGTTAAAGAGACTTATTCAGATACAGATGAATCTTATGACAGCAATAAGATGCGACTTGATGACGATGAGTCTGATATTGAAGAGGACCAGCAAAAATGTCTCATTTGTGAAAAATATGGCAAGACAGAAATCTGGTACAGTTGCAAAAACTGTGCTCGTCGGGTTCATAAAGAATGCAGTGGAATTATTTATATGATTTTTGTGCTTCACTGCAAACGGTTCGTCGTTTAAAATGTTAAATTTATTTTTTTTTTGTTTTTTCAATGTTTGCATGTTGATTTGAATTTTGATGAAAACATCTTGTCTGTCTTATCAGTTATTATCATTCCTGTTTTTTTTTTGTTCTCAAACCATTCGTATATCAATAAAATACTTTTTATTACATAAATTGTGTTATAATCGCAATTACCCGCACCATGGCCGTCATTACCCGTTTAAGTGGACAATGACAATCAAAGGCACTTTTTACTTAATTTTTTTATATTAAAAAGTGAAATAAGTTAAATAAATTTTTGTTCAATTATCGTTAAAACATATCAACAAATTATGTGACTGATATTTAAGTTTATATCTCAAATATTTTGACTTTTATAGCCATTTATGCTTAGGTGATCGCTATTATCCCATGCTCCCCTACAATATCCAAAAGATATAAAGACAATTTACAATAAAGTTTTCTAGAATTCAAGACATGAAAAAGAATTATCGTATCAAATGACAAAATGACACAACGTTTCATCAAATCGAATAGTGTAGATGATAAATTGAGAAGTAGATTATAGCAGGTCGTTGTACCTTGATCCACAGATCCATCTTCGTTTGCCGGAACACGTACGTACCAAAGCAGACACTAACGTATCTTAAGCCCAGGCCTGTTCAATAGGAAATAAATCTACAAATCATACAGGCCATGGAAAATTTTATATATCCTGCTTTTCAAAGAAAAACAGTACAGGGGAACGATATGTAGGCAGACGTCCTGTTGAAATATTTCGCCAGCTACCGCTTGCACCAAATGGTGCGCTTCTACAGATCATTGCAGAAAAATAATGGGCATTTTTAAAGGCTCTACGAATTGACAATAGATATGATAGCCCCCCATATCAAAATCCCGCGAACAGATCCTGCGTTGCTACAGTATGGTAACCTCTTAATTATTTTCCCCAGATCGTCAACCTGATCCATTAATTAATTAAACCTTCCATATAAAACTACTGAAGCTAAAGACCTAAAATTTTGCACGCGCATACCTTTTCTTATTACTCACAAATCATGTAAGATAACGCTAGAGGGACATCTTTGGACGTCTACTTCCCCGTATCAAATCATATAAATAATTTACTTAATGCTATTCTAGCAACATTATAAATAAAATCTCGTACACAATAAAAATAATTACCTTTTGCTCTATCTAAAATATTCAAAAGGCAACCCATAAAGAGCATAAAAACAAAAAACTTACTCGTTACAGTATAGGGCATTGAAAATTTGTTATTGAACTAACAGGCATTCATCAACTTGAAGCTACCGCCACAAAATTAACCTTTAAGAATAACTCTTCAATTAACATAATTTCGGCTTACAAACCACCCACAAATAGACTCATAGAAGAACTGGTAAAAATATTTGACAACCAGCAGCCCACAATACTGGTCGGAGATTTAAATTGCAAAAATCTGTGGATGCAGGGCCAACAACCCCAACGGAATAAAACTGAACACACTAGCGTCCCAACTGGCTTTACAAATTTCAGCCCCTAGAGATTACACTTATTTCCCCTACCGCACAAACCACTTGCCGGACATCCTAGATATAATAATACATAAAAACCTGCGACTACCAATAAACCAAACCGTAATAACTGAACTTGACTCTGATCATCTGCCGGTAATATTCACTCTTAACTGTACTCCTTATTATTACCCGGAAATTCCAAAGCTAATCAACGGACCAGTTAACTGGGAACTTTTCCGTAATATCATGGACGAACAAATCGAGTGCCCTCTTACCATATCTACCACAGCTGAAACTGATGGAACCATTGAATTCTTCAAAGAAACAACAAATGAGGCTATCAAACAATCTACTCTAGTCTCTCAAACACGCAAACCTGTCAATAACCAAACACCCCCACTCCGAATTTTAAAATTAATAAAAGAAAAAAACTCCACCCGAAGTGGCAACGTCTTAGGAACCCTGCAGATAAACACCATCTAAATGTGCTGATCCGGCAGGTTAAAAACGAACTCGATCAGTTCAGAATAAACTCTTATAAACAGTATCTAGAATCGTTCGAACCTGGAGACGCCAACATGTGGAAAACCACCAAACGGATCCTGAAGCAACCCACGGTCACCCCCACACTAAAATACAATGGCCAAACAATATCGGAAGATAAGGACAAACCTAAAATATTCGCACAACATCTCGAAGCAACATTTACCACCGCATATTTTAACAATGATCCCAATCATACCAGACAGGGTGAAATGGAATCTCAAAATATTACACCCCAAGAACAAATTCTAGATAACCCTATCTCCCCAACAGAAATTAAAGAATGCATAAAAAAACTTAAAACCAAAAAAGCACCAGGAATCGACATGATCCCCAACATAATTCTGAAAAATCTACCGCAAAAAAGTGTATGTTTACTAACAGCCATATTTAATTCCTGCTTAAGATTGGGTTACTTCCCTACCGAATGGAAGCGAGCACTAATTCAAATGATTCCCAAACCAAATAAACCGCATGACAACCCTAACAACTACCGACCCATCAGCCTGCTGTCCACAATTTCTAAAGTTTTTGAACGAACCATTCAAAGCCGATTAAACCAGTTTTTAGAAGATAATGCAGTCCTGCCCAAATTCCAATTTGGTTTTAGAAGCGCACACTACTGGTCATCAAATCTTACGACTCACGAGATAATTGAAAAGGGTTACGAAAACAAAATGCACACGATAATGGCATTTGTAGATATGGCACAAGCCTTTGATCGTGTATGGATAAACGGCTTATTATACGAAATGAAAAATTTGGCAATCCCTGTTTACCTATTAAACATAGTTAAATCATTTTTAACTGACAGAACGTTCCAGACAAAAATAAAAGGATATACCTCATCAGTACGTAAAATCAATGCGGGAGTACCGCAGGGATCCGTACTGAGTCCCTTGTTATTCAATATTTTCATGCACGATGCTCCTACAACACCAAACTCTGACATCGCAATGTATGCCGACGATACAGCAATCATAACTCAAGACTACGACATTAACCTAGCCGCAAACAATCTGCAACAAAGTCTGAATCATCTTAACTCATGGTTTAACAAATGGTTTATACGAATTAATCCCAGCAAATGTGATGCCAAAATCTTTACCTTGCGTCACCCACAAGACCCACCTAACATCGTTATCAATAATGTACCTATCCCTTGGAATCCGAAAGATAGCGCGGTGAAATACCTAGGGGTGTTTCTCGACCGTAGATTAACATGGAGTTTCCACACCAATAAAAAACTGACTGAATCATACGCAAGACTGGCAATGCTCTATCCCATCATCAACAAAAAGTCAACTTTGAAAATAAAATGTGGGGTTCTCATCTACACGACCATCATTCGACCAATTTTTACATACGGGTGCAGTGTCTGGTGCGCGACATCAAAAACTAATCTTAGCAAACTCCAAGTGTTACAAAATAAAATTATCCGTATAATAACAAATGCACAGTGGTACACAAGAAACTCACAGCTCCAACAAGAAACAGGAATCCTAACAGTGGAATAATTCATAAAAAAAACAGCCCACAAATTTTATGATAACATAAATCAATGCAGTGGTGCGGTTCACTACAACTTGGGCACTGAAAACTTACACACCAGACTTAAAAGGAAGTTACCTATTGATGTCCTAAATAGTGAAAATAACTAATTTAATTGTCAAAACCACAATGAACTATCTATTTTAGTGATATAAATGTTAAAAATCTTTTAACCTTGCCATGTAATAGCAAATTTAATGCTGATCTGGCATAACCCCTATTAATAATAAAAAAATTTGTTATATACAGAATGTTAAATAAGATTGAAAGAAAGTTTAAACAATACCTTGTTGTGCAATGTTTCAGGCCCTAGAGAAAAAAAGTTGCTATATTAAACGTCCTTTTAGTAATACTAAAATTTTGTTTCAATAAATTCAAACATACTTCTCATATCACAAATAAAAAAAAAACTGAAAAACTTCCATAAATTCCGTAGGAGCAGCGTCTCGTAGATATATACGATGCCAGCCACACACGTGTAAGGACTTGAACAATGAAAAATTACCAGATGCTGCTAGTAACTTCACGTACGTTCTAGAACCATTTTGAGTTTAAATAACACGCGGCGAGGCAGCCCGAGAGAATTCGAGTGGCAGAAGCGAAATGAGTGCAATATAAATACCAGGTGTACAAGTATGAAATGCGGACGTTTTTTAAAAAAAAACACGTTAAATTCGGAAGAATGTTAAAAGTGGTTTATTCAAAATATGCTCCCTTACTAGTTACAAATTTTTACCATCTTTAGGATAATTTGTGGATACCACGCTAGTAAAAATCTTCCCCTTTTGCCCCAAACCATTCATCGATCCATTATTTCACATCTTCGAACGAACCAAAGTGCCGCTCAACAAGTGCGTGCCCCAACGATGCAAACAAGTGGTAATCGAAAGGAGCCAAGTCTGGTGAGTAAGCCGCATGGGGTAGCACTTCCCAGTTGAGTGCTTCCAACGTGTCACGAACCAGTTTTGCTGTATGTGATGAAGCATTGTCATGGAGGAAAATAATCTTGTGTTGCCTTTTTCGATATTCTGGTCATTTTGCGAGTAGTCAACGGTTAAAATCGATCAATTGTTGTTGGTAGCGTTTGGTATTAACCGTTTCACCAGGCTTTAACAGCTCATAATAGACCACACCTTTCTGGTCCCATAAAACACAGAGCATCGTTTTCCTGCCATAGCGATTCAATCTTGCGGTTGATGTGAATGGTGTGCCTCGGTTTATCCATGATTTTTTGCGCTTGGGATTTTTAAAATATATCCATTTTTCATCCCCAGTAACGATGCGATGCAAAAACAATTTTCTTTTGTATCGTTCGAGCAAAATTTCAAATGTGTTTTTGCGCCTTTTCATCTGCCTCTCGTTCAGCTCATGTGGTATCCATCTGCCGACCTTCTGAATCTTTCACATCTCTGGTAGGCGCCTGGAAACAGCTTGTTGGCCAACGTTCAATTGTTTTGCAAGTTGTTTTTGTGTTTGTGAATCGTCTTCGTCCAACAATGCTTTCAATTCCACATCTGCGTACTTTTTTGACGGTTTTCCGTGTTCCTTGTCTGCAACATCGAATTCACCACTTTTGAAACGCCGAAACCATCGTTCACACGTATCTTGCGATGGAGTAAGTTCACCATAAGCTTCTCGAAGTAATCGGTATGATTCAGCAGCAGTTTTCTTCAAATGAAAACAAAAAATTAATGCGAATGTTCTTTATTTGGCGCAAATTTCGACATATTAAACACAGCAAAACAATACCATGCAAACAGTTTCAGCATCACTTGTGCGCGTTGAGTCTTGTTGGTGGCACAACAAAATAGCCTATACGTCAAATTTTTATACTCCACACTGCAGTGGCTCACCATCTGTTATCTCAAATCCGCACTTCATACTTGTACACCTGGTAGTGTTACAGATAAATACAGCATAATTTTATGTTATTAATTGTATGTGTTATATGCATAAATAGTGTTAAAGTAGTTTTAGTAAATTTGCCCCTGTTATTCACCACTGAGTTACAGTATGAAATGTAGATTGTTACACAACTTATTGACCAGCGTCATATATCAGAAGCTCTTTGCCCATTTCAAAGAGGAGGGAGAAAATTTATACATCAGACAATAATGTGTAGTAAGATTTGCATCCATAATTACACCCCTGAGTCCAACCAAACAACTACAGAGTAGCAAACAAAAAATGAACGTGTATCCAACAAAGCCAAAATGAACTTGTCGGTAAAAAAATCCTTACAACAGCAGAATTTTTATTAATTCTTTTAACCAAACCTTGAGTACCCTCAACTATCATGTTTTATGTGAGCAACAATTTGCAAGCAATAATCAATAAGTCATTCAAGTCAAAATTACTCTTTTATGTAACCCCGTGAGTTTAATTCTGACATACTATCTATTTAGGTTTTCACAGTATACAGCAATTTGCAATAATTGTTTTCCCAGTTCTTTTTTAATTTTTCAACTATCCACATAGGATGTTTATTAAAGCAACCCAAACATTGTCGAGTGATTCAAATTTGGAATATTTCCAGGCCATGAAAATACCAATATATCATATTATGTTGTAGTATTTTTGTTGTTAAATGAATAAATACTACCAAAATAATGTTAATATACATTTTTTAATATTATATGACAATACTTTCATGACAAACTACGTATATGGTACTTCTTTCGTTTCCATGGCGAAATAGAAGAGTATTAGAAAAAATTTTAATACACACTTGGGTGTAGTTTATCATTCTCTAAACAAGTTGCGGTGGACCAGTGCCTTGAGCTATTATGCACGACCATATCATTACTGACAGATATTGGAAAGTTTTGCCATGTATTCTTTTTGAAATTGCTCAGACTTTCTTCTTCTGACAAATTAAAAGGTTTCTCTAATGGCTGCTGATCCTAATACATTACTAAAAATGATCTTTTCAAAATAAAAAATATTACAACGTGTAACTAATAACAAACGAATACAAATGTCTTATAAAATCCTTTCTCTATATTTTTTCTTGTGCAACTATTTGCACTCGAGAATATAGCCCTATTTAGAGAAGTTCCTATTCGTATTTTTCCCATTTGTAACTTTTGTTTTTCCCAACCCAGAATATACACGTTAACACCAAGTAACAATAAATTATTCGAGGCAATCATCAAAACTTATGAAGATTACCTCATCCCAACCTGTATAACAATGCAAAATCATGTACTATGGTAGATGCCTGATATGTGACCTTAACTATTTATAGCAGAGAGAGTTAAATGCATCATTGTATATATTTTTAGATATATAATATAAAGTTGGTAGTGTTTCTAGCATTCAGCTATCTTTAATTTTAATTATATTGAACATAAAAAAGTTGTTATCAGTGGGCTAATTCAATAGCCATACAGAATTATATCAATGAATATTACAAAGTTATTTTGAAAATTTAGTATAGGTACATTATTTTTAAGCTAGTCTTTATAAAATCTGATTATTACGATACAAGGTCTTAATAAAATGCAGAACTGTTCATAAAGATGCAAGAGATGTTGCTGTGCATATTGTGTTTTTATAAGTAATATAATTCATTAGACAAAGCCGTAAGGTTTAATATAAAAGCTGTCAATAGAAAATACTGGTTGTCCCAAATCTAGAGTAATCTAGAGAAATCTTTGAGTGAACACAATCTAGTACTTCAAGTACTACATTTGAAAAGCAAGCATTATATTTGATTCCATTACACTCATATTTTTAAGTTATTCAACATACTATTATTGGAAATACCATAAAAAAATAAAATAAAAAAGACTAGTAAAAGCACCTATCAGGTACTGCAGTGATTGAAAAAGATCGTAGTCAGATGGAGCATGTGGACTTTAAGCTAGATACGAAAAATCTAGATGCCATACAGCTCCTCAAACTTTTCCTTAGTTGATCAATTAACAGCAGATCTCAACTCATTTGTTGGCCCGTGCTTGGGCGAGTTTGTACAGAGTTTGACAGTTTCATGTGAACAAAGTCAAACTGGTGCAAGTGATTTGGTACAGTTTAATGGGACAAAACTCCAAGAACCAATTGCAGATCATGATTGCTTGAAGGCTCATCTTCCAATGCTGTTGATTATGAGAACAAACTATGCAACCACCAATGTAATTTAAAAAATATATACTATAACTTTCCTATATGTTGAAAAAATCTTTAATAAAAATTTGTATCACCCAGTAACTTGTTAGAAAGAACACAGCTTAATTCATTTTTAAAAGCTGCTTTCAATCAAAGTCTAATATACTAATTTCTCCCAAAAGTTTTGCAACACTTGCGAAAATAAACAATTTTTATGGATAAACTTATTTAAAAACAATAAAAATTATTCTTTGAAATAGAGGTCATCATTTTCTATGATCTGTTGTCACTAATCTGCAAGTTTTTGGATTTGATCAAAGTACCACATGGACAGCTTTGAATCAAAGAACTTCAAGAGAACCTACGACCACACAAGAAGTGTTCCATTAAGCCAGAAGAGGCCATAATTTAAAAGAGTAGCGTCTGGATTGTAGGCTGGATGTGGAAGAACTTCAACAGTGTCCAACTTTTCAAATTCCTCCTTAGCCTTATTGGCCATCTGGGGTTTGGCGTTGTCTTACTGAAACAAAGCGCGCTTCAGTTGACTAAGGTCGAATAATTCATCTTTAACTTGTCATAAACATGATTTAACTTCTGGCAATAAAGTTCGGCATTGTTGGCACAGCCATTCAGCACAAGTTCAAAATGCAAAACTCCTTGAAAATTCCACCAAACGCAAATCATGATCTTGCCAAAACGATCTTGGTGTGGAATCAATTCGTAAAACTCATTTCTTCTAATAATTATGATTGACCGAGAAAACCCACTTCTTGTTCGATGTCACAATTCGCTTCCAGAATCTGTCATTCAAAGGATTGTTGAGCAGTTGGAGGCAAATTTCGATTTTTGACGGCTTGCGCTTCAGTAAGTTTATGCAGGTCCTATTAGGACTTCTTGTACACAAAGTCAAACTGTTAAAGATGCCGATGAACCTTTGATTTATCAACTCTAAGAACTGATTCCAAATCTCAAGTGCTCGGCAATCTCCAATGTCTTCATTATCCAACTTTAATGGCTGAAACAAGACTGATCTTTGAGACTCACGTAAACCAAATCGAAGCGCTTGTACCATCTGGAGACAGTAGAATAGTAGACACTCCCTTCACCTTTAGGATCACAGATTTCTTTTGCAATATCTCTTAACAAAAATCCCCACTTCCAGCAATAGTACATCAAGACTCAGAGTTCAATTTTGTCCAAAACCATCTGAAATCCGAATATGCAACTTATTACTACACTATAAACAAAAAAATCCACAAAAATAAAATTTTTCACAACTATTGCAGAACTTATGAGGCAACGTAGTACTAACTCATTTAGGGAAATATGAAATAAATAAAGAACTTATACGTAGTTAAATTGTATATTTTAATTCTTAAAACAAAATTCAATGTTTATATGCACACACTGAAGTATCATGCAGGCAACCATTAGGATGGTTAATAAAAAACCAGCAAGGCTTATCCCTGTACTTTGTTTCCACGTCGTGCACTGTTACAGGCACTCGTAAACTGACAATGCCTTTATCCACTTCAAAAATGTACCGATGATTTCTCAACAACGTCTGCAAACCTCCACATTCGCTCTTCAAACCCTTCAAATCCTCTTTACCAATTGCAGCAACCAATTCATCCAAACGCATCACTCTGCCCCCATTCCATAAATTTCCATCAGTCTTTGGCTGCAAATTTATTTTAGCTAGCAGTAAGCTTGTAATTTTAAATATTATGCTCTTGACAAGCGCTTTATCTAGCTGCGTACAATTCTTGACCCTCTCATGATCAGAACGTGCCTGAAAGTTAGTAGTCCACATAACTTTATCAGATTCCTCAACCCCACAACTCTCTTTTATCATTTTTGCAATATTAGCATCCATTTCTTCTGTGACATCGTCTCCATGCACTCTCCCCCAACTGATAATGCAAGTACGTTTTGTTGATGGGATGCGTAGCTTATCCAGTCGCGTAGCAAAACCACATCTCCTTGCAACATCCTGAATATACTGTAAGTATTCTGTATATACACTAACGGAGCTGTTCTGACGTCGATATTTTAATCCATTAAATTCATAACAGCAACAAGGTAAAAGAAAAAAATTAGTCTTGTAAGAACTGCGAGCCGCTATAACTGGAATCCAAGGTGTAAGCTCATCTGAATGGTTTCCAATTAGCCAATCAGTTTCTGGAAAGAGAGAAGCAGCAGAGGGTGTTATTGTTATAACCTGGATTAAACACAGAAATTATTACAGGTAACTATGCCCACTATGACACTTACCTTCAAAATTGTGGATTTTGGATAAATATCCCATATTTTTCTTTTACGTATGTCAATTCCATAACCAGGAAAACCTTCTTCGCTAAGTATATACACCAACAGACCATTTCCACAACCTAAATCAACAAAGCTAGGCTTTTTGTCAGGGTTTATTTCGTTCCATAATGTTATTAAGTATGCTGCTATTGCGACATCTTCATAAACAAACTTCAATGGATCTGTATGCTCAGGCCAAATCTAATGAAACATCAAATTCAATAAATTTTTGATAACTGACATCTGCACTTACCTCGACCATTTTGTATCCATATTTATTTTTTAAATTAAGATATAAATCAATGTATTTCTCTACAGAAACTAAAGAAAGTGATTGCTGAACTTTAGAACCAATTTCATAGTTTTCCGCCCACTTCAACAATTTTGGAAACAGTTCATTGGCCAACCAATCAGAGGCCGTAGTTTCTGCATCAGGAAAATTCTGCAGACATATTCTAAGGCACTGCTCACGCTTCTGATATTCAATATCGTATGGAAATAGTGGCGCCAGCGGCTTCTTGTCAAACTCCGTCACGGCAAGGAAACTTGCAACGCAGTTTTTTTTATCTAATGTGACCACTTCTACTGTGCTGTCAAAGTAGCTGTTTCGCGGATATAAGAGTCGTACAGACACAAACACCTCTTCCTCTTCTGGCAATTTCATAAAGTCCTCTATGGAAGCATCCTCAAGCTTCAGCTCCTTATCATGAACTGTTAAAATGCTCTCTACAAATTCCTTAGTGAATTTCTCCTTCGAGACTGGCATGAGCTTCCGAATTTCATACAGCAGCGCTGGCCGGGTAAACAACTCGCTAAGCCTCCTGATGCTTCTCTCGTTAAAAGTTACTCTAAGGAATAGCGCAGTCGATGCTGCTAACACTCTGCGATTTGCCAGATTAGGTCTTTTGAAATGTAATAGCACACCATTCCAGAATTGCTGCAAAGTTATCTCAGTGCTACTTGTGACTAGCGGGACGCGAATCATCCTGTAGGTTGATCACTTCTTTAGGTACTGAAAAAATATTACAATATTAATTCACACTGGCAATGTGAAGAAAATTCAAATAAAAAAACATTGAAATATTAACATTTCGTATTTTTAAGCAGCTCTTAATTTTCGAACAGCAAAAAACTGGCAAGCTCACATAATCTCATCATAATAAAACAAAACGATAAACAGATGATAGCGTATTACTCTTGTATGTCTGTGATTTATCCACTCTCGCTTAACTATTAAGAGATTCGATTAGACACAACATTAGTTAAAAATAATGATTGTAGTAATTATACAATATCTTTATAGTGATTCGGATTCTAATATAATATTAACGTATGGTTCAAAATTGTAATTAAGTTGTTATTTTTAACTTAATATTTAACAGGACAAGACTGCAATAGTCAGTCGCAAATGAAAAAATAAATATCATAATATAATCTTAATTGTTGCAGATTCAAACTCGCGTAAACATTTTGAAAAACAAATACTCACACACAGACACCATACGACTTTTACTGATACATAGAATGGTTTAAGCCAACATGGAGATATATTTTTTTAAGCCTTTTATTTGCAATCTGCTATAATGATAACAATAAGCAAATCAGATTTAAAATAAATGACAATTACAGTGATAATTTACACGTAGAGTAAACGCCCATTGCTGTTTCTCTATTTTAAGTTTTCTTACATTACTTAATTGTATATATTATGCACTAGCGCGGTTTTAAAATTGGTGAGGAAGGTCCAATGGTTTGAAGCGTTTCAGTCTAGGCACTTAGTCACTGTTGTCAAGAAGAGTTAATGCAAGAAGATTGGGATGTATTTCCAATCGCTGAAGATATTTGTCACTACTTCACTATCTCTTCTTTAACTGTTTTCACATTCAAGTCTTCACGTATTTCTTTATTTGGAATATAATAAGGAGCGTTAGTGATTGTACGAAGTATCTTCGATTGGAAGCGTTCGAGAATTTCAATGTTGGAGTTCGACGCAGAGCCCCAAAGCTGGATCCCGTAGCTCCATATTGGTTTTATAACAGTTTTGTAAATTAGTAGTTTATTAGACAGCGATAATTTCGAGTGTCGTCCTACTAGCCAGTAATAATTTTTGAGTTTTAAATTGAGGTGTTTTCTCTTACTCCAGATATGAGTTCTCCAGGTTAGGGTTTTGTCAAGGTGCATGCCCAAATACTTCACGCAGTCTGTCCGCGGCAGTGCTTCATCATTTATGGTAACCTCAGGAACGATACCTCTACGTTTAGTGAAGGTGATTTGCACCGACTTTTGATTGTTTATCTTGAAGCGCCATTTTTTGAACCAACTGCAGATGTTATTCAAGTTCTGTTGTAGAGTTCGAGAGGCGGTGATGAGAAACGAGGATTGCCGTATCATCGGCATAAGTTGCAATAGTTGCGTTGGAGCTAGTGGGCAAATCCGCCGTGTACAAAACGTATATAAATGGCTACAGGACGCTTCCCTGGGGGACTCCGGATTTCATAGTAAATATTTCCGAAACCGCTTCTCCAAACTCCACTTGGAATAATCTTTCTTCTATATAAGATTTCAGGATATTGTAATAAGCGTGTGGGATAGCTCGTTTTAGTTTGAATAATAGATCCCTATGGCAGACCTTGTCAAAGGTCTGGCCAATGTCGAGAAAGACTGCGGAGCAGTACTTCTTATCTTCAAGGGCAGTATTTATATTGTCTACTATTCTATGTATCTGCTCAATTGTAGAATGTGCTCTCCGAAAACCGAACTGGTGATCAGGTATGAGCTTTTCATCTTCAATGATTGGAGAAAGTCTTTTGAGTAATATTCGTTCGAAGAGCTTAGAGAGCAGTGGTAGCAAACTTATTGGTCTATAGGAAGTTGGGTCGTTTGTAGGTTTGCCGGACTTTAGGATAAGTATCACCTGGGCAACTTTTTACTGAACTGGAAAAATTCCTGTCCGTAGAATGTTATTAAAGATTATCGTTATTAACCTGAGTGCTTTAAGAAGCAGTTCCTTCAGTACATGCCCAATGATTATATCGTAACCTGGCGAGTTTTTACAATTTATTCTTGCAATCATTGTTTCAACTTCTACGAGAGAAAAAGGTTTAATTGGAGGTGACAGCTGGAATTTTCTATATCGCTATCTTCGTCTTCAGATGGTAGTGGCTGAAATACATCCTGTAAATGAGTTGCAAATGCTTCAGCTTTGCTCATAACGGTTCGGGCCCACGATCCATCTTTATTTCGAATTGGAAGTACGTGTTGTTTAGGCCTGTTGAGACGATGATTTCCAGAGCGAATAGTCCATATTTTTTGGGACAGACAGCCCATTAATTTATTTTACAATATATTTGTTTTTTGATTCTTTGATCATTTCTTTTAACTCCTGAGTAGTCTTGCTGAACCTACGCTTATCATCAGGGGATCTACTGATCTACCAAATTCTTCGGAGACGTCGCTTTTCAGCAATTTTTTCCTTATTCTCCACTGAACAGTTAAATTGTTTTGTTGTTTCTGTTTTTTGTGGTGTAGCTCTAGTAGCGGCCATTTGTATTGATTGAGTTAATTTTTGCACTAAGTTTTCAATCTCACATGGTGTTTTTAATGGAATGTTAGTATCTAACTGTTCTTCTAATATTTCTATGAAGTAATCTCAATTTGTTTTGCGATTGATTAGGGTCGGTGGTTTAGTTATTTTTCTAAATGAGGTGCTCATAGTTGCTATTATCCGGCTGTGATCCAAGGATAAGTCCAAACTTGAAGCGATTTTTAAGTAGTCAAGTGGTATATTTTAATCACAATAATAAATAGAACAGATCTGGGATTTTGTTGGTATCCGTTGGCCAATATGTAGGCTGATGGGTAGATAAATGAGTTAGATGATTTTTTGCATGATAGATAATAATATACGACCTCTTGAAATGGATATACGCGAACCCCAGTGAGGGTGTTTGGCGTTGAAGTTGCTTCCAGCCAGGAATCTGTTACCAAATGATTCGAAGTATTCGTCCAGGCTTTCTAGGTTGGAACGATGTCCAGAAGGACAATATGCTGCAGAGATTGTTACAGGGCCAGCCTAGTCCTTTACAACTATACTCGTTGCCTGAATGTATTCTGGGTAGTATTAATGCCTGATATGATGTTTTATGGGCCTCCTCTAGCTGCGCCGTTCGAATAGTTGGTGCTATAGATATCATATCCACGGAGTTGGAAGTAGGATTCTTCGGTAAAGTGGGTTTCAGAGATACCTATGTTGTTATTTTGTACGAATGCATCTACTTCATGACGGTGGTTAACCAACCTGTTTGAGTTCCATTGGGCTATTGTAAGTAGTTGAGCCATTATTTTTGATTAGTGTTTACTAGCTGCCTTACTAGATCTTTAAGATCACGAATCCCGCCCATAAGTTTGTTAATCATGGTTTGCTGGAAGTCTATTATTTGTTGCATATATGAGAGTATATTGTTTGGAGCTTCTTGTTGGTTCGATTTTAATACATTAGCATATGTGAGAGAATGTTGCTGACGTGTTATACGTGGTCTGACTTCTTGAGTGGTATTAGGAGTAGGATCGATGACTATGTTTAATGCTGGCTGTTGTCCTTGATTGGATGTGGTACGCCTTTCTCTGAGCGGAGGGAATCTTCTATTTTTAATTTGCTTATATACCGTGCATCCTCTATAATTTGCAGGGTGTTCTCCTAAGCATAGTACACATTTAGCTTTGCTGCCTTCTTCTTTCTTTAAAGGACATGTTCTGTAATCATGACTCTCCGCGCATTTTACACAACGATGCGGTCGAGTGCAGTAGTTCTGCGTGTATTTGTAACACTGGCATCTTTTGCATTGGGCTATTTCCCTCCTTTGGTGAGGGAGCTCAACTTTCACAGTAGCATTTAAAAGAGTTTCAATTTTATAAACTTCTTTATTGTTTTCTTGCTGTTTTAGGCCAATAAAGAATAAATTTTGCGGAATCTTTTTGGTACGGTGTTTAACAGGGATGACGTCTTTCACTTGGTGCCCATAAGTCGCTAGTGCTTCTATTAATTCATTTTTGTCGGTGGTATGATGTAGGTTTTTAATTACAACTCTAAATGGCCTGTCTTCAGGCAATATAAAGGTGTGCCGAATAACTTTATGATCGTCTAGTATCTTTTTTATTAACTTGTATTTTTCGATCGTTTTAAGTAGGAGTTTTATGGTGCCTTCTGGCATGTCCTGATATTGATAATCATCTTTACTCAAATGAGAATTGAGGATGTTTAGCAATGGAGTGATATTTGCCACGTAATAGATAGATATAGATGGAGGCCTGTGCACCTTTTCTTCAATTGCTTTATTTTGAGACGATGTTGTTGCTGTTGGATCACTCGAATTTGTGAGAGGTTGAAATCTATTGCTTAGAGGAACAGCATACGAGTTTTTAGGAGTGTTGGTTTGTATAGCAGAGGTACCAGTTCGTTTTCTTTTATTTTTCCGTGTTTTAAGTTCCTGAAATTCATTTGGTTTAATTACAGTTACTGATTCCTCACTAGCAATAGATGCAGTTTCTAGATCGTAGGCAGGAGGAATATGGATTGTGGTAGCCCTTTCTTGCATTTGTTCGCATCTATTCCAGTTCATTGCTGAAGAATATTCAGTAGGTCTTGTGTTCGTAAATGGAATCGATTGTTAATAGTTTTGGGGATACTGGAATAATGTTTGTTGTGGTTGTTGCCATTGTACATTTGATGATGATTAGGGTGCATGCAATGTGAGGTTGCGATTGAGTAAGCCACTGCATCTGAGGTTGCGGTTGTGTGAATGTCGGAGTATTGAGACTATTTAACGACATTTTGGAATGCGAAACTGTTTGCATTTACCTGTGGTGCTGAATTATTTCTGCATTCTAGCAATTTATGGAGTTTTAAACTTAGTTAAAATAACAAATTCTTTAAAATGTTTATAGTTAAACAGCCGGCACTAATCTGGCCTTGCGGCCTTGCACTTATCACGTTCACAGTTCACGGACGGAGTTGAGTTCGACTTTATTCCGTGGAATCAAATGCGGACTTTTCTACGAGATATGGCGGCCACGGCCGCAGCCGCGTTATCGAACAATGCACCTGTCACGACAGGTCATTTTCACTTTCGTTAACACAAGCACTCGATTAACATCCGCACTCCACGAGACTCGCGAGCAGACTAACATGGAGATATGGCTTTTAAAACTGACCGAATTGTTTTTGTCAAATAACAGTAAAATCAATTTGAACTATAAAGTGCAGCTGTCGCTATCAGCCAACGACATTACATCACCACGTAATTTCAGAAAAAGGAATGAGATATCAAAATAACATTCTAGGTATTTTCTTACAAATGGCTTTTCATACAGCCGTTTTCATTAATATAGTTATACTGGATAAAAATTGTGAATTTTTCTCTTATAGATAAAACCTTGCATGTCCCACAACATAATTTTTAATGCTTTATAGATAAACAACTGTGCTTTGTTTTTTTTTTAGGAACTAGGAGCATATTGCATATCCATGGTGCTTTTTAATATCTACAGCGAAACAACACGTCCATCCTTCAACATAGAGTTCATCACCTTAGACTTAAAACGAATGCAGGTGCTGTTCACTGATTATTATGAAAAAACATAAAGAATTAAAAAACTGTTTGTAAATAAGTAGTCTTCATAGTCCTAATTTACAACCATAAGAAGATTAGCACATAAATATACAAAAAGTGTTCCATAAACTTCCTGCCATACAAATTAAAAAATTTATTGATCAATATGAAAAAAGGTAATAAAACATATAATAGGTTGCGCAAAAGCCATCATCCTATCGGAAAATGCTCTCATGCAAATGGCGTCTCATGTCATCGCTACTTTGACATTTGTAAACTAAACGGAAGCAGAATACACGTAGATAAACCATCAATCACTGTACTTTTCAAGAACACCGAATAATTGTGTCAACGTTTTTGACAAATAATCGATCGGCAGTTTTGGTACTAACTGGACAAACATTGCGGCAGTAGGCGCTCGCCACGAGAAGGCTGGCTCAACACGGACAGTAGCAGACGTAGCCGGCCTCGGAGTAGCCGTTCGGTCGAGAATATCGCTGCTGTGGCTACATATGTGCAAAAAAGACCCTCAAACATCAACCACACGACGGGGCAGGCAATTGGGCATCAATAGACAGTCTTTACAGCAAATTTTGGTAAAAGACTTGAAGATATTCCCATACAAAGAGCAAACACTGCATCAGCTATTGCCTGCAGACCGCCAATCGCGTGTAAATTTCAGCCAACCCATCCTAAACCTTGACTGCAATGAAGATTGTTTTCCATTTAAAATAATTATTAGCGACGATAAGCAAAATTATCGCTTTTAGGGCATTGAAAATCTGAAATGCACAAAGAGCTATTACATCCTCTTAAAGTCACTATTTGGTGCGGCATTTACGGAGGAAAGGTGATTGGTCCATATAAACACGTCGGCAACACTGTTACTGTGACTGGTGAGCGCTACAGAACCATGATCAACGACTTCTTGCTGTCGCAAATTGACGAATTGGGTTTAGAGAACATATGGACATTCTAAAGCAAGCGTTTCCTGGCCAGATTAATCTCTTATTTTGGTGATTTGCACTGGCTCGCAAGATCGCCCGCTGTGGCCGTTCCAGCCTTCTTTCTTTTCGGTTTTTTGAAGTCATGTGTCTATACAAAGAAGCCACAGGTAAAAGATTAAGACTGTGGGCAAGGTAAGGCAAGAATTCAATTGCATCAAATTGGATTTCGTTCTTTGGGCTTCATGAGTAGAAGACTTATCCTATTATAGCAACACCCGTTTTCTGCTTACAAGATCACGATAATATTGGACTAAAGCAATGTGCATTCATTTCAGTTGACCAGAATAAACTACTTCTGTCATGGTATGGCTATCCTAACAAATTCAAACTTCCAACAAATATGTACCTAATGTCAATTTGTGTTCAAATCTGCCACGTTTGTAAATGGTTTTTGCTGTCTGGCCAGAAATTAACCATCACTTACGCATATTTATATTGCAGGAGATGATCCATTTTTGTCACAAGTAATAATTGCTTTGATGAGGCTGCGCCAAACTTTGGCTCCTTTCTGTGTTTTTACTTAAAGCAGCTCATAACTTTACAGCTTTTCTTCCATGTGTAATGAGTTAGCAATGACCGATGATTTTTGAACTTACAGGTTTAGCTGATAACTTACTGTAGTTAACTTCTTGAGTCAAGTTGACTCAAACTGCTTAATACATGGCTTTCTAATCCACTGTATTAACAAGAGGCCCTTCGGATCACCGATTTTGCTGAAATTTTGCAGAAACAAAGTATTGATATGGAAATATCAAATGTTGTTCGTAGAAGATGCACCTCTCAAGCGTCTTAGAGAAATTGCGAGTTAAATTTATGCACGCCGCATTAATAGTACTATATTGTCACAAATATCTAAATGTCCCCTATAACGGGTAGCTGCTAAACGACACGCATAAACAACGCACATAATGGCTGTCAGGAATCCAGGCGCCCTGTGGGTGCATGTACAGGAATGGAAAATTGCCAGATGCTCGGTTTTGATGTGCTTAAATAACCACGCAGAAAGGCAGTCCTGGAAATCAATTCAAGTGCCGGAAGATGTGCGCTTGCAACATAAATAATGTTGTTATAGATAAATTCAGTATAATTTTTCATTATTAATTGTATATGTTATGTACATAAATAGTGATAAGTAATTTGACTGCCTGTAAGTAAAATAAATAAGTAGTTTAAGTAAATTTGCATGTGTGATTTAATAGTGTGGAGAGCACAAACGTTACAATATTAAGACATTCAACAGAGTCCCAGCATCCGAATGAGTTAAAGAAAGAGCAGCGCTACGAATGAAGATGTTGCTTGTTCGAATCTAACTCGTCCCTTTCTTTGCTTTTTCTTTTTTTTTTGTTATATTATAAATAAAAACCTGTGAAATGCTTAACATTACATAAATCAATTTACTAATCATTGAACTTCTTGCTTTTGTAATGGATAGGTCTTTTTATTGTAAATATAATATTGTCCATTTAGGGGGTATTTTATTATTTTATATGTTTTGAAGTACACAAAAAGGCATATACAGCAACAGTTATTCCTTCTTTTTCTCTGCAACATTACAATATTTGAGGTAATAGCAGAAGAAAAAATAATGTTATAAATTTATTTGTATATCGTTATGTACTTTACAAGTTTTTATTTATAACAATAACAGAAAAAAAGAAAAAGAAAGCAAAGATTCGAACAAGCAACGTCTCCGTTTGTAGCGCTGCTTTTAATCCACTCGGTTACAGGGACTCATTGTCGAATATTTTAATGTAGTAGTATTAATGCGGCGTGCATAACTTTGATTCGCAATTCCTCGAAGACGCTTGAGAGATAGAGATAGAGATACAACGTCTACGAATGGCATTTGGTACTTTTTTTTGCAAAATTTCAGTAAAATCGGTAACTCGGAGGAAATGTGCTCTCCTTGAAAAACTGGCCTTGGGGATTATAGTCATCTCGCTTAAATTCTTGGAAGAATACTTCAAACATCATAGGTGACATGATCAGTTATTTTTTATTCCTTGTTGGCTTCGGTCACTCTATTCATAAGTTGTTGTAAGTCATCTAAACTGCCTGCAATACGAGGTGCATTCAAGTTATAACACTTCCAAATTTTCTTCTCAAGACCGGGAACAGATAGAAACACTCGTTTTTTTTGATACTTAAAATGGCAACGTTTTCATTACAAGAACAGCGTGTAATAATTCTCCATTTGCCTGATGTGACACCGACTGAAATTCATCACTAGTTGGGTGAGACATGTAGTGATAGTGTTATGGATGTGTCTAATGTGCATTTCTGGGTGCGACAGTTCAAAGAAGGCAGAACGTCGTGTGACAACAAACCAAGACAATCTCGGTCTCGCACCAGCCGGTCTGACGGCATGATCAAGCGAGTGGAGAAACTTGTTTTGGAGGATCACCGAATGAGTGTAAAACACATCGCCTCCAAAGTTGGCATTTCCGAGTGCACACAATTCTGCATGAAGATCTGAAAATGCGAAAGTGCCCTCCAGACGGGTGCCACGAATGCTGACAACTTTGAAGTGATTTCTCATGCTCCCTATTCACCTAACCTAGATCCTAGCGATTTTTGGCTGTTTCCAACGCTAAAAGACACTGTCCGTGGTTGCAAATTCTCTAGTTGTGCCGCTATTGCATTAACGATTTTCTAGTGGTCAAAGGAGACACCTAAAGAAGCGTTCACAGCGGCCATGGAATCATAGCATCGACGTTGTAAAAAATGTGTGCGGGCTGCAGGAAGATTATGTCGAGAAGTGATACAAGTTTCACAGTTTTCGTGTTATAACTTGAATAAACCTCGTATACATCAAAAACTTTAAGAACACTAATAAGTTTATTTCTAAAAAAAAACATGTAGGCTTTACAGAATTTGAATGAATATAAACATCAAATTTCAACCAATATTTTAATTTGAGAAAACAACATAAAGACGGAGTTCCAATTACTTAAAAATGCCTTTATAATAAAAATATTACACAAAAAAGCAAGAAAAAATCGTTAGAACGCTTACTCTTCTAGTAATTAAAAAATTAAAAATATATTTGCTTTAGAAAATAAAGCAAATAGCATCAACCCACACTAATGAGAGAGACATATATGTGTGTCACCCCAAAAGACTTTTGAGGCCCATGGCTTTTTCTATTACTATTTTCCAATTTTTCTATCCGTAGCCTGTGCCTCCCAGTTAGTAATTTTTAGTTCTTGTAAGTCTTCTACCACACACTACCGCCATACTCTTTTGAATCTTCCTCTCCTTGTTTTTTTATGTAAAGTTCCTTGGTACTCTGCTGTCCTTACATACAGAGCCTAACTACTTAATTCTGGCTTGCTTGATTATTACAGCGAGGGAAAGGTTCTTATACAGATGATGGAGTTTCTTATACTTTCCATATTTCCCCTTCTTTTACATCTCCGTAAATTATTCTTAGTTTTTCTGTCCAAATTTCAATTTTTTTATTATCTTCTGCTCTCAAAATCCTGGTTTCACTTACATATAACGCTATTGGTATTATTACCATTTCATATAATTGAATCTTGGCCGTATCAGAAAAATCTTTCTCTTTCGAAATTTTTAACATCGAAACCTGCTCTTTTAGTCTATTTCTATTTTTGGTCCATTTCTACTTCCAGATATATGAATATCTTCACTCTTTCAAAACTATCTATTTTCTTCCACTTTAACTTCTAAGTTATACATCCCAGTTTTGTATATTTCCTGTTCCCAACACTATACATTTTGTTTTCTATGTATTCATCTTTGCTCCTATTTTCCTTATTTATCTTATGAAATATTTAGTACGGTCCTTTAAATCTCCCCTGGATCTTGCTAAAATCACTCTGCAAAGGCCCGACATTGATGTAAATTTTTAAATATTCAGACTTTTTTGAATTGACATTTCTTATTACTGCCTCCAATACCAAGTTGAAAAGGGTTGTAGATGGTGGGCCTGTTTGTTTCAATCTTAGAGTTGTTTTGAATTCTTCTTCCGTTATCTTTTTATAAATTAGTAGTATTAGGTTTTTTTCTCCATTCGTTTGGCATTTTACATTTTCCCATTAATTCATAAACTCTTTCGGTTAACTTTTTGCCTACATAATTCAATAATTCTCCCGGTGTTTCAACGTTTACAAGAGTTTTACCGTTCCTTAGGGTATTAATTTTTTCTTCAACCTCTTCTAACGGTGGGAGTTTAATTTCTTGCTCATTTGTTTGGGTCAAATTTACATTACTGATACTAGGTTTTTCTCTGACCATTAATAAATCCTTGTAATGCTCCGCCCATATTTTCAGTACATCCTTTTCTGCCATAAGTAGTTCCCCTCCTGTCTTCTATAAGTAGTGTTTTTGGTTGATATCCTTTCCTAATATGGCCTGTTTTCTTAAAAAAAAAACCATTTGCATATTATTTTTACTGTAGCTTTCCTCTATCTCGTTTACTGTTTTTGCTACGAAATCTTTCTTCTTTTCCTAGGACACTCTTAGCTTCTCTCCTTCCTTCTGTATAGGGTCTGCAGTTTGTTCTAAACTACCTATTAAACATTTTTCTGTCCTTGATCGTTCTTGCACGTTCACTATCAAACCATTCTTTGCCCCTTTTTTTAATAACTTTATGTAAAAACTTTTCTGAGTTTTGTTCGATGGTTACTTTTACTGTTTCCCATTATTTTTCTGTCTGTTAAAGCTTCTTTTCCACAAGTTTTTTATCCATTTCACCCATGTATCCTCTCCTCTTTTCTTCTTCTTCTTTTAACCCTCTAAGTTCACTTTTTTGGTTGTCTTTTGCCTTCTCCTCGTAGTCTTCGTATTTGTTGTTTTAAGGATGTTCTCACCAAATAATAGTCGCTGTCTACATCTGGTCCACAATAAGATCTCTGTTTATTAAGGATGAGTGTATTTTTTCCACCAGTATGTGGTCTATCTGGTTTGTTGTTCTGTAATCTGGGCTAACCTACGTTCCTTTGAAAAGCTTTTTAGGTGATTTAAAAGTTGATTTTATTACTATTTGTTTGGACATTGCATATATAAGTTTTTTTTCCATTTCTATTACTTTCTTCATGTTTGCTATTTACTCCTGTGATTACTTTAAATTCTTATTGCTTCCCAATTTTGGCATTAAAATCCTCTGTTACTAGTTTTACATCGAATATTGGGATTTTATCAAACAGCAATTCTAGCTCTTCATACAATTTTTCTTTGCCTTCTTTGATGTCTTGTGATGATGCATGGCAGTTTACAATACTATTTTCCTATATTCCTTTCTCAACGTTATATAACTTAGTCTGTCATTTTTTTTCGCTTATTTGTATCAACGATTTTTTCAATAATTTATATAATAATTTTTTCATAATTTAAGTACCAATAATTACCAATTTACGTAATCTGAGTGCCTTTGACTTTGGCTTCCTGGATTCACATAATTTCTATTTTATATTTCTCTACTTCATTTATTGATTATTTTAAGGCCTCTTCATTGTTGATTCCTCTTGCATTCTATGTAGCTAGAATTATCTTACTTCTTCTTTTCCGGATTTCCTTTTTTTGTTCTTATATTACCATCTATTACCTTTTCTTTTCCTGTTGTCTTCTCTGTTGATTTCTTTATACTTTTTTATGTCCATTTCCTTTGCCTGATTCGTTATCCATGATCTGTCCAGTTGTTTCTTCCTCTTTGCTAATTTTTTAAATCTAGCCCACAACTTTATCTTCACATTTTCTATCAGTTCCTATTATATGGTAATCCCATTCGATACTTCTCCTTGTATCGTTATTCTCTGATAACTTATTTTAACTCTTTTCCCTTATTTCTTCTTTTGATATTTTCGTACGTGCTTAAATTTTTCTTTCTTCTCGTGTCAATTCATTTTCAATATATATTCTGATTCCTTTTAGTAGGCTTTTCCTTTCAATTGCCTCTTTTTTCAGTTCCCAAAAGTTCATTTCCACGTTTATTATCTTTCTGTTTGGTATCCAATCAATATTTCAAAGGAATGGATGTACACGTGTATTATGAATAAATGCATTCCTATGAATGTTCTATAATACGCTTTACAAATTGAACTCAGCCTGCTCTAAGTAAAAGCAGTAGTATTGTTGTACAAGAAAAGCTGTTTGTGTAAAAAGATTTAAAGCTGTTTTCCCATCACCACCTCAAAAACCCGACAATGACGAATTGCAAAGCCAGCACGTTACTTGTACAAGTTTCCTAATATGGTATACCAGGACAGAAAAGTTGAGGATAAATTGCGGGAAGAACAAGTAACCTCGGAAAGAACGATAAGTGATAGTATGATTATTTGAAAAAATCCAAACTAAAACCATCAGGTCGCTTAAAACTTACCAAAAATGGAGTTAAAATAGGGATCGTGATAATCAAATTCGTTGCTAAACGATAATAAGTAATAAGGATGATTAGACACAGTGTAATATTTTTCTTTGGAGATTTGGGAAGACCAAAGTTTATTCTACGAAAAGAAAAACGAGTCCTGAATTAAAAGCAAAAGTACGAAGTATTATCGACGAAAGTAAGCGACAGTTATGCAAAAAAGTAATCGAAAATTTATTCAGAAGAATTCGAAAGTGTTAAATGAGCCGTGGAGGACATTTGTCAAATATCCTATTCCACATTTAATGGCAACCTAAAGGCAAAAATAGTTCGTTGTTTTTCAAGAAAAATATAAAATTTTAAGTTGTAAATTCATTCAGCCAAAGCTCATTTGTTTAGAAAGAGTTCCCAAAATCTAATAAAGGTCCATATAAAATAACAAATGAGAATCAGGTAAAAACAAACAGTATAATGCTGGAAGTATAATGCTGAAGTAAGATGCGGTTATAGAAATAGAACATCTTATATTTATTCATCAAATGCATATATAAAAAAAATAGGAGCAAAAAAAGAATGTTTCAAAAATGCGAGAAAATATTAATTTTCATATAAAAAAAATTAGTAGGGAACGTTGATTGATTGTACTACACAAAGTGGAAAATTGTGTCTTATTTGGGAAACATAACAGTAAATAGCTGCAATATAGAATATATGTGCTGACTGAGAATAGAATTATTACTCAAAAAACACAAACTATCTGAATCAGATAAAAAAACATGTAGCAAATAAAACACACTTTTCAAAATGTTTGTCATAAGACTCAATAATGAGATTAAGCTTCATTATAAAATGCTCAACAATTTGATGTTGAACATCTTCTAAAGACTCTTGAAGTTTGCTGAGGTTTTCCTAATGCATCTGATCTAACGACACAGGCACCAAATACTTATTTGATTCCATCACAGCATAATTGTACGTGATGGATATTAACGCCATCTGACATGAAACAAATTGTGAACCCAAGCGTTATCCGTAATTTCCTTGAAGAATTTCGTCCGCATTCTCTTCATATCGATTTACCCAGCGATTGTTTTTCTCAAAAAATAAAATCCCATTATCCTGTGACTGACAATGACTAATCAAACAATATGTAGGATTTTCAGTACCCCATACTCGATAATTTTATTGATTCACATATACAATCCAGTCCAGCTTGTTTATTAGCACCTTTTCAAAAATAATTTGAGCAAACCAATATCTTTGTTCAATTGCCTAATCAACATACCTTTTTCAAGATCCAATCGGCGTCTTCATAAGCACGTCCAATTATTTGCTCTACTCGTTGCGGATCAGTTTCATTCAAATGCTGTTTGAAGCTCTGTAAAACAACGTTCAGTAATTAATTTCATTGCAAGCGCAATAAACGAGTATTAAATTAACGAATAACATGTAAGGTTTATGAACGCACGTGAACACAATTAATGATTTTAACAGGAGTTTTTTTCTCCAGTAACCAATGTTGTACATATAATTAATTAAATGGTCTTATAAATTAATGTGCCATGATAGCTGATAGTATCATTAAACTTTATTTATTCAAAACTGATTATGGTGTCAATGAATCGACCGAAATTATCATAAATCGATAGCCCATAAATAACATCCGTTACGCCAATGAAACTGTGATAATTACAGATAACATGGAAGACTTACATGTTTAATTCATAATCATAAATAGTTAAAGACGAGTGAATTGGCACTATGAAATAAAGCCCACATTTGGACTGCACCTAGCGTTCTTGATTCACGATGTTGTGTAAAACAGACGAAAAGCATTTGAAGAGATAATGAATAGAAAAACAACAGCTCAGAGTCGTAATTACAATTCCATCACAACCTAAATGTTAATAACAAAGATTGAAGAAGTGGCAGATCACGCTTGACGATTTGAAGTTAAGCAACCAACATTTCAGCAAATAGTATAACTGAGTTACTGACTCAATAGACAGTAAAGAAGGAATGCTGAAATATAATTGATAATAATAGTTCCTCAACTGGGGATAGAAAGAGAAGAACAGAAGAAACAGAAGTTTTCAATAAAAATAAAAAGGTATTTCATTCACCAGCAAAACGCAGATCAGAAGCTAAAGGCGACAATTATGATTCGCTAGAATAGAAGGAAATGATGGGTATGATGATAGATATTAAAAACTCAAGTTAAGAACAAAAAGAACAAAAAAAAAACAAATAACATAAGAAATGAACGATTGAAAACTTTATAAAAAATAAAATGAACCTGGAGATAAAATTAGAAGAGGCATATAAAATTGATGAAAAAACGATACATAATCAAATACGGCAAACATAGAGCAAAAACTGCAAATTGTAAAAAAAAGAAGATTAAGACAAGCAGAACGATAAAAGAAAATATCAACAATAACTAGAAAATAGACAAAGAAAGAAAGTCCAGGAAAAAGTAAGATTAGGGTACCAGAAACTTATAATCACTGGACAGGTCTGAATATGGAATAAAAAAGAAAGAACTCTTAGAAGGATAACGAAACCGACAGAGAGAAAGGACATGAATGAAAAGATAAAAACGCAAGGAGAGAAGAACTTGATTATAGGGACATAAAACTAGAGAAAGAGGAGGTATATGCCCCAACACAACAAGCATGAGGAAAGTAATGTAAATGGCCGAATAGGTTTTGCTGAGGGGAAAAGATACGAAAATTATGAGTACATATTTTGGACACAAAGAAATTCATAAGGGGAACATATGTACGTCGTACCAGGGAGGAATAAGATTAATCAGATAGACCATGCACTGACACAGAAACGTTTTGTAAAGTATATTAAGAATACGCAGAGTTACAGAGGGAAAAACAGGAGTCAGACCTTTATCTAGTAGGAATACTGGTTAATTTAGATATAAAAAGGACGAAATATATAAAGCAAGGAGAGAAAACGACCTTGAACATAGATTTATAAAAACCAGAAAAGAGAACAGAAGACTAAAGAAAAATAGGAGAAGAGCGTAACAAAAGAACAGTGGAGGCAGTATAGAAACATCGGGAAAATAATGATGAAGTCAACAAAAGGTACACTAGAAAGGAACAACACAAAAAGAAAGAATATTTGGTTTGATGAAGAATGTAGACTAGAATTAGAAAAAGGCAATCAACGAAGAAGATACTACAGATAAGTTTAAAGGGAGATAATTTTTTGTTTTCTAAGGATAAAAAGGAAAATTGATAGGCGATAAACGAAAAATAGTAGAAAAATGGTATGCTTTCAAGAAATTCTAGATAAGGAAGAAAGCGGAAGCAAAAGTAGAGTAGATGAAGGAATAGAGTTAAATAGGACAGGTATTGAAATTCCCGCTAAGGAAGAGGTAACATATTTTAAAAGGTTAAAGAATATGCATATGGCAGAACAACAAAACACTGCTAAAAAACAAAATATT
Organism: Sinelater perroti; assembly: GCA_036346155.1. Lineage (NCBI taxonomy): Eukaryota > Metazoa > Arthropoda > Insecta > Coleoptera > Elateridae > Sinelater > Sinelater perroti. The sequence continues at coordinate 3,269,808 of JARFIY010000329.1, read as the reverse complement.
AAGTAAAACAACCAAAATAAAAATTTATAAGACCCTGATTCGACCCAACCATAACCATGGAAACAACAGTAACTAAAAAAGAAGAAGACCTAAAAATCATGGAATGAAAAATTATGAGGACAATATTAGGACCTAGCATAACAAGTAATGGAGAAAGAAGGTTGAAAAAGAATAAAGAAATAGAAGAAGAACTAGGAAAAGAAAACATAGTCAGACACATAAAAACACAACGCTTAAGATGGGCGGGGCATATCTGGAGAAGAAAACCAGAGGAAATGATACGGAAGGTGACGCAGTGGACACCCATTGGATCCAGGAAACGAGGAAGACCAAGAAAGATATGGAAAGATGCTATGGAAAGGGACATAAAGATAATGGGAATAGAAGATTGGAGGTCGAAATGCAGAGATAGAAAGGAATGGAAAAAGTTAATAGAGACTGCCAGAACTAACAACAAACTGTGAAAGAATGCAAGAACAAGGGGACTGATAGGCGTAGCCATAATTCGCAGAATTGCATGGCTCAATGATGATGAATAAGGCCAATACTATTGTATGGAGCAGAGACGATAACAATGACGAAAAAGGAAGAAGAAAGTTTAAAAGTGATGGAGCGAAGAATCCTAAGAGTTATATTTGGAGCAGTAAAAATTTCGGAGAACGAATACAGAATAAGATCAAACCAAGAGCTAATACAAGAAATAGAGGAAAACATTGTGAAGAAAATAAAGCAGCAGAGAGCGAAATGGTTAGGACATGCACTGAGGTCAAACAACCAGGAATCGACGAAATTAATAACGAACTGGACACTGGCCAGAAGTCGAAGGAAAGGCAGGCCAAAGTTAAGATGGATTGATGAAGTGAAAAAGGATCTAAGAGCAATAGGAATTGAAAACGCGGAGGAGTTAGTCGAAGATAGGAAATTACGGAGTAGGATATGTAAAGAAGTTGGGAATGGACTGGACAGAGACTGATCTACCCAAAACCAATCTAGAAAGCTTCATCAGAAGCGGCACTACCTCTTCATGAGGTGTTAATCCATACATACATACACACATAAAACACACATTTCTTTTATAGCATGCTTGATCAGGCAGGTATCAATGCAATGATTTTGTTTGATAAACAAAAGTATGAATATTATGAATATATATGATTTTGGTTTAGCATTGGCGGCCAAGCCTTTTGTGTAAAATCAATTTGACAAGCAATTACCAAAACCATTGTTATATTTGTAAAAAATTGTAATTAAAACTGTTCATTTAATCAATATCAATATTTCTGTAGAATGTTAATTTTTGGTTTACAGGATAGCCTTCATAATTGGTCAGTAGATACCTTATATCGGTATCTTCCTCTTTCACCTTCACGACTTGCTTTGCTTTCAAAGTTGCCTTTCCGGATTTTATATCCGTCTTGTTAATATTCATTTTATGTTACTAATCTAAGAATAATCAAACCTTTGCCTTTCCCCATATTATATTATGTTCGTTGTAAACCTAAAATTAGGCACTCAAAAGAATCTGCTTAAAATACTTCGATTAATGTGTAATCTCTTCACAATACATAAACATAACCTCAAAAACTCCATAAAAGCGGGCATAATTTCAAACTGGGCGCTTTAAATATTCTTCAAAAACGAATTTTAAAGTGCTTTTAAATATAGAATTTAAAACTTATGGTAATAAAATAGGCTACTTACCTGTTTAACTGAATGAATGTAGTGTTTCCTAGGCCCGTCATCGGGCAGCTTTTGGCATTGCCTTAGCAAGTACTTGTACAAAGCCTTAGCAGACGTGTCCTTTACTTTCGTGCAGAATTTGTTACAGCACAGCATGGGAAATGATTTGGACAGCCACATTCCAACCTTCCCAAGAATTGCAACCGCGCTCGTTTCGAAGACTACGCCGCTGCCGCAGGTCACGTGACCGCACATAACCTCAAATATCAATATTTTTATTTAACCCTGGCAGTGACGCACTAGCGAGATGGTTTTTAAGCGAATTATCAACACAAGTCAAGTGTACTTCCTCAAGCGAAATTACTGCAAAAGGTAAGCGGCCGCGCGTTTCTTGCTGTGATCAAAGAGTTGCCTTTCAGCACCTCGAAGCCGCCAGAACCTGCAGCGTCAGTTCCTGAGACGTTCAGCAGAAACGGCGACGACGGCACATCCAGGACGCTGACCGGCGAGATTTTATTCAAGGATAACAAGATTTTCAGCGCCATAGGCGCTGCAGAAGAACTCCTAAGCTATATCGGGTGAGCACTTTTATTTTGTGGTGTTTGACAGGTTACGATAAATTTATTTTGATAAAGAATGGCCAGAGAGCATGCCCATGAGGGGGAGCATGAATACTGTGACAAATTGAAGAGAATACAGACTGTAATTATAGATATAAGCACGGCAATATCCCGATACAGTGACACTAACAAAAAACCAATACCTACTAACTATACCAAGGAGTTAGAAGATTGGATTCATGAATATTCCAAGGAGCTGCCACCCCCTGAGCAGTACATTATTCCAGTAGGCATCATAATATCAAATAATTTTCATTAAATAATCATATAAAATTTCAGGGTGGCGGTGTTGCTGCAGCATCGTTGCACGTAGCAAGAGCAATTTGCCGCAAAACTGAGCGCGTTGTTGTCCCTCTGGTGCGGGAGGGCAGCTTAGACAAAGAAGCGCAAGTCTATTTGAATCGCCTCTCGGACTTCCTGTTCACAGTCTCACGGATAGCAGCAAAACTAGACCAACGGACCGAAAGCATTTACATCCCCAAGCCGGACGAGAAAATACAAGCTCAGTAATTTTCCATCCCCTGAGCTACATGGTAATGACGGACTTATATTAAAACTGCATGATTTTAGGGTCTTGCGTGCTAGAAGAATCTGAAATGGTTGGAGCTACATTGAGCTACCTCAGTTCCACTGTAGTTTCAGCTCCAGTTATTGTATTGTTCATGAATGTTGTAACGTAAAATTTGGTAAATATGAATTGTAGGTCGTGGTTGTGCAAGAATCGGTACAAATAATATTGTAAACATCATTAGAATTTGTTTATTTACATACATAACGCAATGCAAAATAAATTACAAGCTGTGATCACTCTTACAATTGTTCGTCCATTACAGGAATCTCCTTAAATGACAAAATCTCTAGCATCGTCCCGCCTTTTGTCTCTGCCTGCAGCATCTGATCTACTTCCTTATAATGCCCAGGGTCTATCAGGAAAACAACCGTAAGGAGGTCGCCCTCCCGATTCTCTTCCTCGAAACGGACTGTAGGCGTATGCAACAACTTCTCTCGCAGCTTCTTACTGTCTTTCCCACGGAATGAAGTCCTCAGCCGCATTTGCGCCCTTTCTATGGGATATTTCTCTTTTAAAATTTTTATTACCTGCAAGGCTTGCTGCTTGGTGTTCTGGTTTGGCTTAACAGAATAATGAACCTCCTTCATGGCTTTCTCTATCATTGCTACGGGATAAGGTCTGTTTATCTCCGGATTTATGCACATGTCTGCTACTGTTGTCGCTATTTCCTTGAACTGCGAATCCAGCTGGCTGTGCCGTTCTTTATCAGACACCTGCAATTCACCCTTGGACAGTATCTCCTTGCAAATTTCTGTCTGGTCATCTTTGCCGAATGCCTTCAACAAATCTTCCTTCTTAGCTACCTGACCTTTTGAGACGTTTGTGAACACTGTGTGGGTCTGCAGGACTTCGTCTATATCTTTTTCGCTACATGTAAAAGAGCATGCATAAAAAAATTTATTGTAATGGCTAATCAATACTTACACGCTGTTCCGCCAAGACACCACCTTGTTCCGGTAACATGCTATTTCAAACCGCTTTCCAGCCTTCTTGATCCGCACAACCGCGACGTTCGTTAGGCGTATTTGATTCGTGGGCGTAAATATTTTCGACATCTTGTGCAAGACGAAAATAACGTTTTTGTAATTGTAGGAAAATAGTGAGGTTATGTTAGGTGTCTATGTTGCCACATGTAACTGTATGCAGTCGGTCACAGTTCAAAATTATTATTAATTAACAGATATATCTTGCAGTAATCAAGGCTTTGTTTAGAAATACAGCGTGGTGCAATTTAGATCTTATAATGCATTTATTGAGAACTATGTGGCAACATTGATCGTTACTTTAATTTGGAATAAATCGCATATATTGTGCGTTGCGTTAAATGGTTGCCAAATATTTTTAATTTTATTATTTCTTATTATAAGCTAATAAAGGTTAATGTTTCCTACAATTTTAATATATATTTAAGTAGAGAACTAAGAAACTTACTTTCTGTCATCCTTTGCTAACATATGAAATAATCTTTATCTGTTGCCATGATACAGTCCAAAATTTTGCATAAACAACATCTAAGAGTAGGCAACAAATACAGGGACTGGAATAAATTTAAAACAATACTTTAAAGCAAACTTGAATTAAATATCTATATAAACAACACAGTAGATCATCTCAGCCAATCTATTCAAGTAGCGCTTTGGGAAACAACCCATATGCAGGAGAAGAAAAATGAAATTAAAATATCACCTAAATTAACCCTTTCTTTCCGAATTATTTTTGAAAAAAAAATTTGTTTTTTATTTGTAATTCGTCTATGTCATATTATGACTCAACGTAACTGATAATTACTATTTTTCTGTTTTATAAATTTGTTATGTTAAAAACAAATGATGACTCCATATGGGGTCGTTGGAAGAATAGTAGCAAAAACAGTATATAATTGTTACAAAATATATTTTAGAAAATAACGAGGTCTGGCAGCGGCTCCCCCCCCCCCCCCCCTCCCCCGGTGAGCTTGTCCAACTCCGACATACTTGAGCCCCTTCGCATAGTAGTTTTTAAAAATAAATAAAAACACGATTAAAAAGCTCTGTTTGACATAATTGACGTACGCCGTTACCATGACAACGCATTTACGTATACCCAGTTAGAGTTGAACTTTGACCTTTGACCTGTGTGACAGCACTCATAATTTTTTTTTATATATAAGTGCTTTATTACCCGCTCTCAAACGAAAATTTTCCATCGCTTGCGGTTCCGGAAATATATTACCTCGGTCGCGTCTGTCGCCGGGCCGAAATTTGTCCTTTGGAGGCGCTCGGGTCGGCACGGAAAGGCACGAACGATTTGACCTTTGACCTGTGTGACAGCAGCAGCAGCACTCATAATTTTTTTTATATATATAATTATAATTTGATTTAATGTTTATCAACGAACTTGAAAAGTTCGTTACTGAATTCTATATGTCTGTCGGTCTGTCTGTCGCTGTCACAAAATTATGGATTTTTTAAAATTTAAAAATGGATTCTTATAGGAAATTTTACGCTGATTTCAAAATCGAAATCAAAAAGTTTCTATCTCGAATAGTTTTCGAGATATTTGACTTCGAATTTCGGGAAAATTTCGACATTGCGATTTTATGAGTAATTCTTAAAGAAAATTTTACGCTGATTTCAATAATGAAATCGAAAAATTTTTATGTCGAATAGTTTTCGAGATATTCGACTTCGAATTTCGGGAAAATTTTCGACATTACGATTTTAAATGTGATTCTTATAGGAAATTTTACGCTGAATTCGAAAATGAAGAAAAAATTCTATGTCGAATAATTTTCCAGATATCGAAAGGTTTTTTTAAGTTCGTTCTGAGATTGCTTACAGAGCAATCTCTTCGCCGGCCCCATGTTTTTTTTGTGAAATGTAATAAAACAGTTGCGGTTCTTCGTAACACACAAAGAGATTTGACCCTTCTCACAGGCCATCCTGGTGTAAGATTTACATTGACGACATCTCAGTTTTGGCTCAATATGAACAGGCCAATGTTCTATTCCATTATATCTGATGTCATCTATAGGCTTAGGAACAAATGAACGTTTTTTATATGGCTGAATTGGTGGGGTTGCCTCTCTGGAAGGTGCTCGTCTACGGTTTACTTTTATATTTAGACATTCTAACAAGGCTTTACCAATTTCGCTTCTAAAAACAATAAGCTTCTTATAATTCGAAATATTGCAATGACGCCAATAGAGCAACGAGGCATTTACTATGCATATATCCATCAAGTGAAAAAATATTCGAAAATAATATCTTTTGGTACTCATTCTGGTTCTGTATAACGAAACTAACATATTCTTGAGATCCACTCCACCAATATTTGTATTTTATTAGTTCAGGTCTTGTAATTTGGATATATGCTTTCCGTGTTTGTGGCCATCTTGTCACCATTTCAGTTGGTTTAACTCCCTTATATGTTGAAATCATTGTTATAGATTTATTATCAAACCATGTCACTGCTACTATATTGTTTAGCATGATTACGTGATAGTCAAGTGATCCTCTTCCATCTTTTTTTAGAACTTTGTCATCTTTTGGTTCATATCGTTTTAGTCTATTTCGCCTTAGTGTCCCAATTGAAAGTATTCCCATATTTTTCAGAGTTGTAAACAATTTATAGGACATAAAAAAGTTATCAGTTTATATCTTGAAGTTGTTGTTTTTTGGTAGATTAGTGGCAAATTTTACTACAATATCTCCACTAAAGCCAAGTGAAGATGTTTCAGTTAGTACCATGCCTTTTCCAATATAAATGTCAAATTTATAAACAATTCCACTGACGCCTGCTCGAGCAAACACCTTTATACCCCATTTGTGGGGTTTACTTTTTATGTATTATTTCAGCGAGCTATGACTTTTGAAAGGTATCATAATTTCATCAATAGAATTGTGCTCTTCAGTTCTTCGATTTTCTTAAAATTTTCTTTGACGGCATCAATAAAGGGGCGCATTTTGAGAAGTTTATCATAGTTGGGTTGATCACGTGATTTCATATTCGTTTATGTGTAAATTGGATCGAATTTTTTCGAATCTATTTCTTGACATTACGTCTGCAGCAGGAGAATATCGCGTTTCCTGAGGCCGATACATTCTGTAGCTGGGCGTATGAACTATTCCACTCATTACATGTATCCCCAAGTAATTGCATATTTGTATGTATGTTGTGTTGACCGAAATTCCATGCTTTTGCACAGAGTATAAATTAGTCTGTTCAACAAGATTTTGAATTATATTATCATCAAAAAACATTTTAAAATATTCAAGTGGCGTCGATATATAATCTGGTTCTGAAAATGGCACATTGCAATCTGAATCAACCTGATTAATATCACGCTTTCTCCATTTTGGTGTAAAATCCTTTGCCCTTTTTGTCTTTTTTTGTGGAAAGAATGTTGCTAATGGAACTTCATCATCATTTTCAAAGTCTGATTCTTCCTGTTGAACTTCTACAGATACATTACTATCTAGCAATATTAGATTGTCATTTGTTTCATCATTATCTTCTAGATTATCTAATATTTTATCATCCAATAGTTCTTCATCGCCGGCTATATCAACATCTGAAATATCTCCTTCAAGCAAAAACAACAATTGCTTTTCCTCTTCTTCTGTAAGACCTGCTCGAGCCGTCTAAATTAATTAAAAAAATCAAACAATATAATTTACAATTGAATAACTGTGTGGGGATGATAGTGATAAAAGACAAATTAGTAGATAGAAATATTTTTGATAATTTTTTACTTTATTTGAATCAGATCTAGAGCTTATTCAGATAGAAACCAGACTGGCTTTTCTCCCAACCTTTGTTATATATATATATACCTGAGATTCGGAAATCTATAACAAAGATTTGTGCCCGATGAGCACGTACAGAAAAATAATTTTATTTTACAATGTGTGTATGTGGGAATTGTACCCACAACTGTAATGCGTAGTAATTTATTCTAATATTTATAAATCTCAAATAAGCAATTACGAGAATAAAATAGATTTCAATAATAACTAATAAAATCCCATTGACGCCATACGACATCATACATTTATCTAACACTAATTTTTGTACGCTTTGTTATTTTGACTTAATGTAATGATCAAAGTATAGACGGAAGACCCAATAGATGCAACAAATTGTTTTATGATGATTCCTTATAAATTTGCCTTATTTATTGTATTCGGAAAAATCACAGATACATGCAAAATTTCGCATTGAACGTTTCACTACCAAATAAGCAATAACTGCCATTCATTGAAATTGCAGAGTGCTTGTATGGTCTGTTCTGCCATTTATGAATGTAAGCAAATATTACCACGTGTAATAAACAAAAATCTACAAGTTATATTGGTTGCAATTCGCTCTCAAAAGAAATAACGCCATATGGAATTTGTGGGAAAGAAAGGGTTAACCGAAGACAAAGTAACAGAAAAACACCATGGAAACTTGAGAATCGAAAGGCAAAATGAGATTGATCCAAGCTGCAAAAAGCAACTGAATATTTACTATGAGAAGCGATTTGTAAAATGAATCAATGAATTGCAATGAATTCCAACATTTCCATTCATACAGATAACAAATAATTGGTTTAAAGCAATAAGGACAAGGCTAAGTTTTTCTTAAACCTGTAGTAAATAATTGTGACATGGAAAAGTAACTACAAAAATATCCAGAATCCCCCATCACATCTGTATTTCCCAGATTTACTGTCAGACCAAATTTAAAGAAATAATTGGAACTAAACTATATTCTTCAAATACCATCTTATTACTATCAAAATTCTCGAGGAACTTCCAGAAATAGGTTTACAGTGCATCACATAAATTTACAACATGGTCTTAGCTTATGGGAATTAGTCCAGATTCTTTAATACAAAACTTGGTGTATCTCTAAAAGAAATAAGATCTTATAGACCAATTAGCCTATTATCGACAATGGCTAAGACCCTTAAAAAACAATTCTAATAAAGTGCCAAGTAATACCCAAACATAAGTTCGGCTTTACATCACAACATGCAAGTATAGAACATGTCAATCTCGTTTATAACTAGATCTGACAATTTAGACGATAAGAAATGCTATGTTGGATGGAGTCTTCTTAGATAACATTTACAAAATCAGAAAATTCTTCTACATAATTATTTTACAGTCCTTCAATTCTACTTACAAAATCGGCATTACTTTACTCAGCTAGCGTCTCTTAAGAACGCTTGGACCGGTTCCCTATTTTAGGTTTACAGTAGATCTGCCCATTCTATAAGATGTTATTGCAGCAACGTATGATAACAGGACAGCCATACTATTATCACACCACAACTCTCGCTGCATCACCACAATTACAGACGAATTTTGAAAAAAATTAAATATACCTAGCTAAGTGACGAATCTGAATCAATGAAACTAAATCTATCCAAGTCACATTTACAAACCATGGACACAACTGTCCATTTGTCACCTCAAATGGATACCAATTACACCAATAAGATGAAGTCAAATACTTAGGCATGTATTTTGATTGCATGTAGGCTTGGAAAAAATATGTATTTACAAAACTAAAACAGCTAAGGCAAAAACTAAGAAATCTGTATTGCATAATTGGGTAAAGATCAAAATTATCACTTGTTAGTAAAGTCTTAGTTTACAAAAAAAAAGGTTCTAGTTTAAAATACTTAGAACAATAGATGGTGCCAAATCACATGACTGTCCATGATCTTCAAATTATAACCCTCAAAGAAGAAATAATTAAATCTACTCAAAAATAAGAAACCATCTTAACAGTCTAGTGAAGAACCTGACGAACCAATAAAATATTTGAAAACTTTGAAAACATCTTTCATATGACCTGCTACATAGATTTGAGATGTTAATTTAAATATATCCATTATTTTTAAATTGTGTGATAATAGGAAAATGTTATTTAACATTTGTTTTATGTTAGTAATACAATTTACTTATCATAATACAGTTTACACATTGTACATGAATTTGAGAAGTTAAATTGTAGAAAAATCATATGTATGTATAAGAAATTTGAAAATCACAAATATTTAATACCAAAAAATCCTAGTCTTTAGTTGCAACCGCCTCGACCATAATAATTATGGATTTGCACAAACTCGCGTGTCTTACAGGTATTCATATATAATGTAGTGCATTGAATGATGGTAGAAGAGCTTTCTGATGAAGTGATTGATCTATAAAATAGTTGTACGAATATATTACGATAGTAATAGTTAAATATCATCATTTCGAAAATATGTGAAAATAATCACAAACTCCCAACATTTTTTGTTTTTGGAAGGAAGTGTTTTTAACATTAAAGATTATTACCACACTCATTATAAGAGGGAAAACAATCATTTAATACTATAATCTGAAACCTATGTACTGTAAGAGATGTAGCAAAAATTCTTCTGAATATGCATTGAAGCGATGCTTCAAAGATAAGCATTGGACTTTCTATATAACCATGTAATAATTTCTAATCTGACTGAAATTGATCACCTAGAGATTATTACCGATTGGAAAATTTCAGTACAACCTTAAAAGGTTGGCTTAGAGCCTTTACTGCTCTTATATTTACTTTTTTATAAGTGTACAGTGTCCATTGTGCATAATACCTTTGAGAAAATAAACAAAATAGAATAAAGAAATTGACAGGTGCAAAAGCAACTATTTGCCATCAGTACCACATAAATCATAAATTAGTACTATTATAAATAGTAATGGGCTAAGACTGTCTCCCTGTTTTATGACTTTCTTTAAATATACCTCTTCCCACTTTTCTTCGTTTATCTGTATTCATTTTCTCACATTTTGATAAATGCTGTTTTTATTATCATCATCTTTTGAGATACCTCAATATTCAATACCCAAAAGGGCACTAAAGATTAGAGAAGAAGAAAGGAAGGAGATATATTTCTAAACGTTCCATTGCATTTTGAATTATTTACTTCTGAAATGTATCAAAGGCTGCTTTAAGGTCTATAAATGCTAAGATTAATTGTTTCCCTGTTTGTTTATATCTTTCTATTACACTTCTTATAATAAATATATTGTTTGTTGTTTGTCTATATTTTTTAAATCCCGCCTATTCTTCTAATTTATTTTCTATCTGGTTTATACTTTATCTGGTATACTTTACTTATCACTGGTGCCAGGCATATGGCTCTGTAGTTCTCACATTCTATCGCATCGCCTTTTTTATATATTGGCAGAATTATGTTGTTTTCCCAGTCTATAGGTATTCAGTTTGTTTTCTGGGCCTGCCTATAAATCTCCAGAAGGCATTTTTTCCCTTGTATTCGTAGGCATTTTACCATCTCTGCATCTATTTTATGTTCTTCGGTGCTTTCCCTATCTTTAATTTTCTAATGCTTTATTCTTCCATTTCTATATTTCTATCCACTTCCTCTTCTTCCTGGCTTTCTCCTCTTACATATTCTCTTTCTATTCTGTCTTCCTCTTTTAGATCAAACTTTTCCATATAGTATTCTCTTCATGTTTTAAGAATATGTGTTATGTCCAATTGTAACTCCTTGTTTTTATTTTTTATTCCTTTAATTTCTTTCTTTTTCTGTCTCTTAAATGCCTTAATTTTATTTCAGAATATTCTATTGTTTGTCTTATATGTTTTGTTTAATTATCTTCCCAACTTCTTTATTTTGCTACTTTTACTGTCATCCAAAACTTTTAATAGAGACAAAAATTTTAACCAGAATGTTTTTAGACTTTGAAATAATTTGTTTTTAATTCATTTCGTTCAGAATAAAGCTAGAACTTTTAGAACAAAGAAAAAATGTTCTAAATAAAAAAAATTGTCAACACTTTGCAGCGAATATAATTCAATATGTTGAATGTACACTAATATCAAGCAAACACAAATTTTAACATCACTAATTATACTTGAAGCAAAGCGAAATCTAATTTTCTTTTTGAATACAACCCTACAAGTGCTTCTAATGAAATATCAGCCTTAAACCAATTTGTATAGAATGATCAGTCGCTTCCAAAGAACCAAATCTTAAAAATTAAGTGAGAAGTAGTACACCTAATCTTCTATAGGGTTAAATATAGGGACAAACTGGAGGAGATGATTGCTGATAGGAAAATGAACAGAAAAGTTCATATAAACATATCTAGTGATGCACAGTAAGTGCAATAATGAATTATTAGATTGCAGAACAGTATGCCATTTATTTCTAACAACTTTAGAGTAGGTGTTCGAAGTGCGTTCCAAGGATCCCCATGGACGCATATACGCGATACGTTATAGACTGATGTATTCGTTAAAATTTTTGAGGTATATACAAATTGCATCACAAGCTGCAATGACACGTTGTTCAAGTATCTATACAACAGGAATTGGATAGACATACATGACGCTTTTCAGATGATCACACAAGTAAACATGAAAGGTGTTTAAGTTCGGTGACTAGATGAACCATGTAGCAGGACCACTTCAGTTGATCCATTTGATAAAAAAGCTGTTAGCATTTGTTTTGTTGTACTGCCAATAACACATTTTAAGCAATAAAGGTAAAGTATTTTTTAGAAATTACGGATACATTAGGCCTTGTAATACATAAAGTAACACAGGCGCGCACGCGCACGCAGGTACACACAGGTTCGTGATATACTAAGTGTTAATATGGTATAGCCACATCAGAAAATCGATGGTTAAAGAAGATAACAGATTGGAACCTAATAGGAAGAAGAAAGAAAGGAAGACTCCGAAGATCATTTAAAGACGAAGTATGTTAAGCAACGAAAAAAAGAGGATTGGTAGAAGGAGAATGGAAAGACAAAGATACATGAGAAAATGGCTGAAAAGAGGAAAACAGCATTAGCTGTAAAAAAAATAATTAATTTATGTCAACCAAGGCTTTTATGATTATTCTATAAAATTTTTATGTTTTAGGCTGGACTCGATTTAGCTGAAAATTGAACTCGTGCTTTGTTTTGGTCTGAAGCACTTATGTACCAAATTTGGTGCCGATCAGAGCTTTAGTTTTGAGTTATCGTGATGACAGACACACACAGACGGGATTGTAATGTCATCATCAGTTAATAAATAAATAATTCCGGATAATACGAATTATTGGGCGATTAACACTTGCCGACTGCAGTTTATATATCTTCCCTCTTTGAAAATAAAATAGTAACTGTCATCGAAAATAGAATAGCCAGGATACGCATAAATACCAAACATTCTTCAAGCTCTTTTTCGAGCATGTCGTCCGATAACTTTCAACGAACTTAAAAAGTTCGTTACTGAATTCTATATGTCTGTCGGTCTGTCTCTCTGTCGCTGTCACAAAATTATGGATTTTTTAAAATTTTTAAATGGATTCTTATAGGAAATTTTACGCTGATTTCAAAATCGAAATCAAAAAGTTTCTATCTCGAATAGTTTTCGAGATATTCGACTTCGAATTTCGGGAAAATTTCGACATTGCGATTTTATGAGTAATTTTTAAAGAAAATTTTACGCCGATTTCAATAATGAAATCGAAAAAACTCTATGTCGAATAGTTTTCGAGATATTCGACTTCGAATTTCGGGAAAATTTTCTACATTACGATTTTAAATGTGATTCTTATAGGAAATTTTACGCTATGTCGAATAATTTTCCAGATATTCGATTTCGAATTTCGGAAAAATTCGAAATCGAAAGGTTTTTTTAAGTTCGTTCTGGGATTGCTTACAGAGCAATCTCTTCGCCGGCCCCATGTTTTAGTATAGTTTGGCCCAGCCCCTTACACCCTCCCCCGAGCTAGCAAGGGGAGAAAGTTTTGCCGAGGCACGAGTAACCCGACGTTACCATTTAAGGGTTAAAAATAAAACTTTGTCATACATTATTATAATTAAATTTTAAATATGACTCGCTTTTTTCCAAAAACACATTTTTATTCCACACGCATTTTATTTATGGTCCATCGTAGGCCCTACAATTGAGATATGTGACAATTGCGCACGTTATCTACAAGCATACATACATTAGGCTAACAGTAACCTCCCTAATGCATGTTAAAATTTAAATAATGTCCTGTAAGTAAGCAGTAATTATATTCACACATATTCCTGTCTCAGAAGCAGATTCATTTCGGTTATCACTCACTCACTTCCTCTTTTCCCATCGTACCTTACGGTGTTCGAGATTTGAGCCATTGTTTGAAAGAATGTCTATCCCTTGCAAGAGTTCGGATTTGTGTTAGGGTCTGTCCTCTTTCTCTAATCGATTCGGAGATGTTGTCTTCCCACTTTCGTCTGGGCCTTCCTCTATCCCTTCTTCCATCACACCTCATTTCGAAAATCTTTTTCGGATAGCGTTCATTGCTCATTCGGACCAGGTGTCTATACCATTGTAGTTGTTTTATTTTTGTCTTCCACCAGCTTGTAAGTTCTAATTTATCTCGTATATTTCTGTTGCGTACTCTGTCTCTTCTTGTTTTGCCCACTACTCACTTTAAGTTATCTTATCTCTACAGTTATTATTTTGGATTTTTGTTTATCTGTTATCGCCCATGTCTCGTATGCGTATAGAAGTGTAGGGCTATATTGTCTTATATAAATGCATTTTTGCTTTTATACTGTGGGGGGGGGTCTGGTAGATCCTGCGTGCCGCGGAGACGAGATGTCCTGTGTATAACGCTTTATTTACACTACTATGTGTGTACAATTATAATGGCGTTATTGAGGCGCTTGAGTGCGCCTATGCGACCGCCGCACAGCGAATCTCCTGGGGTCTGCGAGTCGACGCCGATGTAGATGCCCGGGGATGCTGCTGACTTCTATCGGGCGAGGCCGGACCTGGAAGGATGAACGCTGCTGCTTCTTGGCGAAGGGAACGGGCGCGCTTTCCGGGGGGACCTTGCCTTTGTCTGCGGGCGTTCTTCGGCGAGCCGTTTCTCGAGCGACGGCGAAAACGGTGATGCTGGCTTCGGAAGTGGCGAGTGGCGGAGAGCTTTCCTCAGCGCGTTCCGAAGGGCCTTGGGCGGCGATGATTCCCTGGTGGAATCTTCTGGGCAGGATGACGGCCCGTTTGACCGGGGAACTCGGCTGAGGTACGCGCGAGTGTCCCCTAGTAAGTTGCAGGGGTAACTTGGCTGAGGGTAGCACAAGTACGCCCTGATTTGGCGCAAAGCGCTCGACTGAGGGTGAGCGCGAGCGTTCGCTGATGCAAGTTCGTTTTGGCTATGGATACGCACAGAACGCCTTCCGTGCACCTGGGGGGCCCCCCGGCTATGGGTACGCACGGGCGTTCCTCAGGAGGAAGTAAAGGAGCTATTCCGGCTATGCGTACGCACGGGCGCTCCTCAGGAGGAGGGGAGAGCTATTCTGGCTATGGGTACGCACAGAACGAGCTCCGATGCTCGACATCACGTCACGTCATCTTCTTCACGAGTTTGGGGGCTCCTGGGTTCCCAGCCCCTAACCCCCAACGCATCGATGACATCTGGTGGTCATTGGTTGGCCTGCAGTAAAGCAGGCTACCCCCGCTCCGCCTTACGGGAAATCAGGATCTTGGGGCGCCCCCGTCAACGTCGTAGTTGTAGAGACCACGAACTGCTGGATTGTCGTGGTCTTGGACGCTGGCATGTAGTTGCAGGGCGCACTGGTCTGATGCTCGAGCGAAACGCTCTAGTATTTATGCCCGCGCCGCGCTTCGTTCCGAGAGTTGGTGGGGATAATTCTGGCGGGAGCAAGGCGCAGCATCTATCTTGCTTTCGCGGTCGTCTCGCTCTGGCATGCGACGATATCGGCGGCCCGCCCGGCCGCGATGGCGGCGCTCACTCGTTCTTTCGGGCGGGCGTCCTACAATACTATTTTCTTTTTTCTCCTATTAATATGCTATTTACTTGATAATATATTTTGTTTTCTTTGTTTATTTTATGTTTTATTTCTTGGTCTTCCATTCTTATTGATTAGCACTACAAGATATTCGTATGTTTGTACTCTTTAAATTTATTTCCCGTCTATTTGTATATCTACTTCTTTTCATTTCCTGTTTTGTGTCATACATTACTTTTGTTTTTTCTGTATCTTTTTTATTCATTTATGATCGGACCGCCTTTTTTCAATTTTTCTGCTACCTTATCATTTTTCTTCTGTTATTTCTTTTTTATTGTCTTAATTACCATTTTCTTCCTGAGACTGTTGTTATTCTCTTCTCTGTATTGCTGTTTCTTCATATTTAAATTTGGTTGTGTAGCAATCTTTCCATATTTTCAATATTTTTCCGTTGTTTGTAATTTTCCTATCTCATCACTAATATTTTGCACTTTTGGTGCTCTATTTTTTTTTAGACGCTTAACTATATTCCAAAACTGTTTTTGGTTTGCTATATCTTTTTACCAAATTCCTCCCATGTGTATTTCTTTGCTTGTTTTACCGCTTCCTTTGCTTCGTTTTGTTTTACTAGGCATTCTCTTCTATTTTGTTCAGTTTTATTTATTACATATTTCTTCCAGGCTTCTTTTTTAGTTTTAATTTTATTCTTCGCTTCTTCATCCTAGCATTTTGTTCGCTTATGTGTTGGGACTTGTTTTATTTATTTTTCTCCGCAGACATATTTTGGTGTTTTTATTAGCATTTCTTTGAAGGCTTTCCATTTTTAATTTAGAGTCCACTGATTTTCTTCTTGTCTTTTTCTAGGTTTTCTATAGTTTCTAGTTTGATCTTTGTATGGCTCTTCGTTCGTTCTTTAAGTGGTTTCCTAATGTTTGTGTCAACAATCACTAGTCTATGCTTTGTATTTAACTCCGCCCCTCTTATTAAATTTACATCGTTCACTGAGTATCTCATATTTCTCGTGTACGTGATGTAATCTATAATATTTTGCTTCCTAGTTCTTCTGTTTTGTATGTTATTTTGTCTATTGTCTTGTGTTTAAACCATGTATTTCCTATCCACAGTTGGTTCGTTATGCAGCAAAATTTTCGTTTACATTTCCTTCTAGGCCTCTAGGCCCCCATAATAACTACGTGTCTACTGTTGTTTTGTATTTTCTCTATGGATCCTTGCAGGTCTTCATAGAAAGTTTCTTTATCTTGTACAGCAGCATTTTCGATGGATGCGTATATTTGAATGATTTCAACCTTCTCTTGAAGTTGTAGGTTTATTGTTATAATTCTGTATTTTACAGCTTTCCATTTGGTTACTTTTGGTTCTATCTTTTTACTGACGGGTATTCCTATTCCTTCTATTGTTCCATTTCCTACTGGTGCGTCCGCATATTTGAAGCTATTTCCTTTCTTTTTAATTTCTGAGATTCTTAGTATTTGAATCATTTATATTTCATCTATAATCTCGCATTCTTTCCCTGTAAGAGATGTGATGTTCCACATTCCAAATCTTGTTCTATTTTTCTCCTGTCGTCTTCGTTGTGACAGTCCCGTTTCGAAGTTCATAGCATTTCTCTAAATAATTTTACAATGCGGGGGTGATTAGCCCAGCCGCATCAGCCCCGTTACCTCGAGACAACTGGTATCGGATTATACCCCTTGATGCTGGGTCACCAAAGCCCCGTCTGTTAGCAGGCAGGGTATACCGGGCAAGTTGCCACTCGTGCAGGTGGGTTTAGTATTTGGGTTTTAGTTGTTGATGGACCCCTTACACCTTTAATTCCGGTTATCAACAATCAATATTTATGAGCCAGCTACTAAAGGTTACAAATACAAATTCTCATGTATCAAACACAACACGTTCATACCATCGCAGTCGCCAGTAAATTGAAATCTAGATAATAATCAGCAGACAAATGGTTTCAACGTAGAAATTGATGCGAACAAATGACAAGAAAATCCTTGTGACTCGCAGATGTGTAAAAGAAGGAAAAGGAACATTTCTACGAGAAAGTCACGTAAACAATAGATTTTATGTATTAGCACAGGCAACTAAAACGTGAGCAGATAATGCAGTAAAAATAAATACTAACACAGATGCATTTCAGAAACTTGTTAAGCATTTAAACGAAAAAAAAGTATCTTGTTTACCAACTCAGGGAAAAGAGAGCACACCGAATCGTCATGGGAAATTTTCAACCAACTGTTAACACTCGCCAATTAAAAACCGAACTAGAAAAACAAGTGCGAAACATAATGAACATCAGACATAAGGTAAACGAAACATCTTTCTCATTTTTCTTCGTAGAACTGAAGCCTCAAAGTAGTAACAAAGAAATCTACGATTTGCAATGTCTTTCACGAACATAAATCATATTGAAATAGTAAAGGGTACCCTAGAAAACCGTTCATATGCGGCAACTACTATAATACAACAACGTGTAACAAACTCGAAATAGCCCAACCAGGTGTGTACATTGCAGAAGGGACTATTCTGAAAATTATAATGGATGCTCAACGTAACAACAACTTTTGACCAAATGAGGGTATCCAAACGCTGTAATTAAAACACACACCAAAAAAAAAAAAATGTTAGCCGTACCCAGCATACGTGAACAGTCTGAAAAGCCTCAACATGAAGATGGTTCTACTTATCAAAACCATTCTGCTATTAAAATCGCACGTTTTGAAAAAAAACTGTCAAAATTTTAGCCATTTTGGGCGCTTAGTTGCGCGTTTAACGATCGTTTGTATCAGTCGATGTCACTGCTTTTGTAAAAATGAAAAATCGAATACCGTACCATAATTAAGTACTTGCATTTGAAAGGTAATACGCTTACGCAAATTAAGGCAAATTAGACGCCGTTCACGAAGAATATTCCATCATTTTCCACCATGAAAAAATGAGCACCTGAATTTAAACGTGGTCGTACCAGCTAGGCTGATGATGAGCGTTCGGGACAGCCAACAACTGCGACCTCCATCGATAACATCGGAAAAGTTCACCAAATGGCACTAGGCAACCGTCGAATCAAGGTTAGAGAGATAGCAGAGGCTGTGGGCGTATCGAAAGAACGCGTTTATTATATATTGACTGAAAAATTGGGCATGAGAAAGCTGTCCGCGCGTCGGGTCCTGCGCTTGCTCATTTTGAATCAAAAATTTATTGGAATGAACATTTCCAAGGCCCCGCTTTAGCGGTTACAGCGTAACGGATCAGACTTTTTGCGTCGATTTATTATTGTCGATGAAACTTAAGTCCACCATTACACTCCTGAAACGAAGAAACAGTCAAAATAGTGGACTGCGAAGGGTGAATCTGCTCCAAAAAAAAGGCGAAGACGATTTTATTAGTCGTTAAGGTGATGGTGACTGATTTTTGAGATAGTCAGGGAATTCTGTTCATCGACTACTTGGAAAAAGGGAAAACAATAACGTGATCTTACTACGCATCGTTATTAGACCAGTTGAAGGCGACAATTGTTGAAAACGGTCCTATTTTGAACGAAAAAAAGTACTCTTCCATGAAGACAACTTACACTTCGGCAGTTGTCATGGCCAAAATTTACAAATTGCAGTTTGGATTGATTGACCACTCGGCATATTTATCAGATCTGGTCCCCAGCGACTATTTCTTGTTTTCTAAGCTCAAAGTCTGGCTCGGAGGACAGAGATTTTTATCAAACGAGAAGGTCATCGCAACCGTAGACGCTAACTACTATTTGGACGGGTTAAAGAATTTAGAGCATCGCTGGAAAAAGTGTATTAACTTAAAAAGAGACTATGTCGAAAAATAAAATTGAATTTGACAGAAATAATACTTAGGCTCAAGACTTTTCAGACTACCCATGTAAAGAGAATAACTCTAACAAGCTATGCAGCAGTACAATCGCAACAGCAACAAAACCCCAACCAATCCCTAATACAAAATAACGGTGACATCATGCTTTTACAATTTCCTGTCAAATTCATCACCTTGATGATCATGTTACTGCCAAACCTAATAAATAAAAGTTCGCATCACTAATGAAGGCAACTGGAACGTCAGCGGACTCTTACAACATAAATTTAAAATCTAAGCGTTCCTTTATACGCACAAAATGGATATTTTTCTAATATCCCAAGCATACTTCACACACCACAATTATTTCAACATACACAACTATAGAACTTATTTTACCTGTCATCTCGATAATATCGCTCTAGCTAATACAGCAGTTACCATCAACAACAAATTTACACACCACGAAGCGTAAAGATTTGAAACACTTTATCTACAAGCAAATGTTAAAATCAATTGCGGAAATAGGGACATGGTCATATCAGCAGTGTACTGTCCTCCTCGCCATCACAATACAGCAAGATCAATTTGAAGAATTGTTTAAGACCCTGGGTAACAAATTTATTGCAAGAGGTGATTACAACTCTAAACGCCCGTATTTGGGGTTCAGATTAACCACTCCCAAAGGAAAACAGCTAAGAAGAACTATCTGCAAAAATTATAACAATACCCACAGGTAGATCTAAACACTAACAAAGTAATTCGAATAAGCTACCAAACGTCATAGATTTCTTCATAGTTAAGAACATCTCACCAAACTATATTTTATTATCGATTCCTACGATCCAAGTTCGGACCACTCTCCCATAATATACATATGAGGTAACTCAATAATCAAAAGTCTATACCACTCAAATTATACATCGTACAAACTGTAATATTTTTATGTAAAATATAATAGTCACCTGGCAGTCAAAAGATCATCAATATTAACAGAGATTGAGGAAGCAATATAAAAGCTAGCCGAAATCATACATAGTTCAGATTGGTATGCCACTCTCATCAAAACAAAATACATGTGCTAGCATCACCAACTATCCTATAAGTGTTAGACGAAAGATAACTGAAAAAAAGAAAACAAAACGTAAATGTCAGAGTTCAAAGAGCCTTGCTGATAAAACCAGGTTAAATCAACTAATTGCTGAACTCAAGGTTATAATCCAAGAGTGTCAAAATTAAACATTCAATGACTATCTACAAAATTTATCGTCTCTATGACACGCAGCTAGATAATGAAAAAACTCGAAATTTTTGTCCCGCCTGACACCTTGTATGAAAACACGATTACTCCTACATTCGCCGACGACACGATCATACTGTCCTCTACGAAGACCCAGCCCAAGTCGTAGCTAACCCACAAAATAAAATCTGGAAGCCCTCCAGGAAAGGACAGTAGCATGGCGAATTAAAATCAGTGAAAATAAATCAACAACAATCACTTTTACAACCCGAAAAATAAATCCCTTCCAAGTAACCCTAAACGGATCTCTTAAACCCCCTAAAGAAGATGTAAGGTATTTAGGCATCCATCTAGATTGTAAACTAACTTGAAATAAACACATACAGGGTGGTATCCAAAAGTAGTAGGACTGATTTTAAAAAAAAAATATTGAACATTTTGGTACATCGACTTAATACTCTTCAATATAGGCCCCTTGGGCATCCACATACTTCTGGTAGCGAACCTTCCAGGTCGCGAAGGCCTTCTGGAAGTCGTCCTCCGGGATGCTGTTCAGCGCCCTCGTTGTTGCCGCTTGGACTACTTCCACCGAGTGGAAACGATGCCCCTTGAGCTGTCTCTTGATCCGGGGGAACAGGAGGAAGTCCGGCGGTGCCACATCAGGGCTGTAGGGGGTGAGGCAACGTGGAAACGCCGAATTTGGCCAGGAGATCCCTCACAATCCACGCGTCGTGGCACGGCGCGTTATCATGGTGGAGCTTCCACTTCCCCACCAGGTCTGGTCGCACGCGTGTGATCCGATTTCGCAGCCGTGTGAGCACTTCCACGTAAAATCTTGCATTTACAGTCTGTCCAGGAGGTACAAACTCCTTATGGACAATGCCACGACGGTCAATAAATGCAATCAACATCGATTTCACTTTCGATTTCGACATTCTGGCCTTCTTTTTACGGGGTGATTGTTCGGTGTGCCACTCTTCGCTCTGATATTTTGTTTCCGAGTCGTATTTGTAGCAAAACTTGATGGCGTCCCGCTGCTCCAAATTTCGCTCCATCGCAACTGACGACGAGGCTGTCACAACAGGAAGTCACTAAAACAGTGGTCCACACTCAAGTAACGCACGCAGGCGACTGCCGCAGGTCGAAACCTGTTCCCAAGGCTCCCCTCCATAACATCCGGCCTTGCAGACCCCCTCCATCGCTCCGCGCGCGCGAAAAAAACAGTCCTACTACTTCTGGATACAACCCTGTACAATGCGAACGAAAGCAGCTCGATATAAAAGTATGGAAGATGCACTAGTTATTAGGGCGAAAGTCGAGGTTAACCCTAGACAATAACGTCTTGCTTTACAAAACAATGATACCGCCAATTTAATCATATGGTATTTAATTCTGGGGCTGTACTAGATCATCCAACCTTGAAATTTTATAACCCTTTCAAAGCAAAACTTTTTATATGATAAACTCAGATTGGCATATCAACAACAAAATCATTTACATTGATCTACGAATTTTATGGATGAAGGATGTTGCCAAAGGCCTTACTAACGAATTAAAAAATTCATTTGGTTTGATTCTATATTTTTGGTTCAATTACTCGATTTGATTAATTGATGTTTGCAATTTATTTGCAGCCTCTTCGTAGTCTTTACCCACCGCTAGGATAGCAGTATCGTCTGCAAATGTAGCTATTGTATCTTGTTCTAATTGTGGTATGTCACTGGTGTAAATCAGGTACAAGATATATCTTAGGACACTTCCTTATGTCACTCCTGTTCTGATTTATTTTAGTTCTGTGTATGCTTTATATTATTTTACTCTGAAGGATCTACCCGAAATTTTCAATAATTCTACATATTTCAGTGGAAGTAGCCCATCATTCAGAACCTTATCAGATACCTACGCAACATCAAAGAAGATGGTTGAGCAGGCTTTTTGTTTTCTAGTGCTTTTTCAATTACATCAGTAATTCTATGAACCCGGTTTATAGTTAAATGGCCCTCTCTCTAAAACAAAAAACTGATGATTTGGTATTAAAATCCTTTCTTCAATGATGAATTTCAGCCTTTGCAGTAGTATTTTTTCATATAGTTTCAATAGCACAATAGAGAGATTGGTCTGTATGATGCAGCTTCGCAAAGAGATTTTCCTGTCTTGAGAATAATCATTACTTCTGCTACTTTTCACATCCTAACACCATACCCTCATCTGAATTAGGCACTAATAAGATGTGTAAGTTTTATTATGGTTTTCTTTGGGAGTTGTTTTAATACTTCTCCAGTAATTAAATCAAATCCAGAAACTTTTGGGTCAATATTTGTTTTTATTTTATGTAATATTTCTTTTGGAGAAGTTGATCTAATATTAATGCTATTTTGGATTGAAGGAATTTTCAAGATGTTCTGCAAACCTGTTGGCTTTTTGCATGTTATTTTTAGCCTAACTGCCGTTTACTTTCCCGATTAGAGCATTCGGCCTTTTTAGTTTCTTAGTGACTTTCCAGAAGGAGTAATCCGTACTTTTGTTTATTTTTTATTTTTTCTATTTTTCTTTTTAACTAGTGGGTGGTATTATTAGGTTAGTTTTATCTTCTGGAACTCTGGGCTGGCGCTATTTTCTCCTAAGTTTTCTTTTTCAGAGATTAGATCACTTATTTATTCCATGCTGTATATTGGTAACTAATAATTCTACCTCCTCATCTAATTGTTCTAATATTCTTAATGGAACAGATAAATCAATAGCGTTTTCAAGATCTAATCCGAAACCTTGCCAATCTGTTTGTCTATTTACTAATCTCGGAGCATTTTCCTTCTGGATAATGGTGTCGCTGAGGATGAGAATAGTTTGCTGAAATATTTCGTATTACATAGAAGTCTATTGAGTCGGGAATTTTTTTTCTATTTTTTGGGCCAATAAGTTGGCTCATATTTTGCATTGAAAGTGCCTTCAATGATAAATCTATAACCTTAACTATTAAGAAAGTCTATATACTGTTTTTTTATTAATTGCGTATCTTGGGGGACAATATACACATGTGATTATGCATAAGTTTTGGCTTTAATCATTACCGAAATTGCCGGAAGTTCTTCAGTTCTGTATCTCAACACTTCATGATGCACAATCGCTTCTCTTATTATTGCTACGGTGCCTCCTCTGGCTGCACTTTGAGGATGAATGGTGTAGTATACCTTATATCCCTTGAATCTGTTAAACGACTCATTGATGAAGTGAGTCTCTGAAATAAGACATATGTCTGTTTTTCCTATATATGTCTAGAACTGCTTGTAACTCTTGTTGGTGTTGCAACAAGCCACTAGCATTAGTATATCTTTTAAGTATCTCCTTTGGCACTATATTCTAACCTGGCAATTCGTTCATCAATTTTTGTCAACTTTCCAATATTCACTAGATAGTTTCGTTAATGGACAAGTTGCCTGCTTTATCCTCCTAGCCTAATCAACTAAGCTATTTCTGGTTTCAGGCTTGCTGAGAAGGTTTAGGGAAGTTTTGTTTTTGTGTCTTTTTATTTTCGACATTTATTTAGTTACTACGCATTCCCTGTAATTAGCAGGATGTCCTTCACTACAATGTACGCACCTTTAGACTTTAAACACTCTGATGTTAAGTGTTCTAAGATCTAACACATTGGGGTTCTTTTGAACAATACTTTTAAGTGCTTGACACCGTTTACATTGTGGTACTAGCTTTGATTTTTCAGAGGCACAACTTCTACATATACGCCCATGATTTTTTTGATTGCACAATTTTATCAATGCTTTCATCACGTGAAAATATAAGCATTAAAATGTGCTATGGATATTTAGTCTTGTATTTTACCTTAAGAATAACATCAATGATCTTAAAGTTTGATCAACGGTTATGCATTTTGGCCTACAAGAGTAGTACAGTTTTTAAGCCATTACTTTGATTGGTCTATTCTGTTTATTCTCATAAGATACCATTTATATCCTCGCTCGTTTAATATTCTGCCGAGCACCATATAGCGTTCTTTCTTATCGTTGATAACTTTAATTTGATATTTGAAGATGACATCTTTTACTAGATCATGAAAGTCGTTAAACTCTTCAATTCGATCCACAATTATAGGCGGTGAAGGTGTAATCTTTTAAATTCTTTCTATTTATGTTCGCTTTTTTTTTCTTTGCATGGAGGTGTGAGTGAAGTATCCATCTAGCCCGCACATTGCTAATCTGTTCTGTTTTTCTATATATTCTGTCATCTATGATTTTCAAGAAAATTTTAAACAAGATACTCATTAATAATCTGTGCTTTTTGCATTTATTGGTTCTGTTGTTTTGGAGGATAAGTTTAAAGGTGGGTGTTAGCCACTCTTGTAGGATCTCCCTTGTCTTATGTAACACATCGCACAATAAGTTCGTAGGATGACTAATAAAACAACAACTGTTAGGCAAAATTCGACTTTATTCATTAAGCCGGTCTCCTTCAAGAGTAATAGATTCATTCCAATGCTTCGCTAACATTCAATGCCTTTTTTGTAGAACGATTTATCTTTGGTCTCAAAATAGACTTCAGTTTCGGCAATCACTTCTTCATTGGAGACAAATCTCTTTCCCTGGAGCATTCTTTTTAGGTTTGCAAACAGGTAGTAGTCGCTGGGAGGCAGATCCGAAGAATACGGTGGATGGGGAAGCAATTCAAAGTGCGATTCGTGCAATTTTGCCATTGTTCCGATCGACTTGTGACACGGCGCGTTGTCTTGGTGAAAGCGCACTTTTTTCTTTTTCATTTGGGGTAGTTTTTTTTACAATTTCTTCCTTCAAAAGCACCAATAACGCCATATAATATTCGCTATTGATGGTTCTTCCTTTCTCAAGGTAATCGATGAGTAAAGTACCGTGCACGTCCCAAAAATATGAAAGCCGAAACCTTACCAGCTAACATTTACGTTTTTGGTCGCTTTGGGCGGCTTTCGCCCTTTGCTGTCCATTCAGCTGACTGCCGATTTGACTCTGGAGTGTAGTGATAGATCCATGTTTCATCCATTGTTACATACCGCATGAAAAAATCCTTTTTATTGCTCTAAACAGCGCTCTAAATTGTCGACGCGTTGTTGTTTTTGATCGACTGTGAGCAAACGCGGTACCCACTTCGAACAGAGCTTTCTCATGGACAAATGCTCGTGCAAAATGGCGAATACACTGCCTTCTGGTATATTTAAGGTGTCAGCTATCTCATGCAACTTCAATTTACGATCGGCCAAAACTATTTGTGGACTTTATGTTTTCTGGACCAACTGCTGAATTTGGGCGACCAGAGACAAAAGTAGCATCACTAAAATCACTGCAACTTATGAACTAAACATCAGATTGTCAGGAAATGTTGACACGTATCATTTGAAAGTTAGTACTTCCTAAAAATAGTATGGATTTGTCAATAGTGGCGCCATCTAACAGTCATCCTGCGAATTAATGTGTTCCAAGTGTTGTTTATTTATTAGCCTTATGTATAAGTCTCATCCAGGCCAGGAGCTTTTCCATTTTTTATGCGTCATATTACTTTTTCATCACTTTTGTTTTGGTAATGCATCGATAGTTGTTATTTCTTCCCTCTCATTGTCTGAGAAAACCTCTTTGACATACTCTTTCCAAGTTTTCAGTCTCATTTTGGGTTTCCCAGTTGTCTTTCCATTTTGATCTGTTTTATTTGTCTTTTTGATAATTCCTGCGGTATGTTTTACTTTACGATGGATATTTATAGAGTACTGTTTTTTTCTAATTCTTCTATCTCTACACATTGTCCATTTAACCAGTTTGTTTCTGCTTTATTAATCTTATTTTTGATTAGTTCTTTATATTTCTTGTCGTTGCGATTTTTTACCTTTTATGTAGCTGTAATTAAATCTAATCGTCATTCATCCATTCTTTTTTCTTTAATCTGGTATTGGCTATTAAGTTGTCGTTGGTTGTTGATGTTCCTGTGGCTTTTATAGTCGTCCATTTTTCTTCTATTGTTACTTTTATATTTTTTTGTACATTCGCCATCTTATTATTGATTTCCGTTTTAACTTGATTCTTGATCCCTTTATCTTTTAATTTACTCATGTTTGGTTTGTTGTGTACTTCTTGTTTCTTCGGTTTTCTTTTTAATCACAATTTTATTTTAGAAAATAAAGTATGGTTCGAGGAAATATCAGCTTCTGGGTATGTTGTACTGAAATTATGGAGTTTCGGAATCAATCGTTGATCATTATAAAGTCAATTTGGTTTCTGATTATTTTCCTTATCTGTCGTTTGGTGCTCGCCATGTGTACAAGCGTCTAGCAGGTAGTTTGGAGAAGGTGTTTATTATAGGAAATAGTTTTTCTTTGCAGAATTGTACTAACCGTCTCTCTCTTTCATTGCTGATACCGAGTTTATGGATTGCCAACTATATTTTCATCACCACCTTGGCTCACCTTCGCGTTAAAGTCATTAGAAAATTAGTGTCATTCCTTGACACTTGGTATTTTTTTTATTTATTTTCAGATCTCTCTGCTGCTGGTGCGCGGCGAACTATTATGTTTAATTTAAATGGTGTCGCATTTATTTTCATTATTGCGATCCTGTCTGGTCTAGGGAGAAATTACTAGTACAGTGTCATCTAACATTTTTTGTATTATTATTGCTGCTTCCATTTTGGTGATGTGTGTTGTCTTCTCATGTACAGAATACACGGCAATTATACAGCTGGCATACTCCAGATTCTGACTGTCGTACTTCTGTGCACTCTATTCATTCTCCCCCAGAGATCCGAATGGGTGACTAGAGACTCCGAAACATTTGTTTTAAATTTGGCCTTGGTAATTGTTCTAAGGATATCCAGTTAGTATCTTGAATACAGTGGTTTTCTGTTACTTCCTGCATCCCCATGTTGTTGATCAAAAAGGCAGTTGGCGAGATATAAGTGGATCTCTCGGTCTGCTTGGTAGGAGACTGCTTATTCGTCAGATATTCCTGCTTATTTCACAGCTAACCTTTATATCTACGGCCATTCGCTATCTGCCACATGACTACAGCACAGCCCCAGCCAGATATCACTCGCAATAATTAAATTTTAACGCAATAATGGCCTTCGCACTTAGAATTGCAAATGGAACGCAAATGGCTTATCAAGCCATATTCAGAAACTTACGCTATTTCTTAACATAAATAAAATTGATATCCTCCTAATCGCTGAAAGTCATTCAACACAAAAGACAGCTCTTAAAATACCATACTATTCCATTACATTATGCCAACCATCCTGATGATGCGTCTCACGCAGGGTCTGCAATCATAATCAGATCTTCAATAAAACATCACGTACTCCAACCATACACAACAAACAAAATTCAAGGTGCAATCATAAAAGTAGATACCTTCTCCGGCCTATTTAATTGCTTTGATAACCTATGATGAATACCTTGAGTTCTTCCAACAACTTAGTTCGCACCTTCTAGTCGCTGGAGACTGGAACGCTAAAAATACAGCTTGGGGATCTAGGCTAATTACTCTTAAAGGCATAACGTTATTGAAAGTCTTAGAGCTAAATAATTTAAACTTTTTGTCGACTGGAGAGCTAACTTATTGGCCAACTGATCGAAACAAAATCCCAAACCTGTTGGACTTTGCCATAACAAAGGGAATTTCAGAAATACATAGTGCCATAGAATCAAATTTAGATCTACACTCTGATCACAGTCCTGTAATAATAACTCTAAGCACCAATATTATATGGAAAAAGCCACAACAGAGACTGTCTTCCAAAAAGACTGATTGGAACCTATTCCGTCAACATATCAACGATAATATATCACTAAATATCCGTTTAAAAAATAAAGAGGGCATAGATGAAGCTGTCCAGTATCTAACCACGTTAATACAAAGCGCTTCATGGAACTCCACTCCAGAAATCTACAGTCTAACCTGCAACAATCACAATGTCCGCTTCACATTAGAGAATTGGTTATCGAAAGGCGCAGAGCTCGATGAAGGTGGCAGATAACTAGAAATCCACTTAGCAAGACTCATTTAAATCGAATAACACACAACCTCCACAAAGCTATCCAAGAAGCGAAAAACGAATCTTTGAACACTACATTGTTAATCTATCTAGTGATGATCACTATGGAATGCGACAAAGAAATTCAAGAGACCCATAGTATCTATTCCACTTTTAAGAAAAGCTGATGGGAGCTGGGCGCGGACGAGTATTGAAAAATCCAACAGATTCACAGAACACCTTGCTAGTGTATTTTCCACTCCTGAGGTCCTCAACTGTGATGATGATAACGAAATACAAACATTCCTAAACGCCCCTTGTCAAATGTCTCTACCACCCAAGCCCATTTCTCCAGCAGAAGTCAAAAAAGAAATAAGTCTGTTAAATCCTCATAAAGCTCCTGGATATGATCTTATTACAGGAGAAGTACTTAAAAACTGTCCTAAAACAGCTATCGTGTTACTCACAACCATATATAACAGGATGTTACGACTGTGCTGATATCCGATACTATGGAAATGTGCAGTAATAATCATCATACCGAAACCAAGAAAACCTCCAACTGATGCCAATTCATATAGGTCAATAAGCCTCCTTCCCATAATGTCAAAAATTTTCGAAATACTTATTCTCACTAGAATTGCAGACGTAACAAATATCGATACCTTAATTCCTATCCATCAATTCGGTTTCAGACCCAACCACTACACTATCCAACAGTGTCACAGAATCGTTAATAAAATTAAAGAAAGCTTAGAAGCAAAACAAATGTGTACATCAGTATTTTTAGATGTAAAACAAGCGTTTGACAGGGTGTGACATAAGGGTTTACTCTTCAAACTAAAACAAACTATCAAATCAATTATACCTCATCCTTAAGTCATGCATGTCCAACCGTTACTTCCAAGTTAAATTCGAAGACCCCTTATCTGAATATCCGCTTATCAAATCTGGTGTACCCCAAGGAAGTGTGCTGGAACCTTTCTTATACTTACTATTTTCCGCTGATATACCAGCCAGCGAGAATACACTACTAGCAACGTTCGCTGATGGCACAGCCATCCTTTCTGCAGATCTCGATCCGAGAAGAGCTTCCAAAAAACTGCAAATCTATCTTGCCCACTCCAAAATTGGCTTACGCATTGTAAAATTAATATAAACGTTGATAAGTCATGTCAAATCACGTTCACAACACGAAAAGCTGAATATCCCCAACTTACTTTAAATAACACCCCAATTCCTGTTAAAAACGAAGTTAAATACCTCGGATTGCATCTTGACGAAAAACTAACCTGGAAACCACACATTAAGGCAAAGAGACGTCAATTAAACTTAAAAGTGAGGAACATGTCTTGGTTAATAAATCGTAGATCCCAGCTCTCACTAGAAAACAAACATCATATACAAAAAGCAAATTCATGAAGTGTGATACATCCTTTTAATCAGAAAAAAATCTGATGTGAACATCACACGAGTTTCCTTATCCTATTATTATATATTATACCGGGTCCATCGTCTCGGCCCTGCGCTGCTCTCGTCTAAAAATTAGTTAATTTAAAAAAGGACGAGGCGCGAGTTCAACACTCGAAAGCTGATTAAAATAAACAGTACAAGACAATAATTGACTCGTACTTAAAATTTTGCTACGTCACTGAAGGTAACCGTGCGAGCTCGGTCGCACGGCCTTCCCCGTTATCGCTTGCGTGCTCCCTTCTAGCGGCCAAGCGCTTCCCCCCGTCCTCCCGCAGTCGGCCCGGTAGCTCTCCGAGCGCGCTGTGATTGTTCCGTTTAATTAATTTTTAATCGGCTATAATTTCTTTATTTATAATATAAATTTCCCGAAACATTTTATGAACACCCGGTATATTAAAAATCCTGAGCTTCAATTTTTTTTTGAGTTCCCGTTTTACCAACTTTTATTTTAAATTCATGTTTATCTCAACTGTTTAGATTCGCGACCGATTTTGCGACCTTGCGACCAAACGGCTCGGCGATTTTTACCACTGCGTCCCCTACCTACAAGTAACTTGCATACCAAATTTCAAGTCTCTAGCTCTTACGGTTCTCGAGCTATCCTATTTACTGACAGACCGACAGACACACACGCACACGAACCAATCGCTTCAGAAGAATGGCTTCAGAAGAATGTCTGAATTAAAATCGTGTAATTTTACCGGTTTTTGATTTAAAAATTTAAAACACAAATGACATTTTTAAATTTTTTTACGATCTTTCGAAAATTATCAGTAATAAATCAAATCTATTTCGAGATTCTTGGTAAGCATAAAAATACGCAACTTTGCCCTAATTTAACGAACCCTGTAACTCTCAAGATAACCGAGATCCCCATGGTGAGGCTCGAAAATCGAGTACCCGGTATATTTAGAATACCTGATATTACCATTCCGTCTATCTTTACCAAACAAGGCGTTAAATTCATTGTACAAGATATTTCAACGTTTTAAGTTAAGATATAAAGCATATCCTTGAGAGAAAAAACAAAAGAAAGAGAATTATTAGAAGGATGAAGTTGTTGATTGTTATTATTGGTCAAAATAAAACAAATGAAGCATGACGCCCTATATAAAGAATGAAAAATAATTTGCAATAAGTGAAAAAAATCATTCTGCTCAAGTTTAGAATACGCTATCGCTATAAAATTGCAGCGAGTTGTTTTACCTTGCATGTTTATTAAGTCAGTTTCCACAAGATGGCACTGTGTGAGTAAAAACGTGCAATCAATAATAAATTCCTCCTGGACGGCGTAAATTATGAGTCTAAGCAAATTATCGTAGGTTGCTTTTGCGGTTAACAGATGGTGCTGCACCCGTAATCAGATCTAGGATTGGTCGGAAAATGTGAATGAGTATTGAACATGTCCATCCGTTGACGTTTGTGTTACAATAGCTATTGTCAAAAAAATGTAGGTTTTGACCGGTGTCACCTGGTGAGCAGTGCAATTGGGACGTGTCCGGCTGTTTGTCGACGGGAGACAGTGATGCCACTGGTGACGGTCCAAAGGAGCCCCAGCACGAGCGGTTCGCTATCGAGTTTTGTGAGTATCCGTCACTCTTATTCAAATAGGTTGTTTGTCATCCCTAACTTGCTCGTGGCTTGGCTCCGCTCGGTTTGTCTTGCCCATATCTGGTGACTTTGTTGGTCAATTAGGGGAGTGAGGTTAGGCAATAAAAGTATCTCTAAGGACCAGAACCGTTGCGATAGCGGAAAGAATTGCGCAATTCCACAAGTTGGAGAAATTGGCGTTATTGCGAAGTCGCAGAGTTTGTTAGCCTTGGGCGGCCGTATATTTTCCATCCTCGCAGTAACGGTACCGCCTATTTCGGCGCCCGCCGGCCGCGGCGCTGCTCTCCATATTCCCACCGAGCATTCGAGCGCGGCACCGCCGCCAGTTTGCTTTCGGCGCTGTCGTATGTATGTAGCCACGTTTGCGCACCGCCAGCACTGACTTGGAGTCCGGGCCATGCGAGGAGGCCGCTCGACTCCTCGGTGACGCGCGCCAGGTGTCGTGAAGCGGTGCGACGATGCTGCACATCCTGCCGCCGCCGCGGGCCCCCAACCCGCCGTCCCCCTGGGACAGCATCCTGTGCGCGCCCGGCTCCGCTGCCGAGGCCCCCAGCAGCGTTCAGCGGCCGCCGTGGGACTCTTCCGCCAAGGGCCCCGCGCATAAGCGGCACCTCCCCCGCGTGCGGCTCCGCACTCTGCGATTGAACAAGAACAATGTAAGTGAGCACCGAATTCGGGGGGGCTAACGCTACCCAGCGGCTGTCAAAATGGCCCTGAAACTCCCCGCAGTCGTGGGCAACGCTCGGTTGTTTCACTCTTGCACGCGATACCGGGGTTGCCCTGAAAGTATTTAATGTGATCGATAGTTATTTGATAATTTGTTTTAATTTCAAATAAAACAACCCTTTGCTATATGCAAGGGAAGCTAAAACATTGCAAATTTTGTTATAGAGAAATAACGGAGACGAATTCTTATTGGACCATTCTCCTTACAGTCCAGATTTATTACTGCCCATCATCATTTCTATCCACTATTTATAAGTTTTACGTTGTTGACATAATACATGGCGAAGTATTGCATAGATGAACAGCCTTACGGGCATTGCATTATTCAGGAGCTGCGCTAATGGGAATGTGGATCAAACATTTCGAACGCATCGACCATGGAGTTTGTTGTGATTGCGAGCGTAGCAACCGCCGGCCGGGCGCTGCTGCGTTTTTTCCACCGGGTCACTTGCGCCGCCCCTTTCCCGGTCGGGTTTTCTTCCGGCCGGCCGGCAGATGCGTTATCTAATGCGTTACGAGATCGAATTCCGCCGATCCCGCCGGGAATAATTCATGTGAATTCTCCGCTAATTGTTGCGTAACGCGCGCAGCGCGCGGAGGAACAATGGGGAAGCGCATAGCTGGTGTTTTTGCAGCCGCCCGGTATGGGGAAGCGGCTGATGCATGATCCGCGGAATCAATAGGCGTCCGACCGGTTTGGGTCTGATCGGAGCCGATATCTGGTTCAATTCGGGTTTCATTGATTGCGGTCCGGTGCGGCATGCGGGATTGGTGGGGGTTCGCTTAAGAGCCTCCCTGTCTCGATGTAGGATCTTCGACAATTTTTTTAAATAAAAAGGTTTCTAATAACTAAGATCCGAACATTTCAGTTTCAATTCTCATGATTAAGGTGCTAAAGCAATATTAAGAATATAAATTCTGACCGTCACCAACATCTGACTATCTATTCGTTGTCAGATGTAGGGCTCTCTGATTTGCGCTTTCTAAAACCAATTATAATCAGCTGTTCTTTTTATCTCTAGGTCTTCCTCTGTTTTTCCCTATTATTGTTCCATCTAGTATCTTACGTTTTTGCAATGTGCCCGGTCCACATCCATTTTAGTTTTAAGTGATTTTTCAAATATATCTCTTACTTTTGTCTGATCCGTATTTTTGTTATTTTATCTCTCAAAGTTATACCCAGCAATTTACGTCCAATTCGTTTGTTCTTTATTATTAGCATATTTCTGCTGCGTAGGTTAGTAGAGGGGAGTACGTTTTGGTTAAATAACTTTGATTTTAGATTTTGGTCAATTTTGTTTTGTAGAATGTATGATATTACCATTATACAAAAAAGGGGATATGAGAGAATGTTCGAACTACAGAGGAATTACCCTAACAAGTATACCAGGTAAAATATCAATGAGAATAATCGAAAACAGACTTGAGAGAAAATATAGAAGACACGATAGGAGAAGCACAATATGGGTTTAGAAGAGGCAGAAGTATTCAAGAGCTAATACTCGTATTAAGACAAGTGGGGGGAAATTACTAAAGAAAGGAAAATACATACATATTGTATTCATAGATCTGAAAAAAGCTTTTGACAAGATAAGGTGAAGTGATATATGGGAATGCCCACAGGAAAGAGGAATAAAGGAAGAGATGATAATAATAGTTAAATAGTTCTATAAGAACAACAAAAATAAAGTAAAAACACACAACGACGAATCG
Organism: Sinelater perroti; assembly: GCA_036346155.1. Lineage (NCBI taxonomy): Eukaryota > Metazoa > Arthropoda > Insecta > Coleoptera > Elateridae > Sinelater > Sinelater perroti. Next base: position 3,235,563 of record JARFIY010000329.1, on the reverse strand, counting down.
AAAGAATTGACATCAAAAAATAAAACTGAAACAGTGGTGCGTACTAAGAAATTATTCGCGGATGATATGGTGTTATTGGCCGGGTCAGAAGAAAAATTACATCATAATCTAAACGAATATCAAAAAGAACTAAAACGAATAAACATGGAAATAAATACAAATAAGACAAGGGCGCAACGATGAGTTTTCTAAGGAAAATTCATGGGATTACTAGAAAGAATAAGATAAGAAACACATAAACATAGAATGGAAGAAGACAGAATGGCCAAACAAATATATGAAACGAGGACACGGAAGAAACAAAACAGGACGTCCACAAAAATGATGGGAAAAACAAGTCGGACTAGCGGCGGTAAATCGACGAATACATTAGTGCGAAGTAAAAACATTGACAAAGGACAGGAACCAATGGTAAAGGAAACTCAAAGACACAAGGATGAAGTGTAGTATGTAAATTATAAATAAATAAATATAATGTAAAATGTAAATGTAAAATATATAGTATAAAATAGACTTGACATTAAAAAATAAATAAAAAATGTTTCCATTTTTCAAATGTTTCCTTTGTTTAACTGTCTGACCACCAGTCTTGTGAGTGTAATAGGTTGTCCAAGATAAATATCCATTTCTATAATTTCGTTCTCCAACTGCAAATCGATTTCTTGTTTCACTAAACCATTTTATCATTATCTTGGTCGTTTCCTTATTTATATGTTGTGAGTGGTGACTCCTAACTAAAAATGCAATCAATGTACGGCTATACAGTTTAATATACGCCACATTCGTACATCGACAAACTTGGTAAGCAGAAGTGCGCATTACAATGGCTAACTGCAATCTGACCATTTTTGTCGATTTTAAATTGATTTCTTTTTTTTTTCATTTGTATCTGCATTTCTTTTAAATTTTGTAAATTGTGGGATATTACTAAGATGTCCTCAGCAAATCATAAATGATTCAATCTCTCCATCAATGTTTAATTCTTTTGTTTCCCACGCATGTTTTCGAAACACGTCTTGTAGACATAGTGTAAATAATTTAAGTGAAATTGTGTCGCCTTGTCTTCCTCCACGTTTTATTTTTATCACTTTTATATTGTTTTGTAATTTATGTAGCTTTTTTATACATTTTTTTTATCAATTCAATGTATCTAGAAGGACCTCTACTATTTTGACATTTTATTATAGCCCAATATTCTACTAAGTCGCCTTTTCATAATCTTTGAAGGCAAGACACGAGGATAAGTTGTATTCTCTAGACTTTTCTGTTAGGCTTCGTAATACTTGCTAGTGATCTTGGGTACAGTAACCACTTCGAAAACCGCCTACTCTAGTGGTTGTATGTGATAATAGACTAACCGGTCTTTATTTTCCTAACCTAATTTTGTCGATAATATTATGAGTGCATTGTCCCAATCTCGCCGTACTTTTTCTTTTGCCAGACATTGATTGAACAATATTTTTTAGTTGTAATAGTTGCTGTTCTCCTTGCCTCATCATTTCCATTAGTACTTAATCCTCTTCTGGTGTTTTTTTCTTTGATTTGTTTTGGTGCTTTCTCTATTTCATATATTTTAATTTTAGGAATATCTTCTGAATTTATATTTATTTTTCGTTCTGCGTCTTTGTAGAATTGTATTTCCAGGATCTTATTTTGCTGTTGTCTTAGAAAATTTATCAATATATTACTTCTTTCATTTCTTTCTCCTATTCCATGTTCACCAACACCTTCTTGTTTGTTGTTTTGGTCCTACTATCACATTTAAATCCCCTAAGGTTAATAGATATTTTGTGGAATTTTCTATGATGCATTCATTTATTTCTTCATCATCATAACCTTTGGTAGGTGTATAAACCTGTAATATTTTAAGTGTAAATTTTGTCGGTATCTGTATTATTAGGTATATTATGCGATGCCTGGCAGCTCTAAAATGGATTATATTTCCATTTGTTCTCTTATTTATTAAGAAACCTACTCATACTTGGCTTTTATCTAAAAAGCTTCAGCTCATCTTATAATTTTGTTAATCTATCGTCTGCTATCAGTGTTTTTACATTATATGTGCCTATTAATAACTCTTGCTTTCTTCTTACTTCGACAGCCCGATCTAACCCAGATATTATTAGCACCCTCTATCTTACTATTCTGCTCGCTGCCTTTGGTGGGAGCTTGAAGATTGCTGAGAACTGAGGGCCCTTTCCATATCCGCCACCTAGAGAGGCGCCCAATGGAGGACTAGCGATCCCACATAAGTAGTGTTACCATATAAATTTTTTAAATGAATAAAAGTTGTGTAAATTTTCGTCAAACTTTACTTTTTAGGTTGCATGTCTAGAACAATGATTCCTAATTTCTTTTGGTCATGCCCTTCCGTGGTATAATTCTTATTATTTAAAAGTGAATTTCTATTCACGTGAATCAATCATTTTTGAATTGCTCAATGTTGGAAACCACGGGTCTAGAAAAGAGGTATGATTATTCGAGTCAACTCTCTTGCTTGCGAGAATTCGTTCAATCCATGGTGGATCAGAATCAATCTAGAGAAAAACACCGTAGTCGAGGAAAGAAGACCTTCTTCCAATTACCATCTTCGGATGCGCCACTCCCTCGGCGTAACAATTCACGCCGATCTCACTTGGAGGACACACGGCAAGAAAAGCGAAAGCACCAAGACCAGCTCTAGGCTAGGTGCTAGTAGCAAGTTAGCAATATACAAGACCGATGACATATACAGGGCTAGTCTGGAGATACGCTCCTAAAACTTATATAGAATAACTGCAAGTTATTCAAAACCAGATACCGAGGTCCATCTATGGCATGGTTCGTCGGAGACATGATTCTCCATCATCAAGGAATTCCTGAAAGATGAAGCGACGAAACTCTACGCCATCCAAGGTCACCCTATCTAAGGGGTAACGGAAGCGGCAACACGGCCTACCACACCTACAAAAGGCTCTCAAAATGTGGTTAGATCATCTAATATCTAGATCAGTACAGCAATATTTAATTTAAAAAAAGAATCGTACAGACTTTGTTTAAAAGTTTCGTCTAAGCTACTAGTGGACGGGTTTAAAATACATGCTGTCCAAAAAAATGTACTCGCTCTGCAGTGTTCATAGTTTAATAGTTTAAATTTAAGAAACACATTGAGTGAATCTAACGACCTTCTTCCGATGCCCTATGCTTTGAGAACGTTGACCTAATTAACTTTGTTCACAGCTGTTCGAAATATGTTGACGTTTATCGTTCCAGACCACTGTGCAAGGTTTTTTATCTACAATGCACGACTTAGTCTTAGGCTTCTTTTCTCTACAATTTTGACTTATAGAATTACTTGTAGAAGATCGAACTTTTACTTTGGGTAAGTTACCGTTACTTATCTCAATGCGACTGGTGCTGTTATATGTTTCCTAGACCTCGCTCCAATGAACTACTTTTTACGGGATACCTTAAAAATTAGGTTTAGTGTACAAAATTAGCAATGGTCAATGAACTAAAAGAGTCTTTTGATTCTAAATGAAGCACTTCGTAACCTTATCGAATTCATTGGATCACGTTATCGGTTGTGCTTGGGAAGAAACAGTTACATAATTCAAAAGTCCTTGTTCTTCGCCGAATATTTGCAGCACCTCTTATTGGCGCCAATAGCAAATCAATTGTCAATTGCCATCTTGAATTCAAAGATAAAGATTGTTGCCACACCATAAACACGAAAAACAACAAAAAATATTAAAAAATCAAATTTTCGTTAGTGTGAAAAAATTTCTTTTACAATTTTGTATGTTGATAATTTCAGTTTGAACATAAACAAGATATAATTATAACAGACCTATCCAAACAAATTATCATTTACCTCATGACAATTTTAAGGCAAAAATTTCTTTGTTACTGTCTTAGTGTAATTATTCATCTTTAGAGAAAGAGGGAGAGAGATAGAGAGAGAAAGAAATTGTTTACGTTTGTATCAAGGTACTCCTCCTCTATTGTGCTGTTGTTTGCGGTGGTCATTCACTTAACTAAACTTTGTATATTTATTTTCAACGAGGATCACAGCTGCCCTTGGAATTAACTATTTGTCGTTTTCAGATAGATTTCATAAAAATATGCGTATTGTAAAGGTTCTCATGTCACGATTTCCAAAAAATTTTACTATATTTTCTCGTTTCGTGACCACTCCACACTGCGTTCAAAATTGAATGGACATATACAGGGTAAGCTTTTTTATATTTAGTATAGGGATCTAGGAAACTAACAGGCCTGTAGAGATGCTTTAATGAGCAAAGTTTGCAGTTATGACTAACTAGATATTTAAACATGGGGCCGGCGAAGAGATTGCTCTGTAAGCAATCCCAGAACGAACTTAAAAAAACCTTTCTATTTCGATTTCGAATTTCGGGAAAATTCGAAATCGAATATCTCGAAAATTATTCGACATAGAATTTTTTCGACTTCATTTTCGAATTCAGCGTAAAATTTCCTATAAGAATCACATTTAAAATCGTAATGTCGAAAAATTTCTCGAAATTCGAAGTCGAATATCTCGAAAACTATTCGACATAGAATTTTTTCGATTTCATTTTTGAAATCAGCGTAAAATTTTCTTTAAGAATTACTCATAAAATCGTAATGTCGAAATTTTCCCGAAAATCGAATTCGAATATCTCGAAAACTATTCGAGATAGAAACTTTTTGATTTCGATTTTGAAATCAGCGTAAAATTTCCTATAAGAATCCATTTTAAAAATTTTAAAAATCCATAATTTTGTGACAGCGACAGACAGACCGACAGACATATAGAATTCAGTAACGAACTTTTTAAGTTCGTTGAAAATAAAGTGTTTTTTTTTAATCTTTTGATAAGTTCGTACAGCTCTTTTATTATTGAGTTTAAAGAAAAAACGTACAGGAAGAATGTGTAGATAAGTATGTTGTTAATAAAATAATTTAATCAATGATTAGTTGTAATTAGACATTTTTAATTATGAGATAAACTTGTATTTTTTTTAATGAGAACCATAGCTGGCCATGGTTTTAAAGAAAGCTCTTTTTTGTCCTTTCTTATGATATAACACTTAATGTGATCATTTCAGAAAATAAGACAATTACAGCCGTTTTTATGCCAAATTAACGTAGTTGGTTTTGGTTGGCCTTAAAAATAATGAAACATTTGTTGATTAACAATGAATTTGGCCTTCTATTTGCTCTGATAGCTCAAAGAAAATCAAAATATTTAAATATAATGAAATCTTCAAATCAAGAAAGATTGTTATATAATAAGTCCAAGCTGCACCAGTATTTATTTTAAGCCCTGCATTTTTGATTGTACCCTGACTGGCGCTCGTTAGCTGTGTTTTCTTCGGAACTAATTTTAATATTTTTGATATATTAAATTTAGAGACTCGTGTTATAATAGAATGGTATCAGCACGACGGGGCATCTATGCACAATCAGTTAAACGTGCTTCTATTGAATCTTAAATTGGCGGGAATGCACCAGTAGTGTAAATACATGGATCTCTAGATTTTTCTGTTGTATATTTTTTCTTGTGGAGAACAGTAACAGAAGAGGCTATGATACATTGGAGAACTAGAGAATTAGAGAAACCGGTTCCTAAAGATTGTACGAATGTCAATGGGCGTTCATCAATATGAATATCTTTAACTATTATTTTTGTATTTTTAGTTTTAGTTTTAGCGAACTCCCAGAAGCTTGTTCTCTAAAGTACTTTATATCATTAATATAGCACAGTTGCACTCAAAAATTTATTTAAATTTTTTTTACTGTGAATAATCGTATTAATAACAGTCAACTGTTGTAATATAAATAAATAGTATAGTCAAATTATAGTAATTGTAAATTAACAGTATTGTTTAGCCCATCAAGGCCAGCCACGTTAATTGGGCATTAAAAATAGAAAACGTTTGTAATTGTATTTTTCAAAATAATCATATCAAATAATTGAAAATGACGCCAAAAGAAGGTTTTTTGAAACCACAGCCAACTACGGTTTCTATTTAAAAAAACCACCAATAAATGATTTGACACCATATTCATATACAAACTTTTCTTTATGTGCGATTTTTTACAACACTGCTTTATTAAACACCATGTTTCATTAAATTGTTTAGAAATTTTGACAAGAATGGACGTGGCTATAGATCCTTCGACGAATGATGAAATGGTAATTCATCACGTCGGAGGAAAGGAAATGGCTGCTATCTATTTTCAATAATGTGACACGTATACGACACCGACGTGATTTTTTTAGTGTCTATGGCATTTAAGGCTTATTTCGGTGAACTGAGAAAGTTTCCAACTAGAATCGGTTAGATCGAATACTATCTAGTAAATATGTGCTCATCTATAAATTTTGGCTAATGCGTTCCTTTTGATTAAAGGGTGTCTTAAATTGAAAGCCGAATTTAAATTTTAAATAAAACTACTTTGAATCGTTTTTATAAGTAACATCACCTCATGAGCTCTTGCATCCATTCCTGATCCAACTTCAACAAATTTTGTGATCAATCTTCAGACAGTTGATTCATTTAGTGTACTATTTCATCGAATTGCCAATACATTTTAACAATAACTCACTATTCTTTTGTATAGAGTTTTATATATACTAATTGGAAGAATCGTGGATAACATCTGTCCAAAGATGGTAGTCACCAAAACAAACATAAAAGGCGCATAGTTTAAATCCGACGTACAATTTAAGTCACTCTTTATATATGGTGCTTTTAATATTTTGGGACAGTTTAGAAAACCTTTGGAAGGTGTATAGGAACTCCAATTTTTGGATTACTTTTATGAAATATTTTGGTATTCCTGTAACCACTGATATTAATAATGTTCAAGGAAACTCACTTATTCGTAACGACACAATATCTAAATAAATCAGTAAGAATTGTTTTAGTCGCAGTGTGTCAGTGTGTAGATAAACAAGCAAAAACCTGATATTCACAGAGCATTTGTTTCAAAACATACTAAAAAGGGGATTACAACAGAATGCAGAAAAGCAGATGGACACAATGTAAGACCAAGAGTAAAGGAAGGAAAGTCTCGATGTGTGTTGTAGTAGTGACAAATTCCATTGTTGTTTATAAAGAGATATTAAACCGTAAGCAACGCAGGAGTAATTTGATAATTATCAAATATACAAGTGATCATTAATGAGGTGACATTGTTGGGAATAGGAACAACAATCAATTATTTTCGATAACATGTAGGAATTACGAAAGTTTCAGTTTTTTCCATCAGTTTCTTGGAAGTAACGAGCTTATTGTGCTTACTTTACTTAAATCTAAACACCAGTCATTCAATTGTTTCGATGGGATTTTAACCCACTCGGCCGCGACCCATAGTTATTATTTGGTGGTACAAACCAGCAATGTTTTGTTTAAAAAATAGAATGAGAAAGTTTTCAAACTGTACATTGAAATTATAAAATTTGATTTTTGTTTTTATTATTGTTTTTTATTTAAATTTATTGATGATGAATGTAGGTCAAGTAAATTACGGTTACGCATATGCAATTTTTGTATTTTGAAATAAAAGATTTAAATGTATATAATAATTTAACTTTTTCTTCATGTCTTGCTGAAAATAAAAATTTTATTTTAAAGCGTGGCTTACGTTTCTATTTTTTTAAATAAAGATTGATGTCAATTAACGTTCGGTAAAACTATGGAATACCTCGGCTATAAAATAATCGAGTTCTAAATTATCCGTAATTGCTATAATTAATTATTTTTTGCTTATTAAAGTATTAAATGTAATTATATTTTTTTTGTAAAGAATGTATCGTTTAGACTATAAATTTTGGAGGTGATAATTACACTCGCGTCCATAAATTAAGCATCAAGGCAATTTAATCCCATACAGCTATTTAATGTGAACTAAATTAGAATACAATTATGTGATACAACTGAAAACAATTAGAAGCACGAGACCAACTGACAGGAAAAAAATCATTTAGAATTTCACAGTTTTTGGCAATCAGAATAATGGTTTAGCACAAGAGGAAAGTTCCATGCTCTGCAGAAACGAACACTGTATAATAATGTGGGGGTGAGAGCATCGAACTGCTTCTGGGGAATACGGGTCCACTTTTCCTACAACAATGCTTTATGTAGCACTTGAAGGGAACGAGCATAATGTCGTCCTGCAATGCGTCTTCCGAACGTATCTCGAGCGTGTGCGATAGTCTATGCGCCAGATATTCTGTTTCTAGAAACTTATTTACGAGATCCGCTCGATAGGGACGTACATTATGGTTCTGTTCGTGAATAACCTTAACCAGCTCAAAACATGATGTAGAACCCTTGCGCTTGACGTTCCCTGTTCAGGTTGCTTTGTAATTTAGAAGTGAAAGTCCCGAATATTAAATATAAATATATTGAAAACTTAAATTAAATTAACGTGTAAACTAATTTAGAAAACGAATTCGGCTAAAATTAAATAGCGAATGCCGGTGCGGAGTAATCTATTTGCAAGGAACGCAAACCTTCGTGAGAAATTTAAACAGTTTATAAACAAAGAAAATGTCCAGATTAATCGCTTAAAAAGACGAACATATTGTTGTATAATAACAGTCTAGTATATTTGGCTGGTGACAGTGTACCAAAAACATGGCGAACAACGAATAGAATGGTTCTAGCAGACCTGTGGACATATGGTCCCGTATTCTCCCACATAGTTCTGTTGGTACTTAATTCCAAATAGTGGTCTTACCCAAGCGTTGGATTTTGTGGATTTCTGACAAGGTATTAACGGGTAACTTTTCTAGTTTTTTGAAACTTCTTGTTAGTTGCAATAACAATTCAATGTAATATCACCTAGTTCAAGTAGACCGACAACTTTGTAGAGCGCCATCAATATAGGTGTAAAATGCTATAGTCCACGTATACACAGTGTTTACAGCAATAAAACACACAACATACACATTGATCCCTAATTTATAGGCATTTAGTTGGCTTGAGAATATAAACTGAATTTTAGTAGTTCTTATGGCAGCTGCATATTTTCTTCTTTCTAATAAAGAAATAAATTGAAAAATTTTATGCAAAACACTAGCGTACAATTTTCATCCACGTTGTTAAGGTCTTCTTTTTTAGCATAAATAACAGCTAGTATACTCATATAATTGCTTAAGAATTAGTTGTTTTTTTTACATCAAAAATAAGACTGAAACAGTGGTGCGTACTTAGCCCATTGCTATTTTTAATGTAGTCGACAAAGCTATAAGGAAGTGTAAAAAAAGATGTACAAGTATGAAAATAGGAAATCAATTCAACCCCAAGATATTATTCTCGGATGATATGGTGTTATTGGCCGAGTCAGAAGAAAAATTACATCATAATCTAAACGAATATCTTTTTCATTCGAATGATAAATGAGGCTTCAGAAAGTTTCAGTGAGATGCGCAATGTTAATAAAAAGTAAAGAGTAAGAAAGTAAAATCGGACTATGCAATAAATTTTAAACTACGTCTAAAGTGTATGTACTGATAATCAATAACTAAAATCCAACCTGTGATAGGACGCAAAGAACTAAGTGATTATAATTGTCGATGAGCTTGTAATTTCCCCTCTGACAAATATTACAAAGGAGCGAAAACAGATGTCAGCGTTTATCTGCTAGTGTTAAAGAATGACATTATAATACGTTGCAGACCAAAACTAGCGATATATAAACAAAGGAACCCACAAAATTGTGGCTAGATTACGACTATTTACTACATTTACACGCTATATCATATAACGTCCGCCAACGAAGGATTGCATGATACTAAGTTATGGTCAGTCCCAACTTACCACCTCCTAAGAAAATCGCTAGCATTTTCGAGTAGCCCTTTGAGGCCGATCTGTGGCTGCACTAGTTTTTGCCCGGCAATAGGGTGTACTGATTTTCATTAGTTGGAGTGATCTGAGCTTATAGTACTTCAGTACCATTAAACTCATCTGAAGTATTGCTGTAAACACCAATTTTGGGTTACATATTTTTTTTGCATCAGTTTCTATCAATAATGCACGACGACAACCTGAAGAACTTCATCAAAGGATTGCTATAAGATCTGAGCACCGCATCTGCCCGCAAAATTATTATGCAAATCCATAAGATATGAAGGTGGCGGTCACGTATACTGAGAATTCGCCGAATCCTATTCAAGCCGCTGTGTTGCTGAAATAATCCAACTAAAAATCTACATCTTTGTGCAAAGTATTTTATTAAGGCAATGCATATCCACATGTACCTCATCCTATGTTAATCTTTAAAGAGCAGACTCTTTCATGTCTTGAGCGATTACCACGTTTATTTCCTATCGAACGTGTCTGAGATATGATATTATGATATATCGGTGTTCCGGTAAACAAAGACGATCAGTTGATTAGGGTAGAACATGTCTGATATAAGCTATTCTTACCTATTATCCAAGGTTTGTTCCATTGAACAAAAGCTACAAGTTACTGTTCATAAATGGCGTTGCCCATATTAATTTTTCGTACTTTCCAACTTTTCCCAAAAATTACAAGGCTTTATCTTTATTTCTTCTGAGCGAGGCTACCGATATATGATTAAAAAAATTCAACTTATCTATGGTAAAAAATGATCTCTTATACATTGAATTTGAATCTTTCATTTTAAGGAGAATTATCATTTGATTTTTGATTTTGATCGTGACTACTCAGCTTCTTTTCTCTCCCCTTACTTTGTAATTTTGTCCACTCACAATCCTCGTAGCATTTTTGTATTTGTCTGTGCATAATAATTGCAAGCATATCATTCTTAATTTGTATTATATCAAATACTCGTATGCAAAAATATTTTTTCAATTTTTTAGTGTGTTGAATATTTGACCTTTACAATAATATATCGGTCAAGTAGAAATTTTTTTCTAAATATCGTTATTTGAAAGATTTTGAAAATTTCTGAATTTCTAGATTTTTAGATTTTTGGTAGATAATTTGCTTTGCACATTAAATTTAATCAGCTAACTTTATTTTGTAAGCAAATATAAAAAGTGTAACCTTATCCATAGGAGCAGTTTTGCTTTTGTAAATACATTTTTGTAAAGATAATTTCAAGGCATTTTGAATGTACTAAATATTAAATTATTTCTAATAAATTTAAGTCTAGATTCTAATACGTAATATAATAATAATATATACAAATAAATACTATTGTATAAAAATTGATATATGCGAGAATATGATAATACCACTAGTGGCATACGCTGTTAAAACAAAAATAGGAATATTGGCAATATAAAAATAATTTAAGCATAATAGTGAGCCCAAAAAAGACAAACCGCAATCATAGAAAATTAAAATACTACGACATAATGGAAAGGCAAAATGTCTAATTTATCTTCTTCCTCTTCCTTCATTCTTATGTATTTTTAGAGCTTCGGATTTGTTATCCGCATTTTTATTCAATTGTTATACTCGATTCGATTCCCGACTAGTGTTTTTATTTACCCTATTAATTTTGCTCTCTATTTTCTGTCACTCTGTCCCCTCTTGGCTTTTCCTTCTTATTTCTTCAAGCTTCACTTATCCTCTTGATCAGTGTATCCTCATTCATGCTTGTATTATATCCCGGCCAATTGAATCAATCTCTTTCTATTTTGTTTATATTTACTTCGGATGTGGTCGTATTTTATGATCTAATTTATAAGAACAAAAAGCTTAGATGGCTCAGTTACATAAACAGAAAATAAACGACTAGAAACAAATAGGGGACAGAATAAAATGAAGATTGAAAATCAAAAGCTCTGGAGGTAAAAATGAAAATAAAAAAATAAAGGAAATCAATACAAACGGGACTATATACGTAGGTGGTTTGATGAGTAATTCTGTTTGGTTTGTCATAAAGAGCGGCAAGACAAAGTAGCCATAAAGAAGAGAACATAGGAAGGGAAATCCGTAAAGTGATTTTTCTTATATTGAGTTACTCCGTGTTCTGATAAAATCGATCGACTTTGAGCAAATCTATTTAAAAGCGAAAGAATAAGCGTCGAATATGCACCGTTTTGAAGGCCCAAAAAAAGCTGTCGCAGCCAAAAGAGAAAACCTATTATAGAAGAATTTTGGAGACAACGATCACAAAAAATTCTACAATGAATAAAAAAGTATTTTTTCACTATTTATTAAAGCTGCGTCGCTAGACAAAAATTGACTGAAGTATCGATTTAAACTCTTCTGCATCTCCTCATTCTCGAGTTCTTGGATTACCATTTATTTCCGACGCTCGACTTTTCTAACTGGAGAAAAATATGCAGTAAACAAAAAAGTGATATAGAACGTACACTAGCATTTTGAGGGCTTCAGAGAAATCAGCTTCCTAGAAAAACCTAAGACAAGTGTGTTGAGCTTTGAAATGACTATATCGAAAAATAAAATACTTTATAAAGTCCAATGTCAAATTATAACACTACAGTACCACAAAGTAAGGAAATCAGATATCTTAGTATGTATTTAGACTCCAGATTAACTTGGAAAAGAATGCTTCCAGTCAAAAACACTACTAGTTGACGCATCTTGGTTCATATCAAAACTATGTATACAGATATAAGCATTGCTTTTCTTAAAAAAAAAGTTTTTTGGCAACAAGCCGTCAAACATCAAAATAAACTGGAAGCACAGCCAAATAAAGTTGACCAACTTCTACCAGAAACCAGGTGCCCCAAAAGGTTAAAGAGAAAATGACCATGTGAAATAAGAACTCAAATCCTATTGAGATGAAATATTCGAAGTGTACTGTAGTCGCTTAAATAGAAATATTATATTATACATAATCTTCTTATTGCGTCAGTGTGGCTTTTCGGTTGAGGTGTTTAGCTGCAGTGCAAACGGATCCCGGGTTCATTTGCAGACTGACTTAGTCACTAAAAGTAATTGAGTACCTGCGTTCACTTTGAACAATGGGTAATAATGGCGGTCGTCTAAGGCGCGGTGCTTGTCACATCGTCCCTCACCAAAGATAGTGCGTGATGAGCGGACAGTGAGAGCCTTAACTTTTCAGTTCACAGATCTTACTCCACGCGGGACGTAGAGTCTATTATATACTTTTAATATACTTGTACTATATTTGAGTAACTACTAATGTATTTGGTTTTGTCGCAAAACATATGTCAATATGAAGGCATAGATCAACGGTTACCCTTCACCTCTCAAGTATAGTTTTATTATTAACTCTTAAAACAATTATGTAATTTTTGTACCGATAAATTACAAATGCACTACTAGCCAGTGAGTCTGAAAATTGCTTCGAGGCACTTAAAATAGATGTTATGCTAACCTCTAACTCTTTGACTATCAAAACACACAGTACCGTTCCCTACAATATCAGGTAGCCATACTCTAGTGACCAAAATTGTGACATGGACAATCAGTTGAAGCAACGTGGTGTTTATAACATTGATATTTATCGTGGAATGGGAATTATCTATGGCAACGCCTGTGTAAATTTCAATACTGCTAGGAGCTGCAAGCAGCTGTGCATCTCTGGTGTCGGCAACAGAAGCCTGATTTTTTTCTCCAACGAAAAGAAAAAAACTTGTTCACCATTAGTGTGTGCGAATAGATAAGAATGGTGACATCGTAAAAAAAAGAAATGATACACCTTGATAGAGGGCATTACAAGCTTATAGAAAAGGTGATGTTTTCTATTAGGTAGTTTTTTGAAAGAAAAATAAAAAATTGTTTACATTAGGAAAGTGTTTATTTTTTAAATGAAAGATAAATGTTTGATATTTCTGTTTTAAAAATAATGTCACACAAATGACCACACCAAAGAACCTAAAAGAAAATATTCTAGAAGTGTTAAATCACCTGATCTAGGAGGCCAATCAACGATACATTTTTTGAGATAACACCTCCAGAAGATTTATAACTCAATAAATCCATTGTTTCTCTGGCTGTATGACACGTAAGCACAATCCTGTTAGAACCAGATATTCTAAATATCAATATTATCCAACTCATCATGTTTCGATATCAAGGTCTATTCACAATAACAGCATTTTTATCGTCATCCTCAAAATAAATGTTCCAACCATTCAACCAGACCAAACTCAACTTTTGTAGATGTAAACCTTTCTCGAGAATCGTTCTTGGATTTACCTTCCCCCCTCCCCCAAATTCAACACTTCTATATATTTACGAAGCTATTCGGATGAACACGTGCAAATTCATCGTTTTGTTGCAGTATAAAGCCAAAGAAATTTAATTCTTGGGTTAATTTAATTGTACATACTTGTAACTCTAAATCCTTTCGTAAAATTCGCCATGATGAAGTTTGAGAGATACTTGGCTGCTGCGAACACTTCCTCTTCGTAAGCAGAAGATTATGTCTCGGGAGATGCAGATTTCCAATACTTCAAATATATCGTATTATTATGCAAGCACTACGACTTTCAAAGACATACAGAACATTTGGTCACAGATGCTTTAAATAACGGTAGGAGAGAAAAGCCAAAGGGGTTATTGATTGATTTACGGATGAAAAAAATTTACAGTGGAGGAATATTTCAAGAAACTAAATGGTAGGGTATATAATAACGGGAATCAAAAATAAACAAGGCCAAGTAACAGAACAGGAAGACGAGTATAAAAAAATCTGGGAAGAATATTTCAAAGAATTACTGAGTACAAATGAAAAGCAGGAAGAACCAGCAATGGAAGATGAAGAAATAGAAATGGAGATAGAGGAGCCTACGATACAAGAAGTAAAAGAAATAGTAATCAAAAGTCACAATACAAAGACTCCCGGTATGGACGGTATAAATATGGAACTGATAAAATACGGAGGAGAGGATATAATAGAATATATATTCATACTTATAAAGAAAATATGGAAAGAAGAAAAGATGCCCGTAGACTTTGAAGTAGGACAAATAGTACTGATACACAAGAAGGGAAATCACCAAGAATGCAGAAATTACCGAGGAATAACGCTACTAAACACAACTTATAAAATACTAGCAACAATAATACAGAGAAGACTACAAGAAAAACAAGATTTAAAATTGGACGGTATCAATGCGGATTTGTAAAGGAAAATCGACAACCGACGCAATATTCATATTAAAGCAAATAATAGAAAAGTCGCAGGAATATAGAATAAAAATGGAAATGTTATTCGTCGATTTTGAACAAGCCTTCGACTCCATCAATAGAGGCAAGCTATTAATAGTAATGAAGGAGCTAGGTATACCAACCAAATTAAAGAGGCTTATAATGATGACGCTTGAAAAACCAGAGTCAGTGTAAAGACCCAAAAGGACAGACTGGTGAATTTATAATAGACAAAGGGTGAAGCAAGGAGATGCGCTTTCGCCACACTTTTAATATGTGTATAGAATATATAACGCGGAGAATAAATAAAGGCACAGTAAGGACAGGGGGGACACAACTGTTAGCATATGCAGATGACTTAGTACTGATTGCCAAAGGAAGAGATATATTAAGGAATATGACCGAAGAGTTAATAACAGAGGGACAAAAAGTCGGTCTAAGAATAAATGAGGACAAAACAAAATCATGAGAACAGGAAGTAATGCCGCAGAAGGATCCCTAAAAATAAGAAATCACGAATACAAAGAAGTCGACAAATTTAAATACTTAGGGATTACGGTGTCAAGAGATGGAGAAAGAGAAACAGAGATAATGGATAAGATAATATCAGCAAACAGGGCCTTCTATGCTAATAAGAAATTATTGAAAAGTAACTACATTTCAAAAAAAACCAAAATAAGAATCTATAACACTCTAATAAGACCAATAGTAATGTACGGGGCGGAAACAATGTCAATAACGAATAAAGAAGAGGAAAAACTAAGAATAATGGAAAGAAAAATATACAGAACTATACTAGGACCAATTAAAAGTGCAGAAAACGAATATAGAACAAGGATGAACTACGAAATAGCACAGGAGATTGAAGTGGACATAGTTAAAAAAATAAAACAGCAGAGAGTAAAATGGCTAGGACACGTATTAAGGGCTGACCTGCAGGAAACTACGAACATAATAATGAACTGGACACCAGCCGGGAAAAGAAAGAAAGGAAGGCCTAAATCAAAATGGATGGACGAAGTAAAACATGGTCTACTAAAGATAGGAATGGGAATGGATGAAATAAGGAGAATGGTCTGGGACAGAAAAGGGTGGAACAAAATATGCCAGCAGATAAGATGAAAACCGGACGGGCTGATCCCCCGCAAAGGATCTCGAAAGCTTACTTAGAAGCGGCGAAACCCCTCCAAGGGGTGTTAAGCCATTCATTCATTCAAATGGTAGGGTATACGTTCGAAGATGCATTTCTGCCAATGCGAAGGATTCAGAGATCATCGTCCAGGAGCTGTAATGGTTTGATGAAGTAGTGACCAATATTAGCTTTTGTGGAAAGGGAATCAAAAGTTCGGCCTCTGTGTTTCAACAGAACATTTTCGAGTAAGCCTCGTATCTTTCAGCAAGACTCCGCACCCGCCCACAAGGCATGATAAACTTAAACTTGACTAAGCAACAATTTTGTTTCCAGTGTGAATTAATTTTTAAGTAAAGCATGTAGGTTTTGTTTGGAAGACGAATACCGAAATGGATCATAATCTTAATTGTAGACACTGCACTACTGTAATCGATTGTTTCTTTTCTAATGCTCTGCTATACATTAATTAGCCCCTCTTTTATGTGCGTTGCTTAAAAACGTTTCCGTTTAATAACCTGCCAGCAAAATGCACCTTAATTGAATGCTTAATTATGCGTATTTATCATGCTTTACAAAGTACTCAGCGGTACAGTTTTGTTATGCAACAATCTAAAAGCAGCAATTAAGCAATATCATTTTACAGCGAATGAAAGTTATCTAGTTTCAAGATGCTATCTGACCTGTGCTGTTCATGTGAATTGAATTATTGCTCAATATTCACTGAACACTTTTTATTCTCGTCTGGTACTAATCTTTATATGTTTAAACCGCCTCTTATACCTTTGGAGCTTGATTTACTTTCCGTGAACTCATATATCACCTTAAACGTAATTAGCGCTGCCATTTTCCTTGCCCAGTTTTTGCAATTTAAAGCACAGCCTTCAGAAGCGGATATTTATTTATTCGGCGAGCTGCGCGCTGCCGCCTCAGGTTCGGCTGGGCGCATGCCATTAGCATTTTTCTTTTGTTAATTAGAATTTGTAAAGTAAAATTGCCTCGTTGACTTTTCATTTTATTTCGCCCCCCTGCGCGCTCCTGCTAAACCGGCGAATCTAATTAGCCGATCGTCGCATTTGCAACATCCACGAATTAAAGTGCAAATGAACTTTGAGCAACTTTTTACGGATCCCGCTAATTAGATTAAATTCCTGGGTGACTGTCCGTGTTTTTGTTCCACAGCAGGATTTTTTAGTAATTAACGCGAAGGTTTGGCTTTATGGCGGCTGCATATTCATGCGAGTTCTTAATTGACGCTTCCTTGAACCGAGGCGCGGAGGATATTGTAATATTTGTTTATTTACATAGTTCTTGTACCATTAACCTGAGAATACGATGGCGATTAGTAAAGAACAAGAAAATTAGCATGCGCATTAACTTTCTTATGAGAGCATAATTATTTTTCGTTGGATTGAGGTGTCGCAACTCTAATAAAAAAACGTGGATATGGTGTGGGCATGGGCGTCCCGATACAATCAAATTTAATTAGCCATGTATGCATATTATTCATAAAAAAATATTACGAAACACTGCCGAGTTGCAGCTTTTGTAGGTCGGAAGTGCTCCCAACTGTAATAAAACAAGCTTATTGTTGCTGAATAATTTTGTGTCGCTACTCTACAGGGTGAGACAAATAAAATGTTATGAAGACTTTTTCGAAAATCATTAAAATTAAGATGTCTTGTTAACTTTTGTAAATTGCTAAAACTTGAAATATATTTTTTTATTCTAGAATACAAAATTACTCACCATAAGTTTTTTTTCTATCTCGCCATATTTTATTTCCCTAACGCTGCTCATTAAAAGACAGCCAATTTTTTGATATGTTTGTTGCTGTGCACAAAATTTGAAACAAATTAGCCACATTTAACGATTTTCAAGAAACGCGCCTATGCGCTGACTGAATTCTTTTGATTAAATTTATAAATAAACAACAAAATTAATTACAATATTGATGATAACAATAATAATAATTATGATGATGATGATGTCATGTGCTATAAATCATTTACAATCGAGTACAGTCGCTATTTATCATACCAAAAAGGGTGGGCTCTTATTAATAAACAACAATGTTAGGCATTTGTTTTTAATTAATTTGTGCATAGGTCTAATTATGAAAAGAACAACTAATTAAAAACGCAATTTACTCCGAATACTTTTTACGTTCTCTGACCTGTCGGAGTTCTAAATATTTAGAAAGATACAGAGCGACTTAAAAGAAGCGAATTATTTTTAAACATTTTTATTATGTACATTGCTTACGTCATCATTTATTTAAAACTGAAAATATAAATCTTTTATGGAGATTTTTTAACTACCTATGAAATACTACAAATTACTTCCATTTCCTTACTCACAAAGTTCTGCTCTCTTTGAAGCATTTTTTTTATTACTTCCATTAGAACATTGTGAGTTCTTTCTTAAAAAAATCTCCGTTAAAAGGTCCATAGTAACTTGGACAGTGTGCGCACAGGCCCCGTCTTGTTGAAACCACATAATTCCGTTATCATTGAAAGTAGCTCACAGAAAAGTTGAAATTATATGCTGATATGGCTCAGCAGTTACAGTTATGGCATTTCTCTCATGGTCTTAAAACAAAGGGCCTAATAATCTAAGGGCTACCATACCGTACCAGAATTTGCATTTGAGAGGTTATAATGCTCTTTTATGGGCAACTCTGAGATTTTTGCTTTCCCATATCCGAAAGTTCTGCTTATTGACAAAGTCATTATAGTAAAAATGAGCTTATCACTTATTATCAAATGATGGATAAAGTCTTCATTTTCTTGATCCAATTTTTGAAACTGTATGGCATAATTTAAACGTTGCTCAAGGTCTCTCGGCTTCATTTTTTGAACGAGTTGACTTCTGAATGTGAAAATCTTTAAATGTATCTGCAATATCAGCTGCAATGATCTCCGAGTGATGTTTAACCGAAAAGAACGCCTTCGAGTTGATGATCGATCTTGGGTTCTCCTCAACACTCTTTTATGTTCGCTGAATATTCACTTCACTTATAGCTGAACGTGGTTTTCCAAATTTTGTCAAATCGTTTACTGAACCTTTTTTCTGAATTCTATGATTTTCGTTCGTTGCGAAACTGCGCTTTTTTGTAATTAATCTCCCAGATCTTCCTCTGCAAGGTCTGAAAAAATTGAAATTAAAGAAATTACAAATTTTTCTAAAGTTGCGCCAATCATATTTCTTAAAACACAAAGACATTAAAAGTCACAGATATAAAGATTTTTGAAGAAATAAAAACTTGCAACTTTCAATCCACAGTTCTTTCACACTCTCAGATAGTCCATGGTGTTAATTCAGTCCAGGTTCTTATAAGATCTTTATCACTGATTGTATCTTCAGACGGTTAGAATCATTCTGTGGTTAAACGTGGTTGACGCTGGGGATTCTTAGTTTTTTATACTAACTTTAGCTTAATTATTACGTTATGGTTAGTGGAAATTGGCTAACAGACTCATAGATAAGCAGTTAGTTAAACAATGATTTTCAACACTTTTGATGAGTTCCGTGAATACTGACAAATTGTGAAATAGACTTCGGTTCACGTAGAAGAGAAAGAAAGCAAGAGCAACTCTTGCTTTTCCTTCTTTTTGTTATTTCTTCTCTTATGATGCTGTAGAAAATTTGATAATCAGTTGCTTGTCTACTCAATGAAGATGTGGCCAACTTTAACTATATATGCTCAGCGATTACACTTGTGCAAGTAAAACGAAATGATGAGAAAGAATTATGTCCCAAAAATTAATCTCAACCTTTGTTATTTGCATTTGGCCTCTACTTCCTACTTTTGGCCTTATGAAACTAACAATAGTAATACATAATAAATATACTAAACAAGCAATAGATTAAAACAGTAGCTGTTAACTAGTATTCCGCGAAATTTTTAAATTTTATGTTACGTGATATATAGTATCGATGACAAGTTTTTGAACATTAAGATCCATGACTGTAACTCGCTTCAAAGACGAGTTACCTCCCTAATTTTTGGATATGTGTTGAGGTATGACATGTTCTCAAAGTACCTTAAGGTACCGATACGACGTTTAGTCACGGAAAGATAATGTTTTATCGTCAACTTTGTAGGAAGGCTTAATTTTAGATCGCTCTATTTTTCTTTCCATAAGCGAGAAAAAATGCGGAACAAATATATGAAACTCAGGCCACACAGAAATGCGGCGTTGCTAAGAAACAATTTTTTTGAAAACGAAACATTTTTTTGAAACATCGATTTTTCTTTATCTATTCGATCCATTTGATATATCTGATACATGCGCAAGTATTCTAGTAAGACAATGGTCTCAATAGTGGCTGGTTATTTGCTCCGTTCGCTTTTTGGGTCTAACATCAACAACACGTTTCAATATGGCACTTCACAGCCCATTGGCTGATATTTTTTTAAATATCCAGTTTTCAAAGATCTCAAAAACTTAAATTCAAAAAACGAAACAGAACAAACAGCTATTATATGTTTTCGCGGAGATTTGACTGTTTTTGTTGGGCGGGGTTAAAAATAAGATCCCAGAAGAAGATACTTTCTCAAACATGTTTGAGGCACTCGAACTTTTTATAAGTACCTTCGAGTTCTCTTCCGCCACCGCCTTATCGAGGTTTTTCCAGAGGTTCTCAATTGGATTGGCAAGTTTGAAGATGCGCGAGTCATTGTGCTATTAGAAAATCCACCTAGCCAGACAATTCGCCATCACCAAAGGCTCTGTGGTGTCCAAGATCTCTACATAGACAGAAGCCTCCATTATACCCCGAATCCTACGAAAATTCCCTGTTTTACCCTCGATGAAAGAGACCCATATCATAGCGTGGTTTTCAAAACATAATATCGGTTTGGTTTTTTGCACTTTCGTTTTTGAGATGATCTATTAACTATCCATGAAAACTGGGTATTTAAGAAAAAATCGCCCAATAAACTGTGAAGGACCATATTGAAAAGGTGTCCTTAAAGTTAGACTCAAAAGCGAATGGAGCAAATGATCAACACCTTATTAGAACACTTGCACGCATACCAGATATATCAAAAAATTAAATTTCATTACTGTATAGAGGCTGTAGTTGCTTTCTTTTATTTATTCCTACCATGATCAGATCCTTCTCATTTAAAATATTGGTTTCATTCTCTCAATTACTGCTTTCGCATTTTTAACCTTGCATAGTTGCACGAAATGCCATTAACGTAGAAACTATCTAGCGGGCAGTGCTAAATTGCACCCATCAACGGCGAATCCGTCATAGTCAGCGGCTCTCGGTGGGCGCAATTGCATTGGGTAGCCACACAATGCACATTACAAGTCGTCGACTTCCGCCTCACTCTATCATTGTAATGGTGGCGTTATTATATGTAGAACTGGATTGGCGCGAGGTGATGCAATTCGTAGGTTCATGGACGCATGGGCCGGCTTGTTTACGCGTTCTCGCGTGGTTTGTGGAAATCGACGCCGCCAGCAAGGTCAAGCATACCAAAGGGGACCCCGAAGAATCCGAAGCCGAATACCTGGCCAGGCGAGCAGACGGACTGCCTTCTTTGTTGAGGAACATCTGCTCGCTGCGCTGGAAACGGAATTCTCGATAGGAACCCGAGATGTCAACGATTTCCTGTTGCCTTTCGAAGGAGACAAGCTTGGATGTCTTTTTTCCTAGACACGTTCTCTTTTGCATTACTCTGCAAATCTGTAGTTGTTTATGTTGTCATGCATTTAGAAAAAAAAATTATATATTTATATAACATTTTGATGTTATCTCCGATCTTTCAATTATCATGGGTAGGCAACACATGTTGCATTTGTATGTTCGTTTGGAAATTAAATATTTGATGTAATTAAATTCTAGTTTAACAATTATTAAATTTTGTAAGACATTTGTGCTGACTCTTGGTGTAAAATCAAATTAAAGTATTACAAATTACTAAATAAAAGTTGCACAAGAAAATAGCAACAAAACGTTATTATATGAATTTGACATTACCATGTACTGTAGATCTTTCTATACATCATGACCGAAATCCGATTTAATTTTTAATAAATGAGCAACAGTGCAGAGAAACATTCATACAAAAATAAAATAAACAAAAAATAACTGAATGGTGGAACATTATGAAGGAGCAGAAGAACCTAATAAGAAACATGGTACTTTAAAGTTTCATAAAAAATTCAAATAGATAACAAATACATTCAGGAAAACGAACATTCAAAAATTACGATGAACCACCAATTTATAACATATCTATAACAGAATGCATAAAAATCTTGTTCCAGGATAATCGCAATTTATACTTTAATATCAACTTAGAATACGAGTTGCATTTGGAGTAATTTATGCCCTGCAAAATTAAAAAAATAAATCACCCGGACCTGACAATATTCACGAAGAAATATTGAAGTTGCTGAACACAAAACATACATGCCACCTATCTAATTCAATATACGTCACCGGTAGTATTCCAACAGACCAGATAAAGTCCATCTTTATTGCTTTACCTAAAAAACCTAACACTAAAACACATGACGATCATGACTGATCACTCTCATGACTCATGCCCTCAAAACCTTTCTAAAAGTTATCCGCAATTGAATTTATAAAGTATGTGAAGAAAAATCTGAGGAAACGCAATTTGGATTCAAAAATGGCTTAGGTAAAAGAGAAGCGTTGCTAAATATGAAATTACCAGTTCAGAAATGTTATGATCAACGCAAAGAGGTGTATATATATATATATATATATATATATATATATATATATATATATATGCTTCATGGATTATGAAAAGGCCTTCGACAATGTTCGACACGATTTGTTATTACCCTTGTTAAAAGATATCCACCCCGACGACAAGCACATAAAAATTATTAAAAAATCTACTGGAATCAGACGTCGCTCCGAATAAATGCCTCAAGATATAGGCCGTGAAGTGCCAATAAGCCACCGTTTAAAAGTAATAAAATGCTATATCCTACCAATACTACTATATGATGTAGAAACGGTTACTAAAAAGAATAGAGGCTTTTGAACCATGGGCACTCGGAAGACTTAGAATCTCATGAGTGGATCATATGTGGGGTGCACGATATATATTAGGTGTGCCAAGTGCGATCTCAGTTTGACATTTTTGATGGCATACGTACTCGGAATGTTTTGTCATACGGACGCTATTTATTTTGTTTTCATTAAGTTGGAAAATTTCCTCTCGTCCAAAAATGGCATTCACCCGTGAACATTTTCGTGCGATGATTTTTTACGACTTTCGACGTGGATTACCTCAACAAGAGTGCGTCGATTAACTCTCTTATATTTTTAGTTATGAATCCCTGCATAGAGTCGTTGTATATCGTTGTTTTAATGAATTTAATCATAGTTTAATGGTCATAGTTCACTGGCGGATGGAATTAAAAAAGGCCGTCCAAATTTGGCTCTGGTGCCAGCAAACATCGATGCCGTGCGCGAACTGATAAAGCAAGATCATCATGTGATTTATTGTGAAATTCGGGCATCTTTAGGCATTTGTATAACTAGCGTACATTCAATATTGTGGTGTGCGTGTTGGATCCAGCATAAGTTAACGATTGCTCAAAAACAGACTTGTGTCGATTGGTCCAAACAAATGCTCAAAAATACGATTCCGATACTTCAAATACTGTTTACACCATCGTTGCAGGTGACAAATCTTGGAGTTATGCTTATGAGCCCGAACATAAAGAGCAATCGAATATATGGGTCTACCAAGATGAGCCAAATTCAACAAAAGTCGTTGGCGCTCAAAGCAAATGGTCTCCTCTTTTTTGGAAAAGCTGGACATGTTGCAACCGTGGTTTTACAGGATCGTAAAACGGTTAATTTTGAATGGTACACAACTATTGGTTTGCCAGAAATCTTCGAAGAAATAAACCACCAACGTGCAATGCCGGATCATACTCCACCAGGACAATGCGAGCTCACACACACAGACATAAACAACTGGCTTTTTGAGCACTCAAAACATCAAACTGATGGGTCATCCGCCATACAATCCTGGTTTGGTCTCTAAAGAGTTCTCTTTGCACGTGAAGAACAAACTGCACGATCAATGGTTTTCGACGCCGGAAGAAACGGTTGATGCGTTCAAAACACATGTTAAGGAGATATCTCATTCGCTATGAAAATTGGTTCCGGCGTATGCAACAAAGTATTGACCGTCAGGGAGAATATTTTGAAAAACAATAAAAAAAAGTTTCCAATATTATTAAACATTTGTTTTTGTTATAACTAGTAAAGTACCAAGTAGAACGGGTACCAACAGAGAATTACTGAACCTCCTTAAATAGAGAAAATTAAGTTACTTGGATCATGTACTGAGAGGGGACAAATATGGAATATTTTCAAGAGATATCAATGGATATGATCGAAAGAAAAAGAGGACTCTGCCGAAAACGACCTCGTGGATAAGAGACATCAAGAATTAGTGCAACGTACCTGATGTAGAAACTGTAGCCAGAAGAGTACAAGACAATATTTTATATGTTGCATGACCAAAATAGAACAGATAATTCGCCTATACGCTGGCAAGCGCATAACACCTTAATAAGAAGATTCCAATTATTAAGAGCTCAATGGGAGAGTCTATGGTTTAAATGCTCGACAATACTTAGTGCTGCTAGTTTGGTTATATTGACGCTTTACAATTGTTTAATGTGTTTAAAATTATCTCGAAACTAAAAAAACACAAATCCACTTTGTCACTGGGAAACATAAATCGCAACGTGCACATGCTCTTGACAGCTTTCGCCCGGCAGGTGCCCTCGCGTCTCTGCAATCTAATGAGCCCATGAAATCCAAGAACCGCTGCAGCGACGCAACCTTGCGGCACGATTTCTGGATCAATGCGAGCCACCACGTCGCTCCTGAATGCGCCTAAAAAGGCATCGGACTTCGGTTTTTGCGCCCGCGAAACTGTAGCGCGCAGATGATGGTCTTATAAGGAGAGACACCGAGCCCATGGCATGCAAAGAGGTCACGATCAATGATCTCGCATCTGATCTGCTCGCGCGTATCCCTTACGCGCCGCAGTCTCAAAAAACCGACCTGGTCGGCGTTCAATAACGCATCTCATTTGCTAATTGACGTGGTGGCGCGGACGCGCAGAGCGCGACTTCCGGAGGTGCCAAGTGGTCGGCCGAGCCGAAGGAGCACGTCCTTATTCGCTTCGAACTGGTCCGGCTTCTTCCTTTTGGGGTGACATCCTGGTGTAACAGTAGTCGGGTCTCTGGGCTCATCATTCTTTTTGCTCTTATTTTCGTCTAGCATTGATGACCGGACCAAGGCGGTTGTGCTGTTTGCTTCATTAAATTTGAAACATTCAAATTACGGTTGGGCAGATCATTAGTTATGACAGTAAATTGCTGAATGCTTGGGAAATTATATCGCAACCTTCATTAGAATTAAATTAGTAGTTATTGCTTCTGACTAGTCATTTATGGCTTTGAATTTTTATCTCTTTTCCAATGCAGAACAGTAATAACAAATTATGTATTATTGGGCTTAATTATTCAGATATACAAGAGCTATGTACTGGAAGTTATTTGTAAAGAATTATTTCAAGACGATTCCAACATCGATATAAATCTTAGGGAACACGAACCACAAATATTAAAGGCAGAGATTATAAAGGTTATAAGAAAAAAGATAAAGACACATGTGTGGACAAAGTAAGGGCAGAAACTATTAAAATTATAGAAGAACACAGAAAGGACTTTTTCTAAAGTTCTGTCAAAAATATGAAAAACTAGGAAAAAACTGCAATAGTTGTCCCTGTACGCACAAAATAATAACGAAAAAAAATACAAAAATCATCAACTTTACGATAGCATTGGGTCGCACGTTGGCAAAATATTACTTATGAACATAAACGAGAATGTCAAAGTTTATCGGTCCTAGCACAACCCACAAGAGCAACTAAATAATCTAACAAAGGAAAAAGATCACGCAATCAAATACTCTCAAGTTAAAAATTATTTTTAAAAATTTTGCGAACGACACATTTATCTATTTATGCTTCATTTGCTACAGCAAAACCTTTTGACAACATACCTAAAGTGAAATAAAATATGGAGTGTTCCTAACGTCCTTTATATACCTAATTTACATAATTATATATATAAAAAAAATTATGAGTGCTGCTGCCGCACAGGTCAAAGTTCAACTATTGCTGTCACACAGGTTCGTGCCTTTCCGTGCCGACCCGAACGCCTCCGAATGACAAATTCTGGCTTGGCGGCAGGCGCGGCCGAGGTATTATATTTCCGGAATCGGAAGCGATAGAAAATTTTCGTTTGAGAGCGGGTAATAATGCACTCGTTGTTATAAATTTAAACCTTGAACTACTTCCTGTTTTTCCATTTTGTGTTTTTTCTCATGATCCAAAGAATAATATGGGTAACAGAACCCACCCCTGTCTCGCCGCACTTTCGATTTTTATGTTTATTGTTAATTTATTTTCTACATTTATTTTTCTGTATAATCTATATAAAGAAGTTTAATCATGCGTGTTAATTTATTTATTTTGCTTATAACAACATTTTTTCTATGTCCACCTTGCCGAAGGCTTTTTCTAAATCTATAAAAATTATTTGAAGTTGTTTTTGCTGTTCATTTGCTTGATCGATTGTGTTAAATATATTATCAATACACGACCGTTTTTTTGTCTAAATCCTGCCTGATTATTTTTTAATGGTTTTTCCACTGCCTCCTTTATACGAGTAAGAAGATTTGTTGTATTTTGCTTGCTGTATTTAATAACGTCAGATTTATGGTTTTTTAATGTTTTTATAGCATTCTTGATTTCTTCTTTTGTGATCGCTTCTTCATTCATATCTATTTTTAACATATTTGTTGTATTTCCCTTTTCAACGAACTTAAAAAGTTCGTTACTGAATTCTATATGTCTGTCGGTCTGTCTGTCGCTGTCACAAAATTATCTTTTCCCTTTGATTTAGCACAGCTAAGAGGAAGAATCACACATATAGTCGCTGATACCGACCGTTAAATGTTAAGATGTATTTGACAAAAACTTAAATCCAGGGTTGTTTGCCGCATCACCGAAGGTGGGCATGTGAAGCATCTCTAAGATACCTTCGAATATTGAAGGACTATCGTACTGCAGGTAGATTGTCAATGGTTTCACAAAATCTAAGCGATCTTGGAGAAGCAACACATGTATAATCAATGGAAGATCGAGTGTTGCTGCACATACAATTAGAAGAATCCTGATTTGACACCATCGGATTACTATCTATTCTGACAACTTTCAGGAAATAGATTAAGGCTGTCGTCAGTTCTTTAATTCCAAATCACAAAAGTGCCAAAGCGTATATTTTTATTTTGAATATTGTATCTCCTATGGAACACTAATAAATAATTTTCATATTAAAAAAGTCAAAAAACTTTTACGCCTCCCTAATATTACTAACAGTAATAAATGTGAAATGGTTTTAATCATATTGCAAGGCTGAATTACTGTGGAACTTGGAAGGAAGAGGCGGCGCTGGTGACCGCCAGTCAGTTTCAATGGCTCTTAATTTAGTTCGCTCGCTTCATGTTTACTGCGCGCTTATTTATTCTTGTTCCGCAGTAAATCATTACCATCAGCGTTTGGTCATGGTTAGCTAACTGGCAACTTCGAGGCCATAAACTGTACGCCGCAAAGAAAACCGCTGCCAGTAATAACGCTGCAGATTTTTAATTTTCCAAAATTTTAATTTGATTTTTATAAAGACTGGGTGTACATTTCACTTCTGACCTGTAAGAATGTACTGCGTTAAATATAAATAAGGAGCAATAAGGAAGGTTTTGCCTTTTTATTTGAAAAATAAGTAGATCAAGTTTTTTACTGCTCGATCTTCGGTGTATTGAAAGAATATTTCCTTTATTACATTGTTTGATGTCGAAAAGAAGCTCATGTGTTGCCTATAAAATATAATTAGTTGTATTACATCTTTTTAAGTGGACTATAAAAGATTAGGGGAAATGACGTGCTGTTTCTAATTTATGGTCAATATAAATGTCAGCCTTCCTAGAAATCTGACGCCTTTACTGTCTGCTGTAATCGTCTAACATCATCATCTATTCCTTTTCCGTAAGAAAAAAACTTATGAAATTTTCAATGGCGTCATCATCTTCCATAAATACTTTCCGTGGAAAGGGTCGGGTTTTATTTTTGGACGCTTTCAGGTATATTTAAACCACCTTCTATTTCAGCCCTTGCGGCGTAAAAAGGGCACTTACCGCGGATGACTACGTCACGCGTGCGCTAATTCAGCTGCTTTGAAGTTGCCCCAGATGCACTCGCCCCCGGCTCAGCGATCCGTGGCTCTCCACAACCCTTCCAGTACACGAGGGATTTAAAATGAACTGCGATTAGCGTCAGCGCATGCAAATTTCCATTCTTGGTAAATAATGGATTTGCTCGAGGGTGCTTGCATGCAGTGCCCTGCGGGGCCGCCTGCTCCGTCAGTTCTGCTGAGTCCGGTTCGTTTGCAGTTCAACTCTTTCAGTTAAGATCACGAGCACGGAAGCTTTTATCTGGAAGCTTTTTTGCTGTTGGTGCCGGAAAACCGCGCTCCGGTTTCCTTCTGACGGGGCACAGAAAATTTTGGAAAAGTCAAGGTTCAGCTAAGTGACAGGCTTTTCCTTTATTTCTCCATTACCGCTACTGACTGATAAAGTTGTATGCGTTACATCGATTTACTCGAAACCTTTCTTGATGTTTAAGGGGGAGGCTCTAAATCAAGACTGTCACCGTTTAACGGGTTTTGTTAGGTTATGTAATTAACCGTATGATTATTTACGAATATTGAAGGGTGAAGGCACGCTTTTTTATCCTTAATTGTTAGTCTTTTCTAATTTGGTTGGCATGTTTTATTTATTTATTTGTTTTTGTTTGGAGTAGATTAGTAAAAAATATGACAATCAATTCAAAATACATATGGAAACACAGATACGAAGGGTCTGAATATTTGCAAAACCTTTCTAATTATTGGGAGTTTTTTTAGCGTTGAATTATAATTTTATAACGTTTTGCATCTTTAATCAGATTCTTGCAGTTTTTCTACTTCATAAACACTACTAGCTTCGTTAATCAATTCTAGATCAATATGAATCCACTCCATTTTACTTTTTTTCCATTTGTGAGCAGCAAGTATTGCATTTTTACTTGTTCTATTGTGCTATTCTAAATAGCCGTACCGTTATTAGTAAAAAGGAAAATAATGGATTTTAATTTTTTTCTGAATCCATAACATAAACCAAATAGTATCACTTTTGAGTAACAATGTGGCGATGTTTAATAAATGGTTATTATAACAACCATAAATTTAATAAAACTAATTTTTCTATTCAGCAGCACTTTGTAAAGAGATTGTCAAATTTTGAGCAGCAAGGTAGGAAAATTTTTAGTTTTTAACTTACACTCTCAAGGTCGATATAGAAACGGGATTGTAGGGGTGGGTTCTCTCAAAAGTCCGCCTAGAGATGGGTGTGGGACCAGAAAATAAAAAATAAATATCAATTTAACAACTAATGAAAACAATTAAAACTTTCTTTGATCGTTTGTAAAACGAACTATTTCTCGCAAAATACAAATGTCATTCTGACAATTAAACAATGAATTCTGATTTGGTACTAAGTATTATCGGCTTATTTTAATTGATGAATTTCACTGCACCTAAGCACAAGCCGTTCCATTAGTAAGTGTAAGACTTAAAAATGTTCGTCTCTAACATTGAAATGTTAATACCTTGATATGCTTCCAAAATGTTTGTCATTATCTTCGCTAAAATGTTAGTTAACAAAATCGAAAGTGTATCAACATTATAGTTCTTGTAAAAATTATTTAACTCTTGTTCAAGTTCAGATCAAATATTATTGAATTTATTCAATTTGAAGTAGCCATAGCATAACACCAAAGTAATATTTCAAATACCAAAATAATATATCAAAATTGGGGAAAACATATATCACATTGTCAAATGACGCTACATATTTCAAATTACATGTTAGTGCACCATTTGGAACAAGTCCACGACCATAAAAATGAGAATAAGATGAAAAAGTTCGGCTTACGTGAAAGTTAATTGTAAAACACCAAGACATGCGATTTTATTTATCTTAAATTTTTTGTTTAATTTGAAAATCAATTAGTTTCAAAATATATGCTGGGACAAAACTTCCTCGTTAATTTTAAAGAAAGGTTATGAAATAAAGAGTAGTCTAAGGGAGAAAAAAGTGATTTACTTAGACGTAGATAGTGGCGAAGTTTTTTTAGAGGTTTCTTTAGTGTATCCAATGGGCAGAGAACATTAGAAGCACTGAGTCCTGTAGTGAGAAGAAGAGGAAGGCTTCGAGGTATGCGTGCCATTTTGTAGTCTCTGAGGCGACATGTGCGCAAACTTGCCATTATTCTTCTTATTCTAGTCTTACTGAACGGTACATTTTGTACCAGGACATTCGTTTCATCCTTGAAAGATAGTTGTTATAAAGGAACTTTCCAAACTATCTTGGAAAACGTACTATATGGTGCATTTGTTCTGTTTACGGAGGTAGCGTCTTTCCAAATAAATACAAAGGCATTTTCGGGCGGCATTTTGATGTATGATGTTGTTCGTTCTCGGGCTGTTGCGCTATGGTCGAAGTTTGAAAACTCTTGACGTCTACAACTGCGGCGGACATCTAAAACCTTCAGCAGTTTTTCAAAAGATATCATCTAAGATTATTCCTATTTTAGAAGATATTCTTCTGGACATCTCCGTCCTAGTTGTGAACGAAACGTCAAGAGTGTCCATACTACGATCACGGCCTAACAGCACGATGCATCGGAGCGCACTTTCACTTGTCGGGATGCGTTATTACACAAAACTTTCGTTATTGAACAACCCATAAAATATTCATAAAAGATCTCTGCATGGCGAATATGTCACTGTTTTGTGCGCGGTGAGTAAAGTTTGCGTCATTAATCCTTTATTCTTTGAGGAAGGATGTCAATATGTATGTGGAAATAATTCTGAAATTTGACTAGAAAAGGTTTCTTTGCAACATGATGGAGCTACAGGTCACGCAGCAAGATCTGTGTGACCTCTTCCTATGGAAATACCAAGGTTTACAAACATCACCCTGCGAAACGCAATTCGTCAAGAAATCAGACGTATTCCTAGACACATATTAGAAGGGAGAATGAAGTACTTCAGAATACCACTTCAACAGTATGTTGAAAACGATGCGGAACAGCTAGTTGATATGCTGTCTAAAATACATTAAAATAAATTTTCCACTTTTTCTGTAAGACTAAATTTTATGTACCTTCTACTGTTTTTTTTTAAAACCAGAAAAAAGAAAGGAATTTTTGCCCTATTCTATATGTTTACATGAGATATATATTGACTCGACTTCACCCTGGAAAGCATCAATATTTAGTGAGCTTAGTGCTCGTATTCGATGAAATAAGATTTGTTCTGCTCCACGTTACACAAGGGTTTTTGGCTTCTAGTCGTAATTTTTTTGAATACTACATATAGGCAGATCCGAAGGTGGGATGGGAAATTTTGTCGCACACTAGTTGGAGTTGTAAACCCAAAGTACAAATTTAGCGCTAATCTTTTGCAATCTCATGAAGTAATTTAAATAATCGTACGTTATTTTTTACTGTATAGTGTTTCAAAAGTCTATATACATAGAAAATTATTTCTTTTTGGGTTGGACGTCTGCAAATTCTTTTGATCTCATTCTATTTAAATTGTGGAGCTACATCAAGGCACAAAAAACTTTAGAAAAGCGCATTCGAAATGCAATAATTTGCAAATCATGATGACAGATACAAGGGTGACCTAATGGGTGCGCTAGACAAGATTTTTATTTTAAATCGTAGTTTTTAAAAAAAATTCTTTATCTAGCGCGGTACTTTTATCTCGCTTAAAAGATCAAAAATGCGAAATTAAGTTTCCGTGATCTTGACATCTTATATATAGTTAGTATTTTTCAAGGACGGATCCAGCTTTCAAGTCAGGGGGGAGCCGAGGTCTAGTCAAAACAGGCTCCAATTCGGTTACAATAATAAATCTAATTAAAAAGAAATAGTATTTTATTGTTATACAAACTTGGAATCGTGCATGCAGTATTTATTCACAATGAACGATGTGATGCGTCATATAATTGTAATAACAACATATAATCATATGCGTGTCGTTTGCGTATGTGTTTGCCATCATGCAAAGTAATTATTTTATTAAATTTATCAATGAGATTAGTAAAATTATGACTAGTCGACCTAGACGCATTTGGGGGGGGGGGTGTTATTACCTCAATGACCCCCCCTGAATCCACCCATGGTATTTTTGCTATTACCTACCATAATACATTGGTCAGTAATTCGTGATCGATAAAAAACTTCAATTACCGATGCTTTTATTGTAGTTATTAAATTATTGTGAAATTTAAAATGGCCAGATCTCTTCTAATTTTTTAACTACTAATTAGTCACAACTAATTAATATACTGATAAGCCTGACATTTTTTATAACTAATTTATTTATAACATTTTAAAAACATCTGAATCGTACTTTGGTTTTCTTCAATCCTTCAGCGCCGCTACTTTAAATAGTCTTTTAAATTTTTCTTATATTATTAAGCGGAGTCACTTACTAATTTCATGTTGTCCGTCTGTCTATCTGCCCGTCCGTCCGAGCAAAAACTCGAGAACGGCTGGAAATTTCCAAATTCTGTTATCACCAATCGACAGATGACCAAAAAGGCTTGTTTGCTAGTGATTTTGAAACTGATTGGTCAAAGGTCAGCGTTAGTTTTGGAGACTGATTCGCCACTTCGCTATGCGTTGCAAGCTTTGTAGGTTTATTTTTCAGTGATAGGAATTTCTACTCGTGGATCATGAATTATTTATTTCAATGTGTAATTGGAAATTGTTATTCTGTTGCATTATTATTGATCAACAAATATTGTGAATCGTTATAGTTGCAGTTGTATTGGTTAAAGATAAGCCACATACTAATTAAGCAACTGCTGCTGCATTGGTATCTACAAATACAAATGGATTGTAAATTACCGAGAGCTTAAGATTATAGGTCATAGGAGAATGATAATATTCTTTTATCGCTGCATGCATTCTTTGTTGATAATCGACGAGGCGAATAAAATTAATATTGTGAATTATTGTCTCAAATATATGTTTTATGTATCATAATATGAAAATAACTTTTTATTAAATTAATTATAAAAAAATATAAGACGAAAAATTGGATATTATGATAGAGTAATATTTTACATTACTGAGTTCATTGGTAACCACATGCTGCCTGCAGTCGAGCCATGATAACTTTATGCCGGGGGGTTGAGATCGGATGAATTACTCGACCTTGTGCCTTTCCGGGGGCATCTAACACGAGAATCCTAGCTTTAGATATACTGGAAATAAATTTGAAATTGTTTGCAGTGCGATGGGGTGTAGCTCCGCCTTGTTGGAACCAATAGTTCGCAACCATTTTCGGGCATCGAATTTCAAAATTAAATTTTGCGATCATTTTCTCGCACCCAGTATATTGCATATGGTTATGCTTTTTGTGAAATATTAATTTTTTTAATATAATTTCACTATCTCTGCTTTTAACGCTCTTGGCAGACAGTACTAGTTCAGAGATTTGTAATTACGTAAATTATTGACGAACTCGTAATACTTGTTTTAAAATAGCTTGTACTTACCGGCCAAAGTTTTTTAACGTTCCAGCAAGTACCTTGCACTTGCAGCCGGGGGCCCACCCTCCTAGTCGCCGCCTCGCCACGACGCCCTCCGGCGGAAGCCCCTAAATTTCAGCGCGGCGCCGCGGTGCAATGCTCCGTCTAGCACCGGCTTTGTTCTTGCCATCGATTTTTTCAGGCATCGCTTTCCGCCGCAGCGACATGCAAATTTGCCCACTTGTAGACCTTGTTATGCTTGCCGTAATTTGTGGCCGCTACGTATAATTTACGCCGCCACGCATAAAGGAAATTTTTGTAGACGCGCCAGATTGCTTTCATAGGCTGTTATCACGCAACCTTGTGTTCCCGATCGCCTTTCGAAATGGCCTGGAATTGTATTGTGCGCGCCGAGATACCTCTTGATTTCTCCGCACATGTGGATTTTGCAGTAATTTCCCTGGTGGCGCTACGAATTTACGGTTTTACTCGCAATTCATTATCGCGCCAATGAATTAATAAATTACACTACAATTGTATCACCTCATTGGTCTGAATTGATTAGCAATTCTAATTCGCATGCAAAGCTCACGAGACATCGCACAGGGGCAGCTTTAGCCTCTATATATTGTTCGCGTGTCTGAAATAAAGCATCCGTGTTTTTAATGTTCTGAAACTTTCAGCACCAAATTTTTTGCGTTCTTTTTAAAATTCATTACTTTGCTTTAAATGTTTTAATTTGCATTCTTTACTTTTGGATATTACATTACTTGTGAGTTTGTTTGCTATGCAAAATGTTATTATTTGACCTAAATATTATCTGGAAATATGAGAAACTTGATTTTGTTTTCAGATGTCCGACTCCTTTAAAACAGAGGATGGTATGGTCCAACATGAACTATTTTTGATTGGATTTTTATTATGTAATAATATTTCCGATTAAATGTGGACAATTTTATCATAAATTTTCCTTCACAATTTCGCACGTTCTGATCAACTTCATCGGCAATACGTCGGATTTCGTTCTTGGGATGGTCAATTGTTTATGAATTTCAGGTAACAACACAAAAAGTCATACGATGTTAAATCACAAGATACTGCTGTCTATTTGATGTCGCCATTTGATAAAATTACGCGACCAGGAAATTGTTAGTGCAGTAAATCGATTATTGCTCGAGCTGTATAACAAATAACGCCATTCTGCTCCAACTATATTTGTTCCAAATTCATGTGATCCAGTTGATGCCTAAAAAACTACGTTATCATTTATTGGTAACGATTCTCATTAACAGTTGCAGCAGCATCTTTAAATAAGTATGACCCTATTACGTCACTTGTCCAAAATTCACACCAAGCAGACTTTTCATGAATTAAGCGACGATTTTCCAAATCCCAAATGCGACATTTTGTTTATTTTCAAGCCCGTCGACTTGAAGCTTTATTGCTAAATTTGATTTTTTTGTCTAAACTGAGAATCCATGCTCTAAAACCCAATTAACAAATTGTCGACGGAGAAAATGAGCAACCTTAATATTTTGCGACAGGTGCAGATCTTTAGTAAATATTTGCTGAAGGAAGCTTCTGGAAATGTCCAATTATTGTGCACGATTTCGAGTCGATGTTTTCGGATTTTCAACGATACTTTGACTAACTATTACAATATTCTCACGAAATTTTATGTCACGATACTACTCACGAGAGGTCTTGTATCCATTACTGAGCTAGTTTTATCAAATTATCTAATCAATTTTCGAGCAGTTGAAAGGTACATTATTTGGACTGCTATTAACCATACATATTGTAGCCGCCAACAGTCTCAGATGTCAGAACGGTGGTAGACGAAGTAGTTACCAAGTGAACCATGCTGAGATTTTACCACTAGCTTAACAAAGCATGAGCTCAAGCTCAATGCTGGTATGAACAACGCGACAATATTGATTAGTGGTTAGCTGACACTGGCGCCAACATACATATAACAGGCGAAAGTGATTTTTTCAAAACTTTCATACCTACCATTGCAGGCACGCATCCAATTAGTTTCGAAATTGGAAAAACATGGACACATGCGGCTATGGGACGACAAATGGAGTCCAAATAAAGTGGGAATAACCAGAAACATGTTTGTTAATGCGATGACCAACTGAAGATGCATGTGGTGAGAAGCAGAAACCTATATTATATGCAAATAAAAGTGATCAAAGGTTCTGCAAACGTCGCGCGCAATGACAATGCGATGCTATGACACAATTTCGATGAGTAAAATGAAGTCTGTCGCCAGCGTTGTCAATAGTTTACCTGAAGAACTGAAGATCGATTACATCAAGTGTGAAGGCTGTCTGTTGCGGAAGCATGCGCGTGACAAATTTGAGTCGAGCGAACAAGTCGACTAAACTCGGAGAACTTATTATTCAGACCAATAGAAGTGTCATAGTCAGCAAGACCGCGATATTTCATCATATTTAAAAACGACTATAGTGATTACCTAACAGTGTACTTCTTGAGAACTACGGCTCAAGAATAGATGACCGTCCGCGTTAAAGATTATATGTTAAATTTGAAAATTAAACAGGACAAAAAAAATTAGCGTGTGATGATCTCGAATATGTGAATAGAAAACTGAACATGGTTCTCAAAGTTGCGCGCATTCTACATCAGACAAGTGTTGCTTATACTGTACAATAGAACAGATCTGCAAATTGCGAAACCCCACACTGGTCTTTCAACGGAGGTTTGGGCTGAAGCTGTCAATTGTGTGCCCTATATGTTCAACAGAATTCCGAAAGGGAATTGGAAGTTAACGTCCGCGAAGATATGGAATGGCATGAAAGCTTCGGTGAGACATCTGCATATGCTTAGGTCGTTTACGTTAGCGATAGCGCAGAATCAAAATAGACTCGAAGAGGACACGAAGCCAATAAAATATGTCAGCTACTCTGGCACAAAAAACATACATATTTTGGGATCCGCTTGAGAGAAAGGTCACCAATTCAAGGCAATGTCGTCATTCATGAAAAAGAATCAACTAGATTAAGCAGTAAAGAGGGATAACACTAAAGTTGCAAGTGAAGAATCCTAAGAAACTGTCATTGAAGAAAGAGAAGATTCAAATAAAAACGAAAAACCAACACGAACTGAATCTACAAGGAAAAAATAGAACACCACAGTGTGAGAATAATTTTGCTTCTCTCTGGTAACCGATGCGAACAAACCTCAGAATTTAAAACCAGTGATAGATTCTTCAGAAACAGAAGACTGGTACAAAGTAATAAAAAAGAAATAAATCTCACGAAGTAAGCAAAACGTGGAGTTGGTAATAATCACTTCAAAATGGAAAAAATTGAAACATTTTGAAATGCAAAATGCACTGACGATTATTATGTAAGTCTTTAATGATATATCAATTCATTATATTGAAATTTTGTTAAAACATTTTAGAATGGATGCCTGCGTCTTCATTGTCGACACCAGTAGTCAGAACTATAACGATGTGTTAAAAGAAGGGATGAAAAGTGCACCATATAAACCAGATGTGGGAGCACCTCCCTGCTTAGCCACAACATCGCGAGCGAAGTTATCATTTAGTGTCAGAGTTCTTAGTTGCTTCTTAGAAAACCCAGGATCAGCGCATTGGAATGGAGTCAAAATAAATATTGAAATATTTGAAAGGGACTAAAAACCTGTCGCTTTACAACGAAAAAAAATACATCAGCGTTTGTATTGACTAATTATTGAGATGAAACTCAACGATCAACCAGCGAAGGACCAAAGTCGATATTCAATGTCATTTCGTCTAAGAAGCGCAGGCGGAAAGGGTCATCTCTACGAAGGACCAATTGGCCTATCTTCTAACCATGGAATTACCAAGAAATGAATTGGCACGCTTGCAACTTGGTCTTGGGTATCACAGAAGCGACTTGGATAATAGTTCAGACTAACGTCTGCATAGATGCATAGAGTGCTTCGACTGATAGTTACTAGTCTGTTGAATTTTCAACGAACTTAAAAAGTTCGTTACTGAATTCTATATGTCTGTCGGTCTGTCTGTCTGTCTGTCGCTGTCACAAAATTATGGATTTTTTAAAATTTGAAAACGGATTCTTATAGGAAATTTTACGCTGATTTCAAAAATGAAGAAAAAATTCTATGTCGAATAATTTTCCAGATATTCGAAAGGTTTTTTTAAGTTCGTTCTGGGATTGCTTACAGAGCAATCTCTTCGCCGGCCCCATGTTTTAAGTTTACATTTGTTATAGGGATGTTGTTTAATTTGTTCTTTATTCGTTTTTTGTAACTATAGTTATTTTCACTGGGTTAAATAAAATTGTTGAGCTCCGCGATCAATGACTAAAAAATTAAAAGAATTTTAGTTTTCTTCGAATAAAGACTCTTGACAATTGCCCCTTACATGCTGTTTCATTTGTTAGTATATCTTTTATTTAATAGTTTGAGCTTGATTCTCAGGATTATCAATTAAATGGTTTATTTTTCATGAAGTTATATTCGCGCATGTTAATTGTCAATATAAAATTAGAGCCCACTTTCTTCGTCAACGATTTTCCGAAACGAAATTTTAATTAAATAATTGACATCTAATTATTTATTTTTTAAGGGACAAAGTATAAAATTGCATACGGAATGGTTTTTTTTATTAACATGCTTAATTAGGTATTCTAGCAACTCCAATATCAATACATGTCAAGTACTACATTGTAATGATTGATGTCTGCACGTGTAGCTTAATGATCCTTAATTCTATGATGTCCTAAAATATCCTAAACACCTAAGGCAAAATATAGATATTAAAGAGAAACGATGAAAACGATCTAAAATTTAATTAGTTGTGGAAATCCAGATAAGCTGAGGGGTCTCTGGTTGTTTATGTTTCGCCAATTTGACACACTTAATCCGCAGCTGCAGTTTTTATCGCCAATTAATTAGTTTCCAAACCGCAGAAAAAACCGGCGGATCTGCAATGCAAATGTGCGCTCGGGGCTGGGCGCTTACTGCATCTCGCCGCTCTCCTGGCCATCCAGATGCAGCGATTGTGTTGCACTTCGGTGTTGCAACTAGATTTATGAAGGCAATTGCGCCGGCATATATTGTTTCTGTTGCAAGTGCGCGCGGTGTTGAAACGCGCGGGCTTAATTCGTATTATTTGCCGCTTGTGAAAGTCGAATTGGAAAAACATTGCGGCCGTTTCGTAAGCAATTAGCAGCTCCGGGGCGATTGATCTCTGGCCGAGCTTTCGGCGGCTGCCAGCTTTGGCAGTGAAAGTCGCCGGCGCTTTATGTAAGATCGTCGCATTGTTCGCACGATCCCACGAGCAGCTAATATTGCATTTTGAGCATAACCAGGGAGCTGATTGCTGGTCATGTGCCCGTTTTTGAAACCTCGCACATGCACGGGTGCATTTTCCTGTACGGGCGAAGCGTGATCGAAATCACTGGTTTTTTAGTTGGCTACACGTAGGCGCATTGTTATCCGAGTTACATTGCAGTTTTGTTTGGGCGTGCCTAAACAATACCGTGCTGCTTCTGCTAATTGCTGAAGTGTTAATTCAACTCCGGTGAGTCATAGGTCTTTTGCAATGCAACCGGTGGTCTTGCGAATTTCTCTTTGGCTGAATTCAAATGGCGTGTCACTCACTGAAGCGAAAATTGGTTATCTCAATACATTTTTTTTAGATCGCAATTAAAACTTTTGGTAATAAGCATTGTTTTCACTCTAAAAGAATTGAATAAATACAGTAAGAGTAAGATAAATGGGATATGTACGTAGTATTTCCGTAAATATTGTTATAAAATCAAATTTACCCTTGCTTTGCACAGCATTTAAATATCTATGACATTCACATACGATTGCAATTGTCATATCTTAAAGTTGTGAAAAGAGAATTTAAACTTCGGTCGATGTGTATCAACAAAATGTTTTGGATGAGTAGTGAAACCTCTGATTCACACGTTTTGTCAATATGAGCCTCGCACCTTTCCACAAAGCACGGTCAACTGAAACTTGGTTGAGCAACAATATGCCTCGTTATCTAACAGTCTATTAGACTACAAATTATAGGCAGTTTTAGAGGCCACAAAATATACCCTAATATCAATTCTTTGAAGATGGAGCTATAACCTCCGCTCTCTTTCCTGCTCGGGTTAGAACCTCTTTAGTCCTGTTTGGGACTTGCTAGACTAATGAGTGCACAGAAGGTACGAGGAACGTAAAAATACGCATTGGAATTAAATTACTCATTGAAGAAAACGTACCGTCGGCTAAAATACACCACAGACTTCTACAACAGTATGAGGAAGAGTGTCTTTTACGGACTCGTCTGTTTAAGTGGTGTAAATGGTGTAAATGCTTCAAAGAAGGCAGAGAGCGGGTGGAGAATGAACTGCATGATCGTCGGCCGCGAAAATTCGTCACCAAGCCAAACACTGGTCGTAAAATGCGCAATACTATCAAAGAACTTGGAGTAATGCTGTTCATTAGTGTTGGTAGTGTGGAAGACATTGTGAAAAACCACCTGCATTATCGCAAGGTCAATGCACGGTGGGTACTACCCACTTTGACAGACGTGAAGTATAACAGTTTGAAAACGAATGACCACTGATGAAACTTGCGTGAACTACTTCATTTCCGAGCCCCAGCAGTCATCATACGAGTGGCAGCATACTGGTTGTCGCAAACCCAAAAGAGTTCGGAAAAGCCGTTCGATAGGAAAATTGATGGCAACGTTCTTCCGGGACTGGCAAGGGGTTATTCAGCAGAATCTTGGGTATTTAAAATATATTTTTTGATAAATAGGTGTTTGGATTTGGCCATAGTGTCTCAGTATTTGTTGAAGTTTTAATTAAACTAAATCGTAACTATATGAGACTAGTATTATAATAATAGACATAAGTAAGAGTAGGTCAAGGTTCCCAGAGGTCAAATCTATTCCAATGAATATTTTTCAAAAAATTTAAAGTGCCATCAAGGTCTCCTTCGCGTTTTCTGCATTTGTAGTTTAGTGTTTTATTTTGCTTTTTCGTCCACGTGGTTTTCAACGTGAGGTTATCTAATCTACACTTGAGAGCAAAACAATCGACTTACTAGCTACACGCTCATTTTCGTCTCCTGTTTCAGTATAAGGAAAATGAAAACAAAAACATTAACGTCCAAGGAGTATCTTTATTATTGAACTTTAAAACACTGTTGCTATTAATCGGATGACGCATTCAAAAAAATTAGGCATCACGAACGGGGTTTTACGTATCTTGCTAATTGGAACGCACGTGCGCGACGACTGCGATTGGCCTACAGTACGCTTGCAATCCGATAATTCGTCTCAATCACTTATCTGAATTTGCCTTAGGTAAGTGACATAAACGATCTAGTGATTTGCAAGAAAATGGATACTAGAGCCGCCGAAGCAGCTCGGACAGTTGCCTAAGGCAAATCGACTAAATCTAAGTTAATCATTTGTGTCGAGAGTGTGGCGTCGGTACCGGGAAACCGGTGGCTATGTCCGCTGGCAAAGAGGTGCGTAACAACGGAGAGAGACGATCAATTTCTCGTCTCAATATCTCTCAGAAATTGACATATGACTGGTGTTTACCTCAAGTAAGACAGTGAGAAGAACAGTGAAAGCAGCTACGGGCCCCAAGCCGACTACAGACCAAAAAGAAAGGCGACTGGAATTTCCTCGCGAACATCTCGTCCATGCGCCTACATGGCAACGACAGGAGACGTCGGGTTTATAGAAGGCCAGGGGAGCGATTTGCTCGTTTCTGTATTCAAGAAACTGTCGCATATGGAGGTGGCTTTTACATGTTCTTGGCGGGCATTTCCATGCACGAAACAGCTGAGTCGATTTTCGTCCCTAGTGGAGGACACGGAGGAGGTTAAACAGCGGACTGCTATATCAGGGACATTCTGTTGGAACATGTTGTTCCGTTTGCGCGATTTGTTGGCGAGGACTTCATGCTAATGCACGACAATGAGCAATGCCGCACCGCGCTAGTGACCACTACCTATCTGGCTAACGTCTCAGTATACTGAAAATGGATTAGCCTCTGTGTAGTCCAGACTTGAATCCAATTGAACACGTTTGAGATGAGCTTAAGCGAAGAATCCGGGCCAAAAATCTTGCACCAAGGAACGTGATGGAACTGAAGGGGGCGTTGATTAAAGAGTGGGAACCAATCCTTCAAGACAACATAGGAAAAGTCATCCGATCCATGTGTAATCTCTTGGAGAGTACAATT
The DNA here is from genome assembly GCA_036346155.1 of Sinelater perroti. NCBI lineage: Eukaryota > Metazoa > Arthropoda > Insecta > Coleoptera > Elateridae > Sinelater > Sinelater perroti. The sequence continues at coordinate 3,193,372 of JARFIY010000329.1, read as the reverse complement.
AGGAGTAGAGGTGGCAATACCATGTATTGAAAAAGTCATTAAATTAATTTTATTTTTTCCTTTTTATAATCACCTTTTTCCTTCAACTTTTTTGTGTTACACATATTCTTAGGTCCATAACTATGTCAAAACAGGTGAGATTCCAATCAAAGTGGTATCATTTGAAACTACAGTTTTTAAGCTTTCTAACAGTACACTGAACTTTACTTGGAACGCTATCGGAGTGAATACACATTCTCTCAAAATTCGAGCATGTTTCTGAGTCGATTACTTTGCTCCCAAGTGTATTTTAATGATCAAGTTATCGCAGTTACACAAATATAATTTTCAAAAGTTTTAATCCATTTTTATTTAAAAAAAATAAACAAATTGTAAATTATATTAATCATCGGGATTAACCTGATCTGGGAGAAGCATTAAACATTGGCTTAAAAGTGTTGTCATGGACAATCGTCCATGGTTATTTTAATGCAACTTTTCCTGTGATCTGTTCTTTGAAAGTCTTGCTCGATTATTCAATTCACCAAGATTACTATAAATTGCTCGTTTTTGATTAGGAAACTTCAGCCGACAAGAGGAAAGGCTTCATGTTTTCTCGACACAGCGTAATAACGGATATGTCAAATTACTTCTTCATTATTATAAAAACGTTCTTATTATTGATTCAACATATAGCATTTGCTTCCTTTCTCAGCTTTCCAAAGACATTACGCATATGCATCAGAAAAGAAAACACTGGTATCAATTGCCTTAAACCAATGAACCTGCAGAGCTAGAGCGCATCTCCAAAAGCAAGGTAATTAAACTTGAATAATTTAAAAACTAATGGAACATCAAGGTGGCAGGTAATGGATGCCCGGGCGAATAATCCCCAGGGAAAGATTTTCCGCATCTGCGGGCAACTCGATCCCTCGGCGTAATTGATTTTCATGGGAACATCTAGGCGCTGCACTACCTGCGCCCTCGGCTTGCCGTGGGAGCGCTCGTAATTAAAGGCCCTTAGTAGGCAAACGCACGCGGTAGTTTGCTGAAATCCGGCGACAGTTTGCGCACGCTTCAAGCTGCCTCGGGTATAATTAGAAATGTTTGTTTTATTTTGTCGTAGATAAGGATTTTTTTTAAAACTACTATAAATTGCATCAGTCTTCTAAATTTGACGTTTATTTTCGGCCAGAGAATAACAATACGCAATCATTTATTAGGTAACACAAGTTACCTTCACATAATCAACAATCTAGGATTGTCGACAAAATGAACCGAATATACCACTACAGAGCTGCTATACTGGCGGACAGGGTTTACTTGCTAGGTTTGATTACAAAAATATCCAAGTTTACTACGACGTAGCTAAGAAATACAGAGAATCTGACCACCAAGAGGAGAGAAGTACTAACAGGGCAACTCACAGCAAGCAATCTGATAGAGAAGTGATAAATTCTTCCTCAAATTGAAAGAGAAAGTTGATCAAGATTTTAGACGGAGCATAACTGACCTGGCAAAAGAAATGGGCGTGGCGGGGTCGACAGTCAGTCTAGCAGTGTAACAGGACCTGAATTATAAGTTTTTCGTCCTGAGGAACCGCCAACTGTTGACTGAGAAGAACAAGATGAACAGGAAGTTAAAGGCCCAAACACTTCTGAACGACATCTAATACGACAGCGCTAGCTTTCTGAGATCTTTATCGGACGAAAAACTTCATTTATAACGGAAAGATAAATCGTCAATCTGAGGTGCCTACCGTCATGCATACAAAATTTCCTATCTCCATGATGATGTTTTGGCTTGTGAGCAGCGAAAGGGATGTCATGACGCTCTACTTCTTTGAGAAAAGCTTGAAGATGACCGTCGATAGCTACATCAACGTGTTGGAGACAGTTGTCAAACTCTGGATAGAGCATATTGCCGCTGGGCGGGAGTACGGTTCTATCAAAACTCCGCTCCAGCCTACAAAGTAAGAAAGACCCAGGCATGGCTGTAAAATAATTTGTATTACCACTGGTCCCCCGACTTGTGGCCATTTTCCAGCTTCGACTGCAATCTCTTCGAGGACTGTGCATAGGGCAAGATCAAGGTAAAGGATAGCTTAAGGGTCCAATATGGAAGTAATGACATATATAGACAAGGAGGAAGTTGTGTTGACCTGCAGCAGATTTAGGCTCCGGTGCGAGAAGGCCGTGGCCGCTAATGGGGACTACATTGAAAAATGTGATTCTCGGTACTATAATTTCACATAAACAAATTTAATCTTTCGTTATTTTCATTGTTTATCTCGACGACCAATTCATTAAACAAACCTTGAAAAAGTATGTTATGTGTGGATGATACATAGCTGCGTTCATCACGTAATATGATGCTGAGACTATTTAAATGGAACGAGAATGGTGCATCTAGACCACAGAATAAAAGAATTAATTCTCCCTAAAAATGAAGTCGGGCGTAATTAGCGTCGTTCTCTTCCTACACGCGAAGGCGCCCACGTCGCAGGGACCACAATAATAAGTGATTCATGCATCTAATTAATAGCCATAAAACTAGTAAAACGAGAGTTCAGTCAACTTGCAAGAGATGCAGTTGCCCTTTCCATCACAACAGCCTGTCAACGATAGCGGTGCTCATTACGACCTGCTTACGCGGCCTTTATGGATCATAAACGGTGAAGGGGCAACAGTTTCGCTGCGAGATTGCAACAAAGGGAAAAATGCAGGAACGGCGAGCGCGGCCGGACGCGCGTTTCCTATTGCTAATGCGTTATTGCCTCAATATGACCGAGCGGAATACGAATGGCACATAAATCACGCCACAGTTGCGAAATTTGCTAGTCCGCATCCGATTTTGCATCTCTCAGCCTGCGATCGGCGCGTTTGTTTGCTTTTCGTTTTGACGGATTCCGCCCTAGGGCTCTGGAATTGGAATCCGAGCTCTGAATCCGTGCGGAAATGTGGCGAATTGTTTGCTTAGCGGCTTACCAATCGAACTATTTGAAGGCCGCATCAAGTTTCTTATTTCCTCTTTGGGAGTATAAAACGTTCAGCTACACAAAAAAAATATTCTAAAAAATGAACTCGTCTTTTTGTTTCAGTTTTAATTTTTATGTAATTCACTAATAAGCCTTATTGTATAGTGCTAAAAGTGCTAAACTTTCCTTCGGCAAGTTCTCGATTCGAATTTTCAGAAGGTCGGTCCCATTCCCTACCGAACCTGCTTTTTTTTTTTTTTATGCCAATGGCAAACAGATAATTTAAAAGACCTAACAATGCGATAACAGTTTAACGATAAACTTGATGAAGTTGTATATACTAATGACACTACAGAAAATAACGCAAAATATTCTAAAAAGAGGCAGCAGATCATCGATGAAAGAAGTAACGAGATCATAAATATGAACAAAGAAAGGGAAAAATACAAAACATTTAAATACAGATGAAGGGGAAAACCTATAGATAATTGAGAAACAAAATCACTACAGGGTATACAATAGCTAAAGCAAAGTATGTGGATAAAAAAGTGAAGGATGTGATAACCTTTTAAAAGAAAGGAATAAAAAAACATTTTTCTGTGAGAAAAAAAAAGAAATTACTAAGTACTGAAGATAGTAAGAAAGATTTAGAAAATAAAAAGATATATGCGTGTGTGCGCGCGCGTGTGTGTGTGTATCTCCTTTCGCCGCTCTCAGATATTTTATTTCTATGGCTTGTATTTTTTTCGCATCCATAAGTTAATATTGGTTTGTACACTTTTAAGAACAGAAAACTTATTGTTAGATGCAGACAAAAGCAGCGAGAATACAAAAACACATGGCGTGGATTTTGAGTCGCGAATATACATTTGTGTTAGGAGGAACGAAATACATTAATCAAGACAGCAGAAAATGTAGATACAGCATTTTTATTTTTTGATTTGCGCCACAAATTTGATTCGTAATAGTAGTAGTACAACTCTCACGCTTGTTCATAATATGTGGTAAATAAGTACATTATAAACAAACAAGTTTTGTAATTTACCATAACTTAATTTTATTTTGAAACTACAAGAAAATTGCAATTCTCTATCTATTTAATGTTACATTTATATCTGATAGTGCACCGTTTTGAAATTACTTTAAACGACCTTGAGAAGATAAATTACAAAACTTGCACGTTCTGGGCATTTCAAAAGAAGAATAGAACATTTATGGATGTTGAAATGAAGATTTCAGTGCAATTGCGCTTGCATATTTAAAAAAGGATTTTTTTTATGTTAGAGTTATTGCAAAAGTTATTTCACACTTTTATTAGTTTTTGTTTATTGTTTTTAAAGGCGTTAAATAACTTTAAACGGTATGTGCCTTTCATAGCCGTCGATCATTTTTGGCCAACATTAATCCAGGCTTTGATGCGAAAAAAAATTGTCTATCTATTGATAGAAGCCAAATTTCATTGGTAAATCTTGTTTACAGAGCGTTACTTAATGCTCAGAAAAAATTCATAGTCCGTTGATGCAGGGACAGATTTTGCCGAGGGCGGGTTTCTGCAACTTTTTCAACAACACCTTGCAGTGCTTGCAGAACAGTTGATACCTTGCGAAGTGAATAATGCGCAACTAATCTCACCAAACACCGAATGCAATTCTTGTTTTAACTTGAGTTGTGATTGTTCGTCTTTTTTGTCCAAGGTCTTAATAGTGGCGTAAAATCACCATTTTTCGTTTCGGCTATATGACAATAACACAGTGACGTACTGCTTGCCGTTAAGCAACAGAATGTGGATCTCGGGGTACCTATAAGTTAGTAACGTTTAACATATAATTTGGCCCGTGCGTGTACAATATATGCTACCATTGTTGTGATTTGTTAAGAAGGTCCGTTTGGAGTGTTGGCATCAGTTTACGGACATTTATGTCCAATTCTACCCACAACAAATCTACGACAGACAAATGAGGGAATTATAGGAGTCAAAGTATTCTTTTTAGGGTAGTATGATTTTTTTCTTTCACCTTTTCCTTATACCATTTAGGGTGTCGGATTTGAGTTATGACTTTCTTATAATTATAAATAATTCCTACGCGGTTTAGAAGAATGTTTTGGATCATTATCTTCTTTGAAGACGAAATCATCTCCAATGATTCTTTTCCCAGATGTTTACAGAATGTCTAAATATACTTCTTTTGTTATTTTTCCTTTGATTTGTACTAAATATCCAGTTTGATCATCCCTGGAACATCTGCAAACTATCACATTATATCCACCATGTATTATAATAGAAGCAATATATTGTTCTGATGTACGTTTTTCCGCTTAAACACGAACAAACTGTGTTCTTTTGGAACCAAAATGTTCAAATTTAGATTCTTTAGTCAATAAGACATGATTCCATTCCAGTGGCGTTCAGTTCTGGTAAATTTTGTTCCTTCTAACCTTTTTATTTTGATTTGCCTCCTTAAAATAATTCTTCTATGCAGCCCTGCTTCCTTTACCGTTGAAGTTAATATTGGGTATTGCCTTGCTGTATTCACCATACTCGTAATTTCAGATGCTGTTAACATTCGGTTTCGTATGCCAACTACTGAAATATATTTGTTTTCTTGTGTTGTTGTTTTATGCCCTTTCCACGTAGTCTCTTGTTGGCAACATATCCCATTTCTTCTTTTTTCTTAATAATGTTCCATGCTTTTAACGGGGAAATATTGAATATTTTCGCAATGTGACGTATAGAATATTTTTCCTGATACATTTTCACACTTAACTCATGTTCTTTACAATGGACTAAAGTTAACTATTAAAGACCAAACTTAGTGTTCACATGCATCTAACAGTATTTTTGAATTTAATTTTTGTTATACTCTGCAAAAAAAATATTATATCGTCTAAGCTTTGTTTGATTCTGTAAATAAACACAAATCAGTCGATTGCATTCCCTGTTTCAAATAACGCCAATAAAATTTAGAATTAATTACCTCCGAAGAATAGCTATGAATAAGTCAAGGTTTCTGTTTGGTTTGTTTGAATATTTTATTATCACAATTTGTCGAAATTATTTGTGAAGGTAGGCAACATTTATTTTGAATAATTGAAGAATATTTGTTCTGCATGTTCTTAACTTCTAAAATTAGTGCGACATTTCTATAAATGTCGCAGCTAGTAGTGTACCTACATGTTACTATAATATACCCCAAACTTCTCAGTCTGTTGAAACAAATTCTTAACGGTTCAAGGTTTTCTTGGGCAGGGCAAAATCGCCCTTATGGAAACGACTAAAGTTTTAGCGTGTATTCGTACCTTTGCCCACATCCGGCAATTAATGCAACGACTTTCTCCTTTTACTTTCAGCCCCGATCTGAACTAACGGAAGTTTAACTGAAAACCCTGCAAAACCCAATACTGGAATTTTACTTCAAAAATTTTTTTTAATTTTGAATAACTACTAGAATATCCCAGTTAGTTATTGTTTCTCAATAACTTTAAAATAACCAAATACATTTATTCGTTGCTGTAATTCTATGGGCCATCCTACATAGCGCTGTTTGTTAGAAAATTAGGTATTTGTACTGCAGGTTTTTAACTTCTTGCTGCTTGCACAGCCTATCTATTGATTATAAAAAAAAGTTTTGTATAATTGCACTATTTAGCATTACTGTACGTTGCCAGCTTTGATTTATTGCGCTATTAAACTTCTAATAGCATCATATCGATCGACGATAAGTTACAAACACGCATACTAAGCTAATTCCAGCTGTACTATTCGTAATTAAAACAATAATGGAAATCATAGAAATTGAACGAACATTGCGTATCCAATGCGCCTCGCCGGACTTAATAACCGCCGCTCAACAGCCAGCAGTTCATTGACTGCAAATCTTGATAGTTCTGCAGAGCGTACAAGGGTTGATATAAATAAAATTTTTCTGTAATCAATTAAAATCAGATCTAACTTTTCTAATAACGAGGTATTTGTTATGAGGTATTTTATTTTTCAAATCCTTATATTCTCACAAAAATATTCAACACAAAATTTAAATATTCTGGAAGAATGTGTTTTTAAAAACACATAAATAACTAAGTAAATTGGCTTAAATCTAAGAATCAATATCATTTATGTAATAGGTGTGCAAGTAGAAACTCGACTTTGTTTGGTCAAATTCAACTTTATTTAAAAGATACTTCTTACAAAGATTAATAATCGAAATATTCGTCATTACTATCGATGGTTTTTTTGCCATTTATCGGGTAGATGATGAATGCCTTCGCAATAGAAACTTGATGCTTTCGAAGCAAAATAGTCATCGAGCCATTTTCGCACATCTTCAACTTTCATGAACCGCTAGTCTTTCAAATATGATGACATCGATCTGAATAAGTGAATGTCAGAAGGAGGTAAGTCTGGAGGATATGCCGCATGTTAGAGAACTTTCCAGCCTAAGGAGAAGATGAGTTCCTGGGTTGGTTTTGCTGTATGTGGACGAGCGTTGTCATGCAGCAATATCACTTTCCGCTTTCCTTGACCCATAAATAGTCTTTTTTCTCCAGAGCATCATTGAAATTGATCAAATGGGCTTGGTTACGTTCAGCTGTAATAGTTTAACCAGGTTCCAGAAGCTCGTAGTAAATGACTTCTTTCCAATTCCACCAGACACACAGTAACACTTTCTTGGCATGAATATTCGTTTTTGCAACTGATGTTGATGAGCCGGCCTGGATCGACCCATGCTTTTCTGCGTGTAGGATTATCGAAAACAATCTACTTTTCATCACCCGTAATGATTTGTGCAAAAAAATTCTTTCTTTTGTACTGAAAAAGCAACTCTTCTGTTTTTGTTTTCTTCCGTCAGTTTATGAGGAACCCGTTTTCCTTCCTTCTGTATCTTTTCTATTGCATGCAATCGAAGTGTCATTGCTTGGTGAGTAACCCCTAACTATCCTGCAAGGTCTTCTTGAGTTTGACATGGATTTTCATCCAGTAAAACTTGAAGTTCTTCGTCTTCAAATATTTTTTTTTGCATCTGGACGTGGATCGTCTTCAAGACCAAAATTTTTATTACGAAATTTTGCAAACCGCTTTGTTTACTGTTGAATGACTCACAGAATGTTCACCCAAAGTCGAATTAACCAATTCCATAGCTTAAGCACCATTTTTTGTGTTTGTTTGAAAACCGAATAGAATGCAATAGCATATATGTTGCTTATCGACATTCATCTCTTATGAAATTAATTCATACGGAATGACAGCTTGTAAATGACTGAAACTTATGTCATAAAAACAGCAATGACTAAGCTATATGTATCCGAAATGGCGGGCGAATTGGCTGCGTTCAAGTATGTTTTTCAAGGCAACTAACTTCAGAGCCGAGTTTCTACTTACACACTTCGTAATTAAAATTTATAATTAAATTTTGCTGGTGACGTAATAGAATAAGATTGTGTATTATTGGTTGCAGCCATTTACTTACCTCTGTATTTTTGATATTGTTTTTCTATATAAGCGAGAAGCCGCTTTTTCGCTTTTTAATTTCTTTTATTGAAAATGTAAAACTAGGTGCCTCTCTTTTTTAAACCCATCTAAAGCCAAAATTTTATTTTTTGAATGACATTAATTATTAATCTACCCATTGTAATAAAATACATCACATATTTTAAAATGGATTCAGTATTTTGTTATTTGGCCTACCGCTTTGTTTTCCCCAAATTAAACGAAAAATAATTTGATCTGTAATAGTAAAAAGTTGGACGTTTGGCCAATGTTGCTAATTAAATATGTTTGTTAACATTCCATGTTGAGTTATTTATATTTATAGGGTGGGTGGTATGTACACGAGCAATTGCTCAATGGGCAGCTGCCTTAATTATAAATTAAAAGTATGCTTCTTTAATTCCTTCGGTTGGCATTTAAATAATAATCCCGACAATGGGATATTATCTTGGTTGCAACAATACATTGGGAAATATCTGCTAAAGGTCGCTGGCTAGAGAAGGCCAAATAGTTTCTAGACCTGATTATGCAACGATTCGCGTGAGTCATGTGTTTGGCTGATTAATCTGAGGCTTATTGTCAAGGCCACTGAATAGGACTTTCATTGTGCCTCAAAATGTTAATTGCCACCAGGCAAGCGAACTGATATAGTTTTTTAAATTTGGACCATTAGTTAGCAGTGTTTATCGCAATACGCCTAGAAACGTCGATGTTAGAAAGGTGGAATGCAATGAGAATATGAGTGGCGATAGCTTTAGTTTAATTAGTTATTTTTTATTATTGTCATGTAATTGAGAGTGAGTGGCAAACAATTAGGGACTTTTAAAAATGATTGTTTTATTTAATCGTTAAATTCATCTAGTTGGCGTGAAATGACCCAAAACATCATTGTCTCTTTATATGCATTTTTTGCAATAACTTTTATCGATGACTAACATTCTTCATTACAAACCATGAAAATTCTTTAGTACCATTATTCTTAATTTATTTCTGAAACCACTAGCCAAAAATCACCTGTTGAACCTATAATTTTTTCTTCCTTTTCTTATCGGATGGGATTCTTTCTGATTACGTTCTAGGTTTTGACTGAGCTTATTGACTCCTATAGAAGTATTTGGTTTCTTTCCTTTCAGGGACTTCCGTTTTTGATCGTATGTGACCGGCAAACTCTGCATAAACGTTTTGTTATTGCTTAGAATGAAGCTCCTCAGAAGTTGTTGATAAACATTTCAAAATGCTTCCAGCTGGCACTAATGCACTTGTCCCTTTTGCACTGCGGCCGATTGAAGCCTCAGTCCATCTCCATAAAACGGCAATAATAACTTCGCGGCGCGCATCTCCCACTAGCCATCCTGGATGGCTTTATTGCGCTAATTTCAGGCCGCGAGCTGATGTAAATGACTTGGAAATGGAAACAGACGCAAATTGCCGGCTAGCCGGCCGTTCTCTTTCTGGCGAGGCCCGGTTTAATGACATTCCTGCAGACATCTCGGAGGATGGCTAGCGCGTTCGTCTATTTGTTATGCGAGCAGGTGGCTCCTTATTCATCGGCATTTGCTACTGCGTCGCGATTACGCATGCAAAAGGAACGCCGATCGCTGATATGCCAGAACTACAACCGCAAACTTGCAGACGGGCTGACGTTTTGGGCCGCGACTATGGGGCATTAACAAGGTGATCGTGCTTTGTTTGCTGCCGCCTGAATGCAATCATTAAGTATTGACGGTGGGTCGTGGGGCTGCAGCACACCAACAACAATGACTTGCAGTCTGGCGAAGGGATGAATGTTAAGTATCGAACGCTGTCGGTGAAGAATTAAAAATGACAGGAAAAATAGAGAAGATCATGGGTTTATCGGGAAAGAAAGTAAAGAGAATAAAACTAACATAAGAACAACTCAATTGATTTAGACATACATATTACAATAATAGAATTATTTGAAGATGATGTGCTTCCCAAGAATTAATAGAACTTACGTAAAAAAATCTTAACACTAGGTTGACTGCCGATGTCTATTCCCATACTCTTTTCGGCCATCTGAAATCATCCATTCTTTCTAGATGGTCACACCAGAGAAGTTTCTTCATTTCGATGGTTTTATGCTATCATCTATATCCATTTTTAGCCTAATATCGTCATTTCTTACGTGTTGTAGTTTTTTAGATATACCACAACTCCGTCTCTCATAATCTATACTCTAGATTAGGCAATTTTTGTTCCATCGGTTAATTTTTCATACCTGTGGCCCGTATCTATTACACTATTAATTATAGTCTTGTATACATCCTTTTGGTTTATTTAGTGATTTTTTTATTTCTAAATAAAATATTTAGGAGTCTAATTCTTCTGTAAGTTAATTTCTAAACTTCATCAATTATATTTTGTAGCTTTCGTATCATACCTATAATAAGTCATCTATAGCTTTAGAAATTACGACCCGGTTATCAGCAAACAATAACGTGCTAAGTATTTCATTTTTTATGTATAATCTGGATACCTAGTCCAGTGAATCAAAGCTTCTTTAATATAAATTTTAAGTAAAGTGGATGCAACACATCGTCTTTGTCGTAAGCCCTTGGTCACCTCGAATTTCGAGGAAATTTGTAGATTTAATGCAGCTAGTAGATTTCTCATAGAGTTGCTTCATAGCATCGACGTGTAGTTTACTAATATTAGAGCTATTCACCCATTCCCACATTTTACATTTCTGAAAGCTGTCATTTATCAGTTACATTTGTTTCAGAGTGTTTTTCCTTATTTGGTTGGTTATAGGACTTGAAAGGAATATGGAATTTGCTTCTGAGTAGAGCCTAAGCCTCACTCGGCTCTTACAACTTTACAGTTTAGTCTGGTGTTTTAATATATTCAATGATGGATCTTTAACTAACAAGTGGATTGCGTCCAGGTATAGCGGTGTATATCTTTGTACTTAAATCAAACGTTCACAATTCCTTCATCATACTGATGGAACACCTTTATTAACCTCTACTACTCTTACCATATTCGCCTATAATGGGATCGTTTACTCTTTCTCCGTTCGTCTATTAAAATCTCCGAGAAGGATACTTCTTTTTTGTTACTAATAATTTCATTAGTAGTGTCACCAGCAGCATCACTGGGTGCTTATAATTCGACTATTATTATATCATATTCCCTTGTATATAATTAGACTTTAGAATTTATTCGCTACTTTGTTCCCAGCTTTTCAAATTCCTTTTGAGTGATTTCTTCAACAACAAAGAGATAACCTCTCTTGGCTCTCTAATCCTTAGGAACTTTACTATATATGTGTATCTTGTTTTGTCCCAGTTTCTGTGCCTTTTTTTAGCTTCAGTCTGCATTATATTTCTTTAGGTCATCGAGTACAACTGAATTTATTTATTAAACCTCGGACGATCTAGGTGGTTCCATTTTGTTTTCTTTCCTTTTCCGTATGACTTTTACTTTTCTTTTGAGCATACTACAAACATTCTGACCCCCGTAGTGTAATCAAGAAATTGAAGAATAAATAACAAAAAAAACTTTATGGAGATCTTACCTTAAAACTAATATATTTTGATATATGATAGGGAGATAAGAGAGGGCTTTATTGAGAGACGATTAATAGAGGCCGAGGAAGAACATGTACAACTGCAAGAAGTAGATGATCTAAGACCGGAATTGATTAAGTTTTCGGGAGTTGAGAGGTCGCTGCTGGTACACAGAATTGTATCCCTAGCATAGGGAAGTAATAAAATACCAAGGGAGTGAGGAACAGTGGTAATAACACCAATATACAAAAAAAGAAGACTCAAAATTGCAATAATGTGTCTGCCTATAAACTGTGACAAGAAAGCTGGATTTAAAACTGTAAAATCAGCGATCGAGTGTATATTTACACTTAGGTAAATGATTAAAAAAGTAATTGCCGCAAATAAAAATGGTATTGCTCTGTAATAGATTTAGAAAAAGGCGTATTAACATAAAGAGAGTAGAAATGTGGAAATGATGCCAGAAAAGAGTAAATAAAAAATGGAAGTAACACAAAGCTTACTTCCAAACCGAAAACGTAGTATGAGCAGAAAGTAGGACATCCAAGAAATTTATAACTAGAAGAGGAGTGAAATAAAGCAGTATTCTACGTCCATTTATAGGGTGATCAATAATACGTGTCGGAAAGTAATTAACTTCTCACCTAGCTAGCTTCAAAATTCAAAAAATGTTTTATTTAGCATAGTCTGAAGTTTATTTTAACAAGTTTTTAAAATGTAAATCTCGTCTAGCTACAAGTTTTGCGCAGACTACTTTAAAAAGCCTCATTTACTGTTTGAAATGTGTCTTCCAATGATCGAAACTTTATTTTTATGGCTATTGTGAGATTTTTTAATATCCTTGGAGACTCTTTGTAGACCCGATTTTTCAGGTACCCATAGAAAAGTCCTGCACCGTCCTGCATAAATTAGTAACTGTTGAGCATTTTGGCCCACAGAAACTCCTCGAGGATCAGGCGGTAATTTTTAAGAGTTTACATTGCCGTCAGAAAAATGTGATCCAAGAATCTTTCTCCCTAAAATTGCACGCCAAGCAACCACTTGCTCAATGGAGAGCTTTACAATTTCAAAGGATTTTTGTACCCCAGTGGCGCATGTTTTGCTTGTTAACAAAACTTTGCAAATAAAAATGAGCCCCATCACTAAACCAAATTTTCGAAACATTAATTGAATCGTGTTCTACTTTTTCAATTATCAATCGGGCAAATTGGAATCTTCTCTCGATATCATGCGGCTTCAGCGGCTGATGGACTCGAAACTTGTACGGGAACATTTTCAAAGGATTTGTCAGGATAGTTTGGACGCTCCTATAGCTGATCCCTGCTTGTCGAACTGCTGGCCGAATCGGCAAACCTGGCTGATCTTCGAAAAGCTCCAACCTTTTCAATATTTTGAGGCGTCACAGTGGTAGTAGATGACAGGCTAGAATTTCAGGTCGGGTATCCCAGACATTGTTAATTGTCAGATTGTTGTACGTTTTTACTCCAAAATGTCGTTTCTTTTCTCACCAGCTTATTGTCTTTTCATAAGAGAGACTTCTTAAAGGCTTGTCAAACACAACTTCTTCCAAAATCGTAAAATTTCCGTATAATAAATTTATTATAGTGAAGTGTTATTAATACTAATACTTCTAAATAAAGAAGATTATTTTTAGAGATAAAAATGTTATCAAAGTATTGTTCTTCTGAAGAAGAAAAGAGAGTTCGAAACTTGTCAAAGGTGTTGCTGAACAAATAACGGGTTGGTCAAAATAGCAGCAAGATTTTTTTTAGTTGCAATCCGTTCCGGGCAGGCTGCGCTCTCTTACTCGACTTCGCAATCTTGTAGGAGTGTTCAGTTCCGTGCAATTCTCAACTGTGTCCCGGATACGTGCGGCGTGTACTAAGATCACGCTTAACATTTATTAAATTCGAAATTCAATTCAGCTACGCCTGAATGCGGCTCGCCGTAAAATGTCATAATCGTTTTTGCGCGCAAGTGCACGGACAGCTGCGCTCGCCGCTAATGCCGACCTGAAATGCGGCTTCACAATTCATTTGCTAGGTTCGATTCTATTTGGGCCGAATGTTGGGCAAAGCCCCCAGTTCCACACCTTACGGAGCTGCGTCCGGCCGGCTATTGCAGTTCAACCGCACTTTGCTGCTCCACTTGCCATTGAAATAGAACGCTGCGTTCTTTCTCCCGGCTCGCCCAAATTGGCATGCCAAACGGCGAGGGTCTTCTCCGATTGATGGGTCGGACTTGGGCCGGTTGTTGAACTCCCGCGGACCTAAATAAGGTCGATCGCGCAGATGTGCGCGTCTTCGCCGTCCACTTCCCGTATCAGCTGTTTGCCGCCGCTTTTTACGGATACAGAGGCACACGTGCTCTCGCATGCCTTTTGATTGCGATTATCGCGCAGCGCCGAGACATGCCCGACGCGCCTATCAATCATAACGTGGCAATATGATTCACTTATGTAAGGCGTATGTGTTTTTTAGATCGGGAAGCTCGCTGATAAATGCCAAGCCGCAGATGGGCTCGGCATTCGAGGCAGATGTTATTCTGTTCGAGGTTTTTCTCTGGGTGTGCAGGCTGAGAGTGCAGAAGGAATGAACAATGTTCACACACTCCGAAGTAGTGTTGCATCACTTTCTGGTTTATAATGTTTAGCGCAATTCTTTTGAAAAAGCAATGTTATGATGGTAGTAAAAGGGACTAACCAAATCAGAAAATCTAATCTGATAAATGTTAGAATAAATATTTAATGGAAAAGTAATAAAGGTAATTAACTCGAGACACATATAGGGAAGATAAAGTGTCTGACAAGTTTGGGACAATTGCATACAACGAGGTTTTTTTTCTATTTATTGAACTCTAAATTGCGCAGTTCTTTTTATAGATACTAAAAAAAACTACTGATTCTGAAATCCAAAATAATGAAAAATGTTTCGAAATTAGAACGATCCTATATGGTCTCTGAATTTGAACAGCCCAGAAGGTTCTAGACGTTTTTACTGTTAAATGAAGATCGTATGACATCTCCGTCAGACTTATACTACAATAAACTGCTTTTATATCGATTACGCTTGCCGTATACGTCATATTAGGGAGGATTTACATTAGTCAGCGCAAGAATCATATTACTTGCTTTGCGTTTTGCTGACACATTACTGGGCATAAAAAGACTTGAGCACTATTTCCACAAACATCGACGTATTTCCGCGACTCGCCGACATACTATCAAATCATACTTAGAGGTAGGGATGTATTACGACGACTATCACCACCCAGAGAGTAATTAAATGGGTTTGCGTTGCCCAAGAAACTTAAAATCATAATTTTGCACGGCTGCTTAAAATTTTTAGAATAACTTGCTTTCGTCGATGACCTGCTCTGATGATTCACTGAAGTTCCTTGAATCAATATGAAATTGTGCAAATTGAATAGAATTGCTAAGGCACATATTCGCAACCGTACGGCCAGGGCCTTGATCGTCGGCGGAAGCAAGTTATAAAAATTTCAAGCAGCTGTGCAAAATATGTTGTAAGTTCACGTTTCTTGAGCAACGCAAACGCACTTAATTACAATCTGAGTGGTCGTAATAAATCCATACAACTCTGTATAAATTGAGAGTATGCCGACATACCGACGTATGTGCGAATCCTCCATAACGCTGGAAATACGCGACACATTGAAAACATAGTTACGTCCAATTGTATAACAGTTAGGTAATATGACTTTTGTTGGCTTTGCGAATTTCAAACTATCGCATGACGTTGACATTGTACCGCGATATTTGGTGTAAATTGACCTTCATACAAACCTGTGTAATAAAGATTATTCGTGATTTTGTTGGAGATCTAGGTAAAAAGCCACCACAAATATCAGTTGCGTAAGCACACAGTCATGCCTCTAATAGTGGTGAGTATTGGAGTCATCTCGTTTTGGGAAATCTATCTTTAGAAATAATTAATACATTAATTTTTTCTCAACGTATATGTGTTTCGAATTATACAATTATATGTGATGTAAAGAAGTCAATCATTTGCATAAAAAGTGTGATTTCTTCTCCCTCTTGTCCTCTGGCTGCTAGGATTGGTTTAGATATTTTTTTTAATTTAAGAGACATCATCTATTGGCTTTTAATTGTAAGAATTATTTAATGAAATGGGCATGGCGAAGTCGACGGTCAGTCTAGCAGTGTACCAGAACCTATACTACAAGTCTTTAGTTTCGAGAACCGCCTACTGTTGACCAAGAAAACAAGATAGGACAGAAAGTTAAAAGCCAAAGCACTGCTGAATGACCTGAAGTATAATAGCATTGTTTTCCCGATATTCTTTTCGGACAAAAGAACGTTATCCATGACAGAAAGATGAATTCTTAAATGGCCATTAGATCTGCCGGAATGTCTCTGAAGTCTCTGTGATACTGATAAGTAAAGGGGATGTTATGACGCCGCCCCACTTCATTGAAGAAAGCCCGATCATTCGAACAGCTGTATTAACAAGTTGAAGACAAATAAACTTTGGATAGAGAAAGTGGTCGCTGGGAAGTAGTACGTGTTCTAGTAAGACTCCGTCCCAACCCACAAGGCAAGGAAGACCCAGGAATTGCTGTACAACAATTTCTATTACCAGTGATCCCTCGATTTGTGGTCATTCTTCAACCCCTACTGTAATCCCTTTGACTACTATTTGTAGACGGTGGTAGAGGCGAAGGTCAAGGAGACGCATTACAACACCAAGGACAGTTTAAAGTCCGCCGTCATGGAGGTAGTGATACATATAGACAAAGGGAAAGTCATGTTTGCCTGCAACAGATTTAGGTTCAGGCTCGAGAAAGCCGTGGCCGCTGATATGGGCTACATCGAGTAATGATTCTCAAGACTATTTACTTGACTTGTGTAATTAAAAGTTTCATGTAAATTTAGTTTTTCTTGTATTTTAATGTTATTTTCGTTGTTCATGCATTTTCCGGATTTACATCTACGACCCTGTATATAAGAGTGCAGTCGCCACGATTTAGTAAGTCACTTGCATATAACAACTGAACAAATGACTAAAAGGAACAGTGAACGCTTTTGTATTTTCTCGGCCGGAAATGACCTCTATGTGGTCCCACGTAAGGGTTAATAGGTGCGAGTTTCCGTTAAACAATGAATAAAAATTTTATAACATTCAAAAAAAGACAGGATCGATTATATTAGAAAATGTATTTGTAAAAAAATAAGTTAGGACCTAACTAATGAGAAACGAATCAAATTATTATCGAAAAGGGAAATAAGGTAGAAAAATATGATCGTACAAAAATAATACAAGAAGTAATAAAATTGGGAAAATAAACGGGAGGGGGTCTTACAAAAATAAGATGTATATTTAACTAAAACCTGAGTATAAAAAATGAAAATACTATTTGCGGCAAAAAAGCCACAAGGAAGAAGAAAACAAGCTAAAATAAATCTTAGATAAAAGAAAAATGTATATAAAACTCATGAATAATCTAATAGTAAATAGGGAAACTATTGTAATAAACGAAACCAGGATTGTGAATAAAAAGAAAACAAATTCAATGAACAGTTAAAGCAAGGTATTAAATAACAAACTTAAAAAGGAGTATAAAAACCATAATAAACAAGCAAAATAAAAAATGAATAAATAGATCAAATAATACAGAACAAGAATAACAATAAGGAAAGGAATGTATTAATGAAAAAATTGAAGTTTGTAAAAATAATAAAACTAGGAATTATAAAATTATTTAGACTTTACTTGTATAGTATGTATTCATGAATAAAACTAGAATAAAAAGTTGAAAAGAGCAGAAATTATTGCAATAACAAAAGATAATCTTGAAACAATATTTCCAAAAGTAACATACAAATATGAGTTTCTTGGAAATTTACATTAATAGTTATCTTTTACAATAAATTGCAAATAATAATAATAGAGAGACGAAAAATGAGGGTAATAAGAAATTATAATGAAAGAATATGTTTACCGAAAACATAGTAAAGAATGCACATGTATAGCTGAAGAAACAATAAAAATATAAGAAACTTCATATGTAATGTACTCGCAGAAGTTAAAATATTTAATAGAAAAATTAAAAATATTAGAAGTGAGGTAGTGAGCTCACCCAAAATAATTAGTATTCTTGTCGGAAGGTCTTCTCGTTTTAATTCTAATACTTTATTTGTAAACATTAATAAAAATACATGGCTAAATACGTGATACAATCATTATCACAATTTTCAATCAGCTTTTTTCTGACATTGTTATAATAATTAAGCTTTTTCTTGTAAGAAGTATTGAAGAGATCTAAACCACCAATAATCTGATGGTAAAACATCTGAGGAGTAAGCAGAATGAGGCAAGACTTTCCACCTTAAATTTTTAAGTTTTTGTTGTGTGATAATTGATACGTGAGGGTGAGCATTATTATGTTTGGATGCTTATGCCTTTGTCGTACAAAAGTACAAGGAGATTCAGTGATTCATCCTTATTTAGGCGATATAATTTTTTATAATAAAGATCTACAGTAACCGTTTGTTCAAGTTGTAAGAATTGAAAATACACAAGACAGAAGATATCTACCATGCGTAAAAAAGAAATTTTTTCCATTTAAATTTGTTTTTGTAGTTTCTCTTGGTGACTTTCCAACTGATAATCATTTACTTCTTATGTGTGTTATAGTATAAGACCAGTTTTTATCACCAGTTATACGAACCAAAAATTATTCATTTTTAAGATAATAACGAACTGCAGAGAGAAATTCGCTGGACGCTTTTATATATCTATCAATAAATGTAGAACTTATTCTCTGCTTTACTAATTTTACCAGTTGGTATTAAATGTTCTTGTCCTAGGTCTTCGACGGCAGCTTTCAAAGCATCGTATTTGATAATACTTGTCGAGCAGATCCCTATTTATCTTTTAGAATTGCTTTGGCATCACATTTTGTCCCCAGACCTTTTTTCCAATAATGTCGTAACGAAACCCGCAGTTCGCTGTTTGTAATCAGGTATCTCAAAAAGTAATTGAAATATGTTGATTACAATTGCTAGCACGAAACAACATCAATCTTGATATTAAGTACGATCTTTTTGGCCAACCTATCTATGTAAGCTAAAATTTTGGTACAATATTTATTTTCGTTTATTTCTTGGTATTAATTTTGAATTAACCATCCGAAGTTAAATGCCGTTTGAGGTAACTTGAATATGATTCACCCATAATTATCAAAAGTCTAGATTAGAGCATTTGCTACCGTGCATTTAAATAGGTCTAAACCAGTTTTAGCTTCTGCTGTGTTTGTTTGGGTTCTTTTGTCGTGTTTAGTGATAGGCCTTTTCGAGGGCCGGCGACCCCTTTCAGGTAGCTTTGGTTTTTGCTGCCATTCCTCGTGCCAGATGTTTTCTCATGACCTCTCTTTGTTGCAACAACCTTGAAAGCTGCGCTCTGTATAATTGAATATGGAAAAAGAAGCTTTGTTGGTACCAATGAGTTATGAAAGCGTTATTCTACAAATGATGTATTTAATTTTTAGTATATACATCAAGCGTCTTAGTGGGGCCAATCTCGATTCGACACCTTTGTCGCGACAGCGTCGATAAACATCTCGGGTCTCGCGCTAACGAGACAGTTCAATTTCAAAAGCGGCGAGATTGTTGCCTAAGCCGTAATTATCATTTATCACCGCCAATCGTCATTAATTAGCTCCTAAACGCGAGCGGTTTAATAGGTCCGTGGCAGGCCCTTCACTTTTGTCTCGGTTCCTGGCACGCTCGCCGACATGTTAACCCTTAACATTACGAGATGTAGAAAGTCGAGTCGAGCTGGAAACTTTCAAGCCTGTTTTCCAGGTGGCGAGCGAGATCGAGGGGGAGTGAGTTTCCTGAATATGTCGCAGTAACTTTTACGGAGATACTTCAGTTTGATTTAGCGCTTTCAATGCGGCGTGACAGCAAAGTAACGTGCAGCATTCCGGATTACAAACTAAATAACTTGTAAATTTGATAAAAGTAATTACTTGCGCAGTGTATAATCATCTACATTTGAATTTCATTATTCAAATACCCCAGATATTAAACACCGCTCTTCAACTTTTATGCGTCAATGAGATTACGTTGTTGACATTTCTTTGTTCTCTTAACTTATAATATGGCTGCTGAGAAACTATTTTTTAGTTTATCTATGAAACTATTTCAGTGAATAAGTTAATGAGATCATTTTCAATACACTCTCACTACTTTAATCATTATACAGTTCCTCTAAGCACAGAAGAACAAATTACCCCTATGTTAATTCGTCGATGTTGATTAATTACTAAACAAAACTTTTCTATTTCTCAATATCACCATGTCATCATAACTTCCAATCATTTCAATTGAAAGATGCTTGGAATGTCTATTTATTATTTTTGTTTGTTAGTCCTGGTATGCTTTTGAATACAATTAAAGAAAGCAATATTGCCCTTAACTTGTATTTCCTGATGGGCTATATTTGATTAACACTTTAACTCATTCCATTTTTCATTGGGAAATGGAACCGCGGAAAAAGTCGATTGCATGACTTTTTCGGCCACTGTTATTAAAATCTAATTACGTTTTTGCGTTCATCAGCGCAGCATCATCCGCCAACGGAAACAAAGCTCTCGCCAAACCCAAGACTAATGCCCCATTTGCCTCCACTGATTCTTTTTGGCCGGTGTTCGATGAGTCAGTGGTAGAATATAGAAGGCCCCACAGTTTGGAGAGCTGCGTGGCTGGCAAAGAATACGTCCTGCACCATAATTAATACCGTGGCGAGCGCGCTTCGCTGCACTTTATTATCAATGCAAGCAGACATGTTTAATGAACGTTGAACGCGAACATTCCCTTGCGCATTTGCATGATACCCGCGTATAAAGATGCTCATTGATGGCCGATTAAGATGGAATGGCTCTCATTCCTCTTAACACATCACGACCCGCGGATTGCGCATTTGGGCGCGAGGTTAACGGCTGCGAACCTTTGTCTCGCGTTACTTCACGATGAGCAATCCGCATTTTACTGCCGGTCCGATTTTCAGCGGTTTGTTGCAATTTCCTTCCCATTTTCGATCGACACCCGCAGCCGCGGCTGCATTAAATCCAATTTAAATCGCGTTTACATCACTCTTCGTCTGGAGTTCGCCCTTCGTTAACCTGGCCATCGCCTGCCTGCCTTGTTTGCCGGCTTACCTTGCTCGGGATGTGTTATTATCTAAATTACACATTGCGAGTGCACGCTGCTTCATTTTCTTGGCGATGCAAAACATGCCCTCCCGTTTGCTGCCCAAGCGTGGAGACGTTGATTTATGCTCGAATTCGCTGGACGCAGAGAACCTCGTTTTCCATCTTTACCAGACGCGATATTTATGCAGTGATTCAGGAAGTTAACCAACGAATTATTTTTAACTTTACGGGAAAATGCTTAATATTCGGCGACATAGGTCATTGCAACTATATTTTTTTCATATGTAAAGAATGGTATCACAAAATGTCGAATGTCCCAAGGAAACCGTATATTTATAGTGTGTATGTCCACAACATAAAATGGCTGTATGATGTTCTGTAATTGCACAATGAGCAATGTCAAATTTATTGTTAATCACCCACAGTGAAGAATGGATGTGAGTGACCTGGTAGAATAGCGTTCGTATATCAAAATGGATGTTCTGCGAAGCAGAAATGTCAGATAATACCACAGAGTTGCCAGAAGCTATGGGGAAAGCTGTTCCATACAGAACAGTCACAAGATGGGTAGCAGAGGTGCAGCGAGGACGCGAAGCAACCAGTGACCAGCAACGGGCAGGATGATTCTGTAATGTTGTCAACTATCATAATAAACACGAGGACCACAATGTAAGCCTGTTGTTAAATGTCTGTACATTTTGTTCATTCCTTGTTCTATCATTTGTATATTTCAAATTTTTCACCCGCACTCGTATTCTCGCACGGAGGTTGGCTGACCACTAATTTAACATTGCTCTCTGTGCAATTACAGAACATCACAGAGCCATCTTGTGTTGTGGACACACACTATGAATGCACGATTTATATAATTGGCACGACTTATGCCTCAATCCTCGCAGATGCCAATAAAACTATGAAAGGATCAGTCAGAAAGGAGTCGATTTGTCCAAAAGTTGTTTTTGTTAGTAAGTAATACATACACTATATTTTATGTTTTCCTCTTATTATTGAATTATATATTCATTCTGCTTTATTTTCTCCCAGTTTGTAGTTTACTAGATAAACATTGCCGTAAGTGCATTTATTGACTTTTACTACGGAAAGATTTTTTTAATATTCAGAGACAGCGGAAGGTGAGGCAGAACATCTCTAGCCTTTTGGCGCTGCCTATTTGAGAAAACTTTTTAGATGATTTTTAATTGTTTTACTTTGTGGAAATAATTCATAATAAATGGCACCTTTCAATCTCCTCCAATCAAAACTTTCTGCGGGGGAAGATCGAGTCTTGCTACTGTTGAAGGCGTCTTTATCGTTGGATCAAGAATGTTTACAGTTAAAATTCTCATGAAGAACCCAAGCCATATCCCCAAGGTGTCGGCCTACTTGCGCCCGGCTCATTTGCGCCCACCGCCATTTTCGGCTCACTTGCGCCTCAGAAAAATGTCAACAAAAATAATGGTCTCATTTGCACCCGTCGTTGCAGCTCCTTAGTCATTACGTTGAATTACACAAAATTTTATAATTTTCCGCTGGGTTCCCCAATTTATTATCCATCTATTTAACATATAATAAACCACTATTATAATAATAATAATGGTAAGGCTCTACGCCCCGCGTGGGAGCACGGCCTGCGAACTGAGAGGTTAAGGCTCTCATACGTTCGCTCTCTGCCCGGTCGTCGCGCACCATCTCTGGTGCGGGGCGGTGTGGCAAACACCGCGCCTAAGACGGCCGCCATTATTACCCCTTGTTCGAGTGAACACAGGTACTCAATTATTTTTAGTGACTGAGTAGGCCACCCGCCAGGCATCAGAGAGCACCGGGAATTGAACTTGGGTCCGTCAGCATCGCAGCCCGCCCCTCTACCACGGGACCACGCTGGCTTAATAAACCACTATTAGTACAGTGAAATCTCCCCTCTTCATTCGCTTGTCTTCACATAGATTTTTCGGCCCTAACTTATGCCATTTTCTTAGTGGTACACGCATAGATTCTTCTTTCCAACAAATCATTGCACATACAGATCAGCATATTGGAGATAAAAATATGAAAATAAAACTTTTAAAAACGAATGCTCTAATGAGATCATTCACAATCCTAGCACTCAGATTAGTTTTAACAGAATCAATCTTTCTAGTATAAATTTGGAATTATGACATATGATGATTTATCGGCTCAAATCTGCATTTTGTAATCCTTCTACATTTGTCGAAGATGTATTCGTCCTTTGAATTTGATCATCGATACTTTAGTTTTTAGTGGGTTCCAACAAGCCAAAAAACTTTTATCAATATATAAAGCATCTGTCAAATTTTGTAATAGAGCTTGTCATGTCTAGTTTTGTCCTTTTTGGGGTTGAATGAAATTCTGATATAAGGCCCAAAAACCATGCAAACTGATCTGGAGACGTTACGAATGAAATAAAGGATCTTTGAATACAATAATCTTTGTAGCTTGTTTTTTTTTTTAGTTATGCTCATCATAATGTTTAAAACAATGAATTATTTCATTTTATAAGGTTGTACGGTAAAAACAATTACTATGCAGCTAGGTGATGTAAAAAGTTTTCTAAAAGATCAATTTTTTAAACAAAGACGCAAGGTGTTATTGAAAATTTTATATTTTTTGAAACCACGATTTTCTTGAAATGGGAAGGTTAATAAACCTAACTAACATTCTGCGTCACAGAAATTCTTTCTTCTTGAAGGTAGCAACAGAAAAGTAATCTTTATTGTCAAAATCATCAACATACTGTCGGTCTTCATTATATAAATTATCTGAATCTTTATGACCGATTGTCATAAAATCGTCGAACAATATTCGACAAGGTCGTCGTCTTATGGAGATTAAAATTCCTGATAGACGTTAGAAAACAATTTCCTAAAATATTCACTCGGCAGATTCGAAATAATTCTTGTCAATTTTGTAAACTGTAGTTCTGATGAGATCTGAATCTTTAGTGAATGGGCGGTCTCGATTATCTTCATCTTTCAGATTCCTTCCAGAACAAATCTAAACTAAATGCGAAGTTTCTAGATAGTTGTAGCATCATTCCCATAACAGTGTAAATTTCGTTTCCAGTATCACTAGCGCTGTTTCCTTTTTAAAAACAATACAACATTTACGTGCATATGGATACTTAAGGTGCACAAAAAAGCCGATATAACTCAATAATATGAACAAAATGTATTCTGTAATAGTTAAAGGATGGCAACAACTTCTAAGAGATCACGTTGTATGTTTTTTATAAACTCTGTTAGTTGGTGAATGAAACTTTTGGAACAAAGTTGTACTAGGAGAAAAAGCCTCAACCAGGCAGTCAATAATATAATGGAATTAAAATAATCAATTAAAACCAATAAATGAATTGAGGAATTAATAAATTTTGCAAAATATCTCATTTGCTATTTTTATTATTTTAACAAAATTGTGTAAAACAACTCTTTAGTTTATCTTTGAGTTTTAGAAAAAATATTTTATAATAATGATGTTTCTCAACAATGGAAAAATGAAAGCATTGAACAAAGTATAAAGGGCACAAATAAATATTTTATTGGAGATATCATTAATAGTGTAATAACGGATATTTAGAAAAGGGGAGACTATGGATGTTGTGAATGGGAATATCTAGCTGATGGTTTTAATGAAATAGTATTCAAATATTATCAAGAAAAAGTATAAAAAATTGATGTTATACTTAAAAAGATTTTTCTTCTAGACAGTAACATTTTAGTTCTCTGGCAATTCGAAAAAATGTTAAATAGACATTATAACAATTATTGTCTTTGATATCTTCTTTCTCATTTATAGCATACTAATCTGTATAGGTTTAAATTACGATTGCAAATTTATTTCACATTGTCTTGATGCTTCTTGCAGTGCGCTAATTGTTGAATTTTGGTACTTGTGTATGTTGGCTATAGTAACTTTCTTAGTGGTTGTAGAGATTTCTTATGTTCTATGTACCATCGGATTCTGTTACAGTAATTCCAAAGAAGCTTTTGAATTCAGTTATAGTTTATATGTTGATGATATTACCAAGTACCATTTTTGTAATTTTAGAATGCTAAGATTATGAGCCAAAATATACGTGACATTTGGTGATTTTCTGAAATATCAGGAGCTTAGCACAGAATTCAGCGAGAACTAGGCCGTTCAATAAAGCGCTGCTGCTGCGATTTAATAAGAGCGATCGTTAAAGCGGAGTGTTGAATCATGTTTATGCCTGATAAAGTTAATCTCCACTGTTCCAGCGTCCCAGCCTGCTCCAATAATTCACTTTTTGTAATCGCACCAGCCAATATTGCACGCTAGACAATCTAATCTTGCTTATTGCGTTTGATTATGCTTTCCTAGTAAAGATAGTCCGGCTTTTGATATGGAGAGATTCACTATTGTTGTATAATAATATTTTGATTGTTGGCTCCACTCTTTGTACTTTGTAAAGTTTCCATACGGATAAATCAGATAAACACAAACAACGAATGTTCAGATCTGTAAATGACCTTTGCATGAGTGTAAATTAAAATCTTTCAACGCCCGATAATATTTATGTTTGTTGTTTGTACATGCTATGATATAATTTTTTTACTGTAGATTCTAAGATGATTATTTTTAAGTGTTCATCTCTTGGAAGGTGTTATTTTTCGTGTTTTTTTATCCAATTTTTGCATATTTAAATGTTTTTTATTACTCTTTACCGCTATGTGGTTTTTCCACCAAAATCACCCTGAGTGTTCTTTACCCTCTTCAAGAATTTTGCGTTTTACATAATTTTAGTAATTTGATTTCAGAATTTCTTCTGATTTTTTATCATCACTTTCTCCTATTCATTTGTTTATAAGATTATAAGGAGGCAATGAGAAAGTATAAGTGTGAAGAATGTCATAAGTTGTTAAACAACAGTCTTCCGTTTAGTCACATCAATGGACTAGAATATCAAAACTTCATAAAAGCCTGAAATCCGGAAGATCTCGGTAGGTAAAAGAATGTTTTTGTCTCCTAATTGTTACCGATAACCGTGATGTAAACAGCCCGGTAATGTTCCGTCTACGGACTTCCCGCATTTGAAGAGTTCGTCCTCTATGTTTACCCAGCGATAAGGGCGGACCTGCCCTCGCTGGATGGCTCTGATAACGATATCTCGTACGTAAACCGAGGTAGAATTCTTTAAAACTTGGAACTACTCCTTTATGGCTTTGTTGTTGCATGCTTCCCCTTTCCGCGGCGAAATGTCATGGCCGGCCAGATGTTTCACAGCTAAGCGATAGATTCGTGTTAAGCTACCGACGTTCGAGCTTTCCGCCGTACCCTAATGATTCTGATTTCGTTTCGCAATTTAACATTTAGGCGCGTGCGCTACGAAGCATCCCAGCTCCTTCGGAACGCTTCTCCGCAATTATCTCGTGTTGCATAATTCTGGGTTAACTCGATATTGTTCTGCCCGGCCCCATTGTCTGTAACAGTTGTGGTACCACGCGTAGGTAATGTTCTCGTTACTAAGTTGTACAATCGGCGCAGTTGCGTCGGGCTTTGTTTCAGCCCGTCCTTACAAAGGCGAGTGGGCATTGTTAATCATAATTGGTGGTACCTCACCGAGCTTGTGAGAACATACGAGGGAGTGTTAAGAAACGTTTTACATGTTCGGCATGGACACACAGTACATTGTCTTTATCCCATTTCTTTATAAGATTTGCATCTAATAGTGAACCAATCTTGTTCCTCATCGTATCACTCAATTTTTTTTCAAAACCGTAAACTTTTTCGCCGAGCTAATGACACTTCTACAATTCTGCCAACTGATTAAAATTGAAATGTTAGATATTTTTTTTCTAAGTTAATAATGATGAATACAAGAGAAATCAATTTTTTAAGTGCAATTGTTTTACTGCAGGAGAAATATTCCGGTAAGAAATTATTAAACAATTGGTCCAACATAACTACACGGCCGATTTAAGATAAATTCAACTAAGCGAAAAACTATTGAAGTTCTAGCTGAAGGTATGCCAATATTTTGTCTAGCCTAATGGCAAGTTTTACTTTTGCTGGGCATTTACAAAAAAAAAACATTTAATTTGCGTAAAGAGTATACAAGGTCATCGAGGTAAATCAATGAAGATAATATTAAAATACAAAAATATTTACATGAAACTTAACACAATGAAAGTAAATAGAATTGAGAACCATTATTCAATGTAGCCCCATCAACAGCCACGCCCTTCTATAGCCGGGACCTGAACCAGCTGCGGGCCAAAATAACTGCCTCCTCGTCTATATGTATCATTACCTCTATAATGGAGGTTCTTCAGATGTCCTTGGTGTTATGCCTCTCGTTGGTCTTTGCCTCAACCCTCAACACGTAGTAGTCGAGGCGATTTAATTTGAAGCTGGAGGGTAAAGCAGTGTAGATAAAAATTTTTGAATAGTCGTGTCTGGATCTTTCTTTCTTTGCGGGCTGAGGTAGAGTCTTGCTAGAACCGTACTGCTACCCAATGGCCATTTCCTATCTCTAGCGCGTTGATGTAGTTGTCGGTGGTCAACTTCATGCCTTCTTCAAAGAAATGGGCATGACATTTCTTTCGTTGCTTACAAGCTGCAGCACTATTACAGAGGCGGGGAACTTTGTATTTTGACAGATCCCACGATCATTTTAGTGACTCACCTTTCGGTCCTATGAAGTTCTTTTCATGAAGTCAGCACTATCGTGCTAAATGTCGTTCAGCAGTAATTGAGCCTTTAAATTCCTGCCCATCTTGTTTTTCTCAATCAACAGTTGGCTGTTCCTCAGGACGAAGAATTTATAATGCAGGTCCTGTTGCACTGCTAGACTGACCACGACCCCCACTACGCCCATTTCTTTTTATTAGATCAGTCATGCTCCACTCAGGAGGAGTCTGATCGATTTTCTCTTTCATCAGATCGCTTGCTGCGAGTTACCCCGTCAACAGTTACCTCCTACGTCGTAAACTTGAATCTTTTTGTAGCTAAACCAAGTAATAAATTTGCAATTTTCCAGCGTGAAGGGATTCGAATATAACAATTTTGCGGCTGCATTCTCGGCTCATTTTGTGGATAATCGCAGGTTGTTGATTTTGTGAAGCTAACATGTTGTGTTACGCAATAGGGGATTTCGCATGCACAAGACGGCCTTTCGGTTTTCCTGCAATACAACCGAAAAAATTTCACATCTATCTCGACCTTTAGATTAACAATATCACAAAACACTAGCAATTTTGATAGAATCATTACACAAAGTTTAAGATATTTTAGGAAATTTATATGTGACAAAAAAATAGACATCAACAGTAAGAATAATGCGATTGCTATTTTTTCAAGCAATAAATTTGGAATGTTTAGATGAAACAATAGCAATATCACATAGGTATTATTTACATTATTTTAAAATATTGGTGCCAGCGTGTCCGCGTGGTTGAGGCACGTGGTTGTGATGCGGACGGACCCGGGTTCGTTTCTGGGGCTCTCTGATACTTAGCGGATGGCCTACTTGGTCACTAAAAATAATTGAGTAACTGCGATCACTTTGAACAAGGGGTAATAATGGCGATCGTCTACGGCGCGGTGCTTGTCACATCGCCGCGCATCAGAGATAAAAAAGACCGGGCAGAGAGGTAAACATATACGAAAGCTTCAACCTCTCAGTTCGTAGGCCGTGCTCCTATGCGAACCATGTTAGGATCATATCATTATTATTTAAAAATATTAATTTCTTAATGACCATGCATCTCCAAGTTAAACGAAAGTAATAAAGTTGGCCAAGTTTTATTTATTGCAGGTAAATTTATGGCCTATAGACCTTATAGAATTGTCCTGCTTTACTCTTGGCTGGTCTTCCAAACTTCGTTTTAAATTTAAAATCTGTCAGTGGCGCTGCTTAAATTTATGTTAACGAGCTTTCTATTTTGAATAAAATGATTATTGATAGAGCCCCAGAAATAATTAAAATTCATCAAATTTTCAGATAAATTTCCACCAATCGCGTCCGGGATGTTATATAAATGGTTGGCAGGCTGCTTATAATTAATTTATTTCGCTTTTTATGCAAATTACCGTTACAGAAATTCGTGGGATGGAAAGCATTAGGACCGCTAACGGTGATTCGATTCGTTCCGTTTTAGTGTTTGCTGACTAACAAAAAATAAACGCCAAAAGTGCCGTGGCAAATCTGTGCCGTCGGCTTATTAAATATATGTTTGTGGATTTTTCGTGTCGCGCTTTCTCTCGACAGCTGGAGATATTGTAACTTGCCAAGGTACTGATTTTTCAGACGTTGCGTAATGCTAATAGGAAAGAAAGTTTAAAATGCGAACAAGTCATCAAATACGCCCGCCTGTTTTTAATTGAAGTGAGCATGTAAGAACTCAGATAAGTCGCATTTCCGCTTTTGATTTCGGGGCTATTGTCAAAGCGATAATGGTAATTGGTATGGGAGTATTCAAGGTCGCTGCTGCGGTGCTTTGTACGGATGCACTATGGAGCCGTCATCTTTGGTAACTGCATAATTATATAGGGAGGACCAATGCGACATAATTCATTTTAAAAAATCATTTTTGTCTTTTTGCCTCTTTTACAAGTGCTTTCTTCGGAATTTATTTCAAATCTTTATGATAAAAAAAATTATTAAGAAAATTTTATATGCAATAATCAGATATTTTTAGACTGCTTACTATTTCAAAATGCAATTTACAACCTGTACAATATAATAAATTGATAGAGTTACTTTGATTTGTTGCGTTTATTTACTGTTTCAAGTTGTAACATATAGACTTGCTTATCATTTTACTTTGGTGATTAATTTTCTTTTGTTTGCAAACTCTGTTTTATCTCTGATGTGTTCATGGAACACATTTATTTAAAGGTTTAGCGGCAGATTTTCTTCGCCTACCGCCAATCTTATCTGGCGTACCCGTGCGAGGGGAGGAGAGTGTAATCAGATAACTAAATCCAGCAAATTTGTCTGGCCCCAGATACTCACCTGGCTGACCTACTTTTGGGGGCAGCCTTTTAAAACATTTTGTACAACAAGATAATGGCATTGTGACTGATCACATGTGGGCTGCGAGTCGCACCACAAGGACATTTGCTTTTCTACGAAGAGCTAAATCAATTAGGACCATTGTTTTGTTTCTGGAGCTGTTAACGACGCCTTCGTGCCTACAAGCTGCTATTATCGTCGCTGCGTGTCTTGCGAAGGCAGAACGGAAACGAATTTTCCAAATATACGCTAAGCACATGCACAAGTATGTGTCTAACAACATCGCAGCAGCCACCGTTTGATAGCAAGGCAAGAAGACATTAAAAGTCCGCTGATTTATGAGCGCAATACGGAATAGAATTAATTTTAATTGGCCAATGAAGCTGGTCGCGGCGGCTCATTAACAATCGCATGTTTTAATTAAGCGCTGATAAATGGGATTGAATCGCAACGCAGGCTGAATAGCCGCGGCAGCGCCCGTGTTTATCAATAAAACCCGCGGCAGTCAGCTGATTGCCTATTTTTAATCTCGTGCTTGTTGGACATGCAATTCTAATGATGTGAACTGGAAAATCGACTCGTTTAAGTGTAAATAAACCATAATAACGTTTGTTAGATATCATTAATAACTTGGGAACAAATTCAAACTCGCTAGGTGTTGTTCTACAGTTATACATGGCGAGTTCTACCGCCCATTTCGGAGTGGCAGATGTTTGAGTACAAAAAAAGTAGTTGTGATATAATCCAAACACTCTTCCTACATAGTTAGTAAGTATTATTTTGTTTACAAATCCAGAATAAGAATATTTAAGTGTATTTTTTAAATTGTAAAAGTTTTTTTTATAAGTCTCAAGATCAATAAACCATTGAACCTTCTAGATCGTAGAAAGGAAAGTGATTGAACTCGAAATGTCATAGATTAACCCGTTTCCAAAAATCAAAATGTGTTGTCTCGCGAGCTTTAAAAGACTATGTCTTGCTTTAACCAAAGACTTGTAGATAAACTACAGACTATCCGCTGAGTTTTCCTTAAAGAAATTTGGCAAGTGTAAATGGCTATGAAAATGTTTTTATTGGTAAGAAAGAATCGTTGAAAAGAAGGAATATCTAAAGAATTTGGTATTGAGAAGGGGTTTTGTAAGACTTTTAACGTTACATTTTTCTATTTAAAGAGAAACAACAAAAGCCGCTTTAGTCCTGAATTTAAATAAAGAGGTCGTTGCCTTATCGATATTTCAATTTTTTTCTACAATTATTTATATTTTCAATAGTAACAAGCGTTTTTTTTTATTTTTAAACAAAAAATCCTGAACAGTTTTTAAGAATTCTGTTCAAGGTCATATCTAATGTTTGGTACAGTTCGTCAACATGACTTACTTTTCTTAAATATCAATAAACATATATAAATTAATTAAACTATGTTATGAATTTCACCCAAAGTACCTAATTAAACATAAAATATGGTACTGAACGTAATTTTACGATATAAATAATGTGTATTGGTGTACTGCAATAAATTCTTTAAATAACAAAATACCACGGTTCCTTAGTCAATTCATTATTTGTTAATTAAGTGCAAGGATACAAATTTTATAATCTCAATCGAAGAATAGAATATAAAAAATTAATTAAAGTATATGTAAAATCACAACTAAACTGAATTATTTTACAAAATCTCGGCAGTTTTTGAGGGGGGGGGATACGCCAAAAATTATTTCCTATTGCGTTTCAGAAATTTCAAGAATTTACATTTTGTTTTGCCATTCAATTAATTTCTTCTAAAATTCAGTATATTTTTTAATACTTTCTCTAGCACTTAGATAAACAGCAAAGTCCCATTTTCGGCATCTTGGGTAAATGAATGGGTATGCTGGGAGTAGGCTCATTCGAAAGAGCAATTAATACTGATTCTAATAATTTCTAACATGACCAAATAATGTCAAGGGTATGATGAGTATTTATCTTAATTATTACATAATGAATATAATTCTGTACACTAACTAATTATAGGGAATTATATAATAAAACGTTTATAATATGTTCGTTAACTTGGTCAGTTCATTGCCTAAAATACATCATGATTAGATCAAGTAGGCCAAGGATTCGAATAGTTTCTGTCATTGAACAATGTATTTTCAGCCAACTTTCCATTGGTAAAGTTCTTTTTCACAGGTTCTAAATTCATAGGTCATAAAGACTTGCTTTCAATTGTCAACTGAACAAGCAAACTGTCGAGATGATCCAAGGCAATCGTCGATCAGTGAATTTGTGTTGCCTTTAAAATTCCATCATTGCCTTAACTTTTGATTTTAGTGTCTTTGATGATATCACTTTTGGCGAATATGGAGGTTCTTCTAGCCAGTTGATAAATCAGGTATAAGTCAATTCTCACCATATGTCACATGGTTTTTTCTAGTAGCTCTTCACTTTTCCTTTAAAATCACTAGCTGAACAACACACAACGAATACTTACTGAGAAATGATGTATCAGCAAGAAGTAGTGTGTTAGAATGTTTAATGAATACTAGGATACAATTACATCAGAAAACTGTCAGTTTATGCGCATTTCTTTGGTATTCGAAAAGGTGTTGGATAGTTTTCTAATGGTGATGCGTGCGCTGTTGTTTACATCATTTTTCTTTCCATGAATTGGTGTGTTTCACATGAGCGCCGCATTAAGAACTGTTTGCAAATGATAATCATCGCGTCAGATTTGTCGAAACAAATTATGGCGTATGAATGATAGCCTGAAATTGTCATAAGGTATCTAGTGGTAGATCCGAACCCCTAAAATCAATAAATTGTGGAATGTATTCAATGAGATATTTTTAATGAGAACTCTTCTGACACGTTAATGAATTAGTATGAGTTGCTCCTTCGTCTAAAACCCCAGAAAATCGGTCTTGGTCCTTTATTTTTAAATAATTGAATTGTAAAAATCTTCAGATAAAGTGACATTTTGAAGCAAACGTGAAGTTTATTTACTAGGTTACCCGTGGAAATACGGAATCTGTATATACAAAAAAGACTGAAGCGTTTTTTGGCTATTTTTTTAAATTTCTTCGTCTATTCGAACCAGTTCAGCTTATCTGTTTAAACTGTAAATTCTATTATCTTAATAAAATCACTTCCAGTGGCATTTGTAACAAGAGTGCAGAAAATATCAAGAAAGTCCATATAATGAAAAAATCCATGTAGAGTTTGAATACATATACATTGTTTTTTAGTATGAGTAAAGAAGAAATAATATCAGGACGATATAGTTTGTCGTAGAATATTAAAGAAAACATGTCCTATCTTACTTTTTAATAAATTGCCAGTTTATATATGCTATATTAGGTTCTCCACTTGATCTTTGAATAAACTGCTTCCATCGTGGTGAAATCGCCATCCGGCCTGGTCGTTCGATAATTTTCGAGATTGGAATTGGCAGTTAACGGAAAATCACCGCTCAAAATAAGGCTAATTTAATATCATTAGCTCTTCGCAGAACACATAATCTGTTTACTTGTCAATTAAAGATATCGACAGGCCAATTTTACTAAACAGCCAATTAACATATCTCTCAGCGCTGCAAAAAAAAAGGATCTCCCAGCCAACAGCACACGGTAAAAGCGAGCAGCGCCGATTGCCGAAGTGCTCGAACTCTTATCTACTTGATTGCGTTCGAGTGTTGGCATATACTATAGGCTTTCCACCCTCGTGCGGAACGATTTTCCGAGTGCAGGCGACGCATCGCGCCGTCTCTCTCCGCTTATCGCTCCGTGCGGCATAGAGTCCGTGCCCATATAAGGCAATCCGCGCTTCCTGTAGAGAAAGTGCGGTGCCGCATGGCTTTGAGCGCCAGTACCCGCGTTTTGCTCCCGAAACGCTGCCGTTGAGATCGCGCCCGTTGTTTATGTTGGCAGCGCCGTTTATTTGGTTTCGTAAATTCCCGCGGATGTAGGTGAAGCCCCGTCCCACACGTTTCATTCAAACATGTCGGTTCGGCGCCCCAAGTGCTGTTGGTCCCGTTTCTATATGCGGATGTGGCGCAGATAACGAAGCAGATGATGTCGCTTCGGTGGGGCTGCTTTCGTAAATGGAGGCTGGTTTATAGATCGAAGGGAAAACCTCCACAGGAACTTGCTTGTGACTCGCAACATGAGGTGATATGAGGGCTTTCAAAGTATCCAATGTAGTAATGCAATTAAACGTTTGTATTGAGAATGTATCTTGGTTATATATCGTTATAAGTTTTTCAAATTAGACATATGATAATCAACTGTCTTGTTTTTTCATTCTTTTGTTTCTCCACGACCAAAGTGTTCGACGGAGGTGTAGTTGAAAGTTGTGTTAATGTGAACTTTTCATCACTTTTTGTAAAATACCTCGATTGCAAAAGTATACTACGTGTATGATACCTTATCACTTAGTAAATATAAATTTTCCCCCAACTAAACGATTTATACAGATAAGATAAGTCGTCAAAGATTTAATAATCCTTCTACAGTGCAGTTTTATATGTATGCATTCAACATTTTGTATCCAATACCTATGTATCAAGGCTATGTTGTCTTGAATTTGCACCATGAAAAATTATCACCTTGAATATTAGAAAGAGGTAGTTTTTTATTTTTTATTACTTATAGTTCCAGAAATAACATAGTTTTTTAAGTTTAGTCTCCAAAACGTATGTTTCGGAAATAAAAATTATCGTTTGAGTTCAGTATAGATAGTTATTGAAATGAAATTCGACATATTCTAAAAAGTTTTCCTATTTTTTTCGAGCTTAAGTAGTTAGTAATGTTTAATGTCTTTTGTAAATTCTATTATCTGATACTAAAACTTATAAACAGTAGTTTGTCCCATAAAATGGTTAATTCGATGGAATTTAGTCTCTTATCTTATTCTTCCTAGAACTTCCATTATTGTGGATTAGTCTTTCACAGATATAGTTTTTACTATTTTTGCCACTATATTTTCTAATTATTTGGATTATTGCAAATTGATTAAGCTTAATGTTCTCAAATACAATATTTTATAAAATTATAAAAAGGTTATAAAAACTTGAGTTACCTAAACATCTCATTTTACCAAGATTTAAGAACTGTAAGAAAATGTTCTACATTAAACTTCACCTAAGTTTTGAAATTGAATCATAATTTTCTTGAAATAATATTTTATTTACGTGCAATAAAAAACTCTCTTTCTCTCTCGCTTTGTCTCTTCCTCTCTTGCTTTTCCTCTTTATGCTCAACATTTCTCCTTGCATAATTAATTATTAAAAGAACTTTTTATATATGAATATGACGCATTGCTCATCGTGTGGTTCACAACGATTAGTTTCATTTCCAGTTATTTAATGCTGTATTTTTTTTTAAATCTTATAAACAATGATTAGAAAATTGTACTGTGGAATTTATCTATTATCCAATTAAAAATCGCCTTCCAGTTGCCCTTCCCATTTCATATCTTTCGAAAATTTGTGTTTTTCTCTCGATATTTCATCCTTTCTATGGCTGACATTGTCATAATTTGGAAGAAGCTGATTATTCAGTTGATCAAAAAACACAAATATTTAGCGTTGCTTTTATTTATTATAATTTATAACGTTTGCTGGTTTTATGCAATAAATAAAAATGTTCTCACCTGAGTTCACATTAAGAATTTTCCGCAGAATTACCACAAGTTTGCAATAAAGGATCTTCATGATTAGCATTGTCATAATCACATCTGAAATTGGAAATCCAAATTCTCCATTTGGAAAACTTACTTAGTTTTTTCTATGAAAGAACGGTATAATGCTTGTCCTATCAACTGTTATATTTCTTGTCTAGT
Source organism: Sinelater perroti (assembly GCA_036346155.1). Taxonomy (NCBI): domain Eukaryota; kingdom Metazoa; phylum Arthropoda; class Insecta; order Coleoptera; family Elateridae; genus Sinelater; species Sinelater perroti. The sequence goes on along the minus strand of JARFIY010000329.1, from coordinate 3,157,391 downwards.
CTCAAGATCTTTTAAGGGGGAGTAACACTGTAAATTTTACAAAAAATAGATTTTTTTTTGTTTTGCGTAAATCAAAAGTTTTGCAGCCAAAAAACATGTATCTTTGTTCCCAAGTACAAATTCGCACTAGAAATATTCAAAATGAGCGCCAAACGCGGACGAGTTATTTTAGCGTTCTTGGCGGTTTGAAGCGCTGCACACGCATCTTCCATCAGTTATAAAGCACATGCCAGTACCCATGAAGGTCTTCAAGCCTTGCAAGCTTCCCGGCAACCCTTGACCGAAAAAGAGCTTCTATACGCCCCAGCGATAGCAGACTAAAAGGTCGATTTTCCCATTCCCGAAACTTAAAACGCGTTTTTCTCTAAATCACGTTTTTTGGCCGCGTTGGCAGCATAGCCCCCACAGTTTTTGTCCTATCAACCTGATTCAAAATGGATTCTGTTCAGAAAACGTGTCTTCATTAAGTGACGTAACCGTTTTTTGATACATGCCATATTTTTTTATATATAAACAATTTCCTGCAAAAATGTATGCGAAATTTTTTCAAACGGCTGCCATTTTTTTTCTAATCAAAATTGTCTAATTTCCGTACGTCACGTAATAGCTATCCACATATATTTAAAGAATTTTTTTAGTTTTTTTATTTTAGATGTCTTGTTTTGCTGCAAAACTATCAACGCCAAAGGGGTTATTTTAAAAAGACGCCATTTTGGACCAGCTGCTGTAAAAAACATGGCGGCTAAAAAAAAAATTTTTTTTTGGATTGTATTAACTTGATATAATAAACGTACTAAGTTTTATAATGATTGATCAAGCCATTTGTTTTTAATTAAAAAAACAAGAAACACCTCGAATTTCAACATTTACAGTGTTACTTCCCCTTAACTGTCCCAAGATTAAAAGTCTTGTAAATACGGTAACGTACTCCAATTATTGGTTGAAACTAGTACTGGGACTTTTTGAGCTTTAGTAATTGAATGACAATTTAAATATTTATTCCTATACGAGAATAATCTTAATTGTCGTAATCGATATTCAAACACCATTTAAAAAAGCTCTTGGACTGTTTGGATTATTCGAATAACAAGCCCAGTCCTAAACGTAAACAAGTGGTGAGGTTAAAACCTTATGACTTTTAAAGTTCATCTTTTATCCAAGATAACTCTCCAAATGTTGATCTATCCGTTCTTTTGATTGGCCTTCTGTCTTCTTCCTATCTTCGAAAGGTCTATGAATGTTTAGATTATTTCCCCCATCGTTTCGTCACCTTTCGGCTATTCAGAATTCTGATTTTTGCCTCTAGACTGCTCTAAACTCACTCTCTTAGGTATTCCTAAGAGTAAAATTTACAGTTATGATGAAACTCATCTGTATAGAGAAAATTGGTCACGCAATTTTACGTTCTGTATAGAATAAGTAGACTGCTAATTTTGTGAGGTTTCTAGCGTTTGTTTTTTTATCCCCATTTAATAATCAAACTTTTATTCGTAGAAATCAACATCTAACTGATGTTTATGTTTCATGAAGCTAGTTTATCACCGAACGGTTGAGGCACTTGGCTGCGGTACGAACTGGCCCGGGTTCAACCCTGGGCTTCAGATGACTGGCGGTGGTCCAATCGGTCATTAAAAATAATTGAGTAGTGCGTTTATTTTAAATAAGAAATAGTAATGCGGTCGATCAGAAAATGAAGTTCACAGCCCATATTTCTCTGATATACCATTATTATTATATATACATTAGCGAATGAACTTTTTTGTTACAAAATAAATGTCTAAAACTTACTTAGAGCTACTAAGAGAAAATGCATCTTTTGCTTTTTTTTATTCAATTTCCAATTCATTCTTTCAATAGTTGCAACAATTTAACAATTTAACAATTCTTAGTTATTTTAGAAATGACACTGCTGATCACGTAGCAGTTTCTTATAGCTTTGGTAATTTACCAGTATTTTGATTGCTTTTTATTGTGGTTTGATTCTACAATAGATATTTAATCTATTGACACTTTCTGGCCTACTTACCATAATTGCGCAATTTTATCACACGTCTCGATCGTTTCTATTTATGTTACCATTCTTGTTCTTCTCGGTCCTCTCATTTAATTTAGGAATATAGGGCGTCAAATACGTTTCTCTGACTGAGTCATTTTCCATAGCATAAGGTTTTATGTTATTTATGTTACCATAGTATACATATAATCTGTAAACAAAATCGTATCAATAAATTGTATTTTTAGGTAATACATAATTTATCTTTTGATTTCTCAAATTTATTTTTTTTATTTCAAACATCCTGAACAATTACGGCCTTGAAAAATTAAATTACCAAGTTTTTTAAATTAATTAAAAATGTGAAATTTTAGTTTTTATTACTTATCTTTAACGTTAATTTTTATCTTTTTAATATTGCTAAAAGTGATTTTTAGTCTAATTTTTTGTAGTGCATATATAAAGTATCACAATTGAGAAGGTAATTTTAAAGTTTGTTCAAATTACTTCTATGTAATAAAGGTTTGATGAATTTTATTTAATTAATGTTATAAAAATCATTAAAAATTTTTAAATTTTATTCATTTGCAACAACGTGACCATTACCGATAGTAAATAACATCTGCATCGTATATATCGGGGAAACATTAAAATTCAACGGGAAATATCAATGAACTCGCACTATCTGTCCGTATCGGCAATGTTCAGCAATAAATAGATTAGAAAGCTTGCCAAAAGAGGACTTTCTGCCGTATACCTGAACAGCGGACGATCCATCACCTCTTACTCCGCGCCTGCTACAAAAGGACGCGCGTTGTTCTTCGCCTTAGCAACAAATTAAATTGAAACTGCAGCGCTTCCGTTGAACTTGATTAATGTGCTGAAAGCGGGCGCTTTGAATGGTCGCCTGGCGTTTTTCAGGCGATCATAAATTACAATTGCGCCGTTTCGCGAATCTGCCAGTCATGGCTCTGACGTATGGGAAAGAGCAGCTGCTCCTAAATAATCAAATTACGTCGTTCGCTATGCTAACTTTTTCATTTTTTCAGGATGGAAGTTCTGGAGTCGCCGGAGATGAAGTCGACACGGGAAGAATTTCAAAAAGGTGAGCCGCGCTCGCGATCTTATTGTTATATTATGCGACGCTTTGCTTTTCCATTCGAAGCTTTCTGCAATCCGTGGAAATTCCTGAAAATTTGAGCCAGAAGGCGGTTGTGCGGGAATGGCAGCATCCATTCCGCACCGTAACTGCGGGACGTGTAATTTTCCTAGGCATGTTATGGCCGTTTTATTCGCATAGCGTCTGCATTTGGAGAGATTATAACTGTTTTCAGCGGGCCAACCTGTAATTTGCTCTCCTTATCGCCGCCAATAAATATTCAGACTCGTGCTGTGACCCACATGCGGGCACCTTTGCCCGGATGCTTTCTGGTTTTAGCGTAAGTAAACATTTAGTTGGTTTCGTGGAGAGCGTCGATCGACGGTGTCGCTAATTTTAGCCAGATGTACAATATAAAAGATTTTCTCGTATTAGGTGCTTTAAGTAAGCCTCACACATCACAGACTTAAAATTGTAATTTTTCAAACGTGATCTGTACTTTCCATAGGGTTGAATGCGAAGAAAGTCCTTTATTGGTCTTTTCATGCTCTGTTTGCGCACGTTGCTTTACCTCCATAATTCGCGTAATTTAAAATTGTCGTGAATGTAACATACAATTGCTCGGTACAAAAATAAGCTACTGCTGAAGAGAAATCAATGTAACAGGACTTTCACTTCCATTTCTTAAAATCCTGCTCAATAAAATTCACCAACGGTGCCATAAACTGAGCTGATTGGAAATTACGTTTGCAGTAAACAAAGCGCGCTAAGAACTTCGGGGAAACAAATAAATTGTGTTTTATCAGTCGGACTTGTACTCCTCCCTTAGAAATCAACAGAGAAACTATAATTTATTGAGTTTAATTAAAAATGTAGGGTATAAAACATCATATAATAATTTAAGAGTTGTGTGTCCTATAACTGACATCCATCCTTTAAATCTTTATTAAAAATTGCTTAGTGGAAACCGCAATTCTTGCGAACAGTATAAGTTCCAGTCCGTTACTTTTACCGCAAATGTTTTCGATTGGCACTTCGATGAAAAACTTAACGACTTTATTGTTGATTTTCACACCTCCTGCTTCAAATCTTCCGTTATTTGAAAAAACCTTGAGCATCCGGGTTGCTAAACTACGAACTATTACTGTATTGATGTTCATGGGATTTAATTGATTTTTAATGTATTCTAAAGGTCTAGAACTATCGTCGTATGTAGGTTTTTATTATTTTATGTTATTTTGTTCGCATAATTTTACCATCAATATAGAAGAATTCATCAGTAATTTTTTTAAATTAATATACATCTAATCTAAAAACTAACCAGCAACTTAAATTGCTTAATATTTATATGTGATGTCACTTTAAATCTGACGCACACTTTTCACGCGTTAACATTTTTATTCTGACATTTCTGTCAGTTCGCCCTAATTCAAATTGCTTTAGTCTCTTGAGTCTTCTTTCTAGTTCTGCTTTTGTTGTAGAGTCTCGATGTTTACATGTTCATATAGATTGATAGATTGACAGCATTTTCTATATTTTATATTTAACTCTTCTTTTTTCTTTTTGATGTACTCTTTTCATCTCAATTTAGCACCCAGGCAAAGATTAGAAACTATAAGATGGATCACTAAAAAGAGAAGCTCAAAAGAGACGAAGATGAAAGACCACTCTCATTTAAAGGGACGAGATCGGAAACATAGGCAATGTTCCCGTTTTTTCGTTAATAAACTGTAAGAATTCCAGTAAGATTGCAACTTGCATCCGCGTACACACGAGATTGGTTTATTCCTCTGTAGTTATTCTAACAAACAGTATTAGTTCACTGCTAACAATAACTTAACACGGGCGCGTCATTTCCACTCAGATTTAAAGGGACAAACGCTTCAAGGTCAACAAAGCGATATGCCAAAGAACAAAGGATTCGACGCGAGTGATCTATCTTAATAGTTTCTAATCTTTGATCTAGGTTCAGTCTCGGGAACTTTACTGTATTAACATATAGTATGATGTTGCTTAGTTTTACTGTTGCTGTAGCACTTCTGTGGTTTTTGTAGTTTCCTTTCCTGTTGCTAGTATTGGGAGTGTGCCCACTGCGAAAGTGGCTATTATTTCTTGGTTGTTTGTAGAGAAATCACTGCCTTAATATCAGTACAAGTCAGAATGTTTGTCTTCTTGTTTAATCCTGAATAGTTTGTTTGCAATATAAGACTTCAGTGGTTTGGAAATTTGTCTAGGCAGTACTTTTCTAAGTTAATGGTTCAATCTTTAATCCCAATCCTCTACTAAATAGACTTTTTCTCTTCAAGGCTGCTTTGAGTAATAATGTATATATGATTTATGGCAGAATGTTGATTTCTGAAACCGAACTAGTGTGTTGGAATCAACTTTTTCTTTCTATATTTTTTGGATAATCATTTTTAATGCCTCATAAACAGTAAATCTATTATAGGCTCGAATTAGAAAATAAGACTCAACAGAAACAGATTTTGTTAATCTTTACTTGTAGGTGGTGCAGTTTTTACTAGTCAAATTTTCAAAAATCGCTAAAATAAATAAGTTAATGGTAATAGTGACAGTCAAAAACATGTTGTTCTTTAGATAAAGGATAGTTATGTTTCAATTTTTTAAAGACATACTTGAAACTACATATATATACACCTGGTAAAGTCGCCACAATTATTTAGTGAAGTTGTTTTTATAGCTTTTGTACCGAGTGATAATTATTCGAACAACTTAATGATTTATCTTTTTAAACTTGTCAAATGCTTCAAAGGGAGAACTGCTACAGTTTGTTTATCATTCATCTTTTGTATTTATGTGTAAACTTCTACTTCACCAATTGGTACATATAATTTCCTTGCAATTCCTTCTACCCCAATATGCTACTATTGTTGTAATTTATTAAAAAATAAGTTTGGTTTATTAGCATCAGTTTTCTTAGTTTTTCTCGCAGTCATTCTATAGAGTAGAAATAGAGAGACTGTTTGGGATCATTACTTTCTTGAAGACGACAACGCTATCCCCAATTATCCTTTTAGCGAGTGCTATGACATTGGGTTGTAGAATGTCCAAATATTTATCATTTTCCACTTGATGTGCACTGAATCTTTAGTTTAACCATCGCCAAAACATTTTCAAACTATCGCAATTACTTCCATCAGGTCTTCCATTGTAAGCAATACACTACTCTGATACACGCTGTATTGCTTGTCCATCAACAAATTACCTGCTTTTAGAACTACAAGGTTCAAATTTGGATTCGTTAATCTTCCATGCAACCGGCTTTAAGTGCCGTTTTATCGTTTTAGCTGATATTGGGTATTGCTTCACTACATTTACCATGCTTCAACTTCATGTATTGTTAGCAATCGGTTTTCTTTGCTAACTACTGTAATTAATCCGCGTTTTTTTTCATAGTAACTTTGCAAAAGACCAAACTTAGCTTTCTATGACACCTAACTTCGAATACAACTAATCATTGTTTTGAATTTACGAAGTTTTTCAAAATAATTCTTCATTAGATCCCAAAAGCTATGTTTGAGAATGCAAACAAACACAAACCAGCACATTGCATCCCCCGTTTCAAATAACCATAATAAAATTGAGAATTTGTGACCTCTAAATGACAACTAAGAACAAATCAAAGTTTGTTTGGATTTGTTTGAATTCTTTATCATATTTTATCAAAATTATTTGTAAATAAAGGTAAAATGCACCAAGAACAGTTAAATAACTTTTGTTCCGGGTATCTTTAACGGCATCTAATTTTATTATATAATTTTTGAGAATGTAATGACCAGTACAGCCACCGTTCGAATAACTATGAGGCGGTAGCCAACCTTTTTGTCCACCAACTTTTCCTTACTTTGTTGGTGATTATATTTAATGAACTTGTTCTTATTACACTTAGTTGTTTTATTTATTTTAGAAATTTTTAATTAAATCTAATGTTCCGCAATGTTCCTTTCGTGCGTACAATTGTTTTTGGAAGCTTTTGTAACATTCCCAATTCATCTACGAAAATTCGTTTCAACTTTGGTATCACCAAGTTGTAAATCTTGTGCTTATTTGAAGTGATTTATTAAATTTAACATAATATAATTATAAATATTAAATTGCCAGTCCTAATTATGATGGTGAAAATGTTAAAAAGCACCTGATTATTGTTTTCTATGTTTGTTTAACCTTATTGCTTTATTATTATTTAAAATAAAATTCTCGAAAGTAACAGTAAGTTCCATTAAAAAGAATGTATTTAACAATTTCATTACGTGTTGCAACCATTTTATAATCGGGTGCTTGACGTGCTTCATAACGATGTGGATAGACACAAGTTCAACTCTGGGCTTCTGATACCTTACTCACTTGCTAACAACATTGAGTGTCAACGTTTCGAATAAGGGAGAGGGGGTTGGTTAATAGTGTGGTGCTCCTTGAAGCCTTAACCTTTCAGTTTGCAAGCAATACTCTCTCATGGGGTACACAACCTCACCATTATTATTACGAATTCCATTAATTAGATATGTTTGTATTGATTTTTAAAAATGCGATCCGTATTCGAAAATTATTATCCAGTACAACCATTTCGAAAGCAAACCAATCAAATTATGATAACTTACCAAATACGGAGCTAAATTTTAAATATTGTGTTACAATATCGCACGAAAAATTGTTAAAACTCTTTAAAGTCCTAATACCAGAAATAAAGAGTATTTGATATTACTTTACAACGCAAACTATTAATAGATCACAATCTTCCGAGTTTTCACTATTGTTTTTACTGTATATGTCCGTATATCGCAAGATGAAACTTTTAATCTGTAATCTTAAATCTGATTGGGTTATAGCAAAATCGGGACAAAAATTGACCACAGATACTTTAATACGTAGTGCAATAACAAAAATGTACATATTTAACAATTTATGTAGCTTCAGTTTCTTGAGATCTCGCACATTTTTCGTATCATGGGTTTCTTTTCCATCATTCAAAATGTTTTGCAAAGTCCCGCGTTGAAATCGCAAATAACTACCTCGTTATTATATTAGCCTAGATTTCCTCATCGGTTTGGTGATTCAACGGTGATTTAAGTTTTTGGAACATGTTCGGCAGATTCAGCCATTTCTAAATCGTTTGTACCGTGGTTTTATTTACATTGCATTTATTGGGTCATTCTGGAAAGCTTTCCGAGTCATCCGAATAGTTTCTGCCGGGTTCGCACAAAATTTGATGCAGATTCGCTTCTCTATTCGCTCAGCCATTGCAAATCAGACGATGCTACACTACATGTAGTCACTCCTTCTTGAACTCCCTAACTGACTTGTCCTCACTCACGCATGCGCATTATAAGCTGCTAGACCACATAGCAGCCGTGCAAACTGTTTTTGAGACAGACTTGTATCTTTTTCTTCTTTGGGTGTCTTATGCGTTCCTGATATTGACTATAACCATGACAATTCTCAATTTATTGACAGCCAGACAAAACAGTACTGTTTTTCAACCAGACATGGCGTCTTCTTCCTAGACCTTAGTTGCTTAGAGCTTTCCCTGTAGGATTAGTCGTAACAGATAGCATTTGATGTTTCTCATAATCTTCCCAAGGCATTCAAGTTTTCATGTTTTGGTTGTAAGCATAAATTCTTTTTGTTTTTGTAATCGCTTCAGCACTTTCTCGTTCATTATGTGTTCTGTGTACGAAATCTTGAGTATCCGTCTGTACATCCACATCTCGAAGGCGTTCACTCTGTGGGTTGTTTATTTGATTATCGTCCATGTTTTTGCATAATAGATAAGGATAAGGAATATGTAACATGTCAGTATTCTTATTTTGAGAACTGAGCTTTAGATCTCCCAGTTCGCATATATAGTAGTTCCCAAGTAATTGCATCGTCGTTGTGATTTTGCTATAACTATATATTTCGTCTTTGAGATGTTCAAGCTTTATTTCCATTGCTTAAAATTTATTTGTACTGTCGTTAGTAGTTGTTGCACATCTTCTAACGAGTAGGCAATGATGACAGCGTCATCTGCCTAAACGTATATTGTTGATATATTCTCCATTCATTTTTATTCTTGGTTGATCCTCAGATTCTTGAAAGATTCTCTTTGAGTAAAAATTGAATAATGTTGGAGAGAGGGCACAGTCTTGTCGCACACCTTTGTTATCAATTTTAACTTTCGAAATCTAATTCCTATAAAGGTTAGCAGTGACTCTTATATCTTTCTCTTCGACGGTTGTTGTCCTTAAGATTTCGATCGACTTATCATACTAAAGCCTTGATCAAATCACTGAAACAAATGTCTGCGTTATAACTCATGTCTCTGAATCTCTGAATCAGAACGTTGTATACCCTCTTAAAAAAAACTCTGAGTAATGTATAAGATACTGATATGTTTTTTATGTTTGTAAAACTAATTCCACTACGTTTTTGTCTGTTCTAACGATTTTTGACTAAACCAATGATTTTTAACAAGAAAGATTTGCAATTCCTTATTTTCACTTAATATTATTTCTGTAAATAACACATTATTTTGTATATCACTTATAGAAAAACCAGTTCACTCACTATTTCATATTAGTTTTTATATATTAATATAATATAGCTAAGAGTACGTTTCGGAAAAAATTTAAGAACTGAAATATTGCAGCAGTATGTGGAACAATATCTCGCAGCTGCTTGCGATATATTCGATATTGTTCCAATTAGCTGGGTTGGCAGAAGTTGGCCCATATAATTGATTGTTCATCCGGCTCTAACGGTGCCGATCTTGATCCAATTAGCTCTGACCCGCTTCGTGCCCGATCCATTTCCTGTACGACAGCCGTAACACGTCCGAACTTGCGGCAACCACATTCGTGTTCCAACGAACTTCAAACGCTCATTTCCTGCCGGCTTCTTTCAACTCAGGTGAGAAGCCGCGCTGCAAAAACCGGCTCCTTCACTATCTCCCATAGATGAAAATAGGCCGATGCATTAAGTAACACCTCTGCCGTTATGCGAATCCGCTGCAAAAGGGCGGCCGCACTCGCGTGCCACATTCGCCGTCCTGTCCGGATTCGTTCTCCCGGGAACCGCACCGAAATCCGTCGCCAGCAGCGAAAGTCGGATGCGCGTTTGTTGTCGACTGCAGTAATTGCCGCACGCACTTAACGCAAATTTATATCCGGAATCCGTGCGAGCTTCGCAAGCTCTCGTAGATGCATTTCAGGCGATACGCGTGATGCATTGGCGAGGCCGCGAGGTTTATTACTCCTCGGCGTCGCGTTATATATGGCATTTACTAACCTAATAACGACGCAGCTTTCGCGTGCTGCGGCGGCTTAATTCATTGAAGCTCGCTTCTGCCGCTGCTTGCGCTGCCGGGCGAATTGATTTCCCTTTTCCGAGTATAGAAATCCGATTTGATGCAGCAGCCAGAATGCTAATGCGAATTGATGCTCGGATTGTGGCCTGTCTATGGTTAATTAACGTCGCGAAGACCATTAAATGCTCCTGTTAATTTGCTGCTCAATTTTGCTTTTTATGCAGGCGCTGCTTTCACAGACCCGATCTGGGTACTCGTGGTTTATTAGGGAAAGTTCTTAGCCTTCGATGTATTGCTAACATTAAAAAGGAACAAAAGCTACATTGCCAAATCCATTAATGTTTTCCGGAGGCTGAAAACGTTTCTGGTATGTTTTGGACTTTGAATTGTGAGTTCTTTTTGTTCTCTTTGTTCTCTTTGAAATGTTAATTTCAGAATAAATAAATGTGAACTATTCTGTCACAGTAAACTACAAATTTCAGTTATTCTGTCTAAAGCCATCAGATGAGGTAGTTGTTTGTTAACAATTTTTTTTTTGTATATATATTTAATATTACAGTTTGACCAATTTGTGGTCAATGGATAATTTTTAGAAGAAATATATGAGCGAGCCACAATGAAGAGGACACGGAAAAGAACAAGTTGGTGGAATGAAGAGTTCATCCAATCAAAATGGGGTCAAGATAAAACAGATTATAACATAACGCGAGGGTTAAAATGAAATAAGAAATGAATTAAACTTTCGACAAGAACAACAGAAATTTCTGGAATAGGACTAAAGCAGTAAGAGTGGAAAAAAGGAAAGAGATAAGGGGAATAAAAAACAAAAACAAATACAATCGTTTGAAAATAACAAGCGAAATATTATAAATGTGAAAGGAACATTATGAAGATAAATTCGGAAGAGATGAAAACGAGCAGGAGATACAAAAAGAAGAAAGAAATAGATGAATATATAACAATGGATTAATTGGAAGGAGACTTGAAGAGAATTAAACTACGGAAAACATGCGGTAGTGATAACATAAACTCGGAATTGATAAAACGGATGGGAGAAGGTGGAAAGGAGTGGATATTGGGAATATATAAAGAGGTTTTGACAATAAACAAAGTATCAAAAATTGGGAAGATAAAAAAGAATTAACGCGCTACATAAAAAAGCAAAAGAAACTTAATGTAAACATTATAGAACTATCTATGTAGCCTTGGAGATTTTTAAAGTTTATAGAGCATAATTGAAGGAAGAATGAGAAGAATGGTAGAAAACAAATTAGAAAAAGAACAGGCAACGTACAGAAAGGGAAAACAAACATTGAAAAATATATTCATTAAGCAATTTCATTGAAAAGGAGAATGAAGGAGGAAAAGAATTATATATTATTTCTATTGACCTCAGAGCAGCTTGCCTGGCAGTAAATCTAAGTCAAATATGGAAAATAATGGAGGAGTTATAAATAAAGAACAAACCAAATTAGTTAATGGAGAGCAACTAAATGGAGAACAATCCGAGAGGTTTGAAATGGCAAGAGGGATAAATTAAGAAGACAACCGGGGCTCACTTCTATTTATATTGATAATGGACAAAATAATGGAAAAAAACATCGAACAATCTTACAAACAACAATATGATATATAAATTTACTACCTTCAAAAATAAATGCAAACGATATAGTTCTAGTAGCAGACTCGCATATAAAATTACAAGAATTAAGAAATATATGAACTGAAGAGGTTGAAAATTGGATAGGAAATGGATGGTAAATCAAAAACAAGCGAAGGAAAAAATGTAACAAGCATAACATGCAAGAGAGAATTAATAGGGCAAGTATTTGCTTTTGAATGCCGTCACATATGTTTACAGAAAAAGGAAAAATGGATCTAGAAATAGTAAATAGAAAAAAAAACGATAAAAGTTATTTCTTGGTATACAATTTATGGAAAGAAGGAAATAGAGTGAAACTACAGATATTTAACCATAGCCATACTAACGATAAGTCATGCGTAACATAAAAAAATATATAAGATCATGATAAAATGAAACAACTTAGAAAAGCAGCAGGTAAAACAGGATAGAACAGAATACGATATGAAGAAATCGGGCTTGTTGTAACAGAACCCATACTGGATTAAGTAAACAAGAGAAAGCTGGTTCAAACATACAACTAGACTAGTAGAACAGACTGGTAAAAAGGCAATAGAAGCAAAACGAGGATATAAGAGAATGAAAGGAAGACCTAGGAAGACGTGGTTGGAACAAATAGAGGAGATAGATATGAAAGGCGAGGGGAAGAATGATGAGGGAAATGAAGAAAACGGCAAGAGATCGGAAGACTTGGAAGAGTTGAGTGAATAGTTGAAGGAAGAAATAAACTTCAACACCCCAAAGGATAAAGGAAGATAATGACAAAAAGAAGAAGTGTAATTTTTATCTAACCTAATTTACTCCTTTTGAAACTTAAAACTGCGTTCTCAATAGAATCTTTAGATTTTTAATAAATTAGGTACTACGTACGTTATCACTAATATTGAACCAATTCAAAAGGCTTGGCCTTTTTGAGTCTCTATCTCTGCATTGTTCTATCGTAATGGCTACTGGTAAATCTGGAAATGGTTTTGTCAACAGAATCCATTTCCAGATTGTGATGGATGTCGCTATTTCGGCAAAACCAGGATGCATTGACGATGATCCTTAGCACTTTATTTAGAATTGATGCTTTTAATGACACATGCCCAAATTTAAATGCCGTATGTCCCCGCACTGTTATATGTTGTAGCTTTAGTTTCACCCAAGTAATTAATACATTTTTTATAACTAATATTAAGAGCTCCGCATTTCTTTCTTACGTGGACTTTTTAGCGGAATACATTGTTAAGGGTCATATCCAAAACTCTGCTAAGTTAGCATAAGGAATCTGAGCATTATTTATTAGTGAAATTTAGATGCACCAATTTGATGCGTCATCTTCTGGTTCAGGCGTTAATCTGGTCAATAGATGTTTGCAGTCTGGCTGCTTCTTTATGGTTTCTTCCAATTGCAAGTATTGCAGTGTCATCAGCAAAAGTTGCTAATATATTTGCTGAAAGATAGTACTCTCTTGGAGTACCCTTGCCTTAATTTCTTTCAATGTAGAATAAGGCTCATCTTAATTATTTTAGTTTTTCAAAATTAAGATTGAATTACACACGATAGTTTTGACAGCTAATCTGAAACCTTATTTTTTTTTGAAAATTGAAAAATATTTTTTATTGTTAAGAAATATACAATACGAAAATTTTATTCTATTGGAAGTTTATGTTTGCTACTTTTCACTTAATCGTTCAGTTGATTGTATAACAATTAGAAGTTTATAGAAAAACACCCAAAAATGGGCAATTAGAAAGTAAATTCGAGAAGGAAGAGGAAGTAAAGATCCATAAGAAGTTTAATGAATGAAAAAGGCGTGACAAGTTGACATGTCGGTCGCCGTCAACAGAAACAATGGTGTTATGAGCGAGGAAGACGTCCCGAATGTGGGTTACCGTTTTCCCAGCCGTTGTGCAATCACTCGAAGCCGAATTAATTAGCCGCCGGCGCTGCACTTGCTTCCTGGTTTTTAAATCCCAGGCTGCTGATTAACAACCCGCGCGGCGTTGCATAAGGTTTTCTCGCACGGTTGCGAAATGCCTCCTAATTTGGGATCGGACGTATCGAGACCGAATTATCTCCCGCGAGAGCATATACGCGCTTATTACCGCTTGCATAACCGTTGTTAACGGCTCGTTTCTGGTTTTCGAATTTTTGCGATTTCCTGCTCGCGGAGCTCAAAGATCGGCTCTTGCGCTCGAGCAAAGGAAGGCGAGCCCATGGGCGTTGGCGCCTTACGCTTACAGACAAATATCTGTGATAATGAGCGCAGACCATTGTTTTTGGCTTGGTATTGGACCATGAAATGTCCCGATCTATTGTTTTAAAAAAAAAGCGACAAATGGTTGGTAACGAAAAAGGTTCAAATACCTAAAGAAATATTATTTTTTACATTTTGAAGGAAACTTGAAACTACCAAATGTACGCCTTTATAATAGCAACAATTAGATTCGAACACTACAATGCTATTAAATATATATACAATTGCATTTTACTCTAATATGAAAGGTTTTGTTGTTTTGAAATGAAGAGGTATATTGGAATGATTTTTTTCCGTATATACCAAAAGAACGTTCAAAATTCCGTATTACATCATGTTTTCCACAATCACGAAAATGTGATAATTAAAAACGTAATTTTAATGACATTAATATATGGCAATGTTAGTAATGAGTGAAAATCTTGTCTGGAGAGTCGGAATGAATGTGTAAGGAATAGATAAACATAAATACATATCTAACATTTACCACAGGGCTCCCCTTGAAAGTTTCCTTCTTGGATTGTCTTTGGTGTTCGTTTGTACTGTCTCCTTTCAACATCCAACAATAATCGGTCATCATACGTACAGTCCACTTTTCTTGGTATCTTTTCCACCACTTTAATATCCTTATGGAAGCGCTCGCCATGTTTTTTCATATAATCACCAATATTGTCAGGAAAATAATTTAGCTAGCACGAAGAAAGTGAATCAAGCAGTTTATAGGATTCCAACATCTCCTCGACTAAGACAGTGTAATTTTCAGCCTTCCTGTTCCCAAAGATGTTTTAGGAACATTTCTGAATGCAGTCCATGCTCGCAATTCGCACTCGCTCATGGTTTTCTCGAATGTGTTGACTGACATTAATATTGGTATTTGTGGACTTATAAAAATACTACCTTTAATTTTTTCAGACGTGATTGATAGAAACTTAACAGCAAGATAGTGATAGCATTTACTGTCCCTGTTTAAACTATGACTCACGATCTTTACTGTACAGAAGTAGCAGTTGTTACTGTGATTTTTATTTTTGTCACAATATGGGTACACCGAACGGCATTGACTCCCTTTTTCCAGTTCCTCAGTCCCGTCACACATGTAGGGTAAATTTTGTAACGAGTCTGCGCTTTGTTCTGATCTGCTAGTTTAAGCCCGAAGTATTGAAAATAAGAATTTTTACGAAAGGCGTAATATTTTGCATCTGTTTTCCTGTCGTATATGTAGCAAAATATGTCTGGATGATTGACACTCCCACGTGGAGCCATTGACACGTTACATACGTTGCCATATATCAATGCCATTAAAAAACTATTTTTTTCTAAATTTTTACATTTTTGTGATTTGTGGAAAAACGTAACGTGATCCGGAATTTAGAGGCCATTTTCGGAATCTGCGAAAAAAATCTATTCCGACACACCTCTTTATTTGAAACAGATAAACGTTGCAAAATTTCAGATAAGTGTCATAGGAAAGGTTAGGAATGAAGAACTTGCCAATAATTTTATTAATGTTTTCAAACTGTTTAATATCTCTCGATATTCAAGTACATTTTTAAATGAGGTTTATTATATGTGGTTGCGACAAAAATTTGAATGTTATATCACACTTCTAAGTTTACCTCCCACATAGTTTCCATAAAAATTGGGGTATTCTGTAAATTTTTGTGGATTGCACTTTACCTCGCTTAAAATTGTATATCTTGAGTTTTAAAATACAGAATACTGATTATCAAAAAAAAAAAAAAAACTTGCCTAACCACACTTCGATAAGAGAGTAAGGAACACCAAAATTTCAAATAAATAATATGAAAAATTGACTATAAAATAGGTAAATGTTACTGAGAACTAAAGAAATGTCCAAATTGAACGCCAAAATTAAACTTCACACATTTTATCTATCTTGTGGTCGGGAAATCTGATACTTTGACAAATACTATGTATGATTTTTTGGATTAGTAAATACGGAACTGTACACGAAAGAACCGCGAATTATTATTGTTTAAAATACATTGCAAATTTAGTGGAAATTTTTGCAGAGATGGTACGAAATCTTCGTGGAATTTTTGCCCGACGATTTATTACAAAATTTGTTGAAACTGGATCGGAAATGGATGCAAGACCATGTGTAAGGGTGGGTAAGGTCCCACGAGGACATTGTCATGGTTAAAATATTGCAAATTGAGAATTTCTAGAACTTCCCTTCAGCGAATACTCACTAAAAACCTACATCTTCATACAGACAAAATTCAACTGACATAACAGTTTAAACTTCTCAGTTTTCAGTTCTTCTTCTTCTTCTTCTTTAATCAGCTTTATTCGGTCAATCCTTGGACATAAGCATCCTCCATCCTTTTCCTTTTTTTTCATTTTCAGTACAGTCGAAAAATCATCTTTAACTAAGAGGAAAAAGTTGTAAACAAATAATATTGTTGCATTTGGGATTCGGAGAAGTCGTATAATTCATGAAAAGTAAATCCACCCCCTGTTGGTGTGAATTTTGGGCAGGTAGTTTTCGAAGACCTTGCTGAGAGTATGAACGACAATCGTTAACATTGCATGGTAACCCACTTTTTTGGGCAACCATTGCGCAACATGTATCTGGAACCAGGAGCTTGAACAACAGCCGATATTAAAAATATCTTGTGATTACAAACTGTCTAACTCCTTTTAAAGAATTATCTTAAATCTAAGGTCTATGTTATTAATCCACATCCAGATAACAATCTCACAAATGAATTTCCGACCTGTTATTGTTAAAATTGATTAAAATATGTGTCCTTCCCTAGGATTACTCTCCATTCCATTGCCTCGTCTACCTCATTTCTAAAGAATCTTCTTGTTCTTGCCGCTTTCTTCTTTCTTTCGTTATTTATCGATGTGGTAATGGTCTTCTAACGTGACCGTACTAACATACTCTTCTCGGAACATGTACGAAATTAAATAATCGATAATTTTGTGAAAAAATCAATATTAAGCCAAAGTGACCATTTCCCACACGTAATTTTTCATATTTAATCGGAGAGTTAAAAACTTTGAAATAAATATTGAGACCTCTATATTTTTAATGGAAGAATTATCCATACCTGCCAAATAATGAAAATTAAACCAAAGAATCATGTCATTTTGAAAGGTTTGGTGTAAGTTATTGAAACGCAAATGTTAACGGAAATACGGAAATATGTTTTTGCAGAAGAGAAGATATTTTCAAAGAAATTTAGAGTACATTTTAAAGCACTTCTAACATTCTACATAGCAAATCAAAAATATTTTTTGATGGAAGGAAGAATATTATTGTAGAAAATACTATTATCACATTTAACGGTGTTAACCCACTCCATATATAAAATTTTAGGATTTTCTTCCAAATTTTATAAAAGTCTAGCGTTTTCAGAATTGTGTAAAATAATGGTAATTCTTTATTCTTAATCTTGTTCTGTAATCTTACAATTTTATTGTTTTTTCTTATATTTGATTTATTGAGAATATTAATCGATTAAAAAAACAAACGCTGTTAAAAGCTAATAGAAAATCAATTTACTTGGCGAGTATTTGCATCAATTTTGAATGACTATATGCTGGAAACTATTGCAGCATCGGGGTAATTTGGAAACTAAGAAAAATAAAGAGAAGAAACTCATCTTGTTGGAGCTGTGGAACTTGACGCTATTTTTTTAGATCAATTGCTTAAAATATGTTTACATTCTACAATATTTGTTTAAATAAAAGATGTTTAAGGCTTATCAAATTTATGTTAACAAACTATTCCAAAAAATGTTTATAAGTATTAGGACTTCTGTCTTAAGAAATTTTTGTAGTATATTGGTGAAATTAGTATTTAACACACTTATAGTATTTGAATTTTTGATACATTTGCTTATTTTTTGGCATATTTTTTGTGCATTTTGTGCATTTTGTCTTTCCAAATTGTCTTCTCATTTATTTCTTTATAAGCACTAAGCATTCACATACAAACTTGAAGATAAGGCTTTTCCTGTGTTAAAAAATCCGTAGAATTAAACTATATCCACTTGAAAAATTATACGTATAAAATAATAAAACGTTAATGAACAACTAAAATGTAGTTATTTTGTGATCGAGACTACCAGTTGTGATCTGCCTATTATAATGTTTTACAAGTGACTTGTATATATTTGCTACAGTGATCGAATTTACTCTAGTACAATGGTGATATACTAAAAACCTACATAATGTCAAGATCAGAGAGATCTAATTGATATTATTTTTTGTCTCGCCCTCTAGTGACGAAAGTAATTTAAAATCCCAAGCGAAATTGAGGACTACTCATGGAGATATAAGGACCAGCGGTCGGGTAGCCTACTTAGTCACTAATATTATCATTCATTTTGAACAAGGGGTAATGGCGGTCGTCTAAGGAGCAGTGCCTGCCACACCGCTTCACATCAGAGATGATAAGCGACGATCGAGCAATAAGGGCGAATATATAAAAGCTTCAACCTCTCAGTTCGCAGACCATGCATGATTAAATTTGAAAACTAAACGTGTCTTAAAACTTTGGCAAAGTACTAACATATTTAAAACAAGTGTAGTTTCAACCAACTAGTTGCAGAAGCTGAAATGTTAAAAGTTGCTTCGCAGCCGTTCGTTCGATGAAGCGAATAAGTGAAATGCAGGTATGCACTGTTAATCACGACGATGAGCAAAAGCGAAAGAGGCCGCCAGTGGAGGATTAAAAATTGCTACTTTTTCTGAAACGTCGAGCTGCAGCCCAAGCAAATAGTACTTTCACCATAATTCGCGCAAAACAAACCGTTTCTGCGAAAAAACCTGGGTTTGTACATCGTGGCCACAATTTGAGCGCGTTACGGTTGCTGGAGAGCGCAGAGAATTAAATCTTGGATGTCACGGCCGTCGCACGTTTCCCAACAAAATGTTTTCCGCCGCCCTGTCATACAAGGAAATGTTTATAAGGAATGGACGTCTATTGAAATAATGAATGGAACAATGGCGGAAAAACAAAAATGCCAAGGTAATTGGCCACAAATTGAACGATTTTTATAGCCGGCATCAATATCGTAGGATAATAAACGAAATCTTGAATAAACAATCAATTCTTCGGCGTGACATTAAAGTAGCCAACAAGTTATTGTTGGTTGCTTTCCAAGGGTATTTACGAGCTTAAAAAATTAATTGCAATCGCCACGTAAAGCGCATTCGCTTTATGGCTCCGGCCCTATAATCACTGTAAAATTGTTGCCGATTGTTCAACTGAATATAAAACATTTACGGCAGCCTCAATTTGTTCTCCAATTACAAAGTAATCGTTTCACCAGCTTACAGAACTGCGATTATTTCCTCGAAAATCGGCAAATGTTACTTTAACCCACCGCTTCCCATCATCATTTCATGTAAAGATCCTAAAACAGTCTTATCATATCTCATAAGATTTTGTTTAGGAGTGTGATATATCTATCCTCTCCCACGTTAGCTCGGATAAAAAATATGACTTCAGAAATTTGGTTGCTTTTAGCAATTAGATAGTTTTTTTTTAAACTATTTCCATTTAATGCATTTTTCATTTCAAATAATAACTTCAAATTAAGTAAATGGGATGTGAAAAGAAAGTGGGAACAAATGAAAAATCGATATGAATCTGTCCGGAAAAATTGGAGCAAGACACATAAAAATTGAGAGCAATAGATTAGATGACAAGAAAAGTGGGTTAAATATGACAGAACCAACTTGAATTGATCTCATTGTGAATATGTCAAACCCGTACACTTTTTAGTACAACCATTCCTTGAATTTAATTACTTACAATATTTAAAAGTATTCATAGTTGTTCTTTTTTGTTTATAGAAGATCTAATACTTAAATATACTAAGAAGTTTTGGGAAAACCAGTTGTGCGCACAAAACTCTATGGTCGCAGTCAGCACCAGTCAGTTTGAACCCTATATCCACCTTTACGACAATTGTAATCTAAAAGCTAACCGATAATGTTTGTGAAGTCCGAATATTTTTGATTTCACTAAAAAATAAATCTATGGTCCTCTATTATGGCCGCCGTAGTTCTAAACAGTACGTAAAAGGCAAACTCATAGATTTTCTTGCAAGATCAGAAGGAATTTTGTTTACGTTTGAGCCATATCTTCCTCCTGAACAAGCGGATGTTGTCGAGATTTGTTAACAAGAAAACCAAACGTATCAATAGTATATTCGAATTTGATCATTTAGTATAATTGGCATATGGGTAAAATAGAACGATTCGACGAGAATGTTAACTTGATCTGAAATTCTTTGGAAGGTCGAAAGTAGTGGTAGCCGTTTCTGTTTGGCCCGGATGCTGCTTATTAAAGAACAATACTAAAACAAGGCGTATTGTGATTATAAATGAATGATAGTCGAATACGGTAAAAATGTTTTGAACTAGGAACTTACATTTCTGTAAAATGCAACATGTCAAGGCACCATTAACAACAATAACACGAAAAGCAAGAATGCAATCGGAGAAGTAGCAAATATTGTGGTAGAGAAAGACCGTTGATGTGTTCATAAAAAGTGATTAATATTGTGTAGATTTTTAACTCTTAATGTAATAGTGTGTTTGTCACAAGTTTACATGAAACTACAGATGTAACTTCAATGTTCAAAAATAATGATGTAAAGAATAAGTTACGATGGTACCACCGACTCTTTTTAATAAACTGATGCACAGTTCTATCGATTGATCAAGGATCATAGCAATATCGTCTTTCATGATTAAGTTTGAAACCTCTTAGGAAACTTAACAACTCGGCTAATGATAGATCGACATAAGTGTATGAGATTTAGTTATCTCTTTCGTTTGATAGTAGCAATTTTA
Organism: Sinelater perroti; assembly: GCA_036346155.1. Taxonomy (NCBI): domain Eukaryota; kingdom Metazoa; phylum Arthropoda; class Insecta; order Coleoptera; family Elateridae; genus Sinelater; species Sinelater perroti. Next base: position 3,136,272 of record JARFIY010000329.1, on the reverse strand, counting down.
GTGATTAAAAATTGTGGGTCTGGGTGTGCTTCACATGAGAAAGCACTGCAGGACTCCCACTTTTAAATTCTTGTTTGTGATTACTTGTTTGAAGTCTGTGACATTTACATATTGTATTGATATTAAATTATATCCAAGCATCTATTGTCATTCTTCAGTGTAAATTTTGTAAATTTATGGGAGCCGAGATACGTAGGTTAATCAAATATGAACCGAATTTTATTTACGCGTCGCGAGATCGACAGAAAGAAACACAGCTTCTGAGTGTTGTAGGTATGGATGCCAGAAAGGGATTTCCCCATAAGGTACTTCGCACTACTGCTTCTTTAGTCAATATCATAATGTCAACGGATTATTATTAAGTCGCTCTATATAAAGGGACATACAACCGTACGAAATCTGGATACTTCAATCACAGTTTGGTGACAACGCTCCTATGTGTACCATAAACAATTTTTTAGGACAAGAAGCAGTTAAAAATGGCCATTAATGTTGTGGTCTGCAGACTAGTGTGACTGGGGAGAATATCGTATTGTTCGCCGCCTTTTCGAAAATAACTACCGATGAACGCTTGCTGAAACTGCTTCTGAGGTCGGAATAAACTACGACAGTGTAATCTGAGACATTGTATTACTCGACCTTAGGCAGCTGTCCGAACTCGACAAAAAAACCTTCCCTACAATAGGGTATCTATCACTCTGCAATTATCATTTTTTAGATCACCAAAAGTAATACTAAATGACAGAGCTTTAACATAATATTGCTCCCGAAGTTTTATGTGCGATTACCGTGGTGTCACAGCCACCCATATTTTACTTATCTATTTGGTGGGAAAATGTGTTTCTAAGACAGGAGATTATGTAGAAAGGTAATTTTGTATGTTTGCACTTTCTAATACATCAATAAATTAAAAAATAGTTTTGGTTTACATTTGATTCACCCGCGTATAAACGATTGTAGTCTTTTTAAAATTATCAATATACTTGAAAATCAATTTTATGTATTTCCTTAATAATAAACAAATAGAGAAAGCGTAAAAGATTTTCCAATAAATTTAAATAAGCTTCAATGGAAGAAATATATTAAACTGAAAATGTGAATGAGGGTTATTGGGGAAACCCCAACATAACGAGAAGTGTTCTATATGAGAAAATTCTTCTTCTATATTCCTGTACCCTATCCGGGTATCGGGTGTATAAGAAAATGAAAATTGAAAAATTAGGAAATTTACATAGGAAGTTTATATTTAAATATTAAGTTTGATAATCGATTATCGACATTTTTGCACCTTTGTTATCATATGATCAATTTTTGGGTGGAAATTTCTGATTATTTTGTCTTAATTGTTCTGTTGCGTGTAGGTTTGTTATATTTTATGTATATAGTCAATTTACCCTACTTTTCTGAAATCGTTCGTAAATAGGTAGATCGGTCAAAAGGGTGGGGAAACGACCTTCAAATGTTTTTGAGTGAACGCCTCGTACTTCTTTTCTACAATTCTTTGCTATGTTCTTTAGGTACACATCTACATGCAGTCTAAAAATGGAAGGGATCAGATGACGGTGTGGGAGAAAATAATTTTGATTCTGGTTAGATTTACATTAAATAGCTATATAACGAAATCTATCTGTGATTTTTTTATGTGCTGTACGTTTTTGAAATAAAAATATTTTTATATTTGCTCCTTCTAGTAATTTGTGCTTTCTGGTATTTTGTTAATATATTCATAATCTTATACATAGTTGTAGTTTATTAATTTTATTTATTAAATTAATGAAATTACTTTTTTATATAAATTCGTTTTTGTCTATCTATCCTTATTCTATCATGTTTTTCGTGGTGTTTTCTTTCTCTCACTCTGATATGTTGTCTTACCAAATTCTGTTTGTGTTTATAATGGTCAATCTCTAATAATTCAATTTTTTTAATTATAAATATTCACCACTTCCCCTTATCCACTCACTTCAATTAGATCTTTACAGGTTTCTTTTAATTAAATATCTTATTGCTTTGAAATGCCGTTGGTATTTACAAATTGTGTATTTTATCGTACGAACGTCTCTGGTTATTTTTCTGATGCTGTCTAAATGCAGTATTTTTCTTCTATGAAGGATAGTTTTGATATATATATAGAAGATATATATATATATATATATATATATATTCATATATATATATAATATTGTTTTTTGATTATTTTGTAATATTTTAGGTGTTGATATAATAATTCTTTTAACATATCCAGTTTATGTCGATACTTTTGCTTCTACAAATTTAAACCATTTTATTCTGTTAACAGCCATTGTTCTTGCATTCTGCCATTTTTTCCTTTTTCCTCGAGTATTTTAGCGGTGCTTGTGTTCCAGGATTTACTCGGTCTCCCTTTGCAGTTTTCCCTTCTTTTCTTGCCTCCAAGACCATTTTCACTTATCTTTTATCGTCCATCCTTATCATGTACCCTGACCAGTTTAACTTTCTATCTATCTATTTTTGTTAGTGGTTCTGTTATCAGTTCCTTCCTAATGTTTTCACTTCGTCTTTTTCCATTATATTAGCCTGTATAACTGTTTTTAAATATATCATTCGGTAGCTTATGGTCGGCTTGACAATCTCATTTAATGTCCAGTTTTCTGCCCCGTAGGTGAGGATAAGAACTGTAATTTTGTTCTATTTGTCATCTCCTTCTTTTTGAGGAAACTTCTTCTGATAGCATAGTATGCTCGTGGTTTATTTCTATTCTCTATTTCATGCTCTTGTGTTTCTTTGCCGTTTATTATTGTGCTCAGATATTTGTATGTTTCGACTTTTTCCATGATTTTTTTCTTCAATTACTACTTTACAGTTGATGTTTTTGTTTGAGACTACCATTACTTTTGATTTTTTGTATCTACTGTTAGTTTATATTTCTTATAGTTTCTATCCAAACACATAAATTCTTTTTTAAGTCTTTAAATGTTTTACCTACAAAAACTATATCGTACAAGCTTCATTTTCTACTGGATTCATGTTTCTATATTCTACTAGGTAGCTCTTTATTTTACTGCAAGTTTCTTTTATTTCTTCATTTATTGCACATATGAAGAGTAGTGAACGACGTAAAATAATTAATTTTTCCTTTTGCTTAATCGTTCCTTATTTTTCCCCAGAATTATGTATCGAGGAGATTAAGTTCAAGATGTATTCCATAAATTCTTGACGGTATTTAGATATACAAAAGATTATGATAACTCAAGCTTCCATTGGTGCCAGCTAGAGGACTGAACATCTTCCATAGTTTTCTAGAAGATTTTGTGCATTACTTAACGAAGCTATTCCAAGAGGAAATTAGAACTTGCGGCGTTTTCATTATTAAAGCTTTGCAAGCTATTTTAGTAGTCGAGTTCGTACAGAAATTGTGCAACGTACGCCTGCAAATTAATTAAATTGTATTATGTTGATAAACACGCGCCACTTTAATAATTCAGTTTGCGTTAGCAACAGTTGCACAACCAAATGGGCGGCGCTGTAAATTGAGGTGACGAAAGATTAATTAGCTCTTATTCGGATAATTTAAATGTCTATTAATCCGAACCACAAAGCCTCCAGGGGCGGCGCGAATTGGGTTAAGTGTAAGTAAATAAACAATTATGGAAGCCCAGGCATTTATTTATAATCCGCAAATTGTGTCGCGACGAGTATGAATAGCTAGGAAGTAGTCACGGCTTGCGAAACGAGGAAGAGCATTGTTGCATTATCTGCTAATTGTTGCGTCATAAAATGGGCGCATTCAGGCCGTTCCTCGTGAGCCTTCTGGTTTTTAATGGGTGGAAATAAAAATAAATATTAAATAACGCTATGCGAACACTGCGCGCCGCCAGATCTTTTGCAATCATTTCGCTGAAAAGTAATCAAATACACTGTTAAAGTAAACCACTTGCGAAACATGTGTTTTAGCTCATGCTCGCGTGTATCGCATTACATTTTACGCGTTTTGAAGGCGGCGTTATGCTTATTGCGGCCGTTATCGTCCTTTTCGGGCTTCGCGTTTCATTATCCGCCCAGATTTGCATTCGTTCCGCTTATGGGCACAAATGAACCTTTCAGTTTTGCCACGGAACGAAGCTGTGGGCCTGCACTTTTCGATCATCGCCTGACGTGCACCCATTGACCGCTGCACGTTGCGAATCCGGTCACGTATCGAAATCCGTTTGGTCATCGCGGCTGGCAAAAAGCGCCGCCATTCGTATTCGGCGCCCGATTGTAATTGCAGTTGGTCTACATCTGCTGTCCATTCATGGGCCGTCCATAATTTAGTCCAGTTTCGGCTGTTGCTAGGCCGCAGAAAATGCCTTGCTCCGGAATGACCCGTAGCAGGTTGTCCCAACCAGACAATAGGCGCAATTTCTCCTCCAAGTTGGGGATTCAGTCTACTAATAAATTTAGTTGAACCAAGGTCGTTAGAGTTGTATGCGTAACATATATCTTTTACATCTGATAGGAACATACAAGCCTCTATTTCTCCAGATTATCAAGTGAGAATGACATTCTATTAATATTTTTTACAGGAAGCTGCTGAACGTCCAGACTTCGTTGCTACTATGCTTTTCACTGTTGAAGTCGGAAATTTTTAATTTCCACAAAATCACGTTTAGTATGACAAAAACCTTATGTCGTCGTTGAATCCAAACATCGATAGAGTTTCAGTCTAAATATCCGATTGTTAGAGCCATTTGTTTGCCACAACATTTAACAAGTCCTGCATACCTTGTTTTCTGAGAAAGTACTCTTTCTGGACTTTTAGGGGATTTACCTTTAAATCAGAGACCATATCTCTGGTTTATGCAAGATGGAGCTCCATCGCATTTTACGTTTGCTGTTAGAGAACATCTGAACGGCGCATTTCCTAAAATCTCCCAATTTAACTTATTTAGACTTTTGTATTTGGGATTATTTAAACAGTTTAGTTTACGCAATACTTGTAAACTATCTTCCAGATTTGCATTAATGAATGTAACACTGTTGCCAAATAATTCGAGAAAAACCCAGGTTTTTTTAAAAGGATGCGGAGTTCCTTTGGAGTAAGATTAGATCATGTGTGGATATGGAAGGACGACATCTGGAACATATTCTTAATTGTAATCTTTTTTATTGTAAAAACCAATAAAACAAATAGAATCGTTGATATCTCAGAAGCAGTTGATCTGCAGATTTTAGGTTCATTAAGACTTTTTAACTTATCTTTGACTGATTACATTACTTTCTTTTGGAGACACGCCTCAGTACTGACGAATATAGTTAGCAGAAAATATCTGTAAAGGGGGAATTGTAGATAAAGTGGCAATGATCTTAATTATTTGAAAAGTTATTAAAGTAATTAAAAATTATAGTAAATAATCAGTTTCAGATAAAAGGTCATTAAACTTAGAGAGAACCTAATCTTGATCCATTTTTTAAAAAACTTCTGTGCCACTATTTGTAAATCGGATTAGCTTCAAAACATATTTGGTAACTGCTATCTTAGCTGCTGGAAGTTTAATCGTTCATAATCTCATAGCCAGATTATGATTTTTTTTATCTTTTTTTCGGCTTGTCTTTTCTAGAATTTCTTGGATATTTTTTTTTCAGTTCTAGACGATTTCAGATATTTCCTATTAAACTTCAATAACTGTTCAGCCTTTATATTTTAAAGGTGGCGTCGCATTAATTTCCTCTTTTTGCATGCGCAAGTTTATCCATTATTTCCTACAGTTGGTGGATGCGGACCGCAGTCCCGGATTGCGTGCGACGTTGCGGTACGTTACGGAATGCGTGCCGCGGGGCTTAATGTGATTTTCGCAATAATTCGCCTAATTAGTGTCGTAATGCGGTTGGGAAAACTTTACGAGCGGACCGCTCCGTTTCGGCGTTGTGCATAGGTGAGTTGTCGAAACGTTGGCCTTGCCGCTTGTAATTAAGAGGTGTAAGGTCATTGATTGGCCTGAAAATGGCATACGTGTTTTTAATGCGCCATGTGGGTTTGGGAGGAAATTGCAGGCTTGCTTGCACAATGCTCATTGTTTGGGGAAGTGAAGCACCAAAACAATCCAGGCTTGATAAATATCACCTTTCGCCGTTCATTTCAAATTATTGCAGTGAAACCTTTCAAATTCCTTTGTTTGGTAAATTTTGTGTTTTTAAAGACATTTTTTATTGAAAAACAAAACACGTTATATTAACAATTAATGCTGTCCATTTGTTTGATAGACAGCTGATTTCACGCATAATGAAGAGCTGGTTCTTGAAGGTTACTAATTTATCCAAATTATCACAGACAATGTCCACTTGTGAGATAGAAGAAAGAGAACGTATCCCCTCTTTTCATGGTAGATTCGATTATATGAACAATATAAGAGTAAGTGTTATCATGATAGAAGACAATGTGATTTTTATTGGCTTGAATGGTAGTTCAAACTGTCCAGATAAATTGTCTTTTGCTATTTGTATCTGAAATTGCCTTTGAAGGATGTTATATATTATGCATCAACCTATAACACAAATTAGTCGAGACCGAAAACTAGTTGTTTTAATTCTGTTTTATAACCAAAAGAAAAATAATTTTCAATATTATTTAACTTAACCTAATCATTGAACTGTTTCTGTTTCAGTTATTTCGTATTAAATCTTAGAATTAGAAATATGCCTAAAATTATTATATTTTTGTTTTTACAATAAGCTTTAATATCTTAAACAAAGATGTAATGCTAAAATCATATAAGTGAATGAATTCTGATCAAGATGTTACTTTCGCTCCTTTGCTTTATCTAATGAGCAATTCAGTATTTTAATTTTATCTTCAAGCGTGTTCCTTCAAATAAAAAACATGACTGGCATGTAAGAGCAGCTGAACGGAAACTGATAGTTTTCCTAGGCGGCATATCAAATCGACGGATTGAAAAATCGTAGGAGGTATTTACAAAGAGGGACAAGGTAAACAGAAGTTTCTCTCTAGCGTTGGAGTGCACTGGCTGAACAAATGGAAATAGTTACGTGCAGCAACTTTCTGTCACGTAGCTGATACCCAAATCGAACGCCTTGCTTATGCATTCCAAACTTTTTTGAATTTGTGGTATGCATATTATAAAGCACTTTGGCCATCCTTAATGTTAAGTCTGCCGTGTGCCATTCCGCCCAGGCAACTGTAAAGCTTTAAATTTGAAGTTTTCTATAAAAAAACAAGTAACAGCATTTCAGATAAAACGGAGTTTGCTAATGTAATTCCGGACTTTGCCGTTCAACTACATTATGTTCGTTCACCTGGATGATTCACATGTCGTGAATCTCCCGAAACCGTTACCGGAATTTAAATAAAATTCGCGTTGCCCGCCTCAAATTCAGACTTTGGCCGTTACGCAGCTTATGTTTTTGGTAGGACACGTAGTAGTGGTATCAGTAGTTCCGAATTTTAATGTGGTCGAGGAAGAATAAACTACTGTTAAGTTAACGTCTTAGACTTGGTTTCATTTCAGTTTTCAACCTGTGCTATTGCTTTTTTTGTCACTCGACTTCTACATAAAGCAGGAGTATCCACAGAAACAGCATTGCACTGACTTGTTACCAGAGTAAAGAATGCTGTAGAAAACCAAAAGGTACTTTTAGCCACTTTTTTTGAATATTGTGGGAGCGTACGATACTACATTTCTAGATTCAATTACTAAAACGTCGAGGAATAACGAACTCGACAAAGCAAGCTGTAGGTGATTAGACTGTATGCTTAAAGAAATATTAGTACATATATCCCTGATAAGTAAAGCAATGACGGCTCAGATTCCAAGAGGATGTCCGCAAGGAGGAGTTATGTTTTCTCTACTGTAGAATCTTCTAATATACGAGATGTTAAAAACACTCGAAGGGAACGGATAGAGCACTGGGATATGCAGTTGACTTGGTCGTACTACCCAACGAAGATTTAACAATATAATTGAGGAACGTATGCAAAGGTTCTTAAATATAGTTACAAATTTGATAGATGTAAAGGGACTAAACATAAGTCCCGCAAAATCTACCATAGCAGCATTCACAAGAGGGAGAAACCTAGAGATACTGGACCCGATTAAGCTCCGAGATACATAAATAAAATTATCAGGAGAGATAAAGTATCTTGGAATTATTTTCGACTCGAAACTCACATCGAATCCAAAAAAAAAAAAAAATCGGAGACGACACTAGTGTTAGCAAGACCAGCACATGAAAAAACATGGCTACAACTAAAAGTGATGTATTGAATATACACAACACTGGTTAAACCCATATTAACATATGCAGTTTTGGTTTGGTGGACAAGAAAAATATAGACTTGTTTGTCTGGGAATAACCGGCACCATAAAACCAACAGTGGGAATCAAGACACTGCTAGTTCTTCCTCCTCTTCATTTTTGAATCATGAGAGGAAAGGGTGTCTTATTAGATTGAGCAACGCACTTATCCGCAAGGATTGTATGGTGACAGAGCATCCGAAGATTGTACATATGGGTGGAGGCATGCAGGGTATGAGATCAAATAACACACATTCGCATTCAACATAAATTTTGAGGTCAATATTATAGATCTAAATGAATGTATAAATTAATAAGCAACATGAACAGACTCAGAAAAAATTTCTGGTATAGAGACGGATCAAAGGCTAAGTCTGGAACGGGAGCAGGCGTATACTGTGGAAAGGAAAACTTGCAGTTAAACTTTTCACAAATATACATTCGTTTTTAGAGAACAGATATTTGCTGTAATGGAATATGGCAGGTAAAATAATTGAGAGCTTCTCAAAATAGGCGAGTCAGCGTATTCATGGATAATCATGAAGGCATTAGAGAACCCGAATACAAGCACTGTGGAATTGCAGACAACAAAAAAATTGATAATCTAGCACAAAAACCGACTTCGGAAGTACCTATAGGTACAATACGAAGTCTGGTCATAGAAGAACATAAAAAATACTGGGACACTCTATCGTGATAAAGACACGGAAAATTTCGCGAATGTGATAGGCAATCAAAGACAATCATTCATATCTTATGTGAGTATGAGACTTTAACTCGCAGGAGGCAAGTTACTTATGAAAAACCAATAATAGATCCAGAAGATTCTGGATAGTTGCTGTACGCTTAAGTAACTATCCAAGGGGCTCAGATAGTTCAACCAGTTGGCTCTGTCCTCTAGCCAGAGCGCGCGAGTTCGAGTCTCGTTCAATCTATGGGTGTGTGTGAATGTCCTAGCAACTAAGTGCATGTTAGTGGGCACAATAAGGCCTTGAGGCTGCAGTGCCTGTAAGTGCGCCAAAAAAAACTATCCAATGATTTGTACAGTCTGGTACAAGGAAAAGGTGTTTTAAAGAAAATGAGAGAAGCATAAAAAGTATGAGACTGCAGTGCTACCGGAGACTGATCAAACAGCTCTCATAAAAAAACCACTACTGAAAAAAAATTAATTTTCCTGCTTATTAATTTGTGCAAAAAGGCATTACATTGATTTAACAGAAAATACTATGCAAACCCGTAAATCAGTCCATCGTTTTTCAATCTAGAGTTTAGAAATTTTTTAAAAAAAGCTTCAATAAGAACTTCGGTATGTTCTTTGGGGTTGTTATATTTATGATTTTTTTTATTTGTCATCAGATTCTAAGCAACTCAATCAATTAATGTTATAAAAAACGATTATAAGAACGTAATAGTATTTTTTTACTATATCAGAACAAAAAATGTTATGTACCGTCAAATTAAAATTGTATGTTCTTCTGCTTCTTCTGCTGAGATACATTTCCAAGATTTTTGACACCATTTTCATATGACACACTCAAAATCTTATAAATAATGTGAATTGTTGATCGACAATATTTTGTGATGGTTAAAAAACGTACAAAACTTTTTTTGACTTCTTTGCATTTAAGACTCAGCCTTCTAGGGGAATTAAAGGTAACATATTACAAATCTACAAGTAGGATCGATACTAATTTAACGCCTTTAAACCTGTAGAAGGGTTATTAAGCTTTTACTGCAGTAAAAACTACAATGGATTAGTTATAGGGGAGCTTGTGGGAGTTGCTGGTGTGGGTTACGAAATCGTTAATCCCTCTCGAGATTTGGGAATAAAAAGCCCGTGCACGCACGTGTAACTACAAAAAGGGTTTACATGACAATGGCTCCGTGTTTGCGCTTGTTCCAGTTGCTTAATGGTCGTGCCGCCCATGATACAGGAACCAGGTCCCTCTGCAGTGACGTAACTCCCGATTCTCCTGCAAATTAATTTTCTCTCGCGCAGCAGAGCCACTTAATTAAACATGCCGCGAATACTTCATTTAAGGCTTCCAGTCCCGCTTAATTCTGCATTCAAATTAAGAGCGGACTTTTATCCCCTTGCATTCCGCGGTGGCGTAATTGCTTCTGCAGCTCCCCTGAACATAACCGGCGAAGGTGCATGAGTCTTTCAACGCGGGAATTTAAATAGTTTAAGAGCAAAGGAAACCACTTGGTTGTAACAATAACTTCTCCAGTTCATTTACTCTAACAAGTCTTTATGTAGCACTTTCTTGTGCTCTTTATTGAACTGAATCATTATTTTATTATCATTATTTTACTTTTTTATTATATAAAACATATAGTTTTGTATACTTATTTATCTTATTTCTTCCTACCCCCCTTTCCCTTTCCTTTTTGTAAAATGTAGTCAGTTGCATTACTTATTGACTATGCATGGATTAAACATAGTTTTCAAAATTTTTGTCGGGAAATTAAGCCTTTTTAGAAAATTTTTAATTAATGTTCAATGTCTTCTGTAATTCTATTAATTCTTAAGTAATGCTCTTTTGAAGTTCTTTAAGGTTACCTTTTTACTGTAGATACATACATACATATATATGTCTTTAGTTGCATATCACACAAAGATAGATGTTTGAAAGATGAAGGTCAAATAAGTAAGAAAGACAATCAATGCCATTCTAGCTTTTTTTGTGAAACGCATGAGCTTATCGAATACTTTTTTCATAGTTTCAGGTTCTTTTTAGGTGTAATGGACTCTGAATCATCTTGCACGGGTCAAATTTTGTGGACCCAGCCGTTATTTGTAATTTGCTGGAAGAATTTGTCAAATTTGACTTCATCCAGATCGGTCCACTAAGTGCTTTATCCAAGACAGAAAGGCCTGTGATCTTGTAATAGACGATAGTGAGCCTTATTGAATATAGTAAAATGTCAATTGTAATTTTATCGGTTCATATATAAAACATCGCTGAATTATTTCTTGCAGAAGTCCAACTTATTTCGTTGTACGTTTCAAAAATAATGGTAAGGTTCTAACGCTCTGCTTAAGAGTACGGCCTGCGAACTGAGAAGATTGAGGCTCTCATATGTTCACTCTTTCTGCTCGGTCGTCATGCACCGCGCCTTAAATGACCGCCATTATTATCCCTTGTTCGAAGTATATGCACATACTAGCCGGTTGTAACGCATTATTTTTAATACAGAGGACGTGGCAAGCCTAGAAATATAAGTCCAAATTTTCTTCAGCAATTTTTTAGACTACGATTAGAGATGCCGAACTCTTTTTAACTCAATGAGTTTAATGGACTTTTCTCGATGTTTTAAAGTTTTTGTTTTCCACAGTGGCAAATTTAGTTATTTATGTTGCAAGCAATCAAAACAGTTTTTGTCTTTGTTGAGATACAGTGCTATTTTACGTTACCTACAATACACATATGTTAGACTTTTACATTGAGGCATTTTGTAGCGTTGTCCCATTGGTTTCCAATATGGTCAATGGAAAATACTACCTAGGCGAATATTTTTATTTGCCAGATGTAAAGCAAGAAGTTGTTATGAGGTCTTCCTCTATTCGCAACACCTCTGAGCCTCATTTTACATAGACTTTCAACCAGTTTTGCTCTGAAATCTACCAATCTCATTTTATCCCCATGGATTCTTCTATCCAGGAACCATGAATTTACAACAGTATTCACACTCAATAGATTATAAAAGATTCGGAGATACCACTTTTTTTGAACGCTTTCTGTTATTGTGCCTGCTTGGCAAGCTGTCAAGCAAGTCAACATCACCATGTGTTTGTTATAGTTTGATAACAATAAGTCTGTTTCAGAGATGGGAATTTCTTCACTTAGAATGTACAGTACTATTTGGTTATATTGCAATGCTACACGAAACGCCAACTCGTTCAACAGTTGCAATAATTTTAACATTTGTACCTTTTTATTTCTTATTCATCTCATTCTTTGAAGGCAATTTACTATTGGGAATTCTATTTTTTTAACTCTTCCTAATTTGCAGATTCCGTACTTGGCTAGGTGCACATATAAGTCGATAGATGTGTTAGTAGATGAGTTGGTAGCCCCATTTGTGTAGCTTTAATGGAAGATATTTGCTTATCAATTGATAAACATTCCTCAACAGCAAGTTTCTTGGGCGTTTTTGCGTAGTTCCTTAATTGTTGGTCGTATTTTAAAATTTTTTATTTGTTTCAGTCAGAATTTGCATGCATTAATTTGCTGGGGTGACAATATACCCACCTTATAAATACAAAAGAGCAGTGCTATAAAAAAACTTATTGTCAGCATCATTTTCATCTACTGGAACATGTTTGTATACATATATATGTATTATGTATATATGTTTAATATGTTATTTTCACATTGGTTCTTTTGTTTTCGAGTTGTTAGGTCGTGGTCGGAGTTTGGAAACTCTTGACTTTTTGTCCACAACTGCAGAGGACATTTTCAGAAGAAAATCTTCTAAAATATATTTCAGAAGATTTTCTTCTGAAAACATGCACCGTAACAACCCGAGAATCCACCACACGATGCACTAAACCCCCCAGCCGTTAAAGCCTTCGCATTTATTTTTATATTATAGGTAAAATATAAATCATGAAGTCGGAACAAATGTTGAAGAAGACCAACAATTGTGGAATCTAATACAAGAAAGTACAAGTAAATATAGTATATATACAGGCACCAATTTATCATAAATGTAATAGAAAGACAAATACAAGAGAGACCGGAAAGAGGAAGACGCCACGCCTTCAATTTATAAAACAAGTGATGAAATACGCTGGCACCGATAACTATAGGAATGTGAAGCCAATGGCCAGCAACAGAAAAAGATGGAGCGCTGCAAACCAATCCACGGATTAATAATGGAGGCATTAGTTTGCAACGCTATATACATATTTCTGTGTACCGCTACTACTCGTGAATATTTATAGACAAATTAATGTTCAGGTCATTGTTTGAGTCCTTTAGAATAAAATATTTTTTCTTACCTTATATTTCATAAACATTTACTGATATGCACATAGATATATCTACCGCTTTTGTTGTTACAGGAACAGCTAATTTTCTTCTACATAATCTGCAACTGACCAACTATACCATATAATGGCTACTTTAAAAACCATGTCGTAATACCATAGTGTCTCATATCTATTACACTATGTAGTAGAGAGTAAGAAATGTATGGAAATATGTGTACAGTATCGTATATGGTACAAAATGCAGTGAAGGGTTAAAAATTATACACAAAATATAGTTATAGAAAACAGATGAGGAGTACTATGATAAAAGTAGACTATATCAACTAAGATTATCTGCAGAATGCTATTTGATACAAATTGTCTTGGTTATGCTTTAGTTCATTTATGTGTTTTGTTTTAAAAAACATTATTTTCCTATCTCTTTGTGTATCTATGTGTATCTGCCTAATTCCTAGTTTTTGTTAGTTGTATTATCATAGTTTATTCATAGCGTGTGATTCTGTTTGGCAGAACATTCTTCACGTTGCTCTTTTCTGCTAATTTCCTTCCACTCCAGTAACATCCACATTTTCATTATTGCATGTAATTATTGTTTCGCGGCGCGGCTCAGCCTAATTCCTATGCGGGGACCGCAGCGCCATAAATAATGGGTTTATGCATGTCGGTGCCTTGCATTGTTCTCGCCAGGCAAATGGCGCGACCAAGCTTGGAGCTCGGCCCTAATCCTCCTCAAAATTCAGCAGGGCGGCAGCTTTCCAGCAACTCTAGTCGTGACGCACGGCCGGAATTAAATTTAGAAGAAGAATAGAAATCGCGGTTTTTGCTGCCATGCAAGAAGCGGCCCAAGAAACGAGCGAGCCGGCGCGCAATTCGCTATTTAGAGCAGAACAGGTTCTAATTAGGCGTTGTTTTGGTTTTGCTGCGTGTACACTGTACAGGCGATTTCCGGTTAAGGCGTGTAAAGAGCCTGGGACCGAGGGCGTCGGCTCAGGTCTGGAGAGTTTCTAATTTTTTTATGCACAAACTATAGCGTGTATTTGAATTTTAATGCGGGAGTGCATGAATGTTGCTAATAAGTACTTGATGTCATCGATTGGTTTTCCGATATTTAAAAAAATATATATGAATGTAACTCAATGAGGTTTGGAGGTTGTTGAAGTATTACAGCATTATCTGCTTTATATTGATTGATTAAGACAATGAAATGAGACTAATACATCCTCACGGCAAACCTCCTGTAAGTTGTAACACCATTACAGACTTCATTATGTAACGGTGAAGGCTCCAGTATTAATAGGCACATGCAAATCATTTTACCGTGTTGTTAAGCGGGCAATATAAATGATAATGTCGTCGTCACTACTTCGAAAGCAGGTGACAGTGACTGACAATTCCACATGGATTCGATTAAAAGTGAAAGCGACTCGTGCACGGTGTAAGCGTCATCTAATTTAATTCCAAGCAACTTATGAGTTGATGAATTTTGAATTATGTATGCGCCTTTAACTTTTGCTTTAATCGATTCCATAATCTTTACTACAACAGAAATACCTTCGTTAAGCAGTGGTATTAGTCAAAGAAAAAATGTGTTACAGAATTAGGAAAAACCATACATACTAATATCCTACTCATACTCCTACTCATATTCATGAAAAAACAATGAGAAAAAGATCTGTGACTCGGTTCTAACTGTTGTCCAAATAAGTTTATCTTTTATTGATTGGAATATATTGAAATGCGAAAAGATCATTTTTTGTCAATGTTATAGTATAATTATCTGAAACTTTAACATTAGTCACAACACTTAGCCTATTAGTTAATTTCAATCATTAATACAATATCTATGTTTTGTTTTTTTTTAATAACTTCATATTTTTTTAAAACAATTTGTTGTGCTTCATGAACAGCTCTTCTTCTTTTTGGCATGAGCTTTCCAGTAAAGTTTTGCATCTAATGTCATACGAAGATATGTGGCTCTATTAACATACAGTACCGTCTGGCTGTTGATATAAACCAGTTAGTAAAGTTATGTCAATAACGCAGAGGACTAGTAATCTTGACATCTTCTCCGCATTTGAAACGCTCTTAGAGCACTCTTTTCTCCTCAAAGAGATATGAAAAAGAAGAAGAAGAATCTTGGATATCAGCAAAGTCCAATTTGCGCTTTTCCATGGTCTCTTTATTATTTCTGCTTATTGCCAACACCACAGTATCACCAGTGAGGGTTGAAATATTATTTTTTGCCAGCTTAGTTACAAGTATAATATCGGTATAAAATACTACCTTAGGGAACATCTCTTTCAATAATTAATAGGCATCTTTTTATTTGATTCTGAAGTACCTTTCCTTTAGACAAATATGACTTCATTATATTATTGTACCGTTTGAGAAGATCTTAGATTAAAGAACAGACTTTTTCCTTTCAACACCTTGGTAATTTTATGTAGCTGGTTAACGATCTAATGTTGCTTTTGATAATTGGCGTCAACAATTTTAACAGAATTTTTTGACCAGCCAGGACATGATTTACAATAAGGAAATAGATTTCCAAATTTCGATAATTTTCGCCACCTTACACAATGTCGGCATATCGGGAAAGCGGCAGTGATAAAGAGGCTGTTGAAGGTGGTTTTGTCGTGTGATGCCTTTCTTTGCAATCATCATCTCTTCTTATTTTTTGCTTCTTGTGACCAAAGAAATTCTATATATTTTTTAAATAATCGTTCGCCTTGTTTAGTCTCTCTTTGAATCTGTGCAGATCACTGAATATCTCATACGAAACTTTTTTACTTCCGCGTCAAATTGTTCATCGTTTTGAAGAGGAATTTTCGGATTTTTTGCTGTAAGAACAGTTTAAAATTTTATCGAACTGCAACATATATTTTCAGTCAATCGCCAGAGCTATCGTTGAATATGGTTAATTAAGGTGCCCAGTTATTTTAGTCTGAAGATGGATATTTTTTTTTTTTTACTCCAGGGTTAGATCATAACATGTAAAGCAATTCTCGTAATACTTCTGATTTTGATTTATTAACAGCAGCACTGCCTTTCATTTATTATAATTCAAGTGTTGGTCACTTTTTAATTTTTTCCAAACGTTTATTATTCAAAATTTTCAATATTTACTCAATCTGTGAGATATATTTTGTTTTACATCATGTTATTGCTAAACAATAAGTGATTTTTTACTTTTTGGTAATAAATCATTACATTGCGTTATTAGCTATTGTATATATTACGTGTTCGTTCTACATGCTAGATTTTTGTGAAAACATTAGAAGTTTGATCTACTTTAACTTATAAAAATGGTAATTATTATTAATATCCGTTGTAAAAAAACAGTGAGTAAACTGAATAATATTTAGTAGTCGAATGTATGTTAAGGTTAAGAGCGATTCGTATTGAAATGCATTTGCATAAGCTGCCTGCCGGTGAAAACTCGGCCCAAAACTAGGCAAACGTGTTAGCTAAGGTTGAATAGTCCCTGCTTTCTCTTAAAAAACACTTTGAGACTATACAAAACTGCGAATGCCAATTTTTATGCAAATCCCAATTAGAAACAGCTGCACATCCCATTATTCAAGTGCGTTGACAGATATTGATATTATATTACCTTTGTGGATATTCTGATTATGCCAATTGTGAACCAAATTACAGTCTTTGAAAATGCAACGTTCTATTTTTGTCAATAACATTATTTTAAATTATATTATGTAGAATATTTTATGCTACAATTGCGTTTCAGTGCTGTGAAGACATTTTTTTACTAGTCTTCAATTCTTTTCTATTTTTGTCCATTCTTTTTTCTTTATCTTAGGTTAGCCCAGCTTGTTGTTCTTTCGATATTGTACTTTTTTGGCCCGCAGTACTGTAGTCAGTGCCGTAACTAGCGTATGTGCCGCCCTACTCCCGTATTAAAAAAAAATTAAATAGGGAACAGGTGAAAATGAAAAGCAAGTTGATTAATGCTCCAAAAGCAACCGTCGAGACTAAATTTCGACTCGGAATGGAAACCCCTTTTGTATAATCAGCATCCCTTCGCTTCTCTAAATTCGTTTATATATCAAGGTGCCGCCCCCGCCCCGTGCTGGCCACATGGTGTGGTAGTAAGACGGATTTTATGGTTCTATGGAAGGTCGGCATTAATATTACCATAAACGGTTGTTAATACCAAATGCGTAGGTTTCTTTCAGGACCTACAGGTTATTGTACTTAAATGAATTTTTACTTGAAAAGATTGGGACCGGGGCGCTATTTGCCGCCCCTGTCATAGTGCCGCCCGGGGCGGAACGCCTTCCTCGAAGAAGTAAGGTACCGCGACTTTATTTTCGCCGTTCGCCAACTTTAGCAGAGGCGATAAATTTGGTATGCATGGTTATGGAAACATCATATTCTGGTAGTTTCAACAATTATTTTGGCGGTTTCTTTAGATAAACGATTTGTATTTCAGGTCTTTGTGTCGAACTGACCATCGACCTCACCACACGCATTTCTTTTGCCAGGCCCATTCAAACTTTGGCCAGGATTCTAGTCGATCTTATCTTTTAATTCGTGCACGTACTTATCAGTTTTCTCGCAGTCAGATTACTTGTCGTATATTGCCTTATCAGCAATAACTTAATTCTAGTGGTTATTTCATAAACTTGCGTCTTCTTATAGCCAAACCACATTGTTGTTTTTTAGCGACTTTTTGGTGCCAAACTTGTTTTGTCGCCTCCTTACCTTTTTATTTTTGGCCTATTGTTGGAAATGGAAGATTCTTTGGTGATTGTCTCTACAGAAGTTAACTGATTCTACTTCTTTGTAGTATTCTACTTTTTGGAGTTAACGACTTTATTAGGGCTACTTTATTACATTTAATTGTCTTTTAAGTTTTATTTGCCTTTTATTCTACTGTATGGATTGTTGAAAATTATGTTCTTACAAAAGCTGTCGAAATAATTTAAGCTGTTGGAGATTATATTAAAAATTCGTAAAAAGAATATCAACATTGAAATCTTTAAACATGAAATAGTTTTCACTTAGCTTCATGATTAACAAAACAATTTTAAGTGATGTAGAAGGGTTTTCTATTGGTTAAACAATTCTTTGCCCTATACCATCATTGTTTATTTCAAGCCAAATTTTATTATTTTTTTTTATGCAACTTACTTATTTGATTTGGTTGTTCTTAATGCATTGCCTCTGTTTTCAATTTTCGATTGACTTTTCTTATACATCAAATCATTTCAGTTCACAGTTCATTAGTTTTCGATTTCAATTCATTGAAAAATAAACTGTGTACAAATAGGTGCTTTTCGATATTGAATGAAAACGAAATCTGTTGTGACTGGCGAGTAAACGCGCTTATTGCCCATAATCGATTGTTGTCGAAAGTTGCGCAGTTACGGATGGAAGATGAGCAACCGAAATTGATGGCATGTGGGTTACGCTACGAATGGGCTGCATTATGAAAACGCGCGGGTTGCGAAATTCGTGCTGTAATGACTGGCTCGTAATTGCATCGCTTGATGCACCGCGATCGGCGAGGGCTTGTTACGGCCTGGAACGATAATATTGAGAAATTAAAATGGCATTTCATTGTTATTACGGAATTACTGCGGAATTTCCAGAGCCGGCAGGAATTCTTTGTGAGCGCCGCAATTACCTAATTGGAATAACTGGATTACGCGCCGCGAAATTGCGGCCGTCTGTGGTGCTGCGGAACCCACACGCCTTGTTTTCTCTAACTTCCGTCGACTTATCTCTGCTGATATCGTTAATTGTCTATATAAAACCACCTTGTAATTCTTACGAAATAAATGGAAGAAATCAAAATTTTAAGTTGAATGTTATTTTTTTAAAATCGCAATTCTGATTTATTAAAAATCACACGCTTGTATAGGGTGATACAAAATTTAACTTTAAGATCTGAATTGTGCGCCATTTGCGTTCTGTGAACGTTGGAAGTTTGCATTTGAACTTAAATGACTTGTGGTTTCAACATGGAGCTACATGTCGCACAGCACGTGAAATATTCATTTTACTTCAAACCAAATTTTATGATTGTGTCATAATAGCTTGGTCACCGCGATCTAACCACATTAGACTTCTTCCGGGCCTATTTGAGGAACAGTGTTTATATCAACGAACCTGCTACAATTCTAGAACTGAAAGAGAATCCCAGATATGTATTTGCTAAAATAAATCTGCATTTATGGAAAACTTTGTTAAAAGAACAGTCTTAGGTCAGTAGAGTCGTGGAGAACATTTGGACGACATATTTAATACGTAATTGCCAAGTGTATCCTTTACCTTGATATTTTGGTTTTATTCAGGAAAAATATCCTGGAGTCCGATTTGCATCACCCTGTAAGAAGGCAAACATTTTCAAAATAATTTTTGTACTGAATCGGAGATTTTAATTTTAGTACACTATTGGAAACAACTTTTCATTTGCGATATTTCGTGACTTTTTTGCCGTCCCAAATGTTCTCCAAGCTTTATTTTTATTTGGGTGCAAAAATTTGTGTTCGTCTTTATACACATGAACACCATTTCATTTTTCTTCGATTGTTAGTAAGCAGATGATAAATTTAAAATTCGACAAACAAATAAGTACAGTAAACTTAAGTTTTACGAACACTGAGAATTTCTATGCTGCCTTTTTTTTTTTAATAGAACTTTTACCTGCTCAACAATATACATTGTTATACAAGGTATGTTTGACAATTAATACTTAACGAAGGGAAATAACAGAATGGTACCTAATAACCACTTGAAATAGCTGTGTTAATAGTCATTTGGATTTACCATTAGATCACATAGTTAATTGAGAATTAATTGCACTTAGACATCAAGACTATCACTTACGTATTTTGATCAAATAGTTATTTGGAGATTAGTCCGCACTTAGTCATCACCACTATCACTCAAGTATATGTCTTGGGGTAACTTTCGTTTTAATCGTCTATGAATACTTCTTTGGCCTAGTTCACAGAAGGTGGCACCATTGCAGTTGGTAAGGTTGTCATGGAAGGTTTTAGTCAGTTTTGCAATATGTTCTTGAATTGTGAGCATGTTTAATTCGTGATGAAGTTGTTGGTTTGTAATGAACCACGGGGCGTTGACTGTTGTTCGAAGAATTTTATTTTGTAACGTCTGGATTCGGTTGAGATTGGTTTTGGAAGTGTTAGCCCATATCACACATCCGTACAGAATCAATGGACGTATTAGAGATTTATACAAGAGCGTCATGCATTCGATTTTCATAGTGGATTTTTTATTTATGATTGGGTAGAGCTGGATTAAACGCGTGTGGCCTTCGTTCAGCTTTTTAATATATGGTATTTCCATGTGAGCCGAGTATCGAGATGGATACCCAGATATTTCACGGGCTCGTCTTTGGCATTCCATTGTATAGTATGTCCATTGATTGTAATTAACGTTGGATTTTGATAATTCTAAGTGTGAATATTTTCGTAGTACACTTGGAATGATTAATTGATAGATTCCATTTCATGAACCATCTGCTTAGTGTATTGGCGGCAGTTTGTAAGTCGGCTATGTTGCTCTAAGTTTTGATTTCTGGTTAACACGACCGTGTCATCTGCGAACATTGCTAGGTTTGCATTGGGAACAGGAAAGTCATGCATGTAGATGTTGAATAAAATGGGACCTAGAATACTCCCTTGTGGAACCCCTGCATGTATAGCTCTAGTAGTTGATAAGCTTGCCTGTATCTTGATTGCATATGTACGATTTTCTAGGAACGAGAACAATATGGATTTTAGGTACTCAGGTAGTTGAAGACGTACTATTTTATATTTTAAGCCATCGGTCCACACTCGATCGAATGCTTGAGCTATGTCTAAAAACAAGGCAGTAACGTATTGTTTGCTGCTGAGCTTGATAAGTTTTCACAATTTTTGGCAACGGTAGTATCGGTTATGCTAATTGAAAGGCGCTCTAAGAGTTTGTAATCTAATACTAATTTTTTATCAGTTTTAAACACCTAAATAACTCATGATTCGTGATTAAAAGCTTGCTTAGACGTTTTCGTCGCAACTTATCCGGTTTGAAAGAAAATTTAATAACTCATGTTGATGTAGTGGAGGGTGGAAACCTCTTTAAGTCGGTTAAGTCAACTAAACAGGAAAAAGATAAAGGAATTGTAAAAATAATATACTTACAAAAAGCTTACGTATCGATCGCCTTTTCCTTCTCCTACTCAATTTAAGTCTATTGATTGGAAACTTAAGTTGGATTACGCATAGAGTAACTACTGCCATAAATTACCTTCAAATACCTGATCCGCCAATTAAAGATAATATTCGGTACAAGATAATAAAGGCTAAAATTCTCTCTAATAGGAATCATACGGCTTTGTCCAGAAAAGATATTACTTTTAGGATAACTGAAAACAGCAAAATCACTCGTGTGGTTATAGCCAAAACACTTTCACTGTAAAAACATACCCTGTTTGTTATTCAAAGGGGTGCTGGATTCATCTAAAAAGGTATCAAACTATCGACTAAAACCCTACCTCCATGGTTCGTAAAAGATATCTTTAAAAATACTGCTTTAGAGTACCTTATAATATATTTTTCTAGTGGATGTTACTTATTTGGTCTTCTAAACCAAGTCTGTTCGTTACTTTTACTGTTAGACCTTTTATTCCATTTCTTCATCTGGTTACTTATTTATTTATAGCTTCTTGTTCAACAATTTTGCGTTCTTACTTACTTTTTCCTCATGTCTTTACTGTTTCCTCAGCTATTTAGTCAATTGGTATTAATCCGAAGATAACTTGTACCGCTGTTCACACCGCTGTTTTGTGACCGCATGTCATAAAAATACACATTTCTCCTAATGTTTAAGCAGTCCTACACCATAGTACTCAGCTCTTTCCTTTTCATTAACTTTGATCCGCTGATTCAAAGCATTAGTAGTTGCGTCTAGTTTTTCGCTTTATTGATCATATATGTAATGTGATGTTTCATATGGTACTTATTCCTGTAACGAATTTTTTTCATTTATATTTTCATTATATTATGTTGTATTTTAATTTATTTTTATTTTAAAGGTCATTAGTAAGGCTGTTTACAGTCTTAGCATCTATGTTCATACTTCAGCGAATGAAATATTCCACAATATGTTGAATTTTTTGCAAACATTTTCCTTTTGATACCAGCATAGTCTATATTTCATGTTGTAATTTTTGTTTTTCTTTTTTGTTTATTTTGTCTATTTCTTTAATTGATTCTTCCCACTTTTCCTGTTTGATTCCAATTATAACTATTTTCTATTTATCTAAAATTCTCTACTTAATGCAGAAGCTTTTATGTTACAACAACTAACAAATTGCACTGTAGTTTTTGGTTGGACAAGATATTCTTATCGAATTTGAATGAAAGTTTGTACACACATTTGTTAGATAAATATATTGATCAATTTCGCTAATGGGTAAACAAAAGGAATGGGGATAAGCAAACTTAGAATGTTTTTTAATTATTTTTAAATTCCACTGTTTTTCCAGATCAAACCAAATTTGAAAAATATACATATAGGTACAGTTTAAAAATGAAAGGAATCTGATAAAGGAGGGGGGAGACATAGACACAAATATATTGAATTTTGGTTTGATTTATATCAAATCTACATGTTTGTTTTGTTCTCGTTATTGCCGTTTTTTACGATTAACCCCTTTTAATTCTTATATTCTTGCTTCATCAGTATTTTCGACTACTTTTTTATTTTATTTTTCTTTTTATTTCCCAAGATGTTTGTTGCAATGTTCTACTAGTATAATATTTTGATCTACTTCTTTGTACTCTCTGAAATTTTATCTTTAGTTTATACAATTTCTTGATGCTATTTGTGCACTTTCGTTGTTGTTTCCTCTATGTCCTCTTTTGCCCGCCTTAACTCATATCTAATATTCATGCGATTATTAAAGTTCTTTTCTTTACATCTTTTACCATTTTTACTATTGTTACATCAATGCACGAAAGTTGGTTGTACATAATAAAGTCCTGATTGATTACGACGAACGAATATTTTGTTATTATATCAACTCTGCGATTTTTCCACTTATTTTGTCAGTTATGGAGAGCCCAGAAAACTCGACTTGGCATTGAGATGTCCTCTATGTATGATAATTTTCTTATTCCTAAGCTTTTATTGACATTATTTTCGGTATTTATTTATTATCATTATTTATTATTTATTTATCTATTTGCTATCTACTGGATATATATTATAATTTTTTTAATTTTGTTAAAAAATTAGTCTCTACTGTAAATTTCTAATTCCTTGTTTAGTATTATAATGGCGACATCCAGATTTGTATTTGTCAATTAATATTTGTTTCCTATTATATTTTGGTTTGGTTTATTCACAACTAGTATGCTGATAGATGTCGCACTTCTCTCTACATTTACCTGCAACGTTAATTTTATTCATAGTGCGAGATTTGTTGCCTTGACTTTTTCCTATCTTTTCGCAATCATTTCCCTGCAGATGGGAAATTTTGCCTCGTCTCTGTCCCATGTTCAACTTTTTCAGTATAAGTACATGTCTTTACAAGTGTTTGCTTTGTGTCTACTTAATAGGTGTGATTTCTCTGTAAGGGCGAAAAGTTAAGTAAACCGAAATTTTTTGTAATTTTTTTTGCTTAAAACTACTTTATCATCTGTACAATATGCTCCCAAATTTGTAAATTCCAATTCGAAGTATAGATGTCTCTATAGTACATATAAGTAAAGCCTACAGTTGAACGGTAACGTGCTATTTAGGGGCCACTTTTTCATATCAAAAACTTTAAACGCGTTTTTCTTGAAACGCAAATTTTGTGCACAATGTATGTCATCAATTTTCAACCGATTTTTCTGAAATTTTGAGGAAATATTCTTCAACTTATGACCTTTTTCTCTCTGTTCGTCATGTTGTGCGTTTTTTCATATTTCAACAAAAAAAAATTGGTTTTTTGATTTCAAATAAAAATTGATACCTGTAAGCTGCACAGCGCAAAACCGAGGACCTAACTTTTAGCAGCTGTAGCGCCGCCATTTTGAAATATTTTTGTGTCAAAAAAATTAGGAAGATAGTATAAAACGTATATTATAAGATGTGCTTTTTTCATTTTAATATCTTTTGCCGATTTCATAAATAAATTCTTGAAAAAAACATGCGTTTACTTAACTTTCCCCCACAGTGAAGAGGCATCTAGCGGTAGGATTTTCTGATACTTTTTTGAGCAGAAACTTTTCGACTTGAGATTTATGAAATATAAACTTATAGGTTTCTTTTTGTATTTTTAAATAATTCCTTCCGAATTGCTTTTAAATGGTTCCTACAAACAGTTTTACTTGCAGAATCTAGCTTTGCGAATTATAGTTATCGAATAGTAAATAAAATGCAATTTGGCAAAGTTCATCGTCAGACCCCTCCGTACCTGATATTTCCATGCTGTTTACCCGGCCATCCATAAACACCCTAAAGTCCAAGAATCTTTCGGAACGCCGCATTCCATCGCCGTGACCAACGTTCAGGGCCAGATATTCACAGCGGTTTGCCTTCCCGGATTCGGTTTTCCTTTTTTTTGGTTGCTGCTTGGTGCTTTGCATTCTACCCTGCTCTGCGCCGCGCAGGTGTTCTTCGCGATGCTAAATTTTTAATCGTCGGGCAGCTTCCTGTTTGCCCTCCATTGTTCTCGGTCTTCACGAAGCTCTCAATATGCAAAGCAGCTTAAATTGAGACCGTTTGCGCAAGCGGTG